>CM066319.1:116073616-117521860 GCA_033807775.1 Saussurea involucrata
GTTCATAAGTACTTATCTGTTACAGGTCCTAATTTGTGAGACATCAATGCATCTCTGAAGAACCTGGATACAAAGCTGACAGGTCTCACCGCTACTCTCTCAGACAACTCTTCAGCTGTAACAAACGTTGGAGTGAATCTCAACAACCTGACAACAGTGGTTGAACAGAATGCCTCCAAAGCTGATTTGGAGAAGGTTGATAGAACTCTTGGTGACTTTTCCAAAGTTCTTGCTGACATCTACACCGACTACACTTCTCTCAAAACAACAGTTCAATCCATGTCCAGCAAGTTCATAACGCTGAAGACATCGGTTGGAAATCTTCTGGGAGAGATGACTGCTGTAAAGACTGACGTGAGTTCAGTAAAGACTGACATGAGTTCAGTAAAGACTGACGTAAGTTCAGTGAAGACAATGGTGCAGCAGATCCTGAATCACATGACCGCCCCTGCCCCTGCACCTTCGCATTTTACTCCGGCGGATCATGCTGAACTTTTCAAGATCACTCCTGCTATTACTGGCCTAGAAGACAGAGTAGCAGTGATTGAAAATTATATTGGGATCCATGGCCAAGAAGACAGGGAACCAACTGCTGAGTCATCGCATTCCTCCCCCACTCATCATGAGGAAGGGGGGGGAGAAGAACTCTGAAGACCTTCCCCATGATGAATCTATCAAGGGGGAGAAGACTGAAAACCTTACCCTTACTGAAGAGGGTGAGAAGACAACTGAAGAAGTTACTGCTGGACCTCAGGGAGATGAAAACCCTGAGGGAACCGAGAAGCTTACCTCTGTATCTGAGGGGGAGCAACTCGAAGAAGCTGCTGAAGAATCTGAATCTAAAGCTGAAGATGAAGAAGCCATCGACTTATCTGATGATGAACCATCTTTTTCTCCAAAGAATGATGATGATGACGATGATGATGATGATGACTCCTTTATCGTCAAACCTGCTCAGAAGACTACAACTCTTAAAGGGATTTTGATAAATGACCTTCAGGGGAGCGGACCAAGACAAAGCCTGCAGCGTCTGAAGCTGACAAAGGCAAAAACAAAGGCCTCACTGAAGATGACAATCTGACGATCTTGCTTAAAAAGCCAGTTTGTCAGGTACACTACCTTCTATTCCTTTTCACTGCATCCCTCCTCTATGCTTTCTCAATTCCAACTCTCCTCTCCATAAAACCTCTATACACTTAACCACATTCTTTCTCTTTCTCTGTTCTACCCAAGTTCTTATTCGTAAGATCGCTGTGTTTCAGCTAGTCCTCTCCCCTGTTTGAGGATATCACTGAAGCTTCTACAGTTGCGACTTCACCAACAATAATCCCAACTCCCAACGCTGAAGAAATAATCCCGGCCTTGGATTTGATCTATGAGACTGATGAACCTGAAGAACAGCTGCTCTCTCACAAAAACAGACCTTCCTTGGCTCCTCAAAAGCTGAGTGAAGAGGATCAGAAAAAGAGAGATGCAATGATCAAGAGATTCGAAGATCAGCGAATCATTCTGAAGCGTGATCAACTTCCTTCTATTCCTCCAAAGTTCAGACTTTCACAAAAGGAATACAAGGATCACCTCAGAGCTGAAAGGTTAATCGCTGAAAGAAGGGAAGCTGAAGAAAAAGACAGAGAACTCGCCATCCAGCTTACTCAACAATCGGTGAAAGACCCCAAGCTGAAACGGATTCCAATCGAAGTTCAACGTCAGCTATGGGAAGACGCCAAGAAGATCGTTGAAGAAAAGAGAACTGTGTCTCAATCTACTTTAATTTGGTGCAAAGAAAAGGTACACTTCAGATATCGACCTGTCAGAATCAACAAGGTACTTATCACTGGAAAATCAACCCTCAAAGTTTCAATCGCTGAAATCGAGATATTCAGAGAGAATGGGCAGTACGAAAAATTCTATGCTGAAGCCATCATGAAGTACGGTCTCTCTGAATGGTTGGAGATCAGATTAGCCATCCAGAAGTCTCAATCTAAGTACAAGGATCATTTCGAAAAGCTGATAAATAAACAGATCGACTTAGTCTCTTCTTGTGTGGATATTCCTCCTCCCCCTCCTCTCGCAAATCAGAAAAGAAGGGCATCTGCAAAGAAAAACTCTAAACCTTCAGACTCACATCCTCTTATACGGAACGAAACAGGTATTGGTTTTTCTAGTGCTGAAGTTCTTGGTCCAGAACCTGACCTTTCCGCACTTGACACATCTCTTCCTCCTAATGAGACTTTTATCTCTGGGAAAGTCATAAGCAAACCCTATGGGATATTCTTTATTGACTATGGTGGACGACAACGTTTTCAACGTATCTCTGAACTTCCCATCACTCCCATCGAACAGCTGAAAGATCTCATCTACTGGTGTGAATTCAAACGCGACATCCAGGCACAGCATCTTAAACCCTTGATTTTTGAAGAAGCTCTGAACAAAAGGAATCAAGGAGTAAATGTCCCTGACTGGATGATTCCCACATCAAAGACCCTTGATGAACTTCTCATTAAGGAAGAACCTTTATAAACTGATAGGATTGCCCTATTCTTCTATTTTATCAGTTATTCTTTTGTACTTGTAATTTATTTCGCTTGTACTTGTAATCTTACCACTTCCCTTTGTAATCTGATACGAAGTTTTAAAGAAATATTTCAGCGAAAGTACTTTACTCCATCAGTACAGAAAAGATCCTAGAAAACAGTAAAAGGGACAAATATTTTATGAGTTCTTTTTATCCTTATGTTTTCATTAAATAGCAATTTTCTCTGTTGCTATGTCATAATCAAATAGGGGGAGATTGTTGATCCAAACCCTCAGTGATTTGATAATGACCCTCTCTTAAATACTTAGTGAAAATTGAAAGTAAACAATATGTATCAGAGTTTCACTATCGCTGATAAGTACTAAGACCTTACAGTACCGCTGATAGGAACTCTCGCTCTTTAGATTAAACATTCAGCGAACACTGTTCATCATAATGCTCTGAGCCTGTTCAGTCCTTATGATGATCGCTGATAAGTTAGTTGTTTACGTATGATCCCTGAAGACAAGATTCATGTCAACATAGGTTCTACGCTGAAGTCGAAGATCAAGCTCAAGAACCAGCGACAAATCTCCTAATGAACTGATGCGGATCAGCGAAGACTCAGATTTGTCCACTCAACGTGAAGTATCATGTACAAGACTTCAGCTATCGCTGAACTTTATCATTCGCTGATAAACAATGGTAAAGCGCTGAATCAACGAAAGCTAATTATGAAGTCCTCCGTACAAAGTACTTTTGTCTTAACCACCCTTGCACGACTCCGTACGATATGTTAGAAAAGAACCTCCTTATTGTCTGAAATCGTACAACCACTCTGATACTACACTGTTCAAACATGCGGCTACTAAGGTTGTCTACAAAGGTCAATGACATACAACCAATGAGCTGCTGCCACATGTAAAGTGTAAACTGCCATGCATTAATTGCATACAGTATATAAGAAGGACTCCAGCTTCATTTTTGAAGCACTCGAAAACTCTGGATGAGTCACTTGCTAACTCTGGTCAAGTCATCTTTCTTATCTTGAGATAGGTTATTATTAATAATTTCCTTCTCTTTCTTAGTGCAAGAAACTTAGTGTTCCAACTTGTTTAGATTTAGGTTTATCCTTAATCTTGTTCCGCAACAAGCTGTAAATTGTTAATGATTTATCAATAAACAATTTAGAAAAGTAAAATCTGTGTGTTTGTATTCAACCCCCCCCCCCCCCCCCCTCTACAAACTTGTATAGCCCTTCGGGACCAACAGCAGTCCCTAAAATAGACGAATTATCCACAAATCTCCTAAAATGCCAAATCAAACACCTTAAACTTATATATATATATATATATATATATAAATATACATATATGTACTTTGTCAAAAATTTATTAGTAATTGGAACTAGTATTATTAACATTAATACAATTAAAATGGTTTAAGTATTAATTAAAATAAAAAAAATAAAAAAATAAATAAATGATATTTTTTTTGGTCCAATTAAAATACACCAAATACCACACCCCATACCCCCTTTTTCCCCTTCCCATGGCCGGCTCCTCCCCCTATAAAACCCCCCTCCCTCACTTCATTTCACCCCTTTCAAACACTCTCATCTCACCTCTTTCTCTCTAGTCTATCTCTCTCTCTAGAAAACTCTCTTTTTCTCTCTAAATCCTCTCTATTTCTTTCAAAGTTTTGCTCTTACTTCAGCCCCTAAAGCTCAAGAAACTCAAGTATTCAAGTGATTCTTAAGGTAAAAACATATGTAGTGCAAAGCCTACACATCCTTTGTTTTTGTTCTTTCATTTTCTTTAAAGTTCTTCTTCTTCTTCTACTCTAGTTTTACATGTTGTTTTGCTAAACATATCTTTAAATCTTGATGTTTGTAGATTCATCACCTTAACATCTTGTATGTTATTAAAAAGGGGATGAATCCATGACCAAACCCAAGTTAAGATCAAAGATGGACATTTAACTTACATGCATGAAGTTTTCTTAAAAGATCTATACTTTTTGATCCAAAAGTTATATGAAAAGCTCCTTGACTTCACTAAAAACATGTTTTAATCAACATGCATGTGCCAAAAAGTTACTATTTTAAGTTGCAAGGAGAAGTTCTTGGCATAAACACCCAAGAAATCTTCAAAAGGACCCATTTTCAAATCTCTACAAAAGATGAGTTTGGTAGATAGCATGCATGTGTTTTAAATGACTTAGAAATATGTTTTAAAACTGAAAATATCTGTATGTGGAAGTGTCAAATCGGATTCAAGGCAAAAGGAACAAAATCATTGCAAAACTTAAAGTTAAATGCAATTTCCAATTAGCTATCTTTAACAACAATCTGCCTGATTTCTACCTCTCACTTAAAATGGCTATAACTCTCTCATTATTTAACCAAATAAGGTGAAGTTGCTTCTGGAATTTATATTTATGTGTTAAGATTCGAACCCAAGTGGTTTCACTCAAAAACTCAAAGTTTTCGACCTTCAAACAGACGTCACAAAAACAGTGTGCAAACAGCTGTGTTTTCTGTAGTAGCTGCTTTATAAAAATTATTTGATGGACTTATCTACCTTCAAAAATTATGGTTTTTATACCAAAAGTTTCCTAACACATTAAGTTTCATGGACATAAAATATATTAACCTAAATGCCTCTGGAAGATATCCAAAAACTAACTGAAAGTGACAATAAATTCTGGACAGCAAAGGATAACTTTCTGCTATGGTTAAAAACTAACTCTTAGACCCTTTTCATCACTTCTTGTGAGGAAATTGCAGTGATACTAACATATTTAAGTTAATATAACCTACGTATTATATGTATATGCATTTTATATATTTTAACTCTTCATTTTGAACCCTTTTCATCAGTCTTGTGATGAAATTGCGGTATATATATATATACTATATGTAACTTCTAACTTTAGACCCTTTTCGTCACTCGTCATGACGAAATTGCGGTAACTTCAATCTAACATATGTAATGTATTATATATTGATTACTAACTTCGGTTAATCCCTTATAACTTATAAACTTAATCACAACAAAGGTATTTTATGATGATTTGGATAACTAAGCGATATCAAGGACTAAGGCTTAAGCATAGAATCTTACTAGTGTCCTTACTTTCGTAGGATCGAAGTAGGATCGTTGTGCGAGTTGCATCGTGAACCTCTTGGAAACATCTTCGCATACCACCGTGAGTTTTCACAGCCCCTTTTTACTATTTTGTACAATTTTGGGGTGAAAAACATGTTACAATTTACTTATGCATCGGTTGTACTATTTACTCAAATGATTTACATTACTACGAACTTTTATGCGCTATGGTATGTATGCTTATGTTAGTTGATTCTGAGTTTCACATTCATTTTAAGTCCCCGGTACAAACTACATTACCCATTAGCTCATTGTGCGAGCCGTTGGTATATTATGGATAACGTTATTTGGTTAACACCCCACTCACCTCACGAGTGCATAGTTACCGTCTTCTTTATCATGTTTGTGAGGAACATGTGTCTTTGGGGCGTGTATTGTCAGTAGGTTTGGGTAGTGGGCTCATTACTTTAACACTTTGCATACGATATTATACCTTGCGCATGTTGACAAACGAACTCTTTATCCACTGTGCGAACTTACAATGATGCATTTGAACTACAACCGAATACTCAATCCGCTGTGCGGATTTACAAACTTGCATTAAAACTGTTATGCATACCGAAAACCTGTGAACTCACCAACTATTCAATAGTTTACCCTCTCCTTTAAATGCTTTTCAGGAAATATCAAGTATGGTCAAACTTTAGAAGGCATCACAAGTAGCGGCATCCAACATTTTTCTTTATCATGTCAATTTCTGTTTTTGGACAAGTTGTATTTTGGAACAAGATGTACTTTTGTAAACTTTTTATGATATGATGATTGTGTGTTGTCTTCTACCTTACCCAATGAAACCTTGAACTGTGACATCCTGTACTTCCGCTTTAGCGGGGTGTGACAGAAGTGGTATCAGAGCCGAATGTTATTGAGAATACCGGTCTTTCATTGGAAAACCCTGACTATAACCAAAATCCAAAACTGACATGAAAACAACTGAACCTACTACTAGTATAACTAAGTCTAGAATGGTATTAACGAACTTTAATTAAACATAGCTTGATCACCTATGTTCGATTAAGGAAGGTTAATGCGAGACTAGAAATGGTTATAGTAGGAGTATGTCAATTTTTACTTGCACTCTCTAGTAGCATGCGTAGTGCGTAGACATTGCATAGGATAGACATTACACTTGTGCGATTAGTAACTAAGTACACTTTTGCCTCAGTTTCACTATGTCGTCATCATCATCATCCCACACTCTATCTTCTTACTCGGCCGATGTGTCGGGTTACGTCACTGGTCGACAGCGAGTCAACCCACCAAACATCCGGGGAAACGAAAATCCTAGGAGCACGGAATCGGAGCAAGAAGTGTCAAGCGAACGAGATCCCTATGATGGACCGAGAGTGTAACCGACCTCGGTACTGCCAAGACCAACACCGATAATCGTACAACCAAACCATAGAGGCCCCTGTACCAGACAAACCGCAAGAAAGAGTGTCCCAATCCCCCGAAGGGTCACACTAACGTCAACACGCCCGGAGGCACCGGAACCGCAACGTATGGCCACCGGCGTGCCAATCAGGCAAATATTCGAGTTGACTTGGGCAAGAGATCAGCACATAAGGGCGATGACAACCAAGTTACATGGTTATCAGGAAAGGGTGACTCATCAAGGCCAGGTCTTAACAGAACTGGTGGAGCTATCGCACCAATTGTCCCACGTGTCGACTCAAGCCTTAGAAGGTGCAAGAACGACCAGAAGGATGGCGATGAGGGCGGAATTGGCGTGCGTGATTGTGGGGATGGTGCTATTGTTGTTGGTACTTTTGATCCTGATTGGTGCATACTTGGGATAGTACCGATACGAAGGTGGATGGTTTTGTAGCGTGCTCGGAGGAACTTTTGAAAAACATTTTATTTACTTGTCATTTTCTATTCACGCATTTTAAAGTATTCAAGTTGTATTAAACAATATGATACCGATGTATGATAAACATCGGAAATTTTGTAAGTTCGGCATTTAATAGAAATATGAATGGAAACCATTGGATGAAATGTGAACTTTCGATCAACCTATCTGTTTGACTTATACTTAACTCTACTGTTTCAAAATTTCAAGTAATAGCATAAACTTTTGGAAAATACCAGTTCAAGAATTTGTACAAAATTTTAACCAAATCAATTTTTGCAAATGTGTCTTAGAATCATGCATCCAAGGAGATCTACACGCCACACGGGAGATAATCCCGAAGACCAAACACCCGACATCGCACGGATCATAGCACAACGCATACAAGAAGCAATACCCAGGATAGTCACACAAGTAACCGCCGGCATTAACACTGACCGCGGGAATGAAGGAGGTAAGGGAGGAAATCCGGGCAGTAACAATACCGGATGCAACTACAAGTCCTTCATGTCCTGTAAGCCCAAGGAATTCTACGGAAAGGAAGGTGCCGTAGGATTGATTTCTTGGATCGATAGCATGGAGTCGGTACTCCATATTAGCAAATGCTCGGAGGACCGCAAGGTGGAATATGCTACATGTCAACTCCAAGGCAGGGCACTAACATGGTGGAACATCCAGGTTCAAACCCGTGGAAGGGGAGATGCATACAGACTCTCGTGGGAGGAGTTTAAAAAGTTACTCATTGAGGAGTACTGCCCCAAAAGTGAACTTCAAAAGCTGGAAACTGGATTCTGGAATCACGCCATGGTCGGAGCTGACATAGACCGATACACAGCTCATTTCCACGAACTCGCAAAGCTGGTACCTCATATGGTTACTCCCGAGAGCAAGAGAATCGACCGATACTTATGGGGATTAGCGTCGGAGATACGGGGAATGGTCACCTCGACAAACCTGACCACAATCCAAGCTGTTGTGGCCTTGGCAACTACTTTAACGAACGACGCGGTAAGAGCGGGAACTCTGACATCAGGAAGTGCCAGCAATAAGAGGAAGCCAGAGTATCAGTCAGGAAAGAAAACCTTTGGTAGTGTGCAAGCAAGGATAGGAGAGTGGTGAGAAACTTCAGAGTAAAGACTCAGGACCCAGGGCAATACAAGGGTCCATTCCCAAAATGCAACAAATGCAACCTTCATCTTGAGGGAGCCTGCCCTGTTTGTGACAATTGTAAGCGGCCAGGTCATCTCACCAAGTTCTGTAGGATGGAAAAGGGTTTCAATGACGGGAGAAGGGCATGCTTCGAGTGCGAAAGTCCGGATCACTTCCGGAATATGTGCCCGAGATTTGGTAGGAGGCCAAGCAATAACAATAATGGGAACCAGGCAAGGCAAGCCAATCAAGGAAACCAAGGAGGCCAAGCTCGAGGACGGGCATTTGTCATTGGAGCTGACGAAGCACGTCGCGACCCCAATATGGTGACAGGTACGTTTCTCCTAAACAACCACTATGCATCAGTATTATTTGACACTGGAGTGGATAGGAGTTTTGTTTCATTAGAATTTAGGCCACTAATTAACTTGGAATCTAGGAGAATGTCAGATGCTTATATTATTGAGGTTGCTAATGGTCATAAATTTGAGGCTAACGATGTAATTTTAGATTGTACCTTGAATCTAGCCGATAAATTGTTTAGCGTTGATCTTATTCCTATTGAATTGGGGAGTTTTGACATAGTAGTGGGTATGGACTGGTTGTCCAAGAATCGAGCGGAGATTTGTTGTTTTAATAAGACGGTTAGAATACCTTTGCAAGACGGAGAAACCCTCGTGGTACAAGGAAACAAAGTTGGAAGGAGCCTAGAGATAGTGTCAAGTGTGAAGGTCCATAAGTATTTGAGGAAGAAGTGCGTTACATTTTTGGCTCACGTAGTTGAGAAGAAGTCCGAGGAAAGGCGAATCCAAGACATTCCAGTGGTGAAGGATCACCCGGAGGTGTTCCCCGATGATTTTCCTGGACTTCCCCCGTCTAGACAAGTTGAATTTCAAATTGACCTCGTACTCGGAGCATCACCTATAACTAAGGCACCGTATCGTTTAGCACCTGCGGAAATGCAAGAGTTGTCGAGTCAACTTCAGGAACTTCTGGACAAGGAATTTATAAGGCCGAGTTCTTCACCCTGGGGAGCCCCAGTCCTGTTCGTCAAGAAAAAGGATGGATCGTTTCGAATGTGCATCGATTATAGGGAGCTGAACAAGTTGACGATCAAGAATCGATATCCTCTTCCTCGAATAGATGATTTGTTCGACCAATTGCAGGGTGCAACTTATTTCTTAAAGATTAATCTTTGATCAGGGTATCATCAGTTAAGAGTCCGTGAGGAGGACATTCCTAAGAAAGCTTTTAGGACTCGATATGGACACTACGAGTTTTTGGTTATGCCTTTCGGGTTAACGAATGCACTAGCTGTGTTCATGGATTTAATGAACAGGGTATGCAGACCATACCTTGACAAGTTTGTGATCGTGTTTATCGATGACATATTGATCTACTCTCGAAGTAAGGAGGATCACGAACAACATTTAAGAGTAATCCTAGAACTTCTTAAGGAGCAGAAACTGTACGCCAAATTCTCTAAGTGCGAATTTTGGATTAGGGAAGTACACTTTCTTGGTCACGTGATTGGAGAGAAGGGACTTCATGTGGATCCGGCTAAAGTGGAAGCCGTTAAGAAGTGGGAAGCCCCTAAGACCCCAACAGAAATTCGTCAATTTCTAGGATTGGCAGGTTATTATAGGCATTTCATCGAGAACTTCTCAAAGATTGCTAAACCACTCACAACACTGACCCAAAAGGATAGGAAATTTGTTTGGGGAGAACCGCAAGAGGAGGAGTTCCAGCTATTGAAGAAAAAGCTGTGCAATGCACCAATTCTAGCTTTACCGGAAGGAACCGATGACTTTGTGGTGTATTGTGACGCATCGCATCAAGGTTTGGGATGCGTATTGATGCAAAAGGACAAGGTTATAGCATACGCCTCAAGACAACTAAAGGTTCATGAGAAGAACTATACCATGCACGACTTGGAGCTCGGAGCCGTGGTATTCGCTTTAAAGATTTGGAGACATTACTTGTATGGCACTAAATGCACTATCTTCACCGATCATAAGAGTCTTCAGCATATCCTAGACCAGAAAATGCTCAACATG
The DNA here is from genome assembly GCA_033807775.1 of Saussurea involucrata. Lineage (NCBI taxonomy): Eukaryota > Viridiplantae > Streptophyta > Magnoliopsida > Asterales > Asteraceae > Saussurea > Saussurea involucrata. The sequence goes on from CM066319.1 coordinate 116,084,360, forward strand.
AGACAAAGGAGATGGGTAGAACTACTCAGCGACTACGATTGTGAAATTCGCTATCATCCAGGTAAGGCCAATGTAGTAGCCGATGCCCTGAGTAGGAAGAAAAGGGTAAAACCTTCACGTGTACGAGCAATGGGAGCACTCGTACAAACGAGTTTAAAGACTCAAATTCTTGAAGCTCAGACCGAAGCAATGAAAACAGAAAACTTGAAAGACGAAACCCTTCACGGTATAGAAAGCAGATTTGAAACTAAGGTTGATGGAGTACGTTACTTCAAGGACAGAGTTTGGATTCCAAAAGCCAACAACGTACGGGAAATAGTTCTGGATGAAGCCCACAAGTCTAGATATTCAATTCATCCAGGGGCGGATAAGATGTATAAGGACTTGAGGGAATATTATTGGTGGCCAGGAATGAAGAAAGATATTGCCATGTATGTAGGGAAATGTTTAACTTGCTCAAAGGTCAAAGCTGTATATCAAAAACCATCTGGTTTGCTACAACAACCGGAGATTCCCTAGTGGAAACGGGAACAAATAACCATGGATTTTATAACCAAACTTCCGAGAACGGCCAAAGGGCACGACTTGATTTGGGTTATAGTAGATCGATTCATGAAATCTGCACATTTCCTACCAATTCAGGAAGATTACAAGATAGAGAAGCTTGCTCATATCTACATCAATGAAATTGTTACACGTCATGGAGTTCCAGTTTCCATCATTTCAGATAGAGATAGCCGTTTCACGTCACGGTTTTGGTAGTCACTTCAAAAAGCATTGGGTACACAATTGAATTTGAGCACTGCCTATCATCCTCAAACGGATGGGCAAAGTGAACGAACTATACAAACGTTAGAAGACATGCTTCGGGCATGCGTGTTAGACTTTGGAGGAAGTTGGGATAATCACTTACCTTTGGTCGAATTTTCTTACAACAATAGCTATCACACCAGTATTCAGTGTGCACCATTTGAAGCTTTGTATGGACGCAAGTGTCGTTCACCCCTTTGTTGGTTAGAAATTGGAGACAGACAGCTATCTAGACCCGATATTGTGCAAGAAACTACCGACATGATTGCAATCATTAGAGATAGACTCAAAGCATCCCGAGATCGTCAGAAAAGTTACGCGGATAATCGTCGGAAGCCTTTAGAATTCCAAGTTGGTGATAAAGTACTTCTGAAGTGTTGGTTCCTGTTTTGCTTAACAATGAAGATTCTATCTAATTAGTTCAAACATTATATAATGCGGAGCGTTTTAACGAACTAACAGATATAATGAGGTAGAATAACACACAATATCAAATATAAGAATTGTAAATAACACAGATAAATAGCTCAATGATTCACTATATTTGATATAATAAGAACACCAAAAACACCGAAATGTTTGATAAGAATCTGCTCTAAAGGTGTGTGTGTTGTGCAAAGCTTAATAGAAGAGTTCACATGAACCTTCTATTTATACTACTTCTAAAGGGGACAAGATCTAGATACTAAGGATGGTAGGTACTAAGACACTGCTTGGAACAGTTGCTGGAAGGTACAAAACACTATTCTGGAACTGTTGCAGATACAACGTTCATTAAATGCTCCGTATTCTACTTTAGGCTGAAACCTATCAGAGTTTGACACGTGGAGTTGTCAGGTCACGCCTTTGTACGAGTGATCTTCAGAACCTTTGAATGGCAGAAATCGTGTGAAGTACGATTGTCCTTGTATAGATCTTTTGTCTTCTTACCACAGAGGCTCTGTCAAGTATGACAGAGGTTTTGTGGCCTTGTCCGCAGAGAAGAGTCTTCTGGCGATTCTTTATCTTCGGTCTTCTCAGTTACTCGACAGAGCCTCTGTCGAAGACTTCTATGCTTTGGTCTTCTCGGTTACTCGGCAGAGCTTCTGTTGGTGTCGATACTTAGTCTATTTTTCCAATACTTCTATTATCATAAAGATTGGATCTAACAATCTCCCCCTAAGTATTGAAAAATAAAAGATGTGCCAGAGACACTTACATTTGATTACATGATGAAAGTAAAAGTAACAGAGGTTGGTAGAGGATATCAGACTTTGGCGTCTTTGAAGTCGTTGAAAATTCTGTTGTCGAATCCTAATTCCTTAAGCTCGTGATAGAAGCTGATGCAGAGTTTTCGGAAGTTGATTGTTGAGTTGATGACTTCTATCAGTCTATCTGCATTAACCCGATCCATTTGCTCTGTTCCTCTATGCTCCACGAGGCATGCTTTGAACTCTGTCAAAGTACTTGTTTCATACTTCTGACAGTCCATCTCTATGAATAGTCTTGACTTCCCAGCAGGATCTTGATAGACTAACCCAACTCTTGGAGATGTAATGATCGAGTTTGGTATGGCAGAGGATGGGCAGTCGTCTTCTGGTGGTCGGAGAGCGAGGTTTCTTACTCCGAGATCTCGTGCTAATTGGAAGTCGACAAGGCTAGCAGAAGTTTCTCACGTATGGCTTTCCTTATCACCCTGTATGCCCTTCGATGTGCATCTGTTGTGAAGTTCTATTTTGTCCAGAGGAGTAGGTCGGGTAGGTCGTAGGGATTTAGATTTCTCAGATCAGCATCTGAGAATTGATTCACGGTTCTGCTCTCCCTTTTGACCTTATATATGTTATAGGAAACCTTAGGTGTAGTTCTGGTTTGAGAAAACTTACAACATATGACCTTGTCGATTTTTTCGATTGAGAAGACTTCGTGTTTTGGCTTGGGTTTTGTTATTGTGAAGACGTTTTCGAGGTCAGCACGAAGTTCGGGTTCTTGGACCATTGGTGGCATTGGATCTCTGGAAGTTCTGTTGTAGAGATATCTGTACACCACTTCTTCCATTTGAGGTGGAGGTGCACCAACTGGAGCATGGGTCTTCGTAGAGCATCCAAGTTTTTCTTTATTTGGGCCACTCGATCCTCTGTGGGTTTCATCTTTGGATCCAGAACAAGTATGTTTGACAGAGGGGTGGCACCTAAAGCCCAGTCTTCTTCTTCTGGTTTTGGTGTAACATAAGCATCGAAGGAACTTTTCATGAGTTTCTCTGTTGGTTGATGCTTATGTTTCTTCTTCTTGGGTTCCTCTGTCATTATCCCCTTGCCTTTGTCTTTTGCCTTTAGCTGAAGATCTTCTTGTAGAGATGGGGTTGCCTCTGTGGGATTTGTCTTTTGGATATCTGAGGGTGCCTCTGTAGCTTTGGGGGTTGCCTCTGTAGGTTTTGGCACTTGTGTTTGTGAGGACTTGGTTGGTGATGTGGGTTTTGTTGGTGAGGATTATGTGGTTTTGCTCAGATGTTTTCTTTTGTGATCAATGGTTTTGGTTCTGGTTTTGGGTGTGGGAGATGGGGGTTTTGTTGTTGCAGCTTCTGGTGTTTTTGGTGTTGGAGAGTGGAGTTCTTCTGTTGATTTTGATTTTGTTGATTGGGATGGTTGATCTTCTTCGGAGGATGTTAGAATTTGGAATTTTTCACGGGTTGGGGCATCTGCTCCGAATACAGAAGTTGATTCCACAGAGGTGGGTGTTGCTTTTGTGGTCTTTTGTTGTTGATCTTGGTTGATTTCAGGTACTTGGGTTTGGATTAGGGTTTCTTGAGGGGTTTCCACAGAGGTGGTTGTAGCCTCTGTGGTTTGTTGCTGGTTTCCTCCTTGGGTTTGAGTTGTTGGGGGGACTTGGTTCAGGGGTTCTGCGGATACAGGTGGTTCTGGTAGACCTCTGCTTGCAGCTTTCTCCCTTGGTTTTTCCCTTTGATTCCCCCCCCCTTAGGATGATCTGATTAATCGTCAGAGTCATCATCAGAGTCATCCTGACCCTTTTCTTTAGTACCCTCTGCTATGCACGAAGCCTCGGGTTTCATCTAATGCCTTCTTTAGGTCTTCAGGGGTAAGGCCCTTAGAGGTGGAGGCTTTGGCATTCATCGTTTCAAGGAAGATTTTGATAGAGGTTGTGAATGCAGAGGTTGCGGCTTTCCCGAATTCAGTGGCAGCAGATGCAGCAGAGGTATCAGCAGTTGTTCTCATCTGGGCTAAGGCATTTTGCACCTCTATGGACAGGTTATCCATTTTGGTGTTCAGGTTTGTGAGTGCCCTGGATGTAGTATCTGCAAAAGAATTAAAAGAGCTTTTCAACTCTTTTAATGTATTGTCCACAGATGTGACAAGGGTTTGGAACTCTTCCCTTAATACATGTGGACTTGGTGTAACCTCTGGGGGAACACATTCGTCCCCAGATTGAGTTCCTGTTCCTAGAACACCTTCTTTCGTCCCTGTATTGATGTTGAGGACGGAAGGATTTCCCTCTAATCCTTGAGCAGAGGCTTTATCAGCTTCAGACTCTATAGAGGTTCTGAGAAGGACATTGTCTTGATCCACTCCAGCGGTGGGGATAAGAGTATCCTTCTGTTGACTCGGAGACTTGTCTAGAGTCTCTCCGTCTTTGTGCACTCTAAGCTCCTCTGAAGAGCTTTTTAGACCTATAGTAGTGTGCATGGCAGAGGAAACAAATTCCTCTGTAAGGTTGGTGATTGTGGTCTGGGGCGATGGACCACGAACTAAAGGTAAGTCCTTTGAGAGGACTCCCCTGGAATGGTTTCCCCGGCTAAGAGTGGCACAGAGGTAGAAAGAGTTACCTCTGCCCGGTCAGTTTGGGTTGGGGTCGAGCCGTGCTGCTCTTGTTCAATATTACCTTCTGTCACTAGACTGGCGGTAATAGATATGTGGGGTGCACTGGGAGTTGGTTATGGGAGTGTGCCTCTTCTATTCCAGGCACCAGTTCTAGTTTCTACTTCTGTGGAGCATCCAACTACTTCTTCTCCATATATAGTCTCAACCTCTGTCGCTACCCTATGGCTCGATGCTTCTACCCTGACTTCTGGGCTTTTCCCTAGGTTATCATAGCAGGAATGAGTCCCAATCAGTTGCATGATATGTGGATGATAAAGACCTATTCTTATTTGGTCTGCTTCCTCTTCATCAGAATCCACCTCTGAGACTTCTACCCTAGTACCTCTAGTTTCAACCATCTCCTCTGTTGGATTTCCTAAGATGGTGTCCATCTGATGGTCTTCTACGGCTACCTCTTTCTGTGGGCTTGCCCTTAGCACATCAAAACCAGGTTGTCTGAAGGGGTCCTGTAGAACTTCTGGTGTGGCACCCTGAGTGCTCTTCGGGGTTTCGTCATCGTCATCTAAGTTAGAAGAGATTCTGAAGTTTGGAGCTTCTGTTGACTGATGGGAAAGGGCTTCTGCGTTCCAGCCAGAAGTGTCTAGAGTGTCGGCGATTTCGGGGTGCTCAAGGAAGGAGTTGAAGTCGCCCTGATGGTCTGCATAGTTGATGGGTGAAGGTGATTGCAGAGGTTGGTCTTGGACTTCTTCTGCTATTTCAGCTTCCTCTGCGATAGTCGGTAGAGGAGTATTAGGCTTCTTTGATTTCTTCTTGCTCCTCCTTTTCTTAGGTTTGGGGGCACCCTCCTCAGAAGACTTATGTTTTCTTTTCTTCTTTTCTTTTGGAGGAGGGGAGGTGCAGAGGATCCAACCACGGTTTCGTGTGGTGAAGATTGTTGAGCTTCAGCAGCACTGGTAGAGGTTCCCTTTGTCGTTTTTCTCTTGTGTGCTTTCTTCTTCTTTTTCTTAGGAGTGGTGGCAGAGGTTTTGCTCTTTGTTTAAGGGGAGAGAATCGTTTCCCTCTGAGCTTGAAAGTTGGCCTGTACAAGCTGATGTTTGGCCAAAGCTGCATCCCATTGCTCATCTGACATCCTATCTACAACCCTAGTTTCTAATGGGGCTCCTAGACGCGGGGGTGTCACAGGACTCGGTTCTGGAGTCCTATGATCGCGTATGTATTCTAACTTAAGGGTCTTATCTGTAGCGTATCCCAGAAGTTTCTTTGGCAGAGGTCTGCAGAATGGGTATTCATCTTCGTGCTCTATTGGGGTGTTTTTGTTCAGGGGATACATTCTGGCCGTTGGTCCCTCCATTGGCCATTTTTGTAGACGGAGCAGAGGTTCTAGTAGTACACCCAGAATACATTGATATTGTAGAGGAGGTAGAGCATCTTTTGATCGTCCCTTGGCCTTCTGAGAGGAGATTCTTCTGTCAATGGTGTTGACCATTTCTTGCATCATGATGGTGGAGTAGTCCAGAGGTAGATCATAATATATACCCCGTACATTATGGTCAAGATTTGGTGAGAAGTTTGGTCTGGACTACCCACCTTCCCTGTTAGGCACCGATTTAGAATTGAGAAGAGCGTATTCCACAGAGGAGGAAGTCGATTTCTTCTGAAATCGTTTCTTTTCCTTAGGGTTGTGTTGTACCCCAACATTTCAACAAAACGGCAGAGCTCTTTGTCTGTAGGTTCCTCTGTGTACTTCTTTATACCTAGTAGTCCTCTGGTTGGTAGGCTGAACTCTAGTGAGAACATGGTTCTGTTGAATTTGAGTTCGAGGTGTTCGGATTTGTCTGGTTTGGAGATGTAGCCCTTGATTTTTCTATCTTCGGGGTCAAATCTACTGCTTTGCCAGAATTGATTGAGATATCTGGCAGGGATTTTATTGACAGTTTTGGATAACAGGGGGTAAAGATAATGATTCTCCAGAATGTGAAGAAGGATGACATGTGCTTCCCCAATAGCAGTTTTTTAGGGAACAAGGTAGTAGTTGTTGGGTTTCAAAGGAAGAACACGTTCAAAGTGTTCATGAGCGATGAAGTTTAGAAGATGGGTGGTCGGAGCAAAATCTGCTTCATCGCCGGAGTGGTCTTGTTCTAGGTTTCTGGCGGTTTCTTGGTTTTGGGAGTTCTCAGAATGAGATGGAGAGTTCACTGGAGCGTTGGAGGTGGAAGCCATTGGATTAATCTTGAAGAAAGAGAGTAGAAAATGGAAGTTGCAGGTTTTTGCAAGGTTCGTCGGAGAAGATGAAGAGAGTAAGTTCGTAAACGGTTAGAGGTAATGGTAAGTTAGGTTTTATACTGAAGAGAATGGTAGAATCTGAAAGGGTAAATATGAGAAAGTGAATAAAATTTGGGATCCGTAATTGAGTATATACGGCTGGTTCAACTTTCCAGGAGAACGTGTGCCACACACGTCCAATGGGAGAATGCCACGTCAGAAGTGTCAGAACACGATTAGACGTCGTGTGCGGCCCATTAATGCTTGGCGCCTGGGCATTTCTTCTTTGTGAGTTCTGTCACTCGTAGTAAATAACCCATACTGTTACAGAATTTCCATAAAAGGTCAAGTGTCAGAGTCAACAGAGGCTCTGTGGTGGAGTGAGCTCTGTGATCTGAAACTTGTCTCTTTGTCTCCTCTGATGCTTGTACCTTTACCAAAAACGTTTGAAAGATCATTGGAGAGGATCGATAGATCTTTGGTACAAAATTTTCATTTACAGAGGCTTTGAGGCTCTATCGAGGCCAGCAGAGGCTCTGAGTGTGAAAATTTCTCATAACTAAAAATTTAGAGAACTTTTTGATCATCCAAGGTTTTCATTGTGTTAAACACTGTTTTTAGGACATATTTGGAAATTTGTGTCTTGAAAAATTGTTTTGGAAATGGATTTTGTTCGAGACATACCCTTAGACTGTCTAGTTTGGGCGACAGAGACTCTTTGGTGGAGTGAGCTCTTTGCCCATAAGATTTTCTTACAGTATCCTTGTGTGTGCATTTTTACGTACAAATCCTTAAAGAAGACATTTAAGGTTGATCGACAAAGTTTCCGTATGAGATTTGCAGTTCTAGAGGATCCGGCTTACAGAGACTCTATTGAGCTCAACAGAAGCTCTATGATCTTAAATTTCCCATAACGGAAGGCTCAAAAATCTTTTTGTTCATTTATGGTTTGGAATGTCTTAAACAGTGTTTATATGACGTATTTTGAAATTTGTGTCCTAGAAAATTGTTTTAAAAAAAAATTTGTACGAGTTACTCACCTTTGGTTCTCTTTTGTTCGGTAAAAATACCTGACTTCTGTAGATATGGTTGATCATATCTCTTCTTTGGCTCCCCCTTGAATGATCAACCTCTGTAGATAAGTTCAAGGTCTCCTTCTGCTCCCCCTTGACCTATGCTTGGATCAAATGAGATAAGTTGTGCACAGAACATAGGTCAAGGTTATCAGAGTTTCTGTGGAGATTTTCACATTCTGAGCAATCCCACAGAAGCTCTGTTGGTTACAGAACTTTTGATGATTAAGAATTTACATATAGAAGGGTTTAAATATATACATATTTACAAGAAGATCAAATCTTACTTACAGAGGGTTCAACTCATGTTAATCATTCCTAACTTACCCACCAAGAAAAGGAATATTTTCTCATCTAGTGCCTTGGTGAATAAGTCTGCAAGCTGGTATTCAGTGGGCACAAAGTGCATTTCGATTGTGCCAAATTCAACATGATGTTTCAGAAAGTGATAACAAATATCGATATGCTTTGTTTTTAAGTGGTGTATTGGATTGGCAGAGATTGCTATGGCACTTTTGGAATCACAGAGGATGGGAATTTTGTATATGTTGTACCCATAGACTTTGAGCTGAGTTTTCATCCACAGAACTTGAGAGCAACAACTAGCAGCAACAACATATTCCGCTTCTGCTGTAGATGTAGACACACAGTTCTGCTTCTTCGAAGTCCAGCTGACTAGTTTACCACCCAGGAATTGACAACTCCTAGAGGTGCTCTTTCGATCAAGCTTGCATCCTCCATAATCTGAATCTGTGTATGCCTTAAGACCAAAGCCAGAGTTCTTCGGATACCAGAGCCCAAGATTTTTGGTCCCTTTGAGGTATCTGATAATTCTCTTGACAGCAATATAGTGGGATTCCTTTGGGTTAGCTTGATATCTTGCACAGAGGCATGTGACATACATTATGTCAGGTCTACTTGCGGTTAAGTATAAAAGGGACCCAATCATACCTCTGTAGAGTTTGCACTCTACAGATGTGCCATTTGGATCTGAGAATAATTTATTTCCAGTGGCCATTGGGGTCTTCATTACAGAGGCATCAGAGAGACTGTATTTTGAAAGTATGTCAGAGACATATTTAGCTTGATTTATAAAAATTCCCTCTGATGATTGTTTTACTTGGAGTCCGAGAAAGAAAGTTAATTCTCCCATCATACTCATTTCAAACTCACTCTGCATGAGTTTTTCGAAATCTTTGCACTGTTGTGAATTTGTAGACCCAAAAATAATGTCATCCACATAAATCTGTACAAGCAGAATCTCATCACCTTTTATTTTGTAAAACAAAGTAGTATCTATCGTACCTCTGTCGTAATCATTATTGAGAAGAAAAGTTGAAAGCCGTTCGTACCATGCTCTTGGAGCCTGTTTCAGTCCATACAGAGCTTTGTCGAGGTAATAGACATATTTTGGGTACTTGGAACTTTCAAACCCTGGTGGCTGTTGGACGTATACTTCTTCTTGGATTTCACCATTCAGAAAGGCAGATTTTACATCCATCTGAAAGACTTTGAAACCTCTGTGGGCTGCGAAGGCTAAGAAGATCCTTATTGCTTCGAGTTGTGCGACATGGGCAAAAGTTTCTTCGTAATCAATGCCTTCTTCTTGGCGATATCCCTTGGCCACCAATCTTGCTTTGTTTCTAATGTCCACCCCATCCTCGTCCTTCTTGTTTCTGAAGACCCATTTTGTCCCCATGGCTTGTTTCCCTCGTGGCAGAGGTACTAGGGTCCATACCTTGTTTCTCTCAAACTGTAGAAGCTCTTCTTGCATAGCATCTACCCAGTTTGGATCATCTAGGGCTTCAGAGATTCTTTTTGGCTCGATCACACTGATAAAATTTGTAAAGAAACAAAAATTTGCAGTGGCTGATCTTGTTTTGACCTTTTCAGAAGGATCACCGATTATAAGGCTTGGAGGATGGCTTTTTGTCTACTGTGTTGTTCTTGGAAGATGGTCATTTGAGTCATCCAGATTAACCTCTGTTGCTGCACCCTGTTGTTCTGGTGCAACCTCTGTTGTTGATGGTTCTTCTGTGCTTATGCTTGGTTCTTCAGCTCGTGGGAGGATTGGAATAAGAGTTGGAATTTGTTCCTCTTAGGAAGTAGAGACTGAGTCTTCGTTTTCCTATGGTATTGATTCCTCTGTAGTCACTGGAGTAGGTATTTCAGGAGCCTCTATGGTTGAATCCTTAGTTGTTTCATCTTCTGTTCGCTCCCCCCAGCTCGTGCATCTGTATGATTCACAGAAGAGGATGAAGTATTCAATGGACCAATTAGAGATATACCTGACTCAGTCTGGTTGATAGAAGATGTTTCTCCAGAGGCTCTGACGGCTTCAGCAGAGGGATCAGTGTCATCATGGAACATTTCTTCAAATAGAAGATTTAAGTCTTCTTCTCTTGTCTTTGAGATGCCAGAAGATTCCTTCTTTAGACCGAGTTCTGAACTGATTTGTTCAGAAGTATTCGGAAAGGAATCGTCAAAAGATACATTGATGCTTTCTACGATGGATCGAGACTTCAGAAGGAACACTCTGTAAGCTTTTGAAGTGGCAGAGTATCCTATGAACTTTCCTTCATCTGCTTTCACCTCAAACTTTCCTCTTGCTTCTCTATCATTTAAGACGAAGCACTTGCATCCAAATACATGGAAGAACTTGATGTTTGGTCGCCTTTTGTTGATCAAATGATAAGGTGTCTTGATGTTCCTTTTTACAATAGTTGATCGATTTTGGGTGTAGCAAGCGGTTGACACTGCTTCTGCCTAAAAAGACATTGGTAATCCACATGCTGTCAGCATAGTTCTTGTAGCCTCCACAAGCGTGCAGTTCTTTTGTTCAACCACGCCATTTTGTTGTGGGGTGCATGCAACAAATAAGTTCTGTGATATGCCTTCTTCTGTAAGATAGGTTTCAATGACGGAGTTTTTGAACTCTGTGCCATTGTCGCTTCTTAGTTTCTGAATCCTGCACTCATACAGAACTTGGATTCTTTTCATTAAATTTATCAGAATGTTTGGTACATCTGATTTCTTTCTGACAAATTCAACCCATGTAAATCTTGAGTATTCATCGATCAAAACAAGTATATATTTCTTGCCACCTAGGCTCTGTGTAGCAATGGGACCGCAGAGGTCGACATGAAGCATGTACAGAGGCCTAGTGCAAGATATATCAGTTTTGCCTTTATGGGAAGCTCTTTTGAGTTTTCCCATTTCACAGGCAGAGCAAAAATGATCTTTATTAAACTTGACATTTGGCAGACCTTTTACTAAATCAAGTTTAATAAGCTTATCTAGAGTATGAAAGTTCAAATGACAGAACCTGTTATGCCATAACCAGGCTTCTTCGCTTTTACAGGCAACAAGGCAGAGCTTGTCTTCCTTATTCTTGGCACTGAAATTCATGAGGTATAAATCACCTCTTCGTTCGGCTCGCAGAAGTTCGACTCCTGTGTCCTCACCTTGTAGAGAGAGGAATGTTCTTTTGAACATCACGTCGAAACCCGTATCACAGAGTTGGCTAACACTGAGATTGTGTTTAAGGCCATCCACATATGCAACTTTGCATACAGTTATGTTCTCCTTCTTGATGACTCCGTAGCCTTTAATGTACCCCTTTTTGTTGTCTCCAAAGGTCACAGATCCACCATCGTGTTTTTCTTTGTATGTGGATAGTAGACCTCTGTCGCCAGTCATGTGCCGCGAATATCCAGAGTCTAGATACCAGATCGGCACATACTGCTTCTGTAAGACAATCAGAGAGTTTTAGGTACCCATATCCAAATGGGTCCAGCTTTGTTAGGGGTCTTCAAGTTTGCCTTAGCATTCTTGGGTTTGGATTAACTTCTTTTGAAGAACCATTTTGTTTCTTCTTACCCTTGAGTTTTGCATTCTTTTTGGGTACAGAGAGAAAATAGTGTGGACTTGAGAAATGTTGGTTTAATTGATGCACGAGGTCAAAACATTGACAATAATGAATGTGCGAAGAGATTTGCTTGAACTTTTCATTGAAAACATTAAATGGGGGCAAAGAGGCATTACATTCTATCCTAACATTTGACTTCCTATTACAAGAAGACCTATGTAGGATAGATTGTTGTGTGCAAAATCCTCTGTTGAGAGTAGCCTTCTATTGACCCCTTCTGTGGTGAACTTCTGCTGGTTTCACTGTCACAGAAGAAAAAGTTTTGTTATTCCCAATCCACTTACCCTTCTGTTGCCATGTTAGTTGTTCTTTAATAGGCTTTGAGGGTTTTGAAAACTTTGAACTGGTTGGATTTTGAGAGGACATTTCTTTTTGTTGTTTAATTTTCTCAAGCTCAAGAGAGGTTTTGGCTTGTATGCACATATTCAAAAAGTCTGGACAGATAGGAACTCTTGTGATTTTCTCCTTGGGAGGAATAGTTCTGTTAAGAACTCCAGAGGGTAATTTAAAATCCTCTGAGTCACAAGGTATTATCTCGGACTTGGAGTCAGTCTCAGATTCGTTAGAGGATGAATCGTCCTCATATACAGAGGTTGAGTCACTTGGTTCTCTTTCGACAGAGGCTGGATTTTCAGAGCATGTGTCATACTCGCTTTCTTCCTTTTCTATTGGACTATCTTCCAAGTTAACAGAAGTATTTATTAAGATTTCATCAGAGAGATTTTGATCGACAGAAGATGTACAAATGTTTTTGTAAAGGTTATTTTTCCCGATTTCCAATAGTTCCTTTTCAGAAATAAGAGTTAGGTTTTCTTCTGTGGAAGCAGGCAAGAACTCAGGTGCCTCTGCCGATAGTTTCTTTTCAGAATCTATGGTGCAGACAAAGGCAAACTGGGATTGAGTCTCGGGTTTACCAAAGTTAAAGATTCCAATCTGATGTTGAGTTTTCAGATACTTCTTAGGTTTGGAGCCTCTTTTGACAGAGGCTGAAGATGGTAAATCTGTGTTTTCAAACCAAACATTTATCATTTTCAAAGGTTTCCTTATGTGAGGTTCCCCAGAGACTTTTTGCCTTTTGCTAACAGAGAGTAGATTTGGAAAACCAGGTTTTCTTGTACTTCCAGTGAGAAATAGATATGACAGAGTTTTGTTTCTTTTGTTTTCGGTGTATGGATCTATATCACAGAAGCCAATTCCCCGTCTCCCTATTTGTGTATTAATTTTCTCGTACACCTTCTGTGCATCTTGATATTTCTTTATTAACAAATCTCTTCTGAGTAAATCTTGGCAGAGGACTTCTCTTTCCTTTTGAAAATAATGTTTAAGAGCTAGAATGTTCATTCTGTCGGTCTCAACGTCCATAAGTTCTTTAGATTTTGTTTTTAATGCAGAGTTAAGTTCAGAAATCTTTTCTTTCAAAGGATTTAGGTGTTTGTTCCAGTTTGTTTCAATTTCTTCCTTTTCTTGAAAGATTTTAGCCTTTTCTTGAGTGAGAAGTCTAGTTTCCCTCTCAAAGAAGGTAAGCTTCTTTTGAACATTTTCGTAGGTCTTTTTAAGTTCTGTGTATTCAATGTTTAGTTTAAGCAAATCAACTTCTGCTTGACTAGAGTTCGAGTTAGAAGTGGATACCTCACTATCGGAGTCGGATGAGCTGACCTCTGCCATTCCACAGAACAAGGCGTTTTTGTCGCCTTCGTCAGATGATTCGTCTGACAGCCAGTTCTCCTGATTTACCATTAGCGACTTCTGAGCATAAAACTCCACTTTCTTTTTGTAGTAAGCAGAGTCCCTCTGTGGGCGGTTTGGTTTGCTCCTGCAGTCAGCGGCATAATGGCCTGGCTTTCCACAGTTAAAACATCCTTGGTTCTGGGAACCGTTGCCAGCTCTGTCGTCTGACCTCTGTCGGTCACCACTTCTTTCAGTTCTGCATTCATTGGCGTAGTGGCCTGGCTTACCACAGTTGTAGCATACTTGGTTCTGTGGAGTGTTGCCAACTTTATCGTCTGACCTCTGTCGGTCACCACCTCTGTCAGTCGACCTCTGTTGGTCGCTGCCTCTGTCGTTCCTTTCATTTGACCCTTCTCTTCCTCGATCATCTCTTCCATAGCGTTCATTACCAGACTTCTTCCGGTAATCTCTGCTGAATTCCGTAGTCAAAAGGGCTAACGATTTAGCAATAGAGACCATTGATGTCTCTTCTTCTTCCACTACCTCCTCATCTTCACTATCAACGATCAAGATCTTCTTTTTCTTTTCCTTCTTTTCCTCTGCAGCTTTCTCCTTCGGCTTCTCTCTAGCTTTTGTGGTCTTACCGACCACTGCAAGAGGTGCACTGATTTGTGCTTTTTCTTGTGCGATTTGAGGCTCTTGGGCTGCCAATGTTCCATAGAGATCTTACAGAGTCCACGAGTCTAAGTCCTGATTTGTTTGCAGAGACATGGACAACTGGAACCATTCATTATTGAGACTCTTTAGGAACATGACATTGTTCTCCTCAGAAGTTTTGTGGATTCCGAACTTCTTGCATTTGTTGATTAGAGAGTTGAACCGATCATATGTTGTCTGCAGAAGTTCTGTCGGCAGAGCTTTGAATGCGTAGTACTCGTTGATGCATTGGGCTCTGCGTTTCTTCTGAGTTTTGGCCCCACCCTCCAGTTGTTTTTCCCGTTCTTTCCATAGATCGTATGCAGATTCACACGCATCTAAGGATTGGAAAAGGTCATTGGGTATGGCCATTATCAGAAGTCTCTTAGTCTTCTGAGCAACTTCATATTTTGCCCAGTCAGGGTCTGACCATTTTTCCTTGGTCTTTGGTTTATCGTGTGCAGGGATTTCTGGAGTGTCGTCTGTGCCAGGTACACGGGGTACTGTGATCATTGGTATGAAAGGAGGATTGTTGACATAGTGCATGAGTTCTTTGTCAGTACCCTCGAAGAAGTGATACATTCGTATCTTCCACTGAGGGTACTCATCTCTGAGTAGTGTGGTCGGCTTGGTTAAAGAACCAGCGGTGAAAAAGTTGTTTGTGTTTGCCATTTTGAAAGAGGATGAGGAATCCAAAAAAGGGTATGAATAGTACACCTTTTAGAGAATGAAGTGGATGTTTCTAATGGTTTTTATAAGCTTTAAAACCTTTAAACAATGCACTAAAATGGAGATTTAACCGAAGAAACAGATTCTGTAAGTTTACCAAAGTCGAAACAGGTCGAGAATGGCAGAAAAACAGATGCTGTTTTGAAAGATATGAAAAATAGGTTAAAAGTCCAAGTTTCTACCAAAAATCATTGTTAGTGAGGATCTCTTGATATAGAAAATCAAGAACCGCTCTGATACCAATTGTTGGTTCTTGTTTTGCTTAACAATGAAGATTCTATCTAATTAGTTCAAACAATATATAATGCGGAAGCGTTTTAACGAACTAACAGATATAATGAGGTAGAATAACACACAATATCAAATATAAGAAGTGTAAATAACACAGATAAATAGCTCAATGATTCACTGTATCTGATATAATAAGAACACCAAGAACACCGAAAGGTTTGATAAGAATCTGCTCTAAAGGTGTGTGTGTTGTGCAATGCTTAATAGAAGAGTTCACATGAACCTTCTATTTATACTACTTCTAAAGGGGACAAGATCTAGATACTAAGGATGGTAGGTACTAAGACACTGCTTGGAACAGTTGCTGGAAGGTTCAAAACACTATTCTGGAACTGTTGCAGATACAACGTTCATTAAATGCTCCGTATTCTGCTTTAGGTTGAAACCTATCAGAGTTTGACACGTGGAGTTGTCAGGTCACGCCTTTGTACGAGTGATCTTCAGAACCTTCGAATGGCAGAAATCGTGTGAAGTACGATTGTCCTTGTTTAGATCTTTTGTCTTCTTACCACAGAGGCTCTGTCAAGTATGACAGAGGTTCTGTGGCCTTGTCCGCAGAGAAGAGTCTTCTGGCGATTCTTTATCTTCGGTCTTCTCAGTTACTCGGCAGAGCCTCTGTCGAAGACTTCTATGCTTTGGTCTTCTCGGTTACTCGGCCGAGCTTCTGTTGGTGTCGATACTTAGTCTATTTTTCCAATACTTCTATTATCATAAAGATTGGAGCTAACATAAAGGTATCTCCAGGGAAAGGAATAGTACGATTTGGGAAAAGTGGAAATTTGAACCCAAGGTACGTCGGACCATTTGAGATCTCCGAAAGGATTGGTCCAGTAGCGTATAGACTCAATTTGCCTAAAGAGCTATGTGCCATCCATGATACGTTTCATGTGTCAAACCTCAAGAAATGCCTAGCTGACGACTCATTGATCATACCTCTAGAAGAAGTTCAAATCGACGATAAGCTACACATCATAGAAGAACCAACTGAGATTCTTGATAGAGATGTTAAGCGTCTTAAGCGAAGTAAAATTCCGATTGTGAAAGTTCGTTGGAACACAAGGCATGGGCCTGAGTTTACATGGGAACGAGAGGATTACATGAAGAACAAGTATCCTCACCTTTTTGCTAACAAACCGGTTAAGGACGGAAGTTCTTGAATTTCGGGACAAAATTCTTTTAACCGGGGTAGACTGTGACAACCGTCAAATCCACGTTTCAGGTTAGAACTAAACTGAACTTTTTAGTTTTCATATTATAGGCGTCACATAAAAAAATTAGCAATTATTGGCAGTGTTATTAGAAAAACTGAGGAAATTCGCGTAGCAGTCCCTAAAATAGGCGAATTATCCACAAATCTCATAAAATGCCAAATCAAACACCTTAAACTTATATATATATATATATATATATATATATATATATATATATATATATATATATATAATATACATATATGTACTTTGTCAAAATTTTATTAGTAATTGGAACTAGTATTATTAACATTAATACAATTATAATAGTTTAATTATTAATTAAAATAAAAAAATAAAAAAATAAAAAAATAAAAAAATTATATTTTTTTGGTCCAATTAAAATACACCAAATACCACACCCCATACCCCCTTTTTCCCCTTCCCATGGCCGGCCCCTCCCCCTATAAAACCCCCTCCCCCACTTCATTTCACCCCTTACAAACACTTTCATCTCACCTCTTTCTCTCTAGTCTATCTCTCTCTCTCTAGAAAACTCTCTTTTTGTCTCTAAATCCTCTCTATTTCTTTCAAAGTTTTGCTCTTACTTCAGCCCCTAAAGCTCAAGAAACTCAAGTATTCAAGTGATTCTTAAGGTAAAAACATATGTAGTGCAAAGACTACACATCCTTTGTTTTGTTCTTTCATTTTCTTTAAAGTTCTTCTTCTTTTACTCTAGTTTTACATGTTGTTTTGCTAAACATATCTTTAAATCTTGATGTTTGTAGATTCATCACCTTAACATCTTGTATGTTATTAAAAAGGGGATGAATCCATGACCAAACCCAAGTTAAGATCAAAGATGGGCATTTAACTTACATGCATGAAGTTTTCTTAAAAGATCTATACTTTTTGATCCAAAAGTTGTATGAAAAGCTCCTTGACTTCACTAAAAACATGTTTTAATCAACATGCATGTGCCAAAAAGTTACTATTTTAAGTTGCAAGGAGAAGTTCTTGGCATAAACACCCAATAAATCTTCATAAGGACCCATTTTCAAATCTCTATAAAAATAGCATGCATGTGGTTTAAATGGCTTAGAAATATGTTTTAAAACTGAAAATATCTGCATGGGGAAGTGTCAAATCGGATTCAAGGCAAAAGGAACAAAATCATTGCAAAACTTAAAGTTAAATGCAATTTCCAATTAGCTATCTTTAACAACAATTTGCCAGATTTCTACCTCTCTCTTCAAATGGCCATAACTCTCTCATTATTTAACCAAATAAGGTAAAGTTGCTTCTGGAATTTATGTTTATGTGTTAAGATTCTAACCCAAGTGGTTTCACTCAAAAACTCAAAGCTTTCGACCTTCAAACAGACGTGACAAAAACAGTGTGCAAACAGCTGTGTTTTCTGTAGTAGCTGCTTTATAAAAATTATTTGATGGACTTATCTACCTTCAAAAATTATGGTTTTTATACCAAAAGTTTCCTAACACATTAAGTTATATGGACATAAAATATCTTAACCTAAATGCCTCTGGAAGATATCCAAAAACGAACTGAAAGTGACAATAAATTCTGGACAACAAAGGATAACTTTCTGCTATGGTTAAAAACTAACTCTTAGACCCTTTTCATCACTTCTTGTGAAGAAATTGCGGTGATACTAACATATTTAAGTTAATATAACCTACGTACTATATGTATATGCATTTTATATATTTTAACTCTTCATTTTGAACCCTTTTCATCAGTATTGTGATGAAATTGCGGTATATATATACTATATGTAACTTCTAACTTTAGACACTTTTCGTCACTCGTCATGACGAAATTGCGGTAACTTCAATCTAACATATGTAATGTATTATATATTGATTACTAACTTCTGTTAATCCCTTATAACTTATAAACTTAATCACAACAAAGGTATTTTATGATGATTTGGATAACTAAGCGATATCAAGGACTAAGGCTTAAGCATAGAATCTTACTAGTGTCCTTACTTTCGTAGGATCGAAGTAGGATCGTTGTGCGAGTTGCATCGTGAACCTCTTGGAAACATCTTCGCATACCACCGTGAGTTTTCACAACCCCTTTTTACTATTTTGTACAATTTTAGGGTGAAAAGCATGTTACAATTTACTTATGCATCGGTTGTACTATTTACTCAAATGATTTACATTACTACGAACTTTTATGCGCTATCGTATGTATGCTTATGTTAGTTGATTCTGAGTTTCACATTCATTTTAAGTCCCCGGTACAAACTACATTACCCAATAGCTCATTGTGCGAGCCGTTGGTATATTATGGATAACGTTATTTGGCTGACACCCCACTCACCTCGCGAGTGCATAGTTACCGTCTTCTTTATCATGTTTGTGAGGAACATGTGTCTCTGGGGCATGTACTGTCAGTAGGTTTGGGTAGTGGGCTCATTACTTTAACACTTTGCATACGATATTATACCTTGCGCATGTTGACAAATGAACTCTTTATCCACTGTGCGAACTTACAACGATGCATTTGAACTACAACCGAATACTCAATCCACTGTGCGGATTTACAAACTTGCATTAAAACTGTTATGCATACTGAAAACCTGTGAACTCACCAACTATTCAATAGTTAACCCTCTCCTTTACATGCTTTTCAGGAAATATCAAGTAAGGTCGAACTTTAGAAGGCACCACAAGTAGCGGCATCCAACATTTTTCTTTATCATGTCAATTTCTGTTTTTGGACAAGTTGTATTTTGGAACAAGATGTACTTTTGTAAACTTTTTATGATATGATGATTGTGTGTTGTCTTCTACCTTACGCAATGAAACCTTGAACTGTGACATCCCGTACTTCCGCTTTAGCGGGGCGTGACAGACTTAGCACAAAATCTATCGATCTCTCACTTGGAGAGTTTCGATATTGAAAATAGAGAACAGTCTCCCCCGTTCTCGACTTCTTTCATCGCACCATCGAGTCTAGAGCCACTTGACTTATTATTACATTCTTTGGCTAGGACACGGATCGAGACTACTACTATCGGTGAATTAAGTGAACCGATCGGAACATCCGTAGTAAGTCTGCCCTTGAGCCGATTACGAGGATCAGATGGAAATCCTACCATAGCTAACATCACGCCAACTATGAACGTAAATGGCACTTATGTTATTTCAACAATCATGACCTCAATGGGTAATCAAAGTGATCCCGGTGGTGACTTACCCGACTTTGTGTCAAGGAAGTACTTGGACGACGCCTTAAAGGCTGTCCGCGAAGCGATGACCCAAGAGTTTAAGACGGAGCTCGACAAGGTCAAGAGTTTATTAACAGGGAAGGAGAAAGTGGTAGAACCCGAAACTGCGCCAATGCCTCCACCAGCACCTGTTCAACAATCATATTCGGTGGACAACTTAAAGACCATGCTCCTAGCCCAATTGCTCCAACATACCAACTCTGACGCGTCAACCGAAGCAGATCTGATTTCCATGCTCCGATCATAGGTATCTGCTCCAACATCATCCGTCAAAGTCATTAAAGGGCAACGGATATAACTGACGCAACCATGGATCTCCTCTTTTTCGATGTGTTTACCGTTCATGGATCTCCTCTTCTTCTTTGATCTATTTGTTGTTCGATTGTTTTCGTTTCTGGATTTGTTTTTCTTGAAGAAAGATATGGTAACTGGTTAAACATTCAAAGCAATTTAAAAAAAAACCCAATTTAATTTAATTACCAAAATTAAAAACAAATACATGTAAACAACCGCAATTTAATTCATAGCCTTAGTAATTCAAGGTAGGAAGTCGCCTCATGAAACTGACAAAGTAGCAAAAATACTCCAACCCAATTTCATAATTTTCTTTTCTCAATGTCCATGGAGAATGGTGACATAGGTGACACATCTTGTTCCTTCCAATTTTTTGAAGGACTAAACTCGTTTTTTTGCAATATATATGTTCTCTCCCCCCAAATTTAAGATACATGTTCAGATCATTAATGTCCTATTAGTTAGAAAGTTATATAAAAAATTATAAAGTTTGATTTATTTATTGTAAAAGCCTTTATTGATAAATGGGCTTAGTTTAGCTTAATGGGCCATGGGCTTTAGGCTTAAGCCCTAGGTATAAATAGTTGATTTGTTTAGAGATTAGGGAAGATTAATTAGATCAGTTTATACGCTTAATAGAGAGAGTTCATCATTTGAATCTTGTAACACTCTCTAATCACCAATACAAAGATTAATCGTTTCGTTATACATTGTTACTTGATTATACTGGGATCTACAATACACAATGTCCTCATGGGGGGGGGGGGGGGGGGGTGGGACATTAAAACAAAAAGATGACTTGTGTCATTTCCATGGTTCCAAAATTTAATCAATATAGACACCAGGGAATTGGTTGCTTAGTTTTAGAAATATTTGTGGAAAGATTATTCAAACTATGAGATGTACTTTGTGTCTATAGAATATCAGCTTGCTGACTTATTCACCAAAGCACTTGATGAGAAAAGATTCCTATTCTTGGTGGGTAAGTTAGGTATACTAAACATAAGCTGGTCGTTCTGTAATAGAAAGTCTGATGCTAGGAGAGATTGCAAACATAAAGCCTCTATACCCATGTTCAATGTTTTTAAAGAAAAGTTTAAGCAAGTTTCTTCACATGTCGATTACTGTCATTGCTTTGAACTCATGTATCAATTGAATCAACATTTCTCCGGTCCTCACTGTTTCCTCTCTAAACCCAAATCGAAGAATGCAAAATTCAAGGGTAAGAAGAAACAAAATGGTTCTTCAAAAGAAGTTAAAACCAAAACTAAGGATGCTAAGGCAACCTTAAAGCCCCTTAACAAAACTGGACCCATTTGGAAATGGGTACCTAAATCTCTCTGATTATGTTGCAGAAGCAGCATGTGCCTATCTGGTATCTAGACCCCGGGTGCTCGAGGCATATGACTGGCGACAGAGGTTTACTATCCTCGTACAAAGATAAACTTGGAGGAGGATCTGTAACATTTGGAGACAACAAAAAGGGGTACATCAGAGGCTACAGAGTCATAAAAAAGAAAGATATAACAGTGTGCAATGTTGTTGTTTGGGTAAAATTTCACCATCCTCGACCACGACACTCGACCGTCGTAAGAGACCTTATGACCTCGACCAACTAACGTATGGCAACTGTTATGATCTCTTTGTTTAATGCAGGGTCAACACCATTAGTGGCTAACGGACATAACCGACTAGGGTAATTACGAGCATTAACCTCAGTGACCGTTACTCAAGGTTTTATTGACTCATTTAAAACCACGAAAGCTATATAAACAAAGGTTCCATCATCATTTGCGCACAACTGAACTCTCAAGAATCACACAGCGAGAACACTTGAAACAAAACTCTCTCTTGAAGTAGACGACGCACGACGCACGACGCACGATGCATAGTCTCTATACGCGACACATTTGTTTTTACATTCGATACACTTGTCTACTTTACAAGTTAGTTAATTTTTTTTCATTTGTATTGTAATCATTGTACTCTCAACACTTGGAACCTAAGGACATCGCCCCTGTTTGGCGACCATACTGCAGCGACGACATCCATTGCCGTCCGCGGGTTTTTTCCTCATTGAGGTTTTTCCCGCGTCAGCAAAATCCCTTGCGTCTTATTTACCAATTTTGTCTTTGTCGCATTGCTTTGTCGAACGATTTCTATCTTTAGTTGTTAAGCTCCACAATCAACCTTAAGTTATCCTTCTGGACGATTTTTGGCATTAACAGTTTGGCGCCCACCGTGGGGCCTCATCCAGAGAAAGTCTTCGACAAACGTGCCTCTTAATAACGTTTTCTTGGAGTTTCCTCTCTTTTCTTTTTTAGGAAAATGGCAGGTCATGGAAACCAAGAGCAGATCATCACTCAGATGCATTGGGAGCTTGAGAATGCGCGCCGTCAGATCGATGCTCTTGATGATCAAAGTCGAAGGGCAGCTGAAGAAATCACGCGACTGAGGAATCCATTCGGAACGCAGAACGGTCCAAGACCATTCGTTCAGAATCTAGGTCCAGGACCGTTAAGTCAGAATCCATGATCCACTCCCTTCACCCAGAATCCAGGTTCGGGTCCATTCGTGCAGAATCCAGGACCAGGACCGTTCGGCCAAAGTCAGCAACAAGGTCCATTCACGCAGAACCAGCAGTAGGGATCGTTCATCCCAAATCCCCAGTTCAGGCCGATTCCTCCTCAGCATCTGAGGCAACCACCCATGAACAATGGGTCTCAGCCGTACTTTATCCCTTTCAATGGGGACGCCAATGGCTCGTCGTACGGAAACGGCACCAGTTCAGGAGTTAATCTTCCAGCAGGTGTGAATTCCGATCCCAATGATCCCGTCGCTCAACGACTGAAGATGTTGGATGACCAGAATGAGCGTGTCCTGTCTTTGCTCGCTAAGCTATCGGGGGCAGCCGTGCCCTTCGATGTTGAGCCTCATTGGGGGTATCAGGCGTCGCCTTTCGTTGACACGATCACGACAGTCGATGTCCCGAAGAAGTATAACATCCCAGCTTTCACGCCCAAGTATTCGGGAATAACCGATCTAACGGAGCACATCGCGCAGTATAAGCAGCTAATGCGGACGGTCTCGATCCCGCATATGTATCAAGAAGTTTGCATGTGCAAGAGTTTCGGGGCGACCCTCACGGGTCCTGCCCTGCAATGGTTGATTAACCTCAAGCCCAAATCCATCGGGTCATTTGCCGAGTTAGTCAACCAGCTCTCCCAGTAGTTCGCCAGCAGTCCCAAGATGGAGAAGCAGACCAGCGACTTGTATTATGTCGTGCAGAAGGCCGGTGAATCTATCCGGAGCTATTTCAACAGGTTCAATGCAGAGATGATCAGTGTCCGCAACTCCGACGTCAAGACCGCGATCGAAGCCTATAAACGCGGTCTAGACGACAGTTCGGGTCTGTACACTGACTTGACCAAATATCCTCCAGAGAATTTCGAGGATGTCCAAGCAAGAACCCTGGCGTATATGAGGGTGGAAGATGACTCTGCCTTTCGTCGAAAGCATACCGACGACAAGAGGTCGCTAAGTGTAAAGAAGCCAGAGTTCAAGACGAAGGCAGTATCAAAGTCTGAGCCTGCACGACAAATCTCGAACGTCCGATTCAAAACGAAGGCGGAGTTCAAAACTGCGACCAAATTTCCTCAGTACCCTAAGATATCCTCCTACGGATTCAAAGGGACTACTAAGGATTTGGTCGAGGCCCTGAAGACCGTCTAGGCAACCATTCGGTGGCCAAAGAAGTCCGATAAAGACGACGGAAAAAAGGATAAGTCAAAGTGGTGCGACTTCCACGTCGACCACTGCCATGCGACGGACGACTGCATAGCTCTCAAAAAGGAGCTAGCATACCACGTCCAGAAAGGCGACCTCAAAGAGATCATCGACGACGTCATTACTCCAGCTAACGACGCTTGACCCCCGACCCCCGATCATGCGAAGGTCCTCAACTGTATCACTGGTGGGTCTGACGTATGCGGTCTGACGTATTCCGCAGCCAAACGTCACGCCAGCCAGGCACCTGACGATCGGCCTACCCCTCGTTCATCAAGACCCAAAGGAGACCTGGAGTTAGAAGCCATGAAGATTACATTCGACTAAGACGACCTCAGTGACTCGTATCAGAAGCATCATGATGGGTTGATCATTCAACTCACGATTGGTAAACGTTTAAGCCGACGAGTCTTGGTCGATCGAGGCAGTTCAGCGAACGTCATCTTCCTTGATACTATCAATGCCATGGGAATCGATCGATCGGAAATTACCCGACGCTCGACAACCTTGGTCGGTTTCAATGGAGACGTGACGAGTACCTTTGGAGAGATCACCTTGCCCGTCTATGCTGGAGGAATCAACAAGCAGACGAAGTTCAACGTCATCGACTGTGCGTCGGCCTATAACATCATCTTAGGTCGACCATGGATCCATGACATGAAAGCCATTCCCTCGATGTATCATCAGACCATGAAGTTCTCTACGCCGTGGGGAGTCCAGGAGATCAAAAGTGAGCCGAAGGTCGCCCGAGACTGCTACAAGACGACCCTGAAGCCGCAGAAGCAGGCCATCTAGCAATATCAGGTCCAGGATGCTCTTGGGGCAGCCGACGACTATCGCCTGGAGGAAGTCGTCCTGGACCAGAGCAAGCCTGACCAGAAAGTCTTTATAGGTTTGTCCCTCGATCCCTGCCTTAAAGACAAACTGATATCTTTTTTGCAGGAACATGCCGATTGTTTTGCCTGGTCGCACGAAGATATGGTCGACATAGACCCCAGCGTCATTTCCCACAAGCTCAATGTCGACCCATCATTTAAACCTATCAAACAAAAGCGGTGGAAATTTGCTCCTGAAAGGAATAAGGTGATAAATGACGAGGTCGACAACCTCCTCAAGACAGGGAAAACTCGAGAAGTGAAGTACCCCGATTGGCTTGCCAACGTCGTGGTCGTTCAGAAGAAAAATGGCAAATGGAGGGTCTATATCGATTTCACAGATCTCACCAAAGCATGTCCAAAAGACCCTTTCCCACTGCCACACATCGATGCCATGGTCGATGCGATAGCAGGACATGAACTATTGACGTTCATGGATGCTTATTCTGGATATAATCAGATCCTGATGCACGTCGAGGACCAAGAAAAGACTGCATTCATGACAGATCGAGGTATTTATTGTTATAAGGTTATGCCCTTTGGACTAAAAAATGCAGGTTCTACCTACCATCGTCTGGTGAATAAAATGTTCAAAGATTACCTTGGCGACACGATGGAGGTGTATATCGACGACATGCTAGTCAAGTCGAAGCAAGCAGTCGACCACGTCGAGCATTTAAGGCAGTCTTTCGACATCCTCCGAAAGTATAGCATGAAGATTAATCCGACGAAATGTTCCTTTGGTGTCAGTGCCGGGAAATTCTTGGGTTATATGGTCACCCGTCGAGGAATCGAGGCCAACCCCGACCAGATCAAAGCCATCATCGGGATCAAATCTCCAAGAAATTTCAAAGAGGTCCAAAGGCTCACTGGTCGGGTGGCGGCTCTAAAAAGGTTTATTTCTCGATCCTCAGATAAATGCCATTTATTTTATAACGTCCTCAGGAAAAATAAAGGCTTCAACTGGACCGACGATCATGAGCAAGCACTGCAAAAATTAAAGGAATATATGACGTTGCCACCTTTGCTGTCGAAACCTCATGAACATGAGGTCTTACAGCTATATTTAGCTGGCAGTCCTAATGCAGTAAGTGCCGTCCTGACACGAGAAGATGAAAAGCAGCAACTGCCGATCTACTATGTAAGTAAATCTCTCTTGGACGCCGAAACCAGGTATTCCTCTATGGAAAAATTGCTTTTGTCGCTAGTCACCGCTGCTAAAAAATTGCGACACTATTTTGAATCACATCCTATTATTGTCGTGACTAACTTTCCTCTTAAGTCTGTCTTGAGGAAACCTTAGTTGACAGGTCGTTTGGCAAAATGGAGCATATATCTCAGTAGTTACGACATCGATTTCAAACCCAGGACAACAATTAAATCGCAAGCATTGGCAGATTTCATCGCCGACTTTAGTCCTGAGTTGGAAAAAGAAGCAGAACTCGAAGTACTCACTGTGGTGACTCACGACGACGTACCTTGGACCGTACACATCGATGGGTCATCCAATGTTAGGGGTTCAGGACTAGGCGTCGTCTGAAAGTCGGCACAGGGGGGCAAGATGGTGTATTCTGTGCGATGCGACTTCAAAAGCACCAACAACAAAGCCGAGTACGAAGCCCTGATCGTGGGAATGAATATGGCCCACGACTCAGGGGCAACCACACTACATGTCAAGAGCGATTCTCTTCTGGTCGTGAACCAGATGAATGAAGAATTCGCGGCCAAAGATTAAAAAATGACAACGTACCTAAAGGTAGCAAAAGAAAAATCTGAAAAGTTTATATCATTTTCTATTGAACAGATTCCAAGGGACCAGAATACTCAAGACGACGCTTTAGAAAACCTTGGGTCCGCACTTGTCGAACCAATATTCGATAGCATCCCCATGATCCACCTGGCCACGTCGTCCATCGAAAATGACGATGTCGTCCAGATCGAAGATCAAGAAGATGACTGGTCGTGCGACATCAGAAATTTTCTTTTGCACGACCAACTCCTAGAAGACAAGTTGGAAGCTCGGAAGATCAGATTTAAGGCATCCAGATACGTCATGATCGGAGATAGACTCTATCGACGATCATCGACAGGCCTAAACCTGAGATGCGTCATCAGCAAGAGTCAAGTTCAGAAGATCCTTCAAGAAATGCACGATGGCGAGTATGGCAATCACTTAGGAGGTCGTAGTTTGTTTAATCGTATCTCTCGACAAAGGTATTTTTGGCCAACACTACGACAAGACGCCATTAGGTATGTCCAGAACGGTGATCCCTGTCAACGATATTCAGGTACGTCTCATAAACCTTCTGAACCTTTACATTCGACATTAATCCCCTGGCCCTTCATGAGATGGGGATGGACATTTTCGGCAAGTTACCACCTGCTCCAGGGCAAAAAGTATTTCTTCTTGTACTTATGGATTATTTTTCTAAATGGGTAGAAGCAGCTGTTGTTTGGGCGAAAAATCACGTCGTACGACCACGACCAGAGCAGGTAAGACGCACGTTATAATCCAAATCTTGTATTAAGATAAGGGCTCGACAAGAACCCAGAAAACATCCGTCGTCTCCCGTAAAAGGTAAGTCGTACGTCTCCCATGACACTCGACCATAGCATCGCCCGTCCCATACGACCATCGCGTAAGATCATCGCACCTTCGACCAAAGCTAATGATAACCTTGACTGTTACGTTTGTTAAGTATTTAATGCAGGAGTCAAAGCCATTAACAGCAAGCAGCCATAACGGACGAAGAGCATTATGGACAATCACTCCGGCGACCGTTTCCAGCCGTTGTAGCCGTTGATCAAAGCATTAATGGAGCTAATTAATAACGCGAAGACTATAAATACCAAGCTAAGTCTTCACATCAAAGGACATGGAAAAACATATGATATACATCAGCGAACATCACCAAACAGCAGAGAAAATCATCCAAACTCATACCAAAGAACATAAAAACTCTGGAGATCAAGTACTGAAAGCCAGGACCTTACAGCGAACTCAAGAACACTCGAAGGAAAGCTCAAGTATCGCTCTCGACGCACGACAACAGCCCTCGACCAGAAGTTCACACTTTGTATTCACACACGACAAACACCTGTTTTTACATTTAAACACTTGCACTTTACATTTCGAAGTATTTCCTTCATTTGTATTGTAATCATCGTACGACCGACGCCAGTACCAAGGACATCACCCCTGATTGGCGACCATAGTGCAGCGACGACACCTCTTGTCGTCCGCAGGTTTTTTCCTCGTTCGAGGTTTTTCCTGCATCATCAAATCCCTTGTCTCGTTTATTTTTTCTATCGTCGCACATCTCGTCGAAAGATCCTTTCTTTAGTTGATTAAGTCCACATCGACCTTAAGTTTTCCCTTTGGTGCGATTTTTGGCATTAACAGTTTGGCGCCATCCGTGGGACTACTTCTAGAGAAAATCCTCGACGAACGTGCATTCTACTAATAGTTTTTTGGAGTATATTCTATTTTCTGTTGCAGGAAAATGGCAGCCCCTGGAAATCCGCAGCAAGTCGTCGCTCAAATGTATCAGGAGCTCGAGGTTGCCAGGAATCAACTCAATGCAATGGCAGAGCAGAATCGCAAAGCAGCTGAAGAGATCGCGCGGCTAAGGAATCCTTTTGGATCCCAGAATGGTCCTAGACCATTCATCCAGAATCCAGGTCCGAAGCCAGGCCCGCCCGGGCAGAATCCACATCCAGGTCCATTTATGCAGAATTAGCAGCCGGGTCCGTTCATTCCGAATCCCCAGTCTGGGCAGATTCCCCCTCAGCACATCCGACCACCACCCTTGAACAATGGATCCTAACTATTGCAAGGTGGCGTCCAGCCGTTTCAGAATGGATCCCAGCTGTTTTCCCAACCGTTCCAAAGTGGTCCGCAACCTTTCCAGCAAGGATCACAATCTTTCCAGCAGAGATCGCAGCCATTTCAGCAAGGACCACGATCGTTTCAGAATGGACCGCAGCAATTCCACTATGGGTCGCAACCATATTTTGCTCCATTCAACGGGGACACCAATGGTTCGTCACATGGTAATGGCACTAGTCCAGGGACCAATCCCTTGACAGGGGCAAATCCTAATCTTAACGATCCCGTCGCCCAGCGTTTGAAGATGTTAGAAGACCAAAATGAGCGCGTCCTGTCCTTGCTCGCCAAGTTGCCTGGGGCAGCCGTGCCTATCGACGTAGAGCCTCGCTCGGGGTATCAGGCGTCACCCT
Organism: Saussurea involucrata; assembly: GCA_033807775.1. Lineage (NCBI taxonomy): Eukaryota > Viridiplantae > Streptophyta > Magnoliopsida > Asterales > Asteraceae > Saussurea > Saussurea involucrata. The sequence continues at coordinate 116,113,275 of CM066319.1, forward strand.
TCATCGACGAGATTGCCACCGTCGAGGTCCCAAAGAAGTATAACATTCCTGCCTTCACTCCCAAATATTCTGGTGTGACTGATCCGACTGAGCACGCCGCGCAGTACAAGCAGCTCATGTGGACGATCTCGATCCCATTTATGTACCAGGAAGTATGCATGTGTTAGAGTTTCGAAGCAACTCTCACTGGTCCAGCTCTCCAATGGTTAATCAATCTCAAACCCAAGTCCATCGGGTCGTTTGCTGAGTTGGTTAACCAGTTCTCCCAGCAATTCGCCAGCAGTCGTAAGATGGAGAAGCAGACCAGCGACCTATATTACATCGTGTAGAAAGCTAATGAGTCTATTCGAAGTTATTTCAATAGATTCAATGCCGAAATGATCAGCATCCGCAATTGCGACGTCAAAACCGCGATCGAAGCCTATAATCGTGGTCTGGACGATAGTTCGGGTCTATACACCGACCTGACCAAATATCCCCCGGAGAATTTCGAAGACGTCCAAGCTCGAACCTTAGCATATATGAGAGTAGAAGATGATGCCGCCTTTCGTCGCAAGCACACTGACGACAAGAAGTCGTTAGGCGTCAGAAAGCCAGAGTTCAAGACAAAGGCTGTTTCCAGAATAGAGCCAGCGCGCCAAATTTCAAATGTTCGTTTCAAGACGAAAGCAGAGGCCAAGACCGCGACTAAGTTCACTCAGTACCCCAAGATATCCTCTTACGGATTCAAAGGATCTACAAAGGACCTAGTCGAAGCTCTGAAAAGTTCCCAAGCTACCATTCGATGGCCAAAGAAGTCTGACCCGGACGATGCTAAGGAAGACAAATCAAAGTGGTGCGACTTCCATGCCGATCATGGTCATGCGACAGACGATTGTATCGCATTGAAGAAGGAATTAGCGTATCATTTCCCGAAAGGAAATCTCAAGGATATCATCGACGATGTCGCTGTTCCAGCTAATAGCCATCGACCGTCGACCCCCGAGCACGCAAAAGTTGTCAATTGCATCACCGGTGGTTCAGACGTATGTGGTCTGACGTATTCCGCGGCTAAATGTCACGCCAGTCAGTCACCCGACGATCGGCCTATTCCTCGCTCGTCTAGACCCAAAGGAGATTTGGATCTAGATGCCATGAAGATTGTGTTCGACCACGTCGACCTTGGCGATTCGTATCAGAAGCATCATGATGGGTTGATCATTCAACTCACGGTCGGTAACTGTTTAACGCGTCGAGTATTGGTAGACGGGGGCAGTTCAGCAAACGTCATTTTTCTCAACACTATCAAAGCCATGGGAATTGATCGCTCAGAAATCACCCGACGTTCGAAAACTTTGGTCGTTTCAATGGAGATGCGACGAGCACCTTTGGAGAGATAATCTTGCCCGTCTACGCCGGAGGAGTCAACAAGCAAACCAAGTTCAGCGTCATCGACTGTGCGTCGGCCTATAACATCATCTTAGGTCGACCATGGATCCATGATATGAAAGCTGTTCCTTCGACGTATCTTCAAATGTTGAAATTCCCGACGCCATGGGGAATCCACGAGATCAAGAGTGAGCCAAAAGTCGCTCGTGAATGCTACAAGTCTACCCTGAAGCCGAGAAAATAAACTGAAGTCGCAAGATCAAGCTCTCAACAAGTTCGTTCTTCTATCCGTAAATTAATATCTTTTCCACTTGGATAAATCTGCTATGGTGCCTCGTCGCACGACAACATAGTCGACCGCAGGACAATATTTCTCCGTGTCATTCTATCATTTAAAACCTATCTTTTCCTCCCAAAAAGGATACGGTAATAAATGACAGGGGGCAAATAGAGAGAGTTTAAAATGGTACGTTCTCTAGCTCTTTCTAGCTCTTTCTCATACGATTTTTTCTCACAAAACGTCTACTGACTTAAGCATCGGAGGGTCGTTGGCCAGCCAACGACCAACCCCCGACATCGTTTTATCGTAGAATCGCAACAACAGATTATCGCAAAATCGCACGACAATAATCACTAAGTCTACTATATGACTTTAAATTCGCAGGGACGCACGACATACATGATCATGTCTGTGACTTGATCATCCCTCCATAAGGGCATACGATAAAAATTCATCGTACGATCTCGTCGTACAATCGCAAAGCCTTAGCTTTCATACCCTGAATGGATGCTTTAATCGTATGTTTTTATATTCGTTTTACGATCTTGTCAACGTATTACAATGAATACCTTAGTCGCATGATTTCATATGTATTTTATGTTCAAATTCATAATCAATATGATCTGAATAAAGCATAAGATTCAAAGAAAAAGATATATTCGTTGAGTAAACCATCATATACATACTTAACCCCCGATAGGTCAAGTGGCAAAAACAACAAGGAAAGAAAAAATTCTAGACGACAGGGGGAACATCGGTCGTATCCCTGCTCGAAGTCCCGACCTGAGGGCCTTCATCTACCACTCCTCCCGCACGAATCTCCTGCAGTTCGTATTGAGCATCGAAAAGCTGGATGGCTAGCTCGTCAGCACGCGCCAAGGCAAACTTCTCCCTATCTAAAGCTGCCTTCTCTCTCTCCAACGCCGCAACTTCTCTTTCAAGGGCAGACGCCATCAACCCTTCAACTTTCGACATCCCATCGTGTAAGGCCAAAGACGACTGGAACGTCTGAAAAGTAACACAAGAAAATATTAGATGACTAAACGAACGTGACAAGTCATGAAAGATTGACACTCACCGTGAACGCCAGACTGGCAACTTGAGATCCAATCTCTTTGGCCGGAACTCCACGAAAACGCTCCCCGAAGGATGGGAGCAAATACTTCCCCAGATGAGGGAATGACGCCGTCCCGTCTAGGACACCATCCGCCATAAAGTCAGACGGCAATGTAAAATTGACCGTCATAACTTCGGCCGACGATCCCTCGCCCCTGTCGGCAGATATTGTGATCGACACTTGAGACACCGGTTTCGTCACCGTCGCCGGAGGCGCAGAACTTGCTGGTGTCGCGTCCATCACGCCAGGACGGCTAGATGACGCCCTCGCCTTCTTAGGCAGAACACATCCCGTTGAGATATCAACCCTCGACGACGGTTCCCTCAGGACTGTCCTCTTGGTTCTCTTCTTGCTCGACCCAGCTGTCGAAACATTTTCACCCCGAAGGGCACGCATAACCTGCTTTCCTCTCGCCCTAGAGACCGATTTCCTCTCGGTCGGCACTGATCAAGAAATACATGAAGCATCAGACAGATAGAGTAAACGAAATAAAATGAACTATGGTACACTTACCAGTCACCTCTTCCTGCACGTCCTCATCTCCTTCTTCTATCACGTCCTCATCCTCATCCTCGACCGCCGATTGCCATGAAACGAAAGATCGGTCATCGACACTAAGACTCAAGAACTTGTTGATCTTAGCCTGGGAATCCACAGTCGGTTTCACTTCATCAAGCTGAATCTCTGAAGGCGACAAGAGGAAAATGATAAGTAAACGTCATAAAGATAAATAAAACTCAGAAACAAACGAAGCATACCTGTCTTATTCCAGTCAGACCGCATCCAATTGCTGCTGGAATCCAATGACTCGGTAAGAACAAATACATACCTCGACTTCCACCCACGATCATTGACGCCAGTTCCCAAAACCAAGGCACGATCACCCTTGAACTTAGAATAAGGACTATAACGCCAGTTCTTATCCTTTTTAACTTGGTACGCCGCCAAAAAATCATTCATGATCATAGGAGACTCCCATTTCGCGGACGCTCGCTCAATAACCAACAAAACTCGCCAAAGTTGAGGCATCAATTGTCCCGGCGACATATCGAAATCCTGCATGAATGACTTGGCTAAACCAGAAAACGGCCATTGAAACCCTATCTTAAAAGGATACTCGTACAAAACGAGATATCCCTCAGGGCAATCCTTAGAACGAACAATCCCCGGACACCGCAACTCTACATTTGCAGGAATTTTTGCTAAACTCCTAAAAGCATCTAAGTCTACGTGATTCATGATAAGACTAGTAGGCTCCGTAGACATTGTGAATCAGAGGACAGAACAAGGTCTTATATAAATGCTCTCAACTTCGGGTTGAAGGTTTGCAACGATTCGAGTAAGTTCGGACAAAGAATGGAAAGGAATCAAGGCGAAATCTCTTCCCAAATAAACACTTCGAAGAATAGCAAGAAAAGATCCATCGTGATCTTTATTGATACCAACAATCGCATCAAATCGAATCCCTGGATGATCGCCGTGCATCCCCGTCCTTTCGCATACCCGCCCGGATCTTCGACACCTATCCTCGGCAGCTGGAAAGCATCATCGTACGTCAGCATGACGTCCCGACGTCGTTCCTCCTTCGACTTCTCGTTCAGTTAAAGGCGAACCGGTCCAGTTCCACGACAACCAGGTAAGTCCCTCAACCCAGGTCACGAGCCTAAGCGTTCAACAAGCAAAATTTAAAACTTAAATTTGACATTCAATTTTCAAATTTTGGGGGGAAACTGTTTGGGCAAAAAATCACGTTGTACGACCACGACCAGAGCAGGTAAGACGCACGTTATAATCCAAATCTTGTATTAAGATAAGGTCTCGACAAGAACCCAGATAACATCCGTCGTCTCCCGTAAAAGGTAAGTCATACGTCTCCCATGACACTCGACCATAGCATCGCTCGTCCCGTACGACCATCGCGTAAGATCATCGCACCTTCGACCAAAGGTAACGATAACCTTGACTGTTACGTTTGTTAAGTATTTAATGCAGGAGTCAAATCCATTAACAGCAAGCAGCCATAACGGACGAAGACCATTATGGATAATCACTCCGGCGACCGTTTCCAGCCGTTGTAGCCGTTGATCAAAGCATTAATGGAGCTATTTAATGACGCGAAGACTATAAATACCAAGCTAAGTCTTCACATCAAAGGACATGAGAAAACATCTGATATACATCAGCGAACATCACCAAACAGCAGAGAAAATCATCCAAACTTATAGCAAAGAACTTTCAAACTCTGGAGATCAAGTACTGAAAGCCAAGACCTTACAGCGAACTCAAGAACACTCGAAGGAAAGCTCAAGTATCGCTCTCGACGCACGACAACAGCCCTCGACCAGAAGTTCACACTTTGTATTCACACACGACAAACACCTGTTTTTACATTTATACACTTGTACTTTACATTTCGAAGTATTTCCTTCATTTGTATTGTAATCATCGTACGACCGACCCCAGTACCAAGGACATCGCCCCTGATTGGCGACCATAGTGCAGCGACGACACCTCTTGTCGTCCGCAGGTTTTTTCCTCGTTCGAGGTTTTTCCTGCGTCATCAAATCCCTTGTCTCGTTTATTTTTTCCCTCGTCGCACGTCTCGTTGAAAGATCCTTTCTTTAGTTGATTAAGTCCACATCGACCTTAAGTTGTCCCTTTGGTGCGATTTTTGGCATTAACAGCAGTCTTTTCCCAAGTTCGGACATGGAAGTCTTCTCTTTTATCCAGACTAACATCATATGCAGGTTTGGGATCCCATCCAAAGTTGTCCGCGACAATGGATCCCAGTTCATAAGCAACAGAACTCGACAATTCTGCGAAGACCGCAATATCAAGCTGAGGACATCGACACCCAGGTATCCCTAGGAAAATGGACTTACTGAGTCAAGAAATAAGACCATTATTGCTTCGATCAAGAAAAGGTTAAAAGATGCAAAGGGAAAGTGGGTCGAAGAACTCCCTTCGGTCCTGTGGGCGAATCACACGACACCACGTACGTCCACAGGACAAACCTCTTTCTCTTTGGTCTATGGTTGTGAAGCAGTTTTGCCGGTCGAGGTCCAACTCCCAACCTTGAGGCATACTTCTGTCGACCATAACCTGGTTGATTTAAGTTATGACCTCGATGCCCTTGAAGAAATTAGAGAATCGGCGTTGATCAGAATGGCGTCGCAGAAGCAAGCGGTCGAGCGACATTTCAACAAGAATGTCAAAGCTAAAGTCTTTCAAGAAGGCGACTACGTCCTCCGACGAGTGTTTCAGAGCACTCAAGAGCTCAATGCAGGTAAGCTTTCCACCAAGTGGGAAGGTCCCTATCGTATTTCAGGAGTCGTAGGTAAAGGTGCCTATCGACTCCAAACCCTCTATAATGGAGATGTCCAACGTAGCTGGAATGCAACACATTTGAAAAGGTATTTCTTCTAAGTCTTTTTCCTTCTTTCATACGATTTTTTATTCATCACGACGATTACTGACTTAAGCATCGGAGGGTCGTTGGTTAGCCAACGACCAACCTCAGACATTATTTTATCGCATAATCGCACGACACAAGTTACCAAGTCTATTATACGACTTCAGCAAACTTTCGTAGGATCACACGGCATAAGCAGTTAGGTCTATTGAATGACTTGATTGTACAATTGCGGGAACATACGAATCAAGTTCGTCTAACGATTTAATTGTGCGACCATAAGGTCCAACGACCCCATAGTCTAAGTTTTTTAACTCAGAAAATTTTTCATGTTTTGAATGAATGCTTTGATCGCAGGTACTTATGTTTGTTTTGCACGACTTAAAGGTCTCAAGATCTTACAGTCCGCATTTTAACTTGAAAAAGTCAATGTATTACAATGAATGCCTATGTCGCATGTCATGATGTTCATTTTTATATGGTGAATGTTTACTTGATGATATTGTACAAATGTATAAGACAAAGTGATACATAAGAAAAATACTTTTCATTCACCAAAAAATTCGATAACATCAGACGATTCGACCACCAACGGTCGAGTGATAGAAAACAAAAAGAATAAAATTTTCTAAGGGTGAGGAGGATCACCAGTCGCGTCCTTGCCAGGGGATTTGCCCTTAGAACATTCTTCGACCTCTTCCTCCTCGACCTCTTTCTCGTCATCCGAGTCGAGGTCTCTTTTGGTTCCGATGTCCCTCAAGAAGAAGGCAAACTCCTCCAACGCCGAGGCAAGGGGATTCTTCCCCGACAGATTTTGCCTCATGATCGCCGCCCTGGCGGTCAGTCGGGCCTAGGCAAAAACGGACTTAGCCTCCTCCTTCAGCTCCTTTACCTCTTTCTCTAGCTCTGCCACCTTGGACCTGGACTCCTCGGCTTCTTTTTCATTCGCAGCCAAGGACTCCTTGGTCCTGTCCAGCTCAACCCTCTGCTCGGCGATCAGGGACAAGGACTGCTTCAGACGATAGTTTGCCTCATCCCTTGCACGCCCGACATCTTCCGACTCATTCTGAGCATCGTCGAGCTGTACGAACATCTCCTCGGAACGTGCCAGAGCGACCTTCTCCCTCTTCAGCGCCACATTATCTCTCACGAGAGCAGTGGACATCAGACCTTCTATCTTCGCCGTTTCTGCATGCAGAGCCAGTGAAGACTGGAACACTTGTAAAACATAAAAAACATGATTAGCGAACACCTGACGAAGTTAACAGCGTCAAAGAAAAACAAGTCCTGAAAGAAAGACTTACCATGAACGCCATTCTGGCAACATGGGATCCGATCGAGACTCCTCGAAAGCGCTCCCTGAAAGAGGGGAGCTGATACTTCCCCAAATGAGGAAACAACGTCGTCCCGTCTAAAACATTATCCACCATGAAGGTTGACGGCAACATAAAGTTGACCGTCATAACCTCAGCCTCCCCCGTCGTGTGACCCTTGCCTTTGTCGGCCGATGAAGGGGTCGACGTGACAGTAGGAGACACCGCCATTTTCGCCGGAGGCGCAGAGCTTACTGGTGTCGTGTCGATCGCACTAGAAGACGTCCTCCTCTTCTCAGGGGATGCGACCGACACCTTCGCCTTCTCAGGCGTGACGACTCTCGACGAGTCGTCAACTTTTGAAGACGGTTCCCTCGAGACCATCACCTTTGTCTTCTTTAAGACACCGGACCTGGTGGTCGAGGTCCCTTTCCTCTTTTCTCTGCCCTTACGAGCAAGCTCAGCTTGAGCTTCCCTCTTGGCAGCTGCAAACGACACCTTCGCCTGAGATTCTCCTAGAAGAGAAAAAAGCATTACATGACAGACATAAAAGAAAAGACCGAAGTCGAGCAGAAAAAAGTAAAGGTACACTCACCAGCCATTTCTTCCTCCTCTCTCGACTCCTCTTTCTCTTCTTTTTCCTCTGTCTCCTCTTCCTCTTCTTCTCCCTCTTCTTCTTCTCGTCTATTCTGTCGATTTTCACCCAAGTAGACCAAGTCGTCGTCCTCGTCTATCAGATGTCGTGTGACGAATGACCGGTCGTCGGTGCTGAGTTCCAAGAACTTCTCGATCTTAGCCTTGGATTCGTCTTTGGGCTTCACGTCTTCGAATTTAATGTCTGAAGCACAAAGGGAGAAGATTAGTTGAGAAACAAAGCAATAAAGGTAATAAAAAACGCTCGACCAAAGATAAAAAACTCACCCATCGTGTTCCATCCAAACCTAATCCAGTCGCTATCAGGGTCAAGCGTCACCACATGCACGAATGCGTACCTGGTCTTCCACTTGCGGTCGTTGACCGCAGTTTTCAGAACCAAGGCACGATCGCCCTTGTGTTTTGAGAACATGCTATATCAACGGTACGTGTCCATCTTAACCTGGTAAGCCGTCAAGAGGTCGTTCACGTTCATCGGCGACTCCCAATTCTTGGTAAGTCGCTCGACGACCTGGAAAACTTGCCAGAATTAGGGCATCAGTTGCCCCGGCGAGAGGTCGAACTCGCACATGAAGGATTTGGCCAGAGGTGAATAAGGCCATTCGAAACCTATCTTAAAGGGGTATTCGTATATCATGACTTTACTCAATGTAATCCCCGTAGGGATTTTTGCTAGACTCCTAAGGCTGTCGAGATCATCCTGATCTCTAATGGAACTTGCAGACTCAATCGACATTTCTATCCCCGTTAACCAGATTTGCAGGTCTGAAAAACCCCAAAGATCCCAGTTTTTCCTAGGTTTTCTAGCGACAGACTTACGACGCATACAAAAGATGAAGAGTTGTACCTTATATAGGCGCTCTAAACCTCGAAATGCCTAATTGATTCGAAGATTTTTGCAGGTTTGGAAAGGATTCACTGAAAAATGGCAAGAAATCGGGAAGAAATCTCTCTCTAAACTCTCTGAAAGCGTAAACTGGAAAAGATGCACCGTGGGTCTCTATTTATGTAATCGATCATGTCAGATCGAGCCTTTCGGTGATCGACACGTGCCCATGTATTTTCGTATGCACAAATAGATCGTCGACACCTGGCGTTTGTAGCTGTTAAGCATGATCGCATGTCAACATGACGTCACGATCTTATCCCCTTTTCAACTTCCCCTTTAGTTGGAGTTAGACCGATCCAGTTCCAAGGCAACTGAAGCGATTTTTGACACGTGTCACGACCCTGGACGTCCTACTGACAAAAATTTAAAAATTTGAAATTCGAATTTGCCACTTTCTTTTTAAATTTTGGAGGCAAACTGTTTGAGTAAAATTTCACCAACCTCGACCACGTCACTAGACCTTCGTAAGAGACCTTACGACCTCGACCGACTAACGTATGGCAACTGTTATGATCTCTTTGTTTAATGCAGGGTCAACACCATTAATGGCCAACATACATAACCGACAAGGGTAATTACGAGCATTAACCTCAGTGACCGTTACTCAAGGTTTTATGGAGTCATTTAAAACCACAAAATCTATATAAACAAAGGTTCCATCATCATTTGCTTACAACTGAACTCTCAAGAATCACACAACGAGAAATCTTGAAACAAAACTCTCTCTCGAAGCAGACAACGCACGACGCATAGTCTCTATACGCGACACATTTGTTTTTACATTCGATACACTTGTCTACTTTACAAATTAGTTCATTTCTTTCATTTGTATTGTAATCATTGTACTCTTAACACTTGGAACCTAAGGACATCGCCTCTGTTTGGCGACCATAATGCAGCTACGACATCCACTGCCGTCCGCGGGCTTTTTCCTCATTGAGGTTTTTCCTACGTCACCAAAATCCCTTGCGTCTTATTTACCATTTTTGTCTTTGTCGCATTGCTTTGTCGTACAATTTCTATCTTTAGTTGTTAAGCTCCACAATCATCCTTAAGTTATCCTTCTGGACGATTTTTGGCATTAACAGTTTGGCGCCCACCGTGGGGCCCCATCTAGAGAAAGTCTTCGACAAACGTGTGTCTTACTAACGTTTTCTTGGAGTTTCCTCTCTTTTCTTTTTTCAGGAAAATGGCAGGTCATGGAAACCAAGAGCAGATCATCGCTTAGATGCATTGGGAGCTTGAGAATTCGCGCCGTCAGATCGATGCTCTTGCTGATCAAAGTCGAAGGGCAGCTGAAGAAATCGCGCGACTGAGGAATCCATTCGGACCGCAGAACGGTCCAAGACCATTCCTTCAGAATCCAGGTCCAGGACCGTTCGGTCAGAATCCAGGATCCGCTCCCTTCATCGAGAATCCAGGTTCGGGTCCATTCGTGCAGAATCCTGGACCAGGACCGTTTGGCCAAAGTCAGTAACAAGGTCCATTCACGCAGAACCAGCAACAGGGATCGTTCATCCCAAATCCCCAGTTCGGGCCGATTCATCCTTAGCATCTGAGGACACCACCCATGAACAATGGGTCTCAGCCGTACTTTCTCCCTTTCAATAGGGACGCCAATGGCTCGTCGTACGGAAACGGCACCAGTTCAGGAGTTAATCCTCCAGTAGGTGGGAATTCCGATCCCAATGATCCCGTCGCTCAACGACTGAAGATGTTGGAAGACCAGAATGAGCGTGTCCTGTCTTTGCTCGCTAAGCTACCGGGGGCAGCCATGCCCGTCGATGTCGAGCCTCGTTCGGGGTATCAGGTGTCGCCTTTCGTTGACATGATCGTGACAGTTGATGTCCCGAAGAAGTATAACATCCCAGCTTTTACGCCCAAGTATTCAGGGATAACCGATCCAACGGAGCACATCGCGCAGTATAAGCAGCTAATGTGGACGGTCTCGATCCCGTATATGTATCAAGAAGTTTGCATGTGCAAGAGTTTCCACAGTACCCTAAGATATCCTCCTACGGATTCAAAGGGACTACTAAGGATTTGGTCGATGGAGGCAGTTTAGCGAACGTCATCTTCCTTGATACCATCAAGGCCATGGGAATCTATCAATCGGAAATTACCTGACGCTCGACAACCTTGGTCGGTTTCAATGGAGACACGACGAATACCTTTGGAGAGATCACCTTACCCATCTATGCCAGAGGAATCAACAAGCAGACGAAGTTCAACCATGGATCCATGACATGAAAGCCGTTCCCTTGACGTATCATCAGACCATGAAGTTCCCTACGCCGTGGGGAGTCCAGGAGATCAAAAGTGAGCCAAAGGTCGCCCTAGACTGCTACAAGATGACCCTGAAGCCGCAGAAGCAGGCCATCTGGCAATTGCAGGTCCAGGATGCTCCTAGGGCAGCCGACGACTGTTAATGCCAAAAATCGCACCAAAGGGACAACTTAAGGTTGATGTGGACTTAATCAACTAAAGAAAGGATCTTTCGACGAGACGTGCGACGAGGGAAAAAATAAACGAGACAAGGGATTTGATGATGCAGGAAAAACCTCGAACGAGGAAAAAACCTGCGGACGACAAGGGGTGTCGTCGCTGCACTATGGTCGCTAATCAGGGGCGATGTCCTTGGTACTGGCGTCGGTCGTACGATGATTACAATACAAATGAAGGAAATACTTTGAAATGTAAAGTACAAGTGTTTAAATGTAAAAACAGGTGTTTGTCGTGTGTGAATACAAAGTGTAAATAACTGTTGGTCGAAAGCTGTCGTCGTGCGTCGAGAGTGAGTTCTTCAAGAGAGAATGCTTCACTTGAATTTTCTGTAGAGTTCTTGCTGTCAGTACTTGATTTCCAGAGTTTAATTATTCTTCTTTGTGAACTTGGATGCTTTTCTATGCTGTTCGGTAATATTCGCTGATGATCGCTGATGTGTGTTGGATGTTAACTGATGTCCCCCTGGAATGAGGATTTAGCTTGGCTTTATAGTCTTTGTGCCATTAATTAGCTCCTTGAATGCTTTGATTAACGGCTACAACGGCTGGAAACGGTCGCCGGAGTGATTATCCATAATGCTCTTCATCCGTTACGGCTGCTTGCTGTTAATGGCTTTGACTCCTGCATTAAATACTTAACAAACGTAACAGTCAAGGTTAACGTTAGCTTTGGTCGTAGGTGCAATGATCTTACGCGATGGTCGTACGGGACGGTCGACACTATGGTCGAACGTCATAGGGGACGTACAACTTACCTTTTACGGGAGACGACGGATGTTTTCTGGGTTCTTGTCGAGACCTTATCTTAATACAAGATTTGGATTATAGCGTGCGTCTTACCTGCTCTGGTCGTGGTCGTACGACATGATTTTTTGCTCAAATAGTTTGCCCCCAAAATTTGAAAATTGAATGTCAAATTTAAGTTTAAAATTTTGCTTGTCGAGCGCTTAGACTTGTGACCTGGGTTGAGGGACTTACCTGGTTGTCGTGGAACTGGACCAGTTCGCCTTTAGTCAAAGAGTTCATGTGTGAATTTGATCTTTCACCGGGGCAACTGATGCTGCAGTTCTGGCGAGTTATCTTGATCATCGAACGACTTACATCCAACTGGAATCCACCGATGAATGTGAGCGACCTTCTGACTGCGTATAAGGTCAAGAATGACCGGTACCGTTGCTATAGTTTGTTTTCAAGGTTCAAGGGTGATCGTACCCTGGTTTTAAATACTGCGGTCAACGACCGTGGATGGAAGAAGAGGTATGTATTCGTACGGACGTCGATGCTGGACACTGATAGTGACTGGATTAGGGAGGGTTGGAATATGACGGGTGAGCCTTTGATTATACGTTTTCATGTTATTCTGTTGCACGATTGTTTCTTCGACCGATCTTCTTTTTTATGCGTAGATATTTATTTCGATAAGGTAGAGCCGGATGATGCTTCTCGGGCTAAGATCGAAAAGTTCTTGGAATTTAGTACTGAAGACCGGTCGTACGTCACACGTCATTTGATAGACGAGGATGATGATACCGTTTTCTTGAGCGACAGAATGAGGATGGGTCGAGAGGAGAAAGAAGAAGAGGAGGACTCTGATAAGACTGAGGAGGAAGAGAAGAGCGAAGAACCAGAGGTAGAGAGAATTGGTAAGTATCCTTTTGTCTTCTTTTCGCTTGACCTGGTATGTTCTGAATCGTCTAATTTCTTTCTTTTACCGTACAGGTGAATCTCAAGCACAGGCGACGTCTTTTGTTGCTAGGAAGATGGCCCAAGTCGAAGTAGCTCATGAGGCAAGGGAGAAGGACGTTTCGACAATTGGGTCGGGAGTCCTGAAGAGAAAAGAGGCCCCGATAGCCGGGCCAGGCCTCTTAAAGAGGACAAAGGTGTCCGTTCTGAGGGAACCATCTTTGAAGACGGGTAACCCATCGAGGGTTGCCTTGTCCAGGAAGGCGAAGGCGTCGGTTGCATTTGACACGACCGACACAAAATCTGTGGATACTGCCCAACTGGCGTCGATGTCTCCCGTCGTCCTATCCGGCCCTTCATCGGCCGACAGGGGCAAAGGCGCGCAGAAGGGACCTGTGAGGGAAACGACGGTCAACTTTACGTTGCCGTCGGGTTTTCTGGACGACAATGTCTTGGACGAGACGAAGTTGTTCCCCCAGTTGGAAAAATATTTGCTCCCGTCTTTCAGGGAGCGTTTTGACGGGTTTTCTTTCGAGAAGAAAGAGTTCCATACAGCTGGACTCTTATTCTTGGTAAGTCTTTCTTTCAAGACTTGTCGTTTGTCGTTGTCGTTGTTTATTAATGCCGCTCATATTATGATTCTTCAGGCGTTCCAAGCTTCCCTGGCATTGCAGGCCGAAACGACGAATATAGAGGTTTCAACGGCCTCTGTTACCAAAGATGAAGATGCAGCATTAGCTAAAGAGAAAGCTGCTTTGGAGCATGAAGAAGCGATGTCAGTGCGCCTTGACCATGCTCTGGATGAATTGGATGCCCTCAGTCATACAAGAGACGAGATAAACTCGCGTTTGAAGGAGTCCCTGACTTTGATGCGCGACCAGAGAGAGGAGCTGGAGGGGATGAAGGAATCCGTAACCTCTAAGAGGAAGGAAGTCGAGGGAATCAAGGCTAAGGTGATAAATTTGAAGAAGGAGTTTGATGAGTTGAAGGACTAAAATAAGTCTTTCTTTTCCTGTGCTCGACTTACTGCGCGTGCGGCAGTTATGCGACATCACCTGCAGGGCAAGGATCCTTTGGCTTCAGCGTCAGATGAGCTGCGTCTCTTTTATGAGAGAGTCGGGACCGAGAGAGATCTCGACTTGGATGACGAGAAGGAGGTTGAGGAGGAGGTGGCTAACGAGGGTTTTCGGGATGAGGTATCGGAGAAGGTTGTGATCGATGCTCCTCCACAACCTTAGAAAAAATGTATTTGTTTGTTCGTGCTGCTCGACCGTTAGTGGTCGATTATGTACCCGATAACTTATATAATGAACGCAACTTTTGTTTGAACTTTATGCTTTATCCAAACCATGTTTAATTATGAATTTGAACATAGGACACATAGGAAATCATGTGACTGAGTCATACATTGTAATACGATGAGTAAAACAAATATGTGAACACGCGATTAAAGCATTTTCTAAGTTAAAAGACTTAGGGGTAAAATCGTTTAGACTTTGCGATCGTACGATTAGATCGTACAATGAGTTTGTATCGTATGCCCTTATGGAGGGATGATCAAGTCACAGACCTGATCATGTATATCGTGCGACCCTGCGAATTTAAAGTCATATAGTAGACTTAGTGATTATTTCCATGCGATTCTACGATAGTCTGTTGTGCGATTCTGCGATAAAACGATGTCGGGGGTTGGTCGTTGGCTAGCCAATGACCCTCCGATGCTTAAGTCAGTAAACGTTTTGTGAGAAAAAATCGTATGAGAAAGAGTTAGATAACGTACCATTTCGACTGTTCTCTCTATTTGCCCCCTGTCATTTATTACCGTATCATTTTTGGGAGGGAAAGATAGGTTTTAAATGACATAATGACACGGAGAAATATTGTCCTGCGGTCGACTATGTTGTCGTGCGACGAGGCACCATAGTAGACTTATCTCTGTGAAACAGATATTAATTTAGGGACAGAAGAAACGAACCTGTCGAGAGCTTGATCTTGTGACTTTAGTTTATTTTCACGGCTTCAAGGTAGACTTGTAGCACTCACGAGTGACTCCTGGATTCCCCATGGCGTAGGGAATTTCAATTGACAACTTTTGCATACTCCGGGGTCGACGGTCGATGGCTATTAGCTGGAACAGCGACATCGTCGATGATATCCTTGAGATTTCCTTTCGGGAAATGATACGCTAATTCTTTCTTCAATGCGATACAATCGTCTGTCGCATGACCATGATCTACATGGAAGTCGCACCATTTTGATTTGTCTTTTTTAGCATCGTCCAGGTCGGATTTCTTTGGCCATCGAATGGTCGCTTGGGAACTTTTCAGAGCTTCGACTAGGTCCTTTGTAGATCCTTTGAATCCGTAAGAGGATATCTTGGGGTACTGAGTGAACTTAGTCGCGATATTGGCCTCTGCTTTCGTCTTGAAACGAACATTTGAAATTTGGCGCGCTGGCTCTATTCTGGAAACAGCCTTTGTCTTGAACTCTGGCTTTCTGACGCCTAACGACTTCTTGTCGTCAGTGTGCTTGCGACGAAAGGCGGCATCATCTTCTACTCTCATATATGCTAAGGTTCGAGCTCGGACGTCTTCGAAATTCTCCGGGGGATATTTGGTCAGGTCGGTGTATAGACCCAAACTATCGTCCAGACCACGCTTATAGGCTTCGATCGCGGTTTTGACGTCGCAATTTCGGATGCTGATCATTTCGGCATTGAATCTATTGAAATAACTTCGAATAGACTCATTAGCTTTCTGCACGATGTAATATAGATCGCTGGTCTGCTTCTCCATCTTACGACTGCTGGCGAATTGCTGGGAGAACTAGTTAACCAACTCAGCAAACGACCCGATGGACTTGGGTTTGAGATTGATTAACCATTGGAGAGCTGGACCAGTGAGAGTTGCTCCGAAACTCTTACACATGCATACTTCCTGGTACATAAATGGGATCGAGATCGTCCACATGAGCTGTTGTACTGTGCGACGTGCTCAGTCAGATCAGTCACACCAGAATATTTAGGAGTAAAGGCAGGAATGTTATACTTCTTTGGGACCTCGACGGTGGAAATCTCGTCGATGAAGGGTGACGCCTGATACCCCGAGAGAGGCTCGACGTCGACAGACACGGCTGGCCCAGGCAATTTGGCGAGGATGGACAGGACGCGCTCATTTTGGTCTTCCAACATCTTCAAACGCTGGGCGACGGGATCGTTAAGATCAGGATTTGCCCCTGTCGAGGGATTGGTCCCTGGACTAGTGCCATTACCATGAGACGAACCATTGGTATCCCCATTGAATGGAACAAAATATGGCTGCGATCCATAATGGAATTGCTGAGGTCCATTCTGAAACGATCGTGGTCCATGCTGAAATGGCTGCGATCTCTGCTGGAAAGATTGCGATCCTTGCTGGAAAGGTTGCGGACCACTTTGGAACGGTTGGGAAAATGGCTGGGATCCATTATGAAACGGCTGGGTGCCAGCTTGCAACGGTTGGGATCCATTGTTCAAGGGTGGTGGTCGGATGTGTTGAGGGGGAATCTGCCCAGACTGGGGACTCGGAATGAACGGACCCGGCTGCTGATTCTGCATGAATGGACCTGGATGTGGATTCTGCGCGGGCGGGCCTGGTTCCGGACCTGGATTCTGGATGAATGGTCTAGGACCATTCTGGGATCCAAAAGGATTCCTTAGCCGCGCGATCTCTTCAGCTGCTTTGCGATTCTGCTCTGCCATTGCATTGAGTTGATTCCTGGCAACCTCGAGCTCCAGATACTTCTGAGCGACGGCTTGCTGCGGATTTCCAGGGGCTGCCATTGTCCCTGCAATAGAGAGAAAAAAAAACTCCAAGAAACTGTTAGTAGAATGCACGTTCGTCGAGGATTTTCTCTAGATGTAGTCCCACGGATGGCGCCAAACTGTTAATGCCAAAAATCGCACCAAAGGGACAACTTAAGGTCAATGTGGACTTAATCAACTAAAGAAAGAATCTTTCGACGAGACGTGCGACGAGGGAAAAAATAAACGAGACAAGTGATTTGACGACGCAGGAAAAACCCCGAACGAGGAAAAAACCTGCGGACGACAAGGGGTGTCGTCGCTGCACTATGGTCGCCAATCAGGGGCGATGTCCTTGGTACTGGCGTCGGTCGTACGATGATTACAATACAAATGAAGGAAATACTTCGAAATGTAAAGTACAAGTGTTTAAATGTAAAAACAGGTGTTTGTCGTGTGTGAATACAAAGTGTAAATAACTGTTGGTCGAAAGTTGTCGTCGTGCGTCGAGAGTGAGTTCTTCAAGAGAGAATGCTTCACTTGAATTTACTGTAGAGTTCTTGCTGTCAGTACTTGATTTCCAGAGTTTGATTATTCTTCTTTGTGAACTTGGATGCTTTTCTATGCTGTTCGGTAATATTCGCTGATGATCGCTGATGTGTGTTGGATGTTAACTGATGTCCCCCTGGAATGAGGCTTTAGCTTGGCTTTTATAGTCTTCGTGCCATTAATTAGCTCCTTGAATGCTTTGATTAACGGCTACAACGGCTGGAAACGGTCGCCGGAGTGATTATCCATAATGCTCTTCATCCGTTACGGCTGCTTGCTGTTAATGGCTTTGACTCCTGCATTAAATACTTAACAAACGTAACAGTCAAGGTTAACGTTAGCTTTGGTCATAGGTGCAATGATCTTACGCGATGGTCGTACGGGACGGTCGACACTATGGTCGAGCGTCATGGGGGACGTACGACTTACCTTTTACGGGAGACGACGGATGTTTTCTGGGTTCTTGTCGAGACCTTATCTTAATACAAGATTTGGATTATAGCATGCGTCTTACCTGCTCTGGTCGTGGTCGTACGCTGTGATTTTTTGCCCAAACAACGACTATCGCCTGGAGGAAGTCATCCTGGACCAGAGCAAGCCTGACCAGAAAGTCTTTATAGGTTCGTCCCTCGATCCCTGCCTTAAAGACAAACTGTTATCTTTTTTGCAGGAACATGCCGATTGCTTTGCCTGGTCGTATGAAGATATGGTCGGCATAGACCCCAGCGTCATTTCCCACAAGCTCAATGTCGACCCGTCATTTAAACCTATCAAACAAAAGCGGCGGAAATTTTCTCCTGAAAGGAATAAGGTGATAAATGACGAGGTCGACAACCTCCTCAAGACAAGGAAAATTCGAGAAGTGAAGTACACCAACTGGCTTACCAACGTCGTGGTCATTCAGAAGAAAAATGGCAAATGGAGGGTCTGAATTGATTTCACAGATCTCAACAAAGCCCATCCAAAAGACCCTTTCCCACTGCCACACATCGATGCCATGGTCGACGCGACAGCAGGACATGAACTATTGACGTTCATGGATTCTTATTCTGGATATAATCAGATCCTGATGCACGTCGAGGACCAAGAAAAGACTGCATTCATGACAGATCGAGGTATTTATTGTTATAAGGTTATGCCCTTTGGACTAAAAAATGCAGGTTCTACCTACCAGCGTCTGGTGAATAAAATGTTCAAAGATCACCATGGCGACACGATGGAGGTGTATATCGACGACATGCTAGTCAAGTCAAAGCAAGCAGTCGACCACGTCGAGCATTTAAGGCAGTCGTTCGACATCTTTCGAAAGTATAGCATGAAGCTCAATCCGACGAAATGTTCCTTTGGTGTCACTGCCGGGAAATTCCTAGGTTATATGGTCACCCGTCGAGGAATCGAGGCCAACCCCGACCAGATCAAAGCCATCATAGAGATCAAATCTCCAAGAAATTTCAAAAAGGTCTAAAGGCTTACTGGTCGGGTGGCGGCTCTAAACAGGTTTATTTCTCGATCCTCAGATAAATGCCATTTATTTTATAACGTCCTCAGGAAAAATAAAGGCTTCAACTGGACCGACGATCGTGAGCAAGCACTGCAAAAATTAAAGGAATATATGACGTCGCCACCTTTGCTGTTGAAACCTCGCGATCATGAGGTCCTGCAGCTATATTTAGCTGTCAGTCCTAATGCAGTAAGTGCCGTCCGAACACGAGAAGATGAAAAGCAGCAACTGCCGATCTACTATGTAAGTAAATATCTCTTGGACGCCGAAACCAGGTATTCCTCTATGGAAAAATTGCTTTTGTCGCTAGTCACCGATGCTAAAAAATTGCGACACTATTTTGAATCGCATCCTATTACTGTCGTGACTAACTTTCCTCTTAAGTCTGTCTTGAGGAAACCTGAGTTGACAGGTCGTTTGGCAAAATGGAGCATATATCTCAGCAGTTATGACATCGATTTCAAACCCAGGACAGCAATTAAATCGCAAGCATTGGCAGATTTCATCGCCGACTTTAGTCCTGAGTTGGAAAAAGAAGCAGAACTCGAAGTACTCACTGTGGAGACTCACGACGACGTACCTTGGACCTTACACGTCGATGGGTCATCCAACGTTAGGGGTTCAGGACTATGCGTCGTCTTAAAGTCGCCACAGGGGGGCATGATGGTGTATTTCACGCGATGCGGCTTCAAAACCACCAACAACGAAGCCGAGTACGAAGCCCAGATCGTGGGAATGAATATGGCCCACGACTCGGGGGCAACCACACAACATGTCAAGAGCGATTCTCTTCTGGTCGTGAACCAGATGAATGGAGAATTCGCGGCCAAAGATTAAAAAATGACAGCGTACCTAAAGGTAGCAAAAGATAAATCAGGAAAGTTTAAATCATTTTCTATTGAACAGATTCCAAGGGACCATAATACTCAAGCCGACGCTTTAGCAAACCTTGGGTCCGCACTTGTCGAACCAATATTCGATAGCATCCCCATGATCCACGTGGCCACGTCGTCCATCGAAAATGACGATGTCGTCCAGATCGAAGATCAAGAAGATGATTGGTCGTGCGACCTCAGAAATTTTCTTATGTACGACCAACTCCCAGAAGACAAGATGGAAGCTCGGAAGATCAGATTTAAGGCATCCAAGTACATCATGATCGGAGATAGACTCTATAGACGATCATCGACAGGCCTAAACCTGAGATGCATCATCAGCAAGAGTCAAGTTCATAAGATCCTTCAAGAAATGCACGATGGCGAGTGTGGAAATCACTCAGGAGGTCGTAGTTTGGCTAATCGTATCTCTCGACAAGGGTATTTTTGGCCAACACTACGACAAGATGCCATTAGGTATGTCCAGAACTGTGATCCCTGTCAACGACATTTAGGTACGTCTCATAAACCTTCTGAACTTTTACATTCGACATTAATCCCATGGCCCTTCATGAGATGGGGGATGGACATTGTCGGCAAGTTACCACCTTCTCCAGGGCAAAAAGTATTTCTTCTTGTACTTACGTATTATTTTTCTAAGTGGGTAGAGGCAGCTGCCTTTTCCCAAGTTCGGGACAAGGAAGTCGTCTTTTTTATCTAGACTAACATCATATGCAGGTTTGGGATCCCATCCGAAATTGTCTGCGACAATGGATTCTAGTTCGTAAGCAACATAACTCGACAATTCTGCGAAGACCGCAATATCAAGCTGACGTCATCGATACCCAGGTATCCCCAGGCAAATGGACTTGCTGAGTCAAGCATTAAGACCAGTATTGCTTCGATCAAGAAAAGGTTAAAAGCTGCAAAGGGAAAGTGGGTCGAAGAACTCCCTTCGGTCATG
Organism: Saussurea involucrata; assembly: GCA_033807775.1. Taxonomy (NCBI): domain Eukaryota; kingdom Viridiplantae; phylum Streptophyta; class Magnoliopsida; order Asterales; family Asteraceae; genus Saussurea; species Saussurea involucrata. The sequence continues at coordinate 116,134,165 of CM066319.1, forward strand.
TGGGCGAATCGCACGACACCACGCACGTCCACAGGACAAACCCCTTTCTCTTTGGTCTATGGTTGTGAAGCAGTTTTGCCGGTCGAGGTCCAACTCCCAACCTCGAGGCATACTTCCGTCAACCATAACCTGGTTGATTTAAGTTATGACCTCGATGCCCTTGAAGAACTTAGAGAATCGTCGTTGATCAGAATGGCGTCGCAGAAGCAAGCGGTCGAGCGATATTTCAATAAGAATGTCAAAGCTAAAGTCTTTCAAGAAGGCGACTACGTCCTCCGACGAGTGTTTCAGAGCACTCAAGGGCTCAACGTAGGTAAGCTTTCCACCAAGTGGGAAGGTCCCTATCGTATTTCAGAAGTCGTGGGTAAAGGTGCCTATCAGCTCCAAACACTCGACAATCGAGATGTCCCACGTAGCTGGAATGCAACACATTTGAATAGGTATTTCTTCTATGTCTTTTTCCTTCTTTCATACGTTTTTTTATTCATCACGACGATTGTTTAATCGCAGAATCGCACGACACAAGTTACCAAGTCTATTATACGACTTCAACAAACTTTCGCAGGATCGCACGACATAAGCAGTCAGGTCTATTGAACGACTTGATTGTACAATTGCGGGAACATACGAATCAAGTTCGTCGCACGATTTAATTGTGCGACCATAAGGTCCAACGACCCCATAGTCTATGTTTTTTAACTCAGAAAATTTTCATGTTTTGAATGAATGCTTTGATCGCACGTACTTATGTTTGTTTTGCACGACTTAAAGGTCTCAAGATCTTACAGTCCGCATTTTAACTTGAAAAGGTCAATGTATTACAATGAATGGATATGTCGCATGTCATGATGTTCGTTTTTATTTGATGAATGTTTACTTGATGATATAGTACAAATGTATAAGAGAAAGTAATACATAAGAAACAAACTTTTCATTCACCAAAAAATTCGATAACATCAGACGATTCGACCACCAACGGTCGAGTGATAGAAAACAAAAAGAATACAATTTTCTAAGGGTGAGGAGGATCGTCAGTCGCGTCCTTGCCAGAGGCTTCGCCCTTAGAACCTTCTTCGACCTCTTTCTCGTCATCCGAGTCGAGGTCTCTTTCAGTTCCGATGTCCCTCAAGAAGAAGGCAAGATCCTCCAACGCCGAGGCAAGGGGATTCTTCCCCGACAGATATTGCCTCATGATCGCTGCCCTGGCGGTCAGTCGGGCCAAGGCAAAAACGGACTTAGCCTCGTCCTTCAGCTCTTTCACCTCTCCCTCTAGCTCCGTCACCTTGGACCTGGAATCCTCGGCTTCTTTTTCATTCGCATCCAATGACTCCTTCGTCCTGTCCAGCTCAGCCCTCTGCTCGGCGATCAGGGACAAGGACTTCTTCAGACGATAGTTCGCCTCGTCCCTTGCATGCCCGACAGCTTCCGACTCGTTATGAGCATCATCGAGCCGTACGGACATCTCCTCGGCACGTGCCAGAGCTACCTTCTCCCTCTTCAGCGCCGCATTCTCCCTCACTAGAGCAAAGGACACCAGACCTTCTATCTTCGCTGTTTCGGCATGCAGAGCCAGGGAAGAATGGAACGCCTGTAAAACATAAAAAACATGATTAGCGAACACTCGACAAAGTTAACAGCGTCAAAGAAAAACAACTCTTGAAAAAAAGACTTACCATGAATGCCAGTCCGGCAACATGGGATCCCGTCTCCTTGATCGAGACTCCCCGGAAGCGCTCCCTGAAAGAGGAGAGCTGATACTTCCCCAAATGGGGAAACAACGTCGTCCCGTCTAGGACATTATCCGCCATGAAGTTTGAGGACAACGTAAAGTTGCCCGTCATAACCTCAGCCTCCCCCGTCGCATGACCCTTGCCCTTGTCGGCCGACGAAGGGGTCGACGAGACAGTAGGAGACACCGCCGTTTTCTCCGGAGGCGCAAAGCTAACTGGTGTCGCGTCGATCGCACCAGAAGACGTCCTCCTCTTCTCAGGGGATGCGACCGACACCTTCGCCTACTCATGCGTGACGACTTTCGACGAGTCGTCAGCCTTTGAAGACGGTTCCCTCGGGACCATCATCCTTGTCTTCTTTAAGACACCCGACCCGATGGTCGAGGTCCCTTTCCTCTTTTCTCTGCCCTTACGGGCAAGCTCAACTTCAGCTTCCCTCTTGGTAGCTGCAGACGACACCTTCGCCTGAGATTCTCCTAGAAGAGAAAAAAAGCATTACACGACAGACATAAAAGAAAACACCAAAGTCGAGCAGAAAAAAGTAAAGGTACACTCACCGGCCATTTCTTCCTCCTCTCTCGACTCCTCTTTCTCTTCTTTTTCCTCTTCCTCTTCTTCTCCCTCTTCTTCTTCTCGTCTCTCCTGTCGATTTTCACCCAAGTAGACCAAGTCGTCGTCCTCGTCCATCAGATGTCGTGTGATGAACGATCAGTCGTCGGTGGTGAGTTCCAAGAACTTCTCGATCTTAGCCTTGGAATCGTCTTTGGGCTTCACATCTTCAAATTTAATGTCTGAAAGCACAAAGAGAGAAGATTAGTTGAGAAACAAAGCAATAAAGGTAATAAAAAATGCTCGACCAAAGCTAAAAAACTCACCCGTTGTTTGGGCAAAAAATCACGTCGCTCGACCGCGACCAGAACAGGTAAGACGTATGATTAAGGACTATATCTTGTATTAAGATAAGGTCTCCACAAAGACCCAAAACACCATCGTCGTCCCTCATAGAAGGTAAGTCGAGAGTTCCTTACGACGTTCGACCATAGTGTCGCCCAATCCGCACGACTATTATATAAGGACGTGCGACCTCGACCAAAGCTAACGTTCACCATGACCGTTTGTTAAGTGTTTAATGCAGGAATAAAAGTCATTAAGGAGCAACGACTATAACCGATGCAATCATTAAACAGCCGGCGACCGTAACGGACGAAGATCATTACTCCGGCGACCGTTTCCAACCGTTAAGGCCATTAAAGGAGCATTCATGGACGAAACTAAGGACACAAAGGCTATAAATATCAAGCTAAATAAACATTTCAACACATGGAATATCCGGCGATTAACAATCGAAGCAATATTCAAGAACACTTGAAGTGAAGAACCATTATTCTAAGTATCGCTCTCGACGCACGACAACAGCCCTCGACCAGCAGTTCACACTTTGTTTCGTACACGACAAACACCTATTTTTACGTTCAAACACTTGTACTTTACATTTCGAAGCATTTTCTTCATTTTTATTGTAATCACTGTACGATCGACACCAGTATCCAAGGACATCGCCCCTGATTGGCGACCATAGTGCAGCGACGACACCCACTGTCATCAGCAGGTTTTTTCCTCGATTGAGGTTTTTCCTGCGTCATCAAATCCCTTGTTTCTTTATTTTATTTATCGTCGCACGTCTCGTCGAAAGATTCTTTCTTCAGTTGTTTAAGTCCACATCGACCTTAAGTTGTCCCTTTGGTGCGATTTTTGGCATTAATAGTTTGGTGCCATCCGTGGGACTACATCTAGAGAAAATCCTCGACGAACGTGCATTCTACTAATAGTTTCTTGGAGTTTCTTCTATTTTCTGTTGCAGGAAAATGGCAACCCCTGGAAATCCGCCGCAAGCCGTCGCTCAAATGTACCAGGAGCTCGAGGTTGCCAGGAATCAACTCAATGCAATGGCAGAGCAGAATCGCAGAGCCGCTGAAGAGATCGCGCGGCTAAGGAATGCTTTTGGACCCCAGAATGGTCCTAGACCATTCATCCAGAATCCAGGTCCGGGACCAGGCCCGTCCGTACAGAATCAGCATCCAGGTCCATTCATGCAGAATCAGCAGCCAGGTCCGTTCATTCCGAATCCCCAGTCTAGGCAGATTCCCCCTCAGCACATCCGACCACCACCCTTAAACAATGGATCCCAACCATTGCAAGGTGGTGCCCAGCCGTATCAAAATGGATCCCAGCCGTTTTCCCAGCCATTCCAAAGTGGTCCGCAACCTTTCCAGCAAGGATCACAACCTTTCCAACAAGGATCGCAATCTTTCCAGCAGAGATTGCAGCCATTTCAGCATGGACCACAATCGTTTCAGAATGGACCGCAGCAATTCCACTATGGGTCGCAGCCATATTTTGTCCCGTTCAACGGGGACACCAATGGTTCGTCGCATGGTAATGGCACTAGTCCAGGGACCAATCCCTCCGATAAAGCAATGTCAGAGGTTGGCCCTACGATGCTTAAGTCAGTAATCGTCGTGATGAATAAAAAATCGTATGAAAGAAGGAAAAGGACTTAGAAGAAATACCTTTTCAGATGCGTTGCATTCCAGCTGCGTGGGATATCACGACCGTCGAGGGTTTGGAGCAGATAGGCACCTTTACCCACGACTTATGAGATACGATAAGGACTTTCCCACTTAGTGGAAAGTTTACTTGCATTAAGCTCTTGAGTGCTTTGGAACATCCGTCGGAGGACGTAGTCGCCTTCTTGAAAGACTCTTGCTTGTGATTATACGGTTAATCTTGCGACTTGCCTTTATTGGCAACCCTGAGCTTAAAATGTGTGAGTCGCACTTATTGGCGACTTTTGCGTTTTGACATCGGTCTTACCATGACTGGTGATTGTGAGATTCAATGTACAAGTTGTATTTATTGACGACATATGCCATGACTAGCGATGAGATTTCAATATGCGAGTCACTTTTATTGGCGACCGAGGATTTTTACTCGTGTTTGTCGTGACGGGCGATCCCAAAAAATGTGGGTCGTCTTTTATTGACGACTATAAATCGCAGCCTGCGTTTGCCATCACTGGCGATCATGAGAAAAAATGCGAGTCGCCTTTTATTGACGACTATAATTTGCAACCTGCGTTTGCCATGACTGGCGATCATAAGGTTAAAAATGTAAATCGTCTTTCATTGACGATTATAAATCGTAGGACCTGTGTTCATATGATCTTGCGAGCCTGTAATGTAAAATCGGGGGTGGTCGTTGGTTTTGACCAATGATCTTTTGATGGTTGAATCAACGATCATATATTAGATCAAAATAATTAACGAGGAGAATATACTTTAGAGTGTATATATAGATTTGTTCTAAATGGGACGCCACAATTACCGTAACATGGAGTCGATAAGCGCCTTTTTCCGAGGACTTTTGAAAATGAATGTGGTATTTTTTTCTTGTTTGTGAAGGGTGTTCCGAGCCCCCGAGTCCTTTGGATGATGCGATACATGCGATACTGTAACGACCCGTAATCCCATACATAGTTCAAATAGCATACATTGCATAACGTCGTTAAAAACAAGAGATACATTATATAACAAATACGGTCCCCTAGTCTTTACAAACATTCAGTACATCATTACAAACGTTTACATAGTAAATTACATCATTACTAATAACATGCTGTAACTACTAAACACATCATAGTCTTCAACTACATAGTCCTCCAAAAGCTATTCGCGGTTTAACCTTCTTATTTGCTCTTTCTCGATCCACGACCTGGAAAACATATTTTTAAAACAAAATGAGGGTTAGACCTTGAGGTCTAGTGAGAAAATCCCCGTTAGTTAAAAACCATTTGCACAACAGCATACACATACTTCACATAGGAATACCAATTAAAACTCATGCATCATGTATCTTTCCATCTCATTCTCTTGGCCATATTAACTGGTTGCGAGCCAATTAATTAATTTACACACCCATGCAGTGTAATACTCATATAAACATAATATGCACATTATCACACTCATTCCACATATATGTATTCCAGTTGAAAATATTTTAAGTAAAAACTCACCGGTTTGCTTTCTCAAAACTCTTTCTAATCCTCCACAAAGAATTCTGCTTTCACCTTCGATGCACAGTATCTGAAACAAATAGATGCAGATATCTTTTTACCATACAAAACACATAATCTTACTAAAGCTAAGAACTCTAAAGAACTCAAATCCTTAATGTTGCCCCCAAACCCGAACTTAAGTCAAGTCCACAATACATTCGGTCCTCATTCATTCCCTATCCATGAATTAACAAAACACAGGCTACTGGATACTTAAAACCATCTAAACTCACCAATTTGACCAAACAGCAAAAAGTATCCGGACAACACACCCTTTCCGGACAACACTAATATTCCGGACAACACCACTTTCCGGATAACATTACCAATCCGGATAACACATTTTTCCGGATAGCAAAGCAACCCGGATACCATCCGGTATCCCATTCCATCCGGAAACTTATAACAAAAAGGAACTTACCCGGATACTTGACTCGTCCGGACACCTTAGAACATCATCCGGATACTGTTAATCAAAATCATCCGGATACATTCAACTTATCCGGAAACCACTGTCTGTTCATGCATTTTCTACCCAGATTCGACTGTAATTACTACCAGGCTTGAAATCAACTATTCTAATCCGATAGAAACCTTCTAAATACAATTATACATATAAAATCTAAAGGGACATACCTTAATTTCACTTCCAAGCACACCAAATTGAATCCCTAGCCTTTTATCTTCTTTCTTCTTCTTTTGGTCTCAAAACACACACACACTACACACAATGATTTTCTGGATAATATCTGACTTTATGAAATATCTGATTTCATCAAGAGGTAATATCAACCCATTTTACTACTTTAGTCCTTGAACTTATCACTAATGACCAAAACACCCTTATCTTATAAATTAACCCAAATTTTACCCTAAACCTCACTAATAAAGTTAAATATATTTAACGGAACTAGAATTTAACTAACGAACTTACCCGGGGTATTACATCATCTCCCCCTTAAAAGAATTCCGTCCCGGAATTCGGTTAGGCAAAAAGGTACGGGTACTTATCTCTCATTTTTGCTTCTGATTCCCAAGTAGCATCCTGACCCCTATGATGTCTCCACTAAATTTTCACTTGTCTGATTACTTTGTTCCGCAACACTTTAACTTTGTGGTCAACTATGGCTACAGGTTCCTCCACATAATTCAGCTTTTCATCAACTTGTATATCTGGTAGAGAAACTGCCTGATCCGGCGTAACCAAACACTTTCGGAAATTCGATACATGAAATGTGTTATGAATCCTGCTTAACTCTGGCGGAAGATCCAACCTGTAGGCTACTTCACCGATCCTTTCTGTGATTGCAAATGGTCCAATGTACCTCGGGCTAAGTTTACCTTGCTTGCCAAATCGAATGACTCCTTTCCAAGGCGAGACTTTTAACATTATGAAATCTCCAACTTGGAATTCTAACGGCTTTCGACGTCGGTCAGCGTAGCTTTTCTGTCTGTCTTGAGCCACTTTCAAACGTTCCCGAATCTGAGAAATCTTATCCGCGGTCAACTGGACTATATCTGGACCTGCTAACAGTTTCTCTCCCACTTCGTTCCAACACAGATAACTGTTATTGTAAGCAAATACTTCAAACGGTGCCGCTTGAATGCTGGAATGATAACTATTATTGTAAGCAAATTCATTCAACGGTAAATGATTATCCCATGATCCCCCAAAATCAACAATGCAAGCCTGGAGCATGTCTTCTAAAGTCTGAATCGTCCGTTCACTCTGACCGTCAGTTTGAGGATGATACGCTGTACTTAACTTTATCTACGTTCCCATCTCCTTTTGAAAACTTTTCCAAAATCTTGAAGTAAAACGGCTGTCACGATCAGAGATAATCGAAATTAGAATTCCATGTCGTGTTTCTATTTCGATGATGTACAACTTGGCTAATCGTTCCAACGAATCAGTTTCTTTTATTGGTAGGAAGTGAGCAGACTTCGTCAATCTGTCAACGATCACCAAAATGGCATCAAATCCCTTCGGAGTCCTTGGTAGCTTCGTGATAAAATCTGTAGTAATCTGATCCCATTTCCACATTGGTATTTCTAATCGTTGTAACTGACCAAACGGCTTTTGATGTTCAATCTTTACCTTCTTACAAGTAGTACAACCTTCCACATGTTGGGCAATACTCCTTTTTGTTCCCGGCCACCAATAAAATTGTTTCAGATCTTTGTACATCTTGTTCGTACCTGGATGAATAGAGAAACGAGATTGATGAGCTTCTTGTAGTACCCGATCACGTAAACCACCCAAACGAGGCACCCAGATTCTATTTCCCAAACACAACAACCCACGATCATCTTTTACAAGCAATGCTGATATACCCACTAACCGTTCTGGTTTCAAGTGTTCTTCTTGAAAAGCTTCTATTTGACACTTCTGCAATTCGTCAAAGATGTTAGGTAGAATCTCAGCTCGTAGTGCAATATCTTTTATTGTTCCATTTCTTTCTTGACGACTCAGCGCATCAGCTACCACATTCGCCTTTCCCGGATGATAAAGGATTTCACAGTCATAATCATTCACCAATTCTAGCCATCTTCTTTGCCTCATATTTTACTCTTTCTGATAAAAAAGATGTTGGAGACTCTTATGGTCGGCATAAATTTGACATTTAGAGCCGTAAAGATAATGTCTCCAAATCTTCAACGCGAATACAACTACTGCCAGTTCCATGTCGAGTGTAGGATACTGTCTTTCATGATCTTTTAACTGACGAGAAGCATAAGCAATAACCTTTCCACACTGCATAAGTACACATACCAATCCCAGTTTGGAAGCATCACTATAAACAACAAAGTCTTCGGAACCTTCCGGTAGTGACAAAATCGGCGCACGACAAAGTTTCTCGTTCAATACCCTGAATGCTTCATCCTGTTCTGCTTTCCATTCAAACTTTAGATTCTTTCGAGTCAACTTAGTCAAAGGCGTCACGATACGAGAGAAGTCTTTTATAAACTTTCTATACTAGCCGGCTAAACCCAAAAAACTTCGTACCTCGGTTGGCGTTCTCGACGGTTCCCACTTTTCAACTGCTACTACTTTCATTGGATCAACTTGAATACCTTTCTCAGAAACTACATGTCCGAGAAACTGAACTTCCCGTAGCCAGAATTCACATTTAGAGAACTTAGCATATAACTGTTCCTTCTTCAATAATTCCAGGATTAAACAAAGATGTTGGGCGTGCTCTTCTTTGGACCGGGAGTAGATAAGGATATCATCGATAAACACAATAACGAATTTATCGAGATATGGCTTACATACTCGATTCATTAAATCCATAAAAGCAGCTGGGGCGTTCGTCAATCCAAAAGGCATTACTAAGAATTCATAGTGACCATATCGTGTGCGAAAAGCAGTTTTCAGAACGTCTTCTTCTTTAACCTTCAGCTGATGATAACCAGATCTCAGATCAATCTTGGAGAAATAGCAAGCTCCAACTAGTTGATCAAAGAGGTCATCAATTCTAGGAAGCGGATACTTGTTCTTGATCGTGCGTTTATTCAGTTCCCGATAATCAATACACATCCTCATCGAATCATCTTTCTTTTTCACAAACAGAACCGGTGCTCCCCACGGCGAAGAACTGGGTCTGATGAAGCCTTTATCTGAATGATGCTGTAGTTGCGTCATCATCTCTTTCATCTCTGGAGGTGCCAAACGATATGGTGCACGGGCAACAGGAGTGGCTCCAGGAATCAGATCTATACCGAACTCTACTTGTCTAACGGGCGGAAGGCTAGTCAAATCTGCTGGAAAAACTTCTGGGAATTCACGAACAACCGGAATATCTCCCAGCTTATTCTTTTCTAGCTTAATATCTATCACATAAGCTGTTTGGGCAAAAAATCACGTCGTACGACCACGACCAGAACAAGTAAGACGCACGTCATAATCCAAATCTGGTATTAAGATAAGGTCTCGACAAGAACCCATAAAACATCCGTCGTCGCCCATAAAAGGTAAGTCGTACGTCCTCCATGACGCTCGACCATAGTATCGCACATCCTGTACGACCATCGCGTAAGATCATTGTACCTTCGACCGAACTAACGTTAACCTTGACTGTTACGTTTGTTAAGTGTTTAATGCAGGAGTCAAAGTCATTAAAGGGCAACGGATATAACTGACGCAACCATGGATCTCCTCTTTTTCGATGTGTTTACCGTTCATGGATCTCCTCTTCTTCTTTGATCTATTTGTTGTTCGATTGTTTTCGTTTCTGGATTTGTTTTTCTTGAAGAAAGATATGGTAACTGGTTAAACATTCAAAGCAATTTAAAAAAAACCCAATTTAATTTAATTACCAAAATTAAAAACAAATACATGTAAACAACCGCAATTTAATTCATAGCCTTAGTAATTCAAGGTAGGAAGTCGCCTCATGAAACTGACAAAGTAGCAAAAATACTCCAACCCAATTTCATAATTTTCTTTTCTCAATGTCCATTATGGAGAATGGTGACATAGGTGACACATCTTGTTCCTTCCAATTTTTTGAAGGACTAAACTCGTTTTTTTGCAATATATATGTTCTCTCCCCCCAAATTTAAGATACATGTTCAGATCATTAATGTCCTATTAGTTAGAAAGTTATATAAAAAATTATAAAGTTTGATTTATTTATTGTAAAAGCCTTTATTGATAAATGGGCTTAGTTTAGCTTAATGGGCCATGGGCTTTAGGCTTAAGCCCTAGGTATAAATAGTTGATTTGTTTAGAGATTAGGGAAGATTAATCAGATCAGTTTATACGCTTAATAGAGAGAGTTCATCATTTGAATCTTGTAACACTCTCTAATCACCAATACAAAGATTAATCGTTTCGTTATACATTGTTACTTGATTATACTGGGATCTACAATACACAATGTCCTCATGGGGGGGGGGGGGGGGGGGGGGGCATTAAAACAAAAAGGTTTGGGTAAGGTAACAAAAGAATAATATATCAGCTAAGTGTTTACAAAGATGACTTGTGTCATTTCCATGGTTCCAAAATTTAATCAATATAGACACCAGGGAATTGGTTGCTTAGTTTTAGAAATATTTGTGGAAAGATTATTCAAACTATGAGATGTACTTTGTGTCTATAGAATATCAGCTTGCTGACTTATTCACCAAAGCACTTGATGAGAAAAGATTCCTATTCTTGGTGGGTAAGTTAGGTATACTAAACATAAGCTGGTCGTTCTGTAATAGAAAGTCTGATGCTAGGAGAGATTGCAAACATAAAGCCTCTATACCCATGTTCAATGTTTTTAAAGAAAAGTTTAAGCAAGTTTCTTCATATGTCGATTACTGTCATTGCTTTGAACTCATGTATCAATTGAATCAACATTTCTCCGGTCCTCACTGTTTCCTCTCTAAACCCAAATCGAAGAATGCAAAATTCAAGGGTAAGAAGAAACAAAATGGTTCTTCAAAAGAAGTTAAAACCAAAACTAAGGATGCTAAGGCAACCTTAAAGCCCCTTAACAAAACTGGACCCATTTGGAAATGGGTACCTAAATCTCTCTGATTATGTTGCAGAAGCAGCATGTGCCTATCTGGTATCTAGACCCCGGGTGCTCGAGGCATATGACTGGCGACAGAGGTTTACTATCCTCGTACAAAGATAAACTTGGAGGAGGATCTGTAACATTTGGAGACAACAAAAAGGGGTACATCAGAGGCTACAGAGTCATAAAAAAGAAAGATATAACAGTGTGCAATGTTGTTGTTTGGGTAAAATTTCACCATCCTCGACCACGACACTCGACCGTCGTAAGAGACCTTATGACCTCGACCAACTAACGTATGGCAACTGTTATGATCTCTTTGTTTAATGCAGGGTCAACACCATTAGTGGCTAACGGACATAACCGACTAGGGTAATTACGAGCATTAACCTCAGTGACCGTTACTCAAGGTTTTATTGACTCATTTAAAACCACGAAAGCTATATAAACAAAGGTTCCGTCATCATTTGCGCACAACTGAACTCTCAAGAATCACACAGCGAGAACACTTGAAACAAAACTCTCTCTTGAAGTAGACGACGCACGACGCACGACACACGATGCATAGTCTCTATACGCGACACATTTGTTTTTACATTCGATACACTTGTCTACTTTACAAGTTAGTTAATTTCTTTCATTTGTATTGTAATCATTGTACTCTTAACACTTGGAACCTAAGGACATCGCCCCTGTTTGGCGACCATACTGCAGCGACGACATCCATTGCCGTCCGCGGGTTTTTTCCTCATTGAGGTTTTTCCCGCGTCAGCAAAATCCCTTGCGTCTTATTTACCATTTTTGTCTTTGTCGCATTGCTTTGTCGAACGATTTCTATCTTTAGTTGTTAAGCTCCACAATCAACCTTAAGTTATCCTTCTGGACGATTTTTGGCATTAACAGTTTGGCGCCCACCGTGGGGCCTCATCCAGAGAAAGTCTTCGACAAACGTGCCTCTTAATAACGTTTTCTTGGAGTTTCCTCTCTTTTCTTTTTTAGGAAAATGGCAGGTCATGGAAACCAAGAGCAGATCCTCACTCAGATGCATTGGGAGCTTGAGAATGCGCGCCGTCAGATCGATGCTCTTGATGATCAAAGTCGAAGGGCAGCTGAAGAAATCACGCGACTGAGGAATCCATTCGGAACGCAGAAAGGTCCAAGACCATTCGTTCAGAATCTAGGTCCAGGACCGTTAAGTCAGAATCCAGGATCCACTCCCTTCACCCAGAATCCAGGTTCGGGTCCATTCGTGCAGAATCCAGGACCAGGACCGTTCGGCCAAAGTCAGCAACAAGGTCCATTCACGCAGAACCAGCAGTAGGGATCGTTCATCCCAAATCCCCAGTTCAGGCCGATTCCTCCTCAGCATCTGAGGCAACCACCCATGAACAATGGGTCTCAGCCGTACTTTATCCCTTTCAATGGGGACGCCAATGGCTCGTCGTACGGAAACGGCACCAGTTCAGGAGTTAATCTTCCAGCAGGTGTGAATTCCGATCCCAATGATCCCGTCGCTCAACGACTGAAGATGTTGGATGACCAGAATGAGCGTGTCCTGTCTTTGCTCGCTAAGCTATCGGGGGCAGCCGTGCCCTTCGATGTTGAGCCTCATTGGGGGTATCAGGCGTCGCCTTTCGTTGACACGATCACGACAGTCGATGTCCTGAAGAAGTATAACATCCCAGCTTTCACGCCCAAGTATTCGGGAATAACCGATCTAACGGAGCACATCGCGCAGTATAAGCAGCTAATGCGGACGGTCTCGATCCCGCATATGTATCAAGAAGTTTGCATGTGCAAGAGTTTCGGGGCGACCCTCACGGGTCCTGCCCTGCAATGGTTGATTAACCTCAAGCCCAAATCCATCGGGTCATTTGCCGAGTTAGTCAACCAGCTCTCCCAGTAGTTCGCCAGCAGTCCCAAGATGGAGAAGCAGACCAGCGACTTGTATTATGTCGTGCAGAAGGCCGGTGAATCTATCCGGAGCTATTTCAACAGGTTCAATGCAGAGATGATCAGTGTCCGCAACTCCAACGTCAAGACCGCGATCGAAGCCTATAAACGCGGTCTAGACGACAGTTCGGGTCTGTACACTGACTTGACCAAATATCCTCCAGAGAATTTCGAGGATGTCCAAGCAAGAACCCTGGCGTATATGAGGGTGGAAGATGACTCTGCCTTTCGTCGAAAGCATACCGACGACAAGAGGTCGCTAAGTGTAAAGAAGCCAGAGTTCAAGACGAAGGCAGTATCAAAGTCTGAGCCTGCACGACAAATCTCGAACGTCCGATTCAAAACGAAGGCGGAGTTCAAAACTGCGACCAAATTTCCTCAGTACCCTAAGATATCCTCCTACGGATTCAAAGGGACTACTAAGGATTTGGTCGAGGCCCTGAAGACCGTCTAGGCGACCATTCGGTGGCCAAAGAAGTCCGATAAAGACGACGGAAAAAAAGATAAGTCAAAGTGGTGCGACTTCCACGTCGACCACTGCCATGCGACGGACGACTGCATAGCTCTCAAAAAGGAGCTAGCATACCACGTCCAGAAAGGCGACCTCAAAGAGATCATCGACGACGTCATTACTCCAGCTAACGACGCTTGACCCCCGACCCCCGATCATGCGAAGGTCCTCAACTGTATCACTGGTGGGTCTGACGTATGCGGTCTGACGTATTCCGCAGCCAAACGTCACGCCAGCCAGGCACCTGACGATCGGCCTACCCCTCGTTCATCAAGACCCAAAGGAGACCTGGAGTTAGAAGCCATGAAGATTACATTCGACTAAGACGACCTCAGTGACTCGTATCAGAAGCATCATGATGGGTTGATCATTCAACTCACGATTGGTAAATGTTTAAGCCGACGAGTCTTGGTCGATCGAGGCAGTTCAGCCAACGTCATCTTCCTTGATACTATCAATGCCATGGGAATCGATCGATCGGAAATTACCCGACGCTCGACAACCTTGGTCGGTTTCAATGGAGACGTGACGAGTAGCTTTGGAGAGATCACCTTGCCCGTCTATGCTGGAGGAATCAACAAGCAGACGAAGTTCAACGTCATCGACTGTGCGTCGGCCTATAACATCATCTTAGGTCGACCATGGATCCATGACATGAAAGCCATTCCCTCGATGTATCATCAGACCATGAAGTTCTCTACGCCGTGGGGAGTCCAGGAGATCAAAAGTGAGCCGAAGGTCGCCCGAGACTGCTACAAGACGACCCTGAAGCCGCAGAAGCAGGCCATCTAGCAATATCAGGTCTAGGATGCTCTTGGGGCAGCCGACGACTATCGCCTGGAGGAAGTCGTCCTGGACCAGAGCAAGCCTGACCAGAAAGTCTTTATAGGTTTGTCCCTCAATCCCTGCCTTAAAGACAAACTGATATCTTTTTTGCAGGAACATGCCGATTGTTTTGCCTCGTCGCACGAAGATATGGTCGGCATAGACCCCAGCGTCATTTCCCACAAGCTCAATGTCAACCCATCATTTAAACCTATCAAACAAAAGCGGTGGAAATTTGCTCCTGAAAGGAATAAGGTGATAAACGACGAGGTCGACAACCTCCTCAAGACAGGGAAAACTCGAGAAGTGAAGTACCCCGATTGGCTTGCCAACGTTGTGGTCGTTCAGAAGAAAAATGGCAAATGGAGGGTCTATATCGATTTCACAGATCTCACCAAAGCATGTCCAAAAGACCCTTTCCCACTGCCACACATCGATGCCATGGTCGATGCGATAGCAGGACATGAACTATTGACGTTCATGGATGCTTATTCTGGATATAATCAGATCCTGATGCACGTCGAGGACCAAGAAAAGACTGCATTCATGACAGATCGAGGTATTTATTGTTATAAGGTTATGCCCTTTGGACTAAAAAATGCAGGTTCTACCTACCAGCGTCTGGTGAATAAAATGTTCAAAGATTACCTTGGCGACACGATGGAGGTGTATATCGACGACATGCTAGTCAAGTCGAAGCAAGCAGTCGACCACGTCGAGCATTTAAGGCAGTCTTTCGACATCCTCCGAAAGTATAGCATGAAGCTTAATCCGACGAAATGTTCCTTTGGTGTCAGTGCCGGGAAATTCTTGGGTTATATGGTCACCCGTCGAGGAATCGAGGCCAACCCCGACCAGATCAAAGCCATCATCGGGATCAAATCTCCAAGAAATTTCAAAGAGGTCCAAAGGCTCACTGGTCGGGTGGCGGCTCTAAAAAGGTTTATTTCTCGATCCTCAGATAAATGCCATTTATTTTATAACGTCCTCAGGAAAAATAAACGCTTCAACTGGACCGACGATCATGAGCAAGCACTGCAAAAATTAAAGGAATATATGACGTTGCCACCTTTGCTGTCGAAACCTCATGATCATGAGGTCTTACAGCTATATTTAGCTGGCAGTCCTAATGCAGTAAGTGCCGTCCTGACACGAGAAGATGAAAAGCAGCAACTGCCGATCTACTATGTAAGTAAATCTCTCTTGGACGCCGAAACCAGGTATTCCTCTATGGAAAAATTGCTTTTGTCGCTAGTCACCGCTGCTAAAAAATTGCGACACTATTTTGAATCACATCCTATTATTGTCGTGACTAACTTTCCTCTTAAGTCTGTCTTGAGGAAACCTTAGTTGACAGGTCGTTTGGCAAAATGGAGCATATATCTCAGCAGTTACGACATCGATTTCAAACCCAGGACAACAATTAAATCGCAAGCATTGGCAGATTTCATCGCCGACTTTAGTCCTGAGTTGGAAAAAGAAGCAGAACTCGAAGTACTCACTGTGGTGACTCACGACGACGTACCTTGGACCGTACACATCGATGGGTCATCCAATGTTAGGGGTTCAGGACTAGGCGTCGTCTTAAAGTCGGCACAGGGGGGCAAGATGGTGTATTCCGTGCGATGCGACTTCAAAAGCACCAACAACAAAGCCGAGTACGAAGCCCTGATCGTGGGAATGAATATGGCCCACGACTCAGGGGCAACCACACTACATGTCAAGAGCGATTCTCTTCTGGTCGTGAACCAGATGAATGAAGAATTCGCGACCAAAGATTAAAAAATGACAACGTACCTAAAGGTAGCAAAAGAAAAATCTGAAAAGTTTATATCATTTTCTATTGAACAGATTCCAAGGGACCAGAATACTCAAGCCGACGCTTTAGAAAACCTTGGGTCCGCACTTGTCGAACCAATATTCGATAGCATCCCCATGATCCACCTGGCCACGTCGTCCATCGAAAATGACGATGTCGTCCAGATCGAAGATCAAGAAGATGACTGGTCGTGCGACATCAGAAATTTTCTTTTGCACGACCAACTCCTAGAAGACAAGTTGGAAGCTCGGAAGATCAGATTTAAGGCATCCAGATACGTCATGATCGGAGATAGACTCTATCGACGATCATCGACAGGCCTAAACCTGAGATGCGTCATCCGCAAGAGTCAAGTTCAGAAGATCCTTCAAGAAATGCACGATGGCGAGTATGGCAATCACTTAGGAGGTCGTAGTTTGTTTAATCGTATCTCTCGACAAAGGTATTTTTGGCCAACACTACGACAAGACGCCATTAGGTATGTCCAGAACGGTGATCCCTGTCAACGATATTCAGGTACGTCTCATAAACCTTCTGAACCTTTACATTCGACATTAATCCCCTGGACCTTCATGAGATGGGGATGGACATTTTCGGCAAGTTACCACCTGCTCCAGGGCAAAAAGTATTTCTTCTTGTACTTATGGATTATTTTTCTAAATGGGTAGAAGCAGCTGTTGTTTGGGCAAAAAATCACGTCGTACGACCACGACCAGAGCAGGTAGGACGCACGTTATAATCCAAATCTTGTATTAAGATAAGGTCTCGACAAGAACCTAGAAAACATCCGTCGTCTCCCGTAAAAGGTAAGTCGTACGTCTCCCATGACACTCGACCATAGCATCGCCCGTCCCATACGACCATCGCGTAAGATCATCGCACCTTCGACCAAAGCTAATTGTTAGCTTCAATCTTCCTAATCATAGAAATACTTAGAAGTAGTGAAAAATAGGCTAAGTATAGAAAAGCCTCTCACAGAGGCTCTGCCACTTCTTCCAGAAGATCAAGTCCAGAAAGCCACAGAAGCTACAGAGGTAATCACAGAACCTCTGTAGTTCGCAAGAAGAAGATCAACTCGGAAACAAGTGGACTGCTCCACAGAAGGTCAGACCACAGAACCTCTGTAATGCCTTACAGAGCCTCTGTGGTCTGCTATGAAGACTTGGAAGATATTACTGGATACGTTCATCAACTTGCATGGAAAAGTACTGTCAAAACACGTGTCAAGCTCTGAGTGGACTCAATAGGGCGTGGTACAAAATAGACGTCTGCGCCATTTAATGCATTTACCAATAGTACATCTGCTCCATTAAATGCGCATGGCTCAAACAACTGCTCACACCATCCAGTCCACTGTTCACACCATCCAGTTTACTATTCATGCCGTAAAAGGAACAGTGACCAACTTCATAGTCTTCTAAGAGTAGTATAAAAGGAAGTCTCATGTTGAGATCTTCCTAACGACGAATACACAAGGAATCACTAATACTCTCAAGCTTTATTGTCAAATATCTGAGTGTTATATTCACACACACACCAACAGTTCTTAATCTGTTCTTCGTTGTTCTTATTATATATTGAATAACAGTAACTGTTCAAGAAATCCTTTTTATTCCTTACTGTTTTCTTTATATATGTGCGTTCAAATATCTATCAAACATATCTGTTAGTTTAATACGCTTCCGCATCAAACTCTAAACTCCACTAACAGATTGTTAATCTTGATTAAGTGTATCTGGGTTCCAACAGTTGGTATCAGAGCCATCCTTGATTTTCAATATCAAGTGATCCACTTATCAAGACTCTTGATAGATATTATTGAGATTTAAAATTGTGTCTGGAAACTGCTTAAACCCAGGAAATCTTCAAGCTCATCGAAGTAACTTTTTAATCATACTTTCTTTCTAAAATCTTCAAATGACAAATACAAATAATTTCTTTACTACTGGTTCTCTCACTAAACCTCCTACTCTCCTTCGAGATGAGTATCCTCAGTGGAAAATAAGAATGGTCCATTTTTTCGAGGGCACTGAAAAAAATCAAGTACAATATCTATACAATCCTCCTCCTATTCCCATGACAGTAGTACCTCGTATACCTGCTACTGCTGAATCTGCCGAAATCCCCGAACATCAAAAACCAAAGCCAAAAGGGGAGTGGTCAACCGAAGATAAAGCAGAAGATGAAGTTGCTCAGAAAACCAAGAGGACATTAATAATGGCAATACCCAACGAACTCTTTCAATCCTTGGATTCATGTGAAACAGCGCATGATCTGTGGAAAGAACTGGAAAGACAGTTGGAAGGAGGTGCTAAAACACAAAAAAACCGAAGAGCACAGTACATCAATGAATATCATGCATTCAAAGCCTCTGCAACAGAATCTCTGCAAACAACATACGACAGATTCAACTCTCTAATCAACCAGTGCAGAAAATCAGGCATTGACAGAACTTCTGAAGAAAACAATGTCATGTTTTTAAAAAGTCTAAATGAAGAATGGCTCCAGCTGTCTATGTCCCTACAGACAAATCAGGATCTAGACACCTGGACTCTCTCTGATCTTTACGGAACATTAGCCGCACAAGAACCTCAGATAGCACAGGCTAAAACACTAACCATTGCACCATATGCATTGGTTAGTAAAACTAAAGAGGATGCACAGAGACCAAGAAATGATAAAGCCACAGAGGAGAAGAAAAAGGAGAAGAAGAAGATGGTGATAATTGACAGTGAAGAAGAAGAGCAAGCAGAAAAGGAAATAACTCTTGCGTCACTAGCTAAATCTTTAGCTCTATTGACAAAAGAGTTCAGAGGAAACAGAAGAGGTTCCGGAAATGAAAGATATGATAGAGAAAACCAGGATGACAGAAGAGACAACAGAAGAGATGACAGAAGAGGAGAAGAATCAAGTGGCCGACAGAGGTCAAACGATAGAAATTACAGAGGGAATGACCGACAGAGGTCAGATGACTCGGTAAGCCACACGCAGCAAGAATGCTACAAACGCGGCAAACCTGGTCACTATGCAAATGAATGTAGATCAGAGAAAGGCGGAGACCTACAGAAGTCCAATGATCGAACAGGAAACACTCCTCAAGGATGTTTTAACTGCGGCAAACCAGGCCATTTTGCGAATGAATGCAGAAGCAGATCAAATCGCCCACAGAGGGACTCTGCTTTCTACAAAAAGAAAGCCGAATATTATGCTCAAAAATCCTTAATGGCAAAAGGACATTCTGAGGAGAACACAGAAGACTTCCAGTCAGACTCTACTTCTGACGATGAACATACCGCTAATGCCCTCTTCTGTGGCATGGCAGAAGTCGACTCCTGCACTGACTCTGAGGTATCTACTTCAAATTCCAACTCTTGTATTACCTCTGTAGATGATAATACACTTAGAATTAACATTGAATTAATTGAACTGAAAGAGATAAATCAAAGTATTCAGAAAAGACTCACTTTCAATGAGAGAGAAGTACGGCTTCTCACTCAAGAAAAAGCAAAGATTTTTGAGGAAAAAGAGAGAATAGAAAAGAATTGGAACAAAACTCTAGATCCTTTAAAAAAACAAATTTCTGAATTAACCAATACTTTAAAAGATAAAACAAAAGAACTTTCAGTTTCAAGGAGCGAAACTACTGACATAAGAGCTCTTAAAGAATACTTTCAAAGAGAAAGAGAGGTATTATGGCAAGATTTACTCAGAAGAGAAGTTTTGCTTAAAAACTATAAAGATGCACAGAAAGTTTATGAAAAAATAAACTCACAAATAGGGAGACGAGGTATAGGGTATGATGATATCACCCTAGGTGTTGAAGGCAAAAGAAACAAACCTCTGTCCTCGTTATTTGTGATTGGAAAAACAAACAAACCAGATTTTCCAAATCTAATCTCTGTAAGCAAACGGGCGAAAATCTCTGTGGATCCTTACTTGAAGAAACATAAGAAGATGATTAACGTGTGGTTTGAAAACACAGACTCATCATCTTCAACCACTGTCAATAGAGGTATCAAACCAAAGAAATATCTGAAAACACAAGATCAGATTGGTATCTTCAAGTTTGGTAAACCAGAGACCCAAACACAGGTTGCTTTTGTCTGTTTGATAAACGTTGAAAAGAAATTATCAGCAGAAGCTCCTGAATTTAAACCCATTTTTTCAGAAGAAAACTTTAAAAATTTAATTGAAAAAGAAATTTTGGAAATATAGAAATCAAGCGTTTTAGAAAATTTCTGTACATCTTCTATAGATAAAACTCTCACTGAAGAAATCTTATTAGAAACCTCTGCAATCTATGAAAACTATTCTACAGAGGAAGAAAGCTCGTACGATACATGCTCAGAAAATCCAGCCTCTATTGAAAGAATTGACTCAACCTCTGTATACGAGGACGATTCATCCTCTGACAACTCAGAGACTGATTTCAAATCAGGGACAATTCACTGTGACACAGAGGATGTCAAATTCTCCTCTGAAGTTCCTCACAGAACTATTTCTCCAAAAGAGAAACTCACAGAGATTCCAATCTGCCAAGATTTTCTAAAATTGAATCTACATATCAAAACCTCTGCTGAGCTTAAAATGTTACAGAAGACCTCTATTGATCCTATAAGTTCTAGATTTTCAAAACCTAAGGTTAATAAATCTTTTTCTTCTGTGACAGTGATGAAAGAAGTTCACCACATAAGCAACCCACAGAAGGCAGGTCCTAAACAGAGCTTTTGCAAACAACATTCGAGTATTCATAGATCTTCTAGTAATAGGAAATCTAATGTAAAGAAAGAATGTAATGCCTCTGTGGCTGAGTTCAAAAAGATCAATGAAAAGTTCAAGCAAATTACATCTCATATTCAATACTGTCATTGCTTTGATCTCATGTCTAAACTTAATAATCATTTATCAAGTCAAGTCTGTTTACTATCTACGACAAT
Source organism: Saussurea involucrata (assembly GCA_033807775.1). Lineage (NCBI taxonomy): Eukaryota > Viridiplantae > Streptophyta > Magnoliopsida > Asterales > Asteraceae > Saussurea > Saussurea involucrata. The sequence continues at coordinate 116,155,564 of CM066319.1, forward strand.
TCAAAAGTCAAATCCCACAAAGAAACAATCTGACTCTTCTGCAGAGAACAAAATGTATTTCAAGAATGCCAAGGCAAACTTGAAAAACTCTAACAATATTGGACCCATATGGATATGGGTACCTAAATCTCTGTGATTGTCCTGCAGAAGAAGTATGTGCCAATCTGGTATCTAGACTCCGGATGCTCAAGGCACATGACTGGTGACAGAAGTGCACTATCCACGTACAAAGAAACACAAGATGGTGGATCTGTGATTTTTGGAGACAACAAGAAAGGGCACATAAAAGGCTATGGAGTCATAAGAAAAGAAGACGTTTCTGTATACAAAGTTGCATATGTGGATGGCCTTAAGCACAACCTACTCAGTGTAAGTCAACTTTGTGATACAGGATTCAATGTGTTGTTCAAAAGAACTTTCTGCTCTCTACAAAGTGAAGAAACAAGTATGGAACTTCTGCGAGCTGAAAGAATAGGTGATCTATATCTAATGAACTTCAACTCAAAGAACAAAGACAAAGTTTGCCTTGTTGCCTGCAAAAGTGAAGAAGCCTGGTTATGGCACAACAGGTTCTGTCACTTAAATTTTCACACATTGGAAAAACTGGTCAAACTTGATTTAGTTAAAGGTTTGCCAAATGTTAAATTCAATAAGGATCATTTATGTTCTGCCTGTGAGATGGGAAAACTCAAAAGAGCTTCCCACAAAGGCAAAACAGATGTATCTTGCACTAGACCTCTGTACATGCTTCATGTCGACCTCTGCGGTCCCATTGCCATACAGAGCCTAGGTGGCAAGAAATACATACTTGTCCTAATTGATGAGTATTCGCGTTTCACATGGGTTGAATTCGTTAGAAAGAAATCAGATGTTCCAATTATATTGATAAATCTAATGAAAAGAATCCAAGTTCTTTATAATTGCAGAATACAGAAGTTAAGAAGTGACAATGGCACAGAATTTAAAAACTCTGTCATTGAAGCCTATCTTTCAACAGAAGGAATATCACAGAACTTCTCTGCAGCTCGCACCCCACAACAGAACGGTGTTGTCGAAAGAAAAAATCGAACACTTGTGGAAGCCGCAAGAACTATGATGTCAGCATGCGGATTATCAATGAACTTTTGGGCAGAAGCAATTTCTACTGCGTGTTATACTCAAAATCGATCAACCATTGTGAAAAGACACCTCAAGACGCCTTACGAATTGCTTAACAAACGGCGGCCAAACATCAAATTTTTCCATGTATTCGGATGCAAATGCTTCGTCTTAAACGACAGAGATTCAAGAGGAAAGTTTGATGTAAAAGCAGATGAAGGCAAATTCATTGGATACTCTGCCACTTCCAAAGCCTACAGAACATTCCTTACAAAGTCTCACAAGATTGTAGAAAGCATCAATGTTTCTTTTGATGATTCATTCCAAATGACTTCTGATCAAATCAGTTCAGAACTCGGAACTAAAGGGAAATCCTCTGTCATCTCACGAGCAAAAGAAGACTTGGATCTTCTATTTTTAGAGATGCTCAACGAAAACATTGATCCTTCTGTTGGAACAATCAGGGTTTCTGAAGAACCATCCTCTGTCGGACAAAATCCTACAGGTTTGTCTCTAACTGGTCCTAATAATGCTTCATCTTCTTCTGTATATACTACAGATGCAATTGCCGAAGCAGAAGATGAAACATCAAGGAAAACGACCACAGAAGCTGCACAAACCACAGAAGAACCAATTACAGAGGAAATCGAGGACCAAGATTATACGTCCTCAGAGGAACAAACTCCACCACCACTCATACCAATCATTCCACAAACGGTAGAATCAACTACCAAGGCACGAAGAACAACAGAGGCTACACAAGAAGAAACACAAGAAGTCTCTAAAGAAAGTCTGAATGACATTGATGATCATCTCCCACGCACAACTCAATGGACAAAAAGCCATCCTCCAAGCCAAATAATCGGAGAACCTTCTGACGCAGTAAAAACAAGGTCTGCCACTGCTAACTTTTGTTTCTTTACAAATTTTATTAGTGTGATAGAACCAAAGAAGATTTCTGAAGCCCTAGATGACCCAAACTGGGTAGACGCCATGCAAGAAGAACTTTTGCAATTTGAGCGTAACAGAGTATGGACTCTAGTACCTCTGCCAAGAGGAAAACAGGCCATTGGGACTAAATGGGTCTACAGAAACAAGAAGGATGAAGATGGAGTGGTCATCAGAAACAAAGCAAGATTAGTTGCAAAGGGATATAGACAAGCATAAGGCATAGACTACGATGAAACTTTTTCCCCTGTCGCACGGCTCGAAGCAATAAGAATATTCTTAGCCTTCGCAGCCCACAGAGGTTTTAAAGTCTATCAGATGGACGTAAAATCAGCTTTTCTCAACGGTGAAATCCAAGAAGAGGTCTACGTTAATCAGCCACCAGGATTTGAAAGCTCAAAGTTTCCAAGGCATGTATACTACCTTGAAAAAGCTCTATATGGACTGAAACAGGCTCCACGAGCATGGTATGAACGACTTTCTACCTTTCTTCTAGTCAATGGTTACAACAGAGGTACAACAGATACTACCTTATTCTATAAACGCAAAAGTAGTGAGATAATGCTTGTACAAATATACGTAGATGACATAATTTTTGGGTCTACTAATTCAGAAGAGTGTAAAAGATTTGAAAAACTCATGCAGAGTGAGTTTGAAATGAGTATGATGGGAGAATTAACTTTCTTCCTCGGACTCCAAGTCAAACAATCATCAGAGGGAATTTTTATAAATCAAGCTAAATATGTCTCTGACATTCTTTCCAAATATAGCCTCTCTGATACCTCTGCAATGAAAACTCCAATGGCCACTGGAAACAAGTTATTCTTAGATTCAGATGGCATCTCTGTAGAATGCACTCTCTACAGAGGCATGATTGGATCTCTGTTATACTTAACAGCAAGCAGACCTGACATTATGCATGCCACATATCTCTGTGCACGCTATCAAGCTAATCCAAAGAAATCACATTATGATGTCGTAAAGAGAATCTTTAGATACCTAAAAGGGACCAAAAATCTTGGTCTCTGGTATCCACAGAACTCTGGTTTTGGTCTTAAAGCTTATATAGATTCAGACTATGGAGGATGCATGCTCGACAGAAAGAGTACCTCTGGGAGTTGTCAATTCCTAGGTGGTAAACTAGTCAGTTGGACCTCCAAGAAGCAGAATTGTGTTTCCACATCCACTGCAGAAGCTGAATACGTTGCTGCCGCTAGCTGTTGTTCTCGGGTTCTATGGATGAAGACTCAGCTAAAAGACTACGGCCACATTCTGTTCAAAATACCCATCTTCTGCGATTCCAAAAGTGCTATTGCTATCTCTGCCAACCCTGTGCAACACTCAAAAACCAAGCATATCGATATAAGGTATCACTTCTTGAAACATCATGTTGAATACGGTACAATCGAAATGCATTTTGTGCCCACAGAATATCAACTCGCTGACTTATTCACCAAAGCACTAGACGAGAAAAGATTCAACTTCTTGGTAGGTAAGATAGGAATGATTAACATGGTGTGAAAATCCTCAGTAAGTATAGTTTTATATTCTGTAAATAATAAGTAAAATACATTGCTTAATTTATTGCTTTGATCGATTCTACTTCTGTATGTAAATTCTTAAAACCTTAAATAGTTCTTAAAATCACAGAGCTTCTGTAAGTCAACTAAGAACCTCTGACGACCCCTACAGAACCTCTGAAAGACCATGACCTATGTTATATGCAAAACTTATCATTCTTTGATCCAAGCATAGGTCAAGGGGGAGCAAAAGGAAATTCCTTGATCTACAGAGGTGATTAGGTCAAGGGGGAGCAAAAGGAAATTCTTGATCTACAGAAGAGATTAGATCAAGGGGGAGCAAAAGGGGCCCTGAGATGATCTACAAAGGTAAATCTCTCAAAGGAAAGCAGAAGAAGAATGTCGATAATTCTCCATCGACAGAAGAAAGACAAAACTGCCGAGAACAGAAGAACCAAAAGGTATGTCTCTCGCACAAAAGGTTTTTGGAAAACAATTTTCTAGGACAAGAATTGTCAAATATGTCCTAAAAATACTGTGAATAACATCTCAAAAATCAAAAGCTCAAAAAGTTTCACAAAATTCGAATTAGGAGAAATTTAAGGTCATAGAGCTTCTGCTGAGCTCAACAGAGCTTCTGTAGGAAATATGCTCTGTGATCACAAATTAACCTTCTGTCGATCTTTTGGAATGTTATCTCGGAAACCGAAAAAGCAGACCATGACCTTCTCGAACAAACCGTTTTTTTATAAACAGTTTTCTCGGACACAAACTTTCAAATATGTCCGAAAAACATCTCTTAAACCAAATCAAAAATTGGATGATCAAAAATACGAATAAAATTCTTTTTATGAGATTTTTTCTCTCATAGAGCTTCTGCTGGCCCTGACAGAACTTCTGCAAGTTCCAACAGAGCCACAAAACTTCTGCATGTCATGGGATTATACGGATCTCATCACATGTATGACTCATTGTGCACAGAACCAGGAACTTCCACAGAACCAGAAGAAGAAACAAGAAAAGATGCCGAAGTTGAAGAAGGCACACATCAATCACTCCCTCCCAGTGCAACCCACATTTCTAACTCCGCAGGTCTAGCTGCAGAAGGAGTTATTGAAAAAGAGCAGCACAGCTCGATCCCAACCCAAACCATCCAGCCAGAGGTTACTCTTTCAACCTCTATGCCCACAGAAACCGGGGAATCCATTCCTAGGGAGTCTCCTCAAAGAGACTCACCTAATGTTCGTGATCAATCGCCCAGATCACACAAGAACACCCTACAGAGGAATTTGTTTCCTCTGACACGCACTTATTAAGACCCACACTTCTTTCAGAGAGAAGTAGAGAGCACAAAGACAAAGAGACTCTAGACAAGTCTCCTAGTCAACAGAAGGATATTCCAATACCCACCTCTGGAGTGGATTTGGACAATGTTCTTCTCAGAACTTCTGTAGGGATTGAAACTCATGTTTCTTCTCAAGGATCAGAAGGAAATCCTTCCATTTTCAACATACAAACAGGAATGAAAGAAGGTATCCCAGGAACAGGGATTCACTCTGGAGACGAATGTGTTCCTCCAGAGGTTACCACCGGAACACAAGTCACAAGGGATGAGTTCCAAACCCTTGAGACCTCTGTGAACCAAACCTTGAAAGAGTTGCAAAGCTCTTTCAAATCTTTTGCAGAGACAACATCACTGGCACTACTAAACCTGAACACCAAAATGGACAACCTGTCCACAGAGGTGAAAACTGCCATCTCACAGATCAAGTCTGCTGCTACCGCATCCACCACTTCTGCCGCAACAACTACTCCTTCTTCGATTGAGAACTCCATCAACAAGTTTCTTGATCAATTGAACAAACAGACTTCAGTGTCAACGGGCATCACTCCTGCAGATCTACAGAAGGCCCTACAAAAAGTTCAAGAAGAAGCCATGCGAAATACCATGCTGATGCAACCCAAAGACTACATGACAAGAGCACAGCTGACAGAACTTGAGCAGAACGTGATTAATCAAGTAACAGAAGTCATCCTTTCCTTCACCACTGCAAGTGCTAATTTCGTCAAAGATTTCAGAGAAAGTGTAGGAAGGATGAGATTCAAAACAGAGGCAGAGCTAGCAACTCTTCTTGGCCTCTGTGATGATGTCTGCGCGAAACTGATCGCTGCTGGAGCCAAAATGCCAATGAAACCTGATGCTTCCTGCGGAGCAGAGGGTACATCAGACAAGGGTCAGGATGACTCTGATGATGATGACCATCCTGGTCCATCAGATCATCCTGAGGGGGAGAAAACTACAGAGAAAACTGCAAGCAGAGAACTTACAGGTCCACCAATAGCCGCAGAACCTCTGAGTCAAGCACCTCCAGAACAGACCCGACAACAACAAACTCAACAAACCACAGAGAATACACCCATCTCTGTGGATTCAACCTCTGAAGAACCCAACACTACAGAAGCAGATAAGCAAACCTCAGAGGCAACAACCGCCCCTAAGCTAATCATTTTAGAAGAAACAGATGAACCAACCACAGAGAAAACACCCACCTCTGTGGAAACACCCCAAACCATACCCAGAAGAAAGTCGATTGCCACCAAACCAAAAAGAGCAACGACCTCTGCTTCTGACATTCTGAAAAGGATGCACACAACAATAAGTGATCGAATGGTGAAGAGAGAAGAAGAAAGGCACAGGTTCACCTTAGCCTTCAGAATGGCAAGAAGATTCAATGAAAACACTTCATCAACAGAAACTGAGCTCACAGAAGAAGTCACCAAACAACCTTCAACAGAGGTTACAGAGCAAGTCAAGCCAACAGAACCATCGCCACAAAAGTCCTCTAAATCACAATCGTCAAAATCCACAGAGGCAACCTCCATCAAACCTACAGAAGTACAAACCTCAAATCCCACAGAAGCAACAGGTTATGCCACGACAACAAAAGATAAAGGCAAAGGGATACTGACAGAGGAACCTAAGAAGAAGAAAACATTGTCAAAGCCAACAGAGAAACTGATGAAAAGTGCGTTTGACGCCTTTCAAACCCCAAAACCCGAAGAAGTTGACTGGGCACATGGATTGAAGCCTCTGTCAGAAACTCCCTTAACTGGTAGAGCTGCAGAAGTTGTTCAACATATGGAGAGTCTCAGAAGACAAATTCCACGACCTGGTCCAACACATGAAGAAATGGAAGAAGTGGTATACAAATACCTCTACAAACAATCCTTTCAGACAAACTATCCAATAGATCATGTGACAGATCCAAGGATCAGAGAAGAATTTGAGAACATCTTCACAAGAACAAAGCCAAGAGCCAAAGCAGATGTCTTCTCAATTCACAAAATCAAAAAAGTGATCTTCTGCAAATTCTCCTTCACAAGAACCTATCCAAGGGTCAGGTACAATCTTTACAAAGTCAGAAGAGAGAACAATTCAGAGTCTACCTTCGCTGATGCTGACTTAAGAAACATCAATCCATACGATCTACCTGACCTTCTGCAATGGACAAAGGACAACTACAACACAGAAGCAAACACCAGAGCCTATCAAGTATTGAGAAAAGCGATGAGGGAAAAGCTTCTGCTATACAGCATGATAGATTTTCAGCTGGGAAAAGATCTTGGTCTCAAACATCTAGATCTACGACCACCAGAAGATCGCTGCCCACCAGACGCAGTGCCAAACTCAATCATCAGAGAACCAAGATTTGGGTTAGTATTTCAAAACCCACAACACCAGGTTAAACCTTTTGTACTCATGGATTGTCAGAAGTACGCAACCAGTACTCTGAGCAAATTCAGAGCAAGCCTTGTAAAATACAGAGGTACAGAGAAAATGGATAGAGATGACGCAGATACTTTCATCAGAGAAATAGACTCAACAATCCGCCTAAGAGAACTCTGCATCAGATTCTACAAAGAGATCAGAAAAGTCGGCAGAGACAACAGAAGCTACAATGATTTCAAAGATGCCAAAATCTGATTCTCAGACCTCCAATCTCTGCAAACAAAAGTTTATCTTTCATCGTACTCAAATGTAAAATGCCTCTGGCATATTTCTAAATGAAAGAAATTTCGAGGTATTGTTTAACCTTTGTCTTATCTAACTTAGCCTAACTAAACACAAAGTCAAATTTTTATTTTTCACTACTTAGGGGGAGATTGTTAGCTTCAATCTTCCTAATCATAGAAATACTTAGAAGTAGTGAAAAATAGGCTAAGTATAGAAAAGCCTCTCACAGAGGCTCTGCCACTTCTTCCAGAAGATCAAGTCCAGAAAGCCACAGAAGCTACAGAGGTAATCACAGAACCTCTGTAGTGCGCAAGAAGAAGATCAACTCGGAAACAAGTGGACTGCTCCACAGAAGGTCAGACCACAGAACCTCTGTAATGCTTTACAGAGCCTCTGTGGTCTGCTATGAAGACTTGGAAGATATTACTGGATACGTTCATCAACTTGCATGGAAAAGTACTGTCAAAACACGTGTCAAGCTTGAGTGGACTCAATAGGGCATGGTACAAAATAGACGTCTGCGCCATTTAATGCATTTACCAATAGTACATCTGCTCCATTAAATGCGCATGGCTCAAACAACTGCTCACACCATCCAGTCCACTGTTCACACCATCCAGTTTACTATTCATGCCGTAAAAGGAACAGTGACCAACTTCATAGTCTTCTAAGAGTAGTATAAAAGGAAGTCTCATGTTGAGATCTTCCTAACGACGAATACACAAGGAATCACTAATACTCTCAAGCTTTATTGTCAAATATCTGAGTGTTATATTCACACACACACCAACAGTTCTTAATCTGTTCTTCGTTGTTCTTATTATATATTGAATAACAGTAACTGTTCAAGAAATCCTTTTTATTCCTTACTGTTTTCTTTATATATGTGCGTTCAAATATCTATCAAACATATCTGTTAGTTTAATACGCTTCCGCATCAAACTCTAAACTCCACTAACAGATTGTTAATCTTGATTAAGTGTATCTGGGTTCCAACACTAATGATAACCTTGACTGTTACGTTTGTTAAGTATTTAATGCAGGAGTCAAAGCCATTAACAGCAAGCAGCCATAACGGACGAAGAGCATTATGGACAATCACTCCGGCGACCGTTTCCAGCCGTTGTAGCCGTTGATCAAAGGATTAATGGAGCTAATTAATAACGCGAAGACTATAAATACCAAGCTAAGTCTTCACATCAAAGGACATGGAAAAACATATGATATACATCAGCGAACATCACCAAACAGCAGAGAAAATCATCCAAACTCATACCAAAGAACATAAAAACTCTGGAGATCAAGTACTGAAAGCCAGGACCTTACAGCGAACTCAAGAACACTCGAAGGAAAGCTCAAGTATCGCTCTCGACGCACGACAACAGCCCTCGACCAGAAGTTCACACTTTGTATTCACACACGACAAACACCTGTTTTTACATTTAAACACTTGCACTTTACATTTCGAAGTATTTCCTTCATTTGTATTGTAATCATCGTACGACCGACGCCAGTACCAAGGACATCACCCCTGATTGGCGACCATAGTGCAGCGACGACACCTCTTGTCGTCCGCAGGTTTTTTCCTCGTTCGAGGTTTTTCCTGCATCATCAAATCCCTTGTCTCGTTTATTTTTTCTATCGTCGCACATCTCGTCGAAAGATCCTTTCTTTAGTTGATTAAGTCCACATCGACCTTAAGTTTTCCCTTTGGTGCGATTTTTGGCATTAACAGTTTGGCGCCATCCGTGGGACTACTTCTAGAGAAAATCCTCGACGAACGTGCATTCTACTAATAGTTTTTTGGAGTTTATTCTATTTTCTGTTGCAGGAAAATGGCAACCCCTGGAAATCCGCAGCAAGTCGTCGCTCAAATGTATCAGGAGCTCGAGGTTGCCAGGAATCAACTCAATGCAATGGCAGAGCAGAATCGCAAAGCAGCTGAAGAGATCGCGCGACTAAGGAATCCTTTTGGATCCCAGAATGGTCCTAGACCATTCATCCAGAATCCAGGTCCGAAGCCAGGCCCGCCCGGGCAGAATCCACATCCAGGTCCATTTATGCAGAATTAGCAGCCGGGTCCGTTCATTCCGAATCCCCAGTCCGGGCAGATTCCCCATCAGCACATCCGACCACCACCCTTGAACAATGGATCCTAACTATTGCAAGGTGGCATCCAGCCGTTTCAGAATGGATCCCAGCCGTTTTTCCAACCGTTCCAAAGTGGTCCGCAACCTTTCCAGCAAGGATCACAATCTTTCCAGCAGAGATCGCAGCCATTTCAGCATGGACCACGATCGTTTCAGAATGGACCGCAGCAATTCCACTATGGGTCGCAGCCATATTTTGCTCCATTCAACAGGGACACCAATGGTTCGTCACGTGGTAATGGCACTAGTCCAGGGACCAATCCCTCGACAGGGGCAAATCCTAATCTTAACGATCCCGTCGCCCAGCGTTTGAAGATGTTAGAAGACCAAAATGAGCGCGTCCTGTCCTTGCTCGCCAAGTTGCCTGGGGCAGCCGTGCGTATCGACGTAGAGCCTCGCTCGGGGTATCAGGCGTCACCCTTCATCCACGAGATTGCCACCGTCGAGGTCCCAAAGAAGTATAACATTCCTGCCTTCACTCCCAAATATTCTGGTGTGACTGATCCGACTGAGCACGTCGCGCAGTACAAGCAGCTCATGTGGACGATCTCGATCCCATTTATGTACCAGGAAGTATGCATGTGTTAGAGTTTCGAAGCAACTCTCACTGGTCCAGCTCTCCAATGGTTAATCAATCTCAAACCCAAGTCCATCGGGTCGTTTGCTGAGTTGGTTAACCAGTTCTCCCAGCAATTCGCCAGCAGTCGTAAGATGGAGAAGCAGACCAGCGACCTATATTACATCGTGTAGAAAGCTAATGAGTCTATTCGAAGTTATTTCAATAGATTCAATGCCGAAATGATCAGCATCCGCAATTGCGACGTCAAAACCGCGATCGAAGCCTATAAGCGTGGTCTGGACGATAGTTCGGGTCTATACACCGACCTGACCAAATATCCCCCGGAGAATTTCGAAGACGTCCAAGCTCGAACCTTAGCATATATGAGAGTAGAAGATGATGCCGCCTTTCGTCGCAAGCACACTGACGACAAGAAGTCGTTAGGCGTCAGAAAGCCAGAGTTCAAGACAAAGGCTGTTTCCAGAATAGAGCCAGCGAGCCAAATTTCAAATGTTCGTTTCAAGACGAAAGCAGAGGCCAAGACCGCGACTAAGTTCACTCAGTACCCCAAGATATCCTCTTACGGATTCAAAGGATCTACAAAGGACCTAGTCGAAGCTCTGAAAAGTTCCCAAGCTACCATTCGATGGCCAAAGAAGTCTGACCCGGACGATGCTAAGGAAGACAAATCAAAGTGGTGCGACTTCCATGCCGATCATGGTCATGCGACAGACGATTGTATCGCATTGAAGAAGGAATTAGCGTATCATTTCCCGAAAGGAAATCTCAAGGATATCATCGACGATGTCGCTGTTCCAGCTAATAGCCATCGACCGTCGACCCCCGAGCACGCGAAAGTTGTCAATTGAATCACCAGTGGTTCAGACGTATGTGGTCTGACGTATTCCGCGGCTAAACGTCACGCCAGTCAGGCACCCGACGATCGGCCTATTCCTCGCTCGTCTAGACCCAAAGGAGATTTGGATCTAGATGCCATGAAGATTGTGTTCGACCACGTCGACCTTGGCGATTCGTATCAGAAGCATCATGATGGGTTGATCATTCAACTCACGGTCGGTAACTGTTTAACGCGTCGAGTATTGGTAGACGGGGGCAGTTCAGCAAACGTCATTTTTCTCAACACTATCAAAGCCATGGGAATTGATCGCTCAGAAATCACCCGACGTTCGAAAACTTTGGTCGTTTCAATGGAGATGCGACGAGCACCTTTGGAGAGATAATCTTGCCCGTCTACGCCGGAGGAGTCAACAAGCAAACCAAGTTCAGCGTCATCGACTGTGCGTCGGCCTATAACATCATCTTAGGTCGACCATGGATCCATGATATGAAAGCTGTTCCTTCGACGTATCGTCAAATGTTGAAATTCCCGACGCCATGGGGAATCCACGAGATCAAGAGTGAGCCAAAAGTCGCTCGTGAATGCTACAAGTCTACCCTGAAGCCGAGAAAATAAACTGAAGTCGCAAGATCAAGCTCTCAACAAGTTCGTTCTTCTATCCGTAAATTAATATCTTTTCCACTTGGATAAATCTGCTATGGTGCCTCGTCGCACGACAACATAGTCGACCGCAGGACAATATTTCTCCGTGTCATTCTATCATTTAAAACCTATCTTTTCCTCCCAAAAAGGATACGGTAATAAATGACAGGGGGCAAATAGAGAGAGTTTAAAATGGTACGTTCTCTAGCTCTTTCTAGCTCTTTCTCATACAATTTTTTCTCACAAAACGTCTACTGACTTAAGCATCGGAGGGTCGTTGGCCAGCCAACGACCAACCCCCGACATCGTTTTATCGTAGAATCGCAACAACAGATTATCGCAGAATCGCACGACAATAATCACTAAGTCTACTATATGACTTTAAATTCGCAGGGACGCACGACATACATGATCATGTCTGTGACTTGATCATCCCTCCATAAGGGCATACGATAAAAATTCATCGTACGATCTCGTCGTACAATCGCAAAGCCTTAGCTTTCATACCCTGAATGGATGCTTTAATCGTATGTTTTTATATTCGTTTTACGATCTTGTCAACGTATTACAATGAATACCTTAGTCGCATGATTTCATATGTATTTTATGTTCAAGTTCATAATCAATATGATCTGAATAAAGCATAAGATTCAAAGAAAAAGATATATTCGTTGAGTAAACCATCATATACATACTTAACCCCCGATAGGTCAAGTGGCAAAAACAACAAGGAAAGAAAAAATTCTAGACGACAGGGGGAACATCGGTCGTATCCCTGCTCGAAGTCCCGACCTGAGGGCCTTCATCTACCACTCCTCCCGCACGAATCTCCTGCAGTTCGTAGTGAGCATCGAAAAGCTGGATGGCTAGCTCGTCAGCAAGCGCCAAGGCAAACTTCTCCCTATCTAAAGCTGCCTTCTCTCTCTCCAACGCCGCAACTTCTCTTTCAAGGGCAGACGCCATCAACCCTTCAACTTTCGACATCCCATCGTGTAAGGCCAAAGACGACTGGGACGTCTGAAAAGTAACACAAGAAAATATTAGATGACTAAACGAACGTGTCAAGTCATGAAAGATTGACACTCACCGTGAACGCCAGACTGGCAACTTGAGATCCAATCTCTTTGGCCGGAACTCCACGAAAACGCTCCCCGAAGGATGGGAGCAAATACTTCCCCAGATGAGGGAACGACGCCGTCCCGTCTAGGACACCATCCGCCATAAAGTCAGACGGCAATGTAAAATTGACCGTCATAACTCGGCCGACGATCCCTCGCCCCTGTCGGCAGATATTGGGATCGACACTTGAGACACCGGTTTCGTCACCGTCGTCGGAGGCGCAGAACTTGCTGGTGTCGCGTCCATCACGCCAGGACGGCTAGATGACGCCCTCGCCTTCTTAGGCAGAACACATCCCGGTGAGTTATCAACCCTCGACGACGGTTCCCTCAGGACTGTCCTCTTGGTTCTCTTCTTGCTCGACCCAGCTGTCGAAACATTTTCACCCCGAAGGGCACGCATAACCTGCTTTCCTCTCGCCCTAGAGACCGATTTCCTCTCGGTCGGCACTGATCAAGAAATACATGAAGCATCAGACAGATAGAGTAAACGAAATAAAATGAACTATGGTACACTTACCAGTCACCTCTTCCTGCACGTCCTCATCTCCTTCTTCTATCACGTCCTCATCCTCATCCTCGACCGCCGATTGCCATGAAACGAAAGATCGGTCATCGACACTAAGACTCAAGAACTTGTTGATCTTAGCCTGGGAATCCACAGTCGGTTTCACTTCATCAAGCTGAATCTCTGAAGGCGACAAGAGGAAAATGATAAGTAAACGTCATAAAGATAAATAAAACTCTGAAACAAACGAAGCATACCTGTCTTATTCCAGTCAGACCGCATCCAATTGCTGCTGGAATCCAATGACTCGGTAAGAACAAATACATACCTCGACTTCCACCCACGATCATTGACGCCAGTTCCCAAAACCAAGGCACGATCACCCTTGAACTTAGAATAAGGACTATAACGCCAGTTCTTATCCTTTTTAACTTGGTACGCCGCCAAAAAATCATTCATGATCATAGGAGACTCCCATTTCGCGGACGCTCGCTCAATAACCAACAAAACTCGCCAAAGTTGAGGCATCAATTGTCCCGGCGACATATCGAAATCCTGCATGAATGACTTGGCTAAACCAGAAAACGGCCATTGAAACCCTATCTTAAAAGGATACTCGTACAAAACGAGATATCCCTCAGGGCAATCCTTAGAATGAACAATCCCCGGACACCGCAACTCTACATTTGCAGGAATTTTTGCTAAACTCCTAAAAGCTTCTAAGTCTACGTGATTCATGATAAGACTAGTAGGCTCCGTCGACATTGTGAATCAGAGGACAGAACAAGGTCTTATATAAATGCTCTCAACTTCGGGTTGAAGGTTTGCAACGATTCGAGTAAGTTCGGACGAAGAATGGAAAGGAATCAAGGCGAAATCTCTTCCCAAATAAACACTTCGAAGAATAGCAAGAAAAGATCCATCGCGATCTTTATTGATACCAACAATCGCATCAAATCGAATCCCTGGATGATCGCCGTGCATCCCCGTCCTTTCGCATACCCGCCCGGATCTTCGACACCTGTCCTCGGCAGCTGGAAAGCATCATCGTACGTCAGCATGACGTCCCGACGTCGTTCCTCCTTCGACTTCTCGTTCAGTTCCACGACAACCAGGTAAGTCCCTCAACCCAGGTCACGAGCCTAAGCGTTCAACAAGCAAAATTTAAAACTTAAATTTGACATTCAATTTTCAAATTTTGGGGGCAAACTGTTTGGGCAAAAAATCACGTCGTACGACCACGACCAGAGCAGGTAAGACGCACGTTATAATCCAAATCTTGTATTAAGATAAGGTCTCGACAAGAACCCAGATAACATCCGTCGTCTCCCGTAAAAGGTAAGTCATATGTCTCCCATGACACTCGACCATAGCATCGCTCGTCCCGTACGACCATCGCGTAAGATCATCGCACCTTCGACCAAAGCTAACGATAACCTTGACTGTTACGTTTGTTAAGTATTTAATGCAGGAGTCAAAGCCATTAACAGCAAGCAGCCATAACGGACGAAGACCATTATGGATAATCACTCCGGCGACCGTTTCCATCCGTTGTAGCCGTTGATCAAAGCATTAATGGAGCTAATTAATGACGCGAAGACTATAAATACCAAGGTAAGTCTTCACATCAAAGGACATGAGAAAACATCTGATATACATCAGCGAACATCACCAAACAGCAGAGAAAATCATCCAAACTTATAGCAAAGAACATTCAAACTCTGGAGATCAAGTACTGAAAGCCAGGACCTTACAGCGAACTCAAGAACACTCGAAGGAAAGCTCAAGTATCGCTCTCGACGCACGACAACAGCCCTCGACCAGAAGTTCACACTTTGTATTCACACACGACAAACACCTGTTTTTACATTTAAACACTTGTACTTTACATTTCGAAGTATTTCCTTCATTTTTATTGTAATCATCGTACGACCGACGCCAGTACCAAGGACATCGCCCCTGATTGGCGACCATAGTGCAGCGACGACACCTCTTCTCGTCCGCAGGTTTTTTCCTCGTTCGAGGTTTTTCCTGCGTCATCAAATCCCTTGTCTCGTTTATTTTTTCCCTCGTCGCACGTCTCGTTGAAAGATCCTTTCTTTAGTTGATTAAGTCCACATCGACCTTAAGTTGTCCCTTTGGTGCGATTTTTGGCATTAACAGCAGTCTTTTCCCAAGTTCGGACATGGAAGTCTTCTCTTTTATCCAGACTAACATCATATGCAGGTTTGGGATCCCATCCAAAATTGTCCGCGACAATGGATCCCAGTTCATAAGCAACAGAACTCGACAATTCTGCGAAGACCCTAATATCAAGCTGAGGACATCGACACCCAGGTATCCCTAGGAAAATGGACTTACTGAGTCAAGAAATAAGACCATTATTGCTTCGATCAAGAAAAGGTTAAAAGATGCAAAGGGAAAGTGGGTCGAAGAACTCCCTTCGGTCCTGTGGGCGAATCGCACGACACCACGTACGTCCACAGGACAAACCTCTTTCTCTTTGGTCTATGGTTGTGAAGCAGTTTTGCCGGTCGAGGTCCAACTCCCAACCTTGAGGCATACTTCTGTCGACTATAACCTGGTTGATTTAAGTTATGACCTCGATGCCCTTGAAGAAATTAGAGAATCGGCGTTGATCAGAATGGCGTCGCAGAAGCAAGCGGTCGAGCGACATTTCAACAAGAATGTCAAAGCTAAAGTCTTTCAAGAAGGCGACTACGTCCTCCGACGAGTGTTTCAGAGCACTCAAGAGCTCAATGCAAGTAAGCTTTCCACCAAGTGGGAAGGTCCCTATCGTATTTCAGGAGTCGTAGGTAAAGGTGCCTATCGACTCCAAACCCTCTATAATGGAGATGTCCAACGTAGCTGGAATGCAACACATTTGAAAAGGTATTTCTTCTAAGTCTTTTTCCTTCTTTCATACGATTTTTTATTCATCACGACGATTACTGACTTAAGCATCGGAGGGTCGTTGGTTAGCCAACGACCAACCTCTGACATTATTTTATCGCATAATCGCACGACACAAGTTACCAAGTCTATTATACGACTTCAGCAAACTTTCGTAGGATCACACGGCATAAGCAGTTAGGTCTATTGAACGACTTGATTGTACAATTGCGGGAACATACGAATCAAGTTCGTCTAACGATTTAATTGTGCGACCATAAGGTCCAACGACCCCATAGTCTAAGTTTTTTAACTCAGAAAATTTTTCATGTTTTGAATGAATGCTTTGATCGCAGGTACTTATGTTTGTTTTGCACGACTTAAAGGTCTCAAGATCTTACAGTCCACATTTTAACTTGAAAAAGTCAATGTATTACAATGAATGCCTATGTCGCATGTCATGATGTTCATTTTTATATGGTGAATGTTTACTTGATGATATTGTACAAATGTATAAGACAAAGTGATACATAAGAAAAATACTTTTCATTCACCAAAAAATTCGATAACATCAGACGATTCGACCACCAACGGTCGAGTGATAGAAAACAAAAAGAATAAAATTTTCTAAGGGTGAGGAGGATCACCAGTCGCGTCCTTGCCAGGGGATTCGCCCTTAGAACATTCTTCGACCTCTTCCTCCTCGACCTCTTTCTCGTCATCCGAGTCGAGGTCTCTTTTGGTTCCGATGTCCCTCAAGAAGAAGGCAAGCTCCTCCAACGCCGAGGCAAGGGGATTCTTCCCCGACAGATTTTGCCTCATGATCGCCGCCCTGGCGGTCAGTCGGGCCTAGGCAAAAACGGACTTAGCCTCCTCCTTCAGCTCCTTTACCTCTTTCTCTAGCTCCGCCACCTTGGACCTGGACTCCTCGGCTTCTTTTTCATTCGCAGCCAAGGACTCCTTGGTCCTGTCCAGCTCAACCCTCTGCTCGGCGATCAGGGACAAGGACTGCTTCAGACGATAGTTCGCCTCGTCCCTTGCACGCCCGACATCTTTCGACTCATTCTGAGCATCGTCGAGCTGTACGGACATCTCCTCGGAACGTGCCAGAGCGACCTTCTCCCTCTTCAGCGCCACATTATCTCTCACGAGAGTAGAGGACATCAGACCTTCTATCTTCGCCGTTTCTGCATGCAGAGCCAGTGAAGACTGGAACACTTGTAAAACATAAAAAACATGATTAGCGAACACCAGACAAAGTTAACAGCGTCAAAGAAAAACAAGTCCTGAAAGAAAGACTTACCATAAACGCCAGTTTGGCAACATGGGATCCGATCGAGACTCCTCGAAAGCGCTCCCTGAAAGAGGGGAGCTGATACTTCCCCAAATGAGGAAACAACGTCGTCCCGTCTAAAACATTATCCACCATGAAGGTTGACGGCAACATAAAGTTGCCCGTCATAACCTCAGCCTCCCCCGTCGCGTGACCCTTGCCTTTGTCGGCCGATGAAGGGGTCGACGTGACAGTAGGAGA
Organism: Saussurea involucrata; assembly: GCA_033807775.1. Taxonomy (NCBI): domain Eukaryota; kingdom Viridiplantae; phylum Streptophyta; class Magnoliopsida; order Asterales; family Asteraceae; genus Saussurea; species Saussurea involucrata. The sequence goes on from CM066319.1 coordinate 116,173,407, forward strand.
CACCGCCATTTTCGCCGGAGGCGCAGAGCTAACTGGTGTCGTGTCGATCGCACCAGAAGACGTCCTCCTCTTCTCAGGGGATGCGACCGACACCATCGCCTTCTCAGGCGTGACGACTCTCGACGAGTCATCAACTTTTGAAGACGGTTCCCTCGGGACCATCACCTTTGTCTTCTTTAAGACACCGGACCCGGTGGTCGAGGTCCCTTTCCTCTTTTCTCTGCCCTTACGAGCAAGCTCAGCTTGAGCTTCCCTCTTGGCAGCTGCAAACGACACCTTCGCCTGAGATTCTCCAAGAAGAGAAAAAAGCATTACATGACAGACATAAAATAAAAGACCGAAGTCGAGCAGAAAAAAGTAAAGGTACACTCACCAGCCATTTCTTCCTCCTCTCTCGACTCCTCTTTCTCTTCTTTTTCCTTTGTCTCCTCTTCCTCTTCTTCTCCCTCTTCTTCTTCTCGTCTATTCTGTCGATTTTCACCCAAGTAGACCAAGTCGTCGTCCTCGTCTATCAGATGTCGTGTGACGAATGACCAGTCGTCGGTGCTGAGTTCCAAGAACTTCTCGATCTTAGCCTTGGAATCGTCTTTGGGCTTCACGTCTTCGAATTTAATGTCTGAAGCACAAAGGGAGAAGATTAGTTGAGAAACAAAGCAATAAAGGTAATAAAAAACGCTCGACCAAAGATAAAAAACACACCTATCGTGTTCCATCCAAACCTAATCCAGTCGCTATCAGGGTCAAGCGTCACCACATGCACGAATGCGTACCTGGTCTTCCACTTGCGGTCGTTGACCGCAGTTTTCAGAACCAAGGCACGATCGCCCTTGTGTTTTGAGAACATGCTATATCAACGGTACGTGTCCATCTTAACCTGGTAAGCCGTCAAGAGGTCGTTCACGTTCATCGGCGACTCCCAATTCTTGGTAAGTCGCTCGACGACCTGGAAAACTTGCCAGAATTAGGGCATCAGTTGCCCCGGCGAGAGGTCGAACTCGCACATGAAGGATTTGGCCAGAGGTGAATAAGGCCATTCGAAACCTATCTTAAAGGGGTATTCGTATATCATGACTTTACTCAATGTAATCCCCGTAGGGATTTTTGCTAGACTCCTAAGGCTGTCGAGATCATCCTGATCTCTAATGGAACTTGCAGACTCAATCGACATTTCTATCCCCGTTAACCAGATTTGCAGGTCTGAAAAACCCCAAAGATCCCAGTTTTTCCTAGGTTTTCTAGCGACAGACTTACGACGCATACAAAAGATGAAGAGTTGTACCTTATATAGGCGCTCTAAACCTCGAAATGCCTAATTGATTCGAAGATTTTTGCAGGTTTGGAAAGGATTCACTGAAAAATGGCAAGAAATCGGGAAGAAATCTCTCTCTAAACTCTCTGAAAGCGTAAACTGGAAAAGATGCACCGTGGGTCTCTATTTATGTAATCGATCATGTTAGATCGAGCCTTTCGGTGATCGACACGTGCCCATGTCTTTTCGTATGCACAAATAGATCGTCGACACCTGGCGTTTGTAGCTGTTAAGCATGATCGCATGTCAACATGACGTCACGATCTTATCCCCTTTTCAACTTCCCCTTTAGTTGGAGTTAGACCGATCCAGTTCCAAGGCAACTGAAGCGATTTTTGACACGTGTCACGACCCTGGACGTCCTACTGACAAAAATTTAAAAATTTGAAATTCGAATTTGCCACTTTCTTTTTAAATTTTGGAGGCAAACTGTTTGAGTAAAATTTCACCAACCTCGACCACGTCACTAGACCTTCGTAAGAGACCTTACGACCTCGACCGACTAACGTATGGCAACTGTTATGATCTCTTTGTTTAATGCAGGGTCAACACCATTAATGGCCAACATACATAACCGACAAGGGTAATTACGAGCATTAACCTCAGTGACCGTTACTCAAGGTTTTATGGAGTCATTTAAAACCACAAAATCTATATAAACAAAGGTTCCATCATCATTTGCTTACAACTGAACTCTCAAGAATCACACAACGAGAAATCTTGAAACAAAACTCTCTCTCGAAGCAGACAACGCACGACGCATAGTCTCTATACGCGACACATTTGTTTTTACATTCGATACACTTGTCTACTTTACAAATTAGTTCATTTCTTTCATTTGTATTGTAATCATTGTACTCTTAACACTTGGAACCTAAGGACATCGCCTCTGTTTGGCGACCATAATGCAGCTACGACATCCACTGCCGTCCGCGGGCTTTTTCCTCATTGAGGTTTTTCCTACGTCACCAAAATCCCTTGCGTCTTATTTACCATTTTTGTCTTTGTCGCATTGCTTTGTCGTACAATTTCTATCTTTAGTTGTTAAGCTCCACAATCATCCTTAAGTTATCCTTCTGGACGATTTTTGGCATTAACAGTTTGGCGCCCACCGTGGGGCCCCATCTAGAGAAAGTCTTCGACAAACGTGCGTCTTACTAACGTTTTCTTGGAGTTTCCTCTCTTTTCTTTTTTCAGGAAAATGGCAGGTCATGGAAACCAAGAGCAGATCATCGCTTAGATGCATTGGGAGCTTGAGAATTCGCGCCGTCAGATCGATGCTCTTGCTGATCAAAGTCGAAGGTCAGCTGAAGAAATCGCGCGACTGAGGAATCCATTCGGACCGCAGAACGGTCCAAGACCATTCCTTCAGAATCCAGGTCCAGGACCGTTCGGTCAGAATCCAGGATCCGCTCCCTTCATCGAGAATCCAGGTTCGGGTCCATTCGTGCAGAATCCTGGACCAGGACCGTTTGGCCAAAGTCAGTAACAAGGTCCATTCACGCAGAACCAGCAACAGGGATCGTTCATCCCAAATCCCCAGTTCGGGCCGATTCATCCTTAGCATCTGAGGACACCACCCATGAACAATGGGTCTCAGCCGTACTTTCTCCCTTTCAATAGGGACGCCAATGGCTCGTCGTACGGAAACGGCACCAATTCAGGAGTTAATCCTCCAGTAGGTGGGAATTCCGATCCCAATGATCCCTTCGCTCAACGACTGAAGATGTTGGAAGACCAGAATGAGCGTGTCCTGTCTTTGCTCGCTAAGCTACCGGGGGCAGCCATGCCCGTCGATGTCGAGCCTCGTTCGGGGTATCAGGTGTCGCCTTTCGTTGACACGATCGTGACAGTTGATGTCCCGAAGAAGTATAACATCCCAGCTTTCACGCCCAAGTATTCAGGGATAACCGATCCAACGGAGCACATCGCGCAGTATAAGCAGCTAATGTGGACGGTCTCGATCCCGCATATGTATCAAGAAGTTTGCATGTGCAAGAGTTTCCACAGTACCCTAAGATATCCTCCTACGGATTCAAAGGGACTACTAAGGATTTGGTCGAGGCCCTGAAGACCGTCCAAGCGACCATCCGGTGGCCAAACAAGTCCGACAAAGGCGACAAAAAAAAGGATAAGTCAAAGTGGTGCGACTTCCACGTCGACCACGACCATGCAACGGACGCCTGCATAGCTCTCAAAAAGGAGCCAACATACCACATCCTGAAAGGCAACCTCAAAGATATCATCGACGATGTCATTACTCCATCTAACGACGCTCGACCTCGGTGACTCGTATCAGAAGCATCATGACGGGTTGATCATTCAACTCACGATTGGTAATTGCTTAACCCGACGAGTCTTGGTCGATGGAGGCAGTTTAGCGAACGTCATCTTCCTTGATACCATCAAGGCCATGGGAATCTATCAATCGGAAATTACCTGACGCTCGACAACCTTGGTCGGTTTCAATGGAGACACGACGAATACCTTTGGAGAGATCACCTTACCCATCTATGCCAGAGGAATCAAAAAGCAGACGAAGTTCAACCATGGATCCATGACATGAAAGCCGTTCCCTTGACGTATCATCAGACCATGAAGTTCCCTACGCCGTGGGGAGTCCAGGAGATCAAAAGTGAGCCGAAGGTCGCCCTAGACTGCTACAAGATGACCCTGAAGCCGCAGAAGCAGGCCATCTGGCAATTGCAGGTCCAGGATGCTCCTAGGGCAGCCGACGACTGTTAATGCCAAAAATCGCACCAAAGGGACAACTTAAGGTTGATGTGGACTTAATCAACTAAAGAAAGGATCTTTCGACGAGACGTGCGACGAGGGAAAAAATAAACGAGACAAGGGATTTGATGATGCAGGAAAAACCTCGAACGAGGAAAAAACCTGCGGACGACAAGGGGTGTCGTCGCTGCACTATGGTCGCTAATCAGGGGCGATGTCCTTGGTACTGGCGTCGGTCGTACGATGATTACAATACAAATGAAGGAAATACATTGAAATGTAAAGTACAAGTGTTTAAATGTAAAAACAGGTGTTTGTCGTGTGTGAATACAAAGTGTAAATAACTGTTGGTCGAAAGCTGTCGTCGTGCGTCGAGAGTGAGTTCTTCAAGAGAGAATGCTTCACTTGAATTTTCTGTAGAGTTCTTGCTGTCAGTACTTGATTTCCAGAGTTTAATTATTCTTCTTTGTGAACTTGGATGCTTTTCTATGCTGTTCGGTAATATTCGCTGATGTGTGTTGGATGTTAACTGATGTCCCCCTGGAATGAGGCTTTAGCTTGGCTTTATAGTCTTTGTGCCATTAATTAGCTCCTTGAATGCTTTGATTAACGGCTACAACGGCTGGAAACGGTCGCCGGAGTGATTATCCATAATGCTCTTCATCCGTTACGGCTGCTTGCTGTTAATGGCTTTGACTCCTGCATTAAATACTTAACAAACGTAACAGTCAAGGTTAACGTTAGCTTTGGTCGTAGGTGCAATGATCTTACGCGATGGTCGTACGGGACGGTCGACACTATGGTCGAGCGTCATAGGGGACGTACAACTTACCTTTTACGGGAGACGACGGATGTTTTCTGGGTTCTTGTAGAGACCTTATCTTAATACAAGATTTGGATTATAGCGTGCGTCTTACCTGCTCTGGTCGTGGTCGTACGACATGATTTTTTGCCCAAACAGTTTGCCCCCAAAATTTGAAAATTGAATGTCAAATTTAAGTTTAAAATTTTGCTTGTCGAGCGCTTAGACTTGTGACCTGGGTTGAGGGACTTACCTGGTTGTCGTGGAACTGGACCGGTTCGCCTTTAGTCAAAGAGTTCATGTGTGAATTTGATCTTTCACCGGGGCAACTGATGCTGCAGTTCTGGCGAGTTATCTTGATCATCGAACGACTTACATCCAACTGGAATCCACCGATGAATGTGAGGGACCTTCTGACGGCGTATAAGGTCAAGAATGACCGGTACCGTTGCTATAGTTTGTTTTCAAGGTTCAAGGGTGATCGTACCCTGGTTTTAAATATTGCGGTCAACGACCGTGGATGGAAGAAGAGGTATGTATTCGTACGGACGTCGATGCTGGACACTGATAGTGACTGGATTAGGGAGTTTTGGAATATGACGGGTGAGCCTTTGATTATACGTTTTCATGTTATTCTGTTGCTCGATTGTTTCTTCGACCGATCTTCTTTTTTATGCGTAGATATTGATTTCGATAAGGTAGAGCCGGATGATGCTTCTCGGGCTAAGATCGAAAAGTTCTTGGAATTTAGTACTGAAGACCGGTCGTACGTCACACGTCATTTGATAGACGAGGATGGTGATACCGTTTTCTTGAGCGACAGAATGAGGATGGGTCGAGAGGAGAAAGAAGAAGAGGAGGACTCTGAGAAGACTGAGGAGGAAGAGAAGAGCGAAGAACCAGAGGTAGAGAGAATAGGTAAGTATCCTTTTGTCTTCTTTTCGCTTGACCTGGTCTGTTCTGAATCGTCTAATTTCTTTCTTTTACCGTACAGGTGAATCTCAAGCACAGGCGACGTCTTTTGTTGCTAGGAAGATGGCCCAAGTCGAAGTAGCTCATGAGGCAAGGGAGAAGGACGTTTCGACAATTGGGTCGGGAGTCCTGAAGAGAAAAGAGGTCCCGATAGCCGGGTCAGGCCTCTTAAAGAGGACAAAGGTGTCCGTTCTGAGGGAACCGTCTTTGAAGACGGGTAACCCATCGAGGGTTGCCTTGTCCAGGAAGGCGAAGGCGTCGGTTGCATTTGACACGACCGACGCAAAATCTGTGGATACTGCCCAACTGGCGTCGATGTCTCCCGTCGTCCTATCCGGCCCTTCATCGACCGACAGGGGCAAAGGCGCGCAGAAGGGACCTGTGAGGGAAACGACGGTCAACTTTACGTTGCCGTCGGGTTTTCTGGACGACAATGTCTTGGACGAGACGAAGTTGTTCCCCCAGTTGGAAAAATATTTGCTTCCGTCTTTCAGGGAGCGTTTTGACGGGTTTTCTTTCGAGAAGAAAGAGTTCCATACAGCTGGACTCTTATTCTTGGTAACTATTTCTTTCAAGACTTGTCGTTTGTCGTTGTCGTTGTTTATTAATGCCGCTCATAATATGATTCTTCAGGCGTTCCAAGCTTCCCTGGCATTGCAGGCCGAAACGACGAATATAGAGGTTTCAACGGCCTCTGTTACCAAAGATGAAGATGCAGCATTAGCTAAAGAGAAAGCTGCTTTGGAGCATGAAGAAGCGATGTCAGTGCGCCTTGACCATGCTCTGGACGAATTGGATGCCCTCAGTCATACAAGAGACGAGATAAACTCGCGTTTGAAGGAGTCCCTGACTTTGATGCGCGACCAGAGAGAGGAGCTGGAGGGGATGAAGGAATCCGTAACCTCTAAGAGGAAGGAAGTCGAGGGAATCAAGGCTAAGGTGATAAATTTGAAGAAGGAGTTTGATGAGTTGAAGGACGAAAATAAGTCTTTCTTTTCCTGTGCTCGACTTACTGCGCGTGCGGCAGTTATGCGACATCACCTGCAGGGCAAGGATCCTTTGGCTTCAGCGTCAGATGAGTTGCGTCTCTTTTATGAGATAGTCGGGACCGAGAGAGATCTCGACTTGGATGACGAGAAGGAGGTTGAGGAGGAGGTGGCTAACGAGGGTTTTCGGGATGAGGTATCGGAGAAGGTTGTGATCGATGCTCCTCCACAACCTTAGAAAAAATGTATTTGTTTGTTCGTGCTGCTCGACCGTTAGTGGTCGATTATGTACCCGATAACTTATATAATGAACGCAACTTTTGTTTGAACTTTATGCTTTATCCAAACCATGTTTAATTATGAATTTGAACATAGGACACATAGGAAATCATGTGACTGAGGCATACATTGTAATACGATGAGTAAAACAAATATGTGAACACGCGATTAAAGCATTTTCTAAGTTAAAAGACTTAGGGGTAAAATCGTTTAGACTTTGCGATCGTACGATTAGATCGTACAATGAGTTTGTATCGTATGCCCTTATGGAGGGATGATCAAGTCACAGACCTGATCATGTATATCGTGCGACCCTGCGAATTTAAAGTCATATAGTAGACTTAGTGATTATTTCCATGCGATTCTGCGATAGTCTGTTGTGCGATTCTGCGATAAAACGATGTCGGAGGTTGGTCGTTGGCTAGCCAATGACCCTCCGATGCTTAAGTCAGTAAACGTTTTGTGAGAAAAAATCATATGAGAAAGAGTTAGATAACGTACCATTTCGACTGTTCTCTCTATTTGCCCCCCCTGTCATTTATTACCGTATCCTTTTTGGGAGGGAAAGTTAGGTTTTAAATGACATAATGACACGGAGAAATATTGTCCTGCGGTCGACTATGTTGTCGTGCGACGAGGCACCATAGTAGACTTATCTCTGTGAAACAGATATTAATTTAGGGACAGAAGAAACGAACCTGTCGAGAGCTTGATCTTGTGACTTTAGTTTATTTTCACGGCTTCAAGGTAGACTTGTAGCACTCACGAGTGACTCCTGGATTCCCCATGGCGTAGGGAATTTCAATTGACAACTTTTGCATACTCGGGGGTCGACGGTCGATGGCTTTTAGCTGGAACAGCGACATCGTCGATGATATCCTTGAGATTTCCTTTCGGGAAATGATACGCTAATTCTTTCTTCAATGCGATACAATCGTCTGTCGCATGACCATGATCGACATGGAAGTCGCACCATTTTGATTTGTCTTTTTTAGCATCGTCCAGGTCGGATTTCTTTGGCCATCGAATGGTCGCTTGGGAACTTTTCAGAGCTTCGACTAGGTCCTTTGTAGATCCTTTGAATCCGTAAGAGGATATCTTGGGGTACTGAGTGAACTTAGTCGCGATATTGGCCTCTGCTTTCGTCTTGAAACGAACATTTGAAATTTGGCGCGCTGGCTCTATTCTGGAAACAGCCTTTGTCTTGAACTCTGGCTTTCTGACGCCTAACGACTTCTTGTCGTCAGTGTGCTTGTGACGAAAGGCGGCATCATCTTCTACTCTCATATATGCTAAGGTTCGAGCTCGGACGTCTTCGAAATTCTCCGGGGGATATTTGGTCAGGTCGGTGTATAGACCCGAACTATCGTCCAGACCACGCTTATAGGCTTCGATCGCGGTTTTGACGTCGCAATTGCGGATGCTGATCATTTCGGCATTGAATCTATTGAAATAACTTCGAATAAACTCATTAGCTTTCTGCACGATGTAATATAGATCGCTGGTCTGCTTCTCCATCTTACGACTGCTGGCGAATTGCTGGGAGAACTAGTTAACCAACTCAGCAAACGACCCGATGGACTTGGGTTTGAGATTGATTAACCATTGGAGAGCTGGACCAGTGAGAGTTGCTCCGAAACTCTTACACATGCATACTTCCTGGTACATAAATGGGATCGAGATCGTCCACATTAGCTGTTGTACTGTGCGACGTGCTCAGTCAGATCAGTCACACCAGAATATTTAGGAGTGAAGGCAGGAATGTTATACTTCTTTGGGACCTCGACGGTGGCAATCTCGTCGATGAAGGGTGACGCCTGATACCCCGAGAGAGGCTCGACGTCGACAGGCACGGCTGGCCCAGGCAATTTGGCGAGCATGGACAGGACGCGCTCATTTTGGTCTTCTAACATCTTCAAACGCTGGGCGACGGGATCGTTAAGATCAGGATTTGCCCCTGTCGAGGGATTGGTCCCTGGACTAGTGCCATTACCATGAGACGAACCATTGGTATCCCCATTTAATGGAACAAAATATGGCTGCGATCCATAATGGAATTGCTGAGGTCCATTCTGAAACGATCGTGGTCCATGCTGAAATGGCTGCGATCTCTGCTGGAAAGATTGCGATCCTTGCTGGAAAGGTTGCGGACCACTTTGGAACGGTTGGGAAAATGGCTGGGATCCATTATGAAACGGCTGGGTGCCAGCTTGCAACGGTTGGGATCCATTGTTCAAGGGTGGTGGTCGGATGTGCTGAGGGGGAATCTGCCCAGACTGGGGATTCGGAATGAACGGACCCGGCTGCTGATTCTGCATGAATGGACCTGGATGCGGATTCTGCGCGGGCGGGCCTGGTTCCGGACCTGGATTCTGGATGAATGGTCTAGGACCATTCTGGGATCCAAAAGGATTCCTTAGCCGCGCGATCTCTCAGCTGCTTTGCGATTCTGCTCTGCCATTGCATTGAGTTGATTCCTGGCAACCTCGAGCTCCAGATACTTCTGAGCGACGGCTTGCTGCGGATTTCCAGGGGCTGCCATTGTCCCTGCAATAGAGAGAAAAAAAACTCCAAGAAACTGTTAGTAGAATGCACGTTCGTCGAGGATTTTCTCTAGATGTAGTCCCACGGATGGCGCCAAACTGTTAATGCCAAAAATCGCACCAAAGGGACAACTTAAGGTCAATGTGGACTTAATCAACTAAAGAAAGAATCTTTCGACGAGACGTGCGACGAGGGAAAAAATAAACGAGACAAGTGATTTGACGACGCATGAAAAACCCCGAACGAGGAAAAAACCTGCGGACGATAAGGGGTGTCGTCGCTGCACTATGGTCGCCAATCAGGGGCGATGTCCTTGGTACTGGCGTCGGTCGTACGATGATTACAATACAAATGAAGGAAATACTTCGAAATGTAAAGTACAAGTGTTTAAATGTAAAAACAGGTGTTTGTCGTGTGTGAATACAAAGTGTAAATAACTGTTGGTCGAAAGTTGTCGTCGTGCGTCGAGAGTGAGTTCTTCAAGAGAGAATGCTTCACTTGAATTTACTGTAGAGTTCTTGCTGTCAGTACTTGATTTCCAGAGTTTGATTATTCTTCTTTGTGAACTTGGATGCTTTTCTATGCTGTTCGGTAATATTCGCTGATGATCGCTGATGTGTGTTGGATGTTAACTGATGTCCCCCTGGAATGAGGCTTTAGCTTGGCTTTTATAGTCTTCGTGCCATTAATTAGCTCCTTGAATGCTTTGATTAACGGCTACAACGGCTGGAAACGGTCGCCGGAGTGATTATCCATAATGCTCTTCATCCGTTACGGCTGCTTGCTGTTAATGGCTTTGACTCCTGCATTAAATACTTAACAAACGTAACAGTCAAGGTTAACGTTAGCTTTGGTCATAGGTGCAATGATCTTACACGATGGTCGTACGGGACGGTCGACACTATGGTCGAGCGTCATGGGGGACGTACGACTTACCTTTTACGGGAGACGACGGATGTTTTCTGGGTTCTTGTCGAGACCTTATCTTAATACAAGATTTGGATTATAGCATGCGTCTTACCTGCTCTGGTCGTGGTCGTACGATGTGATTTTTTGCCCAAACAACGACTATCGCCTGGAGGAAGTCATCCTGGACCAAAGCAAGCCTGACCAGAAAGTCTTTATAGGTTCGTCCCTCGATCCCTGCCTTAAAGACAAACTGTTATCTTTTTTGCAGGAACATGCCGATTGCTTTGCCTGGTCGTATGAAGATATGGTCGGCATAGACCCCAGCGTCATTTCCCACAAGCTCAATGTCGACCCGTCATTTAAACCTATCAAACAAAAGCGGCGGAAATTTTCTCCTGAAAGGAATAAGGTTATAAATGACGAGGTCGACAACCTCCTCAAGACAAGGAAAATTCGAGAAGTGAAGTACACCAACTGGCTTACCAACGCCGTGGTCATTCAGAAGAAAAATGGCAAATGGAGGGTCTGAATTGATTTCACAGATCTCAACAAAGCCCATCCAAAAGACCCTTTCCCACTGCCACACATCGATGCCATGGTCGACGCGACAGCAGGACATGAACTATTGACGTTCATGGATTCTTATTTTGGATATAATCAGATCCTGATGCACGTCGAGGACCAAGAAAAGACTGCATTCATGACAGATCGAGGTATTTATTGTTATAAGCTTATGCCCTTTGGACTAAAAAATGCAGGTTCTACCTACCAGCGTCTGGTGAATAAAATGTTCAAAGATCACCATGGCGACACGATGGAGGTGTATATCGACGACATGCTAGTCAAGTCAAAGCAAGCAGTCGACCACGTCGAGCATTTAAGGCAGTCGTTCGACATCTTTCGAAAGTATAGCATGAAGCTCAATCCGACGAATGTTCCTTTGGTGTCACTGCCGGGAAATTCCTAGGTTATATGGTCACCCGTCGAGGAATCGAGGCCAACCCCGACCAGATCAAAACCATCATAGAGATCAAATCTCCAAGAAATTTCAAAGAGGTCTAAAGGCTCACTGGTCGGGTGGCGGCTCTAAACAGGTTTATTTCTCGATCCTCAGATAAATGCCATTTATTTTATAACGTCCTCAGGAAAAATAAAGGCTTCAACTGGACCGACGATCGTGAGCAAGCACTGCAAAAATTAAAGGAATATATGACGTCGCCACCTTTGCTGTCGAAACCTCGCGATCATGAGGTCCTGCAGCTATATTTAGCTGTCAGTCCTAATGCAGTAAGTGCCGTCCGGACACGAGAAGATGAAAAGCAGCAACTGCCGATCTACTATGTAAGTAAATATCTCTTGGACGCCGAAACCAGGTATTCCTCTATGGAAAAATTGCTTTTGTCGCTAGTCACCGATGCTAAAAAATTGCTACACTATTTTGAAACGCATTCTATTACTGTCGTGACTAACTTTCCTCTTAAGTCTGTCTTGAGGAAACCTGAGTTGACAGGTCGTTTGGCAAAATGGAGCATATATCTCAGCAGTTATGACATCGATTTCAAACCCAGGACAGCAATTAAATCGCAAGCATTGGCAGATTTCATCGCCGACTTTAGTCCTGAGTTGGAAAAAGAAGCAGAACTCGAAGTACTCACTGTGGAGACTCACGACGACGTACCTTGGACCTTACACGTCGATGGGTCATCCAACGTTAGGGGTTCAGGACTATGCGTCGTCTTAAAGTCGCCACAGGGGGGCATGATGGTGTATTTCACGCGATGCGACTTCAAAACCACCAACAACGAAGCCGAGTACGAAGCCCAGATCGTGGGAATGAATATGGCCCACGACTCGGGGGCAACCACACTACATGTCAAGAGCGATTCTCTTCTGGTCGTGAACCAGATGAATGGAGAATTTGCGGCCAAAGATTAAAAAATGACAGCGTACCTAAAGGTAGCAAAAGATAAATCAGGAAAGTTTAAATCATTTTCTATTGAACAGATTCCAAGGGACCATAATACTCAAGCCGACGCTTTAGCAAACCTTGGGTCCGCACTTGTCGAACCAATATTCGATAGCATCCCCATGATCCACGTGGCCACGTCGTCCATCGAAAATGACGATGTCGTCCAGATCGAAGATCAAGAAGATGATTAGTCGTGCGACATCAGAAATTTTCTTATGTACGACCAACTCCCAGAAGACAAGATGGAAGCTCGGAAGATCAGATTTAAGGCATCCAAGTACATCATGATCGGAGATAGACTCTATAGACGATCATCGACAGGCCTAAACCTGAGATGCATCATCAGCAAGAGTCAAGTTCATAAGATCCTTCAAGAAATGCACGATGGCGAGTGTGGCAATCACTCAGGAGGTCGTAGTTTGGCTAATCGTATCTCTCGACAAGGGTATTTTTGGCCAACACTACGACAAGACGCCATTAGGTATGTCCAGAACTGTGATCCCTGTCAACGACATTTAGGTACGTCTCATAAACCTTCTGAACTTTTACATTCGACATTAATCCCATGGCCCTTCATGAGATGGGGGATGGACATTGTCGGCAAGTTACCACCTGCTCCAGGGCAAAAAGTATTTCTTCTTGTACTTACGTATTATTTTTCTAAGTGGGTAGAGGCAGCTGCCTTTTCCCAAGTTCGGGACAAGGAAGTCGTCTTTTTTATCTAGACTAACATCATATGCAGGTTTGGGATCCCATCCGAAATTGTCTGCGACAATGGATCCTAGTTCGTAAGCAACATAACTCGACAATTCTGCGAAGACCGCAATATCAAGCTGACGTCATCGATACCCAGGTATCCCCAGGCAAATGGACTTGCTGAGTCAAGCATTAAGACCAGTATTGCTTCGATCAAGAAAAGGTTAAAAGCTGCAAAGGGAAAGTGGGTCGAAGAACTCCCTTCGGTCATGTGGGCGAATCGCACGACACCACGCACGTCCACAGGACAAACCCCTTTCTCTTTGGTCTATGGTTGTGAAGCAGTTTTGCCGGTCGAGGTCCAACTCCCAACCTCGAGGCATACTTCCGTCAACCATAACCTGGTTGATTTAAGTTATGACCTCGATGCCCTTGAAGAACTTAGAGAATCGTCGTTGATCAGAATGGCGTCGCAGAAGCAAGCGGTCGAGCGATATTTCAACAAGAATGTCAAAGCTAAAGTCTTTCAAGAAGGCGACTACGTCCTCCGACGAGTGTTTCAGAGCACTCAAGGGCTCAACGCAGGTAAGCTTTCCACCAAGTGGGAAGGTCCCTATCGTATTTCAGAAGTCGTGGGTAAAGGTGCCTATCGGCTCCAAACACTCGACAATCGAGATGTCCCACGTAGCTGGAATGCAACACATTTGAAAAGGTATTTCTTCTATGTCTTTTTCCTTCTTTCATACGTTTTTTTATTCATCACGACGATTGTTTTATCGCAGAATCGCACGACACAAGTTACCAAGTCTATTATACGACTTCAACAAACTTTCGCAGGATCGCACGACATAAGCAGTCAGGTCTATTGAACGACTTGATTGTACAATTGCGGGAACATACGAATCAAGTTCGTCGCACGATTTAATTGTGCGACCATAAGGTCCAACGACCCCATAGTCTAAGTTTTTTAACTCAGAAAATTTTCATGTTTTGAATGAATGCTTTGATCGCACGTACTTATGTTTGTTTTGCACGACTTAAAGGTCTCAAGATCTTACAGTCCGCATTTTAACTTGAAAAGGTCAATGTATTACAATGAATGGATATGTCGCATGTCATGATGTTCGTTTTTATTTGATGAATGTTTACTTGATGAGATAGTACAAATGTATAAGAGAAAGTAATACATAAGAAACAAACTTTTCATTCACCAAAAAATTCGATAACATCAGACGATTCGACCACCAACGGTCGAGTGATAGAAAACAAAAAGAATACAATTTTCTAAGGGTGAGGAGGATCGTCAGTCGCGTCCTTGCCAGAGGCTTCGCCCTTAGAACCTTCTTCGACCTCTTTCTCGTCATCTGATACGTGCGAAATGTGTGTTTTAATCGCAGTGGGTTGCAAACTGTCCACAGTGGGAAGTGCAAGTGTACACTGTCCACTATGATCGTCACAGCAAGTAATAGTTGGTAAAATACCAGAATCGAATCCACAGAGACTGGACAATCAAGACAATACGGTTCTCATGAGCTCCTTTTACAAGTTTCAACTAGAGAGGAAAATAATACTTTGGTTTGGTTTGGTAAAATAGCTACTTGAAACGATTTACTAAATGCTAAAAAGGAGGAATGTAGGTTGGATTTTCCCTAAATTTTATCTCAAATACTCGGTCCTTAGAGTGATCCTCGTATTCGTGGTGGACATTTTCGCTAGAAAAGCCCGGTTACAAAATACTCACACCGTTAGATAAAAATCCCATACTCTTAGTACTTGTTGTTTTGTCAATGGTAATCTCTAAATGGACCTTTTCAGGCCTCGATGGAATGTGTAGAGACAAATACTCTAAGTGTTTTTAATACACAAATTAGCTTGCCTACTACTCCAGTGGGCAGAGATTAGCTCACTGTGCCGACCTCACTTTCGTAAGTGTCAAAAGAATTCTTTCGAATCCCCTAGCATCATTCAAGCTCGTGTCACTGCGCTCTACTCATTTCTAAGTTAAGAACTAGACTTTTAGATCCTTGCAAGTGATCGGCTTGTTCGCATCTTTGGGTAAATATCGAGAGTGAATGACCAAAACAATAAATATTCTAAGTATAAAGATTACTCAAGCATTTTCTATAAAATCCAGGTACTTCTCCTTCCTACATCCCAAAGGATGCTTAGCCTAACATTTCCGAAGTAAAGAAAACAAAAGATGAAGATTTGCACATAATAAAACTGAAAGTGATTTGAATTAACTGCTCACAGTGGGGAACGAGAAGTCGTCCCTGCACTGTGTAATACGAACTACAATTTAAACTAAGAAAGTAAATTACTGAAAATTAAAGCTAGTTACTGCAGTAAATAAAAGACTAAAGCTAATGTGGTAGTTGAGAGAATTTGAGACTAAAAGTATTCAAGGATGAAAACAAGCATGCATTTAATGGCACCCAAGTGCTCCTTTATATACTAGGAGAAGGAGTTGGGTATTACACAAAAGAGGTGGGTCTTCCAATGGGTAAAGACTGCTGAGTTGTGGCAGAATTCAGCTCCTTGTGCAATTCTTTTATCCAATGGTCCCTTCTCCAAGTCAATCTCCAAGTACAAAGAGGTGTACTTGATGCTATCTTCAATGAGAACTACCTTGTACTTCTCCAGCCATTTCTCTGCCATATGAACCTTCCTCCTCCAGAAAATTAGATTCCAACTAAAAGTTTCTTTTTGATTTCTTTTTGATCAGCTCGAAGAGTGGGGAACCGGAGTGGGCACTGTATACGTCACTGCGGATGAAAAATCGAGAAAACACCCAAAACTTCCCCAAATAATTTATTAAAGACCATGGTTCACTCCTTTTGCTCGTTTTCGTAAATCATACCAAGAATGGGGGTTTTTAGAAGTGAAATGGCTAAAATTGACAAAATAAAGTGGAAAATAAATGGAAATAATAACTCTATAAATAGAGTTATCACAACCTCAAACTTAAATCATTACTTGTCCCCAAGTAATAAAAAGAAAGAAATAAAATGAAACACAATGCATAAAAGGTCTTTGATGGACTTACATATTTCTTGACTTGAATGGGCGTTGATCTCCTTCCTTCGATACTTCCTTCGGTTCCAAACTTTGAAAATTTCACTTTTGTGTTTGACGAAATCTTTCCCTTGTTTACCATTTGATTAATAGGGCTTTCTTGGGTTTGAAGGGTTTATGGCTTTGAATCTTTTCCCAAGGGTTTTTGGCAAGAATTTCCAAACATGGACCGAGGATCTCGCTTTGAGATTTTTATTTCAAGAAGTGGGTGTTTAGTATTTTGTAATGATAGGTACGTACACTTTCAGGCTTTATTTGGGTATAATGAGTATGGCTATTTTTTTGTGAGGGTGGGTATTCTGATGGTCCAGAATAGGCACACCATCGTTTTCTGGGAGTGAGCACTTTGATGGTCCAGAAAAGGCACACCATCAATTTTGTTAGTGCTACTCCTATTTTCTTCTGTTTTTGTATTTTTGTGTTTTCTCTTTTTTTTTTTTTTGGAGGGGGGTACGGCTTACCCACCTCAAACTTGGACTTCACAGTGTCCTCACTGTGAGCAAACTGGAGGTCACTCTGGAAGTTCCCACCTCAAACTTAAAATCTCACAGTGTCCCCACTGTGACATTGAATTAATGAACAAAGGTGGTGGTTTGGGGGTACAAAAAGGATCGTGTTTGGATGCGAAAAATGGCCTATATCATTTCACGGGACAAGTTGAGATTTGTACTTACAAAAGTGACCTTTTAAGTCGGAAGCCGAAAGTTGTACCTTGAAATGGAAACGAGGTCAAACAAGCATTCAAACAATCAATATGTTAGTACCCAAAAGTACCTACCTACCGGTAGGATTTTCATGCATCGATATTTAAAAAGTTAAAACAGCAAATAGTGTCAATGCCTAGCCATAGGCACAAA
The DNA here is from genome assembly GCA_033807775.1 of Saussurea involucrata. Classification (NCBI taxonomy): domain Eukaryota; kingdom Viridiplantae; phylum Streptophyta; class Magnoliopsida; order Asterales; family Asteraceae; genus Saussurea; species Saussurea involucrata. The sequence continues at coordinate 116,190,538 of CM066319.1, forward strand.
AAGATCAACCAAACAAAATAAAATTGTTTTTGGTGAGCAAAAGAGCGAAACCATTGTTTTAAAAACAAACCATTCACGGGGTTTGGGTGGCTTGCGGTGACAGATCCGCATCATCATCATCGAACTCATCCTCACTGTCATTAACCGGGCAGATATCTTTCGGGAATTCTGGTAGCTGAGCAGCTAGCATTGGGTTGGCCTCTTTCATCATCAGGCCCGTCACCTCATCTCGTTCTCTTGTATACATCCAAAATTTCTGCGTGGCCCGGTTCTGATATCGCTGCTCACTTTCTAGCAACTCGATCCTGTATGTGAGCTTCTTCAAAGCTGCCAAAATCTCTCCCATTTGGTTGCTGGACGAACCTGCCTCAGTCTGACGCCTCGATGTATCCGCAGTCCGCACATCATGCTCCTCAGCGATGATCACAGTGGGCCGGACAGTCCCCACTGTGGGAATCTCTTCTTCATGTTCATGTGGAGGAGTGTTGATATGCCTTCCCATCTTGCGAATGGTCTGCACACTAATGTTGCTTGTTGAGTCGAACCACTGATCCTCCACAGCGGAGGGTACACCTGCGTCTATCATTAGTAACGTGATAAGGCAAGGGAGGGGCAACACAACCTTCTTTCGGGTCTTAGCTTGATCGATGGCAGCGTGCATGACTATCCCAACATTTATCTTCATTCCTGTGAGCAGACAGTACAAGAGGGTACATTTGTGCAAGGACAAGGTGGTATCGTGTGATGTCGGAGATAAAGAGGCCCGAAGAAATTGAAACCAAACAGCGGCCTCGGTGACGAGGGAGCTAGCGTTTAGACAACGTCTTCGACCATCCTTGTTCCATGGCTTTCCTTCGACAGCTATTTCTTTCAAAATACGGTCCTCATCCTCGGGGGTCATTTTCTTCAAAAACTTTGTAAACTCACACTCATTTGGGCCACGCCTTCCTAACACTCGGTTGATTTCTCCTGGATTATAACATACTTTCCTTCCTCTAACTACCACAATGGGGTCCTTTGATTGAGAGGCTTCGGCATAAAATTCTCGGACCAACGAGGCATTAGCGCGTCGATTGGCCTCGGCCAAAATCGACCAGTCTTGCGCGATGATCCTATCTTTTACAAATGAGTTTGCTTCAACAAACTCGGGGTCAAAACCCCTTTCCAACCTTAGCTTCTGGGTTGCGATGCACTCGTAGTGGGCAGCCACCTCTGAAGAGGTGAACTGCCTAGGCACACCACTGGGTGCATGAGCAGTGCCCACTGTTGAGTGATGTGGGTGTAGGGTTTGAACTTGGTCATCCCCAATGTCATCTTCAACAGAAGAAGCACTTAAAGCAGGTTCGAATGTAGTACCTTTTTTTGATGATCTTTTTGCTGATTTCCTCGGTGTCGTGGTCACCGTAGACCTGGTGACCACTCTCCTCTTCTTTAATGCTCGTAGAACAGGACTCTCCCCACTGTGGGCAGTCTTCCCCACTCTGCTCTGCTCAATACTATCCCCAAGCTTTCTGTATTCCTCTTCATAATCAGAATTTACTTTCCTCAGCAGTTCTTGTTCCTCAGTAAAAATCTCTCCCTCCGCCTTTTTCCTTTCTTCCTCTAAGATCTTTGCTTGTTCAGCCTTCAATCTTGCTTCTTCTTTTCTGCGCTTTTCTTCTTCTTCTCGTCGTCTCCTCTCAACCTCTTCCTTTCGCTTTCGAATGACCGACATTCGCCTCTCAAACTCCTCTGCCAATCGCTTCTCTTCTTCTTCGGCCAGCAATGCCTCGGTTTCGAATTGGGTGACACTAGTGTCGGAGATTTGAGAAGAATCCGCATCAGGTACGCCGGATGTTATGGGGTTATCGTCGGAAAATATGGGGTTGTCACTGGAAATAGGTGGTGATTCATTTAGATCGCCGGTGACAGTTTCCGGCGGGTTTTCTTCTGCGAGACGACGGCGTACGGCTGCTCGTGTGGGTGCATCGTGCCGGATGTTAAATCTTTTGCTTCTCGCCATTTTTTTTTTCAAGGGTTTTAGGAAGGGTTTTAGGTTTGTGGGTTTTCTTTGAGAGAGAAATGGAGAAGATGAAGAAACTTGGTGTGTTTAGGGAAGTTAAAGTAAAAATCTGATTTGAGGGTGATGGTTTTTGAGTTGATTGGGGACGGTTAGTAGAGAGAGAAAAAGATAATGATGGTTTATCTTGGGAATAGGTGGGCTTTTGACAAGTGGCAGGAAAAGTTGATGTTTGTAAGAAAAAGCATGATGTGCGTCAGCCGTGGGTCCCTCCCAAACCGTCTTTTCCTATGCCAGACCGAGAGTGAGGAACGCAGGGACATGCATCTCCCCACTGCGAAGCTTTTTCTTGATTTTTCCTCCAAAAAGCGGCAATTTCTCCTACACACATTAAAACAAACTACCATGCAGAATTAAAAAGACCAAAAATAATAAAAAGACAGCAAATAACTGAAATAAAATATTTACAAACGGTTGTGACATTGCTTAACCATAGCGAGGCGGAGAGTGGGCAGGGATGTGGGCACTTTCATGCAAAAAATGCTTTACCCTTTGCCCATTGACTTTAAAGGTTTGACCCGATTGTGGGGATTTCAACTCCACTGTTCCGAAAGGACTCACCTTGACAATGGTGTATGGTCCCGTCCATCTTGATTTAAGTTTACCTGGAAAGAGTTTGAGACGAGAATTGAACAATAGTACCTGTTGTCCTTCCATGAACTCCCTATGGTTGATTCGACGATCGTGCCACATCTTGGTCTTTTCCTTGTACAACTTTGCATTCTCATAGGAGTGATATCGCAACTCCTCTAGCTCATGTATTTGCAGACTCCTTTTGATTCCCGCGGCATCCTCACTCATGTTAAGCTCTTTAAGGGCCCAGAACGCCTTGTGCTCTAATTCAATCGGTAAATGGCAAGCTTTGCCAAAAACTAATTTGAATGGAGACATTCCCAGAGGAGTTTTATAGGCTGTTCGATAGGCCCAAAGAGCATCATCGAGTTTGATTGACCAATCTTTACGGTGTGGCTTAACAACTTTTTCCAAAATTCCCTTGATCTCACGATTTGAAAGCTCGGCCAACCCATTGGTTTGTGGGTGGTATGCGGTGGCCACTCTATGATGAATATCATATTTAGCAAGAACCGAGGCCATGACTTTGTTTACAAAATGGGTGCCTTCGTCACTAATTAATGCTCGTGGTGTTCCGAAGCGAGTGAATATATTTTTGTGTAAGAACTTCACCACAGTGTTAGCATCATTGGAGTGACAAGCAATGGCTTCTACCCATTTTGAAACATAATCTACCGCAACCAAGATGTAAAAGTTATTGTTGGAATTTGGAAAAGGTCCCATAAAATCTATCCCCCATACATCAAAAAGTTCGACCTCTAGAATGTTGTTAAGAGGCATTTCATTTCTTTGTGATATATTCCCCGTACGTTGACATTGCTCACAATTTTTCACGAATTCAAATGAGTCTTTAAAAACAGTGGGCCAAAAGAATCCACTTTGCAAAATTTTTGCTGCGGTACGGTTTCCACCGAAGTGGCCACCGTAGTGGGATGTGTGACAACCATGGAGTATTTGATGTTGTTCACTCCCATGGACACAACGCCTTAATATTTGGTCCGCCCCTATCTTGTACAAGAAGGGATCGTCCCAAACGTATTGTCGTGTGTCGTGTAAAAATTTCTTGAATGGTTGTCCACTCATCCCGTGGGGCTTAAATCCACTTGCTAAAAAGTTTGCAATATCAGCATACCAAGGAGTTTCATTATGATGTTGCGCAGATAATAATTGTTCATCGGGAAAAGTTTCTTTTACCGGAGTGGGGTCAGGAGTGGGGTCAACAGTGCCCACTGTCTTCTCGAGCCTGGACAGATGATCAGCAACCTGATTGCTTGTTCCTTTTCTGTCGACGATCTGGAGGTCAAATTCCTGCAGCAACAGCACCCATCTGATCAACCTCGGTTTAGAGTCAGCCTTGTTGATCAAATATTTGATGGCTGCGTGATCGGTGTGTACTATGACCTTTGCTCCAATTAAGTAAGACCTGAAACGATCAAAAGCAAAAACTACTGCAAGTAGTTCTTTTTCGGTTACAGTGTAGTTGATTTGAGCCTCGATCAAAGTCTTGCTTGCATAGTATATTGGATGAAAAATCTTATCTTTTCGTTGGCCTAGTACTGCACCTATAGCCCAATCGCTGGCGTCACACATGACTTCAAATGGGAGTGACCAGTCAGGAGTGGTCACTATGGGTGCAGTAACTAAGGCATTTTTGATTATTTCAAATGCGTTTCTACATTCTTTGGTAAAAACAAACTCTCTTTCATGTTGCAGCAGGTTACATAGGGGTTTAGTTATTTTGGAAAAATCTTTTATGAACCTCCTATAGAAACCTGCGTGACCTAAAAAACTGCGAATGCCTTTTACCGTTGTGGGCTCAGGAAGTTGGGAGATTACTTCTAGTTTTGCTTCATCAACTTCCAAACCCTTTTTCGACACAAGATGACCCAAAACGATGCCCTCTTCGACCATGAAATGACATTTTTCCCAATTTAGAATAAGGTCGTGGGTTTCACATCTCACCAAACTTTTTTCTAGATTCCTCAAACAGTTATCAAATGATGTGCCGATCACAGAAAAATCGTCCATAAAAACTTCTATGGTATCTTCTATCATATCAGTAAAAATGGCCATCATACAGCGTTGAAAAGTAGCGGGAGCATTACATAAACCAAAAGGCATTCTCCGGAATGCAAAAGTACCATATGGACAAGTAAAGGTGGTCTTTTCTTGGTCTTCGGGTGCGATGTGGATTTGGTTATATTCGGAGTATCCATCTAGAAAACAATAAAATTCCTTTCCCGCTAATCTATCAAGCATTTGATCAATAAAAGGTAACGGGAAATGGTCTTTCTTTGTTGCTAGATTCAGTTGCCTATAATCCATGCATATTCTCCATCCCGTAACAGTCCTAGTTGGAATGAGTTCGTTCTTTTCATTTCTGACCACTGTTGTTCCTCCCTTTTTAGGGACACATTGAACGGGGCTCACCCAACTACTACTGGCAATGGGATAGATAATACCGGCATCTAACCATTTCAAGACTTCTTTCTTAACTACCTCCTTCATGATGGGGTTCAACCTTCTTTGGGGTTGGACTTTCCCCGGGTGGTCATTCTCCAAGTTAATCTTATGTTGACATAAAGAGGGGCTAATCCCTCGAATGTCCGCTATGGTCCAACCAATTGCTCCCTTATGCTTTATCAACAAATCAATCAGAAGTTGTTCTTGTTTCTCACTAAGTTTGGAAGAGATAATGACGGGAAGTTTATTATCCTTAGCGAGATAAGCATACTTTAAATGGGAAGGCAATGGTTTAAGCTCTAACTCGGGAGGTTGTTCTATTGAAGGGGATTGAACATCTCTATCCTTGAAGTCCAGAGGTTCAAAAGCTGCAACCATTTTATTACACTCATCCTTAAAAGTGTCATTACTCTCTGATTCAGAGTGCTCACTGTCAATCCCCACTGTGGGAACTGTACTCCCCACTGTGGGCAAATTACCAAAATTGTGGGTTTCATAAATCGAACTTAAGGCAAAACAATCTTCGGTGTCTATATATTTGAGAGATTTGAAAACATTAAAAGTTACCTCTTGGTCATTAACTCGCATCGTGAGTTCTCCTTTGTGCACATCGATCAAAGTACGTCCGGTTGCAAGAAACGGACGTCCTAAGATGATTGGGATTTCTTTATCGGCCTCATAATCTAAAACAAGAAAATCGGCGGGGAAGATAAATTTATCCACTTGGACCAAAACGTCTTCTATTTTTCCCTTGGGGTAGGCAATGGATCGGTCGGCTAGTTGTAATGTCACGGTTGTGGGTCTAGCCTCTCCAATCCCTAACTTGTTAAAAATGGACAAAGGCATCAAGTTGACACTAGCTCCTAAATCACAGAGTGCTTGGCCTACTTCTTGTCCTCCTATAATGCATGGAATGGTGAAACTACCCGGGTCTTTCAACTTAGGTGGAATCTTGCTTGTTAGGAGGGCACTACATTCTTCGGTCAAAGCCACAGTTTCAAATTCACCCAACTTCCTCTTTTTGTTCAAAATATCTTTTAAGAATTTAACATAGCTTGGCATCTGCTCGAGAGCTTCTACCAAGGGTATGTTAATGTGAAGTTGCTTAAAAATGTCTAAGAATTTTTTAAACTGAACATCGACATTTTTAGGCTTCATTCTTTGAGGAAATGGAATGTTTCGTGGGTCAATCTGAGTTTGCTGTGGTATTGGCTTTGGAACAGTAGTCTTTGGGACAGGTCCAAAAGTGGGAAGGTCAGGGATGTCGGTCCCCACTGTGGGGATCACAGTGACTTGAGGAGTGCCCACTGTGGTGCTCACAGTGGGTTTTTGAGGCGAATCATCAGATTCAAAAATGATATTTTTCAGATCCTTTCCACTCCTTAAAGTTATGGACTTGACATGTTCTGGTCCTTTTCCTATCACTCTAGCTTGCTCGGTATCACTCGGTAACGTTCCTGGTGGTCTATTCTTAACTTCAACGGCTAGCTGTCCTACTTGGGTCTCTATATTCCTAATGGCTGCTTGGGTTTGATTCATAAAACCTTTGAGAATCGACTCGATCGATTGTTGAGCCTCAGCTGGTTGGTTGGATCGTGGTTGGTATGGTTGTGGGGACTGCCCACTGTGATGTGGGGATTGCCCACTGTGATGTTGCTGAAATCCCGGGGGATTGTATGGTCTTTGCTGGATGTGACTCGGTCCTTGGGGTTGGAGTCCTTGATTACCGGACCAAGAGAAATTCGGATGATTTCTCCAACCTGGATTATAAGTCTGCGAATAAGGGTTGTTCCTTTGGTTGGTCCCTATGACATTAACAGATTCGGGGTTTGCTGGACAATAGTCGAAAACATGCTCCTCTCCACAAAGGGAGCAGTTATCAGCGAGATGGGTTGCGGAATTGACTTGGCCTCGATTTTGATTTAAAACGATTTTTGTCAAGGCCACTAATTGTGCATTCATGGTTTTGAGTGCTTCGGAATCTATGGTGTTGGTCTTAGACATGGGTGCTCTCGGATTTGACCATTCGGTATTGTTGTTGGACACTTTTTCTAAGATTTGATATCCTTCGTTGTAAGTCATACTCGTAAATGTTCCACCGGCTGTTGCATCTAAGATGATTTTGGCTGCATTGGAAAGACCATTGTAAAAGGTCTCCAATTGGATGCAATGTGGGATGCCATGATGTGGGCACTTTCGAAGTAAATCTTTAAATCGTTCCCATGCATCCGAAACAGCCTCATCTTCCTCTTGTCTAAATAAAATTATATCATTTCGAAATCTAACATTCCTTGTTGGAGGAAAGTATTTTTGCAAAAATCTATCGGCAAGTTCTTGCCAAGTGGTTATCGAGTGAGGTGCATGTGCGTTCAGCCAAGATTTTGCTTTGTCCCTTAATGAAAAAGGGAAAAGCCTTAGTCTTAATGCCTCATCACTAACACCTTGCAATTGAAAGGAATCGGTCATTTCTAAAAAAGATTTTAAGTGCGAGTGCGGATCCTCAGATGGCGATCCTCCAAATTGACCCATGGCTTGGATCATTTGAAACATCACCGGTTTGAGTTCAAAATGCGTTGCAACAATATTGGGTCTCAAAATTCCGGAGCTTAAATCACCAACTCCGGAAGTAGCATAGTCCCGTATTTTTCGATCTTTGTTATCGGCAATCGTGATTGTGGTCTCCACTATAGGTGGCGGTACTGCAGCCATGTTCACAGTGGGGATCACAGGAGGTTGTCGATTTGTTTTCTTGCTTCTTCGTGTTTTTCGCAACGTTTTTTCTATTTCGAGATCTATTGGAACCAAATGTTCGAGTTGTCGCCGTGGCATACAATACGAACAGCTTAGAAAAACTAGTTACTCGGGCTCGAACAAAAACTAATGTCTTGAGATTTAAAATCACGCCAGTCCCCGGCAACGGCGCCAAAAACTTGATACGTGCGAAATGTGTGTTTTAATCGCAGTGGGTTGCAAACTGTCCACAGTGGGAAGTGCAAGTGTACACTGTCCACTATGATCGTCACAGCAAGTAATAGTTGGTAAAATACCAGAATCGAATCCACAGAGACTGGACAATCAAGACAATACGGTTCTCATGAGCTCCTTTTACAAGTTTCAACTAGAGAGGAAAATAATACTTTGGTTTGGTTTGGTAAAATAGCTACTTGAAACGATTTACTAAATGCTAAAAAGGAGGAATGTAGGTTGGATTTTCCCTAAATTTTATCTCAAATACTCGGTCCTTAGAGTGATCCTCGTATTCGTGGTGGACATTTTCGCTAGAAAAGCCCGGTTACAAAATACTCACACCGTTAGATAAAAATCCCATACTCTTAGTACTTGTTGTTTTGTCAATGGTAATCTCTAAATGGACCTTTTCAGGCCTCGATGGAATGTGTAGAGACAAATACTCTAAGTGTTTTTAATACACAAATTAGCTTGCCTACTACTCCAGTGGGCAGAGATTAGCTCACTGTGCCGACCTCACTTTCGTAAGTGTCAAAAGAATTCTTTCGAATCCCCTAGCATCATTCAAGCTCGTGTCACTGCGCTCTACTCATTTCTAAGTTAAGAACTAGACTTTTAGATCCTTGCAAGTGATCGGCTTGTTCGCATCTTTGGGTAAATATCGAGAGTGAATGACCAAAACAATAAATATTCTAAGTATAAAGATTACTCAAGCATTTTCTATAAAATCCAGGTACTTCTCCTTCCTACATCCCAAAGGATGCTTAGCCTAACATTTCCGAAGTAAAGAAAACAAAAGATGAAGATTTGCACATAATAAAACTGAAAGTGATTTGAATTAACTGCTCACAGTGGGGAACGAGAAGTCGTCCCTGCACTGTGTAATACGAACTACAATTTAAACTAAGAAAGTAAATTACTGAAAATTAAAGCTAGTTACTGCAGTAAATAAAAGACTAAAGCTAATGTGGTAGTTGAGAGAATTTGAGACTAAAAGTATTCAAGGATGAAAACAAGCATGCATTTAATGGCACCCAAGTGCTCCTTTATATACTAGGAGAAGGAGTTGGGTATTACACAAAAGAGGTGGGTCTTCCAATGGGTAAAGACTGCTGAGTTGTGGCAGAATTCAGCTCCTTGTGCAATTCTTTTATCCAATGGTCCCTTCTCCAAGTCAATCTCCAAGTACAAAGAGGTGTACTTGATGCTATCTTCAATGAGAACTACCTTGTACTTCTCCAGCCATTTCTCTGCCATATGAACCTTCCTCCTCCAGAAAATTAGATCCCAACTAAAAGTTTCTTTTTGATTTCTTTTTGATCAGCTCGAAGAGTGGGGAACCGGAGTGGGCACTGTATACGTCACTGCGGATGAAAAATCGAGAAAACACCCAAAACTTCCCCAAATAATTTATTAAAGACCATGGTTCACTCCTTTTGCTCGTTTTCGTAAATCATACCAAGAATGGGGGTTTTTAGAAGTGAAATGGCTAAAATTGACAAAATAAAGTGGAAAATAAATGGAAATAATAACTCTATAAATAGAGTTATCACTCCGAGTCGAGGTCTCTTTCAGTTCCGATGTCCCTCAAGAAGAAGGCAAGATCCTCCAACGCCGAGGCAAGGGGATTCTTCCCCGACAGATATTGCCTCATGATCGCTGCCCTGGAGGTCAGTCGGGCCAAGGCAAAAACGGACTTAGCCTCGTCCTTCAGCTCTTTCACCTCTCCCTCTAGCTCCGTCACCTTGGACCTGGAATCCTCGGCTTCTTTTTCATTCGCAGCCAATGACTCCTTCGTCCTGTCCAGCTCAGCCCTCTGCTCGGCGATCAGGGACAAGGACTTCTTCAGACGATAGTTCGCCTCGTCCCTTGCATGCCCGACAGCTATCGACTCGTTATGAGCATCGTCGAGCCGTACGGACATCTCCTCGGCACGTGCCAGAGCTACCTTCTCCCTCTTCAGCGCCGCATTCTCCCTCACTAGAGCAGAGGACACCAGACCTTCTATCTTCGCTGTTTCGGCATGCAGAGCCAGGGAAGAATGGAACGCCTGTAAAACATAAAAAACATGATTAGCGAACACTCGACAAAGTTAACAGCGTCAAAGAAAAACAACTCTTGAAAAAAAGACTTACCATGAATGCCAGTCCGGCAACATGGGATCCCGTCTCCTTGATCGAGACTCCCCGGAAGCGCTCCCTGAAAGAGGAGAGCTGATACTTCCCCAAATGGGGAAACATCGTCGTCCCGTCTAGGACATTATCCGCCATGAAGTTTGAGGACAACGTAAAGTTGCCCGTCATAACCTCAGCCTCCCCCGTCGCATGACCCTTGCCCTTGTCGGCCGACGAAGGGGTCGACGTGACAGTAGGAGACACCGCCGTTTTCTCCGGAGGCGCAAAGCTAACTGGTGTCGCGTCGATCGCACCAGAAGACGTCCTCCTCTTCTCAGGGGATGCGACCGACACCTTCGCCTACTCATGCGTGACGACTCTCGACGAGTCGTCAGCCTTTGAAGACGGTTCCCTCGGGACCATCATCCTTGTCTTCTTTAAGACACCCGACCCGATGGTCGAGGTCCCTTTCCTCTTTTCTCTGCCCTTACGGGCAAGCTCAACTTCAGCTTCCCTCTTGGCAGCTGCAGACGACACCTTCGCCTGAGATTCTCCTAGAAGAGAAAAAAAGCATTACACGACAGACATAAAAGAAAACACCAAAGTCGAGCAGAAAAAAGTAAAGGTACACTCACCGGCCATTTCTTCCTCCTCTCTCGACTCCTCTTTCTCTTCTTTTTCCTCTTCCTCTTCTTCTCCCTCTTCTTCTTCTCGTCTCTCCTGTCGATTTTCACCCAAGTAGACCAAGTCGTCGTCCTCGTCCATCAGATGTCATGTGATGAACGATCGGTCGTCGGTGGTGAGTTCCAAGAACTTCTCGATCTTAGCCTTGGAATCGTCTTTGGGCTTCACATCTTCAAATTTAATGTCTGAAAGCACAAAGAGAGAAGATTAGTTGAGAAACAAAGCAATAAAGGTAATAAAAAATGCTCGGCCAAAGCTAAAAAACTCACCCGTTGTTTGGGCAAAAAATCACGTCGCTCGACCGCGACCAGAACAGGTAAGACGTATGATTAAGGACTATATCTTGTATTAAGATAAGGTCTCCACAAAGACCCAAAACACCATCGTCGTCCCTCATAGAAGGTAAGTCGAGAGTTCCTTACGACGTTCGACCATAGTGTCGCCCAATCCGCACGACTATTATATAAGGACGTGCGACCTCGACCAAAGCTAACGTTCACCATGACCGTTTGTTAAGTGTTTAATGCAGGAATAAAAGTCATTAAGGAGCAACGACTATAACCGATGCAATCATTAAACAGCCGGCGACCGTAACGGACGAAGATCATTACTCCGGCGACCGTTTCCAACCGTTAAGGCCATTAAAGGAGCATTCATGGACGAAACTAAGGACACAAAGGCTATAAATATCAAGCTAAATAAACATTTCAACACATGGAATATCCGGCGATTAACAACCGAAGCAATATTCAAGAACACTTGAAGTGAAGAACCATTATTCTAAGTATCGCTCTCGACGCACGACAACAGCCCTCGACCAGCAGTTCACACTTTGTTTCGTACACGACAAACACCTATTTTTACGTTCAAACACTTGTACTTTACATTTCGAAGCATTTTCTTCATTTTTATTGTAATCACTGTACGATCGACACCAGTATCCAAGGACATCGCCCCTGATTGGCGACCATAGTGCAGCGACGACACCCACTGTCATCAGCAGGTTTTTTCCTCGATTGAGGTTTTTCCTGCGTCATCAAATCCCTTGTTTCTTTATTTTATTTATTGTCGCACGTCTCGTCGAAAGATTCTTTCTTCAGTTGTTTAAGTCCACATCGACCTTAAGTTGTCCCTTTGGTGCGATTTTTGGCATTAATAGTTTGGTGCCATCCGTGGGACTACATCTAGAGAAAATCCTCGACGAACGTGCATTCTACTAATAGTTTCTTGGAGTTTCTTCTATTTTCTGTTGCAGGAAAATGGCAACCCCTGGAAATCCGCCGCAAGCCGTCGCTCAAATGTACCAGGAGCTCGAGGTTGCCAGGAATCAACTCAATGCAATGGCAGAGCAGAATCGCAGAGCAGCTGAAGAGATCGCGCGGCTAAGGAATGCTTTTGGACCCCAGAATGGTCCTAGACCATTCATCCAGAATCCAGGTCCGGGACCAGGCCCGTCCGCACAGAATCAGCATCCAGGTCCATTCATGCAGAATCAGCAGCCAGGTCCGTTCATTCCGAATCCCCAGTCTAGGCAGATTCCCCCTCAGCACATCCGACCACCACCCTTAAACAATGGATCCCAACCATTGCAAGGTGGTGCCCAGCCGTATCAAAATGGATCCCAGCCGTTTTCCCAGCCATTCCAAAGTGGTCCGCAACCTTTCCAGCAAGGATCACAACCTTTCCAGCAAGGATCGCAATCTTTCCAGCAGAGATTGCAGCCATTTCAGCATGGACCACAATCGTTTCAGAATGGACCGCAGCAATTCCACTATGGGTCGCAGCCATATTTTGTCCCGTTCAACGGGGACACCAATGGTTCGTCGCATGGTAATGGCACTAGTCCAGGGACCAATCCCTCCACAGGGGCAAATCCTGATCTTAACGATCCTGTCGCCCAGCGTCTGAAGATGTTAGAAGACCAAAATGAGCGCGTCATGTCCTTGCTCGCCAAGTTGCCTGGGGCAGCCGTGCCTGTCGACGTCGAGCCTCGCTCGGGGTATCAGGCGTCGCCCTTCATCGACGAGATCGCCACCGTCGAGGTCCCAAAGAAGTATAACATTCCTGCCTTCACTCCCAAGTATTCGGGTGTGACCGATCCAACCGAGCATGTCGCGCAGTATAAGCAGCTCATGTGGACAATCTCGATTCCACACATGTACCAGGAAGTATGCATGTGCAAGAGTTTCGGGGCGACTCTCACTGGTCCAATTCTCCAGTGATTGATCAATCTCAAACCCAAATCTATCGGGTCGATTCGCCGAATTGGTCAACCAATTCTCCCGGCAATTCGCCAGCAGTCGTAAGATGGAAAAGCGGACTAGTGATCTGTACTATGTCGTGCAGAAGACCAATGAGTCTATTCGAAGTTATTTCAATAGATTCAATGCCGAAATGATCAGTATCCTCAATTGTGACATCAAAACTGCGATCGAAGCTTATAAGTGTGGTCTAGACGATAGTTCAGGTCTATATATCGATCTGACCAAGTATCCCTCAGAGACTTTCGAAGACGTCCGAACTCGAACCTTAGCATATATGAGGGTCGAAGACGACGCAGCCTTTCGTCGCAAACACACTGACGACAAGAAGCCGTTAGGTGTCAAGAAGCCATAATTCAAGCCGAAAGCCATATCCAGAATAGAGCCAGCGCGTCAGATTTCAAACGTTCGTTTAAAGATGAAGGCAGAAGCTAAAACCGCGACTAAATTCCCCGTGTACCCCAAGATCTCCTCTTATGGGTTCAATGGGTCAGCTAAAGACTTAGTCGAAGCTCTGAAGACCACCCAAGCAACCATCCGATGTCCGAAGAAGTCTGACTTGGACGATGCTAAGAAGGATAAATCAAAGTGGTGCGACTTCCACGTCGACCATGGTCATGTGACAGATGATTGTATCGCACTCAAGAAGGAATTGGCATATCATGTTCCACAAGGTAATCTCAAAGATATTATTGATGATGTCGTTCTTCCAGCTAATAGCCACCGATCGTCAGTGCCCAGGCTTGCAAAGATCATCAATTGCATCACTGGTGGTTCGGACGTGTGTGGTCTGACGTACTCCGCAGCTAAGCGTCATGCCAGTTAAGCACCCGACGACCGGCCTATTCCTCGTTCATCCAGACCCAAAGGAGATTTAGAACTAGAAGCCATGAAGATCGTGTTCGACCAAGTCGACCTCGGCGACTCGTACCAAAAGCATCACGAGGGGTTGATCATTCAACTCACGATCGGTAACTGTTTGACGCGTCGAGTATTGGTAGACGGGGGCAGTTCAGCAAACGTCATTTTTCTCAACACTATCAAAGCAATGGGAATTGATCGCTCATAAATCACCCGACGTTCGACAACTTTGGTCGATTTCAATGGAGAAGCGACGAGCACTTTTGGAGAGATTATCTTGCCTGTCTACGCCGGAGGAATCAACAAGCAGACCAAGTTCAGCGTCATCGACTGTGCGTCGGCCTATAACATCATTTTAGGTCGACCATGGATTCATGATATGAAAGCCGTCCCTTCGACATATCATCAAATGTTGAAATTCCCTACGCCATGGGGAATCCAAGAAATCAAGAGTGAGCCGAAAGTCGCTCATGAATGCCATAAGTCCACCTTGAAGCCGTGAAAATAGACTGTCAAGCAGTTGCAAGATACATAACTGCAAAATCTCGACAGGTTCATCCCTCTATCCCTGACTTCTTAGATAAATTGATATCTTTTCCGCAAGTCGACTATCTTACCCCATCGCACGAAAGCACGGTCGAAGCAGACATGGACGATATTCTTCAAGATCTCTGTGTCGATCTGTCATTTAAAACCCACTTTCTCCCGAGAAGAATGGGATATTAAATGATAGGGGGAAAATACCCCACTAAAAACAGAATCTGAAAAGGTATGTTCCCTATATCTTTTTCATTCCTTTCATACGATTTTTTTATCACAAACGTCTACTGACTTAAACATCGATGGGTCGTTGGTTAGCCAACGACCAACCCATGACATTGTTTTATCGTAGAATCGCACGACAGTAGTCACCAAGTCTACTATATGATTTTAATTTCGCATGGTCGCACGACGTAAATAATCAAGTCCATGACTTGATCATTCTCCTGCAGGAACACATGATTCAAGTTCATCGTATGATCAAATCATACGATCGTAAGGTCTAACGACCCCACAATCTAAGTTCTTCAACTTAGAAAAATTTCATGTTCTGAATGAATGCTTTGATCGCATGCGCTTATGTTTGCTTATACGATATAGAAATATGAAAGTCTTATGACTTACGTTCTAATCGTTGTATTACAATGGATGCCCAAGTCGCACGACTCTTTGTACCTAATGAATCTTTACAGTCGATATTACATATGTCCATGACATGTATGAGTCAAAATAATACTTAGGTTCAATAGAAAGGTAAACTTGTTTACCTTTCATCGCTAAAGCAAAACCTACACAACGTAACATAGGCCTCTAACGACCATATCGGCTCGGATCGCCAGACCATAGGTCTTTAAAATGACCATATCGGCTCGGAACGCCAGAACATATGTCTCTAACGACCGTATCGGCTGTGAATGCCAGATCACAGGACCACATCGACCGAGAACATCAACCCGGCGACATGGGTCCCTGTCTCCTCGATAGGAAAACGTTCCCTGAAAGACGGGAGCAAATATTTTTCTAGATGAGGAAACAACGTCGTCCCGTCTAGGACACCATCGGCCGATGACCCGTCCCCCTTGTCGGCAGACGCTGGGGACAACACCTTGGACACTAGCTTCGTCACTGTCGTCGGAAGCGCCGAACTTGCTGGTTTCGCGTCCATCGCGCCTGGACGGCTGGATGATACCTTCGCCTCTTTAGGCGTGACAATTCTCGACGAAATGTCAGCCCTCGAAGACTGTTCCTTCAGAACTTCGTTTTTTTCAAAGATTCCCGACCCAGCTGTCGGGGCATTCGTTATCCTTTCCCAGCCTCGAAGGGCAGGCACAACTTGCGTCACCTTCTTTGATGATCAACACGCGTCTATGTCCTTTCGTATATCCGCCCAGATCTTCGACACCTGTCCTCGACAGCTGGTAAGCATCATCGCGCGTCAGTATGACGTCACAACTTTTTAACTTCTCGTTCAGTTAAAGGCGAATCGGTCTAGTTCCACGACAACCAGGTAAGTCCCTCAACCCAGGTCACAAGTCTAAGCGTTCGACAAGCAAATTTTAAAACTTAAATTTGACATTCAATTTTCAAATTTTGGGGGCAAACTGTTTGGGCAAAAAATCACGTCGCTCGACCGTGACCAGAACAGGTAAGACGTATGATTAAGGACTATATCTTGTATTAAGATAAGGTCTCGACAAAGACCCAGAACACCATCGTCGTCCCTCATAAAAGGTAAGTCGAAAGTTCCTTACAACGCTCGACCATAGCGTCGCCCGATCCGCACGACTATTATATAAGGACGTGCGACCTCGACCAAAGCTAACGTTCACCATGACCGTTTGTTAAGTGTTTAATGCAGGAATAAAAGTCATTAAGGAGCAACGACTATAACCGACGCAATCATTAAACAGCCGGCGACCGTAACGGACGAAGATCATTACTCCGGCGACCGTTTCCAACCGTTAAGGCCATTAAAGGAGCATTCATGGACGAAGCTAAGGACACTAAGACTATAAATATCAAGCTCAATCAACATTTCAACACATGGAATTACCGGCGATTAACAACCAAAGCAATATTCAAGAACACTTGAAGTGAAGAACCATTATTCTAAGTATCGCTCTCGACGCACGACAACAGCCCTCGACCAGCAGTCCACACTTTGTTTCGTACACGACAAACACCTATTTTTACGTTCAAACACTTATACTTTACATTTCGAAGCATTTTCTTCATTTGTATTGTAATCACTATACGATCGACACCAGTATCCAAGGACATCGCCCCTGATTGGCGACCATAGTGCAGCGACAACACCCACTGTCGTTCGCAGGTTTTTTCCTCGATTGAGGTTTTTCCTGCGTCATCAAATCCCTTATTTCTTTATTTTATTTATCATCGCACGTCTCATCGAAATATTCTTTCTTTAGTTGTTTAAGTTCACATCGACCTTAAGTTGTCCCTTTGGTGCGATTTTTGGCATTAACACCCGTCATGTTCCATCCAGACCTAATCCAGTCGCTATCAGGGTCCAGCATCGCCACACACATGAATACGTACCTGGTCTTCCACTTGCGGTCGTTGACCGTAGTTTTCAAAACCATGGTACGATCGCCCTTGTGTTTTGAGAACAGGCTATATCGATGGTACGTGTCCATCATGACCTGGTAAGCCGTCAAGAGGTCGTTCACATTCATCGGCGACTCCTAATTCTTGGTAAGTTGCTCGATGACCTGGATAACTCGCCAGAATTGGGGCATCAGTTGCCCCGGCGAGAGGTCGAACTCACACATGAAGGATTTGGCCAGAGGTGAATAAGGCCATTCGAAACCTATCTTAAAGGGGTATTCGTATATCACGATATACCCATTGTTGATGCCAAAAATCGCACAAAAGTATAACCTAAGGTCGATGTGGACATTTAACAACTAAAGAAACGTATCTCGAACCAAATAACACAATTGCGAGGAAAAAGTAAAAGAGACAAGAGATCTGGTGACGCGGAAAACCCCAAAACGAGGGAAAAAACCACGGTCGACTATGTGAGAGTCGACAGTGCACTGTAGTCGCCAAATAGGGGCGAAAGTCCTTGTGTTACAGGTGATTTGTATACAACAGATTACAAATAAATGTAAATATAAACTTAGTCATGTGAAAACGACGTAGGTCGTGCGTAAATCGTGCGAAATAACTTGTCGTCGTGTGGTCTTAAATGTCGTCGTCAGGTGGTTCGAACTTTCGTCGTGCGATACTTGCGTGTTCGAATGCCTTGTTGTATAGAGAGAAAAATATAGAAATGAGTATAAGTAGCTCTGTCTGTTCTCCCTTTGCTCGAAGGTGGAGCGGTCTTTATATAGCATCGGTCGGTACTGAATGTGCTTTAATTGTTGGTCTTGTAACCGCTGTCGACATTAAATGCGCTTTGATGATTGTCTTTGTAACTGATGTCGGGCTCTAAATTGCATTGATGATTCGTCCGTTACTGGTCGTTGTGCCATAAATGCCTGTAGACCTGCATTAATGAACAAAAGAAACGACTGTTGACCATGAATGGTTAGTGTAATCGTAAGACCATCTTAAGTTCCGGACGTCGGTCTTATGGAGCATACGACCGTTGTAGAAATACAAGACCATGTATATGACTGTATATGTCTTGTAAGACCTTATCTTAGTATAGGAATGGTCTTATAAAAATGTCACGAGACTAGGATAAAAAGTCGTAAGACCACTAGGTCGTAAGACCAAGATGATGATGTCGTAGGACCAGAGCGATATAAGACCGACGACAGGAGACTGTCGACGTAAGACCAACGAGTCGTAACTAGCGACACGTAACTGGCGACATAAGACTAGTGACGTAAGACTAATAACGTAAGACTAGTGACGTGTGACTGGCGACGGGTGACTGGCGACATGTCGCTAACGTTACGTGTAACATGCGACACGTGACGTGCGATCATGATATGTAAAGACACTATCTTGAATGACTATTGACATAAGATGTCTTTTAATAATCAACTATCATATGTCGGGGATAAGGCAATAATGGGTATTACCTTCATCGATCGGGGGTATGACTTTTGTATGCATTAGGGTAATCGAAGTCCATGGGTCATGTCGAGGGAATTCACCAGGTCGGTCGAGGGTGTAATTTTTTACCCAAACAGTTAGCTCCCCGAGATTTGAATTTCAAAGCCATTTGAATTTCAGATCTCGTACCAAAGTAAAATGTGTTTATACGGAGATGTGTCACTTTTGCTAAGAGAATCGACATGGTTAGCTAAAATCGTGAGTCCAGTCAATGGTGTTTAAGTAAGTTGCGACGATCGAATGATGACCTTTAATGCGCAAGATACTTGTGGTGTTCATCTGACGCTGGTAAGACGACCTTTATCAAAATGAGACGTATGGGTCAGGAGTCAATCGTAAGACGATTGGTCCGAAATAAAGCTTGGCGGCGATCATAAGATGATCGAACCAACATAAAATTTAAGGATCTTGTGATACAGTCGTTAAAGACTTAGGTTCTGGCGTTCCGAGCCGATACCGTCGTTATAGACTTTTGATCTGGCGTTTAGAGCCAATATTGTCGTTATAGACCAATGATCTGGCGTTCTGAGCCGATATTGTCGTTATAGACTTATGATCTGGCGTTTAGAGCCGATATGGTCGTTAAAGACCTATGATCTGGCATTTGTGCCGATACGGTCGCTAGAGACCTATGTTACGTTGTGTAAGTTTTGCTTTAGCGATAATCCGTAATTTTTTTTTACCTTTCTATTGAACCTGAGTATTATTTCGACTCATACATGTCATGGACAGATGTAATGTCAAAAAATTCATTAAGTACAAAAATGAACAAGAAGTCGTGCGACTTGGGCATCCACTGTAATACCACGATGTGAACGTAAGTCATAAGACTTTATGAATCGTATAAGCATACATAAGCGCATGCGATAAAAGCATTCATTCAGAATATGAAATTTTTCTAAGTTAAAGAACTTAGCTTGTGGGGTCGTTAGACCTCACGATCGTGTGATTTGATCATACGATGAATTTGAATCATGTGTTCCTGTAGTTATTCAATCGAGTTGTCTAATAAAACTGATTGTTTATACCGTACGATTTTACTAAAGTCGTATGATAGACTTAGTAACTTATGGCGTGCGACCCTGCGATAAAGCAATGTCAGAGGTTGGCCCTCCGATGCTTAAGTCAGTAATCGTCGTGATGAATAAAAAATCGTATGAAAGAAGGAAAAGGACTTAGAAGAAATACCTTTTCAGATGCGTTGCATTCCAGCTGCGTGGGATATCTCGACCGTCGAGGGTTTGGAGCCGATAGGCACCTTTACCCACGACTTATGAGATACGATAAGGACTTTCCCACTTAGTGGAAAGTTTGCTTGCATTAAGCTCTTGAGTGCTTTGGAACATCCGTCGGAGGACGTAGTCGCCTTCTTGAAAGACTCTTGCTTGTGATTATACGGTTAATCTTGCGACTTGCCTTTATTGGCAACCCTGAGCTTAAAATGTGTGAGTCGCACTTATTGGCGACTTTTGCGTTTTGACATCGGTCTTACCATGACTGGTGATTGTGAGATTCAATGTACAAGTCGTATTTATTGACGACATATGCCAGGACTAGCGATGAGATTTCAATATGCGAGTCGCTTTTATTGGCGACCGAGGATTTTTACTCGTGTTTGTCGTGACGGGCGATCCCAAAAAATGTGGGTCGTCTTTTATTGACGACTATAAATCGCAGCCTGCGTTTGCCATCACTGGCGATCATGAGAAAAAATGCGAGTCGCCTTTTATTGACGACTATAATTTGCAACCTGCGTTTGCCATGACTGGCGATCATAAGGTTAAAAATGTAAATCGTCTTTCATTGACGATTATAAATCGTAGGACCTGTGTTCATATGATCTTGCGAGCCTGTAATGTAAAATCGGGGGTGGTCGTTGGTTTTGACCAATGATCTTTTGATGGTTGAATCAACGATCATATATTAGATCAAAATAATTAACGAGGAGAATATACTTTAGAGTGTATATATAGATTTGTTCTAAATGGGACGCCACAATTACCGTAACACGGAGTCGATAAGCGCCTTTTTCCGAGGACTTTTGAAAATGAATGTGGTCTTTTTTTCTTGTTTGTGAAGGGTGTTCCGAGCCCCCGAGTCCTTTGGATGATGCGATACATGCGATACTGTAACGACCCGTAATCCCATACATAGTTCAAATAGCATACATTGCATAACGTCGTTAAAAACAAGAGATACATTATATAACAAATACGGTCCCCTAGTCTTTACAAACATTCAGTACATCATTACAAACGTTTACATAGTAAATTACATCATTACTAATAACATGCTGTAACTACTAAACACATCATAGTCTTCAACTACATAGTCCTCCAAAAGCTATTCGCGGTTTAACCTTCTTATTTGCTCTTTCTCGATCCACGACCTGGAAAACATATTTTTAAAACAAAATGAGGGTTAGACCTTGAGGTCTAGTGAGAAAATCCCCGTTAGTTAAAAACCATTTGCACAACATCATACACATACTTCACATAGGAATACCAATTAAAACTCATGCATCATGTATCTTTCCATCTCATTCTCTTGGCCATATTAACTGGTTGCGAGCCAATTAATTAATTTACACACCCATGCAGTGTAATACTCATATAAACATAATATGCACATTATCACACTCATTCCACATATATGTATTCCAGTTGAAAATATTTTAAGTAAAAACTCACCGGTTTGCTTTATCAAAACTCTTTCTAATCCTCCACAAAGAATTCTGCTTTCACCTTCGATGCACAGTATCTGAAACAAATAGATGCAGATATCTTTTTACCATACAAAACACATAATCTTACTAAAGCTAAGAACTCTAATGAACTCAAATCCTTAATGTTGCCCCCAAACCCGAACTTAAGTCAAGTCCACAATACATTCGGTCCTCATTCATTCCCTATCCATGAATTAACAAAACACAGGCTACTGGATACTTAAAACCATCTAAACTCACCAATTTGACCAAACAGCAAAAAGTATCCGGACAACACACCCTTTCCGGACAACACTAATATTCCGGACAACACCACTTTCCGGATAACATTACCAATCCGGATAACACATTTTTCCGGATAGCAAAGCAACCCGGATACCATCCGGTATCCCATTCCATCCGGAAACTTATAACAAAAAGGAACTTACCCGGATACTTGACTCGTCCGGACACCTTAGAACATCATCCGGATACTGTTAATCAAAATCATCCGGATACATTCAACTTATCCGGAAACCACTGTCTGTTCATGCATTTTCTACCCAGATTCGACTGTAATTACTACCAGGCTTGAAATCAACTATTCTAATCCGATAGAAACCTTGTAAATAAAATTATACATATAAAATCTAAAGGGACATACCTTAATTTCACTTCCAAGCACACCAAATTGAATCCCTAGCCTTTTATCTTCTTTCTTCTTCTTTTGGTCTCAAAACACACACACACTACACACAATGATTTTCTGGATAATATCTGACTTTATGAAATATCTGATTTCATCAAGAGGTAATATCAACCCATTTTACTACTTTAGTCCTTGAACTTATCACTAATGACCAAAACACCCTTATCTTATAAATTAACCCAAATTTTACCCTAAACCTCACTAATAAAGTTAAATATATTTAACGGAACTAGAATTTAACTAACGAACTTACCCGGGGTATTACATCATCTCCCCCTTAAAAGAATTCCGTCCCGGAATTCGGTTAGGCAAAAAGGTACGGGTACTTATCTCTCATTTTTGCTTCTGATTCCCAAGTAGCATCCTGACCCCTATGATGTCTCCACTAAATTTTCACTTGTCTGATTACTTTGTTCCGCAACACTTTAACTTTGTGGTCAACTATGGCTTCAGGTTCCTCCACATAATTCAGCTTTTCATCAACTTGTATATCTGGTAGAGAAACTGCCTGATCCGGCGTAACCAAACACTTTCGGAAATTCGATACATGAAATGCGTTATGAATCCTGCTTAACTCTGGCGGAAGATCCAACCTGTAGGCTACTTCACCGATCCTTTCTGTGATTGCAAATGGTCCAATGTACCTCGGGCTAAGTTTACCTTGCTTGCCAAATCGAATGACTCCTTTCCAAGGCGAGACTTTTAACATTATGAAATCTCCAACTTGGAATTCTAACGGCTTTCGACGTCGGTCGGCGTAGCTTTTATGTCTGTCTTGAGCCACTTTCAAACGTTCCCGAATCTGAGAAATCTTATCCGCGGTCAACTGGACTATATCTGGCCCTGCTAACAGTTTCTCTCCCACTTCGTTCCAACACAGATAACTGTTATTGTAAGCAAATACTTCAAACGGTGCCGCTTGAATGCTGGAATGATAACTATTATTGTAAGCAAATTCATTCAACGGTAAATGATTATCCCATGATCCCCCAAAATCAACAATGCAAGCCTGGAGCATGTCTTCTAAAGTCTGAATCGTCCGTTCACTCTGACCGTCAGTTTGAGGATGATACGCTGTACTTAACTTTATCTACGTTCCCATCTCCTTTTGAAAACTTTTCCAAAATCTTGAAGTAAAACGGCTGTCACGATCAGAGATAATCGAAATTAGAATTCCATGTCGTGTTTCTATTTCGTTGATGTACAACTTGGCTAATCGTTCCAACGAATCAGTTTCTTTTATTGGTAGGAAGTGAGCAGACTTCGTCAATCTGTCAACGATCACCAAAATGGCATCAAATCCCTTCGGAGTCCTTGGTAGCTTCGTGATAAAATCTGTAGTAATCTGATCCCATTTCCACATTGGTATTTCTAATCGTTGTAACTGACCAAACGGCTTTTGATGTTCAATCTTTACCTTCTTACAAGTAGTACAACCTTCCACATGTTGGGCAATACTCCTTTTTATTCCCGGCCACCAATAAAATTGTTTCAGATCTTTGTACATCTTGTTCGTACCTGGATGAATAGAGAAACGGGATTGATGAGCTTCTTGTAGTACCCGATCACGTAAACCACCCAAACGAGGCACCCAGATTCTATTTCCCAAACACAACAACCCACGATCATCTTTTACAAGCAATGCTGATATACCCACTAACCGTTCTGGTTTCAAGTGTTCTTCTTGAAAAGCTTCTATTTGACACTTCTGCAATTCGTCAAAGATGTTAGGTAGAAGCTCAGCTCGTAGTGCAATATCTTTTATTGTTCCATTTCTTTCTTGACGACTCAGCGCATCAGCTACCACATTCGCCTTTCCCGGATGATAAAGGATTTCACAGTCATAATCATTCACCAATTCTAGCCATCTTCTTTGCCTCATATTTAACTCTTTCTGATAAAAAAGATGATGGAGACTCTTATGGTCGGCATAAATTTGACATTTAGAGCCGTAAAGATAATGTCTCCAAATCTTCAACGCGAATACAACTGCTGCCAGTTCCATGTCGTGTGTAGGATACTGTCTTTCATGATCTTTTAACTGACGAGAAGCATAAGCAATAACCTTTCCACACTGCATAAGTACACATACCAATCCCAGTTTGGAAGCATCACTATAAACAACAAAGTCTTCGGAACCTTCCGGTAGTGACAAAATCGGCGCACGGCAAAGTTTCTCGTTCAATACCCTGAATGCTTCATCCTGTTCTGCTTTCCATTCAAACTTTAGATTCTTTCGAGTCAGCTTAGTCAAAGGCGTCACGATATGAGAGAAGTCTTTTATAAACTTTCGATACTAGCCGGCTAAACCCAAAAAACTTCGTACATCGGTTGGCGTTCTCGACGGTTCCCACTTTTCAACTGCTACTACTTTCATTGGATCAACTTGAATACCTTTCTCAGAAACTACATGTCCGAGAAACTGAACTTCCCGTAGCCAGAATTCACATTTAGAGAACTTAGCATATAACTGTTCCTTCTTCAACAATTCCAGGATTAAACAAAGATGTTGGGCGTGCTCTTCTTTGGACCGGGAGTAGATAAGGATATCATCGATAAACACAATAACGAATTTATCGAGATATGGCTTACATACTCGATTCATTAAATCCATAAAAGCAGCTGGGGCGTTCGTCAATCCAAAAGGCATTACTAAGAATTCATAGTGACCATATCGTGTGCGAAAAGCAGTTTTCAGAACGTCTTCTTCTTTAACCTTCAGCTGATGATAACCAGATCTCAGATCAATCTTGGAGAAATAGCAAGCTCCAACTAGTTGATCAAAGAGGTCATCAATTCTAGGAAGCGGATACTTGTTCTTGATCGTGCGTTTATTCAGTTCCCGATAATCAATACACATCCTCATCGAATCATCTTTCTTTTTCACAAACAGAACCGGTGCTCCCCACGGCGAAGAACTGGGTCTGATGAAGCCTTTATCTGAATGATGCTGTAGTTGCGTCATCATCTCTTTCATCTCTGGAGGTGCCAAACGATACGGTGCACGGGCAACAGGAGTGGCTCCAGGAATCAGATCTATACCGAACTCTACTTGTCTAACGGGCGGAAGGCTAGTCAAATCTGCTGGAAAAACTTCCGGGAATTCACGAACAACCGGAATATCTCCCAGCTTATTCTTTTCTAGCTTAATATCTATCACATAAGTTGTTTGGGTAAAAAATCACGTCGTACGACCACGACCAGAACAAGTAAGACGCACGTCATAATCCAAATCTGGTATTAAGATAAGGTCTCGACAAGAACCCATAAAACATCCGTCGTCGCCCATAAAAGGTAAGTCGTACGTCCTCCATGACGCTCGACCATAGTATCGCACATCCTGTACGACCATCGCGTAAGATCATTGTACCTTCGACCGAACTAACGTTAACCTTGACTGTTACGTTTGTTAAGTGTTTAATGCAGGAGTCAAAGTCATTAAAGGGCAACGGATATAACTGACGCAACCATCAACGATCGATACCTGTAACGGACGAAGATCATCATGGATAATCACTCCGGCGACCGTTTCCAACCGTTGTAGCCATTGATTGAATCTTAATGGGGTTAATTAATGACGCGAAGACTATAAAAGACAAGCTAAAGCATCATTTCAAAGGACATCGATTAAACATCCAATACACTTCAGCGAACCTCATCATACAGCAGAGAAAATCATCCAAACTCATAGCAAAGAACAGTCAAATTCAGGAGATTAAATACTGAAGGCTAGAATCTTACAGCGAACTCAAGAACACTCGAAGGAAAAGCTCAAGTATCAGTCTCGACGCACGACATCAGCCTTCGACAGATAGTTCACACTTTGTATTCACACACGACAAACACTTGTTATCACATATAAACACATGTACTTTACATTTCGAAGTATTTCCTTCATTTGTATTGTAATCATCGTACGACCGACGCCAGTACCAAGGACGTCGCCCCTGATTGGCGACCATAGTGCAGCGACGATATCCCTTGTCATCCGCAGGTTTTTTCCTCGATTGAGGTTTTTCCTGGGTCATCAAATCCCTTGTCTTGTTTATTTTTTCCCTCGTCGCACGTCTCGTCGAAAGATCCTTTCTTTAGTTGATTAAGTCCACATCGTCCTTAAGTTGTCCCTTTGGTATGATTTTTGGCATTAACAGTTTGGCGCCATCTGTGGGACCTCATTTAGAGAAAATCCTCGACGAACGTGCACCCTACTAATAGTTTCTTGGAGTTTCTTCTATTTTCCGTTGCAGGAAAATGGCAACCTCTGGAAATCCGCAGCAAGCCGTCGCTCAGATGTATCAGGAGCTCGAAGTCGCCAGAAATCAGCTCAATGCAATGGCGGAGCAGAATCGCAGAGCAGCTGAGGAGATCGCACGGTTAAGAAATCCTCTTGGGCCTCAAAATGGTCCTAGGCCGTTCGTGCAGAACCCAGTTCCAAGACCGTTCGACCAGAATGGCCCTAGACCATTTGTCCCGAATCCAGGTTCATCCGCGCAGAATAAACATCCAGTCCCGTTCATGCAGAATCAACAACCAGGGTCGTTCAACCCAAATCCTCAGTTTGGGACAGTTCCTCCTCAGCACATAAGGCCACCACCCGTGAATAATGGGTCACAGCCTTTCCAGCAAGGGTCGCAACCATTTCAGCAGCCATTTCATAATGGACCCCAAGGTGGATCGCAGCCTCTCCAGCAAGGATCGCAGCCGTTTCAGAATGGACCGTAATAATTCCACTATGGGCTGCAGCCGTATTTCGTCCCGTTCAACGGGGACACCAATGGTTCATCGCATGGTAATGGCACTAGCCTAGGGGCCAATCCCTCGATAGGGGCAAATCCCGATCTTAACGATCCCGTCGCTCAGCGTTTGAAGATGTTAGAAGACCAAAATGAGCGCGTCCTATCCTTGCTCGCCAAGTTGCCCGGGGCAGCCGTGCCTGCCGACGTCGAGCCTCGCTCGGGATATCAGGCATCGCCTTTCATCGACGAGATTGCCACCGTCGAGGTCCTAAAGAAGTATAACATTCCTGCCTTCACTCCCAAGTATTCGGGTGTGACCGATCCAACTGAGCACGTCGCGCAATATAAGCAGCACATGTGGACGATCTCGATCCCATTTATGTACCAGGAAGTATGCATGTGTAAGAGTTTTGGAGCAACCCTCACTGGTGCTGCTCTCCAATGGTTGATCAATCTCAAACCCAAATCCATCGGGTCGTTTGCTGAGTTGGTTAATCAATTCTCCCAGCAATTCACCAGCAGTCGTAAGATGGAGAAGCAGACCAGCGACCTATATTACATCGTGCAGAAATCCAATGAGTCTATTCGAAGTTATTTTAATAGATTCAATGCTGAAATGATCAGCTTCCGCAATTGCGACGTCAAAACCGCGATCGAAGCCTATAAGCGTGGTCTGGACGATAGTTCGGGTCTATACACCGACCTGACCAAATATCCTCCGGAGAATTTCGAAGACGTCCGAGCTCGAACCTTAGCATATATGAGGCTGGAAGATGATGCCGCCTTTCGTCGCAAGCACACTGACGACAAGAAGTCACTAGGCGTCAGAAAGCCAGAGTTCAAGACAAAGGCTGTTTCTAGAGTAGAGCCAGCCCGCCAAATTTCAAATATTCGTTTCAAGACGAAAGTAGAGGCCAAGACCGCGGCTAAGTTCATTCAGTACCCCAAGATATCCTCTTACGGATTTAAAGGATCCATAAAGGACCTAGTCGAAGCTCTGAAAAGTTCCCAAGCTACCATTCGATGGCCAAAGAAGTCCGACCTGGACGATGCTAAGAAAGACAAATCAAAGTGGTGCGACTTCCATGCCGATCATGGTCATGCGACGGACGACTGTATCGCATTGAAGAAGGAACTAGCATATCATTTTTCGAAAGGAAATCTCAAAGATATCATTGACAACGTCGCTGTTCCAGCTAATAGCCATCGACCGTCGACTCCCGAGCATGCAAAAGTTATTAATTGAAATTCCCTTCGCCATGGGGAATCCAGGAGATCAAAAGAGAAAATAAACTGAAGTCGTAAGGTCAAGCTCTCGACAGGTTCGTTTTTCTATCCCTAAATTAACAATATCTTTTCCAAAGGGATAAATCTACTATGGTGCCTCGTCGCACGACAACATAGTCAACCGCAAGACAATATTTCTCCGTGTCATTCTGTCATTTAAAACCTATATTTTCCTCCCAAAAAGAGTACGGTAATAAATGACAAGGGGCAAATAGAGAGAGTCTGAAATGGTACGTTCTCTAACTCTTTCTCATACGATTTTTTCTCAATTTTTTCTCGCAAAACATTTACTGACTTAAGCATCGGAGGGTCGTTGGTTAGCCAACGACCAACCCCCGACATTATTTTATCGCAGAATCGCACGACAGATTATCGCAGGACAATAATCATTAAGTCTACTATATGACTTTAATATCGCAAGGTCGAACGACATAAAGAATCAGGTCTCTAACTTGATTATTTCTCCACAGGGGCATACGATACAAACTCACTGTACGATCTGGTCATACGATCACAGAGTCTAAACGACTTTACCACTAAGTTTCTTAACTGAATGGATGCTTTAATCGCGTGTTTTTATATTTGTTTCACGTTCTTGTCATCGTATTACAATGAATGCCTTAGTCGCATGATTTCATGTTCGATCTCATAATTAAACATGGTTTGGATAAAGCATAAGCAAAAGTTGCGTTCATTATATAAGCCATCGTATACATAATCGACCACTGACGGTCGAGCAGCATGAACAAACAAATACATTTTTTCTAAGGTTGTGGAGCAGCATCGATCACGACCTTGTCCGATACCTCATCTTGAAAACCCTCATCAACCGCCTCCTCTTCGACCTCCCTCTGGTCATCCAAGTCGAGATCTCTCACGGTCCCGACTTTCTCATAAAAGAGACGCAACTCATCTGACGCTAAAGCCAAAGGAACCTTACCCTGCAGGTGACGTCGCATAATTGCCGCACGCGCAGTAAGTCGAGCATAACAAAGGAAAGACTTATTTTCGTCCTTCAACTCATCAGACTCCTTCTGCAAACTTATCACCTTAGCCTTGATTCCCTCGACTTCCTTCTAGCTTCTCTCTCTGGTCGCGCATCAAAGTCAGGGACTCCTTCAAACGCGAGTTTATCTCGTCTCTTGTATGACTAAGGGCATCCAATTCGTCCAGAGCATGGTCAAGGCGCACCGACATCGCTTCTTCATGCTCCAAAGCAGCTTTCTCTTTAGCTAACGCTGCATCTTCATCTTTGGTAAAAAGACGCCGTTGAAACCTCTATATTCGTCATTTCGGCATGCAATGCCAAGGAAGCTTGAAATGCCTGAAGAATCATAATATGAGCAGCATTAGTAAACAACAACAACGACAACGACAACGACAACGACAACAACAACGACAACGACAACGACAAACGACAAGTCTTGAAAGAAAGGCTTACCAAGAACAAGAGTCCAGCTGTATGGAACTCTTTCTTCTCGAAAGAAAACCCGTCAAAACGCTCCCTGAAAGACGGAAGCAAATATTTTTCCAAATGGGGGAACAACTTCGTCTCGTCCAAGACATTGCCCTCCTGAAAACCCGACGGCACCGTAAAGTTGACCGTCGTTTCCCCCTGTCGGCCGATGAAGGGCCGGATAGGACGACGGGAGACATCGTCGCCAGTTGCGCAGTATCCACAGATTCCGCGTCGGTCGCAACCGATGCCTTCGCCTTCCTGGACAAGGAAACCCTCGATGGGTTACCCGTCTTCAAAGACGGTTCCCTCAGAACGGACACCTTTGTCCTCTTTAAGAGGCCCGACCCGGCTGTCGGAACCTCTTTTCTCTTCAGGACTCCCGACCTAGTTGTCGAAACGTCCTTCTCCCTTGCCTTGCGAGCTGCTTCGACTTGGGCCATCTTCCTAGCAACAGAAGATGTCGCATGTGCTTGAGATTCACCTGAACGGTAAAAGAAAGAAGTTAGACGATTCAGAACAGAGAAAGACCAGGTCAAGCGAAAAGAAGACAAAAGGGTACTTACTAATTATCTCTACCTCTGGTTCTTCGCTCTTCTCTTCCTCCTCGGTCTTCTCAGAGTCTTCCTCTTCTTCTTTCTCCTGTCGACCCATCCTCATTCTGTCGCTCAAGAAAATGATGTCATCGTCCTCGTCTATCAAATGACGCGTGACATACGACCGGTCTTCGGTACTAAATTCCAAGAACTTTTCGACCTTAGCCCGAGAAGCATCATCCGGCTTTACCTTCTCGAAATCAATATCTACGCACAAAAAAGAAGATTAGTGGAAGAAACAATCGAGCAACAGAATAACATGAAAACGTACAGTCAACAGAATAACATGAAAACATACCAAAATGAGTGCGTCCTGTCCTTGCTCGCCAAATTGTCTGGGGCAGCCATGCCTGTCGACGTCGAGCCTCTCTTGGGGTATCAAGCGTCACCCTTCATCGACGAGATTGCCACCGTCGAGGTCCCAAAGAAGTATAACATTCCTGCCTTCACTCCTAAATATTCTGGTGTGACTGATCCGACTGAGCACGTCGCGCAGTACAACAGCTCATGTGGACGATCTCGATCCCATTTATGTACCATGAAGTATGCATGTGTAAGAGTTTCAGAGCAACTCTCACTGGTCCAGCTCTCCAATGGTTAATCAATCTCAAACCTAAGTCCATCGGGTCGTTTGCTGAGTTGGTTAACCAGTTCTCCCAGCAATTCGCTAGCAGTCGTAAGATGGAGAAGCAGACCAGCGATCTATATTACATCGTGCAGAAAGCTAATGAGTCTATTCAAAGTTATTTCAATAGATTCAATGCCGAAATGATCAGCATCCGCAATTGCGACGTCAAAACCGCGATCGAAGCCTATAAGAGTAGTCTGGATGATAGTTCGGGTCTGTACACCGACCTGACCAAATATCCCCCGGAGAATTTCGAAGACGTCCGAGCTCGAACCTTAGCATATATGAGAGTAGAAGATGATGCCGCCTTTCGTCGCAAGCACACTGACGACAAGA
The DNA here is from genome assembly GCA_033807775.1 of Saussurea involucrata. NCBI lineage: Eukaryota > Viridiplantae > Streptophyta > Magnoliopsida > Asterales > Asteraceae > Saussurea > Saussurea involucrata. Next base: position 116,221,601 of record CM066319.1, read on the forward strand.
AGTCGTTAGGCGTCAGAAAGCCAGAGTTCAAGACAAAGGCTGTTTCCAGAATAGAGCCAGTGCGCCAAATTTCAAATGTTCGTTTCAAGACGAAAGCAGAGGCCAATAGCGCGACTAAGTTCACTCAGTACCCCAAGATATCCTCTTACGGATTCAAAGGATCTACAAAGGACCTAGTCGAAGCTCTGAAAAGTTCCCAAGCGACCATTCGATGGCCAAAGAAATCCGACCTGGACGATGCTAAAAAAGACAAATCAAAATGGTGCGACTTCCATGTCGATCATGGTCATGCGGCAGACGATTGTATCGCATTGAAGAAGGAATTAGCGTATCATTTCCCGAAAGGAAATCTCAAGGATATCATCGACGATGTCGCTGTTCCAGCTAATAGCCATCGACCGTCGACCCCCGAGTACGCAAAAGTTGTCAATTGAAATTCCCTACACCATGGGGAATCCAAGAGTCACTCGTGAGTGCTACAAGTCTACCTTGAAGCCGCGAAAATAAACTAAAGTCACAAGATCAAGCTCTCAACAGGTTCGTTTCTTCTATCCCTAAATTAATATCTTTTTCACAGAGATAAGTCTACTATGGTGCCTCGTCGCACGACAACATAGTCGACCGCAGGACAATATTTCTCCGTGTCATTCTGTCATTTAAAACCTATCTTTCCCTCCCAAAAATGAAACGGTAATAAATGACAGGGGGTAAATAGAGAGAACAGTCGAAATGGTACGTTCTCTAACTCTTTCTCATATGATTTTTTCTCACAAAACGTTTACTGACTTAAGCATCGGAGGGTCGTTGGCTAGCCAACGACCAACCCCCGACATCGTTTTATCGCAGAATCGCACAACAGATTATCGCAGAATCGCACGACAATAATCACTAAGTCTACTATATGACTTTAAATTCGCAGGGTCGCACCACGTACATGATCAGGTCTGTGACTTGATCATCCCTCCATAAGGGCATCCGATACAAACTCATTGTACAATCTAATCGTACGATCGCAAAGTCTAAACGATTTTACCCCTAAGTCTTTTAACTTAGAAAATGCTTTAATCGCGTGTTCACATATTTGTTTTACTCATCGTATTACAATGTATGCCTCAGTCACATGATTTCCTATGTGTCCTATGTTCAAATTCATAATTAAACATGGTTTGGATAAAGCATAAAGTTCAAACAAAAGTTGCGTTCATTATATAAGTCATCGGGTACATAATCGACCACTAACTGTCGAGCAGCACGAACAAACAAATACATTTTTTCTAAGGTTGTGGAGGAGCATCGATCACAACCTTGTCCGATACCTGATCCCGAAAACCCTCGTTAGCCACCTCCTCCTCAACCTCCTTCTCGTCATCCAAGTCGAGATCTCTCTCGGTCCCGACTCTCTCATAAAAGAGACGCAACTCATCTGACGCTGAAGCCAAAGGATCCTTGCCCTGCAGGTGACGTCGCATAACTGCCGCACGCGCAGTAAGTCGAGCACAAGAAAAGAAAGACTTATTTTCGTCCTTCAACTCATCAAACTCCTTCTTCAAATTTATCACCTTAGCCTTGATTCCCTCGACTTCCTTCCTCTTAGCGGTTACGAATTCCTTCATCCCCTCCAGCTCCTCTCTCTGGTCGCGCATCAAAGTCAGGGACTCCTTCAAACGCGAGTTTATCTCGTCTCTTGTATGACTGAGGGCATCTAATTTGTCCAGAGCATGGTCAAGGCGCACCGACATCGCTTCTTCATGCTCCAAAGCAGCTTTCTCTTTAGCTAATGCTGCATCTTCATCTTTGGTAACAGAAGCCGTTGAAACCTCTATATTCGTCGTTTCGGCCTGCAATGCCAGGGAAGCTTGGAATGCCTGAAGAATCATAATATGAGCGGCATTAATAAACAACGACAAACGACAAGTCTTGAAAGAAAGACTTACCAAGAATAAGAGTCCAGTTGTATGGAACTCTTTCTTCTCGAAAGAAAACCCGTCAAAACGCTCCCTGAAAGACGGAAGCAAATATTTTTCCAAATGGGGGAACAACTTCGTCTCGTCCAAGACATTGTCGTCCAGAAAGCCCGACGGCAACGTAAATTTGACCATCGTTTCCCCCACAGGTCCCTTCTGCGTGCCTTTGCCCCTGTCGGCCGATGATGGGCCGGATAGGACGACGGGACACATCGTCGCCAGTTGCGCAGTATCCACAGATTTCACGCCGGTCGTGTCAAATGCAACCGACGCCTTCGCCTTCCTGGACAAGGCAACCCTCGATGGGTTACCCGTCTTCAAAGACGGTTCCCTCAGAACGGACACCTTTGTCCTCTTTAAGAGGCCCGACCCGGCTATCGGGACCTCTTTTCTCTTCAGGACTCCCGACCCAATTGTCGAAACGTCCTTCTCCCTCGCCTCACGAGCTACTTCGACTTGGGCCATCTTCCTAGCAACAGAAGACGTCGCCTGTGCTTGAGATTCACCTGTACGGTAAAAGAAAGAAATTAGACGATTCAGAACAGAGAAAGACCAGGTCAAGCGAAAAGAAGACACAAGGATACTTACCAATTATCTCTACCTCTGGTTCTTCGCTCTTCTCTTCCTCCTCAGTCTTCTCAGAGTCCTCCTCTTCTTCTTTCTCCTCTCGACCCATCCTCATTCTGTCGCTCAAGAAAACGGTGTCATCATCCTCGTCTATCAAATGACGTGTGACGTACGACCGGTCTTCAGTACTAAATTCCAAGAACTTTTCGATCTTAGCCCGAGAAGCATCATCCGGCTCTACCTTATCGAAATCAATATCTACGCATAAAAAAGAAGATCGGCCGAAGAAACAATCGAGCAACAGAATAACATGAAAACGTATAATCAAAGGCTCACCCGTCATATTCCAACCCTCCCTAATCCAGTCACTATCAGTGTCCAGCGTCGACGTCTGTACGAATACATACCTCTTCTTCCATCCACGATCATTGACCGTAATATTTAAAACCAGGGTACGATCACCCTTGAACCTTGAAAACAAGCTGTAGCGACGGTACTGGTCATTCTTGACGTTATACGCCGTCAGAAGGTCCCTCACATTCATCGGTGGATTCCAGTTGGAGGTAAGTCGTTCGATGATCAAGATAACTCGCCAGAACTGGGGCATCAGTTGCCCCGGCGAAAGATCAAATTCACACATAAATTCTTTGACTAAAGGCGAATATGGCCAGTGAAAGCCTATTTTGAACGGCTATTCGTATATAACGTTGTACCCCTCGGTACATATCTTCGGTCGAATATTACCGTCTTTACTCACATTAACCTCCGCAGGGATTTTTGCCAAAACCCTAAAGTCGTCTACGGCGTCTTGATCCCGGATAGTGCTCCTAGGCTCCGTCGACATCGCTAAGCCCGTCAACAAGATTTGATGCTCAGAAAAACCCCAAATATCCCAGTTTTTTCTAGGCTTTCTAGCAATAGACTTGAGACGCATACGCAAACTGGAAGGTCGTATCTTATATGATCTCAGAAAAACATAAATTAGGTCAAAGAACCCTGACAAGTTTTAATCGAACGAAAATCGCCAAGAAAAGATCCATCGTAATCTTTATTTATGCAGTCGATTATGTCAAGTCAAATTCCCGGATAACCGTTGCGCGTCCCCGTCCTTTCGCATGACCGCAGGGATCGACGACAGCTATCCTCGACAGCTGGTAAGCATCATCATGTGTCAATATGACATCACGACCTCGTTTCCTTTTAAACTTCTCGTTCAGTTAAAAACGAACCAGTCTGGCTCCAAGGTAACCAAGGTAATTTCCATCACTTGTCATATTTTCGACTGACAAAATTTAAAACTCGGATTTGCTATCCTTCTTTCAAATTTTGGGGGCAAACTGTTTGGGCAAAAAATCACGTCGTACGACCACGACCAGAACAGGTAAGACGCACGTCATAATCCAAATCTTGTATTAAGATAAGGTGTTAGCTTCAATCTTCCTAATCATAGAAGTATTTAGAAGTAGTGAAAAATAGGCTAAGTGAAGAAAGCCTCTTACAGAGGCTCTGCCGAACTTACCGAGAGATCAAGGTCAAGAAGCTACAGAAGCTAAAGAGGCGCCCTACAGAAGCTCTGTCATACGCGCAAAGAAGACCAAAGACTCGGAATCCGGTGAAGACTGCTCTTCTAAGGACCAAACCGCAGAACCTCTGTGGCACTTCACAGAGCCTCTGCGGTCTTCAACAAAGACTTAAAAGATATTTATAATATCTTGCTACTGTTACAGGACCTGTTCATCAACTTGCATGGTAGCATGCCCTGTCCAACTGCAACGTGTCAAACTCTGGTTGGATTCAACAGGGCTTAGTACATAATAGACGTCTGCTGCATTAAATGCAATATAGCACGTCCAACTGTTCATGCCATCCGTCCAACTATTCATACCGTCCTTTGTGAAGAGTAGCATATGCTTTATGGTCCCCTTAGAGTAGTATATAAGGAAGACTCATGTTGAGTTCTTCCTATCCATCGATCGATCAATCGAACAATCGAAACAAGAATTCAAGAGAGAAAACATCACAAGAACACATAGCTTTAAATACTTTGAGAGTCATATCTGTTTTAAAAGCTTTGCTTACTCACTGTTCTTGAATCTGTTCTTAATATATATATTCAGTAAACTTTGAGATATTATTTCCTGTTCACTGTTTATTTATATTATTTTCTAAATCTATCAATCATATCTGTTAGTTATTCAAATACGCTTCCGCATCAAACATAAATTCGAACTAATAGATCTGACAATCTTGTATAAGCAAAACGGGAACCAACAATTGGTATCAGAGCAAAGCTTGATTATCAATATCAAGTGATCCTCGTTTTTACAAGATTAGTGATAGAAATCATTTTTTCCTATTCCTCATCTCTAGGTTAAAACTCCATTAAAGTGTACTCTGGGAACTGTTCAAACCCAGAAAACTTTCCAGATCTTCAGACTCATACTCTTTAAATCATACTATCTTTTCAGAACCTTAAAAATGACAAATACAAATAACTTCTTTACTGCTGGTTCACTCACCAAGCCTCCTACTCTCCTACGAGATGAGTATCCTCAATGGAAGATAAGAATGGTTCATTTCTTTGAGGGTACTGAAAAAAATCTAGTACATTATCTTTACAACCTTCCTCCTGTTCCCATGATAGCAGTACCACGAGTACCAGCTACTGCTGAATCTCCAGAAATCCCTGAACATCAAAAACCAAAACCAAAAGAAGAATGGTCAAATGAAGATAAGGTAGAAGATGAAGTTGCACATAAAACAAAAAGAATCCTGATAATGGCTATTCCCAACGAGCTTTTTCAATCCTTAGATGCATGCGAAACTGCGCACGATCTTTGGAAAGAATTAGAAAGACAGTTGGAAGGGGGTGCTAAAACACAGAAGAACCGAAGGGCACAGTACATAAATGAATATCATGCATTCAGAGCCTCTGCAACAGAATCTCTGCAAACAACGTACGATAGGTTCAACTCTCTCATAAACAAATGTAGAAAGTCAGGCATTCACAGAACCTCGGAAGAAAATAACGTTATGTTTCTAAAGAGTCTGAATGATGAGTGGCTTCAACTGTCTATGTCTTTACAAACAAACCAAGATCTAGACTCATGGACACTCTCTGATCTCTATGGAACACTAGCTGCACAAGAGCCTCAAACAGCACAGGCTAAAACAATAGCCATTGCACCATAAGCATTGGTTAGTAAATCAACAGAGGCTACAGAGAGACCAAGAAACGAGAGAGCAACAGAGGAGAATAAGAAGGAGAAGAAGAAGATAGTGATGGTTGGTAGCGAAGAAGACGAGCTGATAGAGGAAGAAATAACTCTTGCGTCATTAGCTAAATCATTGGCTCTATTGACAAGAGAGTTCAGAGGTAACCAAAGAAATTTTGGAAATGACAGATATAGCAGAGACAACCAGAGAGATAGAAGAGATGATGAAAGAAGAGAAGAATCAAATGACCGACAGAGGTCAGATGACAAGGTAGGCCACACACAAGAATGCTACAAATGTGGTAAGCCTGGTCATTATGCAAACGAATACCGAACAGAGAAAGGTGGAGACCAATAGAAGTCCGACGATCGAACTGGAAACACCTCCCAAGGTTGCTTCAACTGCGGCAAGCCAGGCCATTTCGCAAAAGATTGCAGAAGTAGACAAAATCGCCCACAGAAGGACTCAACTTTTTACAAAAAGAAGGCTGAATATTATGCACAAAAATCCCTAATGGCGAACAAAGGGCATTCTGAAGCAAATAAGGAGGACTTCGAGTCAGACTCTACCTCTGATGATGAATTCACCACCAATGCCCTGTTCTGTGGCATGGCAGAAGTCGACTCGGGCACTGACAATGAGGTATCCATTTCAAACTCTACCTCTTGTATTAAATATGTAGAAAATGATTCAGTTAGACTTAACATTGAACTGATTGAACTTAAAGAGATAAATGAAAGTATTCAGAAAAGACTCACCTTTAATGAGAGAGAAGTAAGGCTTCTCACTCAAGAAAAAGCCAAAATTTTTGAAGAAAAGGAAAGAGTAGAAAAATATTGGAGCAAAAATGTAGATCCTTTAAAAAGGCAAATTTCTGAATTAACCTCTGCTTTAAAAGTCGAAACTAAAGAGCTTTCAGTTTCTAGGAGTGAAACAACTGACATAAGAGCTCTCAAAGAATACTTTCAAAAAGAGAGAGAGGTACTTTGGCAAGATCTACTCAGAAGAGAGGTTTTACATAAAAACTATAAAGATGCACAGAAGGTGTATGAGAAAGTAAACTCACAAATAGGAAGACGAGGTATAGGGTACGATGATATTACTCTAGGTGTTGAAGGCAAAAGACTTAAACCTCTGTCTTCTCTGTTTGTGGTAGGAAAAACAAATAAACCAATTTTTCCAAACTTACTCTCTGTAAGTAAAAGGGTTAAAATCTCTGAAGAACCTCACTTGAGGAAACATACGAAGATGATCAATGTGTGGTTTGAAAACACAAATTCATCATCTTCAACCTCTGTCAATAGAGGAATCAAACCAAAGAAATATCTGAAAACACAAGATCAGATTGGTATCTTTAAGTTTGGTAAACCAGATTCTCAAACACAGGTCGCTTTTGTCTGTATTATAGATGTCAAAAAAAAATTATCTGCAAAAGCTCCTGAGTTTAAACCCATCTTTTCAGAAGAAAATCTTAAAAGATCAATTGAAAAAGAAATTTTGGAAGTTTTGAAATCAAATGTTTCAGAAAAATCTCTGTACATCCTCTATAGATCAAATTCTCGCTGAAGAGATCTCATCTGAAACCTCTGCCATCTATGAAAGTTTTTCTACAGAGGAAGAAAACTCGTACGATACATGCTCAGAAAATCCAGCCTCTGTCGAAAGAAATGACTCAACCTCTGTATATGAGGACGATTCATCCTCTGACAACTCAGAGACTGATTCTAAATCAGGGATAATTCACTGTGACACAGAGGATGTTAAATTCTCCTCTGAGGTTCTTAACAGAACAATTTCTCCAAAAGAGAAAATCACAGAGATACCTATCTGTCCAGATTTTCTAAAAATGTGTATACAAGTCAAAACCTCTACAGAGCTTGATAATTTGAAAAAGGCCTCTGAAAATCCTAAAAGCTCAAAATTTTCAAAACCTTTAAGGTCTGAAGCTAACAAATATCTTTCCTCTGTGACAGTGAAGACAGACGTTCACCACATAAGAGACTCACAGAAGGCAGGACCTAAACAAGATTTTTGCAAAAAACATTCTAGTATTCATAGATCTTCTTGTAATAGGAAATCTAATGTTAAGAACGAATGTAATGCCTCTGTGACTCAGTTCAATGAATTCAATGAAAAGTTCAAACAAATCACGTCTCATATTAAATACTGTCATTGTTTTGATCTTATGTTCAGATTGAAAAATCACTTCTCAAGTCCAGATTGCTTACTCTCCACTAAAATTCAAACTCCAAAGTCAACACCTAGAGAGATACAATCTGATCTTTCTACAAAAGATAAAATGTATTTCAAGAATGCTAAGGCAAACTTGAAAAATTCTAACAATATTGGACCCATATGGATATGGGTACCTAAGTCTCTATGATTGTCTTACAGAAGAGGTATGTGCCAATTTGGTATCTTGACTCCGGATGCTCAAGGCACATGACTGGCGACAGAAGTTTACTATCCACGTACAAAGAAACACACGATGGTGGATCTGTAACTTTTAGAGACAACAAGAAGGGACACATCAAAGGCTATGGAGTCATACAGAAGGAAAACGTCTCTGTATACAAAGTTGCATATGTGAATGGCCTTAAACACAACCTACTCAGTGTAAGTCAACTCTGTGATACAGGATTTGATGTCTTATTCAAAAGGACTTTCTGCTCTCTGCAAAGTGAAGACACAGGAATGGAACTTCTGCGAGCTAAAAGAAAAGGTGATCTGTATCTAATGAACTTTTGTTCAACAACCAAGGACAAAGTTTGCCTTGTAGCTTGCGAAAGTAAAGAAGCCTGGTTATGGCATAACAGGTTCTGTCACTTGAACTTTCACACCTTGGATAAATTGGTCAAACATGATCTAGTTAAAGGTTTGCCTAATGTTAAATTTAATAAGGATCACTTGTGTTCTGCCTGTGAGATGGGAAAACCCAGAAGAGCTTCCCACAGAGGCAAAACAGATGTGTCGTGCACTAGGCCTCTGTACATGCTTCATGTCGACCTCTGCGGTCCTATTGCCATACAGAGCCTAGGTGGCAAGAAATATATACTTGTCTTAATTGATGAGTATTCGCGCTTCACATGGGTTGAATTTGTTCGAAAGAAATCGGATGTTCCAATCATCTTGATTAATCTAATGAAAAGAATCCAAGTTCTTTATGAATGCAGAATACAGAAGTTAAGAAGTGACAATGGCACAGAATTTAAAAACTCTGTCATTGAAGCCTATCTTTCTACAGAAGGAATATCACAGAACTTCTCTGCCGCACGCACTCCACAGCAGAATGGCGTAGTCGAAAGGAAGAATCGAACGCTCGTGGAGGCCGCAAGAACTATGCTATCAGCATACGGATTGCCGATGAACTTTTGGGCAGAAGCAATTTCTACCGCTTGTTACACACATAATCGGTCAACCATTGTGAAAAGACACATCAAGACTTCTTACGAACTGATCAACAAAAGGCGGCCAAACATCAAGTTTTTCCATGTGTTTGGATGTAAATGCTTTGTTTTAAACGACAGAGATTCAAGAGGAAAGTTTGAAGTAAAAGCTAACGAAGGAAAATTCATTGGATACTCTGCCACTTCCAAAGCCTACAGAGTATACCTTACAAGATCTCACAAAATCGTAGAAAGTATCAATGTTTCTTTTGATGATTCTTTCCAAATGACTTCTGAGCAAATCCGTTCAGAACTCGAACTTAAAAGAGAAACCTCTGGTATCTCGCAAACTAAAGAAGACTTGAATCTTCTATTTTTAGAGATGTTCCACGATGACATTGATCCTTCTGTTGGAACCATTAGAGTTTCTGAAGAACCATCCTCTGTTGGACAAAATCCTACAGGTATGACTCTCACTGGTCCAAATAATGCTTCATCTTCTTCTATAAATACTACAGATGCAAATGCCGAAGAAGAAAATGCAGAAGATGAAACATCAAGAAAAACGACCACAGAAGCTGCTGAAAAACAAACTCCACAATCCACAGAAGAACCAATTACAGAGGTAATTGAGGACCAAGACTATACGTCCTCAGAGGAACAAACTCCACCACCACTCATACCAATCATTCCACAAATGGTAGAATCTTCTACCAAGGTAAGAAGAACGACAGAGGCTATACAAGAAGAAGATCCACAAGAAGCTTCTGAAGAAAGGTTCGATGACATTGATGACCATCTTCCTCGCACCACTTAGTGGACAAAAAGCCATCCTCCAAGCCAAATAATCGGAGAACCTTCTGACTCAGTAAAAACCAGGTCTGCCACTGCTAATTTTTGTTTCTTTACAAATTTTATTAGTGTGATAGAACCAAAGAAGATTTCTGAAGCACTAGATGACCCAAACTGGGTAGACGCCATGCAAGAAGAACTTCTGCAGTTTGAGCGTAACAGAGTATGGACTTTAGTACCTCTGCCACGAGGGAAACAGGCCATTGGGACTAAGTGGGTCTATAGAAATAAGAAGGATGAAGATGGAGTGGTCATCAGAAACAAAGCACGATTGGTGGCCAAGGGTTATAGACAAGAAGAAGGCATAGATTACGATGAGACTTTTTCTCCTGTCGCACGGCTCGAAGCAATAAGAATATTCTTAGCCTTCGCAGCCCACAGAGGTTTTAAAGTCTATCAGATGGACGTAAAATCAGCTTTTCTCAACGGTGAAATCCAATAAGAGGTTTACGTAAATCAGCCACCAGGGTTTGAAAGCTCAAAGTTCCCAAGGCATGTATACTACCTTGAAAAGGCTCTGTACGGACTGAAACAGGCTCCAAGAGCATGGTACGAACGACTTTCTACCTTTCTGCTAGTAAATGGCTACGACAGAGGTACAACAGATACTACCTTATTCTATAAACGTAAAAACAGTGAAATAATGCTTGTACAAATCTATGTGGACGACATAATTTTTGGGTCTTCTAACACAGAAGAGTGCAAAAGTTTTGAAAAACTCATGCAGAGTGAGTTTGAAATGAGTATGATGGGAGAACTAACATTCTTCCTCGGACTCCAAGTGAAACAAACATCAGAGGGAATTTTTATAAATCAGGCCAAATATGTCTCTGACATTCTTTTCAAGTATAGCCTCTCTGATACCTCTGCAATGAAAACTCCAATGGCCACTGGAAATAAGTTATCCTTAGATCCAGATGGCATCTCTGTAGAATGCACTCTCTACAGAGGCATGATTGGATCTCTGTTATACTTAACTGCAAGCAGACCTGACATTATGCATCCCACATGTCTTTGTGCACGTTATCAAGCTAATCTAAAGAAATCACACTATGATGCTGTGAAAAGAATCTTTAGATATCTAAAGGGGACCAAAAATCTCGGTCTCTGGTATCCACATAACTCTGGTTTTAGTCCTAAAGCTTATACAGATTCAGACTATGGAGGATGCATGCTCGACAGAAATAGTACCTCTGGGAGTTGTCAATTCCTAGGTGGTAAACTAGTCAGTTGTACCTCCAAAAAGCAAAATTGTGTCTCAACATCCACTGCAGAAGCTGACTACGTTGCTGCTGCAAGCTGTTGTTCTCAGGTTCTATGGATGAAGACTCAGCTAAAAGACTACGGCCACATCCTATTCAAAATACATATCTTCTGTGATTCCAAGAGTGCCATTGCTATCTCTGCCAATCCTGTGCAACACTCAAAAACCAAGCATATCGATATAAGGTACCATTTCTTGAAACATCATGTTGAATACGGTACAATCGAGATGCATTTTGTGCCCACAGAATACCAACTCGCGGACTTATTCACCAAAGCTTTAGACGAGAAAAGATTCAATTTCTTGGTGGGTAAGTTAGGAATGATCAATATGACGTAAAAATCCTCTGTAAGTATAGCTTTATCTTCTGTAAATATGTATATATTTCTAATTATTTTTTCTTTAATTAATTTATTTCTGTATGTAAGTTATCAATCTTAAATAGTTCTTAAAATCACAGAGCTTCTGTAAGTCTACTCAGAACCTCTGACAACCCCTACAGAACCTCTGGAAAATATGACCTATGTTCTATGCAAAACTTATCATTCTTTGATCCAAGCACAGGTCAAGGGGGAGCAAAAGGAAAATTCCTGATTTACAGAGGTGATTAGATCAAGGGGGAGCAAAAAGGGATCCGGAAATGATCTACAGAGGTAAAACTTTCAAGGGAAAGCCAAAGAAGAATGTCAATGAATCTATATCGACAGAAGTCAGACATCACAGCCGAGAAAAGAAGAACCAAAAGGCATGTCTCTCGCACAAAATGTTTTTGAAAACAGTTTTCTAGGACACAAATTGTCAAATATGTCCTAAATATACTGTGGATAACATTTCAAAAATCAAAAGATCAAAAAGTTTCATAAAATTTGAGTTATGAGAAATTTAAGGTCATAGAGCTTCTGCTGAGCTCAACAGAAGCTCTGCCAGAAATATGCTCTGAGATCGCAACTTTAACCTCTATCGATCTTTTGGAATGTTATCTCGGAAACCAAACAGACTCACCATGACCTTCTCGAACAAAACTTTTTCCATAACAATTTTTTTGGACACCAACTTTCAAATATGTCCGAAAAATATCTCTTAAAACAGATCAAAAATTGGATGATTAGAAAAGTTAATAGAATTTTCGTTATGAGATTTTTTCCCTCATAGAGCTTCTGCTGGCCCTCCCAGAGCTTCTTCAAGTTCCAACATAGCCACAAAACCTCTGCGAGTAAAAACTCTTAACTAAAAATCCTATTTGATCCTCTCCAATGCCTTTACAAAACGTTTTGGTTAAAAAGGAACCCCACATTAGTCATCATAACAATGAGATATATGAGAAAGGGATATACATCAAAGATTTTCAAAATCACAGAACTTCTGTAAACTACAGAAGTTCTGTCAATCTGTTACTTGGGCATTTCTGTAGTAATAACGGTTACTTTTACTGAGAGTGAATTACATGTGGCTAAGAATAACCCCACGCGCCTAGCATTAATGGGATGCGCACGACGTCCTGTCATCCTCTGACATGGCCTACGTGTCCCATTTTCATTGGGCGTACTTGGAATGTTTTCTGTGGAAAGTTGAACCCGCCGTTCTAACTTGAGTTCGGATTCCAAATTTTAATCCATTACCATATATTTTACTCTTTCGAATTCTACCGTTTTACCCTCCTATAAAAACCAAGCTTACTCTCTCATAAACTTTTTACAAACTCTCATTCTACTCTGGCGAAACCTGCAAATTTCTTATTCTCAGTACCAAATGGCTTCATCTTCTCAAGCTATCTCCCCTGCACACTTTCCGGCGACCTCACCAGAACATTCACATGCTCATTCTGAACATTCAGAAAACCCCAACCCTGCCCAAAACATTGAACTAGAAGATTCCGGCGATTCAGCAGACTTTGTTCCAACCACCCATCTTCAAAACTTCATAGCAAAGGATCATTTCGAAAAAGTACTACCAATCAAATCCAACAATTGCTATTTGGTCCCCTCACCCACTGCTTTCGGCGAGGCCCATGCCATTCTTCTAAACATAATGGAAAATCATATCCTCCTCCCTTTACTCTCAAGAACCCCAAAGAAAATTCCTGTAAGATATCTGGACCAGTTTTGGCAAAGTTGCCGATTTGATAAAGATGATTCTCTTATCAAAGGATACATTTCAAGACCTGACAAATCTGAGCATCTGGAAATCAAGTTCAATAGAACAATGTTCTCACTTGAATTCAACCTACCAACAAGGGGTCTTCTTGGATTAAAGAAGTACGCAGAGCAACCAACAGACGACGAGATCTGTCGTTTCCTAGAAATGCTTGGGTACAACACACCACTGAGGAAGAGAAATGACTTCCGCAGAGGCAGATTACCACCTCTGTGGAACACCTTGTTCTCAATTCTTAACAGATGCCTGACAGGGAAGATAGGCAGTATTGACCAGAGCTCACATCAGATATTAACCATCATGTATGGGGTTTACTATGATCTCCCACTGGATTACGCGACCATAATGATGCAAGAGATCATTAACACCATCGACAGAAAGAACAACACAAGAAGGGTCAAAGAGAACGATCCTAAGTTTCTACCACCTCTTCAATTCCAAAGAATACTGGGAGTCTTGTTCGAACCTCTGTTGCTAATACAGAAATGGCCAATGGAAGGGCCAATTCCCAAACAGTTCCCAATGAGCAAAAATATTCCCACTGATCATGTAGATGGCTACACACACTGCAGACCTTTGTCAAAGAAACTTCTGAAGTATGCATCGAATAAAACCCTTAAGAAAGAGTATATACGGGATCATAGAACTCCTAAACCGAGTCCTATGACACCCCCGCGTTTAGGTGTCCCCCTAGGAACAATGATTGCAGAACCTCTTTCCACTCAAGAAGAAAAAGATAACAAATTAGCAAAACACATGGCTATTCAACTTAGCTTCATAGCCAAACGTGCAGAGCTCATGGGAAAGAAGTCCTCTTCAAAATCTTCTGCTTCTACTCCAAAATCAAAAAGGAGGAAAACTGCAGAAGGCACCTCTACAAGCGCTACAGAAGATCAACCTTCACCTCCTCATGCCACATAAATTGGCTCATCTGCTCCTCCCTCTTCTCCAAAACAGAAGAAGAAAAGAAAATCAAAAACCACAGAGGAAGGGGCACCAAAACCTTAGAGGAGGAAAACCAAAAAGAAGCATGGTAAACCACTTGAGAAATTGGTTACCATAGAAGAGGAAGCAATCGCAGAAGAAAGAACTGCAGAAGAAGAAGATGCAGAAGAAGAAATGACAGAAGAGGGATATCAATCGCCCCATCAATCCCCAGATCGATTTGCTCACCAAGGAAACATTAACGATTTCCTACAGAACCCCGACATTGCCAACACTTTAAATACAGCAGGGTGGACGGCACAACCTCTCGACCACCATTCCCCAGAAGAACAATACTTCTCTATTTCCGGCATTGACACACATCTGCAAGAAGATGATCAAACACCCAGAGATCAATCAGCTGAGACACCTATTATTCTACAGAACCCCTTCATTCAGCAAGGATTGGACGTTCATAGAAGGAGTCCAAGCCCAGCCTCAGAAGAAATAGGACAAACAGAAGCTCAGTGGAATAGAGATGAAGTAACAGAGACAAGAATGGAGGTCTCAGAGGTAGATTCAGACGAAGAAGAAGCTGTCTAGTTACGAAAAGGTCTCTATCATCCACATGTCATGAAGTTATACGACTCTCATCAAATGTATGACTTCTTAGGCATAGAGCAAAGAACTTCAACAGAGGATAGGGTAGAAACATCTGGAGGAAAAGAAAATGTAAAAGAAAAAGATGCCGAAGATGAAGAAGGCACACATCCCTCACCCCTCCAAGTGCAACCCACACATCTAACTCCGCAGGTCTAGCTGCAGAAGGAGTTATTGAAATAGAGCAGCACAGCTTGATCCAAACCCAACCCAACCAGCCAGAAGTCACTCTTTCGACTTCTGCGCCCACAAAAAACGGGGAATCCATTCCTAGGGAGTCTCCTCAAAGAGACTCACCTATAGTTCGTGATCAATCGCCCCAGATCACACTAGAACACCCTACAGAGGAATTTGTTTCCTCTGCCACGCACGAAATAGGGCCAACCCTTCTTTCAGAGAGAAGTAGTGAGCACAACGACGAAGAGACTCTAGACAAGTCTCTGAGTCAACAGAAGGATAATCTAGTACCCACCTCTGAAGTGGATTTAGACAATGTCGTTCACAGAACTTCTGTAGAGTCTGAAGCACTAGATGCTTCTGCTCGAAGATCAGATGGAAATCCTTCCACCCCCAACGTACAAACAAGGGTGAACGATGGTGTCCCAGGAGCAGGGACTCACTCTGGAGACGAATGTGTTCCTCCAGAGGTTACACCAGGGACACAAGTATCAAGGGATGAGTTCCAAACCCTTGTCACCTCTATGAACCAAACCATGAAAGAGTTGCAAAGCTCTTTCACATCTTTTGCAGAGAAAACATCAACGGCCTTGCTGAATCTGAACACCAAAATGGACAATCTGTCCACAGAGGTGAAAACAGCCATCATAGAGATGAAATCTTCTGCGCAAACAACTGCAACAACTACAACCACTTCTGCTGCTAAAGATTTTAGAATTACCGCAACTTCTGCATTCAAGGAATCAGTAAAACATTTCCTTAAACAAATGAACAAGCAATCCAACAAATCACAGAGCATCACACCTGCAGAACTAGAGAAGGCTATGCAAAATGTTCAAGAAGAGGCAATACGCAACACAATACTGATGCAGCCTAAAGACTACATGACCAGAGCACAGCTAACAGAGCTCGGCCAAAATGTCATAAACCAGGTCACTGAAGTCATTGTCTCCTTCACTACTGCAAATGCCAACTACGTCAAAGAGTTCAGAAAAAGTGTCGGCAGAATGCGCTTCAACACAGAAGCAGAGCTTGCAACTCTTTTCGGCCTCTGTGATGATGTACGTGCGAAGTTGATGGCCGCAGGAGCAGAACTACCAAAGAAACCCAAAGCTTCCTGCAGAGCAGAGGGTACTTCTGATAAAAGTCAGGATGATTCTGATGATGACCATCCTGGTCCATCAGATAATCCTAAGGGGGAGAATATAAGGGAGAAAGCTACGACCAGAGGAATACAAGCTCCACCAATCGCAGCAGAACCAATCAGTCAAGCCCCTCCAGAACAAACCCAAGATCAACAACAAAATCAACAGACCACAGAGACAACACCCATCTCTGTGGAATCAACTCCTCAAGAAACCAATATTCCAGAAGCTGATCAGCATACCACAGAGGCAACAACCACCCCTGTGGTAATCAACATGGAAAAGAGTCCTTCAACAAAATCAACAGAAAAACCCCAAACCATACCAAGAAGAAAGTCGATTGCCAACAAACCAAAAAGAGCAACGACCTCTGCGACCTCTGCTTTTTCTATTCTGAGAAAGATGCACAATACAATGTCTGATCGAATGTCGCAGAGAGAAGAAGAAAGGCACATGTTCACATTAGCTTTCAAAATGGCAAGAAGATTCGATGTCCAATCTTCACCAACAGAAATAGAGCTCACAGAAGAAGTCACCAAAGAACCTCCAACAGAGGTTACAGAGCAACTCAAGCCAACAGAACCATCGCCACAAAAGTCCTCTAAAACACAAGTGTCAAAACCTACAGAGGCAACTATCAAGCCAACAGAAGCACCAACCTCCAAACCTACAGAAGAAACAGGTTCTGCCCCTCCAAAAGCCAAAGACAAGGGCAAAGCAATACTGACAGAAGAGCCCAAGAAAAAGAAATCATTGCCCAAAGCCTACAAAGAAATTGATGAAGAGCGCCTTTGATGCCTTTCAAACTCCAAAGCCTGAAGAAGAGGACTGGGCATATGGATTAAAGCCTCTGACAGACATTCCTCTAACTGGCAGAGCTGCAGAAATTGTTCAAAAGATGGAGAGTCTCAGAAGATAAGTACCACAACCTGGTCCAACACATGAAGAGATGGAAGAAGTGGTATACAAATACCTCTATAAACAAACCTTTCAGACAAATCATCCAACAGATCATGTGACAGATTCAAGGATCAGAGAAGAATTTGAGAACATCTTCACAAGGACAAAGCCAAGAACCAAAGCAGATGTCTTCTCAATCCACAAGATCAAAAAGGTAATCTTCTGCAAGTTCTCCTTTACAAGAACCTATCCAAGGGTCAGGTACAATCTTTACAAAGTCAGAAGAGAAGACAATTCAGAAACCACCTTCGCTGATGCTGACCTAAGAAATATCAATCCTTATGATCTACCTGACCTTCTACAATGGACAAAGGACAACTACAACACAGAGGCAAACACCAGAGCCTATCAAGTATTAAGAAAAGCAATGAGGGAAAAGCTTCTGATCTTCAGTATGATAGATTTTCAACTGGGAAAGGATCTTGGTCTCAAACATCTAAATTAACGACCACCAGAAGATCGCTGCCCACCCAACGCCGTGCCCAACTCTATCATTACAGAACCAAGATTCGGGTTAGTATTTCAAAACCCACAAGGAGAAATCAAACTATTTGTGTGCATGGATTGTCAGAAGTACGCAACTAGTACTCTGAACAAGTTCAGAGCAAGCCTTGAAAAATACAGAGGTACAGAGAAAATGGATAGAGATGTTGCAGATACTTTCATCAGAGAGATTGATGCCACAATTCGCCTAAGAGAACTCTGCATCAGTTTCTACAAAGAGATTAGAAGAATCGAAAGAGACAACAGAAGCTACAACGATTTCAAAGATGCCAAAATCTGATTCTCAAACCTCAAATCTCTGCAAACCAAGTCAAAAGTTTATCTTTCATTATACTCAAATGTAAAATGCCTCTGGCATATTTCTGAATGAAAGAACTTTCGAGGTATTGTTTAACCTCTGTCTTATCTAACTTAGCCTAACTAAACTCAAGTTAAATTTTTTATTTTTCACTACTTAGGGGGAGATTGTTAGCTTCAATCTTCCTAATCATAGAAGTATTTAGAAGTAGTGAAAAATAGGCTAAGTGAAGAAAGCCTCTTACAGACGCTCTGCCGAACTTACCGAGAGATCAAGGTCAAGAAGCTACAGAAGCTAAAGAGGCGCCCTACAGAAGATCTGTCATACGCGCAAAGAAGACCAAAGACTCGGAATCCGGTGAAGACTGCTCTTCGAAGGACCAAACCGCAGAACCTCTGTGGCACTTCACAGAGCCTCTGCGGTCTTCAACAAAGACTTAAAAGATATTTATAATATCTTGCTACTGTTACAGGACTTGTTCATCAACTTGCATGGTAGCATGCCCTGTCCAACTGCAACGTGTCAAACTCTGGTTGGATTCAATAGGGCTTAGTACATAATAGACGTCTGCAACATTAAATGCAATACAGTACGTCCAACTGTTCATGCCATCCGTCCAACTATTCATACTGTCCTTTGTGAATAGTAGCATATGCTTTATGGTCCCCTTAGAGTAGTATATAAGGAAGACTCATGTTGAGTTCTTCCTATCCATCCATCGATCAATCGAACAATCGAAACAAGAATTCAAGAGAGAAAAACATCACAAGAACACATAGCTTTAAACACTTTGAGAGTCATATCTGTTTTAAAAGCTTTCCTTACTCACTGTTCTTGAATCTGTTCTTAATATATATATTCAGTAAACTTTGAGATATTATTTCATGTTCACTGTTTATTTATATTATGTTCTAAATCTATCAATCATATCTGTTAGTTATTCAAATACGCTTCCGCATCAAACATAAATTCGAACTAATAGATCTGACAATCTTGTATAAGCAAAACGGGAACCAACATAAGGTCTCGACAAGAACCCATAAAACATCCGTCGTCGCCCGTAAAAGGTAAGTCGTACGTCCTCCATGACGCTCGACCATAGTATCGCCCATCCTGTACGACCATCGCGTAAGATCATTGTACCTTCGACCGAACTAACGTTAACCTTGACTGTTACGTTTGTCAAGTGTTTAATGCAGGAGTCAAAGTCATTAAAGAGCAACGGATATAACTGACGCAACCATCAACGATCGATAGCTGTAACGGACGAAGATCATCATGGATAATCACTCCGGCGACCGTTTCCAACCGTTGTAGCCGTTGATTGAATCATTAATGGGGTTAATTAATGACGCAAAGACTATAAAAGACAAGCTAAAGCATCATTTCAAGGGACATCGATTAAACATCCAATACACTTCAGCGAACCTCATCATACAGCAGAGAAAATCATCCAAACTCATAGCAAAGAACAGTCAAATTCTGGAGATTAAATACTGAAGGCCAGAATCTTACAGCGAACTAAAGAACACTCGAAGGAAAAGCTCAAGTATCAGTCTCGACGCACGACATCAGCCTTCGACAGATAGTTCACACTTTGTATTCACACACGACAAACACTTGTTATAACATTTAAACACTTGTACTTTACATTTCGAAGTATTTCCTTTATTTGTATTGTAATCATCGTACGACCGACGCCAGTACCAAGGACGTCGCCCCTGATTGGCGACCATAGTGCAGCGACGATATCCGTTGTCGTCCGCAGGTTTTTTCCTCGATTGAGGTTTTTCCTGTGTCATCAAATCCCTTGTCTTGATTATTTTTTCCCTCGTCGCACGTCTCGTCGAAAGATCCTTTCTTTAGTTGATTAAATCCACATCGACCTTAAGTTGTCCCTTTGGGGCGATTTTTGCCATTAACATAAGCTAAGTAAATTGAGCAGCCTTTATTGATACACTTACGAGCATTCAACAAAGAGATAAGGCAAGACTGATGATTTCTACAGTCACCATAAATCACTACTGGTCCCTTCTCAGGTAAAACAACATTTATCAACTTCTTATCACAAATTATATTAGCCAGATTCTCGGCTAACCAATCCATTCCCACTACCACATCAAACTCGATCAAGGCTATAGGAAATAACTGAATAGGCACTCCACACCCATCTATGTTTATCACTAAACTATCAAATACCTCATTAACCGGTACTTGATTATCATTAGCCGTATCAACCATTAATGCATGATCTAACACTTTAGGCTTTAAATGCATATAGACAGCAAAAGAAGGCGACACAAACGATCGGTTTGCACCGGAATCAAATAACACTTTAGCACGTGTAGAATTTATTAAGAATGTACCTGTAACCACATCGGGAGTCTCATCTGCTTCTTGCTCTGTCATCTGGAAGGCACGACCCCTTGCTCTTGGTACTTCTGGCCTTGGTACTACCGGTCTAACACCCGTTGGTCTTACTGACGCACCACCTAGTTGTATTCTCCCCAGTGGACAATCGGACTGAAGGTGATCAGGAGAATTGCACGAGTAACAAAATCTAACTACTCGACAGTCTTTAGCAATATGACCGATCTTTCCACACTTATAACAGTTTCTAGGATCAACTTGACAACTTCCTTGATGAAAACGGTGGCACTTTGGGCAAGGTCTTTCAACTGGTCGGAAAGGTGGACAGTTATCAAATCGCTGAAACCTGGACTTCTTCGGAGCATACTGCGGTCGTTACCACTTTCTTTTCCCCACATTCTTATCACTAGTACTTCTCCCTTTATCTTGTTCCACGGTTTCCACGGCGTCTACTGCGGTGGAGAAAGTTTCTGGTCCTTTAGCAATCACAAAAATTATGACTTCTGCATTCAATCCAAAGATAAACCTTTCAATCTTCATGGCCTCCGTAGCAACATAGTATTCCGCAAAACGAGACTCTTCCAAGAAACGAGCGGTGTAGTCCCGAACTAACAAATTCCCTTGCTGCAAGTTCATAAACTCCCCTTCCAATTGTTTAACTGCGGCTCGAGGACAAAACTGTTTCCTGAAAGCTATCACAAGTTCTTCCCAAGAATAAGTAGAATATATATCAGATCCTCCCGAGGAAATATGTGCTTCCCACCAGTATAGGGCATCGCCTTTCAACATTGCAGTTCCATAGAGTACTCTATCCTCTTCAGCGCATTTACTAGTCTTGAAGATAGCTTCTATTTCCTTCAGCCACTTCATAGCTTTCACTCGATCCCGATCTCCCGAGTAAATTGGAGGCTTACAACTTAAGAACATTTTATAGTCACACTTTCTTAGTACTGGTGTGATTGTAGGTGTAATAGGCATCTCGTCTTCCTGACCAGGATGGTGTATCAGCTTCATTATGACGAGTTCGATCAAACATGGCTTGTATATTGGCCTGCAGTCTTCCCATTTCGGCTGTTAAATCGTCCCTAGTAACAAATTCATTACCTCGTGGCGGAGCTCCACTCCCAGTTCTACCCCCAATTCTGCCTCCAATTCTGCCTCCACCTCTTTCTCCCCCTCTTCCCCTTCCTCCGGCTGCTGGGTTTGTTCTATTCGGATTTCCTCCTCCTTCCCGATTCGTTTGTCTAGTACCACTTGCCATTCTGTTGATTCAGACAAGGTTAATATACACATAAGCACATACCCCAAATAACAAGGTATTCCAGTTCAAACATGTACATGTAAGATCACAATTACACTGGCCAGGTGTAATCTGAAATTACCTTACATGATGTTCCTTCTACCTTTTTATATTTAACAACCCAAGGTTCTACAATAATAAGGACATCCTACTTCACATGCAGTTTAAGTCTAGGTACAGATAAAAATACCTAAATCCCTTAAACTATGACTCTGATATCATCTGTAACGACCCGTAATCCCATACATAGTTCAAATAGCATACATTGCATAACATCGTTAAAAACAAGAGATACATTATATAACAATTCCGGTCCCCTAGTCTTTACAAACATTCAGTACATCATTACAAACGTTTACATAGTAAATTACATCATTACTAATAACATGCTGTAACTACTAAACACATCATAGTCTTCAACTACAT
The DNA here is from genome assembly GCA_033807775.1 of Saussurea involucrata. Classification (NCBI taxonomy): domain Eukaryota; kingdom Viridiplantae; phylum Streptophyta; class Magnoliopsida; order Asterales; family Asteraceae; genus Saussurea; species Saussurea involucrata. The sequence continues at coordinate 116,243,768 of CM066319.1, forward strand.
AGTCCTCCAAAAGCTATTCGCGGTTTAACCTTCTTATTTGCTCTTACTCGATCCACGACTTGGAATACATATTTTTAAAACAAAATGAGGGTTAGACCCTGAGGTCTAGTGAGAAAATCCCCGTTAGTTAAAAACCATTTGCACAACATCATACACATACTTCACATAGGAATACCAATTAAAACTCATGCATCATGTATCTTTCCATCTAATTCTCTTGGCCATATTAATTGGTTGCGAGCCAATTAATTAATTTACACCGTTGTACTAAACACAGCCAACACCACTGTCCCTCTGTACAACCAACATACACCGGTCCTAAGCCCGGTCAACTAGCACCCATGCAGTGTAATACTCATATAAACATAATATGCACATTATCACACTCATTCCACATATATGTATTCCAGTTGAAAATATTTTAAGTAAAAACTCACCGGTTTGCTTTATCAAAACTATTTCTAATCCTCCACAAAGAATTCTACTTTCACATTCGATTCACAATATCTGAAACAAATAGATGCAGATATCTCTTTACCATACAAAACACATAAGTCTTACTAAAGCTAAGAACTCTAAAGAACTCAAATCCTTAAATGTTGCCCCCAAACCCGAACTTAAGTCAAGTCCACAGTACATTCGGTCCTCATTCATTCCCTATCCATGAATTAACAAAACACAAGCTACTGGATACTTAAAAGCATCTAAACTCACCAATTTGACCAAACAGCAAAAAGTATCCGGACAACACACCCTTTCCGGACAACACTAATATTCCGGACAACACCACTTTCCGGATAACATTACCAATCCGGATAACACATTTTTCCGGATAGCAAAGCAACCCGAATACTTGACTCGTCCGGACACCTTAGAACATCATCCGGATACTGTTAATCAAAATAATCCGGATACATTCAACTTATCCGGAAACCACTGTCTGTTCATGCATTTTCTGCCCAGATTCGACTGTAATTACTACCAGGCTTGAAATCAACTATTCTAATCCGATAGAAACCTTCTAAATACAATTATACACATAAAATGTAAAGAGACATACCTTAACTTCACTTCCAAGCACACCAAATTGAATCCCTAGCCTTTTATCTTCTTTCTTCTTCTTTTGGTCTCAAAACACACACACTACACACACTGGTTTTCTGGATAATATCTGACTTTATGAAATATCTGATTTCATCAAGAGGTAATATCAACCTATTTTACTACTTTAGTCCTTGAACTTATCACTAATGACCAAAACACCCTTATCTTATAAATTAACCCAAATTTTACCCTAAACCTCACTAATAAAGTTAAATATATTTAACGGAACTAGAATTTAGCTAACGAACTTACCCGGGGTATTACAGATACTTTGACGGAGCATTTTTTTTATCATGGCTTGAATCTGGCTTCGAGCCGCATTCAATTCCGATTGAAGCTGAATCAGGGGATCTTGATAATTTGCCATGTACCTGAAAGACTTTACAAGATCGTTAGAGCGGTGTGTGTTGGCTTGAGATTTTCTCTAGATGGGGTCCCACGGATGGCGCCAAACTGTTAATGCCAAAAATCGCACAAAAGTACAGCTTAAGGTCGATGTGGACATTTAACAACTAAAGAAACGTATCTCAAGCCAAATAACAAAATTGCAAGGAAAAAGTAAAAGAGACAAGAGATTTGGTGACGCAGAAAACCCCAAAACGAGGAAAAAAACCACGGTCGACTATGTGAGAGTTGACAGTGCACTGTAGTCGCCAAACAGGGGCGAAAGTCATTGTGTTACAGGTGATTTGTATACAACAGATTACAAATAAATGTAAATATAAACTTGGTCGTGTGCAAACGACGTAGGTCGTGCGTAAATCGTGCGAAATAACTTGTCGTCGTGTGGTCTGAACTGTCGTCGTCAGGTGGTTCGAACTGTCGTCATGCGATACTTGCGTGTTCGATTGCCTCGTTGTATTGAGAGAAAAATTTAGAAATGAGTATAAGTAGCTCTGTTTGTTCTCCCTTTGCTCGAAGGTGGAGCAGTCTTTATATAGCTTCGGTCGGTACTAAATGTGCTTTAATTGTTGGTCTTGTAACCGCTGTCGACATTAAATGCGCTTTGATGATTGTCTTTGTAACTGCTGTCGGGCTCTAAATGGCATTGATGATTCGTCCGTTACTGGTCGTTGTGCCATAAATGGCTGTACACCTGTATTAATGAACAAAAGAAACGGTTGTTGACCATGAATGGTTAGTTTAATCGTAAGACCATCTTAAGTTCAGGACGTCGGTCTTATGGAGCATACGACCGTTGTCGAAATACAAGATTATATATATGACTGTATATGTCTTGTAAGACCATATCTTAGTATAGGAATGGTCTTATAAAAATGTCGTGAGACTAGGATAAAAATGTCGTAAGACCACTAGGTCGTAAGACCAAGATGATGATGTCGTAGGACCAGAGCGATATAAGACCGACGACAGGAGACTGTCGACGTAAGACCAACGAGTCATTACTGGCGACACGTAACTGGCGACATAAGACTAGTGACGTAAGACTAATAACGTAAGACTAGTGATGTGTGACTGGCGACGGGTTACTGGCGACATGTCGCTAACGATGTATGTCGTGCGACGTGTAACATGCGACACGTGACGTGCGATCAAGAGATGTAAAGACACTATCTTGAATGACTATTGACATAAGATGTCTTTTAATAATCAACTATCGTATGCCGGGGATAAGGCAATAATGGGTATTACCTTCATCGATCGGGGGTATGACTTTTGTAGGCATTAGGGTAATCGAAGTCCATGGGTCATGTATAGGGAATTCCCCAGGTCGGTCGAGGGTGTGATTTTTTACCCAAACACCCATCAGGACACATCTCCGGTGGAATCTGACCGACTTTACTCAATGTAATCCCCATAGGGATTTTTGCTAGACTCCTAAAGTTGTCGAGATCATCCTGATCTCTAATGGAACTTGCAGGCTCAGTCGACATTTTTATCCTCGTTAACCAGATTTGCAGGTCTGAAAAACCCAAAAGATCCCAGTTTTTCCTAGGTTTTCTAGCGACAGACTTACGAAGCATACAAAAGATGAAGAGTCGTACCTTATATAGGTGCTCTAAACCTCGAAAAGCCTAATCGATTCGAAGTTTTAGCAGGTTTCGAAAGGATTCACTGAAAAATGGCAAGAAATCGGGAAGAAATATCTCTCTAAACTCCCTGAAAGCGTATACTGGAAAAGATCCACCATGGGTCTCTATTTATGTAATGGATCGTGTCAGATCGAGCCTTTCGATGATCGACACGTGCCCATGTCTTTTCGTATACACGAACAGATCGTCGACACCTGGCGTTTACAGCTGTTAAGCATGATCGCACGTCAACATGACGTCACGATCTTATCGCCATTTCAACTTCCCCTTTAGTTGGAGTTGGACCGATCCAGTTCCAAGGCAACTGAAGCGATTTTCGACACGTGTCACGACCTCGGACGTCCTACTGACAAAAATTTGAAAATTTGAAATTCGAATTTGCCACTTTATTTTTAAATTTTGGGGGCAAACTGTTTGGGTAAAATTTCACCAGCCTCGACAATGACACTCGATCGTCGTAAGAGACCTTACGACCTCGACCAAGTAACGTATGGAAACTGTTATGATCTCTTTGTTTAATGCATGGTCAACACCATTAATGGCCAACGGACATAACCGACAAGGGTAATTACGAGCATTAACCTCAGTGACCATTACTTAAGGTTTTATGGAGTTATTTAAAACCACGAAAGCTATATAAACAAAGGTTCCATCATCATCTGTGCACAACTAAACTCTCAAGAATCACACAGCGAGAACACTTGAAACAAAACTCTCTCTCAAAGCAGACGACGGACGACGCGTAGTCTCTATACGCGACACATTTGTTTTTACATTCGGTACACTTGTCTACTTTACAAATTAGTTCATTTCTTTCATTTGTATTGTAATCATTGTACTCTCAACACTTGGAATCTAAGGACATTGTCCCTGTTTGGCGACCATAGTGCAGCGACGACATCCACTGCCGTCCGTAGGTTTTTTCCACATTGAGGTTTTTCCCGCGTCACCAAAATCCCTTGCGTCTTATTTATCATTTTTGTCGCATTGCTTTGTCGAATGATTTCTATCTTTAGTTGTTAAGCTCCACAATCAACCTTAAGTTATCCTTCTGGACGATTTTTGGCATTAACAATGATGTTGATCCCTCTGCAGAACTTCCCAGAGCCTCTGGAGACTCATCCTCTGTTGACCAGATAGATCAAGGTATATCACTTACTGGTCCCTCAAATTCTTCACCCACTTCAATTAATTGTGCAGGTACAAATATTGAGGGGGAGCAAGCAGAGGATACTATGAACAATGGCTCCACGACAGAGGCACTGGAAATTCCAACTACTATGACAACAGACGAATTGACACCAGAGGAAAATGAGGATTCCGTCTCAATATCTTCAGAGGAATCAATCCCTACTCTTATTGAAATACCTCAAGCTAAAACTTCAAGCATAGAAGTACCATCAACCACAAAAGCAACACTCAGAAGCTGTTACGCATAAGCTGCAGACTTGTAACATTAAAGATGGCTAAATCATCAGTGTTTGCAGCAGAGCCTTCTGTGGTTAACATATGCTCTAAAAATAAACTCAGACTTCAGAGCTCATATCTGCTGCAAAAATCAAAATATGCAGAGCTCTGAGCTATTACAGAGATCGATCAGAGTTATACTTACTACATTCTGAGGTTTAAGAAGCAGATCGCAGAGGCAAATTCACAGAGCCTCTGATAGGCCATTCAGAACCTCTGTTGATCAACAGAGTTCAATTTACAGAAGCTTTGTCGATCACAGAGAGTATGCACAGAGGATTCTAGCTGTTGTTCTACACTTGTGCACAAAAAGGTGCAATGCAAAGAGCCTCTGTGATCTCTCAGAACCAGAAACCAGAGCTTATTAGAGCTTAATCACAAAAGCTCTGTGAGGCTGTTCAGAAGTATTAAGCCATCCAAACTACCATTAAGCCACTGATTAAGCCGCTGATTAACCCACTTCTATTCTGACCATCCAGAGAATTAAAGATCTAAGTTTCTTTATGCAGAGTTTTGAATGAGATATTGTTTTTGAGTAGCTACTGTAGTCCAAAAAGACATGGCTGTCCAGATTAAGCCATTTCTGTAAAGTTCTTAATCATGCTTAATTCATACAGAGCTGATGCACATAATCTCTATGCATGCTCAGAAGTTCAGATGTCGTTTAGAGGACATACAAAGTCTCTGAAAGACAGTTTAGAGATGCTCTTATGGACATCTAGAGGAGCCAATCCAGAGCTTGATCAAGAGGCTCTATGGATCAAACTTTTCAGAAATAAGAGCACTGAAAAGAGAGGACTAGGAGTAGACCCAAGCTTGTTTATCAGAGGTCGTTGGTCCAGAAATTAAAACAAGCCAAAATCCCGGAGCCCGAAATTTTTCAGTTTGTTTGACAGCTTTGCGCTGCTTCAGAAACATATCGCACAACTTCTTACTCGGTGCTCCAGTTGAATTGGAAAGATAACTCACAGACGCACGACTTTGATGTCCTGAGTTTTCTCAAATAATGTAAGCTGTATGCCAAAATCAGCTTCAAAGTTTGATGTAAGGTGCTGGACCGAAAGCATTGCATTTAATTCATGCTCTTTCCGCTTTCAAGAACGGTGTTCTCTCGACGTCTCTTCATGGTTTCATGCTGCTATTGTAATATATTGATTGTCACTCACACCTCTGTTATTCATGTTTAATGCTCGGTGCTGAATGCTTACTCAACAGTGAAGTTGAGTCATGAAAACTGGACAAAATGGGGTTCATTCTCTCGGTTTTTCATGAAGATGAGCCTACATTTGAGGGGGAGCTGGTGATGATTTGAAGACTCGAAGAACGGAACACGAAAGTTTCTAAAGAAAGCAAGGGGAGACTAGAAGATGACGCCTTCCTTATAAAACATTAGGGGGAGATTTTTAGATTAAATTAGCCCCTAATTTAATGAATGTTTTATAAAGAATTATTGTAATAGGGTTTTATAATTAGCTTATGGGATTTTATCTAGTTATATGGGCTTAGCCCTTTTTTATCTTGTAAATGGACCCTTTATAAATGATTTTAGGGTTCCATTTTTGATAAGGTCATTTTGAAGAAACACACCAAAACACACACATACTATTCTCATGAGAGTCATCTTATTGTAAAAGTGTGGCGTTCTTCATTTTCCTTTCCATATTGAGTCAATGAATGAATATGAGATGAGTTCTTGAATATTATGTTCTTAATCTTCATCTTATCTCTATTTTCTATGGATTTCTTCTATTGTTTGCTTAAAATGGGATCTACATGAGACTAAAAATCAAGGACATAAGATGAGTAGACTTTTTTTCCTTATTCTATTTCTTTTCTTTTCCTTTTTTTATCGCAGAAACTTTGATACTAGTTGGGAAAAAAATAGCAAACTCAAATATCACATACACAAAACAAGTAAGATAAAAGACTCAAAATTGGTGTCGAGAGTGAGAAAAAAAACGTTTGTAACAAGATTAGGTAAGATGTGATTCACCACCCCACGTATGCATCTTCAAAAAGTGGGATGGTTTCAAGATAATAACCACATCCACCTTATGAAAGGCTCTTCCAACAACAACACCCAAATAACATGATCTGGTCAAATCTTCCAAGCTTTTGATGACATAAATATTCCCACGGTCTGATGTGTGACTACCGTGGGAGCACTATGGTTTAGAGAATGTTGCACAACATAAGAAAAAATCATTACATTAGAAATTTTAGCATCTTGAAGAACCTATTCACTATTGGGGAGTAAAGAAGGCTTGCTCATGTACTCAGATTTAGACTAAAAAATATCCGACTCTTTTTCAATATCACTATCATCTTTACCATCACATATTAATTTTTCATTATCATTTGGTAAGGGGCCTAGACTTTAATTTTTCAACTCTTCGACGAGTTGTCCTATCTTAGTGTTCAAGGCATCCATAGAGGATGAAAATTTTCCCATAAAAGTTACTAGATTTTCAATTAAGTTTGGGGAAATAGTTTCACAAGAGTGAGATATATCGGGTTATTCAAAAATATTGTCCGGTGGGTAGTTTGGAACAAAGGACAGGAATCCATAGTAAGGATTCGTCCCTGGAAAATCACATGAATAATCAACATGCTCCTCTATAACACCCGAAAATTTTAGGTAAGTTAATATCGAGATGTGTGTGCATATGTGTACTTGATGTTAGTGCCAAAATTATATAGTTGTATCAAGTTGAGGGACGTATCTTGTAATTTCACAGAATAGGTATAAATAGTGTTTTATTAGCTTATTCCTCATAAGTTCATGCTTACCAACTTTGTAATTCTCTCTACATCATCTTGTACTTACATCTTTGAGATCAATAGAGGGATGACTTATGGCATGATTCATTGTTGTTGATTACTTGTCTCCGGGATCACAATTGGTATCAGAGCAAGCAACAGATCAAATCACACTTGTTTTTCACGATTTTATTGGATATTTTTGGAGTTCGACACTTTAGGCTATTTTTCATCGATTTGGATTGACTCTACTCATTAGATGGATTAGGATTGATTCATTTATGTTCCTGGAGTGAGTCTAAGTTAATTGATTCCGCCAATTCACTGGAATTCGAACTAGATTGACAGATTTTTGATTTTTCGTGAAAAAGTATACTACCTAATGTTTTGAGATTGAATTACGTTTTCTGTTGGTTTATTGGCTATACACCAAGAACTAAAAGTGTTCAGATACACCTCGCGTACCAGCCTATGAAGTTTCAGAGTATTTGGATAAGTTTTGTGGAAAAACTTAGATTTTGAATTTTGAATCCGAGTTCATCTTTTCGCAGGGTTCAGTGTTCATCTTTATCGTGCGTTGCAGTTTCATAGTTATCGCAAGGATTTTTTATCGCTCCATTGTCGTGCGATAAAATTCAGAGATATTTTTATTGCGCCTTTGACGTGTGATAACCGTGAGAGAACAGTAGTTATCGTACCTTTGGTGTGCGATAACTAGAGTGAATAGTGTATCGCGCATTTGGTGAGCGATAACTTTGTCACAAAATTTTATCGTGGGTGTTTTGTGCGATAACGTTTTGGGAGGGTTTTGTGTGCGATAAAATAGTGAGTGTGTAATATTTCTTTCTGATCAAGATTGTATAAAGATCGTTGACAAGTAAAACACAATGACGACTAGGGACATGTTTGTAATTGGATCAAAAGGTAAACCTCATGTTCTATTCCCTAAGGATTTCAAGATTTGGAAAGATAGATTCTTGGATTATGTAGAACGACAAGAGAATGGAGATTTCATTCATAAATCCTTGAAAGAAGGTCCGATGGAGAAAGTTTATGAAGAAAAACCAAGTCCAGTAGCAGGACAAACAGTAAAGACTCTTATACCTCCTGAGAAGTAAACTGATGATGAGTTAAAGAGATATAATGTCGACAAAGCATCAAGATCATTGGTGATGCAAGCTTTGACAAACGACATTTATTTGATGGTTGATAGTTTGAATGAGACAGGAAAGGGCATGCTTGATGAGTTGATAAAACTGTATCAAGGATCAGCAGTTGAGAATCAGATGAGGATGTCAAATGTGATAAACAAATATGAGAATTTAAAGCAGAAGGAAGGTGAATCACTTGATAACACTTATGATAGGTTCACAACAATTTTGAATGAGTTGAACATTCACAAGGTTAAAAGACAATAATAGAAAATAATGTTAAGTTTTTGAGTGTTCTCCAACCAGAGTGGAAGAAATATTCTCATAGGATGAAACAACATTCGAAACTGAGTGAACTACCTCTACAAGAAATGTTGGAGATGCTCAAACAAGATGAAGAAGACGCTGATGAGAAGAGCGAGAAAAAGAAGAAGAAAGAAAATAAGGAAAAGAAAGAGGAAAAGAAAGAGAAGAAGGAGGAAATGGTTGAAAATGATCCTATTGCTCTGTTAACTAACAAGTCGGGAAAGCGTACAGTCATAAAGGAGAGTAAGTACTTAGATCCAACAATCAATGGTATTCTTCAGGATCTAAGAATTTTGAGCACAAGGATCATATAGAGTCAAAGAAAAGGTTCGAGGATAGGAAAGAGGAGAGTAAGAAGTTTGATGAGAAGAAATTTGTTGAGAAAAAGGCTGAAGAGCAGAAGTGCTATAATTGTGGGAAGACATGACACTTCGCCAAAGAATGTTGGAAACCGAAAGTGCGAGATTCTGATTATTACAAGAATAAAATGCTATTGGCAAAACAAAAAGAATCTGGCAAGGCATTATTAGCTGAGGAGGAGTATTGGTGTAATACCCCGGGTAAGTTCGTTAGTTAAATGTTAGTTCCGTTAAATTTATTTAACTTTATAATTGATGTTTAGGGTATGTTTGGGTTAAATTAGGAGTTAAGGGTGTTTTGGGTCATTAATGGAAAGCTTAAGGTCTAAAGGGTAATTATGGTTAGATAATATCCCTTAGGATATTCAGATATTCTCATTATCTGCAAATATCCAGATTTATTCCAGTGTGTGTGTGTTTTTGAGAGAGCAAGAAGAAGAAAGAAGGGTTGTGGCTAAGAGACTCAATTTGGTGTACTTGGAAGAGGAATTAAGGTATGGTTCCTTTGTATTTTGTGTTTGTAATTGCTTTTAGAAGGTTTCTATCAGAGTATAAACATCATTTACATAACTGGTAATAATTCATTCGAATTCTGGGTGAAATTCGGATGAACTGTCAGAGGTTTCCGGATACGATGAGAGTGTTCGGTAGTTTTGGTTGATAGTATCCGGAACTTGTTCTAGTGGTGTCCGGACAAGTCAAGTTACCCGGTAAGTTCCTCTTTTCCTTAAGTTTCCGGTTAAAATGAGATACCGGATGGTATCCGGATTACTTTGGTGTCCGGGTGTTATCCGGATTGGTTGTGTTATCCGGAAAGTTGATGTTTACCGGATAGTTGTGTTGTTCGGATAGTCTGTGTTATCCGGGAAGTTTGGGTTGTCCGGGAACTTTAGCTGTTTGGTCAATTTTGAGAGTTTAGACGCTTTTGACTATCCAGTAACCTATGTATTGTTAGTTATTGGACAGGGAGTGAATGAGGACTAAATGTACTGTGGACTCGACTTAAGTTCGGGTTTGGGGGTAACATTTGAGGATTAGAGTTAGCTAGAGTTCTTAGCTTTAGTAAGTTTTATGTGTTCTATTTGGTAAAAAGATATTGTATCTAATTGTTACAGATCCTGTGAATTCTGGGTAAAGGACTGAACCTGTTAAGAAGGCTTGGAAACGTGTTGATAAACAAACATGTTAGTTTTACTTCAAAATGTTTTCAAACTGGAATACATATATGTGTGTATTGAATATGTGATTATGTGCTTATGTTTGAAATATAATATGTGGAGATGTATATTATATTTACATGAGTATTACACTATACAAGAGTATGTTGGCCGGGCTTAGGACCGGTGGTGTTGGCTGTAATATTCGTACAGCGGTGTTGGCTGTAATTGTCGTACAGTGGAGTTAATTTATTAGTTGGCTTGCAACCAACTAATATGGCCATGGGAAGGAGACAGGAAAAGTACACGATGCGTGAGTTATGATTGGTATTTATCTTTTGTGATATATATATGGTATTTGTGCAAATGGTTTTAAAAATGACAGTGATTTTCTCACTTAGACCTCTAGGTCTAACCCTCATTTTGTTTTAAAAATATGTATTCCAGGTCGTGGATCGGGTAAGAGCAAATGAGAAGAGTACTATGTGTTTAGCTTTTGGAAGAAGGATGTTATGAAGACTAAGACGTGTTTTGAAGTTATAGTTTTGGTACTAGATATCGTGCATGTAATTAGCAAAAGGTTTGTAATAAAATACCCTATTTTGGATTGTAAAGACTAAAGGGACCGTATTTGTTATATGATGTGTATTGTTATATATAACGATGTTATGAAATATATGTTATTTGTTGTATGTTTGGGATCCGGGTTGTTACAGATGGTATCAGAGCCCTAGTTAAAGGGATTTAGGTATTCGTATCTCTACCTAGACTTAAACTGCATGTGAAGTAGGATGTTCCTATTATTTTAGAACCTTGGGATGATTAAGTATAAAAGGTAGAAGGAACATCATGTAAGGTAATTTCATATTACACCTGGCCAGTGTAATTGTGATCTTACAGGTACATGTTTGAACTGGAATACCTTGTTATATGGGGTATGTGCTTATGTGTATATTAACCTTGTTTAAATTAACAGAATGGCAAGTGGTACTAGACAAACGAATCGAGGGGGGGAAGAGGAGATCAGGATAGAACAAATCCAACAGTTGGAGTAAGAGGAAGAGGGGGAGAAAGAGGTAGAGGCAGAACAGGCGGCAGAGTTCAGCCGCGAGGTACTGAATTTGTAACAAGGGACGATCTAACAGCTGAAATGGGAAGATTACAAGCCAATATCCAAGCTATGTTCAACCAAACTCATAATAATGAGACAGAAAGACCAGATCCTACTCATGAAGAGGAGATGCCCATTACACCTACTGTCGTACAAGTGGTGAAGAAATGTGATTATAAAATGTTCCTAAGTTGTAAGCCTCCGACCTACGCAGGAGACAGGGACCCTGTGAAAGCTATGAGGTGGCTAAAAGAAATAGAAGCTATCTTCAAGACTAGTAAATGTGTTGAAGATGATAGAGTACTTTATGGAACCGCAATGTTGAAAGGCGATGCTTTATACTGGTGGGAAGCTCATATTTCTTCGGGAGGGTCTGACATATGTTCTACCTTCTCTTGGGAAGAATTCGTTATAGCTTTTAGGAAACAGTTTTGTCCTCAAGCAACAGTTAAACAATTGGAAGGGGAGTTTTTGAACTTGCAGCAAGGGAATTTATCAGTTCGGGATTACACCGCTCGTTTTCTGGAAAAGTCTCGTTTCGCGGAATACTACGTTGCCACGGAGGCAATGAAGATTGAAAGGTTTATCTTTGGGTTGAATTCAGAAATCAGAAGTCTGGTGATTGCTAAAGGACCAGAAACCTTCTCAGCCGCAGTAGATGCCGCGGAAACCGTGGAACAGGATAAAGGGAGAAACGCTAGTGATAAAAGTATGGGGAAAAGAAAGTGGGAAGGACCACAGTATGACCCAAAGAAATCCAGATTTCAGAGGTTTGATAACCGTCCGCCTTTCCGACCAGCTGATAGACCTTGTCCAAAGTGCAACCGTATCCGCCAAGGAAATTGTCAAGCCGATCCTCGGGTTTGTTATAGGTGTGGGAAGACCGGGCATGTTGCGAAAGACTGTCGAGTAACGCGGTTTTGTTTCTTATGTAATTTTCCGGATCACATTCAGTCTGATTGTCCGAGGGGAAGAATACAGCAAGAGGGTACATCGGGAAGACCAGCGGGTGTTAGACCAGTAGTACAAAGGCCAGAACAACCAATAGCAAGAGGCCGTGCATTTCAGATGACGACACAAGAAGCGGAGGAAACTCCGGATGTGGTTACAGGTACATTTTTAAAAAACTCTACACGTGCTAAAGTGTTATTTGACTCCGGTGCAAACCGCGTTCGTGTCTCCTTCATTTGCTGCTTATCTGTGTTTAAAGCCTAAAGTGTTAGATCATACTTTAATGGTAGATACTGAAAATGATAAACAAGTGTCGGTTAATGAAGTTTTTGATAGTTGTGTTATAAATATAGAAGGGTACGGAGTACCGATTCAGTTATTTCCTATAGCTTTGATAGAGTTTGATGTAGTAGTGGGGATGGATTGGTTAGCCGAGAATCAGGCTAACATAGTTTGTGATAAGAAATTAATCAATGTTGTCTTGCCTGAGAGGGGACCGGTAGTGATTTATGGTGATCGTAAAAATAGCCAGTCTTGCCTTATTTCTATGATGAAAGCTCGAAAGAGTGTTAGCAAAGGCTTCCAGAGTTATTTAGCTTATGTGATAGATACTAAGCTAGAAAAGAATAAGCTGGAAGATATTCCTATTGTTATTGAATTTCCAGAAGTATTCCCTGAAGACTTGAATAGTCTTCCGCACGTTAGACAAGTAGAGTTTGGTATAGATCTGATTCTTGGAGCCGCTCCTATTGCTCGTGCACCGTATCGTTTAGCGCCACCAGAGATGAAAGAAATGATGACGCAACTACAAGATCTTTCCAATAAAGGATTCATCAGGCCCAGTTCTTCGCCGTGGGGTGCACCGGTCTTGTTTGTGAAAAAGAAGGATGGTTCGATGAGAATGTGTATTGATTATCGGGAACTGAATAAGCGCACGATCAAGAACAAATATCCGCTTCCTAGAATTGATGACCTCTTTGATCAACTAGTTGGAGCGTGCTATTTCTCCAAGATTGATCTAAGATCTTGTTATCATCAGTTGAAGGTTAAAGAAGAAGACGTACTGAAAACTGCTTTTCGCACACGGTATGGTCACTATGAATTCCTTGTAATTCCGTTTGGACTGACGAACGCTCCAGCTGCTTTTATGGATCTAATGAACCGAGTATGTAAGCCATATCTCGATAAATTTGTTATTGTGTTTATCGATGATATCCTTATCTACTCCCGATCCAAAGAAGAGCACGCACAACATCTTCGTTTTAATTCTGGAATTGTTGAAGAAGGAACAGTTATACGCTAAGTTCTCTAAATGTGAATTCCGGCTACGGGAAGTTCAGTTTCTCGGATATGTAGTTTCCGAGAAAGGCATTCAAGTGGATCAGATGAAAGTGGAAGCGATTGAATAGTGGGAACCGCCGAGAACGCCGACCGAAGTACGTAGTTTTCTGGGTTTAGCCGGCTACTATTGAAAGTTTATAAAGGACTTCTCTCGTATCGCTACGACGTTGACCAAGATGACTCGAAAGAATATAAAGTTTGAATGGAAAGCGGAACAGGATGAAGCATTTAGAATTTTGAAAGAAAGACTTTGTAGCGCACCGATTTTGTCACTACCGGAAGGTTCCGAAGACTTTGTTGTTTATAGTGATGCTTCCAAACTGGGATTGGGATGTGTACTTATGCAGCGTGGAAAGGTTATTGCTTATGCTTCTCGTCAGTTAAAAGATCATGAAAGACAATATCCTACACATGACATGGAACTGGTAGCAGTTGTATTCGCGTTGAAGATTTGGAGACATTATCTTTACGACTCTAAATGTAAAATTTATACCGATCATAAGAGTCTCCAACATCTTTTTGATCAGAAGGAATTAAATATGAGGCAAAGAAGATGGCTACAATTGGTGAATGATTATGACTGTGAAATCCTTTATCATCCGGGAAAGGCGAACGTGGTAGCTGATGCGCTGAGTCGTCAAGAAAGAAGTGGAACAATAAAAGCTATTGCACTACGAACTGAACTTCTACCTAACATTTTCGATGAACTGAAGAAGTGTCAAGTAGAAGCCTATCAGGAAGAATATATGAAATCAGAACGGTTAGTGGGGTTATCAACATTGCTAGTGAAAGATGATCGTGGGTTATTGTGTCTGGGGAACAGAACTTGGGTGCCTCGTTTGGGTGGTTTACGTGATCGTGTACTACAAGAAGCTCATCAATCTCGATTCTCTATTCATCCTGGAACAAATAAGATGTATAAAGATTTAAAGCAATTTTATTGGTGGCCGGGAATAAAAAGAAGCATTGCTCAACATATGGAGGATTGTATTACTTGTAAGAAGGTAAAGATTGAACATCAAAAGCCGTTTGGTCAGTTGCAACGGTTAGAAATACCTATGTGGAAATGGGATCAGATTACTACGGATTTCATCACGAAGTTACCAAGGACTCTGAAAGGGTTTGATGCCATTTGGGTGATCGTTGACAGGTTGACAAAGTCTGCTCACTTCCTACCAATAAAGGAAACCTATTCGTTGGGAAGACTAGCCAGACTGTATATCAATGAAATAGTAACTCGACATGGAGTTCCAATCTCGATTATTTCTGATCGTGACAGCCGTTTTACCTCAAGATTCTGGAGAAGTTTTCAAAAGGAAATGGGAACGCAAATAAAGTTAAGTACAACGTATCATCCTCAAACTGATGGTCAGAGTGAATGGACGATTCAGACCTTAGAAGATATGCTATGGGCCTGCATTGTTGACTTTGGGGGATCATGGGATAAGCATTTGCCGTTGATTGAATTTGCCTACAATAACAGTTATCATTCCAGCATACAAGCGACACTGTTTAAAGTTTTGTATGGTAGAAAATGTCGGACTCCTCTGTGTTGGAACGAAGTGGGAGAGAAGCAATTAGCGGGGCTAGATATAGTTCAGTTAACCGCGGATAAGATTACTCAGATTCAGGAAAGATTGAAAGTGGCTCAAGACAGACAGAAAAGCTACGCCGACCGACGCCGGAAGCCGTTAGAATTCCAAGTTGGAGATTTTGTGATGTTAAAAGTCTCGCCTTGGAAAGGAGTCATCCGATTTAGGAAACAAGGTAAACTGATCCCGAGGTACATTGGACCGTTTGCAATCATAGAAAGGATCGGTGAAGTACCCTACAGATTAGATCTTCCGCCAGAGTTAAGTAGAATCCACAATGCCTTCCATGTTTCAAATTTTCGGAAGTGTTTAGTTACGCCGGATCAGGCAGTTTCTCTACCCGACATACAAGTTGATGAAAGCTGAATTATGTGGAGGAACCTGAAGCCATTGATGATCGTAAAGTCAAAGTTTTGCGGAATTGAAAGTGCAGGATCTATTCTTACAATCAATATAGAAAGAAGTAATTGAGAAATTGTATGATCAAGCCCAATTGTATTCAATGATGCACAGAATTACAGATCTAAGAGAGAGATCACCTCAAAGATTACAAGGAAAGAATACAAGTAATATGGGAAAATCAATCAGTTAGCAACGTAGTGCTAACCACTCTATTTATACTGCAACAAACATCTTAAAGCTACAGTACAAATAAGAAAGACTAATAAGAACATAACACGTGTCCTAATTAGTTTACACAATACTAAATAACGAAACTCGTCATAAGTTCTGAACAGGTAGTTCAGAACTTCTGAACATTCTTCTGATCACGCTTCTCAGAACTTCTGACTTCTCTTTCTCAGATCTCTGACTCTTCTTCTCAGAACTTCTGACTCTTCTTCTCAGAACTTCTGACTCTTCTTCTCAGAACTTCTGAATCTTCTTATCAGATCTTCAACACTTGGTTTATTGACAAAACTTCAGATCTAACAGGAATAAAGAAATCAGACAAGTAAAAGTACAGTGGCGACATCACAAAGGACATGATGCTACATGGGAATCGGAATCAAAAATGAGAACTAAGTACCCACACCTTTTTGCCTAAACCGAATTCCGGGAAGAAATTCTTTTAAGGGGGAGATGATGTAATACCCCGGGTAAGTTCGTTAGTTAAATGTTAGTTCCGTTAAATTTATTTAACTTTATAATTGATGTTTAGGGTAAGTTTGGGTTAAATTAGGAGTTAAGGGTGTTTTGGGTCATTAATGGAAAGCTTAAGGTCTAAAGGGTAATTACGGTTAGATAATATCCCGTAGGATATTCAGATTTATTCCAGTGTGTGTGTGTTTTTGAGAGAGCAAGAAGAAGAAAGAAGGGTTGTGACTAAGACACTCAATTTGGTGTACTTGGAAGAGGAATTAAGGTATGGTTCCTTTGTATTTTGTGTTTGTAATTGCCTTTAGAAGGTTTCTATCGGAGTAGAAACATCATTTACATAACTGGTAATAATTCATTCGAATTCTGGGTGAAATTGGGATGAACTGTCAGAGGTTTCCAGATACGATGAGAGTGTCCGGTAGTTTTGGTTGATAGTATCCGGAACATGTTCTAGTGGTGTCCGGACAAGTCAAGTTACCCGGTAAGTTCCTCTTTTCCTTAAGTTTCTGGTTAAAATGAGATACCGGATGGTATCCGGATTACTTTGGTGTCCGGGTGTTATCCGGATTGGTTGTGTTATCCGGAAAGTTGATGTTTACCGGATAGTTGTGTTGTCCGGATAGTGTGTGTTATCCGGGAAGTTTGGGTTGTCCGGGAACTTTAGCTATTTGGTCAATTTTGAGAGTTTAGATGCTTTTGACTATCCAGTAACCTATGTATTGTTAGTTATTGGACAGGGAGTGAATGAGGACTAAATGTACTGTGGACTCGACTTAAGTTCGGGTTTGGGGGTAACATTTGAGGATTATAGTTATCTAGAGTTCTTAGCTTTAGTACGTTTTATGTGTTTTATTTGGTAAAAAAATATTGTATCTAATTGTTACAGATCCTGTGAATTCTGGGTAAAGGACTGAACCTGTTAAGAAGGCTTGGAAACGTGTTGATAAACAAACAGGTGAGTTTTACTTCAAAATGTTTTCAAACTGGAATACATATATGTGTGTATTGAATATGTGATTAGGTGCTTATGTTTGAAATATAGTATGTGAAGATGTATATTATATTTACATGAGTATTACACTATACGAGAGTGTGTTGGCTGGGCTTAGGACCGGTGGTGTTGGCTGTAATATTCGTACAGCCGTGTTGGCTGTAATTGTCGTACAGTGGAGTTAATTTATTAGTTGTCTTGCAACCAACTAATATGGCCATGGGAAGGAGACAGGAAAAGTACACGATGCGTGAGTTATGATTGGTATTTATCTTTTGTGATATATATATGGTATTTGTGCAAATGGTTTTAAAAATGACAGGGATTTTCTCACTTAGACCTCTAGGTCTAACCCTCATTTTGTTTTAAAAATATTTATTCCAGGTCGTGGATCGGGTAAGAGCAAATGAGAAGAGTACTATGTGTTTAGCTTTTGGAAGAAGGATGTTATGAAGACTAAAACGTGTTTTGCAGTTATAGTTTCATTACTAGATATCGTGCTTGTAATTAGCAAAACGTTTGTAATAAAATACCCTATTTTGGATTGTAAAGACTAAAGGGACCGCATTTGTTATATGATGTGTATTGTTATATAACGATGTTATGAAATATATATTATTTGTTGTATGTTTGGGATCCGGGTTGTCACAATTGGTTAGACGAGACAGATGATGGGGATGAGGAAGAAACAACTGCTTTTGGTAAACTGTGCTTCATGAGCAAGAACGTTGATCCAAACCCTCAGTGATTTGATAATGACTCTTTAAGAATCACTTAGTGAAAATCATAAGTAGACAATATGTATTAATGTTTTGTCATCAAAGAAAATACTAAGTCTGTTTAGTATCGCTGATGAAAACATATCCTTTAAATTACACATTTAGCGATACTGTTCATCAAAGAGACCTGAGCCTGTTCAGTCTTGTTAATGATCGCTGATAATCTTAGTTGTTTACTTATGATCCCTGAAGACAAGTTTCACGTCAACTATGTTCTACGTTGAAGTCGAAGATCAAGGCCGAGAACCAGCGACAAGTCTACTAATGAACTGATGCGGATATCAGCGAAGCCAAGATTTGTCCACTCAACGTGAAGTTTCAAGTAGAAGACTTCAGCTAACGCTGAACTTTATCACTCGCTGATAAAGATCTATTCAGCTAACGCTGATCACGAAGTTTCCTCTACAAGTTACTTTTGTCTTACCCCTTGCACGCCTCCGTACGAAAATGTCAGAAAGGACATCCCTTTTGTCCAGGATCGTACAACCAACTCTAATTCTACACTGTACATCATGCGGCTACTAAGGTTGTCTACAAAGGTCAAACCATGCAACCAATCAGTTGCTGCCACGTGTAAAGTTATACTGATATGCATTAAATGCATGCAGTATATAAGAAGAACCCTACTTCATAAATGAAGTGCTCGACCATCTTCTTCTGTCAACTACTTTTTGTTAGAATACTATTCGTAGTATTCTTACCTCCTTTCTTACTTAATTCTAGTGCAAGAAAACTTAGTGTTTCTCTTAACTTGTTTAGATTAGGTTTATTCCTTAATCTTGTTCTGCAACAAGTTGTAAATTGTTTGATAAATATCAATAAACAATTTAGAAAAGTAAAATACGTGTGTTTGAATTCAACCCCCCCCCCCCCCCCTTCTACAAACTTGTATAACCCTTTCGGGACTAACAAGTGGTATTAGAGCGGATTGTTTAATCTCATAAACAAGATCTTGCTTATACTAATCTTTTCTCTTCCTTGCTATTTCTCATAATGGCTACCAACACAAACGAAAACTATATTGACAATGGTTCTCTTGCAAAACCCCCTAGATTTTCCAGAGATAACTTTAATCTATGGAAAAATAGGATGATACTCTTCTTAGAAGGTGTAGACCCTACAATGCCTTATTACATCGAAAATGGCCCATATATTTCTGTTAGGATTGATCCTGAAGTTTCAGGCACTACTACTAGAGCTACCATTCCTGAAAGAATCATTCCTAAAGAACCTCATAATTGGTCTGATGAAGATAAGAAGAAAGTGGCTATCGGCACAAAAGCCAGATCCATTCTTTCTATGGCTCTTCCTGACGAAGTCTACCATTCCGTCATGAACCTGAAAACATCCAAAGCCATGTGTGACACAATCTGAGTTCAGTATGAAGGTACGTCTGAAGTCCAGGACTCAAGAAAGATCAACCCGGTAAGACAATACGAAAGCTTCATTTGTGGTAAGAAAGAATCTCTCTCTGAAGTACATCAGCGGTTTAACTGTTTAATTATAGATCTGAAAACCGTTGGTAAAGAATATTCTAACTTTGAAATTCTGACAAAGTTCTTAGAATGTTTACCTGAAAGATGGGACAGTTATTCAATGTGTCTCAAGCTATCAAAGGATCTAAAATCTATGACTCTCTCTACCTTATATGGCACTATGCTCAATCATGAGCAGTCGTGTCATCTTAAGAAGAATCTTGTAAAAGATTCCAAAAGCACCCATGTTGCTTTACTCTCAGAGTCACCTTCCACTCAGCGATCTACTATCACTGTCACTGAGTTGGAAACTAACTCTGAATGCTCATCAGATGCTGAATCTTCAGATCTCGATGAATCTCTGGCACTCCTGGCTAATAAGTTCAGGAGATTCGCTAGAAAGAGTAACTTCAGAAGGAACAAACCCCTTGCACTCACTGACAAGCCAAAATCATCAACCCCTGTTGATAAGGCTACTGCTACCTGCTTTAACTGTGAGAAAGTAGGACACTTTGCTAGTGAATGCAGGTCAAAGAAAGGCTTTAAACCCTCAGCCTTCTCCAAGAAATCCTCTAACCCCAGGGCTAGAGATGACAAGTATCAAAAGCTAAAAGAAAAGTGTTGGTCCCGAAGAGCTATACAAGTTTGTAGAAGGGGGGGGGGGGGGGTTGAATACAAACACACAGATTTTACTTTTCTAAATTGTTTATTGATAAATCATTCACAATTTACAGCTTGTTGCGGAAACAAGATTAAGGATAAACCTAAATCTAAACAAGTTGGAACACTAAGTTTCTTGCACTAAGAAAGAGAAGGAAATTACTAATAATAACCTAACTCAAGATAAGAAGGATGAACTTGTCCAGAGTTAGCAAGTTACTTCAAAATGAAGTTAGTTCATCTTCTTATATACTGCATGCATTTAATGCATTGTAGTTTACACTTTACACGTGGCAGCAGCTGATTGGTTGCATGTCATTGACCTTTGTTGAAAACCTTAGTAGCCGTATGTTTGAACAGTGTAGTATCAGAGTGGTTGTATGAATTCAGACAATAAGGAGGTTCTTTTTTTGACATATCGTACGGAGACGTGCAAGGGTGGTTTAGACAAAAGTACTTTGTACGGAGGACTTCATGATCAGCTTTTCATTGATTCAACGATCTATCATTCTTTATCAGCGAATGATAGAGTTCAGCGATAGCTGAAGTCTTGTACTTGATACTTCACGTTGAGTGGACAAATCTGTGTCTTCGCTGATCCGCATCAGTTCATTAGGAGACTTGTTGCTGGTTCTTGAGTTTGATCTTCGACTTCAGCGTAGAACCTATGTTAACGTGAAACTTGTCTTCAGGGATAATAAGTAAACAACTAACTTATCAGCGATCACCATAAGTACTGAACAGACTCAGAGTATTATGGTGAACAGTTTCACTGAATGTTTAATCTAAAGAGTGAGAGTTCCTATCAGCGGTACTGTAAGATCTTAGTACTTATCAGCGATAGTGAAACTCTGATACATATTGTTTACTTACAATTTTCACTAAGTATATAAGAGAGGGTCATTATCAAATCACTGAGGGTTTGGATCAACAATCTCCCCCTATTTGATTATGACATAGCAACAGAGAAAATTGCTATTTAATGAAAACATAAGGATAAAATATTTGTCCCTTTTACTGTTTTCTGGGATCTTTTCTGTACCGATGGAGTAAAGTACGTTCGCTGAAATTTTTCTTTATACTTTGTAAAGATTACAAAGGGAAGTGGAAAAATTACAAGTACAGCGAATAAAATTACAAGTACAAAAAGATGTAGACAGATAAGGATAGAAAGAATTACAAGGCGATCCTATCCGTCAAAAGGTTCTTCCTTGATGAGAAGTTCATCGAGGGTCTTTGATGTGGGAATCATCCAGTCAGGGACATCTACTCCTTGATTCTTTTTCTTCAGATCTTCTTCAAAAATCAAGGGCTTCAGGTGTCTAGCTTTAATGTCGCGTCTGACTTCACACCAGTATATGAGATCTCTGAGTTGTTCGATGGGAGCGATGTGGAGCTCAGAGATACGTTGAAAGTGATAGTTTCCATCGTAGTCTAGAAAGAATATACCATAAGGATCACTTACAACTGTGCCAGGAATGAAGGTTTCTGCAGGTGGTAGGGAGGTGTCAAGCGCTGAGAGATCAGCATCAGGGCCAAGAACTTCAGCACGAGAGAAACCAATACCTGTTTCATTCCGTATATGAGGACCTGAATCTGAGACTTTCTTTTCCTTTGCAGAGATTTTCTTTGTTGAGGAGGAAGAAGAGTGGAAGGAGGAATATCCACAGCAGAGGAAACCAAGTCGATCTGTTTGTTTAAGATCTTCTCGACATGGCTTTTGAACTTTGAGCGCGATCCCTGAATGGCTAATTTCGTTTCTAACCATTCAGAGAGACCAAACTTTTCTAAGGTAGCAGTATAGAAGGTTTGCTTGGTCTTGTCTTCTCTGTAGACATCCACTTCAACAACAGGAACGTCTGCGTACAGTCTTCCTCTGATGTTTACTTTGATGATTTTTGATGGTCTAGATCGATAGTTCAACATTTCTTTAGACCATTCCAAAGTCGTATCAGAGACCTTAGTCTTTTCTCTAACGATCTTTTGAGCATCATCCCATAGCTGACGTTGAACATCAATGGGAGCTTTTTTCAGCTTGGGGTGTTTTACTGATCGTTGAGTAAGCTGGATGGCGTATTCTCTGTCTTTTTCTTCAGCTTCCCTTCTTTCAGCGATTAGGCGTTCAGCTTTGAGGTGTTCCTTGTATTCCTTTTGGGAAACTCTGAACTTTGTAGGAACCGAAGGAAGTTGATCACGCTTCAGAATGATTCGCTGATCTTCGAGTCTCCTGATCATTTCATCTCTCGTTTCTTGATCCTCTTCACTTAGCTTTTGAGGAGCCAAGGAAGGTCTGTTTTTGTGAGAGAGCATCTGTTCTTCAGGTTCATCAGTCTCAGAGATCAAATCAAAGACTGGGATTATTTCTTCAGCGTTGGGAGCTGGGATTATTGATGAAGTCGCAGCTGTAGGAACTTCAGCGATATCCTCAAACAGGGGAGAGGACTAGCTGAAACACAGCGATCTTACAAGTAAGAACTTGGGTAGAACAGATATAGAAAGAATGGGATAAAGTGTATGGAGGTTTGTGGAGTGTAGAACTGATAGTGTATAGAGGAGGGATGTGGAGTAAGGAAGAGGTTAATGTACCTGACAAACCGGCTTTTTAAGCAAGATCATCAGATTTTCATCTTCAGCGACACTTTTTCCTTTGCCCTTGTCAGTTTCAGATGCTGATGGCTTTGTCTTTGTCCGCTCCCCTGTAGGTTCATTTATCCGAATCCCTTTAAGAGCTATAGTTCTCTGAGCAGGCTTGACGATAAAAGAGTCATCATCATCTTCATCATCATCATTCTTTGGAGAAGAGGATGGTTCATCATCAGACAAGTCGATGGCTTCTTCATCTTTTTCTTCGAGTTGCTCCCCCTCAGATACAGAGGTAAGCTTCTCGGTTCCCTCAGGGTGTTCATCTCCCTGAGGTCCAGCGGCTGCTGCTTCAATTGTCTTCTCACCTTCTTCAGTAAAGGTGAGGTCTTCAGTCTTCTCTCCCCTGATAGATTCATCATGGGAAAGGTCTTCAGCGCTCTTCTCCCCCTCTTTTTCATGATGAGTGGGGGAGGAATGTGATGATTCAGCAGATTGTGTTGTTTCCCTGTCTTCTTGGCCAGGGATCCCCACACAGATTTCAATCGCTGATAATCTGGTTTCTATTCCAGAAATACCAGGATTGATCTTCACGAGTTCAGCACGATCCGCCGTAGTAAAAGATGGAGGTGCAGGTGCAGGTGCAGGGGCGGTCGTATTTGTCAGGATCTCCTGTAACAAAGTCTGAATGGAAGTGATGTCATTCTTCATTGTATTGACATTGGTCTTCACAGAACTCATGTCAGTTTTTACTGAACTGACATCAGCCTTTACAACAGACATATCACCTTCGAGTGTGCCAACCGATGTCTTCAGCGTTGTGACCTCGCTGGACATGGTGTCAACTGATTTCTTGATGTCGAGGTAGTCTGTGTAGATATCAGAGAGAACTTTGGTGAAGTCGGTGAGTGATTTATCAACCTTCTCCAAGTCAGCTTTGGAGGTATTCTTTTCGACCACAGTTGTTAGCTTTGTAAGATTCTCTCCAGCGTTTGTTACAGCTGAAGAGTTGTCGGAAAGAGTAGTAGTGAGACCGGTCAGCGTCGTTTCTATTGTCTTCAGAGAGGCGTTGATGTCTCTCAAATTAGGACCTGTAACATATAAGAACTTGTGAACAGAGGAAAGCTCAGAAGTTTGAGGTTTAGTAACAGTGTATAGGGGTTGGTGTATACCTGCAGGAGGATTGGTGAATTCAGCAAAATCTCGGGTTCCTGAGAAAAGTTCCATGTCGTCAGCTAAAGTGCGTGGACGTATGGTCATCTCTGCAGGTCCTATGCCCATCACTCCTAGAAGAGTATTTTCTTTAGCTTCTGGAGGAATCACAGGTGCTTCAGTGATAACTGGAGTAGAGTCCAAATGAGTAGAGGGAGAAGCGAAGGATAAGAATGGAGGTTGGGTACTGAGTTCAGCGTTGGATTCGCTGAGAATCGCTTCATCAGTCTTTTGAGAGACTGAAGGAGGTTGGGTAGTTTCCAAGTTTGTAACCTCAGCGTTTAGAGACGCTGAAGTTTGGATAGAATGGGTGGCTTGTTCAGCTGTGGCAGAGCGTACCACTGAACTTTCATTCAGCCCATCAAGAGGAGCTGAGGAGTCTTTAGCAATAGATTGCTAGGGTTGCTCCTTGGTTTTCTTAGTTCTTTTGGAACCAAGTTGGGTGTTAGAGTGTTTCCTTTTAAGAGAAGGAATGGAGGTTGCAGTTGGGTATCAGTGGTGGGTTTGTCCGCTGAAGGAGCTGCAAAAGTAGAAGAAGTAGGGTTTAGAAGAGTTAAAAGAGTAGAAAGATGTACCTCGTTTTCCACCGGTTTGAAGTCGAGTACCTTAGGGCCGACCTGAGAGAGTTTCAGGTCACCCTCTGTTGGGTAGCTGTCCTTCAGGCCTTTTTGGAATACAACGCTGATGAATCGAGGATAGGGAACCCATGGAGATCTGTCAGCGACGGAGTGCACTCTGAGTACCAGGTTATCATAGATAATCGATGCCCAGTCTATATGTAGACCTTTCAGCAATGCATATCCCATTGCTTGCTGAGGCTGAGCGGCTTGGTCAGAGGAGCCGGATTTGGCAGTCATGCAGCTGATTAAATGAGCGAAGATGAAATTCATCTCGCTGGGCATTTTCGATTTCTTGATAAGGGTCAGCTTCTTCTCGGGCTTCTTGTCCCTTCTTGTTTCCCACACATAGCCCATTGCATCGAAGAATGCAATGATGGCTTCCCTGTCTGAGTTTTTCTTGTGGTCAGGGAGGGGAACAAAGGGTTTTTCTTTGGTTGCGATGGGAAGGCCGAGGGCTTTGCGAATGATGGCAGGTGTAATCTTCGTTGTGCCATAGTCAGTGTCGCAGAGGATGCAGTCAATTGTTTTTTAGGGGTCTTTGGCTGAAGGTAGCTGAGAGTGTCTGGCAGAGTACCAGAATTGGGATAGCAGTAGCTGATGTGCAGGAGGTGTTATGGTCAGGGCTGTGGAGATGGAACAGTTCTTTAGGAATTTCACAGCATCATCTAGATGTGTGACTTGCTTTCGAGGAGGAAACTCGAGAAGCGCATAGAGGTTATTTACCTTGGTCCAATCCAGTTTATCAAGAGAGAACTTGACCTGAGGAGCCTTGAGGATTTCCACTTCCTCAGCAGTATCATCAGCAGCAGTGTTCTCAGCGATGGTGTTCTTGGGAATGTCAGAAGATGCCATTTTCTGTATTATCAATTCAACCAAAGATTAACAAATAAGAATAATCTTAATGTGGAAAGATTTTCCAATAAGATGGTTCGAATTTTGTCCATTTCATTCAGACAAAAATGTCTTAATGAAGATTAGGGTTTTTCTTGTTTTAAAAAAAAACGAAATGCAAACCCAAAAAAATCTTGTTTTCCAGTTTCCTTTTAAAATTGGGATTCTGGAAAAACGTATGAAGAACAAGTTTAAGATTTTGCGTTTTAAACTTGAAGAACAACCATGAAAGGTTGTGTTCATAAAACCATGAAAGAAATGATTTCATTTTAAAAGGTTCTTTTGTTTGATCTTGTGAAAACAACGAGAAGATCATTAACAAGTTTGAAGAAACAGGTAAAATAAAAGAATTATTAACCTGGTTCGTTGAAGAAGATGAAGTTCTTAAGTTCTTGAAAAACTTGAGAGCACAAATGCAACAGTAAATTCTTTTTCTTAGCTTGGAGAAGAAGTTCGTATAAAAGAAAAATATAAACCCATAATGAGTTTATATAGAGATTAGAGAGAGAGAAAATCTTGAGCGGGAAAAGATTTTCATCATGACACGGACACGTGTTTGCATTTGATTGGCGAGTAAACGAAACGTGCAAACGTGTGTCAGAAAGAAGGATGTGCCGGGGCTTATCCGTTGCAATGCCGTCACAACTGTCCTTTCATATTCTTGGATGTCTCTGAGGTTTTGAAAAACTCAGGGACACTTTTGAAAACATGAAGCACTGAATAGAAATATCAGTGTTGGTTTTAGAAATTTCAAAGTATCGCTGATAAGGAAGAGATATTCAGCGATGTAATTTATTTTGAAATCTTGCATTTACATGCGATTTGTCAGAGAGAGAAACATACCTTGATATCAGCGAATCACGTTTATTCAGAGAGAAGATGATAGAATGGGTTATACAAGTTGATTTTATCCTATCGCTGATCAAATGTGAACCACTGAAGATTTTACTCTTCAAAGTTCAGCATTCCAAGCTCGCTGATGAGAAAGTTGAACCTTGTCTCATCAAGAGTTTTGGTGAACAGATCAGCTAACTAATAATCAGCTGGGATAAAGTGAAGTTCTATATCACCATTCATCACATGATCTCTGATAAAGTGATACCTGATTTCGATATGTTTTGTCTTTGAGTGTAGCACTGGATTATTTGCTATAGCGATGGCACTTGTGCTGTCGCAATAGATTGGAATATTTTAGAGGTGAAGGTCATAGTCCAGTAGTTGATTTCTCATCCACAAGACCTGAGAACAACAGCTTCCAGCGGCTACATACTCAACTTCAGCTGTGGAGGTGGACACTGAGTTTTGCTTTTTAGTTGTCCAGCTTACCAGCTTTCCACCCAGCAGCTGACATCCTCCTGTAGTGCTTTTCCTATCCATTCTGCAACCTGCAAAATCACTATCTGAATATTCGATTAGATCGAATCCTGAG
This sequence comes from Saussurea involucrata, assembly GCA_033807775.1. Taxonomy (NCBI): domain Eukaryota; kingdom Viridiplantae; phylum Streptophyta; class Magnoliopsida; order Asterales; family Asteraceae; genus Saussurea; species Saussurea involucrata. The sequence goes on from CM066319.1 coordinate 116,270,856, forward strand.
TCTTTGGGATACCAGAGACCTAGATTCGATGTACCCTTAAGGTATCGAAAAATTCGCTTTACAGCTTTCATATGAGATATCTTAGGTTCAACTTGATATCGTGCAGACAAACATGTTGCATACATAATATCGGGTCGGCTAGCTGTAAGATACAAAAGAGAGCCGATCATCCCACGGTACAGCGTGACATTAACAGGAATACCCTTAGTATCCTTATCAAGTGTCAGTAGTGGTGCCATAGTGTCACACCCCGCTAAAGCGGAAATACGGGATGTCACAGCTAAAGATTTCATTGCGTAAGGTAGAAGACAACACACAATCGTCATAGCATAAAAAGTTTACAAAAGATACATCTTGTTCCAAAAATATAAAATTTGTCCAAAACATAATTTGACATGATAAGGAAAGACGTGTTGAATGCAGCTACTTGAGGTGCCTTCTAAAGTTCCAATCTTACTTGCTATTTCCTGAAAAGCATGTAAATGAGAGGGTCAACTATAAAATAGTTGGTGAGATCACAGGTTTAATGAGTACAATACGGTTTGTCATCGAAATAGTTTATAAACCACACAAGTGGATAAGTCAACCGGTTATAGAAAACAGTTTTAATCCGCACAAGTGGGTAAGTCAAAATAGTTTAAATCCGCACAAGTGGGTAAGTCAAAATAGTTTAAATCCGCACAAGGGATAATCAAAATAGTTTAAATCCGCACAAGTGGATTTTGTAAAGTGATTTAAATACTCATAAGTGGATAAATCAAAGCAGTTGAAATCCGTACAAATGAATAAAACAACCGGCCGTAAAATAGTTTTAAATCCGCACAAGTGGATAAAGAATTCATTTGTCAGCATGCGCAAGGTACAATATTGTATGCAATTACATGTTAAAGTAACGAGCCACTACCCAAACCTACTGACTGTATCACGCCCTGTAACGTCCCAAAAATTACAAGGAATTTAAAGCTTTTAAAAGTAATACATTTCATTATAATCAAACCAAAAGTTAACAAATCCCATTACAATAAGAATAAACGTCGTTATTTAAAACCGTCAACAAAGTTTAAGCAGCGGAAAGTTATATAATTAAATCCCCATTTACTAAAAATAAATTTAAACAATCTTCGCCTTGCGCCCGTGTGTACCGTCATGCCCGACTGCTACTCGCACCTGAAATCATAAGATATTGGGAAGGGGTAAGCACGAAGCTTAGTGAATTCCATCACATGCGCATATAGGAATTATATACACATCACCCCTATCCGCACATAAGCAACAACACCACAGTTACATAAAACGAGTAAACATCTACAAGTAATTATGTATCCAACACCTCGGTCCCACCGAGTTGTAATGTAACACACTCGTCATACCGAGTTCCCACAACGTTTCTTTCCACTTCCTCGGTCCCACCGAGTTGTAATGTAACACACTCGTCACACCGAGTTCCCACAACGTTTCTTTCCACTTCCTCGGTCCCACCGAGCTCTCGGTCCCACCGAGTTGTAATGTAACACACTCGTCACACCGAGTTCCCACAACGTTTCTTTCCACTTCCTCGGTCCCACCGAGTTGTAATGTAACACATTTATACTAAGCATTTAAACCAATCAAATATTACACACCACAAACAACTAGTTCACACCACAAAGACAGTAGTACATACAAACTACTATGACATGCATACAACCCCTAACTACACAGTGAGAGAACTCACCTTAAAGCAACGCGAGTATCCGCAACCGCAATCACAAGTCGGCCAACTTCACTCACCTTCTCCCACCTAATTACGTGTTAACAAATGTCAAAGTGACGCCCCAACCCAAAACCACGACTACTAAATTATAACATACACATTCCAGCTTTTACTCTAAAAACACAGGTCTGTTCGGGACCTGTTTAACCCCTTGTAAACTGATAAATCCAGAAATATTAATCCATAATCACAAAGTCCCATGTCTTAGGGTTCCAGGGACATATCGCACGCGCTCTAACGATTTTTCTACAATTTATTATGGATTTTACAAAACCGGTTAACTACACAGCGAAAAACAGCACCTTTCATTACAAAACAGCGGTTTGACACTAGATACGGTCCGAACTGGTTTTTCCGTAAAACATAAGAAACTTACTAGACTCATAAAGGGAACTTTTGACACTGGTTTCATCCCAATCCGACATTCCTAGAAGAAGTTATACTCGATACAAAAACAGGGACAGAAACTGCAGTTTCACATAAAATGACAAATAATGCTTAGTAACCCATTAAGCCATAGCTTAACCCAAACAGACCCGAATGAACCTTTGAGGATGCAAACAAATAGGGTATTCTAAGTGCAAGTAAAAACAACCCCCAAACATACAATCAACAACCACAATGAGACCCCAAAATTTTAGCGTGGAAAACCCCTCAAAATCGAGAGTAAAAACCACGGGACTACTAGAGCCGCTTCAAATCCACTACCACCAATATTAGAGTAATACAAAGTCTTCTCTAGATTATACTAGAGGCATACAAAACCATCATACACTTGGAAATAAGTACATCAAGATGTATGGAACCAAAATAGAGCAAGAATGGAGAAAAATCACCACAAAGTTACTTTTGTGCAGAACCCCACAAAACCATGACCTCCGGACCTCAAAACCACGATCCCACCGTCCAGAATGTTGATGAAGATGTCTTTAAGCTGCTCACCAAAAATCACGACGATCCGACCGTTCAATCTCCGGGGAACAGAAGTTTTCTGCAGCTAGGTTTTCAAAATACGAAAGTATTGAGCTCCATCCCTTTTTTCTTGTTACTCACGAACACCACACCAAAAAATGATACAAGGGTTTGGTTTGGGTTGCATGGGCCAAAACTCTCACTTTTTGGCCCTTAACAATTTTGGTCCCTCACTACATCCTTCTCGCAAACTAACCACGTCTTGACATATTTAACTATTAGGTTCAATTCGTCTAACCCCGCTAACGGAAACCATGATAAATAAAACTTTTAAAAAAGAATTAAAACAAAGAAATTACATACCGGGATACGGGCTTTACAACTCTCCCCCACTTGGATTAGACTTCGTCCTCGAAGTCTACGTCCGCAAACAGCTCTGGATAGCTTTACCACATCTCAACCTCGGGTTCCCAAGTCCACTCGGAGCCCTTTCTGTGTTGCCACTGGACTTTCCTCAACTAGAATCTAAATTTCTCACCCCGTCTAGAATTTCTCGAATACTTTTCTTACTAACAAAACTCCTTCACGGACATTGGAAATATGATCGTAAGAACACTCCAGCAACTGAATTCATTCCTAGTCAAACGACTTCGGTTGCCTCCCAACCTTAGATGTTCCATACATCCCGATTCAACTTGCAAGCTCTAACCATCCTAAAGGTGCTCACCAACATACCCTACAGGATACTCGAATTCGATAATTCCTACCATTACTGCCGATTAACTTCCACGAGTTCTAATAGACTCCCAAAATTATTTCACACAGATCATCAAACCAGTAAACTTATAATCACCCACGCAGGTCATTCCACCATAACCATTCATCACAAATAAGCATCTCAGGGTTACTACTACCATCATCATAATTATTTTCAAATCGGCTACAAATCTCCGATTACACTAAAGGTGTTTGGCCTCAAGCCCAAAAGTCGACACCTAAATATACTACTTACTTCAAAACGGTTATTGCGCATTTATTCTCTTAATTACAAAGGGCATCCTTCCCTTAACCGACACTATTCGGCCTACCATATTAACACGTGTGGAATACCCAATCCTCCACCGTCTACTTATCCCACACGCTCGCTCTAGGAAGCCTAGTTACACTGTATCAAAATACTCCTTAACGCCTACCTCCCAAGTACGTCTCAAGGCCCGGCGCATCGGAACTACCTCCCAGGTAAGTGCTCAAGACTATATCTTCCTAGTGCCTACTAGAAAGTCAAGGTCATAACACAAGAATACCGGGGTCCCACCCCGAGATACCCAACCGACCATTACCAACGACTGACTGTCATGACCAAGGATCCAAAGCAAACAGTCTACCAACAACATGCCTATTCCGGATTGACTCACTCACCCAAACATGTAAACACTCAACGTGCAAAGAATGCCAAACGGTGCGACAAAAACAACTCATCAACTAGACTCCACATCGAGCCATTAAAACCGGGCAATTGGCCCATGACTAACTCCAAGTCAAAACCGAGCAAAATGCTCCACGCTTGCTAGACCCATAGGTCGGAAAATGCGTTTAAACAAAGTTTAAGCATGCAATACTCTGAAATCAACCTTAGTCTCAGACTCAACACGGTTTAAACAAAAGAGTTTTCCAAAAGGACTCACACCCTAAAAATTCTCGAAATGACACATGACACTTAAAAGCACATTTCCCCAAATGGTTTACGAAATCATTTACAAAATATTTTCAACATCAGGATTTTCATCTCAAAAGATCGTATGTAATAAAACTACTATTACCTGATCGATAGTTACGCAAAACTGGACACGCTCGTCCCACATAGGAAAATCATGTTGAAAATCGTTCCATTGCAGTTCAGTTTACTCACACAAAAGCAAGCGTAATAAATAATTTCTTTAAAATGAACCGCCTCGATTCCAGTATGGATTGACTCATGACGTGCACTTAAAGTAACCGCTTGACCTTAAACAGGGTGCGACCAAGGTGTGTACATAATTCAAAATAAGTTTCACGACATTTGATTCAAAAATTCTTCTTTTTAATCATAAAAATGACGTGGCACAGGGTTCACCAACAAATCTTGCGCGCGCCGACTAGTCATACAAAACGATGAAACGGTTTACAAATATATTTTTGTTAAAACACAACTGTCTCGTGTAAGTTTCAAACTTAAAGATAAAACCAATCCGTTTCCATCATTTGAAAATATCGACTAAAACCTCATTAAATCTCAAAAGGTGGGGTTCTTTAAATTGATTTCCAAGATTTCTCCAAATGGTCACATAAACAAATAAGATATGCACCTCGTGAAATTAAACCCACACGACTCAACATGCCGTAAAACAAAACTTATTTAACGAAATCACTCAAATAGCTTTATACAGACATCGTGGAATGTAACTTTCCGTCTCAACTCTAACATATGTGGAGGGGTTCCAATGTTAAAGTCACAAGCCGTAGTCACTTGCCCAACATTTTAAACACCACAAAACACGGATATCATCTTACCCGAAAGAACCGTTGGAAAAATAACGAAATGAGACAAATTCTAACAAAGTTTGCACTCCCGTGATAAAACGATTTCATACATTTTCCAAAACCATATTTCAAAATCTTGTGTGTGTGCTGAACATTTCCCAAAATTCCAAAACACCATCCATAAAATGATTTGAAACACGAGAATTTGTTAATGCAATCTATTTCAAAGTCAAACTTTGTGAATGACTTAGTCGGCATTCTACGCCTCGACTCCTACTCCTCCAAATCTCTCCGGTCCACTAACGTCATCCGGACATTTAAACCTCTTAGGCAAGTTAAGAAATTACGTCAAATAATCCCTACGATTTTTCCTCAAATCAAAGTCGGTTCTATAATCCTATGATTCTAGCACAATCGTCCATCTTGGCCCGAAACAAACATCATCCTTATCGTCACTCCAAGTGATCAATATTAGAATCGTCTTTCTATTCCAACGACTACTAGTTTAGGACCTTCATCACTACCCCCAACGATCATCACCTCAAAACACTTCGAGTACACACCTGTACTAGTAGGTTTACTATAGTTGTTCCTCCTTGTGATGGCTATTATGGGTAGACAACACAACGGGTTATTAGCACATAATAACTCATACTAACAACACTCACGCTCAACTCCTTGGATTCCTCGTGACTTCCCCGACTCGAGCATTGATCCTGTGCTTCCGGTAGTAGGAGCTCTACTACTACCATCCACACCTATCATCGCCCGTTCCGAGTTCCATCCCAAGGGGTCCAAGTAGTTTCTCGCCGAAACTATACACATATGCCTGCACCGGCATATGTACACACTCTTCCTAGCTCCCTAGGAATTCCATCCAAACCACTACCCTTGCTACTGCCAAATCCCTAATAGCAAGCAGCAGACATGCAATACAGTGTAATAAGCACCACGCAATTGAGCATACATACTCCTATGTTCTAGAAAGCAATCTAGCACACGTACTCATACATAAACGCCCTTCCCAGCTCTCTAGGAACTTCCTCTTATCCCACTACCCTTGCTACTACCGAATCCCTACTAATTATAACGGGTGACCTCGCGAATACCCGATGATATGCAGTGCGAAACAAATAGACAGTCGAATAAAAGACTCTATCCTAGAACGGTTGGACTCAAACAAGAGCTGCGCAATAGAACTAAATCGAATATTCTAAGGCTATAAATCTCTTACTGCATACAACCTAGAGGACATCCACTTAGTAACCTATCATAATTAGCATAAATTCCTAATAGCAAGTAGTTAAACATACATCATAGTGTCAACAACAGGCAATCTAGCATGCATACTCTATGATCTAGAAAGCAATAAAACACTAAGCATTGTACCTTTCCCTTCGGCTCCGGCTGACTGTACACACTGCGCCCTCGATCACCGTTCCTCGAACGGGTTTTTACTTTTTCTTTTATTTCCAAAAAGATTTAATAACGAATTTGAAAATTTCCCAGCCGCAATTTGAGACCAAACACACCGAGGTGCGTTTGATTCACTCAAGCTGTGCTCTGATACCAAGTTGTAACGTCCCAAAAATTACAAGGAATTTAAAATTTTTAGTAATACATTTCATTATAATCAAACCAAAAGTTAACAAATCCCATTACAATAAGAATAAACGTCGTTATTTAAAACCGTCAACAAAGTTTAAGCAGCGGAAAGTTATATAATTAAATCCCCATTTACTAAAAATCAATTTAAACAATCTTCGCCTTGCGCCCGTGTGTACCGTCATGCCCGACTGCTACTCGCACCTGAAATCATAAGATATTGGGAAGGGTAAGCACGAAGCTTAGTGAATTCCATCACATGCGCAGATAGGAATTATATACACATCACCCCTATCCGCACATAAGCAACAACACCACAGTTACATAAAACGAGTAAACATCTACAAGTAATTATGTATCCAACACCTCGGTCCCACCGAGCCCCTCGGTCCCACCGAGTTGTAATGTAACACACTCGTCACACCGAGTTCCCACAACGTTTCTTTCCACTTCCTCGGTCCCACCGAGCCCTCGGTCCCACCGAGTTGTAATGTAACACATTTATATTAAGCATTTAAACCAATCAAATATTACACACCACAAACAACTAGTTCACACCACAAAGACAGTAGTACATACAAACTACTATGACATGCATACAACCCCTAACTACACAGTGAGAGAACTCACCTTAAAGCAACGCGAGTATCCGCAACCGCAATCACAAGCCGGCCAACTTCACTCACCTTCTCCCACCTAATTATGTGTTAACAAATGTCAAAGTGACGCCCCAACCCAAAACCACGACTACTAAATTATAACATACACATTCCAGCTTTTACTCTAAAAACACAGGTCTGTTCGGGACCTGTTTAACCCCTTGTAAACTGATAAATCCAGAAATATTAATCCATAATCACAAAGTCCCATGTCTTAGGGTTCCAGGGACATATCGCACGCGCTCTAACGATTTTTCTACAATTTATTATGGATTTTACAAAACCGGTTAACTGCACAGCGAAAAACAGCACCTTTCATTACAAAACAGCGGTTTGACACTAGCTACGGTCCGAACTGGTTTTTCCGTAAAACATAAGAAACTTACTAGACTCATAAAGGGAACGTTTGGCACTGGTTTCATCCCAATCCGACATTCCTAGCAGAAGTTATACTCGATACAAAAACAGGGACAGAAACTGCAGTTTCACATAAAATGACAAATAATGCTTAGTAACCCATTAAGCCATAGCTTAACCCAAACAGACCCGAATGAACCTTTGAGGATGCAAACAAATAGGGTATTCTAAGTGCAAGTAAAAACAACCCCCAAACATACAATCAACAACCACAATTAGACCCCAAAATTTTAGCGTGGAAAACCCCTCAAAATCGAGAGTAAAAATCACGGGACTACTAGAGCCGCTTCAAATCCACTACCACCAATATTAGAGCAATACAAAGTCTTCTCTAGATTATACTAGAGGCATACAAAACCATCATACACTTGGAAATAAGTACATCAAGATGTATGGAACCAAAATAGAGCAAGAATGGAGAAAAATCACCACAAAGTTACTTCTGTGCAGAACCCCACGAAACCATGACCTCCGGACCTCAAAACCACGATCCCACCGTCCAGAATGTTGATGAAGATGTCGTGAAGCTGCTCACCAAAAATCACGACGATCCGACCGTTCAATCTCCGGGAAACAGAAGTTTTCTGCAGCTAGGTTTTCAAAATACGAAAATATTGAGCTCCATCCCTTTTTTCTTGTTACTCACGAACACCACACCAAAAAAATGATACAAGGGTTTGGTTTGGGTTGCATGGGCCAAAACTCTCACTTTTTGGCCCCTTAACAATTTTGGTCCCTCACTACATCCTTCTCGCAAACTAACCACGTCTTGACATATTTAACTATTAGGTTCAATTCGTCTAACCCCGCTAACGGAAACCATGATAAATAAAACTTTTAAAAAAGAATTAAAACAAAGAAATTACATACGATTGTAAGATCCCACATTGGTTGGGGAGGGGAACAAAGGTTGCCTTATAAGAGGAACTTGATACCTCCCCTATCAGACGCGTTTTAAAATCGTGAGTCCAGGTGTGCGGACAAAGCGGACAATATCTGGTACGGTTAGCCTGGGATGTTACAGATGGTATTAGAGTCGGGAACCGGACTGGTGTGCCAGCGAGGACGCTGGGCTCCCAAGGGGGGTGGATTGTAAGATCCCACATTGGTTGGGGAGGGGAACAAAGGCTGCCTTATAAGAGGAACTTGATACCTCCCCTATCAGACGCGTTTTAAAACCGTGAGTCCAGGTGTGCGGACAAAGCGGACAATATCTGGTACGGTTAGCCTGGGATGTTACAAATACTTAGAAAAAAATTGCATTTTTAAACTTCTCGCAACCAACTGCACTACCAATACTCGCAACACACAGTAAGGAACAGTAACTTCTCGCAATGAACTAGACACGAATTCATGGAATTCGCAACAAGATTGATGAATAGTAACTTTCCGCAACCTTCTATTTGCGAACTATGCACTTCTCGCAACTCACAGTATGTGAATTCTGAACTTTTCGCAATCAAAGGATGCGAATTCTGAGCTTTTCGCAAGACAAATGATACGGATTCTGAACTAGTTTAAATTTCCATCTATTCTCAAATACAATGATGCGAATTCTGAACTTCTCGCAAGTAACAATATACGAATTCAGAAAATGTCACACCCCGCCAAAGCGGAAACACGAGGTATAACAGCGTAGGGTTTCATTCAAAAGGTAACAGTCAACACCAACCACAACATTCAATACAGTAGTTAAAAATATTACATTACAACGTTTTAAGCAAATTGTTCCAAAAAGAAGACGTCGGATACAAAAATTAACAGTAGAAATTTTAATGTTCTTGATGCTGATGTCATCATGCAAAATACACCCTACATGCCTTCACTTACTTATTAGCAGCTGAAAAGCATGATGAAAAGAAAAGGGTCAACTACAAAGAGTTGGTGAGTTCACAGGTTTTCATATGCACAAAAAAATAAATTTGTATGCAGAAATTGTTATTGTGAAACGTTTGTTCACACGAGGTATAAAGTATACAATGATGTCATCGCATTGAGCCACTACCAAACCTTCCGACAAACCAATGCCCCTTAAATTATTCACGTCCTACCTCAGCGGTGGATTAATTCCACATAGGTAAGACCATTATTGTTACTGGTAAAGTGCACTTCTAGCTCGTCAGCTTAAAGTGGGGTTGTCAAACCAAATAGCGCTACCCACAAATACCATTGGCTCATAATGAGTTAATAAGTAGTGTCTAACAAGTGGGGACTTTTTCATTTAAAACTCAAGCACATCAAAAAGTATACATACCTTAGTGCACAAAAAATTTAAAGTTAAGGTTCAACATTTCATAGCATAATTCAATCAATTTGAAATTCAATATCATGCTTTTCACCCTAAATTGTAACAAAATAGTAAAAAGGGGCTGTGAATACTCACGATGTTCAGCAAGGATTTCCAAGTGTTGCCGCACGGTTACCCAAATGCCCGGTTCTAGGTCCTTCCTATGGAGTGAAACACATTATCAGCTTCGGCTGACTCTTATGGCTAAAGCGTTGCTTAGCCCATCATGTCTTATAAAATGCCTTAGTGTTAGTTATTAATGTAAAGCCCGTGTTCCGGTATGGTTTTACTCCTATTTTATTTACGTAATTATTTGCTTTCCTCCTTTCATTTTTGCGGTTAGCGTAAGGTAGCATAGTTATTATATCGTTAAATTTTTTTTAGAACTTAGTGTTAATTGTTAGATTAGGATTGTAGAGGGGCTATTTATGACTTTAGTCAAAAGTGGGTATGGGTTTCGGCCCATGCAAATGGGGACCGAAACCCCTATTTTCTCTATACCTTGTTTTGCACAATTGCAATGCTAGCAAACCCACCCCTCGATTCCTTCTTCACGGCACTCCCATTTAGAATTCACAACCAAGAGCAAGGAACCTAGGTGACCTCCTCTAGTTTCTTTCACGGCACAACCAAGGGAGAAATCAATCGCACCCAAACGTTCTCTCCTTCCTCCTTCCTTGCTGCCGCTGCTAGCCACCGTGAACCACCAGCAGCAGCCGCCGCTGCCATCACCGGACAGCAACAGCAGCAGCCGGCGCCGCTGTTTCCGCCGGCGAGAGAGAGAGAGAGAGAGGAACCGAGAGAGAGTGAAGCCGAGAGAGAGAGAGAAATCAGCGAGAGGGAGAGATCAGCAGAGAGAGAGAGACGATCGGAAGGGGTCGAGTTGTCGTCGTGGTCTCGTTGTCATCGCCAGGTAAGGTTCCGTTCTCCCATTCTTTTCATTCGTTGTTGTCGCCGCCGCCGGCGACCACCGCTGCCGGAGATGGCAGTGGGTGGTGCCGGGTGTTGTCCAGTTTTCGTTAACCCGTATTAGCTAAACCCTAACCCGAAACCTTAATCACGTTACCGTTTATAAAAATCGTTATTTTATGAAAATTAAAGTGTGCTGTCCAGTTTTCATGTAACCATAACTTTTCCTTCGTAACTCCGTTTGAGCCGAAACTGGCGCCCACGGTTCAAGTTCAGGGTCGAGCACGTTTCCCGTGTTTTAGCGAAAAACTGGTTCGGTCTCTAACTGGGCGAAAAAGTGGTCGCAAGTTCGGTGTTTCGTCATTTCATGTAAAAAGATTCAGTAATCTGTCTCTGTCTTGCGTAAGCCATAACTTTTTCCTCGTAACTCGGTTTGGGGTGATTTCGGTGCCAAAAGTTCCCTTTTTGAGTCTAGAAACCTTTCTGTGTTTTGTGCAAAACCCAGTTCGGGGCGTAGCATGGGTCGAATTGTCGTTTTATACTGAAGGGTGCTGAATTTCGCTGTGCTGGAAACTGTTTTTGTAAAATCCGTAGTAAATTGTAGAAAAATCGTTAGGAGGCTTATAATATGTCCTTGGAACCCTAACTCAGAGTACTTTCTGGTCATGAAATAATATTGGGAATTTTCTGGGTTTAAAGGGGTCGAAACAGGTCCCGAACAGACCTGTTTTGGGTGAACGGAATTTAGTTTTAGTGACGGTTTAAGCGTGTGTCGTGTCATAGGGTCCGGGTCTCGTATTGACACGTTTTAACATGCGTTTAGGTGCTGGGAAGTGACCGTAATTGTGGAGCTTGAATTGTGTTGTTAAGCTGGGCGCGCATTCGAGGTGAGTTCTCTCACTGTGTAGTTAGGGGTTGTATGCATGTCATAATAGTTTGTATGTACTACTGTCTTTGTGGTGTGAACTAGTTGTTGGTGGTGTGTAATATTTGATTGGTTTGAATGCTTGGTATAAATGTGTTACATTACAATTCGGTGGGACCGAGGCCTCGATGGTACTGAGGTGTTGGTTACATTACAATTCGGTGGGACCGAGGCCTCGATGGTACTGAGGTGTTGGTTACATTACAATTCGGTGGGACCGAGGCCTCGATGGTACTGAGGTGTTGGTTACATTACAATTCGGTGGGACCGAGGCCTCGATGGTACTGAGGTGTTGGTTACATTACAATTCGGTGGAACCGAGGCCTCGATGGTACTGAGGTGTTGGATACATTACAATTCGGTGGGACCGAGGCCTCGATGGTACTGAGGAGTTGGATACATAATTACTTGTAGGCGTTTACTCGTTTTATGTAACTGTGATGTTGTTGCTTATGTGCGGATAGGGGTGATGTGTATATAATTCCTATCTGCGCATGTGTTGGAATTCACTAAGCTTCATGCTTACCCTTTCCCAATAATCTGTGGTTTCAGGTCCGAGCGGCTCCAAGGCGTGACAAGTACACACTGGCGCGCGAGGAGAGCTGGTTGTATTATGGTTTTATTAACTAAATGTTTATTCCGCTGGTTTTTATTAGAAATATTTTAATTACGAGTTTGCAAACGAAACGTTGGGATCATTTAATGGTTTGTTATGAATGAAATGTTTATTTTAAAATTTTAAATTTGCTTGTAATTTTTGGGACGTTACAACTTGGTATCAGAGCACAGCTTGAGTGAATCAAACGCACCTCGGTGTGTTTGGTCTCAAGTTGCGGCTGGGAAATTTTCAAATTCTTTATTAAATCTTTTTGGAAACAAAAGAAAAAGTAAAGACCCGTTCGAGGAACGGTGATCGGAGGCGCAGTGTGTACAGTCAGCCGGAGCCAAAGGGGAAAGGTACAATACTTAGTGTTTTATTGCTTTCTAGATCATAGAGTATGCATGCTAGATTGCCTGTTGTGGACACTATGCTGTATGTTGAACTGCTTGCTATTACGAATTTATGCTAATTATGATAGGTTACTAAGTGGATGCCCTCTAGGCTGTATGTAGTAAGAGATTTATAGCCTTAGAATATTCGATTTAGTTCTATTGCGCAGCTCTTGTTTGAGTCCAACCGTTCTAGGATAAAGTCTTGTATTCGACTGTCTATTTATTTCGCACTGCATATAATCGGGTATTCGCGAGGTCACTCGTCATAATTAGTAGGGATTCGGTGGTAGCAAGGGTAGTGGGATAAGAGGAAATTCCTAGGGAGCTAGGAAGAGTGGATGTATATATATATATATATGCTGGTGCAGGCATATGGTTAATTATATATTTAATTGTTGTTGTATGATCGGGGTGACCGATGGTTTATTAAGTATACATTTGTGGTTGTCTGATCGGGGAGACCGATGGTTTTGTATATACAGTAATTGTATGAGTTGCCTGTTTAGGATATGTTCTTGAACTGGCACGTGTGGATTAATTATTTTACGTGTATAGTTTCGGCGAGAAACTACTTGGACCCTCGGGATGAGACTCGGAACGAGCGATGATAGGTGTGGAAGGTAGTAGTAGAGCTCCTACTACCGGAAGCACAAGATCAATGCTCGAGTCGGGGAAGTCACGAGGAATCCAAGGAGTTGGGCGTGAGTGTTGTTAGTGTGCGTTGTTATGTGCTAATAACGCTTTGTATTATCTACCCTGAATAGCCGTCACGAGGAGAGACAACTATAGTAAATCTTCTGGTACATGTGTGTACTTGACTTGCTTTGATGGGATGATCGTTGGGGTAGTGTCGAAGGTTCTAAACTAGTAGTCGTTGGAATAGAAAGACGATTATAGTATTAGTCACTTGGAGTGACGATAAGGATGATATTTGTTGTAAGCAGATCATTTCGGGCCAAGATGGAAGATGGTGCCAGAGTCATAGGCTTATAGAGCCGACTTTGATTTGAGGAAAAATCGTAGGGATTATTTGACGTAATTTTCCATCTTGCCCCAAGAGGCTTAAATGTCCGGAGGACGACAGTGGATTGGAAAGGTAGAGAGGAGCATGAGTCGAGACGTTGAATGTCGACTGAGTCGTGCACAGAGTTTATTTTGAAAATAGGATTGCTTTACCTAATCCTTGTGTTTCCAATCCTTATATGGATTGTGTTTTGAAACTTTGGGAAATGTTTAGCACACACAAGATTTCGAATTATAGTTTTGAAAATGCTTGAAACCGTTTTATCACGGGAGTTGAAAACTTTGTAAAAGATTGTTTCATTTGATTATTTTCCAACGGTTCTTTCGGGTACGATAATATCCGTCTTTTGTGGTGGTTAAGATGTTGGGTAAGTGACTACGGCTTGAGACTCTAACATTGGAACTCCTCCACATGTGTTAGAGTTGAGACGGAAAGTTACATTCCACGATGTCTGTTTAAAGGCTATTTTAGTGATTTGTCTAAAATAAGTTTGGAATTCTAGTGTCGCTTAACTTTTCGTTCGAGAGTTTGTGTTACTAAGTGTTTATTTTGAAAATAGTTCAGTGTGTGGATTGATTCATGCGTGACATAAGTGATGCATGGAGGAATTTTGGTAACATTTCATAAGGAGTTGTTTAGTGCGCTTTTTAGTCAGCTAAAGGTTTTATTGACATTTTCATGAAAATGCGATTTATCGACTTAGGGGTATGCATACTGGGGTAACCTTTGTTCTCGGCATTTTGATGAACGAGTCGTGCAAGAAAATGCTTTAGTTCCTTTTTGTCGAAATGAAAGACCATTTGATCCAAGGAGTGTTTTAATGTTGTAAACATCATGCATACGATTACAATGTGTTATATTTTGGAAATATAAATGCGTAGATTTTTGACATTCGGTTAATTTAGAATTACCGTTCATTTTTTTTTTTTGGAAATTAAAAACTTTTGCTTTGGAGGAAACGAGTATTTTGAGCATTTTCGATAAATACATTTTTTTAAAACTATAATGTTTTGACATTATATGTCCCAAGTACGAAACTTGAGGAAGTGTTACAAGCTTGCATGCCTGCCCCCAGTTTGAGATTTTACGAGGTTTTTAGTCGATATTTATAATTATTAGAAGCGGACTGGCTTCTGTCTTCAAGTTTGCAACTTACACGAGACAATTGTGTTTTAACAAAAATATATTTGAAAACCGTGTCATCGTTTTGTGTGACTAGCTGACGCGCGAAAAATTTGTGGCGAACCCTGTGCCACGTCATTTATGACTAAAAAGAGGAATTTTTGAATCAAACGTCGTGAAACTTATTTTGAATTATGTGCACACCTTTGTCGGACCCTGTTTAAGGTCAAGCGGTTACTTTAAGTGCACGTCATGAGTCAATCCATACTGGAATCGAGGCGATTCATTTTTATTTCTTACGCTTTGCTTTTGTGTGAGTAAACTGAACTGTAATGGGACGATTTTCAACATGATTTTCCTATGTGGGACGAGCGTGTCCAGTTTTGCGTAACTATCGATCTGGTAAATGTAGTTTTATTATATACGATCCTTTTGAGATGAAAATCCTGATGTTGAAAATATTTTGTAAATGATTTTGTAAACCATTTGGGGAAATGTGCTTTTAAGTGTCATGTGTCATTTCGAGAATTTTTAGGGTGTGAGTCCTTTTGGAAAACTCTTTTGTTTAAACGCATTTTTCGACCTATGGGTCTAGTAAGCGTGGAGCATTTTGCTCGGTTTTGAC
Source organism: Saussurea involucrata (assembly GCA_033807775.1). NCBI lineage: Eukaryota > Viridiplantae > Streptophyta > Magnoliopsida > Asterales > Asteraceae > Saussurea > Saussurea involucrata. The sequence goes on from CM066319.1 coordinate 116,286,607, forward strand.
TTGGAGATAGTTATGGGCCAATTGCCCGGTTTTAATGGCTTGATGTGGAGTCTAGTTGATGAGTTGTTTTTGTCGCACCGTTTGGCATTCTTTGCACGTTGAGTGTTTACATGTTGGGTGAGTGAGTCAATCCGGAATAGGCATGTTGTTGGTAGGCTGTTTGCTTTGGATCCTTAGACACGATAGTCAGTCGTTGGTAACGGTCGGTTGGGTATCTCGGGGTGGGACCCCGGTATTCATGTGTTTTAACCCAGACTTTCCAGTAAGTGCTAGGAGGATATAGTTGTGGGCACTTACCTGGGGGGTAGTTCCGGTGTGTTGGGTCTTGAGGCGTACCTGGGAGGTAGACGTTAAGGTGTATCTTTGATACGGTGTGACTAGACTTTGTAGACCGAGTGTGGAGGATACGTCGACGGTGGAAGGTAGATATTCCACGCGCGTTAGTACTGTAGGCCGAATAGTATCGGTTAAGGGATTGATGCCCTTTGTTATTAAGAGAATAAATGCGCATCAACCATTTTGAGGTAGGTGGTATATTTAGGTGTCGACTTTTGGGCTTGAGGCCAAACACCTTTAGTATAATCGGAGAGTTGTAGCCGATTTTAAGATAATCATGGAGATGGTAGTAGTAACCCTGAAATGACCACTTGTGATGAATGGTTATGGTGGAATGACCTACGTGTGTGTTAGTTGACTTGATTGTGGGGGATATCTACTTGTGTTAGTGTCTAGGATAATACCACGCCTATGTGATTCATTGTTATCGGTTGGACCGATGTTCGGCGGGTGGCCGATGTTTGTTATCGGTTGGACCGATGTTCGGCGGGTGGCCGATGTTTGTTATCGGTTGGACCGATGTTCGGCGGGTGGCCGATGTTTGTTATTGAAATCGGTTGGACCGATGTTCGGCAGGGGGCCGATGTTTTGGTAATATAATTTATTGAAATTTTTGGGAGTCTAGTAGAACTCGTAGAAGTTAACCGGCAGTTAATGGTAGGAGTGATCGGATTCGAGTATCCTGTAGGGTATATTGGTGAGCATCTTTAAAATGTTTAGAGCTTGAAAATTTTAATCGGGAGGTATGAATCATCTAAGGTTGGGAGACAACCGAAGTCGGTTAACTAGGAGTGATTCCGATTGTTGGAGTGTTCTTCCAATCGCGTCTTCAGTGTTCTTGAAGGAGTGTTGTTAGTAAGGAAGTATTCGGGAGATTCTTAGACGGTGTGAGAAATTAGGTTTCAGTTAGTGAAAGTCCAGTGGCAACTCAGAAAGGGTTCTGGGTGGATTTGAGAACTCGAGTTTGAGTTGCGGGAGTACTATCCGGAGTTATTTGTGGACATAGACTTCAAGGACGAAGTCTAATTCAAGCGGGGGAGAGTTGTAAAGCCCGTGTTCCGGTATGGTTTTACTCCTATTTTATTTACGTAATTATTTGCTTTCCTCCTTTCATTTTTGCGGTTAGCGTAAGGTAGCATAGTTATTATATCGTTAAATGTTTTTAGAACTTAGTGTTAATTGTTAGATTAGGATTGTAGAGGGGCTATTTATGACTTTAGTCAAAAGTGGGTATGGGTTTCGGCCCATGCAAATGGGGACCGAAACCCCTATTTTCTCTATACCTTGTTTTGCACAATTGCAATGCTAGCAAACCCACCCCTCGATTCCTTCTTCACGGCACTCCCATTTAGAATTCACAACCAAGAGCAAGGAACCTAGGTGACCTCCTCTAGTTTCTTTCACGGCACAACCAAGGGAGAAATCAATCGCACCCAAACGTTCTCTCCTTCCTCCTTCCTTGCTGCCGCTGCTAGCCACCGTGAACCACCAGCAGCAGCCGCCGCTGCCATCACCGGACAGCAACAGCAGCAGCCGGCGCCGCTGTTTCCGCCGGCGAGAGAGAGAGAGAGAGGAACCGAGAGAGAGTGAAGCCGAGAGAGAGAGAGAGAGATCAGCGAGAGGGAGAGATCAGCAGAGAGAGAGAGACGATCGGAAGGGGTCGAGTTGTCGTCGTGGTCTCGTTGTCATCGCCAGGTAAGGTTCCGTTCTCCCATTCTTTTCATTCGTTGTTGTCGCCGCCGCCGGCGACCACCGCTGCCGGAGATGGCAGTGGGTGGTGCCGGGTGTTGTCCAGTTTTCGTTAACCCATATTAGCTAAACCCTAACCCGAAACCTTAATCACGTTACCGTTTATAAAAATCGTTATTTTATGAAAATTAAAGTGTGCTGTCCAGATTTCATGTAACCATAACTTTTCCGTCGTAACTCAGTTTGAGCCGAAACTGGCGCCCACGGTTCAAGTTCAGGGTCGAGCACGTTTCCCGTGTTTTAGCGAAAAACTGGTTCGGTCTCTAACTGGGCGAAAAAGTGGTCGCAAGTTCGGTGTTTCGTCATTTCATGTAAAAAGATTCAGTAATCTGTCTCTGTCTTGCGTAAGCCATAACTTTTTCCTCGTAACTCGGTTTGGGGTGATTTCGGTGCCAAAGGTTCCCTTTTTGAGTCTAGAAATCTTTCTGTGTTTTGTGCAAAACCCAGTTCGGGGCGTAGCATGGGTCGAATTGTCGTTTTATACTGATGGGTGCTGAATTTCGCTGTGCTGGAAACTGTTTTTGTAAAATCCGTAGTAAATTGTAGAAAAATCGTTAGGAGGCGTATAATATGTCCTTGGAACCCTAACTCAGAGTACTTTCTGGTCATCAAATAATATTGGGAATTTTCTGGGTTTAAAGGGGTCGAAACAGGTCCCGAACAGACCTGTTTTGGGTGAACGGAATTTAGTTTTAGTGACGGTTTAAGCGTGTGTCGTGTCATAGGGTCCGGGTCTCGTATTGACACGTTTTAACATGCGTTTAGGTGCTGGGAAGTGACCGTAATTGTGGAGCTTGAATTGTGTTGTTAAGCTGGGCGCGCATTCGAGGTGAGTTCTCTCACTGTGTAGTTAGGGGTTGTATGCATGTCATAATAGTTTGTATGTACTACTGTCTTTGTGGTGTGAACTAGTTGTTGGTGGTGTGTAATATTTGATTGGTTTGAATGCTTGGTATAAATGTGTTACATTACAATTCGGTGGGACCGAGGCCTCGATGGTACTGAGGTGTTGGTTACATTACAATTCGGTGGGACCGAGGCCTCGATGGTACTGAGGTGTTGGTTACATTACAATTCGGTGGGACCGAGGCCTCGATGGTACTGAGGTGTTGGTTACATTACAATTCGGTGGGACCGAGGCCTCGATGGTACTGAGGTGTTGGTTACATTACAATTCGGTGGAACCGAGGCCTCGATGGTACTGAGGTGTTGGATACATTACAATTCGGTGGGACCGAGGCCTCGATGGTACTGAGGAGTTGGATACATAATTACTTGTAGGCGTTTACTCGTTTTATGTAACTGTGATGTTGTTGCTTATGTGCGGATAGGGGTGATGTGTATATAATTCCTATCTGCGCATGTGTTGGAATTCACTAAGCTTCGTGCTTACCCTTTCCCAATAATCTGTGGTTTCAGGTCCGAGCGGCTCCAAGGCGTGACAAGTACACACTGGCGCGCGAGGAGAGCTGGTTGTATTATGGTTTTATTAACTAAATGTTTATTCCGCTGGTTTTTATTAGAAATATTTTAATTACGAGTTTGCAAACGAAACGTTGGGATCATTTAATGGTTTGTTATGAATGAAATGTTTATTTTAAAATTTTAAATTTGCTTGTAATTTTTGGGACGTTACAATTAAGTTTAAGTATTATTTTTCGTCGATGATTTCTAGTAATTTATTGGTTTTAAACGGCTTGTAGGATTTTATTGTTACATAATAAAATTTATAGGTTATAAGTAGTATTTAATCCATTTTACCACATTTTATATTTTCTTCATGACGAATACTTTCATTAATTACATATGTAATTGTTTTTCTCATTTACCTTGTGATTTAAAATGTTCAGTTTGTTATAAATCTATTATTTGTTAGGGTATTATTTATACCTTCATATACATGTATATATAGTTTTTATTTATGGTTTTGACAATTTCTACAATTTATAAGCTTTTTATCTTTTAATAACTCTACAAATCCCTTTTTCTTTTGAATTAGAGTTTTACTTTTCTGGTGGCAGAATATTAAGTCCACTTATGGTCATTTTTAATTATCTTCTGGAAATTTTTATTAGTCCAACTTTTTATATGTATCAATTTAATGTCTTAGGGAACTTTTTACATAATTATCATTATTTTTAGAGTTGGTTAGCTATTTTAATCATTACACTTAAGTTTAAGTGTCACAGTTACCAAAACAGTCTGCACCATCTTTTTGTCAAGTCCATTTGGAGGGTCAATCCTCAACGTTTTTTAGTGGTTCAAAATAGGTTTTAACCCTAACTCATAAAAGTATTTTCCAGAAAAATATCATCATTTTTGGTTACATATTGAGGGAGATATGACGATTTTAAGTTAGACCTTTTATTCTGCCAGATTCTGATTTCTTGCACACCAGTCTTGGTTTGTGTGTTTGAGACCTCAAATCTTAATATTTTTTAGTGAAACCAATTTTGTTCGAGTTATAACTCATTAAAATAATTTCCAGAAGGAAAATAAAGAATTTTAGTGGAATATTAAGAGACTTATAACTGATTAAAGTAGATATTTTTCTCTGTCAGATTGTCTTTGCACACTTAATTTGATATGGGTAGATGAAGGGTCAAATCTTCGAGTTTTTACATGAAATCACTTGGGTTTGAAACATAACACAATAAACAAAGTTCCAGAAAACGATTCATATCATTTGGTTAAGTATTTTTCAAGATATGGTCGGATGAAATGCATGCAAGTAATCTGCCAGAAACTAAAAATTGTTTATTCATGGAAAATGAGTGTTTTATCTCCATATTTTCACTCATATGGTTGGTTCATTGATTGAACACTCATTTACCACTACTTTGACAATGTTCTTAGATAAGAAAATCTATTTTTGTCCTTTAAAACTCATGCATGAACTCACACATCTCAGATTGTGACAAAACCCACATGCATGTTGTTATAACATCATCTTCTTGAGTTCTAGTTGTATGGCTTAAGGATTACCACCATTTGTTTGACATAACATGTCTTTGGTGATTAATCTACCATGAAAAGGGTCCATTAAGGTCCTAATTCCAGAAACTCAAGAATCATGAAGATAAAGTAGGAAAAAGAAGGAGAAATTACAAGTAGAATGAAGAAAATGAAGAAGAATACAAGAGAGATGAGTTTACCACTTCTAGGGTTGTTGTTTACCTTCCAAATCTTCAAGGATGGAATGTTTTGGGTCTGGTTTTTGTGACTGAATTCATCCAAGAGAGAGGGAGAAGGGAGAAGGTTGAGTGTTAGAATGTAGAGAGAGAGAGAGGAGGTGGGAAAAATGAAAAGGTTTCTTGAGAAAATGCAACTTTTAATTGGTGTGGGTGGGCTTAAATGATGGGGGCCGAATTTTGGGCTTAAATTTCTGTTTTGATTTAAAAATTTTTAAGGTTAATTAATATTGGGTAAGTAGCTGTTTTATGTAATTTTTATAAAAAACATTGATTTAAGGTAGCTAAATCCTCATTTATCTACTTAAATTTTTGATTTGATTATTTTAGGTTTAAAATTTATATTTGGGTATATATAAACTATATATTTACTCTTCTTATTATTAATATTGTTATAATTAAATGTTAATTGTTTCAATCGGCATTTATAAGACAGCTTAAGCGGTTACTTTTTCCGAAGCGTACTAATCCTTAGCTTAAACATTGATTTAAGGTAGCTAAATCCTTTCAATTATTTCAAATGGGCCAATATACCTCGGACTTAGCTTGCCTCTTTTTCCGAAGCGTACTAATCCTTTCCATGGCGATACTTTCAAAAGCACTTTGTCTCCCACTTGGAATTCTAATGGCTTCCTGCGGTTATCTGCGTAACTCTTCTGACGATCTCTTGCGGCCTTGAATTTGTCCTTAATAATTGCGATCTTGTCAGTAGTCTCTTGAATGATTTCAGGCCTAGTCAATTGTCTGTCGCCAATTTCCAACCAACTAAGTGGGGATCTACACTTGCGTCCATATAAGGCTTCATACGGTGCACAGTGAATGCTGGTATGATAACAATTGTTGTAGGAGAACTCCACTAATGGTAGGTGAGTATCCCAACTTCCACCAAAATCTATCACACATACACGCAACATATCCTTTAACGTTTGTATAGTTCTTTCTGACTGGTCGTCCATTTGATGATGGTAGGCAGTGCTCAGATCCAAACGCGTACCCAAAGCTTTCTGGAGTGATCGCCAAAACCGTGACGTAAAACGACTATCTCTATCCGAGATGATGGAAATAGGAACTCCATGACGCATAACGATTTCATTGACGTAAATTTGTGCAAGCCTTTCCATCTTGTAGTCTTCCCGAATAGGAAGAAAATGCACAAATTTCGTAAGTCGGTCCACTATAACCCAGATTGCGTCGTGCCCCTTCCTGGTCCTGGGTAGCTTAGTTACGAAATCCATAGCTATTTGCTCCCATTTCCATTGGGGAATCTTGGGTTGTTGTAATAGCCCATATGGTTTCTGATGTTCGGCCTTTACTTTTGCACAATTTGAGCACTGATTTACGTACAAAGCGATGTCTTTCTTCATTCCCGGCCACCAGTAGTATTCCTTTAGGTCTTTGTACATCTTGTCGGCTCCTGGGTGAATCGAATATCTTGATTTATGGGCTTCATCCAAAATTTATTGATCGTAGGTTATTAACCTTTGGTATCCAAACTCTGTCATCAAAGTAACGTACCCCATCTAACCTTGTTTTAAATTTATGTTCCCATTGATGTAGGGCCTCGTCCTTCAAGTTCTCTGCTTTCAACGCTTCTTCCTGAGCTTCAAGAATTTGTGTCTTTAGACTCGTCTGAACGAACACACCCATTGCTCGCACTCTTGACGGCTTCACCCTTTCCTTCCTGCTTAGTGCGTCAGCTACCACATTAGCCTTGCATGGGTGGTACTTTATTTCACAGTCATAGTCGCTAAGCAGTTCAACCCATCTTCTTTGCCTCATGTTAAGCATTTTCTGGTCAAAGATATGTTGAAGGCTTTTATGATCGGTGTAGATGGTGCATTTCGTGCCGTAAAGATAATGTATCTAGATCTTAAGTGCGAACACTACGGCTCCTAACTCAAGGTCGTGAGTAGTATAGTTCTTCTCATGAACTTTAAGTTGCCTCGAAGAATACGCAATGACCTTGTCCTTCTGCATCAACACACACCCCAATCCTTGGTGTGATGCATCGCAGTAGACTACGAAATTTTCCGCGCTTTCTGCCAACGCCAGAATTGGTGCATTACACAACCTATGCTCAAGTGTTTGGAATGCTTCTTCTTGTTTCTCTCCCCAAATAAACTTCTTATCCTTTTGGGTTAATTTCGTTAGTGGTTGCGCAATTTTTGAGAAATTCGCAATGAATCGCCGATAATAGCCTGCTAAACCGAGAAATTGGCGAATCTCTGTCGGGGTTTTCGGGGCTTCCCACTTCTTGATGGCCTCAATTTTTGCCGGATCTACGTGAATTCCCTTCTCATTAATCACGTGGCCAAGAAATTGTACCTCTCGAATCCAAAATTCGCATTTGGAGAACTTTGCATACCATTTCTGGTCTCTGAGCAATTATAGTATCAACTTTAGATGTCGCTCATGATTCTCCTTGCTTTGAGAGTAAATTAGTATATCATCTATGAACACGATCACGAACTCGTCCAGGTAAGGTCTACAAACCCTGTTCATTAAGTCCATGAAGACAGCTGGTGCGTTGGTTAGCCCGAAAGGCATAACCGGGAATTTGTAATGGCCGTATAGAGTCCTAAACGCCGACTTGGGAACATCCTCTTCAAGGACCCTCATTTGATGATATCCAGGTCGAAGATCAATTTTTGAAAAGTAGGTAGCACCTTGTAGTTGGTCGAATAGGTCGTGGATTCGGGGAAGAGGGTATCGGTTCTTGATAGTTAGCTTATTGAGCTCTCTATAATCGATGCACATCCGCAAGGATCCATCTTTCTTTTTAACGAAAAGAACTGGTGCACCCCATGGCGAAGAGCTAGGTCTTATAAGTCCTTTGTCAAGTAGCTCCTGGAGTTGTCCTGATAATTCCTGCATTTCCGATGGGGCCAAACGATAAGGTGGTTTAGCCACATGTGCAGCTCCAGGAACTAAGTCGATGTGGAATTCGACTTGTCTTGACGGGGGTAATCCTGGTAGCTCATCCGGAAACACCTCAGGAAAATCCCGCACCACAGGAAAATCTTGAATGCGTTTCTCTTCAATTTCCTTGACTATGACATGAGCCAAAAATGCGATGCATTCCTTTTTCAAGTACTTCCGCATCTTCATACACGTCACTAACTTAAAGTTCTTTCCGGACTTCTCTCCGTGTACGACGAGTGTTTCTCCCTCTGGTAGTGGAATTCAAATGATCTTTTCAGAACAACATATGTCTACCCGGTTTTTAGATAGCCAATCCATGCCCACGACTATGTCAAAGCTTCCTAGCCTAATCGGAATAAGGTCTATACTAAAGCTCTTATTATCTAAGTTTAAAGTACAATCCGTAATTACATCTCTGACCTTAACTTCCTGCCCATTAGAAATTCGATAACGTAGACCTCTTTCAACTTTTGGGGTTTCAAGTTAATTTTTGGCCTAAACTCTAGTGATACAAAGCTCCTATCCGCTCGAGAATCAAATAGGAATTTGGTCATACTTTTGATACAAGTTCTACTTAACTAGGTTATGAATATCATATGGTATGTTTACAACTAATCATTTGAGCACATAAATATAGCAACATACAGTAACTTCATAATCATGGATTTCAAAACACTTGGTTCAAACAAACACGGTTCACCCATCACATAGGTTCAATAAACAACAAAATGTTTTCTCTAAAAGATACCTAGTACTTAGAGTTCTAATAGTCAGCTACATGCCACCAAAATAAGTTTCCAACTTTAATCATCGAAAGTAGTCAAAAAGTTCTTTCACTAACGCCACTTTCTTGGAACCATTTCTTCACAACTATCCCTAATGCATAGTTACTAAGCGTGCTATTGTAAGTGCCTAGGATATGCAATGTTTATGCATGCACACACAAAAATCATGCTTCCGTGTTTAAGTAGAAAATTTATTTTAAGCAAACTTCCAGTATAACTAATTCGAGTCTCCCATTATACATACCTGAATTAAACATAGGTGATCAGGCTTTGTTTAATTGAGGTATAATAATGTGGCACTCAACTTAATTATATTAACAATATGCCTCAGATTTTGACAATCATTTCGAAAACCGTTTTGAAAATAGTTTACATTATAGTTGGGTTATAGTTTGTGGTTTCCATAAGAAAACCGACATTCTCTATAACCTTAGGCTCTGATACCAAATCTGTCACACCCCGCTAAAGCGAAAACACGAGGTATAACAGCGTAGGGTTTCATTCAAAAGGCAACAGTCAACACCAACACAACATTCAATACATTAGTTCAAAATATTACATTACAACGTTTTAAGCAAATTGTTCCAAAAAGAAGACGTCGGATACAAAAATTAACAGTAGAAATTTTAATGTTCTTGATGCTGATGTCATCATGCAAAATACACCCTACATGCCTTCACTTACTTATTAGAACCTGAAAAGGATGATGAAAAGAAAAGGGTCAACTACAAAGAGTTGGTGAGTTCACAGGTTTTCGTATGCACAAAAATATAAATTTGTATGCAGAAATTGTTATTGTGAAACGTTTGTTCACACGAAGTTTACGTAACCAGTTGTTCGAGTATTTGCACGAGGTATAAAGTATACAATGATGTCATCGCATTGAGCCACTACCAAACCTTCCGACAAACCAACGCCCCTTAAATTATTCACGTCCTACCTCAGCGGTGGATTAATTCCACATGGGTAAGACCATTATTGTTACTGGTAAAGTGCACTTCTAGCTCGTCAGCTTAAAGTGGGGTTCTCAAACCAAATAGCGCTACCCACAAATACCATTGGCTCATAATGAGTTAATAAGTAGTGTCTAATAAGTGGGGACTTTTTCATTTAAAACTCAAGCACATCAAAAAGTATACATATCTTAGTGCACAAACAATTTAAAGTTAAGGTTCAACATTTCATAGCATAATTCAATCAATTTGAAATTCAATATCATGCTTTTCACCCCAAATTGTAACAAAAGAGTAAAAAGGGGCTGTGAATACTCACGATGTTCAGCAAGGATTTCCAAGTGTTGCCGCACGGTTGCCCAAATGCCCGGTTCTAGGTCCTTCCTATGGAGTGAAACACATTATCAGCTTCGGCTAACTCTTATGGCTAAAGCGTTGCTTAGCCCATCATGTCTTATAAAATGCCTTAGTGTTAGTTATTAAGTTTAAGTATTATTTTTCGTCGATGATTTCTAGTAATTTATTGGTTTTAAACGGCTTGTAGGATTTTATTGTTACATAATAAAATTTATAGGTTATAAGTAGTATTTAATCCATTTTACCACATTTTATATTTTCTTCATGACGAATACTTTCATTAATTACATATGTAATTGTATTTCTCATTTACCTTGTGATTTAAAATGTTCAGTTTGTTATAAATCTATTATTTGTTAGGGTATTATTTATACCTTCATATACATGTATATATAGTTTTTATTTATGGTTTTGACAATTTCTACAATGTATAAGCTTTTTATCTTTTAATAACTCTACAAATCCCCTTTTCTTTTGAATTAGAGTTTTACTTTTCTGGTGGCAGAATATTAAGTCCACTTATGGTCATTTTTAATTATCTTCTGGAACTTTTTATTAGTCCAACTTTTTATATGTATCAATTTAATGTCTTAGGGAACTTTTGACATAATTATCATCATTTTTAGAGTTGGTTAGCTATTTTAATCATTACACTTAAGTTTAAGTGTCACAGTTACCAAAACAGTCTGCACCATCTTTTTGTCAAGTCCATTTGGAGGGTCAATCCTCAACATTTTTCAGTGGTTCAAAATAGGTTTTAACCCTAACTCATAAAAGTATTTTCCAGGAAAATTTCATCATTTTTGGTTACATATTTAGGGAGATATGACGATTTAAATTAGACCTTTCATTCTGCCAGATTCTGATTTCTTGCACACCAGTCTTGGTTTGTGTGTTTGAGACCTCAAATCTTAATATTTTTGAATGAAACCAATTTTGTTCGAGTTATAACTCATTAAAATAATTTCCAGAAGGAAAATCAAGAATTTTAGTGGAATATTAAGAGACTTATAACGGATTAAAGTAGAGATTTTTCTCTGTCAGATTGTCTTTGCACACTTAATTTGATATGAGTAGATGAAGGGTCAAATCTTCGAGTTTTTACATGAAATCACTTGGGTTTGAAAACTAACACAATAAACAAAGTTCCAGAAAACGATTCATATCATTTGGTTAAGTGTTTTTCAAGATATGGTCGGATGAAATGCATGCAAGTAATCTGCCAGAAACTAAAAATTGTTTATTCATGGAAAATGAGTGTTTTATCTCCATATTTTCACTCATATGGTTGGTTCATTGATTGAACACTCATTTACCACTACTTTGACAATGTTCTTAGATAAGAAAATCTATTTTTGTCTTTTAAAAACTCATGCATGAACTCACGCATCTCAGATTGTGACAAAACCCACATGCATGTTGTTATAACATCATATTCTTGAGTTCTAGTTGTATGGCTTAAGGATTACCACCATTTGTTTGACATAACATGTATTTGGTGATTAATCTACCATGAAAAGGGTCCATTAAGGTCCTAATTCCAGAAACTCAAGAATCATGAAGATAAAGTAGGAAAAAGAAGGAGAAATTACAAGTAAAATGAAGAAAATGAAGAAGAATACAAGAGAGATGAGTTTACCCCTTCTAGGGTTGTTGTTTACCTTCCAAATCTTCAAGGATGGAATGTTTTGGGTCTGGTTTTTGTGACTGAATTCGTCCAAGAGAGAGGGAGAAGGGAGAAGGTTGAGTGTTAGAATGTAGAGAGAGAGAGGAGGTAGGAAAAATGAAAAGGTTTCTTGAGAAAATGCAACTTTTAATTGGTGTGGGTGGGCTTAAATGATGGGGCCGAATTTTGGGCTTAAATTTCTGTTTTGATTTAATTTTTTTAAGGTTAATTAATATTGGGTAAGTAGCTGTTTTATGTAATTTTTATAAAAAAGATTGATTTAAGGTAGCTAAATCCTCATTTATCTACTTAAATTTTTGATTTGATTATTTTAGGTTTAAAATTTATATTTGGGTATATATAAACTATATATTTACTCTTCTTATTATTAATATTGTTATAATTAAATGTTAATTGTTTCAATCGGCATTTATAAGACAGCTTAAGCGGTTACGTGCGGTAACAGGATTTTCTAAGCGTACTGTCGGAATTCTTAGGAAACTAAACCTTAGCCATCATAATTAAGTCATAATGAGTTATTTCTACTTGTTAAGACATGTATTATGCTATTCAGTTGCTAACCTGAGTGTTTTGGTTGACGGGTGTCACAGAAAACAACCAACAATTCGCAACTCATTGAATGCGAATTCTACAAGGATTTAGAGAACAATACGAATTCTACAACTTGCGAGTTCTTGAGGATGATGCTTGCGAGTTCTTCAGAAAGCTTGCGAGTTCTTGAGGTTTTTCTCAGAAAAACAAACTTTCTCAGATCTAGTCTTCAATTCTTGTCCAAACTTAGTGAAAATTTGCAGAATTGCTCGAAACTGTTTTTCGAACAACTTTCTAGTTGATCACTTTCAGTAAATCGATATAGAAAATGCAGATTTGACTGAATTCACAGATTGTGAAATTTTCGAGAAAAAAACAACAATTTTGTCAAATTTTGAGCAATCTGGCCAAAAATAGGTTTTGAATCCTGAATTAATGATGGTCAGGATTAAAAACCGAGTACAATAGACTCAAATTTGGATCAAATTGATCAAGAATTGAAAAAACATGTAGAAGAAATGATGAACAGTGATGAACTTTGGATGCGAGTTCTTCCCAAAAACACGAAAAACTTCAAAAATTCTTCCCAAATCTGATTGAATACTCTGTTTTGCTCTGATACCAATTGATAAAACCCAGATCTAGCAATGTAATATGAACAAGTATAGAGAGAATCTAGAGAGCAAATGTGTCATCCATATATTGAACATGTGAGTACAAATGACATTAGCATAAAGTGTTGTAGAATTAAAAAAGGGATCTTCTTTATATAGTAGGGCCATGACATGTCCATGCCTGTACTTAGAAGATACAGTACAAAACAGCAGCCCAATCAAAGTCAGCCACCATGCCTTTGCCTTTCTTCTTAAAGCTTCTCAGCTTTGCATACTTTTTGTTGATCCAAAACCTCAGTGATTTGATAATGACCCTCTCTTATATACTTAGTGAAAATTGTAAGTAAACAATATATATCAGAGTTTCACTATCGCTGATAAGTACTAAGATCTTACAGTACCGCTGATAGGAACTCTCACTATTTAGATTAAACATTCAGCGAAACTGTTCACCATAATACTCTGAGTCTGTTCAGTACTTATGGTGATCGCTGATAAGTTAGTTGTTTACTTATGATCCCTGAAGACAAGTTTCACGTTAACATAGGTTCTACGCTGAAGTCGAAGATCAAGCTCAAGAACCAGCGACAAGTCTCCTAATGAACTGATGCGGATCAGCGAAGACTCAGATTTGTCCACTCAACGTGAAGTATCAAGTACAAGACTTTAGCTATCGCTGAACTCTATCATTCGCTGATAAAGAATGATAGATCGCTGAATCAACGAAAAGCTGATCATGAAGTCCTCCATACAAAGTACTTTTGTCTAAACCACCCTTGCACGTCTCCATACGATATGTCAGAAAAAGAACCTCCTTATTGTCTGAATTCGTACAACCACTCTGATACTACACTGTTCAAACATGCGGCTACTAAGGTTGTCAATGAAAGTTCAGGATCTTATCTTACAATCAATGTAGAAAGCAGTAATTGAGAATTTGTATGATCAAGCCCAATTGTATTCAATGATGAACATAATTACAGATCTAAGAGAGAGAGAATCTCAAAGATTACAAAGAATGAATACAAAGTTATACGGGAAAAAATCAATCAGTTAGCAACGTAGAGCTAACTACTTTTTATACTGCAACGGACATCTTAAAGCTACAGTACAAATAAGAAAGACTAATAAGAACATAACACGTGTCCTAATTAGTTTATAAAATACTAAGTAAAGTATCTCGTCATAAGTTCTGAACAGGTTGTTCAGAACTTCTGAACATTCTTCTGATAACGCTTCTCAGATCTTCTGACTTCTCTTCCCAGACTTATCAATACTTCTGAGCTTTCACAGTCAGACCTCTGACTTCTCTACTCAGAACATCTGAGTCTTCTTATCAGATCTTCAACACTTGGTTTATTGACAAAACTTCAGATCTAACAATCTCCCCCTTTTTGTCAAATAAACTTAAACTTTGCATCATCCAGCTCTTTCATAGCAGGAACAATTTTCTGAAGTAGCACATTTCTCAGATTAAGCCTCTTATCAATTTTGTCAATGATTTCTTGAATAATTTCAACTCGCTGATTGATTACTTCTTGAGTCATGTTTGCTTCCTTCACTTTCAGCATCTTTTTCTCCAAATTATGCTTTATGATTCTTAAAGTTCCAGAACAGTATTTTGCAGTTTCCTTTGCTCTGAAGAAGATCTTTCCACTTTTGTTTTTCAAAAATACTCCCAAATCTGGATATTTGTGAACACTTCCAGTCTTTAACACCTTTTTCTGTTCATGATCTGTGTTGGGATTTGCCAGATAAACACATGACTTTTGTAAGTACAAAGCTATTTGAAAATCTGTATAACAGTGCCACCTTAAGATGTAGAACATGGCCTCAATTACCACACTTCTTGCCTTCCTTTCATTTCTGTCTTTGCTCGACTCTTTGAAGCATAGAAAGCTGTGTAATCTGTAGAAGTCAACCACTGATAGTTTCTCAAAATCTGCATCAGTAAAGTAATAAACCTTGCCATCTTCTCTCAGAACTTCAAAAGATAAGGACTCCATCTTTCTGAATTTCTTAACCCTCAATTCTCTGATTCCAGTAATTAAAAAATCTGAGTAAACGGCTTGCTTTGTTTTGCCAAGACATCTTGATTTTTCAGCCAACCAGATCTGAGTCTCCTTAGGTCTATCATAATACACATCCAAGAATTGTACTTCTTTTGGTTTGAAGAACTCAGGTAAATCAAATTCAAGAAAGTATCCATTTAGATCAATGGATATTTCATCTTCTTTGGGTTCAGACTGTTCAGCTTGATCAAAACTAGTTATCTGCACATTCTGAGATGTTGTGTTCTGCACTTCTTCAACTTCATCTGACAGAATTTCATTCACTTCATACTCAGCAGGAAACACAAAATCATTATGTAGAATCTTTTTGGGATTCACCTCAGATAGCAACCATTCACTACTGTTTCTGATTTTTCTTCTAAGATCCAACCTCCTCTTCACACAGTTTATACATCTCTTCTTTAAACTCTCTCTTTCAGTCTCCACACTTACTTCCATTTTAATCAATAACCAATTCAGAGTTGCATCACTGTACTTCACCAACTCTTTTAATCTGAACAATTCAAGCCTTTCGTGAACTGTATATGTGAACCCTTCTGTCTCCATTCCTTCATTCACAAATCCCTTCAAATGCAAACCAACTTCTGTTTTCTTTGTGGGAGAACTCAGATTACACTTTTCTTTTCTTTCTTCAATAGCTAATTGGAAGTCATACAAGTATATATTTCTGACATAGATACCCAGAAGTCTTCTGCATTCAATTTCCATCAAGGCTTCTTCAGTGCTGGCAAAGAATTTGACTAGAAATATCTGATCATCAAGAGTCAATCTGTGAAAATCAAAAGTAGACATGGAAACCTTTGTATTTCTTTCTTTCAGTACTTCCATTCTAACAAACATTAAACCATTGAATTCATCTTGTTGAAACATCAGAACTTTCTCAATTCATTTCTGAATATGCAGTTTTGAGTCAGGAACTCTGAACCTGTTAGAAGCTTCTGAGTAGACCATCTGAGCTCTGTCATCCATAAAACCATCAATGTTACTTTCCAAAGGCTCATACTCTCCTTCTGTGTAGTAGAGATTATCATTATTTCCTCAGGAAAAATATCATCATGAAATTGTCTGGCTAATGGCACATCACTTAACTCTAGAATGAAATCACATACAGGTTCTTCTAGTCTTTGCAAGTTAATCTTTGGGATTTCAATTGGTTTTCTGAATACATACTCAGAAGGCATAAAGAAGTCTTTCACTTTCACATACTCTTCTTCTGTATTTAACTCATCACAAAAGTTAAATATAAAATCATCTTCAAAATCCTGAGTATAATTCACAGTTCTGTCTTCTTCTCCCATTAGATCAATAGGTCTTACCATTTTTATTCCATGCTGAACTTTTTGAACATTCAAAGCTCTGACTAAATTATTATGCATCCTTCTGATCAACTCTTCACTTAACCTCCTTTCTTCTAATTCAGAATCCGTCAAATTTTCTTTGTTATACACCACAATATCTGTACACATGTTGACCACTTCACTTTCCACTGTCTTTTCTGATCTCAATACAGATTCCTCAATAGCTTCGGTTTCATCTGAGTTTCCTTCCATTTCTATGTCTAAGTTCAATTCCTCTGTTTTATCTGAATCACCACCATCTGTACTTTCCAACTCCATTTCCTCTGTATCTGAGCTATCAATCTGAACTATCTGAGTTATTGCCTTTAAATTTTCCTGTGTCTGATCTTCTGAACTTTTTGTACTAGCTAATTGCATATCTGCCATCTCAAAATCTTCTATGCCAATATCATCATCAGAACTTAACCTTTGTCTTTTCTCCCCCTTTTGATGATCATGAGGCTCATTATCATCAAACTTTCTTTTCAAGTTCTGATTAAAAGTAACTTCAGGTTCAGCTTCTGCAATAGGAACAGGATCAAGAGGCTTTGAAGTAGAAGCCAATGATACACTTAGTGCTTTCAGTATAGATTCCTGCATACCTTGCATTTGTTTTAACATATCTTTTTGAAAACCAGACATTATATCCATGATCTCCTTTTTGTGAGAATCTAAGGATTTCTTTACATCATCTACTTTGGTTTCAACAGAAATCAACTTTTTCTCCAACACAACTTTCAAATCTGACATCTCATCATTCAAATCCTCCACCTTCTTCTCCAAATTTTCTACGTTTTCCCCCATCTCCTTGTTTTGTTTCTGAATCTTTTCAAATTCAGAAGTTTCTAACAGTGAACCTGAACCAACAGATGGTCCAGTTTTCATGTGCCCAGAGGGCTCATGGCCTGTAGATAACACACAGTCATCTTGTACAACAGATGTACGTTTGAATGAGGCTTTTGTAATGTTCACCTCACCAGGACTTCCATCCAATCCTCGACACCCAACATTAGGTATGTCTATGAATGTTGTTTCAGGAATACGAAATTCCTGATTTGTGCAAGTGTCAGAAGGAATTTCAGGCTCAATATGAATAGGATTGTGATATTCAGACTCAATGTGTTGAAAAATAGATTGGGATTTATCACCTCCCTCCAAATGAGTTTGGGATGGTTCCCCGGATTTGTGTGAAACAGTAGCATGTTGAAATGCTTCTGAGTGGATATGGATGGGTTGTTCAAGATCCACCACTAGGTCCATGGTGTTTGTTTCAATATTGGACACCAAGAGATGTGAACCAATAGCATTTGTGGTTACCTGGTCAAGATTAGCTGGTTCAGAGGCATCTCTTTCTGTTTGAACCTCTGTTGACAATCTCTCATCCTCATCACTCTCATTCTGTTTTTCGTCACCAAATCTAACCAAGCTCTCAGAATTTTCCCTCTCAAGTCTCTCAGAATGTTCACCCATCTGAACATCCTCCCCCTCTCTAATTCGACTAGACCCTCACCTCTCTTCTCAGGTTGGTCCTCTTGGGTAGGAATTTGAGGTAATTCAATTCTCATAGAGGTGCAATAAGCTTTTAAAATCTCACTCTCCCTTGGAATATAATTCCTAAGTGATTTTGGCAACAGTTTATGATTGGGATAGTTTTCAAGTCTTGTTACCGAGGTCATCTTACCCAAATAAAATGTAGGACCATGCTCTTCATTTGTTCTTCTTGAGATTGTTCTGTTTTCCTGCATGGCATACCAAATAACAATTTGCCAGTACCTTATATAAGGAATGTATGTCAGTGGAGCATCCTTTGTTTTCTTCTGAATTGCTTTCTGATTCTTCTCAAATGTATTCTTCATGTCTTCCCAAAGTATTAAAGTATAGTCATAATGCCTATTCTTCACTAAACCCTGAAAGATCTGAAGAATTTGTTTAGAACCTTGATCAGCAGAACTATTCTTCCCTGACACACATTTATTTACCACATGAAAGAAGCAAGCCCAAATAGGTGGTAATTTGTTTCTTCTGAACAAATTGAGAGTCCTCAATCCTTCATTGTATCCCAACTTCATAAACTCTGCTATTAATTCCTCTGTTAAGGGTGAGTCCTCAAAATCTGTCCTTCTTTGTACATCATCTTTCTCTGGTAAATTCAGCATTTCTCTTAGTGCAGAGATAGATAAGGCAAATGTCACTCCTCCAATTTCAGACACAAACTTATTATCTTCTAACCTAAGATGTTTCCACCATTGTTGTATGTACTGAACAGGCACATTTTTACTTCGTGTAAACCATTTTCTGTACGGATGGTGTTTGAATAACTCCATGATAATTCTGTGTTCAGGCTTAAAACGGCTTTCCTTAAATAATATAACACAGTTATTTTCAGATAATTTCAGCCATTCACTCTCAGGAACAATTCTTTCCACTAAAATAGGTCTATCTGACATAATAGAACCTGCAGCACTCTGTTCATGTTCAATATTAACGTTTACCTCATCCGCATTTCCTTCAGATTCATCCATTTGTTCATCTTCTCCATCATTTCTTATTGCTTCTTCCTCTACAGCTCTATTATGTACTTCATCATTATCCGAATCAGATGAATCCATTATCGATTTTGTAGAGTGTAGCGAAATTTGACCACTCCTTCGTATTCTAGACATGATTTAAGAAGAAAACAAATTCAAAGAACTCTGGATTTGATTCGTATCTCACTTTTCGCTCTGGAATTTGAAAAGATTTGAAATAGGGATTTTAAGACCTATTTAAAATCCGCGAAGTTGAAAGGTTTAACGGAAAAGCGAAATCAATGTTATAACGGAGTCAACACATTTGAAATGCCACAGAGGATTTAAATGAAATGCGTGGCATAATCAAACAAATATGAAGCTGACACGTGTTAGTGGATAGAATTTTGACTCAAGTCAAAGATCTGAATAACACGCTCAGATGTTTTGACTTTTCTTTATCAGATATCTGATTGTTCTTCTCAGAAGAATTTTACCTTGTAACCAAAATGTCATTTAAAATCAACTTCTGACAAATATAAAACATTTTGATTATTCAGAAGAGGTTTGAACAGATAGAAACACTTTTTATCATCAAAATTCTGTTCATATTATGATGAATTAAAAAATCATTTAAAATCTTATATCTGAATATGGAAAATTTTTTATTTCAGATATAGTTTGAATAACAACAAAATTTATCATGAAAAACTTGTTCTTCTTAGAATAATCAGAGATAGAAAATGAAAGCAAATCTTTTAAGCATCACAAAATGATTTCCAAAGGAATTTTGATGCTCCCCCTTGACTTGAGCATGCATTTGACTATTAATGATACATAAAGATGAGATGAAAAGTTAATAGAAGAAGCATAATCCACACAGTTGAAGTATTTTAATTTCTCAAAAATAAATTTTTGAAAGCTAGATTGCTGATGTATTGACTTAGAATCTCTGACCGTAAGATTCAGAGGTTCTGATCTCAAGACTCAGAAGTTCTGACCTCAAGACTCAGAAGTTCTGAACTCAAGACTCAGAAGTTCTGATCTTAGTACTCAGAAATTCTGATTCTTAAGACTCAGAGTTCTGAGTACACTACTCAGACAATTTTACTTAGAAAAATTTAGCATTTTTAAGAAAAAAAATATTTTCAATTAGGCAGATTAAGCATTCCTATTTTACATATGAGAAAAGAAAACCTTTTGTGATCAAGAGGCTTTGTGAACAAGTCAGCCAATTGATACTTTGTATGCACAAAGTGCATCTCTATAGTTCCTTTTTCCACATAGTCCTTTATAAAATGATACCTCACATCTATATGTTTAGTCTTCGAATGTTGAACAGCATTCTGAGTAATGGCAATTGCACTTTCTGAGTCACAATAGATGGGAATCTTGTTAAGCTGATATCCATAGTCCATGAGTTGTGTTCTCATCCACAATGTTTGAGAGCATGAAGCAGCAGCAGCAACATACTCTGCTTCAGCAGTTGAAGTGGACACACAATTCTGCTTCTTTGATGCCCAACTCACTATTTTATCTCCCAAAAAGTGACAAGCACCAGATGTACTCTTTCTGTCCAACCTACTTCCTGCATGATCAGCATCAGTGAAAGCAGTCAATTTGAAGTCAGTTTCTTTTGGATACCATAAACCTAGATCAGGTGTTCCTTTGAGATATCATAAAATCCTTTTGACAGCCAACATATGTGATTCTTTCGGGTTAGATTGAAATCTAGCACAGAAACAGGTAGAAAACATGATATCTGGTCTACTTGCAGTCAAATAAAGTAATGACCCAATCATGCCTCTGTAGAGTTTGATATCTGCTGAAACACCTTTGAGATCAGCATCTAACTTTATGTTAGTTGCCATAGGTGTTCTCATAGAAGCACAATCAGACATTTTGAACTTTTTCAGAATATCTCTGACATATTTTCCTTGATTTATAAAAATACCTTTTGGTAATTGTTTGACTTGAAGACCAAGGAAAAAATTCAGCTCACCCATCATGCTCATTTCAAATTCAGATGACATGATTTTTGAAAAATTATCACATAATTCTGGACTGGTAGAACCAAATATTATGTCATCAACATAAATCTGAATCAGAATCAAATCATCACCCTGTTTCTTTAAAAACAAAGTTGTGTCAATCTTACCTTTCTTGAATCCTGAACCTAACAAGTGTTTAGTAAGAGTGTCATACCAGGCTCGTGGTGCTTGTTTTAGACCATATAAAGCTTTGTCTAAAATATAAACATGATCAGGGAATTCTGGATCAACAAAACCTTCAGGTTGATGGACATACACCTCTTCATTAAGTTTGCCATTTAGAAAGGATGATTTGACATCCATTTGATACACCTTGAAGTTTTTATGTGCAGCATAGGCCAAAAATATTCTGATTGCCTCTATTCTTGCCACTGGTGCAAATGTCTCATCATAATCAATTCCCTCTTGTTGACAGTATCCCTTAGCAACCAATCTTGCCTTGTTTCTGATGACAACACCTGATTCATCCTTTTTGTTTCTGAACACCCATTTAGTTCCAATAATAGATTTACCTTCAGGCTTTGGAATGAGTCTCCAAACTTTATTTCTTTCAAATTGAAGCAATTCCTCTTGCATTGCTGAAATCCAGTCTGGATCCTCTAGGGCTTCATTAGCTTTCTTTGGTTCAATCACACTCAAGAAACCAGCAAACATTGCTTCATTTGCTGTAGTTGATCTGGTTTTTACTCCTGCTGAAGGATCACCTATTACTTGATGAATAGGATGATTTTTAGTCCATTTATTTGCACTAGGGAGTACATCAATCTCTGAGTAATTGTTATTTGCATCTTTCTCATCAATGATTGCTTGTAATTCTGAATTGTCCCCTTGTTCTGATGTATGAATAGGAGTCATATCCAAGTTTGGATTCTGATTAATGAAGTCAGAATTCTGAGTGACTTGTTCAGAGTTCTGAGTACAAGAATCAGAATTCTGATTACAAGGTTCAGAATTTTCACCACTTGTATTTATTAGATTTGGACATTCCTCTGATGGACCTTTGTCAGAAATTACAGTTGATTGAACTATTTCTGGAGTCTTATTTTTCATCTCTTTGACCATCTTTGGGTTTTCATATTCTGCATAAGAATCAGAAATTAGTTCACTAAAAGCATCCTTAAACAGTAAATTGAGTTCTGAACAAATAGGATTAGAATTTGTATCAGAAGTCATTTTTGTCTTGTTCAGCATGAGTTCTGAACTGTCTTGTTCAGAAGTCCGCATTCTGGCTTCATCAAAAGTTACATTTATGCTCTCCATCATCCTCTTGGTTCTTCTATTGTAGATTCTGAATGCTTTGGAAGTTAAAGAATAACCCACAAAGTATCATTCATCTGCCGTTTTATCGAATTTGGCAAGATTTTCTCTGTCTCTAAGAACATAGCACCTGCAACCAAAAACATGAAAGAATTTGATTAATGGTTTTCTTTTATTTATCAGTTCATAAGCAGTCTTATTTAATCTCTTATTGATTAAAGTTCTATTCTGTGTAAAACAAGCAGTTGCAATTGCTTCAGCCCATAGGAAAGTAGGAAGATTTGCATAAGCCAGCATTGTTCTCGCAGCTTCAACTAGAGTTCTATTCTTCCTTTCAACAACACCATTCTGTTGAGGAGTTCTGACAGCAGAATAATTGTGCGAAATCCCAGAACTTTCTAAAAAATTCTGAAGAGTCTCATTTCTGAACTCTGTTCCATTATCACTTCTGATTTTCTGAACTGGAAGTTGTAAGAGAACTTGAATCCTTTTGATAAAATTTATCAATGTAGTAGCAGCTTCTGACTTAGCTCTTAGGAACTCAACCCATGTGTATCTGGAGAATTCATCAACAATCACAAGCATATATTTCTTTCCTCCCATAGATTGAACTGAAATTGGACCACAAAGATCAGTATGAATCATTTCTAATGGTGCTTTGCAAGATGAGTCCATTTTTAATTTGTGAGGACTCTTTTTCATCTTGCCCATTTCACAAGCTGAGCATAATGATTCTTTTTCAAATTTAAGCTTTGGTAAGCCTTTAACCAGATGTTTTGCAACGAGATTATTAAGATCTTTGAAATTCAGATGAGAACATCTTCTGTGCCAAAGCCAGCATTCATTTGCAGTTGATTTTGATAAAAGACAAACTGTATTTAATGTTTTCAATTTTGAAAAATTAACTACAAATAAGTCCATATGTCTTTTGGCCCAGAAGACTTTAACATCATTTTCAGTTAAAATCATGCAACCTGTTATTTGAAACTTAATTTGACAAAGACTGTCTAAAAACTGACTTATGCTGAAAAGATTATGCTGTAATCCTTCAACATAGAAAACCTTTTGGATAGTCAGATCCCCTTTAGTTAAATCCCCATAACCTTTGACTTGTCCTTTGCTGTTATTTCCAAAGTTTACTGCTCCTCCAGCCTTTTCTGTGAAGTTTGATAGAAAAGACTTCTGACCTGTCATGTGTCTTGAAGCTCCTGAATCTAAAAACCACACATGACAGCCCTGCAAAAGGATCAGTTAGGTTTAGGTACCCATTTTGGAATGGGTCCATCTTTGTTAGCTTTGTCATTGGATTTAACATTAGTACCTTTTACTCTCCACTCAAAATCTTTCTTCAAACACCACTTTCCTTGAACTTTTATGAAGTCAGAACATTTTCTGCTTACAAGCTTGTTCAAATTCTTTTTGAGAGTTGTAACTTTTGGTTTTACTATATTTTCAACTTTCTTTTCTTTTATCTTTTCTTTCTTCTGAGTTTGAGGAACATAAATTTTCTTCTTTTCTGTATTTTGAGGAACATAAACTTTCTGAAAATCTTTTCTTATGTATGAAACATAAGTTATTTTGACTTGACATTTATGAGAATATTGGAATGAATCATTTTTACATCTAACACAAACAAGATTTTTCTTTGCAAGTGACAATAAATCTGAAACATAGATCATTTCATTTTTATTGATACTGTTCAGAGTACAATTGCCCTTATTACAAGAGTTTCTAGCTTTGAGTTCAGAAGTAGATTTCATTCTAATCTTCTCAAGATCCCTTTTCAGATCATTCAACTTTGCAAGATCATCTTTCCTTTTGCTTTCTTCTTTTTCTGAAAAATTCAAGTTCTTTTTGTTAGAAGAATTAGATGATTCACCTTTTTCATATGTACTTGATTCATTAAAGAATTTATCATTTTCTCTTGAAGCATTAATTTTAAAAAGATCATACTCAGTCTTCAGTTTTTCAAGCTCTGTTATTTTCTGAATAAAAATATTCTTTTCTTTCAAAGCTTCTTCAAGTTTAATATCCACCTCACAGAAATCATTTTCAAGTTCATCATAAGCTTTCCTTAAGTCCTCAAGTTCTTGACTCACAAGATTAAATCTCTTTTCAAGTTGCAAAAATTCATCTGATTTTGTTTCAGAAAATCCAGTTGAATCAGACTTCTGACTACCTAAGTCAGAGTTCTGATTTACAGACTCAGATGTTTGATCTTTAAATTCAGAGTTCTGACTACAAAGTTCAGAATCCTGACTAGAAGTTTCAGACTTCTGATTGACTGTTTCAGAATTTTTACTTATGTCAAATATGCTTTCAATGTCATGATATAAAAAACTTGGTTGTTTATTTTTGTAGCTGACATTTAAAGAATCATACTTGAATTTAGTATCATTGTATCTTGGCTTCTCATCTGTTGGTTTAGAAACTTCTTTCTTAACCTTTTCTTCTGACCCAACTGACTTTTCTGTTTTAGACTCAGAAATTTTCTCATCTGACTTTTTAGAGTTTGGTCTTTGCAAATTGTCAGAACTTGTTATAGAACTAGCAGGTCTTATGAAAACTTCAACAATTTCTGGGATTTTTGGCTTAGAAACTTGAAGTTTTTCATACAAGTTGATTGGTGCTCTTTTTAAAGTGACATTTTCTTCCAATCCCAATCCCTTCTTTGGGTTGTAAAATCTTGTATCTTTAACATTGCTTAATAAAAGATTTAGTGTTTGCTGAGTCTGACCCCTTTTCAAACTCAGATCTTCTAATTCTTTAATTTTGGTGTATAAATTCTTTCTTTCTTCAAATAACATATCAAATTTTATTTGTAAATCACCTTTTTCATCCTTTATTTTTGAAAACTCAACTTTTAGTTCAGAAAGCCTTTTCATCAATTCAGAATTTTCATCTTTAACTTTCTGTTTCTCAGCCTCAGATTCTTCATATTGTTCTTTTATTACTTCTTTTTCAATTCTGAATTTGTTAACCAAATTTCTTTCTCCTTTTATCTGTTTTCTTAGATTAGCAAATTCAGTTTTCATTTCACCAATCTGTGTCATTAACTCTAATTCAAGTGAAGAATGTACCTCAGCAGATGACTCAGAATCAGCATCTTCAAAATCAGAATCATCCTCATTCCTCATTTTTGCCATATAGCTCTGCATCTGTGGAAAGTTGATATGATCATCTTCATCAGAAGTATAGTACAACCAATTCTCCTGTTCAGCCAACAAAGCAATTTTATCATCTCTCTTCTTTGCAAGTTGAGCCTTCTTGGTGTAGTACTCATAGTCTTTCACAATTTTAACTTTGCAATCCTTAGCATAGTGGCCAGATTTTCCACATTTGAAACACAGATTCTTTTCTTTTCTCTCATCCTTCTCTTCTTTGTTTTCTTCACTTCTCTCTACTCTCTTTTCAAACTTATTTTCTTCTCTGTCTTCTTTCTTCTTATAATCTGAACTCCTAACTCTCTTATAATTTCCTTGAAATCTACCCTTCCCATACCTTTTGTTGAAAGTATTTGTCAACAAAGCTAGTTTCTCAGCCATTATCTTGATATCTTCATCATCTTCTGATCCTTCTTCCTTGTCAGATTCTTCCAGATTAGGTATCTCTGATAGATATGCAGTCTTTTTGGGTGCTTTGATTGCTTTGGACTTTGATAAGAATGCTAACTGATCAGCAACATTTTTCTTCTCTTCCACAACTAACTTGACAGAATCTTCATGTTGATTAAGAACACAGAACAGATCATTTAAGTCTTCTTCACACATATCCTTGTTCATTTGCAGACTTATGGCAAATGATGACCATTCTGAATTTAGACTGTTCAGAAATTTGTAATTTATTTCTGACTTCGTTTTCTTCAGTCCATTTCTTCTCAAGTCATTTAGAATAGTGCAAAATTTACTGTATGTCTGTGTCAAACTTTCTGACTCTTTTGCTTTGAACATTTCATAAGCATTTATGCTTTGATTTAACTTTGCCTGAATAGATCTCACAGTTCCTAGCATCTGCCTTTCCAATTCATCCCACATTTCTTTAGCTGATGATCCACTGTCAATCCTGTTAAGAACCTCATTTGGGACAGCCAAAGTCATCAAAGTAATTGCTCTTTTGTCAATAGCATGCCTATTCTTCTGTTCAGCTGTGTATTGGGAATAACTCTTTTTCACCCTGGTCGCTGGAATTTCTGGAGTTGTCTCTGTAGCAGGAGTTGCAGCAACATCGATGTACACTTCAATTGGACCTTCTCGAATAGAGATCATAAGATTTTCATCAATGTTGTCTAGGAATTGGATCATTCGGATTTTCCATTGCTGATACTCTTCTGGTATAAGAACAGGCAGTTTGGTTTCAGATCCCATGGCTAGATATTCTTTAGAAGACATGATTGTAAGAAAATTCAACAGAAAGACAAATTCGAGTTTCTTGATCGAAATGTAACAGGTAATTCAAGAATTGCCAAGAATTCATGAACTAGCCCTAGCAGCGGAATCGAATTTTGAATGAATCAAGAAATCTTCAAGAAATTGATCAATCGATCTTCCCGATAACAATCTTGAACGAATTTGTTTGTTGATTTGCTCTGATACCAATTGAAAGTTCAGTATCTTATCTTACAATCAATGTAGAAAGCAGTAATTGAGAATTTGTATGATCAAGCCCAATTGTATTCAATGATGAACAGAATTACAGATCTAAGAGAGAGAGAATCTCAAAGATTACAAAGAATGAATACAAAGTTATACGGGAAAAAATCAATCAGTTAGCAACGTAGAGCTAACTACTATTTATACTGCAACGGACATCTTAAAGCTATAGTACAAATAAGAAAGACTAATAAGAACATAACACGTGTCCTAATTAGTTTATAAAATACTAAGTAAAGTATCTCGTCATAAGTTCTGAACAGGTAGTTCAGAACTTCTGAACATTCTTCTGATAACGCTTCTCAGATCTTCTGACTCCTTAACTCAGACATCTGACTTCTCTTCCCAGACTTATCAATACTTCTGAGCTTTCACAGTCAGACCTCTGACTTCTCTACTCAGAACATCTGAGTCTTCTTATCAGATCTTCAACACTTGGTTTATTGACAAAACTTCAGATCTAACAGTCAACAAAGGTCAATAACATGCAACCAATCAGCTGCTGCCACGTGTAAAGTGTAAACTGCAATGCATTAAATGCATGCAGTATATAAGAAGATGAACTCACTTCATTTTGAAGTAACTTGCTAACTCTGGACAAGTTCATCATTCTTATCTTGAGATAGGTTATTATTAGTAATTTCCTTCTCTTTCTTAGTGCAAGAAACTTAGTGTTCCAACTTGTTTAGATTTAGGTTTATCCTTAATCTTGTTTCCGCAACATGCTGTAAATTGTGAATGATTTATCAATAAACAATTTAGAAAAGTAAAATCTGTGTGTTTGTATTCAACCCCCCCCCCCCCCCCCCCTTCTACAAACTTGTATAGCCCTTCGGGACCAACAAGTGGTATCAGAGCGGATTTGTTTAATCTCATAAACAAGATCTAATCTATACTAAGATTTCTCTTCCTTGCTATTTTTGAAAATGGCTACCAAGACAAACACAAATTATATCGACAATGGTTCTCTTGCAAAACCCCCTAGATTCTCCAGAGATAATTTTAATCTATGGAAAAATAGGATGACTCTCTTCCTAGAAGGTGTAGACCCTACTATGCCTTATTATCTTGAAAACGGCCCATTTATTCCTGTAAGAATTGATGCCGCAGTACCAGCCACTGAGAATAGACCTGCTATTCCAGAAAGGCTGGTACCCAAAGAAGTTCATACGTGGACTGACGAAGATAAGAAGAAAGTGGCTATCGACACCAAAGCCAGATCCATACTATCCATGGCTCTTCCTGACGAAGTCTACCATTCCGTCATGAACCTGAAATCCTCAAAAGCCATGTGGGACACAATATGTGTTCAGTATGAAGGTACTGCTGAAGTCCAGGACTCTCGAAAGATCAACTTGGTAAGACAGTATGAAAGTTTCATTTGTGGTAAGAATGAGACTCTCTCTGAAGTTCACCAACGTTTTAATTGCTTAATAATAGATCTGAAAACTGTTGGTAAGGAATATTCTAACTTTGAAGTGCTGACAAAGTTTATAGAATGTTTACCTGAAAGCTGGGACAGTTATTCTATGTGTCTCAAGCTGTCAAATGATCTAATATCAATGACCCTTGCTACCTTATATGGCACGATGCTGAATCATGAGCAATCAAGCCATCTTAAGAAAAATCTTGTGAAAGATTCCAAAAGCACCCCTGTTGATTTAATCTCAAAAGAACCCTCTACTCAGCGACCCTCAATCACTATCACTGAGTTAGAGAGTAACTCTGAAAGGTCATCAGATTCTGACTCTTCAGTTGATGATGAATCTTTGGCTCTCCTAACTAAAAAGTTCAGGAGATTCGCCAAAAAGAAAATGTTCAGAAAGAACAAACCTCTTTCTATAACTGATAAGCCAAGATCGTCCACTCCTGTTGATAAGGCTACTGCTACTTGTTTTAACTGCGAAAAGACTGGACATTTCGCTAACGAGTGCAGGTCTAAGAAAGTATCGAGAAACTCAGCGTTTCCCAAGAAATCCGTTATTCCCAGGAATAAAGATGACAAATATGCTAAGCTGAAAGAAAAATATGCGAAGCTGAAAAGCTTCAAGAAGAAAGGCAAAGGCCTGATGGTTTACGATTGGGCTGCTTCTGAAGAAGAAGAAGAATCATCTGACTCTGAAGATGATGAAGCCAATCTCTGTCTTATGGCAAAGATTGAAGATGAGGAAGAAAGTTCAGACATTCCCTCTACTTCAACCTCTGCAATTCAGGTATCACCTTCCTTCTTTACAAATATTGCAAATATTGATGAAGCTGATAGTCTCCGTAAAATCGATCTCTTGACTAGAAGTTTATATGAAGCCATGAATGGCAAAACTATAGTTGAAAACCAAAACCTTGATCTCGCTGAACAGCTTAAAAACTGTCACCTTCAAATAGAAAAGCTTTCTAAAATTGAAGAAGATTTTAAAGATCAAGTGCATTTAAATCAGCTAGTCAAAATCGAACGAGCAGAAGCTATAGCTGCATTGAAAGCTGAAAAAGCTACTGTTGAAGGATGGTGTAAATCTTCAACAAAGATCACTGAGATAATTAAGTCTCAGATACCCCTGAGTGATAAACGTGGTCTCGGTTACAAATATGAAACTCAAGAACCAACCACTGATCGTTCCATGCTCTTATTTGGAACTTTCGTATCCTCAGTCGCTGATACTTCATCCTCTCATTGTTCCTCGTCCAGACCACCTATCCCTGAGGAAATTTCTACCTCTTCAAAAGGTAAAGAAAAAGGAATTGCTCTTAACCAAAATCCTCAGAAGGGTACTTTAGTACCAAAGCTGAATGCTTCTAAAGCTTTAGTGATTTATTCCTTTGGATCAAGGAATCAGATCTCTGGATCTACTCAGTGTGGGTCTATTCAGCGATCTACTCCTAGACTCAGAGTGGATGTCCTTGGTAAGAAATCTGAAGAACTAAACGTTCCTCCCATTTCAAAAGCCAAAAGCTTATTTGGTGTTGGTCCTTCTAATTCTAAATCAAAAGCTCAGCATTCAAATAATCCTAGAACTACTTTTAGTTATAGGAAATGTTATCACTGTGGACTTACTGATCATATTGCTAGTAAGTGTCCCTCAGCCACCAAAGCTAAAAAGATAGCTAAGGTGAAGATTGCCCCCAAGGCAAAGAAGACCATTGAGGTTAAGAAATTAACCAAAGTGAAGACTGACAAAGCTGAATCTTCACATGCTGCGAAGATTGCTGAACCTTCCATTCCAACTACTTCCACTGACAAACGTATACACATGGTTAAGTGGGTACCCAAGAAAAACTAATATTCCTTTGTGATGCAGGTTAAGAAGGGTATCTGGTATCTCGATAGCGGATGCTCTAGACACATGACTAGAAAGAAAAGCCTGCTCGCTGAATACAAGGAAGAGAAGGGTCCCTCTGTGACTTTTGGAGGAAATGGAAAAGGACATACCCGAGGGTTTGGTTTACTCTCAAATGGTACAACCACCTTCAGAAGAGTCGCATATGTTGAAGGGCTGAAGCATAATCTTTTAAGCATCAGTCAGCTTTGCGACAAGGATAACAAAGTAATCTTTACTAAGGAATCCTGCTTTGTCACTGACAAAAAGGAGAAGATAGCTCTCAGTGGTTATCGTTTGGAAAATGTTTATGTAATAAACATGGACTCAACCACCACTGAGAACTCCTGTTTCTTCTCAAAAGCCTCATCTGATGTCAACTGGCTATGGCATAAGAGGCTCTTTCATCTGAATTTCAAGACACTAAACACTCTTTCTTCAAAAGAGTTAGTTACTGGTCTACCTCAGCACTCATACGCCAAAGAGTCTTTATGTTCAACGTGTGAGAAAGGGAAGCAGACCAAAGCAAGCTTTAAGTCAAAGCATGTCTCCTCAGTGTCATCTCCTCTACAACTACTCCATATGGATTTGTTTGGCCCTGTTAACAAACAATCCATCGCTGGAAAGAAATATACACTGGTCATAGTTGATGAATTCTCTCGTTATACATGGGTTATGTTTCTTCGTTCCAAGAGTGACACCCCTGAAGAACTCACCACTTTTGTTCGAAAGATGGAAACCCTGAACAATGTGACTGTTCGCTCAATAAGGAGTGATCATGGGACTGAATTCAAAAACAGTTCTCTTGATTCTTTCTTTGAGAGTAAGGGTATTTCTCACAACCTTTCTTCAGTGAGAACACCGCAACAAAATGGAGTCGCTGAAAGAAGAAATAGAACCATTATTGAAGCTGCACGTTCAATGCTCAGCGATTCTCACCTGCCTACTCAGTTTTGGGCAGAAGCTGTCAACACCGCTTGTTTTACGCAAAACATGTCGCTGATAGTCAAAAGATTCAATAAAACAACCTATGAACTTTTTTATGGGAGAAAGCCTTCAATCAGCTTTCTTCACATCTTTGGATGTCAGTGTTTCATACTGAACAACAGAGATGCCCTTGGAAAGTTTGATCCTAAGGCTGATGATGGAATCTTTCTTGGATACTCCTCAGTCTCCAAAGCCTTCAGAGTCTTCAATCGAAGAAGACAAACTGTTGAAGAAACAATTCACGTCACGTTTGACGAATCCCGTTCAGCGAACTCTAAACCGTCCGCTGATACCGAAGAACTGAATCAATGGATGTTTTCTCATCTTGGTGATTCAGAAGATATTCCCACTCCTCGTGCTCATACAGTTCAAGATGATGGTCCTACTATCATTCCAAATATGCAGAATATTGAAGCTGAAACATCATGGGTCTCAGTTGTTCCTATAAGCACTATACCTGCTTCTGAACCCAATATCTCAGACATTTCATCTACTTC
Organism: Saussurea involucrata; assembly: GCA_033807775.1. Classification (NCBI taxonomy): domain Eukaryota; kingdom Viridiplantae; phylum Streptophyta; class Magnoliopsida; order Asterales; family Asteraceae; genus Saussurea; species Saussurea involucrata. The sequence continues at coordinate 116,318,400 of CM066319.1, forward strand.
TCAGCAATCAGTGAATATAATGACAATTGCATCCATTCCTCCCTTGGCTGATACTCCAGACGTCGCTGAGGCCTCATCTTCAGCTCCTCCAGTTCAGGTTGAGTCAGCCTCTCACGCTCTGGCTAAGCGATGGACTGTAAATCACCCAATTGATCAAATTCTTGGTGATCCTAACACTGATATTCAGACTCGACGAAGTGCATGTAATATTTGTTAATTTGTTAATTTTATTTCTCTAACTGAACCAAAGAAAGTAGATGATGCCCTCAAAGATCCAAACTGGGTCAGCGCCATGCAAGAAGAGCTGACTGAATTCGAAAGAAACAAAGTTTGGAAACTTGTTCGAAGACCAACTGACAAAACAGTGATAGGCACTAAATGGGTCTATCGAAACAAGTTGGACGAACATGGAACTGTTACCCACAACAAGGCTCGTCATGTTGCTCAGGGATACAGACAAGAGGAAGGCATAGATTATGACGAAACATTTGCTCCAGTAGCAAGACTAGAATCTATTCGTCTATTCTTAGCATATGCTGTACACAAAGACTTCAAAGTATATCAGATGGATGTTAAGTCAGTGTTTCTAAATGGAAAGCTGAATGAAGAAGTCTATGTGGAACAACCTCCAGGATTCTCTGGTCCTAAGCGTCCAGGTTATGTTTATAAACTGGATAAGGCACTTTATGGCTTAAAGCAAACTCCACGTGCATGGTATGACACTCTTTCTACTTATTTCATATTGAACAATTTGAGCGAGGTAAAATCGACAAAACTCTATTTTTCAGGAAAGTAAAAGGTCATATCATTCTTGTTCAGATATATGATGATGACATTATATTTGGCTCTACTAACCCTGATATTTGTACTCGCTTCGCTGATAGAATGAAAGATGAGTATAAGATGAGCATGATGGGTGAACTAACATATTTCCTTGGTCTTCAGATAAAGCAAAATGAGAAAGGAACTTTCATTAATCAGGGAAAATATGTTAAAGATATGCTGAAGAAATTCTAGTTAACTGAAAGTTCAGCTATGAAAACCCCTATGTGTGACAACTGTCAAATTTACACCTTAGGTTAGAACTACACTGGATACCTCATTTTCTCATGACATAGTTCACACAGTGCAATTTTAGCAGCAAACGCGGTACGATAGGAAAATTCGAGAAATTTTGCCTAAGAAATCCTTGAATTAGGAAAATTATCCATAAATCTCATAAAATGCCAATTTAACCTACATTTATACTACAAATATTTATGTAGTTGATAATTTATGTATTTCAATCATATTATATATAAATACTTTATTTTATATATAATTACTTTGTATTTTAATTATTAAGAAAATACTTGTATTTTAAATTTTAATCAAAAAGACAAGATTTGACAATTTATTTTTATCACACCACACCCCCCCCCCACCTTGAGAAACCCCCCCCCTCTCTACTCCATATGTAGCAACTAACATCTCCTTCTCATTCATTGTCTCATCTCACTCTCTCACTAAAAGAATACTTGCAATTCTTTCTCTCTCCATCTTCAAATCTTCATCTTCATCTTCATCAAGATCTTCAAATCTTCATCCCAACTCCAGCCCCAAAATCATATTTCTTCAAAAGTTCAAGATAATCAAAGGTAAAAACAAGTGTGTTGGGTGAAATCCACACACACTCTTTTAAGTTATTTTCACTTTCTTGCATTTGATGAATGTTCTTCATCCCTTCTACACTTTCTTTAACTTTTAAAAATCCTCTTTACAATGTCTTAATGTTTGTAGATTTACCACCATAACATCTTCTTGTTATTAAAAAGGTGGCGAATCCAAAATCAAACCTATGCTAAGACCAAAGATGAACATTTTAAACACATGCATGTAGTTTCTTAAGAAACCCATCATCTTTTATTTAAGAGTTTTATGAGTAAGTCTTTGAAATCCACTAAAAACGTACTTAAACAAACATGCATGAGCCAAGGATGCACAATTTTAAGTTGCATGTTGATGTTCTTGGCAAGAACATCAACCTTTTCACAAAATGAGTCTTTTACAAGAATTTATAAAAGTTGAGTTGATAGGTAACTTGCATGCATTTTAAATGGATCAAAAATGTGTTTTGGAACTGAAAATAAATGTATGGAAGAGGGTCAAATAGGATTTTGCATGCAAAGGAATAAGAATATTGGTTAAAAAGATCATATGGGAGCACATGCACAAGGTGTGGTTTTGACAGCTTGCTGTCAGATTCCACACCCCACTTCAAAGGGTCATATCTCACTCAATATAACTCCAAATTGAGTAATTCTTTTTCTAGAAATCATTTTTATGTGTTAAGATTCAAACCCAAGTATTTTCACTCAAAAACTCACAGATTTCATCTACCAAACAGTCCTCAAAAAATCAGTACGCAAACAGCAACATTTTCTGTCGGGTTTTACGTCGTATATTATTTCATGTACATAGACTCTTCCAAAAATTATGAAACTTATACCAAAAGTTTCCTAACTCATTGAACTACCTGGAAATAAAATTTCATGACCAAATTATACCTGGAAGTTACCCAAAGTTGGACACAAAGTGACATCAAATTATGGACAGCAAAGGACAAATTCTTATTATTATTAAGGACTAACTTCAAATCCCATTTCATCATTTTATGATGAAATAGTGGAATATATATGTATATCTTATACTTACATTTTATTTATGCATTTTATTTATGCATTTTATTTATGCACATTATTTATTCTTTATCCCTTTTCATCATTTTTGATGAAATTGTGGAATATACATATATATAATATATTTATATATGTTTTTGCATTTTATATATTCTTGATCCCATTTCATCATTTTATGATGAAATCGTGGAATATAAATATATACTATACCTATATATTTATGCACTTAAATATTGTCTTCACATTCAAAACCCTTCAAATCTTATCGTTCTTACGAAAAAAAATTCGGTTTATACATATATATGTACTATATATGTTTATGTTCTTTAAAACCCTTTTTGTTACTTAATGTGACGAAATTGCGGAAACTTTAATCCAACAAGAACAATGTATACGTTTATTACGTTATAATATTAAAACACAACAAGGCATTTTATGACGATTTGGATAGTTAGTACCGAACCTTCGAGATTGAGAACTCACTAGTGACCTTACGTTCATAGGTTTGAAGTAGGATCATCTCGGAGTACTTGTGGGAGATTCCCGGATTCTATCGCTTATCATGTGAGTTCACAGCCCCTTTTTCAATGTTTTACATATTTTGGGGTGAAAAGCATGTCGTTACTATAATTATTTTACGCACCGATTCTATAACGCATCGATTTCACTGTTTATTTAAAATACTGAATATTTTCTCTGTATACGTATGCGCTATGGTATGTACGCTTATGTTAGTTGATTCTAAGTTTTGCTATTAAGTCCCCGGTGATTTTACATTACCCATTAGCTCATTTAGCGAGTCGCTTGATATATTATGGATAACGTTAAATGGTTTTACCCATGTGGAATGATACACACCGCTGAGGTAGAACCGAACATGTGTCTAAATGGTCTTACCCATGTGGAATGATACCCACCGCTGAGGTAGGACTGAACATGTGTCTAATTGGTCATACCCATGTGGAATGATACCCACCGCTGAGGTAGGACGTACGGGGCGTGTAACATCCCAGGCTAACCGTACCAGATATTGTCCGCTTTGTCCGCACACCTGGACTCACGGTTTTAAAACGCGTCTGATAGGGGAGGTATCAAGTTCCTCTTATAAGGCAACCTTTGTTCCCCTCCCCAACCAATGTGGGATCTTACAATCCACCCCCCTTGGGATCCCAGCGTCCTCGCTGGCACACCAGTCCGGTTCCCGGCTCTGATACCATCTGTAACATCCCAGGCTAACCGTACCAGATATTGTCCGCTTTGTCCGCACACCTGGACTCACGGTTTTAAAACGCGTCTGATAGGGGAGGTATCAAGTTCCTCTTATAAGGCAACCTTTGTTCCTCTAATACTTTCTGATTGTTTCTCTGAAAGATCTATCTACCTAATTAAAGATGTCGAGAGAATTACTCAGTATGGGTTCAAAGAGCAAGCCTCCAGTTCTTCTAGTGGAAGAATACTCTTAATGGAAGAAAAGAATGATTCAATTCTTAAATCATCAGAACAGGGATCTCATGCTTTCAATCTATAATGCTCCTTACAAAGCATATCTGAATATTGATGGTATTCCTGAAACAGCTACAAGTCAATACGTTCCTCCAAGGAAAATTGAGAAAGAGTTTAGATATTACAATGAAGCTGATAAAGCAAGAGTGGAGATTGATGAATTAGCATTGACATACTTCACCATGGCAATTCCAAATGATATCTACAATCGTGTAGATAGTCGTAATTCAGCTAAGGAGATATGGGATGAGTTAGAAAGGCAGTTTGAGGGATCATCAAAATCCATGAAGACCAAAAAGAATCAAAGCATCAATACTTATGAAGGGTTTAAGGCAAGAGATGGCGAATCATTGAAAGAGACCTACAATTGCTACAACATCATTCTTAATGATTTGAGAAGGAATGGAGTCGACAAATCGGAATCAGTGATAAATTACAAGTTTGTCAAGAATCTACTACCAGAATGGGATTCATACTCCATTCAGCTCCAAATGTCAAGGGATATGGATGATGAAAAGTTGACCAAAACAAAAGAATAAGTGAACATAGGAAGAGTGGAGTTGTGAAAACAAAAGCTTTGATTTATGGGAGGAGTAAGAAGAAGATGAGTTCTGATGATGACAATAGTGGCAGTTCTGAAGACGAAATGAATGATATAGCTGAGAAGTTGGCTTTGTTAACAAACAAATTTCAAAACAGGTTTGGCAAAAAGAAGTTTTATTAAAAAACCAAACCTGATTACAACAAAGCTAACAGGTATAAAAGGTTCGAGAAAAAGTATGAGAACAAGGAGGAAGAGAAACAAGAGAAAGAGGAGAAAGAGGAGAAAGTTGAGAAAAAGGAGAGGGAAGAAAAGAAGGATAGAGATGACCGAAATTGTTTTAACTGCAGAAAACCAGGTCATTTTGCTAGAGACTGTAGGCTAAAGAAGGTTAAGGATTCTGAATATTATCAGCGTAAGGCACATCTAGCAAAAGCCAAAGAAAGCGGAAAGCCAGTTAACGCTGAGGAAGAAATTTGGGTTATGGATTCTTCTGATGATGAAGAAGCGCACTTTACTGAAGTAAAATACAGTCTTATGGCAAAAATGAATGAAGAAGACCAGGAATCCGAGGTACCGTCTCTATATTCTTCCAATAATTATGATAATTCTGAAAATGAGTCTGAAACTGAAGATGCTAGATATGAAGAAATGCAACTCGTGATATTTGAACTTAATGAGAAATTTGAAAAAGCTCAAAAGAAACTTGATAAAGTTCAAAAGAAACTTGATAAAGTTCAAAAGAAACTTGATAAAGTTCAAAAGAAACTTGAAGATGAGAAAAGTTCAAAGTTGAAATATCACGGTGAAGCACTTCTTTATAAATGCTTAGCTGAAGATAGAGAAATAGAAAAAGAAGCTATTAGATCAAATGTTAAAACGCTTGAAACTGAAATTTCTGAGTTAAAGAAGAAAATGAAAGATATAAATGATGAAAACATCGATTATCAGTTTAAAATCAAGATTCTTTCTGAAGAAAGAAAAGAAGCTTTTTCAAAGATTAAGCAACTTGAAGACTTAAATTATAAAAAGAGGTCAGACTGAGCAAACTCTAAAATTGTTGACTAGTAACCCAAAAGATAAAAGATTTTATAATCCAAAAATGGGTCTAGGTCTATCTGATGTTGAGGTTCTTAAGAAAGCACCTGATAATCTTTACACAATTGAAAAATTGGGTGAAGGTTTAAAGGAAACTCTTAAAACTGAAGAACCTAAAATCAAAACTGAAGTTTTGAAGCAATATTTTAAAAAGGAGATGCCTCCAATTTCACAAACGTTTGTTAAATCAAATAATGAAAGTTTGAAGCAAACTCTTACAAAGGAGATTACTCAAATTTCACAAACTTTTGTTAAATCATATAATGAAAGTTTGAAACAAACTTTTGTTAAAGATAATGCTTCAAATCCTTCAACTCCCACTTCAAATATAGAGAAAGTAAAGACGGACAAAGGTTCGGAAGAAAAGCCTAGATTCAATACGACAAACTTTAAATACGATGAACTAAATTCTAGTTACAAAACCAAAAAGGTTGAACTAACTGAATTTAGTTTATTATTTTTAAATGAATCTATGGCTAAAACAATTGATTCCAAAATCAAAGAACCTGAATTTGTTAAAACTGAATCTTGTGTTGAAATGGAGTTAAATACAAAATCAGATTCTGACAAAAAGGAGTTTGTTCAAGAAACCTCTTCTGAATTTCCTGATTTGAATTCAACTTTACTTAAAATTGTTGATTTAGAAAATCAAATTTCTAAATTACAATTAAACTTTGAAAAATTAGAAGATGATTATGAGAATATTGGGGTAGATTTTGATCATAGTAAAAAAGTCAATCTTGATCTTAAGAGTGAAATTCGACGACTTGAATCCCAAGTATTCGAATTATCAAATTCTAAGGCTTCAAAACCTTGTGAAAAATGTTCAAAACAAACTGAATTCAAAGATCAGGGTAAATCTTCGAGTCCGATTGATCTTGGAGCAAAAGATTTTTTCGAAAAAGCTAATCTTTTTGAAGAAAACAAAGTACTTAAATTGAGATGCATAAAACTCTCAAAACAAGTTTCTGACTTTGAGAAAGTTTTATTTCTTGAAAAAGAGAAGCTTGAAAAAGAAAGAACTGTCTTTGAAACTGAAAGAAAATCCTTTGAAGATAAAAATAATGTGCTTTCATCAAAAGTATCTGATTTGGAAACAGAACTCAATTTGAAAAGAAAATAAAACGGAGAATCATCTGAAACCAAATCTAATTCGTGTTCGCATGATTCTTCTAATTCTAAGAGTTATGACAGTTTTTCTTCTTCTTTCTCAGAAATGGATGAAGAAAAGTGCATGGATTTGAAGGAGGATGTTACAATTAGCAAGGATAGGAATACCGATACTGAGAAATGTAGTTCTTTAAATAAAAAGTGTATACATTCATGTAATGTTTACAAGGCTTGTGAAAATAAAAATTCCGCACTTTTAAATTCTAAATTGTTGACACAAGCTAAAAGAAGAATACATTGTGCTCATTGTTGGGATAACTATTTCAAACTAAATAATATTTCTCCTAAAAACAAAAAGTCCAATACTTCATCTTTATCTTTAAAATCTTCAGCGAACAAATTTGCTAGAATGTTCGGTTTCAGATCAAACAAACAGAATAAGAAGAAAGAAACAAAAACAGTTGATGTGAATATGGTTTGGATTCCCAAAGATCAATCAACAAACCAAATTCACAAAATAACCTTACTTTTAAAGGCAAAATTCAAGGTTCATCAACTGTGATAAACAAACTGATCTGTACTAACAAGAAAGGACCCATACAGATATGGGTACCTAAGATGAGGTAATTTTCTTTTACAGGACCGTCATGTGTGGGTCATTGATTCGGGAGCTTCTAGACACATGACGGGGTACAAGCACCTACTGCATGACTTTACTGTACATCCTGGTGGATCGGTGGGTTTTGGCAACGACTCGAAAAGTCACGTTCGAGTCTACGGAACGTTGAAGAATGACTCGATGCAAATTGAAAAGATCTTGTATGTTGAAGGTTTAGGGCATAATCTTTTCAGCATAAGTCAATTTTGCGACAAGGATTGTAAGGTAATATTTGATAAAGAGTTCTGCTATGTTGTGGATGCAAAATGGTCAGAAATCTTCAGAGCAAAAAGATGCGGCGATCTATATATGGCAGATTTTGTGACTCTTGTTACTTCCAATAAAGTTTGTCTTATATCAAAAGCTTCTCAAGATGAATGTTGGTTGTGGCATAGAAGACTCTCGCATCAAAACTTTCGAAGCATCAACAAGCTCAGAATTGATGGATTAGTTTCCGGGCTTCCTGAACTGAAGATTGACAAAGTCTTTATCTGTCCAGCATGTGAAATGGGAAAGATGAAACACCTCTCGCACAAGTCCAAAACTTTGTCTAACTGCAACAACGCCTTGGAATTAATCCACATGGATCTTTGTGGCCCGATGTGAACTCAATCGATGGGAGGAAAGAAGTATATATTGGTGATAATTAATGAGTATTCGCGATATACTTGGCTGGATTTCCTACGACTCAAATCCGAAGCTCCCGAGCTGATTATTAAGTTAATCAAGAAGATTCAAATTCTTCTACAACGCCCAGTTCGAAAAATACGTAGTGACAATGGAACTGAGTTCAAGAATGCAACCCTTCAAACGTTTCTTGAATCCGTTGGAATATCTCACAATTTTTTTGCACCAATTACTCCACAACAAAATGGAGTGGTTGAAAGGAAGAATCGAACGCTTGTAGAAGCGGCTCGAACAATGCTCACCTATTCGGGTCTTCCACCAAGTTTATGGGCTGAAGCGGTTTCCACATCGTGCTTTACTCAAAACAGGACAATCATTAATAAACGTTTTAATAAAACTGCATATGAGTTAATCAATAATCGCAAACCTAACATCAAATTTTTGCGTGTTTTTGGATGCAGGTGTTTTGTCCTAAAAGATCGTGAACATCTTGCGAAGTTCCAATTCAAGGCTGATGAGGGCATCTTTATCGGTTATTCCTTGAACTCGAAGGCATACCGAATCTACAATAATCGAACAAAATCAGTCATCGAGAGCATCAACATTACGTTTGACGAGACAGTGACTTTGACTTCTGGACAACACAGTTCAGAACTCGGACAGAAATATGAAGCTTCTTCCAAAAAAGGAGTAGAACCTGTGGCGAAACAGTTTTCTAATCCAGTTTTAGATAATAATAGTACTAAAAATTTAGATTTATTGTTTCATGATGCATTTATGGAATATTGTGCAGATATGGAATCACCTATCACTTCCGTGAATGCATATCCACAAAAGACGAGTGTCAATATCTCTGGTCCATCTGAAGATGTCGGTTCTAGTACTTCTGGGGCAACCAACGAGGCTCCGAGTGAACCTACAACTGTTCCAGTTTCTGAACCTAAAATTCAATCTGAAGTTCTGGTTTTAGTAAACACTTCATCGGAGGTTTCTACACTTGAAATACAACAACCAGAAGTTAACATACCTGAACCAACACATATATCTTCAGCTGAATCAACCGAAGAGATTCTTGCAGTTTTAGATGAGAATGATTCATCAAACACTCGTGTAGAAATTCCATCTCTTCCGAGTACACATAAATGGACAAGGGCACACCCTCCAGCAGATATTATTGGTGACCTCAATGATGGAGTGAAAACACGATCTGCGACTACAAACGAATGTTTGTATGTCAACTTTCTAAGCACGTTAGAACCCAAGAAAGCATCTGAAGCTTTACAAGATCCAGGTTGGATAAACGCCATGCAAGAAGAGTTAAACGAGTTTAAACGCAACGAAGTTTGGCATTTGGTGAAGCGTCCTAAAGACAAGACCATTGTTGGAACTAAATGGGTCTTTAGGAACAAGAAAGACGAAGCAGGGATTGTAGTCAGAAACAAAGCAAGACTGGTTGCAAAAGGGTATAATCAACAAGAAGGAATATATTATGATGTAACCTACGCACCAGTTGCAAGGATTGAAGCCATCAGAATTTTTCTTGTGTATGTCGCACATAAGAACATGAAGATTTTTCAAATGGACGTCAAATCCGCTTTTCTAAATGGAATCCTTCATGAAGAGGTATATGTAAGTCAACCTGAGGGTTTTGTAGATCCAAAATATCCAGACCATGTCTATGTTTTAGACAAAGCATTCTACGGTCTAAAACAAGCTCCGAAGGCATGGTATGAGACTCTGACTATTCATCTGCTTAATTCTGGATACACCAAAGGTACAGTAGATACAACTCTTTTTCTCAAAAGGAAAGGTAAAGATTTATTGCTAGTACAAATATATGTTGATGACATAATATTTGGTTCTACTAATCAAGATATGTGTAAAGATTTTAAAGAGGTGTTGAAAAGCCGCTTTCAAATGAGTATGATGGGAGAGCTAAATTTGTTTCTTGGACTCCAGGTGAAACAGTCATATGAAGGCATATTCATTAATCAATCAAAATATATAAATGATATGCTTAAGAAATTTGACCTAAAATCCTCTTCCACAATGAAAACTCCAATGGCTACCGGTAGGCTTTTGGACGCTGATTTATCCGGTAAATCAGTCGATCAAAAGTTATATCATGGCATGATTGGGTCTTTACTATATCTAACGGCTAGTAGACCATATATTTGGTTTGCAACATCTTTTTGTGCACGTTTTCAAGCTAACCCGAAGGAATCTCACTTTGTGGATGTCAAGCGAATCCTTAGATATCTCAAAGGTACAAGAAATTTGGGTCTTTGGTATCCTAAGGATTCAGGGTTTGAACTAAGTGCGTACACAGATGCAGATCATGCGGGTAATAAGATGGATAGGAAAAGCACATCTGGTGCTTGTCAGTTTTTGGGAGATAAACTTGTAAGTTGGTCGTCAAAGAAGCAAAACTGTGTGTCAACCTCTACGGTAGAAGCATAATATGTGGCCGCCGCTAGCTGTTGCTCACAAGTAATCTGGATGAAGACACAGCTTAAGGATTACGGTTATATAATGTTAGGACATTTAAGTTTTCCTAATTAATTAGAAAGTTTTGTAAAGTAATAGATTTCGGCCTAATGGGCTTTGACATGTAAATGGGCTTGGGCTTAAATGATGTAACAAGGGAAGGGGACTATAAATAGGTTAGGTCATGTATTGTTGTAATCAACAATTCATAATTCACAATGTAGCCTTCAAACCAACTTGTGTTCTCTCTAGATTAGATTTCCTTTTCAATAAACAATTAGTCCTTCTCTACCTAATCTTGTTACACATTACTTGATTTGTTGAAGATCATGGACTCACAATTGGTATCAGAGCCAAATCGATGAATCTTTTCTCGATACGATCATCGGATCTCGACAATTCAAGTATTTTTGCCTGATCTACATGTAAGTTTGCTCAAATATCATATGCTCTTGAAGATTTGCTCGCTATTCGATTCCAGATTATCTCCAATTTTTAGAATCGAATTTCGACAAGTTTTGGTGATTTTCGAAAATTTCGAGAGTTTTTCGGTGTTCTTCGCGAAAATTCTCAAGATCCGGACGATTTATCTTGCATGAATCGATTCTATCGTCTCAAATCCTATTCTATATTGTTTTTGGAGAGCTTGCAACAATCAGATCTGAAAAAAACTTCTAAAATTCAATGACTTTTGGTTTCTGAAAATCAACAGTACGGTGTTCTTTGGAACTGTTTCATCGAGTTGGTAAATGATCTTGCAATTTTAGAATGATTTGATCGATGTTCATTCCACAGATCTACATAATTCTCGATTTGGAACAGTTTGTATCTTTCAGATCTGAAAATGAGAAACAAAACCTAAGCCTTAAATTTTAGGGTTGACGAAAGGTTTTATATGTTGTGAACAATAAAGCTGATTGATCTTAGTGAATAAGTGTGTGTGATCGATCATGATTCCACATATTTATTCACTTTATGTTTTCGAGTAGAATGCAACTTTCAGATTCAAAATTAATCGATATTTCAATGAGATTGGGTTGCTGAAAGTTGTTCACCGGAAAATGGCAAGTCGTCGGAATCTGGCGAGAAATCACCCGAGTTACTGTTTTTGTGCGATTAATCCTCAACAGATCTGTTTGTCTTGATGTTTCTATCAGCTTGCAATCAATTAACGTGAATTTCCAGCATGAAATCATATTTTAGTGATGTTGGATATCTTTTCGCCGGAAAAACGAAATGGCCGGAATTTTCGCCGGAGAAAGTTGTTAGTCGCCGGCCACATGCATTTCACGCTGCATGATCATGTGTTTCTTCATGAAAGATATTGCTTGATGATATAAGAAGGTGAAGAAATGATTTGGAAGAGTTCTTAGTCGTGAAAGTTGAAAGAAAATTGATAGAGAAACGTGCAGATCGTGACTTGATTTTTGGAAGATGATGAATAGTGTTTTAACTGTTCAGTTAGTGAGCAGTTAGTTTTCTAACAATTTTGGTCCAAATTACGTTAGTTTCGTTAAATTCCGATGTTTTTGCTAACGAAACTCGTGTGGCATCATTCCTACATTTCGTTTGTCACACTTACATCTCCGCAACATCGATTTGTGTTCGATTCCTCGAAACCTCTACCGAGTAGCGCGTGCTTTTTACCATTCCTCCTTCGAGCAAATTCGGACCAAGCTCTTAAGCCGAATTCCTACTCACCTCGTGGTCCAACGATGGATTCTTTGTTTTACACTAAGAATGCATTTGGCTTATCACTCAAAACTCACTCGTTATCATTCTTGTGGGCTTATCGGAACGAGCTCGAGTTTGTACATTTTGGAGATGTCTTTCGTGAACTTAGTCGGGGTTATGGAGTACATTGAATCTGATTTTTCAAGGTTGAAAATATGATGAATAAGAGAAACTTTCAAGGGGGAGCCGAGCCTACATTTGAAGAATGCACCGCTAAAGTTTGTCAAGAAAATCAAGGGGGAGAGGAGTCAAAGGCTTGAAGATGATTTACTTTCCAAAACTTTAGGGGGAGAATGTTAGGACATTTAAGTTGTCCTAATCAATTAGAAAGTTTTGTAAAGTAATAGATTTGGGCCTAATGGGCTTTGACATGTAAATGGGCTTGGGATTAAATGACGTAACAAGGGAAGGGACTATAAATAGGTTATTTCATGTATTGTTGTAATCAACAATTCATAATTCACAATGTAGCCTTCAAACCAACTTGTGTTCTCTCTAGATTAGATTTCCTTTTCAATAAACAATTAGTCCTTCTCTACCTAATCTTGTTACACATTACTTGATTTGTTGAAGATCATGGACTCACATATAATCAACAAAATCCCAATATACTGTGATTCCAAAAGCGCAATTGCAATAACTGAGAATCCTGTTCAACACTCCAATGCGAAACACATCGATGTCAGGTACCATTTTATTAAAGATCATGTTGAGAAGGGAACTATAGAAATGCATTTCGTACCAACAGAACTAGAGCTTGCTGATCTTTTTACAAAACCTTTAGATGAAAAAAGGTTCAATTTTCTAATCAGCAAACTAGGAATGTTGAATACTTAGTCGTTTCTTAGCTTTCTTTGAAATATTGAGGGGGAGTTCGTGTGCTTGTTTATTTAATTATATCCATATTTTGAGGGGGAGTTAGAATTTTTTTCATAAAGTGATATAACTAACTGGTATGGACTCATGTTCTATGAGTACCAAGTTTTCATCTGTCTGTGCAGATTTCTCTAAAGACGAGACAACTGAGTATGCATCTGTTTAGGGGGAGCAGATTGGCATAAGTCTGTAAGTATATAGTATATAGTATAGTTCATGTTAAAAAAAATGATGATGAATGAATGAGAGGAGAGGAACATATCTTAAAAGATAAGGACTTAAAATGTTTTAATCTGATGAAAGAGAGTTTAAAAGATAAATTTTTCTGAAAAAGTTGAAGTTTTTTTGAGGAAAAACACTTCCTTTTCGCATCTCTAAGGATAAGAAAAGTATGCTTTTCGCATCCTCTTGGTTGCGAAAAGTGAACCTTTCGCATCCTTAAGGATACGAAAAGTGAACCTTTCGCATCCTTAAGGATACGAAAAGTGTGCTTTTCGCATCCTCAAGGATATGAAAAGTAACTATTCGCATACTTAAAGATACGAATAGCTGGTGTTCACATCCTTTTGGTTGCGAGAGGTGGCATTGTGTTTCATTACGAGAACCGTTTCTCACTTGGAGGAATTCGTATTCTTGTTCTTGTGAATTCTTCAGATGAACAGTAACATGTCTCTTTTAATGACATGTGGGGTCCAATCACACAGTGACACGTGTCAATTTTAAAAATGGGTATAAATTCAAATCTAAGATATTTTCATTCCCACTTGTTCACGTCACTTTCATCTTGCGAAATCCCCTGACGTATCACTGTTCATCTTCTTCATTTCTGGTTCGACTTCAGTTCATCATATCTCTCTTTTCAGGTACCCTTTTCATCTCATTTTTTGTCTCATTATGTTCGTTTTATTGTTTAGAGTAGTTCTATCGGTTTACATTTCAGTTTAGATTAGCTTAAGACCATCAATTTGATGTTTTTTTACTCGTAACTGTTCATTTTTTTTGTGTGTCAATTTTTTTTAAAAGTTCATCATTTAGGGTTTTGATTAAGAATAGATAGTCGATTCTTGTTGGGTTTTCAGTTTTCGAGTCTGATTGTCTATGTTTGTGTTCAATTTTTTATTTTAAAATCAATTTTTGAACGAATCTGGGTTGTATATAGTGAACTTCTAGGGTTTTAAACTTGACTCTAAAATGTTCTAAGGATAGAATTCACAACTTTCTTAAGCAACCAGAACTCGTATCCTTTGGGTTAGGAGTTCCTTTACCTCGATTGTTTGTCAAGTCAAGAAATCACATCTTTCTTGATACGAGTTCTTCTTTGTTTTGTTCTTAATGTTTTAAGGACACAATTCGCATGCTTTAAATTGCGAATTCCACACAATTCGTATCCTTCTCACTGCGAGAAGTCTTGAATTCGCATCCTTCATCCTGCGAATTCCTTCAACTTTTTGTGTGTTTTGCGAGTTTCTATGCTTGTATGTTGGTTGAGAATTGTTCTGAGTCTGTACCTTGCGAATTCTATACTTAGTAATTTTCAGATTTTTTTTGAAAAAGTGATTTTTGCCAAAATAACCGTTTTAGAACTGTTTTTCAAAACAACAGTTTACATGGCAGAAAATCAAGAAGAGCAAAGCAGAGTTTAGGGATTTGGAGAAAATATCCTAAATATCCCTGATCCGACACCTGATGTTCCACTTCCATCCACCCGTTCAGTTCATCAATCTGTTTTCGAAGGAGATCCAGATCATATCATCATTTTTCCACGTGACTACGTGGAGATCTTACCCAACAATCATCACATTGACTTCGGTCACATCAATATTTCTCCGATCATCAAAGAAATCTTACGCAATCACCCGTTGTCTTATGCATTGACTCACACAGTCAATGTACCTATGATATACCTTCAACAAGCCTGGAAGACTATTACACATTCAATGGAGAACCAAAGACCGATCTTTCTATTACAGATTGATGAGTTCATCACGAAGCTGGATTTTCAAAGACTAAGACTTGTTCTTAGATTACCCGAGCCTGAATCAAGACCCGGGAGAACATCTTTTGATTATTACGCATCGGAAGCTGAGGTATTTGAAGGAATTCGTGCTATGGGTTATGTTGGCGAGTTGCATCAGATCAAAGATTTCAAGAAGGCAAATCTTCCGCCTTTGTACTATACAATATTCTCCGTCATCAATCGGTGCTTAACTACAAAGCACTCGGGAAGTGACAATGCGAGTCTGAACATTCTAAAGCTATTCCATGCGGTGGTATATAATATTCACGTAGATTATGCGGTTATTTTCTAGAATGAGCTATAACAAAAGGTGGAAGATAGAGAAAAGAAGAAGGGCAAACCGTATGTGCCCTACATGAGATTTTTGCAACTTATTGTTCATAGCATGCTAAGATCAAACAAAGAAATTCCACGGCGATTGAACTATCCTTCTGCATTGGGAAAATCAATGCAATATCTTCAAAGGCAGAATCGGAATTTTCAATATGAAATGCCTTTACCAGAAGGATTCCTCGGATACGCGGATCAGAACGCTGAGTGTATAATAGAATATAGAGAGTCTACGGTCCGGCCAGCATTGGAGGGACCTACCCAGAACTCAACCCCTAGGCGAGAGGAGTCAGTGAGGGTTCAGGATGCACGGGCTACCGAACGGGGAGAGTCGAAGGAAAATACCGAGAGGGGAACCGGTGGGGGTCACTCACCTGTACTTGAAGATGCAAGGTCATCGTCTGAGGACACACAACTAGATGATCTTGTATAAGACGATTCTGAAGAAGTAGTCCCTAAACACATTAGGGATGCTCTTTTGGTTGGATATTCTAGTGATAGTACAGAGTCTGACAATGCGTCTGATCACGCAGAGGAACAACATAATGATGATTCTGATGGTAATGATGATGGAAATGATGGTGCCGATGCTACTAACGCAGAAAATTGGTTTGGTGACGTTGCTGATATTCTTGAATTTCCACAATTACATTTGCCAGCCAACATAAATGTGGAAGGGCTCAACTTTGATGACATGCCCTTGATGTCTTCACAAGTCGGTGAAGGAATGAGAGGTACAAGGAGAATCGAGGGAGAATTAGTTGAAAATATATGTGAGTCTGTGAGAGAAAATGAAGAAAAAAATATGGAGAGTGTGATAGCTACCCAAACCTACTATACCAGAAGGGCAGCCACATCCACCACCAGATCTCATGTGTTGGGATCAGGTGTTGTAAAAGACGTTAGTCGTCCACTAACGCAATTACACACCTCAGCCAGCCATTCAGCTTCTTCTCAACAAGAAGCTGTCTCATCTTCTCACGGGGCTTTAGCACATACTCTATCCGGATCCCACTTGGAGATTTCGGGTATTGAAACAGATTGACCTCCTCCCCGGTCCTCGACCTTCATTCCTGCACATGTTGCTAATATTTTTGATTCTTTGAATAGGACACTTATGGGAACATCTGATGCGAGTCTTCGTGACCCATCCGGAACACTCGTAGTAGATCCTCTCACAGGACTATGAGGACTGAGTGGAAATCCTACCAGTGCTAACACTATGCCAACACTGAGCGTAGGTCACACAGTTGAAACAACTGTTGTGCAACAGCTAACCTAAGTGGTGCCGGTGTTACTTTTCCCGTCTTTGTGACAAGGGAAACTTTCGACGGCGCCCTAAAGGCTGTTGAAGAAACATTCATTCGGGAGTTACAAGGAGTGAAAGCTTTATTGAAAGGCAAAGGGCTGGTAATTGATGAGCCCGCTGTACGTCCATGACCAGAAATATTTTTGACTCCGCCTCCGCAAAGTCGTGTAACTCAGCCTCCTCTAGTTCAGTAGAATCCGATTGATCAAAGTGTTGATGAGTTAAGAGATTTGTTCTATGCTAAACTGATGTCCATAAGTCCTGAAGATCAGCAAAGCAAAACTTTATTATCACTGCTCGAGAACTTCCAATCTACTCCACCACCACCACCTCCACCACCACCATAACCTACACCACCACCAACAGTTACTATCACAGAGTTCAATACATTCAAGTCAGAAGTTGTACATTCTCTGAGTGATATGAAGCAGTCCATAGATGAGTTGAAAGAACTGATGAAACAATCATGTAAGACTCAAGCTCAAGGTACTAAACGTGGACATGATAAAGATCCTGATGATCATGGTCATGAGGGAGAGAAGAGTAAGAAGCGAAGGGTTGAGTCTGAAAGTTCTAAAGGCGAAAAGAAAAATCCATCAGTTTCTGAAATAGCTGATATGTTAAAATCTGGTGTAATGGGAGAAGAAAGCGGAAAACAGATTGTATTATATGTGGATCTAAATGTAGAACCGACGGTTGAAAATCCTGAGGTAAATGAGGAGGATATAAGGGAAGTTGTTGACAGATTTGTGGAATCTGTTGAAGTGGTTGATATCAGTTCTGATGATGAAGCTGATGATCTGGCTAGTGAGTATGAACAATATTGGAAAGTAAAGGAGGAAGCGGAACCGTTCTTATTGCTTACTTATGACCCAGAGGATCAAGGTGTTGGGTTCACACAAGATGAGGTAGACATTCTAACTGAAATATATGGGCCACAGTCTCCTGAAGAAATAACAGTAAGCCCTATACATTCACCTGAACTCATCTCAAGTACCTTGATGCCCATTCAATCTGATGTTACACCGTTAACCTTTAACCTTGGCCAACCCATCTCTACACAAACCACTATACCATTATCTGAATCAATTCCTGAAACCATACATACCTAAACCAAAACCTAATCAACCCCACAATCCATTCCCATTCAACCGGAATCTCAATCTTTTCATGATCCATTCCTAAAAGTACCAAAACCTGAAGAAACTGAATCTCCATCTACTACACCTTTTGTACCACTTGTCATTCCTACTCACGATGAAGCTGGTCCTTCCAATCCACCAGTATCTGATCAACCTGGTCCATCAACTTCACGAAGCAGAAACTTATATGAACTTGAACAGCGGCAAAGAACTTTGTATTTGAAAACACCTTTCATAGAAGATTTTGAAAGAAGACTCTATGTGCATAGAATCAAGAGATTGAATCCCTACGCCGTGTTGGGAATTACAGATCAGCCAGCCGAATACAAGTTCGAATACATGTACTTTCTAAGAGACACGTGTCAGAAGAAGAAAGATGTGAGGAGCAAAAAGTTGATTGTGTCTATAAAGGAAGTGACTGCAAGATTATATTACTAAATGTGGTTTCCGGAGTTTGTGGTTCAAAGGTAGGATTGTAGAGACTACAGGTTTACTGAAGCTGATTTTTGCCATCCAATGATTGAAGATTTTGAGTTCATGTACCATCATTTCAGAGATCTTCAGATCAGAAGAGAAAATGTGATTGATGAGCCAGATTTTGAATGCCATTAAAAGATTTATGAGAAGACACATCCTGTACACACAATGTCATGATTTTCAAATGGCCGTCGAAAGCGATCAACCTAAGGTAAATTTGATAAGGCCTAATCAAGATCTGCCTAGATTGATGAGGATGCCTTTGTATTCTGTGATTGATGAGCCAGAGTTTGGGGTTGTTTTTAAGAATGGTGCAAACAAGATCTTCATTCGAATTGACGAACTGACAAAGTATTCTGATGGTACACTCAAGGTTGTAAGACTTCAGTCGGAAGAAAGGCTCAAAAGACATGATGTTGAACGAAAGATCACCTGGATGTCTGCTAGACCAATAATTATCCTACGTAGAGATATTGAAGAGATTGATGAAAGATTGAACTTCAGAATGGCTATGAGAAGAATCAAAACGTATCTAGGGTTTCGGAGAAGAAGAAGACCCTTTCTGCCTTGATAGCCAAGGGGGAGATTGTTAGAGCACTTTGTAGCTATCAAGACAGTATTAATCTTTTGTACTGTATCTTCTAAGTAGAGGCATGGACATGCCATGGCCCTACTATATAAAGAAGATCCCTTTTTTAATTCTACAACACTTTATGCTAATGTCATTTGTACTCATATGTTCAATATATGAATGACACATTTGCTCTCTAGATTCTCTCTATACTTGTTCATATTACATTGCTAGATCTGGGTTTTATCAGCTGCCTCTGACGAAGAAGAATCATCTGACTCAGAAGATGATGATGAGGCCAATCTCTGCCTCATGGCAAAAATCGAAGAAGAGGAAGAAAATTCTGACATTCCCTCTACTTCATCCTCTGCTACTAAGGTATCACCTTCTTTCTTTACAAATATTTCAGATATTGATGAAGCTGATAGTCTTCGAAAAATTGATCTATTGACTATGAACTTATATGATTCCATGAATGGCAAAGCTGTAGCTGAAAATCAAAACCTTGATCTCGCTGAACAACTTAAAAACTGTCACCTTCAAATAGAAAAACTTTCTAAAATTGAAGAAGATTTAAAAGATCAAGTTCATATAAATCAGCTAGTCAAAATCGAACGTGAAGAAGCTATCGCTGCATTAAAAGCTGAAAAGGCTACTGTTGAAGGATGGTGTAAATCCTCAACAACGATCACTGAGATAATAAAGTCTCAGATTCCCCTGAGTGACAAACGTGGTCTTGGTTACAAAGCTGATACTCTAGAACCAACCACTGATCATTCCATGCTTAAGTTTGGAATGTTCGTGTCCTCTATTCCTGACACTTCTTCATCTCAGTGTCCCTCTTCAAAAACTCCTATCCCTGAGGAAATCTCTACCTTAACTTCTAAAGGTAAAGAGAAAATTGTTTATCCAAAACCTCAGAAGGGTACCTTTGTACCTAAGCTGAATGCTTCTAAAGCTCCAGTGACTTATCCCTCTATTTCTAAGAACAAGATCCCTGGATTCATTCAGCGATCTACTCCTAGAATAAGAGTGGATATTATTGGTAAGAAATCTGAAGAACTGATCGTTCCTCCTATTTCCAATGCCAAACGTATACTTGGTGTTGTCCCTGCTCATTTAAAATTAACGGCTCAGCATGCAAAAGGTCCTAAAGCTACTTTTAGTTATAGGAAATGTTATCATTGTGGACTTACAAATCATATTGCTAGTAAGTGCCCCACAACCACCAAAGCTGAAAAGTTACCTAAGGTGAAGATCAATGCCCCCAAGGCAAAAAAGTCCACTGAGGTTAAGAAATTAACCAAAGTGAAGACTTGTCCTGAAGCTAAATCTTCAAATGTTGCGAAGATTGCTGAACCTTCCATTTCCTCTACCACCACTGACAAGTGTGGGCCCATGGTAAAATGGGTGCCTAAGTCAAACTAATCTTCCTTTGTTTGCAGGTTAAGAAGGGTATCTGGTATCTCGATAGCGGATGCTCTAGACACATGACTGGAAAGAAAAACCTGCTCACTGAATATAAGGAAGAGAAGGGTCCCTCAGTGACCTTCGGTGGAAACGGAAAAGGCCATACCCGAGGGTTTGGTGTACTCTCTAATGGTACAACAACCTTCAGAAGAGTTGCATATGTTGAAGGACTGAAGAATAATCTTCTAAGTATAAGTCAGCTATGTGACAAGGATAACAAAGTGATCTTCACTAAGGAATCCTGCTTTGTCACAGACAAAAAGGAGAAGATAGCTCTCAGCGGATATCGTATGGAAAATGTTTGCGTCATAAACATGGACTCTACAACCACTGAGAACTCCGATTTCTTCTCAAAAGCCTCATCTGTGTCAACTGGTTATGGCATAAGAGGCTCTCTCATCTAAACTTCAAGACACTGAATACTCTTTCTTCTAAAGAGTTGGTCACTGGTCTACCTCAACACTCATACGCTAAGGAGTCTCTATGTTCAGCGTGTGAGAAAGGGAAACAAACAAAAGCAAGCTTCAAATCTAAGCAAGTTTCCTCAGTGTCCTCTCCTCTACAACTTCTCCATATGGATCTGTTTAGCCCTGTTAACAAATAATCCATCGCTGGAAAGAAATATACATTGGTCATAGTTTATGAATTCTCTCGCTATACCTGGGTAATGTTTCTCTGTTCTAAGAGTGACACCCCTGAAGAACTCATCACTTTTGTCAGGAAAGTGGAAGTCCTGAACAACATGACCGTTCGCTCAATAAGGAGTGATCATGGGACTGAATTCAAAAATAGTTCCCTTGATTCCTTCGTAGAAAGTAAGGGTATTTCTCACAACTCTTCCTTAGTGAGAACACCGCAACAAAATGGAGTCGCTAAAAGAAGAAATCGAACTATCATCGAAGCTGCACATTCAATGCTCAGCGATTCTCATCTACCTACTCAGTTTTGGGCAAATGCCGTTAACACTGCTTATTTTACTCAAACCAGGTCGCTGATTGTCAAAAGATTCAAGAAGACAGCCTATGAACTCTTCCATGGGAGAAAGCCTTCAATTAGCTTTCTTCACATCTTTGGATGTCAGTGTTTCATACTGAACAACAGAGATGCCCTTGGAAAGTTTGATCCTAAGGCTGATGATGGAATTTTTCTTGGATAGTCTTCAGTCTCCAAAGCCTTCAGAGTCTTCAATCGTAGAAGACAAACTGTAGAAGAAACAATCCACGTCACTTTTAACGAATCCCGTTCAGCGAACTCTAGACCTTCTGCTGATACTGAAGAACTGAATCAATGGATGTTTTCTCATCTTGGTGATTCAGAAGATGTTCCCACTCCTCCATCTCATACTCATCCCGCTGAAGATGATGATCCTACTATCATTCCAAGCATGCAGACTAGTAAAGCTGAAACATCATGGGTCTCAGCTGTTCCTCTAAACACTATGTCTACTTCTGAACATTCTATCTCAGGTATACCATCTACTTCTCAGCAATCAGTGAATGAAATGACAACTGAACCTCTTCCTCTCTTGGCTGATATACCAGATGTTGCTGAAGCCTCATCTTCAGCTCCTCCAGAAGTTCAGGTTGAGTCAGCAACTTATGCTCCGGCTCAGCGATGGACTATCAATCACCCTATTGAACAAATTCTTGGTGATCCAAACGCTGGTGTTCAGACTCGACGAAGTGCAGGTAACATTTTTTTATTTGTTAACTTTATTTCTCTGATTGAACCAAAGAAAATAGATGATGCCCTCAGAGATCCAAACTGGGTCAGCGCTATGCAAAAAGAGCTGACAGAATTTGAAAGAAACAAAGTTTGGAAGCTCATTCCCAGACCATCCGACAAGTCAGTGATAGGCACTAAATGGGTCTATCGAAACAAGTTGGATGAACATGGAACTGTAACCCGCAACAAAGCTCTACTTGTTGCTCAGGGATACAAACAAGAGGAAGGTATAGACTACGATGAAACATTTGCTCCAGTGGCAAGACTTGAAGCCATTCGTCTATTCTTAGCATACGCTATACACAAAGACTTCAAGGTTTATCAAATGGATGTAAAGTCAGCGTTCCTAAATTGAAAGCTGAATGAAGAAGTCTACGTGGAACAACCTCCGGGATTCTCAGATCCTAAGCATCCAACTTATGTGTATAAACTGGATAAGGCACTTTATGGCTTAAAGCAAGCTCCTCATGCATGGTATGACACCCTATCCTCTTATCTCCAAATCGAAAAATTTGTGCGAGGTAAAATCGATAAAACTCTATTTTTCAGGAAAGTAAAAGGTCATATTATTCTTGTTCAAATATATGTCGATGGTATTATATTTGGTTCCACTAACCTTGACCTTTGTACTCGTTTCGTTGATAGAATGAAAGCAGAATATAAAATGAGTATAATGGGTGAGCTAACATATTTCTACGGTCTTCAAATCAAACAGAATGAAAAAGGAACTTTCATTCATCAGGGAAAGTATGTTAAAGATATGCCAAAAAAAATTGTTTTAACTCAGAGCTCAGCTATGAAAACCCCTATGGCACCGCCGCTGACACTAAACAAAGATCCTTCTGGAAAACCTGTTAATGTCACAGCGTACCGTGGGATGATCGGCTCTCTTCTGTATCTTACAGCTAGCCGACCTGATATTATGTATGCAACCTGTTTGTATGCACGATATCAAGCTGAACCTACGGAATCTCATTTGATCGCTGTAAAGCGAATCTTTCGTTACCTTAAGGGTACTCCTAACCTAGGTCTTTAGTAACCCAAAGACACAGGGTTTGATCTAATCGCCTATTCAGATTGTGATTTTGCAGGTTGCAAATTGGATAGGAAATGCACCACATGAGGTTGTCAGCTCCTAGGTGGAAAGCTGGTGAGTTGGATAAGTAAAAAGCAAAACTCAGTGTCCACTTCAACTGCTGAAGCTGAGTACGTAGCTGCTGAAAGTTGTTGTTCTCAGGTCTTGTCGATGAGAAATCAACTACTGGACTATGACCTTCAGCTCTCGAAAATTCCAATCTATTGCG
The DNA here is from genome assembly GCA_033807775.1 of Saussurea involucrata. Classification (NCBI taxonomy): domain Eukaryota; kingdom Viridiplantae; phylum Streptophyta; class Magnoliopsida; order Asterales; family Asteraceae; genus Saussurea; species Saussurea involucrata. The sequence continues at coordinate 116,342,057 of CM066319.1, forward strand.
ACAACACTAGTGCCATTGCTATAGCCAACAATCCAGTGCTACACTCAAATACCAAACACATCGAAATCAGGTATCATTTTATCAGAGATCATGTGATGAATGGTGATATAGAACTTCATTTTATCCGAACTGACTTTCAGTTAGCTGATCTATTTACCAAACCTCTTGACGAGACAAGATTCAAATTTCTCATCAGTGAGCTTGGAATGCTGAACTTAGGAGAGTAAAATCTTCAGTGGTTCACATTTAATCAGTGATAAAAATGAAATTGTATAACCCTTTCAATCACTTACTCTCTGAACAAAATTGATTCGCTGATATCAAGGTACGTTCACTCTTCCTTTCAGTGATACTTTTGAAATTTCTAAATCTAACACTGATATTTCTAATTCAATGCTTCATGTTTTCAAAATATCCCTGAGTTTTCAAAAACCAAAGAGACATCCTAAAATATGAAAGGACGTTTGTGACGTCATCACAACGGATAAGTAATGGCACGTTTTCTCTGACACGTTCGCCCGTTTCGTCTTCCTTGTCCAATCAAATTCAAGGGACGTGTCCGTTTCATCATGAAAAACTTTCCCACACATAGTTTTTCTCTCTCTACTCTCACTATATAAACACTTTGCGTTTATATTTTTACCTTTTACGCAAACATCATCTCCTTCAAAGCAAGAACTCTCTGTTGCATTCAAAATATTAACTCAAGAACCTGTTCATCTTCATCAAATTCAACGTCTCAGGTTAATATTTCTTTTATTTAGCAACTAATAAACTTGTTTTTTGATCTTATTCTTGTTTCTAAAAGATCAAACAAAAGAACTTTTTAAAATGAAATCATTTCTCTTCATGATTTTAAGAACACAAACTTCATGATTGTTCTTCAAGTTTAAAACAAAAATCTTAAACTTGTATCTTCATATGTTTTATCAGAATCCTTTCTCTAAAAGGAAACTGGAAAATAAGACATTCACTAGATTTTGAATTTCTGTCAAAACTAGAAAAACCCTAATTTCTATTTCTTTCTCTAAATAGAATATACAACCCTAAAACCTTTATTTTGGAACTTTATCCATTTTAAGAAACTTTTGTTCATATTCTTCATTCCTCTATTATATAAACAGAAATGGCATCAAAAACTGAAGCTCCTACCGCTAAGACCACCACTGCTGCTGAAGGTGTTGAACTCCAAAAAGCTTTTTTTGGAAAGGTTACTTTTAAACTCGAGCAAGTTACCTTTCAAAGAAACAACCCTTATGCTCTCTTCAACTTCCCTCAAAAGAAGAAGGTCACATACCTTGATGACACTGTAAACCTTCTCAAGACCTATCCTCAATCGACAGCTCTGACCATTGCACCCCCCTGCTCATCGATATCTTCTAGCTCAGTTCTAGTATACTGCCAGAAGAGCTCAGGTACCCTCAACCAAAGACCCAAAGAAGATGCTCGATTTCATTCTCTGTGACACCAAACATGGAACTTTCAACGTGCCCTGAACCTTCCTGGTAGTTCTAAAAAAAACACTTTGTCCCTTTGCCAAACCCCAAAAACCTAGCTGATAGGGAGGCACTGATTGCATTCTTTGATGCAATGAAGTATGTATGGGAAACAGGGAGAGATGAACTCCCTGAGAAGAAGCTGACCGCCATTAAGAAATCAAAAAATGCCCAGCGAAATGAACTTCATCTTCGCTTATTTGATCAGCTGCCTGACAGCGAAAACTGGGTCAACTGACCAAGCATCACAACATCAACAGGCCGTGGGATATGCACTACTGAAGGGCCTTCACATTGATTGGGCATCAATCATCTACAACGATATGGTGCTCAGGGTGGATGCGGCTGACAGACCAACGACTGTTCCATATCCCCGGTTTGTCAGTGCTCTCTTTCTAAGCGGACTTGGGAACGAATACCCAAAAGTAGGTGACCTGAAACTCTCTCAGGTTGGCGTTAAGGTTCTTGACTTCAAGCCCCTGCCAAACGAGGTACGTCTTTCTAAACTCTTATCTCTTCTTAAACCTCATACTTTTTCTACTTCTGCAGCTACTTCAGCGGCAATACCAACCGCTGTTACCCAGGCTACAAAAACTACTCCTTCTAAGAAAAGGAAACATTCTTCCACCTCTCTTGATGCTCAAAGGATCAAGAAAACCAAGGAGCAACCCTCCAAGCCTTCACAGGCTGAAGACTCCGCGACTCACTCTTCTCAAGAGCCGTTGGATAGTTCAGTGGTACGCTCTACCACAGCTGATGAAGCCACCCCTTCCATACTAACTTCAGCGTCTCTAAACGCTGAGGTTATTAACTTGGAACAAAACCTCCCTCCCTCAGTACCTCTAAGTACTACAGAAGTCATTCACAGCGGATCCAGCGCTGGATCTGGCACCCCAACCCTCTTCTCAACTCTCACTCCTCCTACTACTTTTTTGGTCACTCCATCTATTCCTCCCTTCTCCACAACAAAGGTCATTCATCTAAGTGATTCATCTGCTGAAGAACTACAGTGGCTGAATGGTTTAAATAAAGGACATGCGGACACCTCCAAGTGTCAAGGCTCTCTGGAAGGTGACATGGAAACTTTTTCAGGTTATCGAACCTTCGAGGAATTCGTCAACCATCCCGCAGGTATACACAACATCCTAAACACTTCTCTCTCAAAACCCCAAACTTCTGAGCTTTCCTTTGTTCACAAGTTATTAACTGTTACATGTCCTAATTTGGGAGATATCGACAACTCCTTGAAAGATCTGTCAACAAAGGTGGAATCTCTCACCACCATTCTTTCCACAAACTCTTCAGCGGTTACAAACGCTGGAGAGGATCTCAAAACCCTGACTGATGAGGTGAAAGGCAAAGCCTCCAGTGCTGATCTGGAGAAGGTGGAAGGTAGCATTGGAAACTTTGCTACTACTCTCGCTGAAAACTCCACCTCCATCAACAATCTCAACTTCACCAACAGCACCTTGTCCAGCGAAGTCACATCGGTGAAGACATCGGTTGGTAACCTTCAGGGAGAGGTGTCTTCCCTGAAGACGGGTGTCAGCACTGCTACCGGTCTACTGCAGCAAATCCTTTACCGTCTGAATGCTCCAACTTGCACTCCCTCACACTTTACTCAGACGGATCACGAGGCTCTCCAAAAGATCAGTCCTACTATTTCTGGCCTAGAAGACAGAATAGTAGTGATTGAAAGCTTCATGGGGATCACTGGACTGGAAGACAGTGACCCGAAAACTGCTGATGTTGCTGCTTGTATTCCTATTTCCTCCCTCATCCATCATGTGGAAGAGGGGGAGAAGACTGAAGATCTTCCCCATAATGTTGAGGGGGAGAAGAAAAATCTTGAAGACCTTCCCCATAACTCTGAGGGGGAGGGTATTATTTCTGCTGCTACTGAACAACCTCATGGAGTTGAAAACCCTGAGGGAACCGAGAAACCTCCCTCTGAATTTGAGGGGGATCAACTCGAAGAGGAAGCTGAACCTGAAGCTGATGCTGATGTCACATAACCCTACGTTGATGAGGAAGAATCTGAAGCTGAAGAAGCAAAAGATGAAGAAGACGTCGATCTTGAGGATGACGAACCATCATCATCCCCTAAAAATGATGATGATGATGACGATGATGATGACGTCGACTTCTTCGTTCAACCAATCAAAAGAGCCCCTGCTCTCAAAGGGATAGTCTTTACTGACACTTTAGGGGAGGGGACCAAGAAAAATCTTGCAGCGATCGAAGCCGATAACAGAAAAAACAAAGGCGTCGCTACAGAAGGAAATATGATGATCTTGCTTCGAAAGCCAGTTTGTCAGGTACAATATCTTTTCTTCCCTTACACTGCATCCCTCCTCTATTCCTTCTCAACCTCAGTTCTCCTCTCCATAAAACCTCTATACACTTAAACCTCATTCTTTCTCTATCTCTTTCTTTCCCAAATGATCTTACTCAAATGAATGTTATGTTTCAGCTAGTCCTCTCCCCTGCTTGAGGATCCAGCTGAAGTTCCTCCTACTGCATCAACAATAATCCTAGCCCCTAGTGCTGAAGAAATAATCTAAGTCTTAGACTTCACTAAGACTGATGACATTTTTGAAGAAGAACAGGAAGAAGAACCGCTCTCTCACAAGAATAGACCTTCTTTGGTTCCTCAAACACCAAGTGAAGAAGAAACGAAAAAGAGAGCTGCTATGGTTTAGAAACTTGAAGCTCAGCGCCTTGTTCCTCATTACCTAAGGCATTTCACAAACAAAGAAATCGCTGAAGCTCTCAAAGCTGAACAACTCTTCGCTGAACGAATGAAGGCTGAAGAAAAAGACAAGGAATATGCCCTAGAGCTAGCCCAGCGTTCTTTCGAAGACCCGGACTTGAGAAGATTTCCTGTTGCTGTCCAAGAGAAACTGCTGATAGACGCACAAAAGACTCACCAGAAAAAGACCAAAGTCAGCGGCACCACTCTTGAATGGTGTAAGAAGATGTGCCACTACAGCCAACATCCCTCAAGGATAAAAGCTGTAAATGTCAAAGGAAGATATGCTCTGAAAAATAACATAAAGGTACCGATCGTTAATGTCCAAATAGTCAGAGAAAATGGCCACAACAGAACTGTCTACATGTCAGCAATAAACACCTTTGGTCTCGCTGAATGGTTGGAGATGAGAATAGCAATTCAAAGATCCCGCTCAACTTTCAGGACCTATGTCATACAAGAAATAAACAAACAGATCGACTTGGTTTCCTCAGCGGTTGATATTCCTTGTCCTCCACAACTTCAGAAGAAGCGAGCTGCTCCAAAGAAGAAGACTCCTTCTTCTCCAGGCCCGTTGATAAGAAACGAGACAGACATTGAATTCTCTCGTGAAGTAGTTATTGGCCCTGCCCCTGACCTTTCTGGACTTGACGTATCCCTACCTCCTGCTGAAACTTTCTTCCCTGGCAGAGTACTCAGCAATCCTTATGGCATATTCTTCTATGACTTCAATGGTCGAAAATGCTTTCAACGCATCTCTGAGTTATACAAAACACCGATCGAACAACTCAGACATTTACTATACTGGTGTGAGTACCAACAAAATCTCCTCGGACAACTCCTGAAGCCCCACATCTATCGCGAAGCAAAGAAAAGAAGGGAACAGGGAGTTACAGTCCCTGATTGGATGATTCCAGAGACTGATACTCTTGATGATCTAGTCAAGAAAGAACTTAGTTAGCCGATAGGATTTCCTTGTAATTCTTCTATCTGTATCAGCTTATATCTTTTGTACTTGTAAATTTATTTGTTGTACTTGTAATTTTTCCACTTCCCTTTGTAACTTATACGAAGTTTAAAGAAAATTTTCAGAGAATGTACTTTACTCCATCAGTACTCAAAAAAGCCCAGCAAATAGTAAAAGGGACAAATATTTTATGTGTTTTTTTATCCTTATGTTTTCACAGTTAGCAATTTTCTTTTGTTGCTAAGTCATAATCAAATAGGGGGAGATTGTTGATCCAAACCCTCTGTGATTTGATAATGACTTTTTAAGAATCACTTAGTGAAAATCATAAGTAGACAATATGTATTAATGTTTTGTCATCAAAGAAAATACTAAGTCTGTTTAGTATCGCTGATGAAAACATAAGCTTTAAATTACACATTCAGCGATACTGTTCATCAAAGAGACCTGAGCCTGTTCAGTCTTGTTAATGATCGCTGATAATCTTAGTTGTTTACTTATGATCCCTGAAGACAAGTTTCACGTCAACTATGTTCTACGCTAAAGTCGAAGATCAAGCCAAGAACCAGTGACAAGTCTACTAATGAACTGATGCGGATATCAGCGAAGCCAAGATTTATCCACTCAACGTGAAGTTTCAAGTAGAAGACTTCAGCAAACGCTGAACTTTATCACATGCTGATAAAGATCTATTCAGCGAACGGTAATCATGAAGTTTCCTCTACAAGTTACTTTTGTCTTACCCCTTGCACGCCTCCGTACGAAAATGTCAGAAAGGACATCCCTTTTGTCCAGGATCGTACAACCAACTCTGATTCTACACTGTACATCATGCGGCTACTAAGGTTGTCTACAAATGTCAAACCATGCAACCAATCGGCTGCTTCCACGTGTAAAGTTATACTGATATGCATTAAATGCATGCAATAAATAAGAAGAACCCTACTTCAGAAATGAAGATCTCGACCATCTTCTTCTCTCTACTACTTTGTGTTAGAATATTATTTGTAATATTCTTACCTCCTTTCTTACTTAAATCTAGTGCAAGAAAACTTAGTGTTTCTCTTAACTTGTTTAGATTAGGTTTATTCCTTAATCTTGTTCCGCAACAAGTTGTAAATTGTTTTATAAATATCAATAAACAATTTAGAAAAGTAAAATCTGTGTGTTTGTATTCAACCCCCCCCCCCCCCCTTCTACAAACTTGTATAACCCTTTCGGGACCAACAAAGAATGCTGAGGAGCCTGAAGTTGGAGCTACATCAGAGACACATGAGGTAGATTCCTTTACTGTTAATCATTTTTTCAAACAACTGGAATTCATGCAAACCAAGTTAGATGATCTAAGTGAAAAACTAAATAAAGCTCATCCAACAATAGAATTTCAAAGGCAAAGAATAAAAGAACATAATGAGTTAAGTGAGGGTTTGAAAAATAGCAAAGCCGAATTTGATGAGAGTCAAGCTTATTTTCGAAGGAGAATGACTGAATTATCCGATAAATTAGAAAATTCGGAAGCTAAGAAAACAGAGTTTGAAAACCTTTTGCATCTTTATAAAAACATAAGTATTGAACTTACTGAGAAGGCTATTAGTCTGGAAGAAAAGTTATATAAAATTGGTAAAACTGAACAGACAATTCATCTCAACAAGCCTAAGAATTTTAGATACTACAATGCAAAGTGGGGATTTGGATATGACAATCCTCATTATTTGAAGACTGCATTATCTAAATATCCTACTTTGTATAAGTTTGAATGGCATGATCTTCCATCACAGGATCCTCAATATAAAATCAACTGACTTAAAATGGATGATGACTATTAAGCTGAAGAAGAAGTTAAAATGCAATTTCCTTTTGTCTACAGAATGGAAAATAGGAAGGCATTAGTTTGGAATTGGAAACAAACTTTGTCTACTGACTATTTCTAAAGCTATGCTGTTGAGAAACCAAAGGAAAATGAAACAAAACCTGCTTTTGAAGGAAAAACATATTTCCCACCTTTGGTTCTTGAACAAAAGCTTGTGAACTTGAAAGCAAAATTGAAGATATTAGAAATGATGACTAGATTACTTTTGAGATCGAAAAGGAAGTTATGTTTACAGTATTTTAAAAAAGCTTGAATGAGATAAAAACAAAACATGAAGAAAAATCTGAAGAGAAAATTTCAAAAGAAAAATATTCTTCAGATTCAGATGTTTCTTCATGCAAGGCTTTTATGGGGAATACCTTCTTTAAAAGCATGCCGATAGATGATCAAGAGGATTCTGAATCTTGGGATTTAGAAAACCAATCTTTTCATACAACTCCTGAGAAATTCATTCTATCAGAAGCTGATAAAGAAAGTCGTAAAAAGTTCAATGATTTTATGTATCCAAAATGTTACGATATTTTTCACACCAATGTTAATGGCCATTCTAATCATGATATTGAGAATCCTTGTGTGGATAAAGGTAAAGGTGTAGATGAAACACCTGTTCAGTTTGATTTTAATGCTAAACTTCCAGATCATACTGAATTCTTGGTTAAGGAAGATGAACCAAAGATTTTTTTTCAAAGGTGAATCTTCAAAGTTAGTTGAGAAAACTCCTGTTAACGATTATTACTCAAAATCTAAATCCAAAAGATCGTTACATAAGAAGAAAAGAAGAGCACAAGGGTCTGAATCTCTTCAAACTTCAATATCTAAAACTATTGACTATTATTTTTCTGGTATTTCAGATCGTTATTTGAGAAACAACAAAAAGCTTGAGTGGAGAGTTAAGAAGTCCACACAAGATGTGGCTCAGACAAAATCATCCATTGTTCCTTTTGATACAATGAAAAACATTCTTATTCTGATGTATAAAATCATGTTGCTTGTCATAAACAAAAACTTGTTGTTCCATGCAAGATTTACACAATGCAACAAATGATCAATGTTGTTGTTAGCTCCAATTTCTATTGTTAATAGAAGTATTGAAAAATAGGCTAAGTGTAAAGACACCGACATAACTTCTGCCGAGACACCGATAGAAGATTCAATTGAAGACTCAGCAGAAGGCATTCACAGAAGACAAAGCCACAGAGCCTCTGTCATACTTGACAGAGCCTCTGTGGTATGAAGACTTAAGACTTAGAAGAATACTTAAAGATCAAGACAAAGACAATCGTGCTTCTCAAGTTCTCTGCTGTACGAAGATCCTGAAGATCATTCGTACAAGGCGTGCCCTGCACATTCCACGTGTCAACCTTTGATGGGTTACAGCCTTTGAAGAAAACGGCGCACTACATTAACGTTGTACCTGTAGCAGTCCCACGATCATGTCTTGTACCCTTTAGTCCTTATTGTCTAGAACTTGTCCCCATGTGAATAGTATAAATAGAAGGCTCATGTTGAGCTCTTCTATTAACGTTGCACAACACACACCTTTAGAGCAGAATTCTATTATACATTTGGTGTTCTTGGTGTTCTTGGTATATCAATATACAGTGAATCATTGAGTTAAATACTTGTGTTATTTCTACCTCACGTATTTGATACTGTGTGTTTTTCTACCAATGTATATCTTGTAGTTTCTTGAAAACGCTTCCGCACCCTTATTTGTTTGAACTATTTGATATATACATCATTGTTTAGTAAAATCGGGATCAGAGCCATCCTTGATTTTCTATATCAAGAGATCCTCTTTTACAATGATTTCTGGTAGAAACTTGGTTTTTCTTTAACCTGTTCTTTATATTTTTCAAACAGACTCTGTTTTTCTGCCATTCTCAACAAGTTCGACTTTGGTAAACTTACATAACTTGTTATCTCGGTTAAAACTCTCCATTTTAGTGCATTGTTCAAGGTTTTTACACTCATAATCTCTTTTCTAAATCTGACCCATCATCTGAAAGTTTCAGTTCATACTCTGTTTTCTGGTATTTTCCAAAACCATTTAAAAATGGCGAACACCAACAATTACTTTTCTGCCGGTTCCTTAACAAAACCACCCACTTTGCTTAGAGATGAGTACCCTCAGTGGAAGTTCGAATGATCCACTTCTTCGAGGGCTCTGACAAAGAACTTCTGCATTTCGCAATCCTCCTTTCGCTCCTATGATCACAGTACCACGTGTGCCCGCCACATATGATACTCCAGAGATTCCTGAGCATGAGAAACCGAAGACAAAAGATAAATGGTCTGCACCTGACTATTAGAAATATGAATTTTCTCAGAAGGCCAAGCGACTTCTGATAATGGCCATCCCCAATGACCTATTCCAATCCCTAGATGCGTGTGAATCTGCATACGATCTATGGAAGGAATTGGAGAAACAATTGGAATGAGGGGCTAAAACTCATAAAAATCGCAGAGGCCAATGTATCAATGAATATTACTCGTTCAAAGCTCTGCCGACAGAGTCCCTGCAGGCAACTTATAACAGGTTTAACTCTCTGATAAACAAGTGCAGGAAGTTTGGGATCCGCATAACCTCTGAAGAGAACAATGTCATGTTCCTAAAGAGCCTCAACAAAGAATGGCTCCAGCTGTTTATGTCCCTTCAAACTAATCAGGACTTAAACACCTGGAATTTATCATATATTTATGGAACTTTGGCAGCCAAGAACCCCAAATCGCCCAGGCAAAAGCTCAAACTGCTGGGCCTCTAGCACTTGTTGGCAAGACTATAGAGGCAAAAGAGAAGCCTAAGAAGGAGAAAGCTGTGGAGGAGAATAAGAAGAAGAAGAAGAAGAAAGTGGTGATGGTTGATAGTTCTAAAGAGGAATTGGTAGAGGAGGAAGAGGCAACGATGGCCTCGATAGCTAAATCTTTAGCTCTGTTGACGAAAGAGTTTGGTAGAGGAGGATACAAGAAGAAAGGTTATGAACGTGATGGAAGGGACGATAGTAGAGAGAAGTACGAGTTAAGAAACCAGGGAAGAGAAGGTTTGTTGGTTCCTGTTTTGCTTAACAATGATGATTCTATCTAACAGTTCAAACAAGATATAGTGCGGAAGCGTATTTAATGAACTGAAAGATATAATGAGGTAGAATAACACAAAATATCAAATACAAGTAATGTAAATAAGACAAATAAATAGCTCAATAAGTTACTGTATTTGATATAAAAAGAACACCAAGAACACCGAAAGGTTTGATAAGAATCTGCTCTAATGGTGTGTATGTTGTACAAAGCTTAATAGAAGAGTTTACATGAACCTTCTATTTATACTACTTCTTAAGGGGACAAGATCTAGATACTAATGATGGTAGGTACTAAGACACTACTTGGAACAGTTGCTGGAAGGTACAAAACACTATTCTGGAACTATTGCAGATACAACGTTCATTAAATGCTCCGTATTCTGCTTTAGGCTGAAACCTATCAGAGTTTGACACGTAGAGTTGTCAGGTCACGCCTTTATATGAGTGATCTTCAGAACCTTCGAATAGCAGATATTGTAAGAAGCACGTTCGTCCTTGTTTAAATCTTTTGCGTATATCTTCTTTTTACCACAGAGGCTCTGTCAAGTATGACAGAAGCTCTGTGGTCTTGTCCGCTTAGAAGAGTCTTTTGTTGCTTCTTCACTTCGGTCTTCTTGGTTAATCTGGCAGAGCCTCTGTCGAAGACTTCTGTCTTCACGGTTACTTGGCTACTCGGCAGAGCCTCTGTCGATGACTTCTATACTTAGCCTATTTTTCAATACTTCTATTAACAGAAAGATTGGAGCTAACAATCTCCCCCTGAGTATTGAAAAATAAAAAATTGAAAGGTGCAGAGTTTTAGGCTAAGTACATAACAAGAGGTATTTTCCTCTGTAAAAAATTCTTTCATTTAAAGTTATGCCAGAGGCACTTACATTTGTTTACATGATGAAAGTAAAGGTAATAGAGGTTGGTAGAGGATATCAGACTTTGGCGTCTTTGAAGTCGTTGAAACTTCTGTTGTCGAATCCTAGCTCTCTAAGCTCGTGATAGAATCTGATGCAGAGGTTTCTGAAGTTGATTACAGAGTCGATGACCTGTATTAGTCTATATGCGAAAGCTTAATCCATTTGCTCTGTACCTCTGTGCTCCAAGAGGCTTACTCTGAACTCTGTCAAAGTACTTGTTGCGTACTTCTGACTGTCCATTTCTACGAATAGCTTCAACCCCCAGCTGGATCTTGAAAAACTAACCCAAACCTTAGAGATGTAATTATCATGTTTGGTGCGGCAGAAGGTGGGCAGTAATCTTCTGGTGGTCGAAGATTCAAGTTCCTTACTCCAAGATCTCTTGCAAGTTGGAAATCAACCAGGATATATAGAAGAAGTTTCTCGCGCATGGCTTTTCTGATCACTTTGTATGCCCTTCGATGAGGATCTGTTGTAAAGTTCTCTTTTGTCCATTGCAGAAGATCTGGTAGGTCGTAAGGGCTTAAGTTCCTAAGATCCGCATCAGAGAATTGGATCTCGGTTTTGTCCTCCCTTTTGACCTTATAGATGTTGTAGGCGATGTTAGTGGATTTGGTGCGAGAGAACTTATAGTATTTCACTTTGACAATTTTAGACTCTGAGAAGACTTGGTCTTTTGGCTTGGGAGTTGTTCTTGTGAAGGTGTTTTCGAGGTCAGCACAGAGATGAGGATCTTGAATGTATGGTGGCAGAGGATGTGTTTGATAGTGCCCTTTGTAAAGATACATGTACACAACTTCTTCCATTTGAGGTGGAGGTGGACCAGGTGGAGGCATGGGTATGTGCAAAGCATCCATTTTCTTCTTAATTTTTGTCACTCGATCCTCTATGGGTTTCACCTTAGGATCCATAACAGGTATATTTGATAGAGGAGGAACACCGAAAGCCCAGTCTTCTTCTTCTGGCTTTGGTGTCACATATGCATCAAAAGAGCTCTTCATCAATTTCTCTGCTGGTTGATGCTTTAGCTTCTTCTTTTTGGGTTCCTCTGTCATTATCCCCTTGCCTTTGTCTTTAGACTGTTCTGCTTGTTGTGTTGCTTCTTTTGGATTTGTAGGGGTTGCCTCTGTGGTTTTTGGCACTTGAGTTTCTGAGGACTTAGATGGTGATGTAGGTTTGGTCAGAGGTTTGGTTGGAGAGGCTTCTGTGGACTTGCTCATGCATTTTCTTTTGTGAGCATTCGATTTGGTTCTTGTTTTGGGAGTGGGAGATGGAGGTTTTGTTGTGGTAGCTTCTGGTGTAGGGGATGGTATTTTGGTATCTTCTGGTGTTTTTGGTGTTGGAGAGGGGAGTTCTTTTGGTGATTTTGGTTTTGGTGATTGGGATGGTTGATCTTCTTCGGAGGATGATAGGATTTGAAATTATTCACGTGTTGGGATATCTTCTCCGAATACAGAAGATGTTTCCACAGAGGTGGGTATTACCTCTGTGGTCTTCTGTTGATCTTCAGGGATTTCAGGTACTTGGGTTTGGATTGGGGTTTCTTGAGGAGTTTCCACAGAGGTGGTTGTAGCCTCTATGGTTTATTGTTGGTTTCCTCCTAGGGTTTGAGTTGTTGGGGGGACTTGGTTCAGGGGTTCTGCGGATATAGGTGGTTCTGGTACACCTCTGCTTGCAGCTTTCTCCCTTGGTTTTTCCCTTTGATTCTCCCCCTCGGGATGATCTGATGAATCGTCATAGTCATAATCAGAGTCATCCTGACCCTCTGCTCTGAACGAAGCCTTGGGTTTTTTAGGCGGTACTGCCCCTGGGACTATCATCTTGGCGCATAGATCGTCACACAGGCCAAGAATGGTGTGGACCTCTGCTTCTGTCTTGAAGCGCATTTTGCCCACACTTGTCTTGAATTCTTTGACATAGTTTGCATTGGCAGCAGTGAAGGCTCGGATGAATTCTATCATCTGATCAAGTATTCCTTGCCCAAGCTCTGTCAGCTGAGCTCTGGTCATATAGTCAGAAGGCTTCATGGCCAGAGTTTGTTGCAGAGTTTGCTCTTGAACTTCCTCTAATGCCTTCTTTAGGTCTTCAGGGGTAAGGCCCTTAGAGGTGGAGGCTTTGGCATTCATCGTTTCAAGGAAGACTTTGATAGAGGTTTTGAATGCAGAGGTGGTGGCTTTCCCGAATTCTGTGGTAGCAGATGCAGTAGAGGTATCAACAGTTGTTCTCGTCTGGGATAAGGCATTTTGCACCTTTATGGACAGGTTGTCCATTTTGGTGTTTAGGTTTGTGAGTGCCCTGGATGTAGTATCTGCAAAAGAAATAAAAGAGCTTTTCAACTCTTTTAATGTATTGTCCACAGAGGTGACAAGGGTTTGGAACTCATCCGTTGATACATGTGGACTTGGTGTAACCTTTAGGGGAACACATTCGTCCCCAGAGTGAGTTCCCGTTCCTGGAACACCTTCTTTCGTCCCTGTATTGATGTTGAGGACGGAAGGATTTCCCTCTAATCCTTGAGCAGAGGCTTTATCAGCTTCAGACTCTATAGAGGTTATGACAAGGACATTGTCTTGATCCACTCCAGAGGTGGGGACAAGAGTATCCTTCTGTTGACTCGGAGACTTGTCTAGAGTCTCTCCGTCTTTGTGCACTTCAAGCTCCTCTGAAGAGCTGTTTGGACCTATAGTAGTGTGCGTGGCAGAGGAAACAAATTCCTCTATAAGGTTGGCGATTGTAATCTGGGGCGATGGACCACGAATTAAGGGTAAGTCCTTTTGAGAGGACTCCCCTGGAATGGTTTCCCCGGCTAAGATTGGCACAGAGGTAGAAAGAGTTACCTCTGCCCGGTCAGTTTGGGTTGGGGTCGAGCCGTGCTGCTCTTGTTCAATATTACCTTCTGCCACTAGACTGGCGGTAATAGATATGCGGGGTGCATTGGGAGTTGGTTATGGGAGTGTGCCTCTTCTATTCCAGGCTTCTGTTTTAGATTCTGCTTCTGTTGGGCATCCTAGCACTTCTTCTCCATCTATGGTCTCAACCTCTATTGCTACCCTATGGCTTGGTGCTTCTACCCTGACTTTTGGGCTTTTCCTTAGGTTATCATAGATGGACTGAGTCCCAATTACTTGCATGACATGTGGGTGATAGAGACCTTTTCGTATTTGGTCAGCTTCCTCTACCTCCGAGACCTCTACCCTAGCATCTATAGATTCAACCATCTCCTCTGTTAAACCCCATAACCTAGGAGTGTTTCTATCTGCCGCCAATGCTTCAAAGTCTATCATTTCCTCTGTGGCTTGTCCTTCTTCTGGACTTTTTCTGAGGACATCATATCCGGGTTGGAGGAAGGGGTTTTGTAGAACTTCTGGAGTTTTAGCCTGAATATTCTGTGGGGTTTGGTCATCCTCATCCAAGTCAGAAGAGATTCCGAAATTTGGTGCTTCTGTTGACTGATTAGAGAGGGCTTCTGCGTTCCATCCAGAAGTATCTAGAGTGTTGGCTATTTCAGGGTGCTGAAGGAAATAGTTGAAGTCACCCTGATGGTCTGCATAATTGATAGGTGAAGGTTATTGCAGAGGTTGGTCTTGGACTTCTTCTGCTATTTCAGCTTCCTCTGCGATAGTCTGCAAAGGAGTATTAGACTTCTTTGTTTTCTTCTTGCTCCTCCTTTTCTTTGGTTTGGGGGCACCCTCCTCCGAAGACTTATGTTTTCTTTTCTTCTTTTCTTTTGGAGGAGGGGGAGGTGCTGATGATCCAACCTCTGTTGTATGAGGAGGGGATAGTTGAGCAGCAGAGGTAGAGGTGCCCTCTGTCGCTTTTCTCTTGTGTGCTTTCTTCTTCTTTTTCTTGGGAGTGGTTGCAGAGGGTTTAGACTTAGGAGGAGAGAGAATTTTACTTCTCTTGGCATGAAAGTTACCTTGTACCAATGCATGCTTGACTAGGGCCCTTTCCCATTCATCTTCTGTCATTCTATCTACCACCTTAGTTCCTAGGGGGACTCCTAGACGCGGGGGTGTCACAGGACTCGGTTTTGGAGTCCTATGGTCGCGTATGTAGTCTAACCTAAGGGTCTCATCTGTTGCATAACCTAGAAGCTTCTTTGGTAGAGTTCTGCAGAAGGGGTATCCGTCTTCATGTTCTATTGGGGAGTTCTTTGTCATAGGGTACAATCTATCCGTTGGACCTTCCATTGGCCACTTTTCTAGTTTGAGCAGAGGTTGGAGAAGTACACCCAAAATTCTCTGGTATTGCAGAGGAGGTAGAGCATCGGCAGATTGTCATTTTTCCTTCTGTGAGGAGATTCTTCTGTCAATGGTGCTAACCATTTCCTGCATCATAAGGGTGGCGTAGTCCAGAGGTAGATCGTAGTATACCCCGTACATGATGGCCATAACTTTGTGAGAAGTTTGGTCCGGACTACCCACTTTTCTAGTAAGGCACCTGTTGAGAATGGAAAATAGGGTGTTCCATAGAGGAGGAAGGCGATTTCTTCTGAAATCATTCCTTTTCCTTAGGGTTGTGTTGTACCCTAACATTTCAACGAATCTGCATTGCTCTTCATCTGTGGGTTCCTCTGCATATTTCTGTATGCCTAACAGACCTCTTGTAGGTAAGCCGAACTCAAGTGAGAACATAGTTCTATTGAACTTGAGTTCTAGGTTTTCAGATTTGTCTAGTTTTGAGATGTAGCCCTTGATTTGTCTGTCTTCATGGTCAAATCTGCTGCTTTGCCAGAATTGGTTGAGATACCTGGCAGGGGTTTTGTTTGGTGTTTTGGTGAAAAGGGGGTAAAGGTAGTGGTTCTCTAGAATGTGGAGGAGAATGGCATGTGCTTCCCCAAAAGCGGTTTTTAAGGGAACCAGGTAGTAGTTGTTTGGTTTTAAAGAAAGAATTCGTTCAAAGTGTTCATTTGCGATGAAGTTTAGAAGATGGGCGGTCGGAGCAAAATCTGCTTCATCGCCGGAGTGGTCTTTTTCTAGGTTTCTAGCGATTTCTTGGTTTTGAGAGTTCTCAGAATGAGATGGGGAGTTTACCGGAGTGTTGGAAGTGGAGGCCATTTGGTTTTTCTTGAAGAGAATTGAAGTTGCAGGTTTTGCAAGGTTCGTCGGAGGTAGTAAGGAGAGAAAGTTCGTAAAGTTTGAGAAGGAATGGTAAGTTGGGTTTTATACTGAAGAGATATCGTAGAATCTGAAAGGTTAAATATGTGAAAGTGAATAAAATTTGGGGTCTGCAATCGAGTGTATTCGGCTGGTTCAACTTTCTAGGAGAACGTGTGACATGTACGCCCAATCAAATGGTGCCACGTCATCAGTGTCAGAGCACGATTAGATGGCGTGTGCGGCCCATTAATGCTTGGCGCATGAGCTTTTCTACCTTCAGAAGACTGTCACTCGCAGTAGATAACCCGTTCTTTTACGGAATATCCATAAAAGGCTAAGTGCCAGAGTCAACATAGGCTATGTGGTGGAGTGAGCTCTGTGATCTGAAACTTGTCTTTTTGTCTCCTCTGATGCTTGTACCTTTACCAAAAACGTTTGAAAGATCATTGGAGAGGATCGATAGATTTTTAGTACAAAAATTTCATTCACAAAGGCTTTGAGGCTCTGTTGAGGCCAGTAGAGGCTCTGAGAGTGAAAATTTCTCATAACTAAAAATTTAGAGAACTTTTTGATCATCCAAGGTTTTCATTGTGTTAAACACTGTTTTAGGACATTTTTGGAAATTTGTGTCCTGGAAAACTGTTTTGTAAATGGATTTTGTTCGAGACATACTCTTAGGGTGTCTAGTTTGGGCGACAGAGACTTTTTTGTTGTGTGAGCTCTTTGCCCATAAGACTTTCTTCATGTATCCTTGTGTGTGCATTTGTACGTACAAATTCTTAAAGAAGACATTTATGGTTGATCGACAGAGTTTCCGTAAGAAATTTGCAGTTCTAGGGGATCTGGCTTACAGAGGCTCTGTTGAGCTCAACAGAAGCTCTATGACCTTAAATTTCCTATAACGGAAGGCTCGAAAATCTTTTTGATCATTTCTTGTTTGGAATGACTTAAACAGTGTTTATATGACATATTTTGAAATTTGTGTCCTAGAAAATTGTTTTCAAAAAGGATTTGTACGAGTTACTCACCTTTGGTTCTCCTTTGTTCGGTAAAAATACCTGACTTCTGTAGATATGGTTGATCATATCTCTCTTTGGCTCCCCCTTGAATGATCAACCTCTGTAGATCAGTTCAACGTCTCCTTCTGCTCCCCCTTGACCTATGCTTGGATCAAATGAGATAAGTTGTGCACAGAACATAGGTCAAAGTTATCAGAGGTTCTGTGGAGATTGCCATACTCTGAGCAATCCCACAGAAGCTCTGTTGGTTACAGAACTTTTGATGATTAAGAATTTATATACAGAAGAGTTTGAATATATACATATTTACAAGATGATCAAATCTTACTTACAGAGGGCTCAACTCATGTTAATCATTCCCAACTTACCCACCAAGAAAAGGAATCTTTTCTCATCTAGTGCCTTAGTGAATAAGTCTGCAAGCTGGTATTCAGTGGGTACAAAGTGCATTTCGATTGTGCCATATTCAACATGATGCTTCAGAAAGTGGTACCTTATATCGATATGCTTTGTTTTTTAGTGCTGTACTGGATTGGCAGAGATGGCAATGGCGCTTTTTGAATCACAGAAGATGGGTATCTAGTATATGTTGTGACCATAGTCCTTTAGCTGAGTTTTCATCCACAGAACTTGGGAGCAACAGCTAGCAGCAACAACATATTCAGCTTCTGCTGTAGATGTGGACACACAATTCTGCTTCTTCGAAGTACAGCTGACTAGTTTACCTCCTAGGAATTGACAACTCCCACAGGTACTCTTTCGATCAAGCTTGTATCCTCCATAATTTGAATCTGTGTATGCCTTAAGACCAAAACCAGAGTTCTTTGGATACCAGAGTCCAAGATTTTTGGTCCCTTAAAGGTATCTGAAGATCCTCTTTGCAGCAATATAGTGGGATTCTTTTGGGTTAGCTTGATATATTGCATAGAGGCATGTGAAATATATTACAGCAGGCCTACTAGCGGTTAAGTATAACAGAGACCCAATCATACCTCTGTAGAGCTTGCACTCCACAGATATGCCATTTGGATATGCGTCTAACTTATTTCCAGTTGCCATTGGGGTCTTCATTACAGAGGCATCAGAGAGACTGTATTTTGAAAGTGTGTCAGAGACATATTTAGCTTGATTTATAAAAATTCCCTCTGATGATTGTTTTACTTGGAGTCCGAGGAAGAAAGTTAATTCTCCCATCATACTCATTTCAAACTTACTCTGCATGAGTTTTTCGAAATCTTTGCACTGCTGTGCATTTGTAGACCCAAAAATAATGTCATCCACATAGATCTGTACAAGCAGAATCTCATCACCTTTTCTTTTATAAAACAAAGTAGTATCCGTTGTACCTCTGTCGTAATCATTTTTGAGGAGAAAGGTTGAAAGTCTTTCGTACCATGCTCTTAGAGCCCGTTTCAGTCCATACAGAGCTTTGTCGAGGTAATACACGTATTTTGGGTACTTTGAACTTTCAAACCCTGGTGGCTGTTGGACATATACTTCTTCTTGGACTTCATCATTCAAAAAAGCAGATTTTACATCCATTTGAAAAACTTTGAAACCTCTGTGAGCTGCGAAAGCTAAGAAGATTCTTATTGCTTTGAGTCGTGCGACAGGGGCAAAAGTTTCATCATAGTCAATGCCTTCTTCTTGGCGATATCCCTTGGCCACCAATCTTGCTTTGTTTCTAATGACCACTCCATCCTCGTCCTTTTTGTTTCTGAAGATCCATTTTGTCCCTATGGCTTGTTGATAACTCTATTTTTAGAGTTATTATTTCCTTGTTTTTCCTATTTTATTTTGTCAATTTTAGCCATTCCGCCTCTCAAAACCCCCATTCTTGGTATAAATCTCGAAAATGAGCAAAAAGAGCGAACCTTAGTGTTTAATAAACTATTTGGTAGAATTTGGGTGTTTTTCACATTTTATCCTGCAGTGATCACTGTTGTGCCCACTCCGGCTGCCCACTATTCGAGCTGATCAAGAAAGACAAAAGAAACTACTAGTTGGGACTTAATTTGCTGGAGGAAGAAGGTTCATTAGCAGGGAAATGGCTGGAGGAAGTACAAAATGACATCTACATTGAAGATTGCAACAAGTACTCCTTTATGTACTTGGAGATTGACTTGGAAAAGGGTCCATTGGATAATTAGTTTGCACAAGGTGCTGATTTCTGCCACAACACAACAGTTTTTACCCATTGGAAGACTCATCTCTTTTGTGTAATACCCAACTCTTTCTCCTAGTATATAAAGGAGCACTTGGGTTCATTTATTACAAGCTTGGAATCTTACAATCATCTTGAGTTAAGTTTAGAATAGCTTCAATTTCTCTCATCTAGCACATTAGTTTTAGTCTTTTAATTACTGCATTAATTTAGCTTTAGTTTCCGTAATTTCATTTCCTAGTTAATTGTAATTCGTAAAACACAGTGGACAGGGACGAATTCTCGTTCCCCACTGTGAGTACTATTCAATCCACTATCAGTTTTATTATGTGCAAATCTTCATCTTTTGTTTTCTTTACTTCGGAAATGTTAGGCTAAACATCCTCTGGGATGTAGGAAAGAGAAGTACCTGGATTTTATTAAAAATGCTTGAGTAATCTTTGTACTTAGAATATTTGTTGTTTTGGTCATTCATTCTCGATATTTACCCAAGGATGCGAACAAGCCGATCACTTGCAAGGATCTAAAGTCTAGTTCTTAACTTAGAAATAAGTAGAACGCAGTGACACGAGCTTGAATGATGCTAGGGGATTCGAAAGAATTCTTTTGACACTTACGAAAGTGAGGTCGGCACAGTGAGCTAATCTCAACCCACTGGAATAGTAGGCAAGCTAGTTTGTGTATTAAAAACACTTAGAGTATTTGTCTCTACACATTCCATCGAGACCTGAAAAGGTCCATTTTTGAGATTACCATTGACAAAACAATGAATGCGACAAGTATGAGATTTTTATCTAACGGTGTGAGTATTTTGTAACCGGGCTTTTCTAGCGAAAATGCCTACCTCGAATACAAGGATCATTTTTAGGACCGAGTATTTGGTATAAAATCTAGGGAAAATCTAACCTACATTCCTCTTTTTAAAACATTAGTAAAATCGTTAAAGTAGCTATTTTCACCAAACAAAACCAAGTATTATTTTCCTCTCTAGTTGAAACCTCTAAAAGTAGCTCATGAGAACCGTATTGTCTTGATTGTCCAGTCCCTGTGGATTCGATTCTGGTATTTTACCAACTATTACTTGTTGTGACGATCATAGTGGACAGTGTACACTTGCACTTCCCACTGTGGACAGTTTGCAACCCACTGCGATTAAAACACATATTTCGCACGTGACAAGTTTTTGGCGCCGTTGCCGGGGACTGGCGTGATTTTAAATCTCAAGACATTAGTTTTTGTTCGAGCCCGAGTAACTCCTTTTTCTAAGCTTTTCGTGTTGCATGCCAAGGCAACAACACGAACCTTTGTTACCAATCGATCTTGAAATAGAGAAAACTTTTCGAAGAAGACGCAGAAACAAAAATCGACAACCCCCTGTGATCCCCACTGTGAACATGGCTGCAATACCGCCACCTGTAGTGGATACCACAATCACGATTGCCGATAGCAAAGATCGAAAAATACGGGACTATGCTACTTCCGGAGTTAGTGATTTAGGCTCCGGGATTCGAAGGCCCGTCCTTGAAACAACGCATTTTGAACTCAAACCGGTGATGTTTCAAATGATCCAAGCCATGGGTCAATTTGGAGGATCGCCATCTGAGGATCCGCACTCGCACTTAAAATCTTTTTTAGAAATGACCGATTCCTTTCAGTTGCAAGGTGTTAGTGATGAGGCATTAAGACTAAGGCTTTTCCCTTTTTCATTAAGGGGCAAGGCGAAGTCTTGGCTGAACGCACATGCACCTCACTCGATAACCACTTGGCAAGAGCTTGCCGATAAATTTTTGCAAAAATACTTTCCTCCAACAAGGAATGTAAGGTTTCGAAATGATATAATTTTGTTTAGGCAAGAGGAAGACGAGGCTGTTTCGGATGCATGGGAACGATTTAAAGATTTACTTCGAAAATGCCCACATCATGGCATCCCACATTGCATCCAATTGGAGACCTTTTACAATGGTCTTTCCAATGCAGCCAAAATCATCTTAGATGCAACAGCCGGTGGAACATTCACGAGTATGACTTACAACGAAGGATATCAAATCTTAGAAAAAGTGTCCAACAACAATACCGAATGGTCAAATCCGAGAGCACCCATGTCAAAGACCAACACCATCGATTCCGAGGCACTTAAAACCATGAATGCGCAATTAGTAGCATTGACCAAAATCGTTTTAAATCAAAATAGAGGCCAAGTCAATTCCGCAACGCATCACCCTGAAAACTGCTCCCTCTGTGGAGAGGAGCATGTTTTTGATTTTTGTCCAGCAAATCCCGAATCTGTTAATGTTATAGGACCCAACCCAAGGAATAACCCTTATTCACAGACTTATAATCCAGGTTGGAGAAATCATCCAAATTTCTCTTGGTCTGGTAATCAAGGACTCCAACCCCAATGGCCGAGTCATATCAAGCAAAGACCACACAACCCCCCTGGATTTCAGCAACATCACAGTGGGCAATCCTCACATCACAGTGGGCAGCACCCACAGAACTTTCACCAAGGGCAGTCCTCACAACCATACCAACCACGATCCAACCAACCAGCTGAGGTTCAACAATCGATTGAATCAATTCTCAAGGGTTTTATGAATCAAACTCAAGCAGCCATTAGGAATATAGAGACCCAAGTAGGACAACTAGCTGTTGAAGTTAAGAATACACCACCAGGAACGTTACCTAGTGATACCGAGCAAGCTAGGGTGATAGGAAAAGGGCCAGAACATGTCAAGTCAATAACTCTGAGGAGTGGATAGGATCTGAAAGATATCATTTTTGAATCTAATGATTCGCCTCAAAAACCCACTGCGAGCACCACAGTGGGCACTCCTCAAGTCACTGTGATCCCCACAGTGGGGACCAACATCCCTGACCTTCTCACTCTTGGACCTGTCCCAAAGCCTACTATTCCAAAGCCAATACCACAGCAAGCTCAAATTGACCCACAAAATATTCCTTTTCCTGAAAGAATGAAGCCGAAAAATGTCGATGTTCAATTTAAAAAATTCTTAGACATTTTTAAACAACTTCACATTAACATACCTTTGGTAGAGGCTCTCGAGCAAATGCCAAGATATGTTAAATTTTTAAAGGATATTTTGAACAAAAAGAAAAGATTGGGTGAGTTTGAAACTGTGGCTTTGACCGAGGAATGTAGTGCACTCCTCACTAGTAAGATTCCACCTAAGTTGAAAGACCCAGGTAGTTTCACCATTCCATGCACAATAGGAGGACAAGAAGTAGGTCAAGCACTTTGTGATCTAGGAGCTAGTGTCAACTTGATGCCGCTGTCCATTTTTAACAAGTTAGGTATTGGAGAGGCTAGACCCACAACCGTGACATTACAACTAGCCGACCGGTCCATTGCCTACCCCAAAGGGAAAATAGAAGACGTTCTGGTCCAAGTGGATAAATTTATCTTCCCCGCCGATTTTCTAGATCTAGATTATGAGGCCGATAAAGAAATCCCAATCATTTTAGGGCGTCCGTTTCTTGCAACCGGACGTACTTTGATTGATGTGCACAAAGGGGAACTCACGATGAGAGTTAATGACCAAGAGGTGACATTCAATGTTTTTAAGTCTCTTAAATATATAGATACCGAAGATTGCTTTGCCTTGAGTTCGATTTATGGAACCCACAGTCTTGACACACTACCCACAGTGGGGAATACAGTTCCCACAGTGGGGAATGACAGTGAGCACTCTGAATCAGAGAGTGATGACACTTTTGAGGATGAGTGTAACGAAATGGTTGCAGCTTTTGAACCTCTGGACTTTAAGGATAGAAATGTTCAACCCCCTTCAATAGAACAACCTCCCGAATTAGAGCTTAAACCATTGCCTTCCCATTTAAAGTATGCTTATCTCGCTAAAGATAATAAACTTCCCGTTATTATCTCTTCCAAACTTAGTGAGAAACAAGAACAACTTCTGATCGATTTGGTGATGAAGCATAAGGGAGCAATTGGTTGGACCATAGCAGATATTAGAGGAATTAGCCCCTCTTTATGTCAACATAAGATTAACTTGGAGAGTGACCACCCGGGGAAAGTCCAACCTCAAAGAAGGTTGAACCCCATCATGAAGGAGGTAGTTAAGAAAGAAATATTGAAATGGTTATATGCCGGTATTATCTATCCCATTGCTAGTAGTAGTTGGGTGAGCCCCGTCCAATGTGTCCCTAAAAAGGGAGGGACGACTGTAGTGAAGAACGAAAAGAACGAGCTCATTCCCACTAGGACCGTCACGGGATGGAGGATATGCATGGACTATAGACAACTCAACTTGGCCACTAAGAAAGACCACTTTCCCTTACCTTTCATCGATCAAATGCTTGATAGGTTAGCGGGAAAGGAATTTTATTGTTTTCTAGATGGATACTCCGGATACAACCAAATCCACATTGCACCCGAGGACCAAGAAAAGACCACCTTTACTTGTCCCTACGGCACTTTTGCATTACGGAGAATGCCACTTGGATTGTGTAATGCCCCCGCCACTTTTCAACGTTGTATGATGGCCATTTTTACCGACATGATAGAAGATACCATAGAAGTTTTTATGGACGATTTTTCTGTGATAGGGACATCATTTGGCAATTGTTTGGGAAATTTAGAGAAAAGCCTAGTGAGATGTGAGACCCACGACCTAGTCTTAAATTGGGAAAAATGTCATTTTATGGTCGAAGAGGGTATTGTTTTAGGACACCTTGTCTCAAAAAGAGGGTTGGAAGTTGACAAAGCCAAGCTTGAGGTAGTGGCAGAATTTCCCGAACCTACAACAGTAAAAGGTATTAGAAGCTTCATGGGTCACGCAGGTTTTTATAGGAGGTTCATCAAGGATTTTTCGAAAATTACAAAACCCCTATGTAACCTGTTACAACATGAAAAAGACTTCATTTTTACCCAAGAATGCCGAGAAGCTTTTGAAAAAATCAAGGAAGCATTAGTCACAGCACCCATAGTGACCACTCCTGACTGGTCACTCCCATTCGAAGTGATGTGTGATGCCAGCGATTGGGCTATGGGGGCTATTCTCGGACAGAAAAAGAATAAAGTTGTTCACCCCATTTATTATGCAAGTAAAACACTGATTGAAGCTCAGATTAATTACACTGTTACTGAAAAAGAATTACTTGCGGTGGTGTTTGCTTTTGATCGTTTCAGGTCATACTTGATAAGGACGAAGGTCATAGTGCACACAGATCATGCAGCGATCAAATATTTGATCAACAAGGCTGATTCCAAGCCACGGTTGATTAGATGGGTTTTATTGCTGCAAGAATTTGACCTTGAGATCGTCGACAGAAAAGGAACAAGCAATCAGGTTGCCGACCATTTGTCCCGGCTCGAGAAGACAGTGGGCACTGTTGATCCCACTCCTAATCCCACTCCGGTAAAAGAAACTTTTCCCGATGAACAATTACTATCTGTTCAACATCGTGAAAATAATATTCCTTGGTATGCTGATCTTGAAAACTTTTTAGCAAGTGGACTTAAGCCCCACAGGATGAGTGGACAACCATTCAAAAAGTTTTTACACGACACACGACAATACGTTTGGGACAATCCTTTCTTGTACAAGATAGGGGCGGACCAAATATTGAGGCGTTGTGTCCATGGGAGTGAGCAACATCAAATACTCCATGGTTGTCACACATCCCACTACGGTGGCCACTTCGGTGGAAACCGTACCACTGCCAAAATCTTGCAAAGTGGATTCTTTTGGCCCACTGTTTTTAAAGACTCGTATGAATTTGTGAAAAATTGTGAGCAATGTCAACGTACGGGGAATATATCGCAAAGAAATGAAATGCCTCTTAACAACATTTTAGAGGTTGAACTTTTTGATGTTTGGGGAATTGATTTCATGGGACCTTTTCCAAATTCCAACAACAATTTTTAAATCTTGGTTGCGGTAGACTATGTTTCGAAATGGGTAGAAGCCATTGCATGTCACTCCAATGATGCCAACACCGTGGTGAAATTTTTGCATAGAAATTTTTTCACTCGATTCGGAACACCACGGGCATTGATTAGTGACGAAGGCACCCATTTTATAAACAAAGTCATGGCCTCGGTTCTTGCTAAATATGACATACATCATAGAGTGGCCACCGCATACCATCCACAAACCAATGGTTTGGCCGAACTTTCAAACCGGGAGATCAAAGGGATTTTGGAAACAGTTGTTAAACCGCACCGCAAAGATTGATCAACCAAACTTGATGATGCTCTTTGGGCCTATCGAACGGCCTACAAAACTCCTTTGGGAATGTCTCCATTTAAATTAGTTTTTGGCAAGGCTTGCCATTTACCAATTGAATTAGAGCACAAGGCGTTTTGGGCCCTTAAAGAGCTTAACATGAGTGAGGATGCTGCGGGAATCAAAAGGAGTTTAGAAATGCATGAGCTAGAGGAGTTGCGATATCACTCCTATGAGAACGCAAAGTTGTATAAAGAGAAGACCAAGATGTGGCATGATCGAAGGATCAACCATAGGGAGTTCATGGAAGGACAACAGGTACTATTGTTCAACTCCTGTCTCAAACTCTTTCCAGGTAAACTAAAATCAAGATGGACGGGACCATACACCATTGTCAAGGTGAGTCCTTTCGGAACAGTAGAGTTGAAGTCCCCACAATCAGGTCAGACCTTTAAAGTCAATGGACAAAGGGTAAAGCATTTTCTGCATGAGAGTGCTCACATCCCTGCCCACTCTCCACCTCACTATGGTTAGAGAAAGTCAACGCTGTTTGTAAATATTTTATTTCAGTTGTTTGCTGTCTTTTTATTAAAGTTGGTATTTTTAATTCTGCATGGTAGTTTATTTCTTTGTGTGTAGGAGAATTTTAGCACTTTTTGGAACAAAAAGGTTCGGAGTGGGCAGAGGCTGGTCACTGCGCTCCTCGCTCTCGGTCTGACTTATGAAGAGACGGTTTGGGGGGCCCAAGGCTGACACACATCATGCTTTTTCTTACACATATGTCATCCCTTCCTGCCACTTGTCCTCCCCCCACTTATTCCCAAGAAAAACCATCATTGTCCATCTCTATCTCTCTCTCTCTCCTAAAAACCGTTCCCTCTCAAAAGAAAAACCCCTCCTTTTCAAAAATAAAGTCTCTCTCTCTCCATAAACCACCTATACTTTTCATCTTCTTCTTCCTTTTTCACAAACCAGACAACTCCCAAAACCCTAAAATGGCTTGAAGCAAGAGATTAAACACAAACCCCGAAGCACCCACACGCCCGGCGGTCCGCTGTCGCACCGCCGAAGACCAAACACCGGAGGCCGTCACCGGCGATCTCAATAAAACCCCACCGATCTCCGGCGAACCTCCGGTCGTCTCCAATGTTGCAGACGCAAGTTCGTCCAAACCAGAGAGTCCAAAAGCCGTATCTTCATCAAGGGTCTCGGACTCAGTTCAAACTCCTTTTGATGATACAGATTTGCAAGAGGATGAGGAAATGCAGAGGTTACAAGAGGAATTCAACCAAAGGGTCGCGGAAATCAAGAGAATGAAGGAAGAAGCCGAGAGAAAGCGCCGAGAGGAAGCGGAAAGATTAAAACGAGAAGAGGAGGATAGATTGAAGAAGGAAGAAACCGAAAGATTGGCTAGAGAAGTAGAGGAGAGAAAACGAGTAGAGGAGGAAGAACGAAAGAAGGCTGAGGAGGCAAGGATTCTCGAGCAAGAAAAGAAAAAAACAGAAGACAAGCGATTGGCACGTGAGGAAGAAGAAAGAAACAGAGTCGATGAAGAAAGGCATAAAAAGATTAAGGAGAAGACTCAGACTGTAGAATTTCCCCAAGACAGAAATGCTGATAGTGTGGAGGATGTCCACACCACTGTCCACAGTGAGGAAACCCCGACCAGAACACTCCAGAGGAGCAGGGGAGTGGTTACACGATCTGGTGTAACCAAGAAGGCATCATCCGCAAGGCATAAAAGAAAAGCATCAAGAAAAGGTAAGGGCCTCAAACCCTCTTTAAGTTCTTCTTCTAGTGATACTAATACGGGGAGTGAACAAACCCCACCTGAAAGTCCACATCTGTCCACTGTGGGGACTGTTCATGCCCCCAGTGGGATACCGAGGCAGTTCACTTCCCCCGCAGCTAGAGCCCACTATGAGTGTATTTGCACTCGGAAGTTGAATTTAGAGAGGGGTTTCGACCCCGACTTCATAGAAGCCAATCCTTTTATCAAAAATAGACTAATAGCGCAAGATTGGGCAACCATTGCCACTGCCAATCGCCGCGCTAATGCATCATTAGTCCGGGAATTTTATGCTGAAGCCTCCCAAGCCAAAGAATCATTTGCAAAGATTAGAGGAATGGTTGTGGACTATACTCCAGGTAATATAAATCGAGTGTTAGGTAGAGGAGCCCCGGAACCTTGTTCCTTCGGACAGTTCCTGGCAAAGATGACTCCGGCCGATGAGGAGTTGATTTTAAAAGAAATAGCAATAGAGGGAAGGCCATGGAATCAAGATGGCCAGAGGAGGTGTCTATACGCTGGCTCCCTCACAACTGAGGCTGCCGTGTGGTTCCAATTCCTTCGGGCCTCTGTGGCCCCGACATCACATGACACGACTCTCTCCATGCATAAGTGTGCCATGCTTTACTGCGTTCTCACTAGAAAGAAGATCAATCTGGGAATCATTATGCATGGTGCCATCCATCAGGCCCGAACACGAACCAAGGTAATCCTGCCCCTTCCTTGCCTTATTACACTATTGCTAATAGATGTCGGAGTGCCCACAGCTGCAGAAGACCAGTAGATCATTTCCACGAAAAACATCAGTATTCAGACCAATAAGAAGATGAGAAGAGAGATAGGAGGCCAGTCTGATGAGCCTGCCCAGGTACAGCCTAACGTGCGAATAGCCGACGAGCACATAGTAGGCACTGAGGTGCCCACTGTGGAGAAGAAGGGTACCTCACTGTATCCGAAGACTACAGGAGAAACAAGCACCAGCACAGTCAACCCGATGACCGCCATTCTGAACGCCATTTCAGCACTCACGTACAAAGTCGACCTCCTCGCAGCTGAGCAAAAGATTATCAACCGCGCCCTTGAATCAGTCTGGATGTACAACCGCGATCGTGATGAGGTTGTGAACCAAATGTACATGGCTGCCGATACTCTCCTTGCCGCACAAATCCCAGAATTTCCAGAGGGGATCTGCCCCACTGTGGAAAGTGAGGATGATTTTGAGGAAGATTTGGCCGACCGTTCACCAAAGGCAACCCAAACGCCGTAATGGTTTGTTTTAAACACTTTGGTTTCATTCCCTATGCTCTCAAAACAATTTTAATTTTTCTGTATGATGCCTATGGCTAGGCTCTTGACACAAATTGCTGTTTTCGATACTTTTGTCTAATGATGCATGGATCCCTGCTATGTTTAGCGGGTGCTTTTGGTTACTAACTCACTTCGAATTTGCATGTTTGTGTGATCTCGTTTCCAGTTCTAGGTACAACTTTCGGTTTCCAACATAAAAGGGTCACTTTTGTAAGTACGAATCTTAAACTTGAAGCTATGAAATGATTTAGGCCATCTTTGCATCCAAACACAACCTATTTTTGTAACACCAAAAAAAAACCACCTCTTTGAACCCAATATTCAAGTCACAGTGGGGACACTGTGCAGTTTTAAGTTTGAGGTGGGGACTTCCATAGTGACTTCCAGGCCCACAGTGGGGACACTGTGAAGTCTAAGTTTGAGGTGGGTAAGCTGTACCCACCTCCCAAAAAAAAAACACAAAAATACAAAAAACAGAAGAAAAACGGAGTGTCACTAACAAAATTGATGGTGTGCCTTTTCTGGACCATCAAAGTGACCTCTCCCACAGAAAAAGATGGTGTGCCTTTTCTGGACCATCAGAATGCCCACTCTCACAAAAACAGCCATACCCAAAATAAAGCCTGAAAGTGTGCGTCCATACCCATATCTAAACCACTCACTTCTCAAAATAAAATCTCAACGCGAGATCTTCGGTCTATGTTTGGAACTGCGTGCCAAAACCCTTGGGACAAACACTCAAAGCCACAAAACCTTTCGAACCCAAGAAAAGCCCTATTAATCAAATTGTGAACAAGGGAAGATTTCGTCAAGAACAAAAGTGAAACTTTAAAGTGTTAGAATCGAAAGAAGTATCCAAGGAGGGAGATCAACGTCCATTCAAGATAAGAAGTCGGTAAGTTCCTAAAAGCTCTAAGTGCATTATTTTTTACTTGGGGACAAGTAATGGTTTAAGTTTGAGGTTGTGATAACTCTATTTTTAGAATTATTATTTCCTTGTTTTTCCTATTTTATTTTGTCAATTTTAGCCATTCCGCCTCTCAAACTCCCATTCGTGGTATAAATCTCGAAAATGAGCAAAAGGAGCGAACCTTAGTGTTTAATAAACTATTTGGTAGAATTTGGGTGTTTTTCACATTTTATCCTGCAGTGATCACTGTTGTGCCCACTCCGGCTGCCCACTATTCGAGCTGATCAAGAAAGACAAAAGAAACTACTAGTTGGGACTTAATTTGCTGGAGGAAGAAGGTTCATTAGCAGGGAAATGGCTGGAGGAAGTACAAAATGGCAGCTACATTGAAGATTGCAACAAGTACTCCTTTATGTACTTGGAGATTGACTTGGAAAAGGGTCCATTGGATAATTAGTTTGCACAAGGTGCTGATTTCTGCCACAACACAGCAGTTTTTACCCATTGGAAGACTCATCTCTTTTGTGTAATACCCAACTCTTTCTCCTAGTATATAAAGGAGCACTTGGGTTCATTTATTACAAGCTTGGAATCTTACAATCGTCTTGAGTTAAGTTTAGAATAGCTTCAATTTCTCTCATCTACCACATTAGTTTTAGTCTTTTAATTACTGCATTAATTTAGCTTTAGTTTTCGTAATTTCCTTTCCTAGTTAATTGTAATTCGTAAAACACAGTGGACAGGGACGAATTCTCGTTCCCCACTGTGAGTACTATTCAATCCACTATCAGTTTTATTATGTGAAAATCTTCATCTTTTGTTTTCTTTACTTCAGAAATGTTAGGCTAAACATCCTTTGGGATGTAGGAAAGAGAAGTACATGGATTTTATAAAAAATGCTTGAGTAATCTTTGTACTTAGAATATTTGTTGTTTTGGTCATTCATTCTCGATATTTACCCAAGGATGCGAACAAGCCGATCACTTGCAAGGATCTAAAGTCTAGTTATTAACTTAGAAATAAGTAGAACGCGGTGACACGAGCTTGAATGATGCTAGGGGATTCGAAAGAATTCTTTTGACACTTACGAAAGTGAGGTCGGCACAGTGAGCTAATCTCAACCCACTGGAGTAGCAGGCAAGCTAGTTTGTGTATTAAAAACACTTAGAGTATTTGTCTCTACACATTCCATCGAGACCTGAAAAGGTCCATTTTTTAGATTACCATTGACAAAACAATGAATGCGACAAGTATGAGATTTTTATCTAACGGTGTGAGTATTTTGTAACCGGGCTTTTCTAGCGAAAATGCCTACCTCGAATACAAGGATCATTTTTAGGACCGAGTATTTGGTATAAAATCTAGGGAAGATCTAACCTACATTCCTCTTTTTAAAACATTAGTAAAATCGTTAAAGTAGCTATTTTCACCAAGTATTATTTTCCTCTCTAGTTGAAACCTGTAAAAGGAGATCATGAGAACCGTATTGTCTTGATTGTCCAGTCCCTGTGGATTCGATTCTGGTATTTTACCAACTATTACTTGCTGTGACGATCATAGTGGACAGTGTACACTTGCACTTCCCACTGTGGACAGTTTGCAACCCACTGCGATTAAAACACATATTTCGCACGTGACACTTGTTTCCCTCGTGGCAGAGGTACTAGGGTCCATACCTTGTTTCTCTCAAACTGTAGAAGCTCTTCTTGCATAGCATCTACCCAGTTTGGATCATCTAGGGCTTCAGAGATTCTTTTTGGCTCGATCACACTGATAAAATTTGTAAAGAAACAAAAATTAGCAGTGGCTGATCTTGTGTTGACCTTTTCAGAAGGGTCCCCGATTATAAGGCTTGGAGGGTGGCTTTTCGTCCACTGTGTTGTTCTTGGAAGATGGTCATTTGAATCATCAAGATGAACCTCCGAGGTTTAATTTTTTGTTTCTTGCGCAACCTCTGTAGTTGATGGCACTTCTGTGCTTGAACTTGGCGTTGCAGTTTGTGGGATTATTGGAATAAGATTTGGAATTTTTTCTTCTGAGTACTATTCAATCCACTATCCGTTTTCTTTTTGTAGTAAGCAGAATCCCTCTGAGGGCGGTTTGATTTGTCCTGCAGTCAGCGACATAATGGCCTGGCTTGCCATAGTTAAAACATCCTTGGTTCTGGGAATCGTTTCTAGCTCTATCGTCCGACCTCTGTCGGTCACCACCTCTTTCAGTTCTGCATTCATTGGAGTAGTGGTATGGCTTACCACAGTTGTAAAATACTTGGTTCTGTAGAGTGTTGCCAACTTTATCTTCTGACCTCTGTCGGTCACCACCTCTGTCAGTCGACCTCTGTTGGTCGCTACCTCTGTCGTTCCTTTCATTTGACCCTTCTCTTCCTCGATCATCTCTTCCATAGCGTTCATTACCAGACTTCTTCTGGTAACCTCTGCTGAATTCCCTTGTCAAAAGGGCTAACAATTTAGCAATATAGGCCATTGATGTCTCCTCTTCTTCCTCCACCTCTTCCTCTTCACTATCAACGATCAAGATCTTCTTCTTCTTCTCCTTCTTTTCTTCCACAGCTTTTTCCTTCTTCGGCTTCTCTTTAGCTTCTGTAGCCTTACTAACCAGCGCAAGAGGTGCACTTATTTGAGCTTTTGCTTGTGCAATCTGAGGTTCTTGGGCTGCCAACGTTCCATAGAGATCTGACAGAGTCCAGGAGTCTAAGTCTTGATTTGTTTGCAGAGACATAGACAACTGGAGCCATTCATCATTGAGACTCTTTAGGAACATGACATTGTTTTCCTCAGAGGTTCTGTGGATTTCGAACTTCTTACACTTGTTGATTTGAGAGTTGAACCGATCATATGTTATCTGCAGAGGTTCTGTCGGCAGAGCTTTGAATGAGTAATATTCCCTGATACATTGGGCTCTGCGATTTTTCGGAGTTTTAGCCCCTCCTTCCAATTGTTTCTCCAGTTCTTTCCATAGATCGTGTGCAGATTCACACACATCTAGGGATTGAAAAAGGTCATTTGGGATGGCCATTATTAGAAGTCGTTTTTCCTTTTGTGCCAATTCGTATTTTGCCCAGTCAGTATCAGACCATTTAGCTTTTGTCTTTGGTTTTTCGTGCGCTGGAATCTCTGGAGTGTCATCTGTTTGAGGTACACGCGGTACAGATAGCATAGGAACGAAAGGAAGGTTGTTGATGTAGTGAAAAGCATCTTTGTCAGTACCCTCGATAAAATGTGTCATTCATATTTTCCACTGAGGGTACTCATCTCTGAGTAGAGTGGGTGGTTTTTTTAAAGAACCGGCAGAAAAGTAGTTGTTTGTGCTTGTCATTTTGAGAGAGTGATAATTCCAGAAAATAGAGTTTGAATAGTAAGCTTTCTGAAGATGAAGTTTGTACTTCGAATAGTGTTTATTAGCTTAAAAGCTTTGAGCAGTGTAGTAAAATGGAGATTTAACCATAGTAACAGGTTCTATAAGTTTACCAAAGTCGAACAGGTCGAGAGTGGTAGAAAAACAGAAGCTGTTTTGAAAAATGAATAATAGGTTAAAATCAGTCCAAGTTTCTACCGAAAATCATTGCAAGAGAGGATCACTTTGATATAGAAAATAAAAGTTTGCTCTGATACCAATTGTTGGTTCCTGTTTTGCTTAACAATGATGATTCTATCTAACAGTTCAAACAAGATATAGTGCGGAATCGTATTTAATGAACTAAAAGATATAATGAGGTAGAATAACACAAAATATCAAATACAAGTAATGTAAATAACACAGATAAATAGCTCAATAAGTTACTGTATTTTATATAATAAGAACCCCAAGAACACCGAAAGGTTTGATAAGAATATGCTCTAATGGTGTGTGTGTTGTACAAAGCTTAATAGAAGAGTTCACATGAACCTTCTATTTATACTACTTCTTAAAGGGACAAGATCTAGATACTAACGATGGTAGGTACTAAGACACTACTTGGAATAGTTGCTGGAAGGTACAAAACACTATTCTGGAACTGTTGCAGATACAACGTTCATTAAATGCTCCGTATTCTTCTTTAGGCTGAAACCTATCAGAGTTTGACACGTGGAGTTGTCAGGTCACGCCTTTGTACGAGTGATCTTCAGAACCTTCGAATGGCAGATATTGTAAGAAGCACGTTCGTCCTTGTTTAGATCTTTTGCATAGATCTTCTTTTTACCACAGAGGCTCTGTCAAGTATGACAGAAGCTCTGTGGTCTTGTCCGCTTAGAAGAGTCTTCTGTTGCTTCTTCACTTCGGTCTTCTTGGTTAATCTGGCAGAGCCTCTGTCGAAGACTTCTGTTTTCACGGTTACTTGGCTACTCGGCAGAGCCTCTGTCGATGACTTCTATACTTAGCCTATTTTTCAATACTTATATTAACAGAAAGATTGGAGCTAACAAGGTTCTCATGACCAACAGAGGTCGGATGATTGTAATGATAGAGGTGGTGACCGACAGAAGTCAGACGACAGAGTTGGCAACGCTTCCCAGAACCAGGGATGTTTCAATTGCGGCAAGCCAGGCCACTATGCTGCTGACTGCAGGAGCAAACCCAACCGCCCTAAGAGGGATTCTGCTTTCTACAAAAAGAAGGCATAATATTATGCTCAAAGGTCACTAACGGTGGAACAGGAGAACTGGTTGTCAGATGAATCCTCTGATGAAGGTGACAAGAAGAACGTCTTGTTCTGTGGAATGGCAGAGGTCAGCTCCTCATAATCTGATAGTGAGGTATCCACTTCTAACTCTTCCTCTGATGAAACAGAAGCTGATTTGCTTAAACTGGCCATTGAATACACTGAACTTAAAAAAACTTGTGAAAATATACAGAAAAAGCTTACATTCTTCAAGAGAGAAACAAGACTTCTCACTCAAAAAAAGGCAAAAAAATTCATGAAAAGGAAGAGATTGAAACAAATTGGAACAAACATCTAAATCCTTTGAAAGAAAAGATTACAGAACATAACTCTGCATTAAAAGCTAAATCTAAAGAACTTGTGGATGTTGAGAGCGACAGAATGAATATTCTTGCTCTTAATCACTATTTTCAAAAGGAAAGAGAAGTCCTTCATCAAGACTTACTCATCAGAGATCTTTTAATTAATAAATATCAAGATGCACAGAATGTATACGAAAAGGTCAATACACAAATAGGAAGAAGGGGAATTGGCTTATGCGATATAGATCCATATACTGGAACCAAAAGAAACAAGTCCCTATCTTCTCTATTTTATATTGGAAGTACAAGAAAACCTGGTTTTCCAAACTTACTATCTGTCAGCAAAAGGCGAAAGGTCTCTGGGGAACCTCACCAGAGGAAACCTCTGAAGATGATAAATGTGTGGTTTGAAAACACAAATCTATCGTCTTCAGCCTCTATTAAAAGAGACTCCAAACCCAAGAAATATCTGAAAACACAAGATCAGATAGGAATCTTCAAGTTTGGTAACCCCAAGACTCAAACTCAGGTTGCTTTTGTCTGCACTGTGGATTCTGAAATAAAACTATCTGCAGAGGCACATGAGTTCATGCCAGCTTCCTCAGAAGAAAAATTGAAACATATTTCTGAAAATGAGCTAATGGAGATCGGTACAAATAATTTTTTTGAGAACCTCTGTACATCCTCTGTCGAACAAAAACTCTCTGAGGAAAACCTGATAAACACTTCTGTTGACTTGGAAGATAGTCCCAAAGAAATGGAAGAAAGTGAGTATTGCACATGCTCAGAAAGTTCAGCCTCTCTCAAAAAAGATCTAAGTGACTCAACCTCTATATATGAGGATGATTCATCATCTGACGAATCTGAGACTGACTCAACAAAGTCAGAGATTGTTCCTTGTGGCTCAGAGGAAATTAAACTTCCCTATGAAGTTCTTAACAGAACCATTCCTCTTAAGGAGAAACCCACAAGGATTCCTATCTGTCCAGACCTTGTGAACATGTGTATACAAGCCAAAACCTCTCTTGAGCATGAGAAAATCCAACAACAGAAGAAAGTGTCTTCTCAAAATCCAACAAGTTATAAAGTATCAAAACCTTTGAGGCCTTTTAAAGAAAAATTAACTTAGCAACAGAAGGGTAAATGGGTTGAAAATAACAAATCTTTTGCTTCTGTGACAGTGAAACCTGAAGAAGTTCACCACAGAAGAAGGGGACCACATAAGGCTACTCTCCACAAAGATTTTCCAAACAAACAATCTAGTCTACATAGGTCTTCTTGTAATAGGAAGTCAGATGCTTGAATAGACTGTAATAAAGCCTCTGTACCCTGTTTCAATGTTTTTAATGAAAAGTTCAAGAAAATCTCTTCGCATATTAATTAATGTCATTGCTTTGATCTCATGTATCAATTGAATCAACACTTCTCAAGCCCACACTGTGTCCTCCCTTTGCCCAAAAAGAATGCTAAATTCAAGGGAAATAAGAAACAAAATGGTTCTTGAACATAAGTTAAAACCAAACCCAAGGATGCTAAGGCAACCTTGAAGAC
Source organism: Saussurea involucrata (assembly GCA_033807775.1). Taxonomy (NCBI): domain Eukaryota; kingdom Viridiplantae; phylum Streptophyta; class Magnoliopsida; order Asterales; family Asteraceae; genus Saussurea; species Saussurea involucrata. The sequence continues at coordinate 116,378,141 of CM066319.1, forward strand.
CTCTGACAAAAAGGGACCCATTTGGATATGGGTACCTAAAAATCTCTAATTGTCTTGCAGAAGCAATATGTGCCGATATGGTATCTTGACTTCGGGTGCTCGCGGCACATGACTGGCGACAGAGGTCTACTATCCACTTACAAAGACAAACTCGATGGAGGATCTGTAACCTTTGGCGGCAACAAGAAGGGATATATTAAAGGCTACAGAGTCGTCAAAAAGAAGAACATATCAGTATGTAAAGTTGCATATGTGGATGGCCTAAAGCACAATCTTCAAAGTGTTAGCCAACTCTACGATACTGGGTTCGACGTTATGTTCAAAATAACTTTATGCTCTCTGCAAGGAGAAGATACTAGAGTCGAACTTCTGCGGGCTGAACGAAGGGGAGATCTATATCTTATGAACTTCAGTGTCAAGAACAAAGAAGACAAGCTTTGCTTTGTTTCTTGTAAAAATGAAGAAGCCTGGTTATGGCACAACAGGTTCTTCCATCTGAACTTCCATAATCTTGACAAGCTTGTGAAACTTAATCTTGTTAAAGGTCTGCCAAACGTCAAATTCAGTAAAGATCATTTGTGCTCAGCATGTGAGATGGGCAAGCTTAAGAGGGCTTCTCACAAAGGAAAGACTGATGTGTCTTGTCCTAGGCCTCTGTTAATGACTCATGTCGACATACTTGTGGTGATCGATGAATACTCAAGATATACATGGGTGGATTTTGTCAGAAAGAAATCAGATGTTCCTAACATTCTGATAAACCTAATGAAGAGGATCCAGGTTCTGTACGAGTGTAAAATTCATAAGTTGAGAAGCGACAACGGCAAATAATTCAAAAACTCTGTCATTGAAGTCTACCTCACAGAAGAAGGCATCTCGCAGAACTTCTCTGCAGCACGCACTCCTTAACAAAATGGCGTTGTTGAACGAAAGAACCGAACACTTGTGGAGGGTGCCAGAACTATGCTAACAGCGTCTGGATTGCCGATTTCTTTCTCGTAGAAGCTATATCAACAGCATGCTATACCCAAAATCGATCATCCATAGTCAAAAGGCACATCAAGACTCCTTATCAATTGATCAATCAGAGGCGACCCAACATCAAATTCTTTCATGTCTTTGGATGCAAGTGCTTCGTCTTAAACGCCAGAGAAGCGAGAGGGAAGTTCGATGTGAAAGCAGATGAAGGAACGTTCATAGGATACTCTGCCACTTCCAAGACATCTGAACAAATCAGTTCAAAACTCGGTCTAAAGAAGGAATCCTCTGGCATCTCCAAAACTAGAGAAGCAGATCTAAATCTGCTATATGAAGAGATGTTCCACGACGATATCGATCCCTCTGTTGGAGCCGTCAGAGCCTCTGGATAATCATCTTATGTAAACCAGACTGAGTCAGGTATATCTCTAACTGGTCCATTAAATACTTCATCCTCTTCTGTGAATCATGCAGATGCTAATGCCTAGGGGGAGCGAACAGAAGATGATACAAGCCAAGATACAACAACAGAGGCACTGGGAATACCAACTCCAGCCACAACAGAGGAACCGATACCAGAGGAAAATGAGGATTCAGTCTCCATCGCATTAGAGGAATCTATTCCAGCTCTAATCCCAATACCCACACAAGCTGAAGAACCAAGTTCAAGCACAGAAGTACCTTCTACCACAGAGGTTGTACAAGAACAACCATGTGCAACCTCAGAAGCTCAACTTGATGAAGCTAGTGACCATCTACCAAGGACAACAAAATGGACTAAAAGTCATCCTCAGAGCCTGACAATCGACGATCCTTCTGAGAAAGTCAAGACAAGATCAGCCACTGCTAACTTTTTTTCTTTACAAATTTTATTAGTGTGATCGAGCCAAAAGGTATTTCTAAAGCCCTAGATGATCCAAACTGGGTAGATGCTATGCCAGAAGAGCTTCTACAGTTTGAGAGAAACAAGGTATGGAACCTAGTTCCTCTGCCAAAGGGGAAACAAGCAATAGGGACTAAATGGGTCTTTAGAAACAAGAAGGATGAGGATGGGGTGGTCCTTAGAAATAAAGTGAGATTGGTGGCCAAGGGATATCGCCAAGAAGAAGGCATTGATTATGATGAAACTTTTTCCCCTGTCGCATGACTCGAAGCAATAAGAATCTTCTTAGCCTTCGCAGCCCACAGAGGTTTCAAAGTCTTTCAGATGGATGTAAAATCTGCCTTTCTAAATGGTGAAATTTGTTAGAGCATTGTTGTATTCAAGATTTACTGTAAAGTCAATGTACTGTATGAGTCTATACAGTATTGTGAATGCCTTTATACCTTGTATGTTATGGGTATAAATAGGCTTGTCTAGACCATTTGTTAGTAACACTTCAAAACACTTTAGAAAGCTTTTGTAATCTTTTAGAAACCTTTTGTAATCCTTTGAGCTCAATACATGGATGACATATTTGCTCTCTAGATTCTCTCTCACTACATTCATATCTTATTGCTAGAGATCTGGGATTTATCAATTGGTATCAGAGCTAAACAGAAGATTCAAGCAGATCGAAGACCAAATTGAAGAATTTTTACACTAAAGCTGAAGAATTCGGATTGGGTGTTCATCACTATTCATCTGATTTTTTTAAATTTTGATCTTTTGAATCAATTTCTTGCATCACTGAACTCGGAATTGATTACTGATCATCTTTAATTCTTGGATCAACATCAAAAAACTGCACAGAATCGACAGATCTGATCAATTTTTGAAGTTTTTCCAAAAAAGTTCAAAATCACTGTTTGGATCTTAATCTGGTTAAATTGTCCGAATTGTGAATCGTGATTAACATGAAAAGTGTGCGGATTTGAATTACGAGCATTTTGATATAAGATTCATCAAAATTGATCAAGAATTGAAAGAGATATGGCAAATTAAGTGATTCTGAAGTTCGAAGTGGTGAATTCAGATCATTCTTGGTGAATTCGGATCATTCAAAGAGAATTCGGAACATTCATAGATAATTCGGATTGTTCTTGGCATCATAAGTGTAGAATTCGACTCAAGAAGAATTCGAATTCATAGAATTCGAATCCTATTAGATTCGAATTGTAGAGAATTCGAACCCTTGTGGATTCGAATTGGATGAATTCGAACCCTTATGGATTCGAATTGGATGAATTCGAACCCTTATGGATTCGAATTGGTTGAATTCGAACCTAAGTACATTCGAATTGAGTGAATTCGAACCAAGTTAAGTCCGAATTGGGTGAATTCGAACCAAGTTAAGTTCGAATTGAGTGAATTCGAACCCAGTTACATCCGAATTGAGTGAATTCGAATCCTTCTTCATCCGAATTCATTGAATTCGAACCCTTATTCATCCGAATTCATTGAATTCGAACCCTTACTCATCCGAATTCTTGTGAATTTAAAAAAAAAAAAAAAAAAAAATTTAGAAAATTTTTTATCCCGAAATTTTTTCTATAGTGTATTTCATACACTGTAAGAGCTTTTCAAGAAAATTTTTATATATTTTTTTGTGTATTTTCATACACTGTCTGCTTGATCTTCTGAACGATCAATTTCTAGCAATATTCAAAATGGTTTTACAACAAGTTATTGTTAAAAGCAGTGGTGAAGATTTGAAGCAAACTCTGAAAAAGGAGATTCCTCCAATTGCAAAAGTTTTTGTTAAACCAAATGTAAAGTTGCAACAAGTCATTATAACAGAAACATCTGTTAATTCACATGTATCTGTTAAACCAAATAATGAAGTGTTGCAACAAGTCATAATAACAAAAACACCTCCAAAGCCACTTGAAAAAGCTAAGGCAAATAATGGAATTTTGCAACAAGTTATTTTATCAGAACCATCTCCTATATCAGAAACTCCTGTTAAAGATAATGCTTCAAATTCTTCAACTCCTATTTTAAATAAAGCATTGGAAGAAGAAAATGTTAATCTGAAAAGACAAATTTTAGACATTTCTTCTTCAAATGCTAAACTTACTAAAAGAATAACTGATCTTGAAGTTTATATTGCAGGTCTTGAAAGAAAGACAAAGACAACTCAAGTCTGCACGATCAAATCGAGAAACTTCAAGAGAAAGTAACAACTCTTAAAAAGGAAAATGCTGATCTGAAGAGCATTGAAGACAGGAGAGAGAAGATTCTTAAAGAAAAGGAAATAATTGAACTTAATTGTATAAAACTTTCAAAACAAGTTTCTGACTTTGAGAAAGTTTTATTTTTAGAAAAAGACAAGCTCGAAAAAGAAAGAGCTAAATTTGAAACTGAACGCAAATCTTTTGAAATTAAAAGTTCTGAACTTTCCGTGAAAATCTCTGAATTAGAAAATCTTTTGGAAAAGGAAAGAAAAGATTTAACGGAAAAGAAAAATCTCTTTGAAAAGGAAAGTAAAACTCTTAAAAAGAAAAATATGGAAATTTTCAAAGAGATTACTGATAAAAGAAAGTTTTTGGAAAAAGATTTTGAATCGGAACGTGTATATTTTTAAGATGTGATTCTTAATCTTACCAAAAGATTATCTGGTTTATCAGCTGATATTATGAAGGATCAGTTGATCAAATCTGATCTCCAAAAGAAATTTGATCTAATTTCTAAAGAGAAAAATGTTTTAATAAACAAAGTCAAAGAACTTGAAGACGTCATTTTTAAATTTGATGTCTCAAAGCAGGCTAGTCATAATTCTATCTTTCAGACTCCATTTGTTGATTCAAATGATTCTGAATGTTCTTTTAAAACTGCTTCAAGTTCAAGTTTTAAAAACATTCCTTCTAAACAATTTAAATGATCAACAGATTTCTCAAAAGGTCAGATTCGTTCTTCTAATCTTTTCTATAATCCTCTGTTTGATAAATCGGATGATATTCTTAAGGTGCCTAAAATTAATACTTCCAAATCTGAAGAAGTTCCAGTCTTCAAGAGGGTGAAGATGGAATGGAGAATCAAAGGCACAACAATTCCAAAGAGAGATGTGCCAAAATCATCTGTATCCACATCAAATGCCAAGAAGAACAATGCGCCAAAAGGTAAATCTTCTGCTAAACTTAATCCTATTCATTCTGTAAATCATCTGATTAGGTTGGCACATAAGAAAATCTGTTGTTCTTACTGTGGATCAAATGGTTTTGTGCATAAAGATTATACTTCTTATTGGTACGGTTCTTACAGTATTCCTTGTAAGAAATCTACACCTAACCCACTAGGACCCAAGTGCCATTGGGTACCAAAATCTGCTTAAACTGTTTTGTAGGTACATCATGTGTTGTACTGATTTGTAGATACATACCACACACATGACTGAAAACAGAAGAGAAGCGGCGTATTTCTTTGAAGAATATTTGTACCATTAAGGGGGAGACAAATCATGAACGGTTTCTGAATACATCAATTCAGGACCCGTGCTTAAATGTAAATGGCTTTTGGACAAATCAGTTCAAAACCCGTTCTTCAAAGACTATGGCTTCTGAACAACTCAGTTCAGGACCCGTACTTTAAAGACTAAGACTTCTAAACAAATCAGTTTAGAACTCACACTTCTCAGGTAATATCCTTAACTGCTATATATTTTTGTTTCAAGGAACAAGTGGAAAAAAGGTAACATTGGATTATATTTGTTTCTACTGATTTGAAAACTTGAAACTTTACAAATTTAATTCAATAAGATGAAATTTTCAATTTTCATTCAATGAATTAAATGTGTGCTAAAAGATGATTTTACAAGAAACTTTGTACTATCTGAGTTAGATTTGCTTCAATTTTCACCTCTAAAATAAATCGAAAGGTCAGCAAAACATGAATGAAATTATGCTGAATGCTCAAAGTTATGTGAATCTGGATATATATAGAATATAATGCTCAAAAAGCCTATATGTCAGAATGATGGATGGAAATGAAAATATGGGCAAAGCACTATGTTTTAGAACCAAGTGATTGAGATAAAATAGTTGCACTATCATTTAGTTTGAAAGTTTGTGCCTGTGGCCTTTCTGGTTTGGGAGAGTAAGTCCTAAGGGGTGCTCGACACCTAGTCCCTAAGATCAACTGGTCTGGGATCGGCTGACCCAAATCCTGCAATAGAACCAGATAGAAAGCCATGTTCTACTGGTACAAATGGGTTTAAGATATATCGATGTGGCCTTTCTGGTTTGGGAAATTAAGTTCTAAGGGGTGCTCGTCACCTAGCACCTAAGGCCAACTGGTCTGAGATCTGCTAACCCAAATCCTGCTATAGAACCAGATAGAAAGTCATGTTTAACGGTGTATCTTATTCTTACTAAACTTTTTGATCAAAAGATGCCAATGAGCACAAAATCAAAAGATGCCAATGCGCACAAAATCAAAAGATTCAAATGTGCACAAAATCAAAAGATGCCAAAGAGCACACATCTCTTGAAACTTGGTAAAAATACAAAGTCGCGATAAACCCGTAAATTTTATGAAATTCTGATTTTGGACAAATAGTGTGAGTAGAGCAAAGTATTCTTATATGTTTTAGAATTGCATACGCTTGATACTAATCATAATTCGCATGCTAGCACACCAAATAGATTTAATAAAGGGGTTGAAACTGAACATTTTTAACTTGATATGCAATGATGACTTGTTCTTGAATCCAAACACATGCATTTGATTTCATTTAATTGAAAAATCTGTTAAATTTCATTAAGTTGAATTTCTTTTGTAAAGCATTCAAATGATCAAATGTTAGTAGTTATAAAATGAAGTTCAATGAATTTTATTTTCCTTGTGTAAATTTTTTAAAATTTGTATATTGTGCGTTATTGAAATATATGCATACTTTCAGGGGGAGAAAACAAATTGCTCCAGAATTCTTATTTTGAGGGGGAGCAAGGTTATTCTGTAAGGAGGAGATTGTTAGCAATACTCAAAGACACGATTGAAATTGAAAATGGTTTTCGTTGATTATGATGCTCACCATCATCGAAAAAGGGGGAGAAAAGTTTAATTTCAATTTCATGTCAAAGAATTTTCAAATCAAAGATATTTCAAGTCAAAGATTCGTGAACAAAGACTGAAGATTGGGGAGAAGGATCATGTGAAGTCCAAATGTTGCTGAATTTGGTTATCTTAGTTCTGAGTGGTTATCGGAATGCGCTTACACCTAAAAGTTCAACAATGTGGATGGTTTCACATCTTTCTGATCCAAACTCTAATCGTTTCTGATTTATCTTGTTCCGAATTGATGGTTCTATATAAAGATATGAAATCCATGTTCAAGACTTGAAGACAATCTGTTGAAGATTGTATTGAAGAAGGTTGATTTTTCAAAGAAAAAGACAATGACTTTTCATGTTTGTCTGAAGATTCTTCAAAGCTGAGTTCTTAAAGAGTGTCAAAGCATATAGTTCGCCGTGAACTAGTGGAGATAAAGCTATTTGAAGATGGTTTGATAGAGTGTCTGTTTGAGAAGATTGACTTTACAAAGAGCTGAAGACTGCTGTTATTTTTTTAAATCTTGAATCCAAAGGGGGAGATTGTTAGAGCATTGTTGTATTCAAGATTTACTGTAAAGTCAATGTACTGTATGAGTCTATACAGTATTGTGAATGCCTTTATACCTTGTATGTTATGGGTATAAATAGGCTTGTCTAGACCATTTGTTAGTAACACTTCAAAACACTTTAGAAAGCTTTTGTAATCTTTTAGAAACCTTTATAATCCTTTGAGCTCAATACATGGATGACATATTTGCTCTCTAGATTCTCTATCACTACATTCATATCTTATTGCTAGAGATCTGGGATTTATCAAAATTCAAGAAGAAGTATACGTCCAGCAGCCACCAGGGTTTGAAAGTGCCAAGTACCCAAATCATGTTTACTTTCTCGACAAAGCTCTGTATGGACTGAAACAGGATTCAAGAGCATGGTATGAACGCTTTTTAACCTTTCTTCTCGTCAATAATTTTGAATGAGGTACAACAGATAATACTTTGTTTTACAAAAGAAAATGTGATGAGATTCTACTTGTACAGATCTATGTGGACGACATTATTTTTGGGTCTACAAATGCAAAATACTGCACAGATTTTGAAAAACTCATGCAGAGTGAGTTTGAGATGAGTATAATGGGAGAACTAAACTTCTTCCTAGGACTCCAAGTCAAACAATCATCAGAGGGAATTTTTATAAATCAAGCTAAATATGTCTCTGACATTCTTTCGAAATTTAATCCCTCTGATGCCTCTGTCATGAAGACCCCCATGTCAACTGGAAATAAGGTACACTTAGATCCAGGTGGAAAATCTGTAGAGTGCAAACTCTACAGAGGCATGATTGGGTCTCTTTTATACTTAACAGCGAGTAGACCTGATATAATGTTTTCCACATGCCTCTGTGCAAGGTATCAAGCCAATCCAAAAGAATCACATCTTCTTGCTGTAAAGAGGATCTTCAGATACCTAAAGGGAACCAAAAATCTTGGCCTCTGGTATCCGAAGAACTCTGGTTTTAATCTAACGGCTTACTCAGATTCAGATTATGGAGGATGCAAACTTGACCGAAAAAGCACCTCTGGGAGTTGTCAATTCCTGGGTGGTAAACTAGTCAGTTGGACCTCAAAGAAGCAAAATTGTGTATCGCATCTACGACATAAGTTGAATATGTTGCTGCTGCTAGCTGTTGCTCCCAAGTTATGTGGATGAGAACTCAGCTAAAGGACTACGATAACAATATCTACAAGATACCCATCCTCTGTGATTCCAAAAGTGCCATAGAGATTTCAGCAAATCCTGTACAACACTCCAAAACAAAGCATATCGACATCTGTTACCACTTTTTGAAACATCATGTTGAACAAGGAACAATTGAGATGTACTTCGTGAACGCTGAATACCAGCTTGCTGACTTATTCACCAAGGCACTTGATGAGAAAAGATTCCTTTTCTTGGTGGGTAAGTTGGGTATGATAAACATGAGTTGACCTCTGTATGTAAGCCTTGATCCTCTTGTATATATGTATATATTTAAATTCTTCTGCATGTAAATTCTTCATCACCAAAAGTTCTATACCCAACAGAGCTTCTGTGGGATTGCTCAGAGCCTCTAACGATCTCCACAGAACCTCTGGTGAGTTTAACCTATGTTCTATGCATTGCTTATCTATTTTGATCCAAACATAGGTCAAGGGGGAGCATAAGGAGACCTTGAATTAATCCACATAAGTTGTTAACTCAAGGGGGAGCCAAAGAGGAGTCGTGGTCAATCATATCCACAGAAGTCAGGTAGTTTGCCGAGCAAAGGAAAATCAAAAGATGAGTGTCTCGCACAAAACCTTTTTCTAAAACAATTTTCCAGGACACAAACTTTCAAATATGTTCTAAAAACAGTGTTTCAAACAATGAAAACTTTGGATGATCAAAAAGTTTCATAAATCTTTAGTTATTAGAAATTTGCACTCATAGAGCCTCTGTTGGTTTCAATAGAGCCTCAATGCCTTTGTGAATACAAATTCTACACTAAAGATCTATCGATCCTCAACAATGTATTTTCAAACATTTCTGGTAAAGGTGCAAGCATAAGAGGAGATGAAGAGTAGGTTTCAGACCACAGAGCTCATTCCACTACAGAGCCTCTATTGATTCTGACACTTGACTCTTTATGGAAATTCTGTAACATACGGGGTACTTCTGCGAGTGACATACATCTGCAAGTAGAAACCCCCACGCGCCAAGCATTAATGGGCCGTGCACGACGTCTAATCGTGTTCTGACACTTCTGACGTGGCAAACTTTCATTGGACGAGCATGCCACACGTTCTTCTGGAACTTGAGCCCAGCTGTAAAACTCGAGTGCGAACCCCAAATGTAAATTGAATTCACTTTTAACCGTGGAATTCTATCCGTTTTCTACCTCACTATATAACCCCGTTCATCTCATTTCTCATTCCTGTTACGAATTTACTGATATCTTCTTCTCCGACAAACATTGCAAACCTGCAACTTCTCCATTTCTACTCCAGTCTTCGAAGAAATCATCAATGGCTTCCACCTCAAACACTCCGGTGAACTCCCCAGCCCATTCAGAACACTCACAGAACCTGAAGATGGCCAGAAATATAGAACAAGACAACTCAGGTGAGTCAGTGCCCTTTACTCCGACAACTCACCTGCAAAACTTCCTAGAACATGAACATTTTGAACATGTTTTTCCCTTGAAATCAAATAACCACTTCCTAGTTCCCTCAAGAACTACATTTGGGGAAGAACATTCCTTTTTGTTAAACATCCTGGAAAATCATTACCTTTTCCCTCTGCTAACTAAGAATGTTAGCAGAATCCCTGCCAGATATCTCAACCAGTTCTGGCAGAGCTGCTTCTATAACCAAGACCACAGGCAAATCAAGGGATACATATCCAAACCTGGCCAATCTGAATACCTTGAAATAAAGTTCAATAGAACTATGTTCTCCCTTGAATTTAGCCTACCAACAAGAGGACTTCTGGGAATCAAGAAGTACGCAGAGGAGCTTTCGGATCAAGAGCTCTGCAGATTCGCAGAGATGTTGGGGTACAACACAACATTGAAGAAGAGGAATGACTTCAGAAGGAATAGGTTCCCCCCTCTGTGGAATACACTATTCTCCATCCTGAACAGGTGCCTAACTGGAAAAGTGGGTAGTCCAGATCAAACTTCTCATCAAATCATAGCGATCATGTACGGGGTGTACTATGATTTGCCTCTAGACTATGGCACTCTCATGTTACAAGAGATAGTAAACACGATCGACCACAGAATATCCTCACAGAGGGCAAAGGGATCCTCAAGCAAAGATCTTCCCCCACTACAATTTCAGAGGATTTTAGGTGTCCTACTAGAACCTCTGCTACGCATAGAGAAATGGCCAACGGAGGGACCAGTCGTAAAAACCTACCCTATGACCAAGAACACTCCAACAGAACATGTGGACGGATACAACTTCTGTAGACGTCTACCAAAAGCTCTTCTGGCATATGCAGATGACGAAGACCTTAAGTTAGCATATATACGCAATCACAGCACTCCTGAACCGAGTCCAGTGTCACCCCCGCATTTAGGAGCCTCTTTAGGATCTAAGGTAGTGGAGAGGATGAGCGATGAAGAGTGGCCAGTGGCCTTGGATAGAAATCAACAAGTTCAGGAAAATTTCCATCTTCAAAGAAGTCAGCTAGAAACCTCTGCTTCCAAAAGAAAACCCTCTGCTACTCCACCCAAGAAGAAGAAAGCCCTCAAAACAAAGAAAACTACAGAAGGAACTTCTACGAGTGTGGCCCAAACCCAACAAACCCCTCCAGAAGAAACAGTGGTCGGATCTTCTGCACCTCCCCCTAAAGACAAAAAGAAGAGAAACACAAGTCTTCTGAGGAGGGTGACCCCAAACCAAAACGAAAGAAGCACAAGAAGAAATCCAAGAAACCTCACACTCCTCTGCAGACTATCGCAGAGGAAACTGAAATGATCGAAGAAACCCATGAACAACCTCTGCAATCCCCAAATCCTATCCACTATGCAGATCAGGGTGACTTCTCTGCCTTCCTTCAACGCACTGATTTAGCTGACTCTTTAGACACTTCTGGCTGGAATGCAGAAGCCCTCTCCAATGAATCAACAGAAGAACCAGACTTCAGAATCTCAGAAATTGATTCTGACTTGGATGAAGATGACCAAACCCCTAAGGATATTCAGGTTTCGACACCAGAAGTACTACAGAACCCCTTCCTCCATCCCGGATATGATGTCCTAAGAAAGAGTCCAGAGGAAGAGGTAGCCACAGAGGATATGGTCGATTTTGAGACAGGGGCCGTTGACAGAACCTCAGAAGGTATCCAGGCACAAATACCAGGACCTCTGCATCTACTTGTCCAAATCCTAGTTGGTTCTCATCCTTGCTACGATTCCTTAGTATCTAGGATAGAAACCCCAGTGGTTGAATGTGTGACAGAGGGTGAAACTCTAAAAGATGCTAAGGATGGAAGTGGCACACAACCCCAACCATATCCCAGTGCAACCCACATATCTAATACCGCCAGTCTAGTGGGAAAAGGTATTATTGAACAAGAGCAGCACGGATTGAACCCACCCTAAACTGACCGGGCAGAGGAAACTCTTTCTACCTCTGTCCCATTAGAAACCGGGGAAACCATTCCAAGGGAGTCCGCTCTAAAGGACTTACCTTTAGTTCATGATCCCTCACCCCGGATCACATCTGAAATCCCAGCAGAGGAATTCGTTTCCTATGCCACACGCACACACACAGGACCGATCGGCTCTTCATAGGAGCCTAGAGAGCACATAGACGAAGGGACTCTAGACAAGTCCCCTAGTAAACTTAAGGATAATCTTGTACCCACCTCTGAAGTGGATCAAGACAATATACTTAACAGAACCTCTATAGAGTTTGAGGCTCAAAAAGCCTCTGCTCGAGGATTAGAAGGAAATCCTTCCGCCCTCAACGTACAAACAGGGGCGAAAGAAGGTGTCTACGGAACACGGACAAACTCTGGAGACGAATGCGTTCCCCCAGAGGTTACACCTGTCTCACATGTCTCAAGAGATGAGTTCCAAACCCTTGTCACCTATGTGAACACTTCGTTGATAGAGTTGAAAAGCTCTCTTGACTCTCTTGCAGAATCCACAACAAAGGCCATCTCTGAACTAACCACCAAAGTGGATAACCTATCCACGGAAGTAAAACTGGCCTGCACTCAAATGAAAGAAACTGCAACAAGCTCGGCTGCCACTGCTACCTTTGACTTTGAAAAAGCCACATGGACAAACGACTAGAGAAACTCTGTCCATGAATGTAATAACCAGGTATTTTATTTAATTTAAAATATAAGAATTTTATAAGTTTATATGGGTATTTTAAGGAATGAGAAGTTAATGGGTAAGTTTTAATTTTTATGAAAGTTTAGGGGTATATTTGGTTAAATGGAACAAGTTTGGGGTTCATTTGGAAAGTTGGGTGACACCTCCTGTTAGCCAAAACCGACTTTCATTCTATAGGAATGAGGTGTCTCCTTTTTACCATTTTTAGCAAAGTGTAGTGTGTGTCTAGGTGGTGTTTTCGATTTTAGAGAGAGAGTGAAAGAGGTTGAAGGAAACTAAGGAAGAGGAAGAAGTATCTGATTGTTTGCAGCTGAGTTTAAGATTCAATTCATCTGAAACAACAAGGTAATAATCCATCCTAATTCTTCTTTTTATGTATAATAGGTTTTACATGAACTTTAGAAGTGGGTTATGTTATTTTTAGAAGGTATATGAATTATGGGTTTGGAATAGTGTTCTAATGGTAGTATAAAACATATCTGCAAAGTTATATAAACATACATAGAATAAAACTGCAAAAATCTGGGTTTTAGGATGAAACAGTAGACTGAGACTTTCATCGAAGTCGCAGTAGGCTAGTATTCATCGAAGTCGCAGTAGGTTAATATTCATCGAAGTCGCAATGGATGACTGCGACATTCATCGGAGTCGCAATGGTTGGTTGCGACTTTGGTATGAAGTCGCAATGGTCGTTTGCGACTTGGCTTGAAATCGCAGCAGTAGATTGCGATTCGAGTGTGGGATCGCAGTAGTTGGTTGCGACTCCAAGGTGGAATCGCAATAGTGGGTTGCGACTCCAAGGTGGAATCGCAATAAGGGGTTGCGACTTCGGGGTGAAATCGCAATAGGAGATTGCGATTTGGTACTGTTCATTGCGATTTCAGTTGGGAATTTTGTAAGTTTAAGGTATTAAAGGAAATATTTGGTATTTTATCTGATTTCAGATTCTGTGAGGGATCGACACACGTGAATTATCTTGGAAGAGTTTTTGTGATAAACACACGAGGTGAGTTTTTATTTGAAATGTTTTCAAATGGAATACATATATGTGATTAAATGTAATATGGTGCATATAATGTTTATATGAATATTGCATTGTATGAGTACTAGTTGGCCGGGCTTAGGACCGGTGAAAGTTGGCTGTACAAAGGGACAGTGGTGTTGGCTGTATTTAGTACAGCGGTGTAAATTAATTAATTGGCTTGCTACCAATTAATATGGCCAAGGAAAAGAAAAGAGATAGAGATGGAAAGATACATGATGCATGAGTCATATTTGGTATTCTTACGTGAATTATGTGCAAATGTTTTCTTTTCCTAACGGGGATTTTTCTCACTAGACCTCAAGGTCTAACCCTCATTTTTGTTTTAAAATATGTATTCCAGGTCATGGAGCAAACAAGAGACAATGATAGGATTTATCGTGTTAGCTTTTGTGGATGTTGAATGATTATGAAGATTCCAGTTATAATTAGTAGATGTTATGTATTTTACTTTATTCGAAAAAGTTTGTACTGAAAGACTTAATTGTAGAATTTAAGGGACCATATTTGGATTATGATATGTTATTTTGTGGTGAATTATATGGAACTTGTATGTTGGGATTAAGGGATGTTACAATGAAGCCCTCCGACTACATGACCAGAGCACAGATCACAGAACTTGGACAAGGGATACTCGATCAAGTCACAGAGTTCATTAAAGCCTTCACTACTGCCAACGCCAACTATGTCAAAGACTTTCGAACCATCGTGGGCAAAATGCGCTTCAACACAGAGGCAGAGGTCCATTATCTTCTAGGCATCTGTGATGACTTGTGTGCTAAGATGATAGCTGCAGGTGCCTCACAACCCAAGAAGCCAGAAGCAACATGCAGAACAGAGGGTACTAAAGACAAAACGGCAGGATGACTCTGATGATGATTCTGAAAGACCATCAGATCATCCTGAGGTGGAGAAAAGAAGGGAGAAAGATGCAAACAGAGGTCTATCAGCTCCACCAATATCAGCAGAACCAATAAACCAAGCACCTCCATCTAAAACCCAAGGAGAAAACCAACAGAAGACCACAGAGGCAACACCTACCTCTGTGGAAACAACCTTTATACCTATAGAAGACTTACCATCTCCAACCCCCAAACTAACTGAACAAGTATAAATCCTCACAGCCTCCGAAGAAGAACAACCAACACCAATAACACCTAAACCAACAGAAGACAAACAACCCTCCCCAACACCAAAAACACCAGAAGAACCAAAACTACCATTCCCTACACCAGAAGCTGAAACAACAAAACCTCCATCTCCCACACCCAAAACCAGAACCAAATCTATTGCTAACAAACAAAGGAAATATCTGAGCAAAACCACAGAAGCCTCACCAACCAAAACCACATCACCAACAAAGACCTCAGAAGCACGAGTGCCAAAACCAACAGATGTAACCCCTACAACTACAGAAGCACCTCCATCAGCTAAGACCCCAGAAGCTCTCACATCCAAGCCCTCAGAAACTTTGAAGTTAAAACCTACAGACGCAACCCAATCTCAACAAGCAAAACAGCCTAAGGCAAAAGACAAAGGGAAGGGAATAATGACAGAGGAACCCAAAAAGAAAAATCCGAAGCATCAACCCAAAGAGAAATTTATGAAGAGCGCCTTCGATGCATTTGTCACCCCGAAACCGAAAGAAGAAGACTGGGCTTTTGGTTTTGACACTCTATCCAACAAGCCAATACTTGACCCAAAGGCTAAGCCAAAAGAAGATCGTGTGGCCAAACTGAAAAGTGACTTGGATGCTCTGCGAAAGCCCATGCCTCCACCTCCTATTCAACAAAGAAAAATGGAAGAGGTGGTGCATAAATAGTTATACAGTAGAGCAGTCAACGATCCTCTGCCACCATCGAAACTTCACCCTGACTTTCTTAAAGAAAGCCAAATCCGTCCGCCAAGTCTTCTCAAACTATAAGATAGACAAGTTCATTTATTGCAAGTTATCCCATACCCACGGAAGAGAGGTTTATTACAACTTCTACAGAGTCAAGAGGGTAGATAGATCAGAATCAGATGCAGATCTGAGAAATCTAAACCTCTATGATCTACTTGATCTTCTGTAATGGGCAAGGTAGAACTATGGCCACAGAATTGAAGTCCAAAGTGCTTACCGTGAAATTAGGATAACCATGCACGAAAGACTTCTGATGTATAGCATGACCGACTTCCAACTGGGACTCGACCTTGGTGTAGGAGGCTTAAGAATCCCAGCACCAGAAGATGACTGCCCTCCCTCTGCCAGACCAAACTCCATCATCACATTTCCAAGAATAGGGTATGTCTATCAAGATCCAGCTGGAAAGTCGAAGTTATTCCTAGAGGTTGACAGCCAAAAATATGCAACAAGTACTCTGGTGGAGTTCAGAGCCAACCTCTTGGAGCACAGAGGAACTGAGTTCAAGGATCAAGCTCTCGCAGACAGATTGATAAAGACCATTGACTCCGTCATCAACTTCAGAAACCTCTTCATCCAAATATACCATGAGCCCAAAGATGGAGGAATTGGAGGACCCAAAGTCGACGACTTCCCAAATGCCAGAATCTGACTTCCTCATCCTTCCTCTGCAAACTTATTTTTCTTTTCATTGTAATCAAGTGTAAATGCCTCTGGCATAATGTTATATAAAAAAAATTCTATAGAGGTCAAATACCTCTTGTCGTGTTCTTAGCTTAGAAAACCGTGCATTTTCAACTTTTTATTTTTCAATACTTAGGGGGAGATTGTTAGATCCAATTTCTACCGTTAATAGAAGTATTGAAAAATACGCTAAGTGTAAAGACACTGACAGAACTTCTGCCGAGACACCGATAGGAGATTCAAGTGAAGACTCAGCAGAAGGCATTCACAGAAGACAAGGCCACAGAACCTCTGTCATACTTGACAGAGCCTCTATGGTATAAAGACTGAAGACTTAGAAGAATACTTGAAGATCAAGACAAAGACAATCGTGCTTCTCACGTTCTCTGCTGTACGAAGATCCTGAAGATCATTTGTACAAGGCGTGCCCTGCACATTCCACGTGTCAACCTCTGATGGGTTACAGCCTTTGTAGAAAACGGCGCACAACATTAACGTTGTACCTGTAGCAGTCCCACGATCATGTCTTGTACCCTTTAGTCCTTATTGTCTAGAACTTGTCCCCCAGTGAATAGTATAAATAGAAGGCTCATGTTGAGCTCTTATATTAACGTTGCACAACACACACACCTTTAGAGCAGAATTCTATTATACCTTCGGTGTTCTTGGTGTTCTTGGTATATCAATATATAGTGAATCATTGAGTTAAATACTTGTGTTATTTCTACTTCACGTATTTGATATTGTCTGTTTTCTTCCATTGTATATCTTTTAGTTCGTTAAAACGCTTCTGCACCCTTATTTGTTTAAACTATTTGATATATACATCATTGTTGAGTAAAATCGGGATCAACAGTTGCACATAACAAGATTTGTTGTTCATTTTGTGGTGTGGATGATTTTATCTGTAAAAGTGATTCTTTTAACTGGTTTGGTTATGATACTCCTGGTGTTAGAATGTCTTATTTTAAAGGAATTTACAAAAGACCTTTTAGAAACAACAATGGTACAAATTTCAAACATGTACCAACTCCTAACCCAAAAGGACCCATTTACAAATGGGTACCTAAAACCACTTGATTTGATTGTTTGCAGACCAGTCATCTGTGGTAATTAGATTCGGGCTGCTCAAAACACATGACTGGAAGAAAATAGATACTCACTAATTATGTAGAGAAAAATGGTGGTCGAGTCAAGTTTGGTAACGATCAATACTTTCTAATTTTGGGCTATGGAGACATTCTGAAAGACAACGTCAGAATAACCAAAGTCAACTATGTTGAGGGCTTGGGACACAACCTCTTCAGTATTGGTCAATTTTGTGACAGAGACATAGAAGCCAACTTCAAGATGTTCAGTTCGGACTGAAGGATGAGAAGAACTTTGTTGTTCGTAGAAGGGGGGGTTGAATACAAACACACAAGATTTTTATCTTTCTAAATTGTTTATTGAATAAATCAAAAAATTTACAGCTTGTTGCGGAATAAGATTAAGTACAAGACCTAATCTAAACAAACTATGAGAATCACTAAGTATTATTGCCCTAAGAATAAGAAAGAAAGAAGGAAAGAAAATTAAGGATAATTTTCTTAGGCACAAAGTAGGTTCAGGGATGACCACCTTCGAAGTGAAGGTGCATTCCTCCTATTTATACTACATGCATTAAATGCATGTCAGGAGGACTTTACACGTGTCACTATTTGGTTGGGTGCATGCTTTTGACTTTTGCAAACATGCTTTGGGCCGCATGGTGAACAATGTAGTGGCCGAGTGGTTTATACGATTCTGGACAAAGACATGTCCTTCTGACAAATCGTATAAAAGTGTGCAAGGGGATAAGACAAACATTTCTTATAGAGCAGGCTTCATGATCAGCGATCGCTGAGTTGATCTTCATCAGTGAGACCTGAATGAAGGTCAGCTATCACTGGAGTATTCTACTTGAAATATCGTGTGTTGTGGACTTGTCTTGGTTTCACTAATATCCGCACCAGATCATTAGTAGACCTGTCACTTGTTTATCAGCTTTGTCTTCGATTCAGCGATGAACTCCTTTGTCGCGAAACTTGTCTTCAGGGATTACAAGCAAACATTTACAAATAATCAATCAGTGATCATCAGTAAAACTGAACAGACTTAGTTATCACTGATGTACATTTATCACCGAGGAACAGTAAAGACGAGTGGTTTCCCATCAACGATTCTAAACAGACTCAGTTTCTTATCGATGATGGTGAAACACTACTACATAATGTTTACATATAATTTTCACTAAGTGATTCTAAGGGTCATCATCAAATCACTGAAGAGTTTGGATCAATAATCTCCCCCTATTTGATGATGACAAAGCAACATAAGAAAACTGGTAAGTATAAAAACATAAGTATAAAAAGTACTTAAATGAAATTTTCATTAAATCTTCGTAAATGATTACAAGGGAAGATGGAAGATTATACGTACAATGAAATAATTACAAGTACAAAAAGTTACAATGATAAATACAAGAATACAAAGAAGTGATCTATCAGCTAGAGATGTTCTTCCTTAAAGAGCATTTCAGCAAATGCATTCGTATCTGGGATCATCCAATCAGGAACCACTTACCTTGTCGTCTTCTGAGCTTGGCTTCATTCAGCACATGGGTCTTGAAGTAGAGTCTTGATCTCGATTCATTGCACCAATAGATGAGATATCTTAGCTGATCAACGAGACAAAGAGGCAGTTCTGAATATCTCTGAAAACGCACGATACCGTAGGAGTCGTAGAATATTATTCCATAGAGATCACTGACCACTTGACCAGGGAGGAAAGGTCCACCAGGTGGCAGTGATAGGTTCAGGGCTGATAAGTCTGGAGGAGGTCCGAGCACTGCTTCCCTTGAGAATTTGATTCCAGTTTCGTTCTGGATAGCAGGCCCTAAGGAAGAGGATGCACACTTTCGTTTGGATGGAGCAGGTCTTCGGTTTTGATTAATCGCTGGAGGAGGAGGCATGTCGACATTTCAAGTAACCTGATTGATCGTAGAGTTTAGAATTTTTTCAACAAAAGGCTTGAACTTCGACTTTGATCGCTGAATTGCACTCCTAACTTGTAACCATTCATCAAAACCCAAGAGCATCAATTTTTGACATGTAGCATGTGTGTACTTCTGCATTATCTCTGTGTTCAGTGACTTCCACCAATGGTATGCCCCTTACCATTTTTCCTTTCAGTGTCATATTCACGATCCGACTTGGATGATATATGAAGTTAACCTTTTCTTTGCACCATTTCAATGTAGAGTCGCTGACCTTTTGCTTCTTCTGGATTTCCTTCCCAACTTTCTTGAACAACTCCTCCTGAACTCTGAGTGGAAATTATTTCTTGAACAATTCCTCCTTGACAGACTGCTGAGCAACAATAAGGGAAAATTCTTTATCTTTAAGTGCGGCCCTTTGGTTTTCAGCAAGTAGCTTTTCAGCACTGATGGATTCTTCAATTTCTTCAGGTGTCAGGAAGCCAAGTCCGGAGGGAGGAGTGATCTTTAATCTCTGACTCTCTAGCTGTTGAATCATCGCTGCCCCTCTTTTGAATTCATCCTCTGACCCTTGAGGAGGTCGAGAGGGTCTGTTGGGTGTGTGAGCAGCTCTTCTTTCTCTTCTTGATCGTCAGTCTCAATTACTAAGACCAGGATTATTGGAGTTTCATCAACTATAGCAGCTGGGATTATTTGTTGTAGTGGTTGTGGAGTTTCAGCGGGTCCCTCAAGCAGAGGAGAGGACTAGCTGAATCAAAAGATAAAAAAGTTTTGAGCGCTTGTTGAACGTCCTTGAGAGTCGTGTCAAGCTGGTCTAATCTGGTGGTTATGGATGACGAAGGAGTAGATACCTGGGAGTGTAGAACTGATACCAGGTCCGCTTCGATAGAGGCATCGGTGTCGGTATGCAGGAGCAGCTGAGCCAAAAGCATACTCTTTAAGGTGTCCATCGAATAAGTTGGCTGAACGGGAGCCGGTGAAGATGTTGGTGTGGTTTCAGATTCAATTACCTTCTCTTTACCTTTGACCAAGCTTTTATGTTTGTCGAGCTCGGTGGTGAATTGCTGCTTCATTGCCTCACGGACAGCCTTTAGGGCGCTGTCCAGATATTCCCTTGACATTACGTCGGGCAATATAACTCCGGGATCACTTAGAGTACCCATTGAGACATCTACCTTGGAGTCAGTGCCACCTACATTCACAGATGGCAAAGGTGTGGCCGTGGTAGGATTTCCTTCCGATCCTCGCGTTCCACGTGAAAGTAGAGACACTACAGAAGTTTTGATTGGGTCACGAAGAGCACCGATGTTCGTTGTCTCGTCCTGTGTCGTAGCCGAAGAATGTATATTAGCAAATGGCTCTAGTCTGAATAGTGCATCCAAAGAAGTCGAGACCGAGGGAGGCTGGTCTCTTGTTTCAATACCAATACTCTCTGAATGAGAGATCGGTAGACGTTGTGCTAAGTCCCCGTGTAAAATCGAAACACCCGTCTAGGAGAGTCGTGTAATTGCGCCGCTAGGTCCAAGGCGACTTCTTCAACACCTTGTCCCAACTGATGAGACAAAGTACTAGATGTGGCTACCTGGATCACGCTGGTTTGGGGTCGCTCTCGAGCCTTACTAGACGTAATTGCTCGCCTGTTCTAGATTTTCAACTGATTCTCCCTCCGCTCTCTATATGTCTCCCGTAATAGGCTGAGTAATAGGGATGAGTGGGGGTGTTGGTGAGTCAGATGGGGATCCTTCGATTACCGGAGGTTGACAACCGATACGATGTGGAATCAGGGATGCGCGAATGGCCTGCTCTGTATCGGTGTCCATGCTATCGGATTCGACGTTTTCGACCTGGGTGAACGGAGATATTGGCTCTGTTTTGTCCGTACCGGGGTCTTCTTCGACCAATGGGGAGGCAGAAAAGACGTGGACCTCGTGTAAGCGAGTCGACGGTCCAGCTTCGTCAGATGTTCGGGTGGTATGTACGGGTGCTTGCTGGCTGGTTCCGGGTCGGCTGGATTTGGTAGTACTGGGATGCGTATCCAATGCACCGCCCGCGCCTGTTCCCCTCCCATGAACTCTCAACACACCCCGTCCGGGAGCACCTTCTACCCGGACTCTACCTCCTCTCATCCTTGGACCCTCACGTCTCTCAGGTCTATGTCCCTCCGGCTCTGGCTGGACCATGGGAGCTGCTAACTCTCTCCTATATTCTAACACACTCGGTGCATTGGGGTCCGCATGTGCCAGTAGGGATTCAGGTAAGGGCATGGCTCGTGCGTCGGATGGGTTGCGAATCACAAGATATTGCAAGTGAAAAGGAGGGCATACCAGATGATTTATGCGTCGCGGTATCCCTGGATTCGCGTCCATGTGTTGTTTGACGGCCAGTGAGAAGAATCTTGGATATGGGAGAAATTTCTTCTGCTTGGATCCCTCGATTTGTCTGATCGCCTGAACCAGTTCGCGCCATATCACCATGGCGTAGTCGACGTGCCTATTGTAGCATACGACATGGAATAGATGCATAAAGTCGGTTGTGCATTCGTCTATTCCCCTCCACCTCGATGATAGACACATGTTCAGAATAGTGAACAGTGTATACCAGATGGGCGCCAAATATTTACGGTTGAAGGCTGAAGGACGCTCAAGGGTGTGGTTGTATCCCAGTGCTCAGATCTGCACATAGAGAGTTGCGTCATTGAATGCAGGGTCGTATGCCTGATGTCCGCTGGTGGTGGCTTCTGGTAGTTAAAGCAGACGGCGAAATGACTCTGGTGTGAGCGTGAAAGGGTGATTGTCGATCCGCGCCGTTATGGTTTGAGAGTTGGCAGCCGTGACGACTTGGGCGGAGAGCCATACTTGATTTACGTACAGGATGAGGACATCAGTCGTGGCTGTGAGGGCCTCATGGAGAGGGTGACCAAGTATGATGTCCACGACCACACGGTGCTGTGGTCGGAACTCGGTGGCGTCAAGTTGATGGTTGTTGGCTTCTATTTCAATGCCATGGTCAGGGTTGACCAAAGCATTGTCCGCCTCTTCATTGATGAATTCCTCTTGAGGAGGAATTTGCTCCCATGGTTGTTGTTGTTGTTCCTGATCCGCCATATATAATACCAGAAAAAGATCAATGTTAGAAAACCCGGTGGATGAACAATTTTCGGTGCGTACCTTTGCAATAATTGGCTCAGTCTGAAGCAGGTTGAGGACAGGCAGTGAAAGAATAGGGTACTGGACTGTGGAAGTTGGAAGTGTCCGGACAACATCAATTTGAAACAGAAGTTTCCGGACAAACCAAGGTGTCCGACAAAGGTATCTGGACAAACCAAGGTTTCCGGATGTGTAAACAGTTTCCGGATAACAGGTAGTATCCAGAAAAAAATGAGGTTACCGGATGTTTTTGGTTACCGGATGCCTCGACAATCCGGATAGTTGAACTTACCGGAAACCCTATAGGTTTCCGGACAACTAGGGTTACCGGACGTTGTTGGTGTCCGAATAAAATATCTTTCGCATGATAGTTTCTGGAAGTTTTGAATGTGTCCGGACGATATCCGGACGGATCGATCTTGTCCAAATGCACCCTCAAACATGTACCCAAGCATCATAACAGTGTCTATGTGAGTGTGTGTGCATACGAGAGTGTTTAATACGGCCTAAACCACCATGAAGTTGGTCGAACGAAATTCGACATGAAACGAGGGTTCGGAAACCCTGAGTCGACCAAATCTGTGGTCGATTTGTGAGTTTAAGTGCGTGAAACAGGTATAGTTGAGATCGAGATAGAGTTTCGAGAATCATACCTGAGTTTGGAACTGAAATCGAGTGAAAATGAGGTGATTCCGAGGGTGTCCGAACGAGAGGAAAAAATGAAGGGTTTTTGTGGGTTTAGATGTTTCCGGAAAAAGTGAATAGGGTAGGATCCGGAACTACTATATATATGGACCTACTTTCCGGGTGGGTCATCCGGATACCCATCCGGTCCGGATAGGTGTCCGGTCCGGAAACCTATCCGGATAGGGGTATCCGGAAACCTGTCCGAAAACTTGGTGTTTCTGATAAAATGCCTCTGTTCTTCCAATTTTCTTAAAAATGGTAGAGCATTTTGGTTTTGAAATAACCTTTCCTCGCTCCCCCTCGAACTTAGCATGGGGATTTTTTTGCTCCCCCTCGGATTGTGCATGTACGTGTAATGGAGAGATTAACACATAAAAAACTTTGATACTTTAAAGAAAAAAATGATGTGTCGCTCCCCCTCAAATGATGAACATATAGGTATATGCTCCCCCTCAGAATGTGCGCGTAGAGTGAAATGAAGCACACTTGGAGTATTCACGCACCAAAAAAAAACTTGTTACATATAAAAACCAGTTGTGTGACACTCCCCTTCAAT
The DNA here is from genome assembly GCA_033807775.1 of Saussurea involucrata. Taxonomy (NCBI): domain Eukaryota; kingdom Viridiplantae; phylum Streptophyta; class Magnoliopsida; order Asterales; family Asteraceae; genus Saussurea; species Saussurea involucrata. The sequence goes on from CM066319.1 coordinate 116,401,994, forward strand.
AGTAGAAGTACTTACCTGATACTTTGGTCGTGCTCCCCCTGAACACGTGAACAACTTGTGAAAGGACGGATATAATTATGGAAAGTAGACGGCAGTAAACAACAGAAAAAGGAAACACATAAAAAAAGAAAGTAATCAAACGAAATATACCTAATTAATACAGAGATTTAACCAAATTGTGTAGCCGATACAAGTAGAATACAGATACGAGAAAATGTGTACTCCATCATCTGGAGTGTGAACCATATAAGATGATTAGACAGTTTCTCGTAGATGTATGGAACTTGTATCGAGCACACAAGCAGATCAAGTCTTCAGATTTAGCATACCTAACCTGGACACTAGATAATTAAAGCGCTTTTCATCCAGGGGTTTTGTAAACAGGTTTGCTAACTGATGTTCTGTATTTACAAAGTAGAGTTCGACTGTACCTCTTTCGACGTGATCCCTGATAAAACGGTACCGAACGTCTATGTGCTTTGTCTTGGTATGTTTGACCGGATTGCTGGATATTGCAATAACGCTCTTCGAGTCGCAATAGATGGGCACCTTGGTGTAAGTGAAACCGTAATCCTTGAGTTGTGTGCGCATCCATATCACTTGTGAACAACAGCTTGCGGCGGCCACGTATTCTGCCTCGGCAGTCGACGTAGAGACACACTGCTGCTTCTTGGATGCCCAACTCACCAGACTTTCGCCCAAGAACTGCACATGACCCGATGCGCTCTTCCGATCCATCATGCTGCCCACATGGTCCGCATCAGAATATGCTGAGAGCTCAAAACCTGTCTCTTTCGGGTACCACAAGCCAAGATCAACAATACCTCTTAAATAACGAAGAATTCGTTTAACAACAATTAAGTGAGATTCTTTCGGTTTTAACTAAAACCGGGCACAGAGAAATGTTGCAAACATAATGTCCGGTCTACTAGCAGTGAGATACATTAATGAACCAATCATTCCTCGGTACGTTTTAGTGTCCACATCCTTTCCATTAGGATCAGCGTGTAACTTTGTACCGGGTACCATGGGAGTTTTCATCGGTGAGGACTATTCCATCTGGAATTTCTTTAGAATATCCCAGATGTACTTGGCCTGATTTATAAATATCCTGGTCGACAGTTGTTTAACTTGAAGATCAAGGAAAAATTCATCTCACGCAACATACTCATTTTAAAATATTGGCTGATTAATTTGGCAAAGTTCTTGCAAAATAGTGGTTTAGTAGATCCGAAAATGATGTCGTCAACATACACTTGAACCAAGACTATATGACCCTCTTCGTTTTTAATAAACAAGGTTGTATCGATTTTACCATTTGAGAAACTCGATTTTATTAAAAACTTGGACAATGCATCATACTAGGCCTGTGGAGCTTGTTTCAAACCGTAAAGCGCCTTGTCTAGAATGTAGACATTGTTGGGCTTCTTCTCGTCCACGAACCCGTTCGGTTCTTATACATACACCTCTTCCTTGATCTCGTCGTTGGGCAATGCGGTCTTCACATCCATTTGGAAGAGCATAAAGTTTTTGTGCGCGACGTATGCAAGGAACATACGTATTGATTCGATTCTCGCCACTAGAGCATATGTCTTGTCATAGTCGATCCCTTCTTGTTGACAGTATCCATTGGCCACGAGACGCGCCTTGTGTTCGTACGATGATTCCGTCCTCGTCCTTCTTGTTCTTGAAGATCCATTTAGTGCCGATCACCATCTTGTGCTTTGGACGTGGGACAAGTCGCCAGACTTTGAGGGCCTCAAATTGATTGAGTTCCTCTTGCATGGCCATGACCCAGTCTGGATCTTATAATGCTTCGGAAACGGTTGTAGGCTCGATCTTACTCAGGAATCCAGAGAATAGGCAAAAGTTGGCCGATGCTCCTCGTGTTTGAACTGGTGTGGAGGGATCACCGATAATCTGGTGCAGGGGATGAGATTAGGTCCATTTGGTGGTGTGTGGAAGCGGCTACTGAGTGGAATGTGATGTGTCCGGATCCACGTATCCACCAGTGGGAAGGTCTTGAACGGCTTCAAGTATAGCAGGCTGGTTTCTCGGAGGAGACTCTGGTGGATTCGTCGAAGGTTGAGCAACTTCTGGTTTCGAGGAAGGCAGAGGTTGATCTACGAGTGAAGTTGAGGATGAATCTTCAGGAGAGATCTCCGGGTTTTGAACTGGTTCCTCCGGGGGGATGTTTGTATCAGATGATGTTGATGATGAGGACTGAGGTGTCTCCACAGTGATTGTTGGAGTTCTAGTCGAGGGTGGCGGACCGGAGAGATTTGCCGAATCCTCGATTTGAGCAGCTTCAAGTCTTGGTTGCGCTGAGACACGAGGAGTAGAACCATTAAATATATCATCATAAAAGTATTGAAACAGTAAATCTAAATCAGAAAGTTGAGCATTCGACGTAGATGCGTGATTCGGATTTACTGCCGTTTGTGCAGATCCTGAACGTGAGAGTTCGGAAGCTAGCACACCAGTTAAACCGGGTTCTGAACTGATTTGTTCAAAAGCCAATTCCGCGGCTTCGTCGAATGTCACGTTTACACTTTCAGTAACGGTTTTGATCCGTTTGTTGTAAACGCGATACGCCTTAACCTGCATGGAGTATCCTATAAAAACTCCTTCGTCTGCCTTTGGACTGAATTTGCCGAGATCATCCTTGGCATTGAGGACGTAGCACGTACGTCCGAACGCGTGGAAGTATTTGATGTTCGGTATGCGATTGTTGATGATCTAGCTCGGTGTCTTGTTGAACCGCTTATTGATAATGGAGCATTTTTGTGTGTAGTATGCAGTTGACACCGCTTCAGCCAAGAGAAATAAAGGCAACTTTGATTGTGACAGCATCGTGCGAGCGGCTTCGACAAGGGTACGATTCCGTCTTTCCACCACTCCGTTTTACTGAGGAGTGCGTGCGGCCGAGAAGGTTTGCGAGATACCGACTGAAGTCAGGTATTCGTTCACCGTTTGATTTTTAAACTCCGTCCCGTTCTCGGTCCTGATGGTCTGAACTTGCTATCGAAGGTTTAGTTGTATAGTCTTCAAGTAGTTGATAATCAGCTCCGGGTTTTCGTCCTTCGAGCGTAGGAACTTCACCCAAGTGTACCGTGAGATATCATCCACCATCACCAGGACGTACTTGCGTTTGTTGATGCTCTAAACACGCATCGGTCCACACAAATCCATATGGATAAGTTCGAGGGACCGAGACGTGCTCGGAGCGGCCTTCGGCTTGTGCATCGCCCGCTTCATCTTCCCCATTTTGCATGCCCTGCAGAGTCGGTCCTTCACGAATTGAGGGTCGGGCATGCCTTTTACATGTCTGCCAATCACCAATTTGTTGATACTCTTGAAGTTCAGGTGCGAGAGACGTCGATGCCAAATCCACGCTTGCTGGGAATTGGCCTTTGACATTAGACAGACAGAATTATCGGTCTTCAGGGCTGCAAGGTCGATGGTGTAGAGGTTGGTCTTTTGTGCTCCAACCAGTAGCTCCGTTCCGGCGTCAGTGAGTATGCTACACCGTTTAGCTTTGAATCTGACCTCGAGATCTTTATCGCAGAATTGGCCGATTCTGAACAAGTTGTGTCCCAAAATCGGCGCCTTGTCATCGTTTCCAAATCTCACGTATCCGCAATATTGTTCCCTATAGTTCGTGAGCAGCTCCCTCCTTCCGGTCAAATGCTTGGAGCATCCAGAATCTAAGTACCACACATGACCGTCATGCAAAAACAAGTTTAGCGGACTTTAGGTACCCATTTGAAAATGGGTCCTGGAGGGTTAGGGTTTACACGTTTTGGAGGAACCAATTTTGAAGCAGGTTGCCTCTTGGGTGTAGGTTTACCCTCAGTAGGAGGAACCCATTTTGAAGTGGGTTTCCTTTCTTGCTTGGGTTTAACCTCTGATTGGGAACCCCGTTTTGTATTATGTTTCTTTTTGCTTTTACGGGGTTTGCGTTTGGGTGCAGAATTATACATATGATATGACCCAAACCAATCAGTATTATTAATATCATCAAAGTCATTCCAACCATAACTAGAACAACACAAACAATCATGCGATAATTGAATAAACTGCTGAATGGAATAAAGTTTAATCAGAAATTTAATGTCTTGTTCAACAAAATCATTCCTATGATTCCAAGCACAATCATTTTGTTCATTCTAGGATAAAAGACAGTATTAAATGACTTTGATGCAGCATTCTCGATAGATTCCTTAGCTAGCCACTTTTGTTTGTCTTGTTTAGCTCGACCGGTTTATCTGAAACAACATTGACGGCATGGTTAGTGGATTTTGAGGAAACAGGATTTCTATCAGTTGATCGACTGGTATTTTGCTTCGGCTGTGATTGTTTTTGAGAATGTGACTAAGTTTTAGAACCCTTAATCATAGCCGGGGTCTTAGGTTTGGAACATTCGCCCTTTTGAAAATTGACCGGTCGATTAACTACTGGTGAAAGAACGTCAGTGTGACTTGGAAGAGGTTTGTCGAAGGGGAACGATTCAAACTCTTCATCAGAATTACCCTCGGAATTCATAAATTCTGAATAATCTATATCCGGAATCACTGGACTTGGACTGGTCGAGGGCGGTGAGGAACACTTTGTGCATGTGTGTTTCGAGGAATTTGGTGCGGAAGATAGGAAAAAATTAGAGTTTAAATTCCTTAAAACACACTTATCTTGAGACTCTTTACCGTCTTGTGAAGAGATTTTTCCAATGAAAGCTTTACATGAGGATGTATCAGATGAGTTGGAGGAAAGTTCGGGTGAAATCTACTTTTCATTTTGGAGTAGGTCAATCTGCTCTTGGAGTTGACCATTTCTCGTATGCTCCTTCATCGCTTCTGTTGCAAAGGAAGACAGTTTTGATGTTAGCTTATTGATTTCACACCGAAGGATTTCCTGTCCTTCATCCGATACAGCTTCGGTATTTACGGATTTGAGATTCTCAAGTTCTGTGATAAGCCCTTGCTTTTCCTTTTGAAAACTTGACATTTCCTTCTCGAGTGACTCCTCTAACTCGACTATTTTTGCTTCCAAAACGAGAGGGGGAACATAGAGTTTAAACTCATCCGTCTCAGTTTTGGGTTCGGTTGCTTGGACCTAATCCTTGTTAGAGGAATCCTTGGGCGTCACAACCTTATAGCTGTCAAAGTAGTCATTCGAGAGGTATTTCTTTGGATATTTCTCATAATAATAGTTTGTAGGCTCGTAGCAAAAAGGAAGTTGCATTTTGGTCGTGTGTTTGCGCTTATATTCTTCAGTTTCCTCTTCTTTTTCAGGTTCAAGATGACTAGTCCATCTTATCCTAAACTCTGGATACTTTTTGTCTATACCCAAACACCCAAAATCATAGAAAGTAGGTGTGAGGTGTATACCCTTTTTCAAGTAACGTGGGTTATCGTATCCGATTCCCCATTCCTTGTTAAAGTATGAGAATTCCTTGGGTTTATTCATATGAATAGTCTGGTCTGTTTGGCCTCTTTTGTGGAGTTTAGTTTCGAGATCAATTATTTTATTGACAAACTCCTTGTGCTGAATTTGAAGAGCAGAGCATTGATAAACAATCTTTGCTTTCTCATTAGCACACTGATCTAGCTGTGAATGTAGTTCAGATATCTTGGCCCTTAAGTCTGTTGGTGCGATTGAAAGATTTCTGCATTTTTCTTTTAAATTGGCATTTTTGGACTTGTACTTTTCAGTTATCCGCTTTTGAACATCTAGCTTTTCAGTTAAGGACTTAATTTCAAGTAGTTGTTCATCAACGATGGCCTTATAGGAATCTATCCGATCAATCAAAGGTTGCATTTGTTTAAGAATGTTTTGATAGATAGGTTCACATACCTTACACAACTTTGCCTTTTCTTCTTCAGCAGGATAGTGGTAGCCCATAAAAGCATCAGCACCTTCAGAGTCGCTTTCACTATCAGATCGACCCAGTCAGTGGTCATCTTCGACAAACAGTGCTTCTCCTGCTTCATTTTGTTCTGCCAATGCGAGCTTTGCCTTGTAATAGTGTGCATTATTCACGACAGGCTTTCTACAATCTTTGGCAAAATGCCCCAATTTCCCGCAGTTGTAGCAGGTGACAGGTTCGTCCTTTTTCTTGGGCTCGGGTTTGCGTTCTTCCTGGTGATCAGCTGATTTGTTCTCATCTGCCTTCTTCTTTCCTTCATACTTGTCTTGATAATCATGGCGCTTGTTGGAGGAGGTGGAGTAGCGCTGATTATTAGACGTCGGCTTCTTAAAGAACTTCTTTTGCTGGAAGGATTTGGAGAGCAGAGCCATTGCTTTCTTCACAGCTGTTAATCCAGGATCAGAATCATTGTCCTCTTCTATCTCAGATTCTGGCTCAGATTCACTTGGCTCTTGGACACGTTTAGAACGACGGCCAGAAGATTTGTCTCGTTTTGAAGACATAAGAGCTAGTGGATCAGCAGGTGGCTTGGACGCAGACTTCTTCTCGCTCAGAATCTCCATCACTTCATATTCGTCCTGAAGAAGCATCTCATAGAGCTCGTGGATACCTACATTCTCCATCAAGTGGTTATGCTTGATGTGGGAGGCAAATCTTTCCACTCAGGCAAGAGGTAGTTGAGATACTTGAGCGCGTTCTCCGTGTTAGATCGAGTAATGTGGTTTTTGTGTAGCTCGTTGAGGAGGAGAAAAAAATGTTCATAGGTCTGGGAGAGAGATTCGTCGGTGCGCTGCATGAACCCATCAAACTTGGTTATACAGCTGTTTATCTTCAGTTGGTTTCCGACTCTGCTCCCGTGCATCATTTTCTCCACTTGATCCCACATACCCTTTGCTGATTCCTTGTGGCTATCTATGGCTATGTAGATCGAGTTGGGTAGAGCTTGAATGAGATATCTCTTGGCATGTTTTTCACCCTCAATCATGCCTCTTTCGTCCGCAGTCATTTCTGCGAGTGTCTTGTCCTCAGTGTGAGCTTAACCGCCTGTTGCAGTAGCTTGAATGGTCTTCACGGGTTTGGGTATTGGCCCATTACATAGAGCTCGCCAGATGACCTCAAAGTTGTCCTTAGACTCGATGAAAATCAAGAATCTATCTCGCCACTGGCTGTATTCACCTTGGTAGAGGCAAGGCGGCTTGGAGTCAGTGCCGATAGCGAGAGCGTCGTGCGAAGACATCTTAAGTTGCACTAATGTGATCGTCAGACGATGGGTTCGATTCAAAGTGAGATCCTAACGCAAGGCACTAAAAGTGGTGTCCTAACGCAGGTTCTACGAGTGGTTTATGCTAAAACAGGTAAGAAATTGACTAGACTGAACTTACCGGATAGGAATCCGGATAAAGGTGTCTGATCTGGAAGTGTCCGGATCAGATTGTGTGAGAAAGTGTTCAATCAGCAGAAGTATATGGGTAATCAGAAGTGTCCGGATAAATATAGGTTTACCGGATAAGTAGAGGTTACCGGATGATCTCAGTTTACCGGATAGAGGATAGTTACCGGATTAATGAAAAACAAAACTTACCGGATGAAATAGGTTTCCGAATGAGGTACTTTTCGGAAGAAGGACTTACCGGATATCAGTGTCTGGAAAGTGACAATTAACCGGAAACTTTGAGTTGTCCGTATAAACAATTTTACCGGAAACTTTGGGTTTCCGGAACAATTGTGTCCGGAAAGATGAGAAAAAGTAACTTACCCGGAAAGTGAAGCGATATTCCGGAAAGCTGGGCTGGTAGCCGGAAACTATGGCTGTGGTTTCCAAAATCGAATATTATGATGATACTAACAGAACGCAATAAACGAAAACACGCAATTTTTCCGAATCAAAATCTGAGTTTGAATGCCAAGAACAAGTCGAAAACTTAAGCAGAACTCTTACTAGAAACCTTTTTCACTTTAAATCGAATCGTCCGTATTCTCTGATACCAATTCTGAGTTCCAGATTAGTGCATATAACAGTAGAAATCAACAGGTAATCAACAAGTCAGAATGAATTCCACTGGTCATCCAATTCACTATGAATATTGAGAGAATTACAATGCAGAGTGTTTGAATGATTAATGACGATTAATTGTTAATTCTACACTAACCAAGCATTATATACCATGGGCCCTTAACAGACAAGCCCATGGCCCATTACACTTTAAAGGCTAAAAATGAATATTAACAGTTTAACCCTTGAACTTCTATTCAACCTGATTTTGACCTTAACACTCATCAGTGGGTAGAGCCTCAAAGGGGCCCACATGAAGAGAGAGAGAGAGAGCAATGCGGATGGCGCTGGCAGAGTTGAAGTCGTGGCCATATTGGGTCTGAAGGCCAATAACAGTGACTTCCTTTCCTGAGCGAGTGGTTTAGGTAGTCCTGTCATCGGTGAACCAGACTGTTGTAGTAGATGGCGATGAGCAGGATGGTGATAGCAGTGTGGATAGGAGACTTCTTGAGGAAAGTGACGACGTCAGCGAGATGGGAGCAAGGTTTCTTTGTGGTGAATGTTAGTAGGGCCAAATGATTGTTTGAGCTTAAGGTAATTTCGTTCAGTGCTCCTGACATGTTCGCAGATTTCTTTATTGTGACTTGGGTTGCAGTAGCAGATGCCATTTCTGAGAACAAGAACATACAAAAATAGTAGGAAGAAGAAGCTTTCTTAGTCAAGAAAGATTTCCAAAATAAGAGTTTTTAGGGTTTTCCAGTTTCCTTTTTGGGAAAAGAGACTTAAAAAGGGTTTTCTAGTTTGGCAAAGTCCAAAACTAGGTGTAAAATTCAGTTTTCAAGTTTCCTTATAAGGAAGGATTCTGGAAAAACGTATGAAGATGAAGAAGAAAGTTTAAGATTTATTTTAAACTTTAAGAAAACTTTGTTCATGTTTTGTTAAAAAATCACGAGGAAGATGATTTCTTTTGAAGAAAAGCGTTTGTTTTGATCTTTAAAAACAAAAGATGTAGATCAATAACAAGTTTGAGAGTATTAAAAGAGAAAATGAAGAAGAAATAATAACATGTTGTGTTGAAGATGATGACGAACATGGTCTAAAGTTTTAAGTTTTAATCCGAGAACACAAATAGCATATGAAAGTTTTCTTGCTTTAGATAGAACCAAAAGTTCTTCGAGCCAAGATATCTGATTTAAACTCAAAGCTTGATCTATGTGAGAATGAGAAAGCAGAGATTATCTATCAATGCTCCTCTCTTCAAATTCAACACAAAGAGTTTGTTTCTAAAATAACTGATCTTGAAACTAAACTTCATAAAAGAGGTCAAACTGATCAAACGATTCATATGAATAGACCTAAGGAATTCACGTATTTTAACAAAGAATGGGGAATTGGGTACGACAACCCACAGTACTTGAAAAAGGTTTTGACAATGAGACCTACTCTTTACGAATTTAACTTTCTTGGTCTCGACAAAGAGTTTCCCGAATACAAAATCAAATAGACTAGACCTCTCGAAGAGAAGGAACAGGAAACTTAGGAATACAAACGCGCAAACACCACTAAAATACAATTACCTTTTGCGTATGAACCTCTTAACTATTCCTACAAGAAAAATAAATCTAAGTATCTTTCGAATGACTACTTTGACAGCTACACTGTTGCGAAGCCCAAGGATTCATCTAAAAGGGATGAGGCCCCAGCACCTGAACCCAAAACTGAGACGGACGAGTTTAAACTCTATGTTCCTCCTCTTGTTTTGGAATAAAAAATAGTCGAGTTAGAGGAGACACTCGAAAAGGAAAGGACTAATTACAAAAGGAAAAACTAGAGCTTCTAACTGAACTTGAGAAACTCAAATCCACCAAAACTGAACCTGAATCCGTTGAGGACAAGGAACTCCTTCGGGTAGAAATCAATAGGCTCACATCCAAACTGTCTGCCTTGGCAACAGAAGTGATGCAAGAGCAAGTGAGTAAAAGTAAACTCCAAGAGAAGTTTGACCAACTCCAAAAAGAAAAGGTGAATATACCCGAACCTTCCTCGAACTCACCAGATACATCTTCATGTAAGGCCTTTATTGGCAAAACATCCTAAAGAAAAGGAAAAGAGTCTCAAGAAAAGTGTTTTCAAAAGAATCTTAACTTGAATTTCAAAAAGCTTCATCACCAGATTCATCCAAAAACATACCCTCAAAGTGTTCCTCGCAACCCTTGACCACTACGGTTCCATCTGTGACTGAAACTGATTTTTTAGCGTTTATGAATTCTGAAAGTTGTTCAGATGAGGATTATCCTAAGTTTGAGTTTGAAAACCTCTTCCAAACCATACCGATTTTATCTCAAAAGTGTTTGATCGACCGATCAAATTTCTTAATGGTGAATGTTCTTCAAATCTTAAAAAACCGATCTGTGAACGATGTTTCCAAAAAGAATTATAAATCCAACACACGTTCACATACATGGAAACAGACCGGTCAACCCAAAGATAGACATTCTTACAACTCCAATTCTTCCTACAGTGGCTTTAACGATTTTTCAGATATTAATGGCCGGAGAAAAAGGTTCAAACAAGTTTGGGTAGTGAAGAAGTATAATGAAAGCAAAGCGAACACACATTCATTTAATTCAGTTTTGCATGTTAGGACATACAATCATAATCATGATGCTTTTAATTCTCGTACTTCTGTTGAACAAAATGTGATATTTCCTTTAAAAGTTTACTCAATTCAATAGTTGCTTCAACTTTCTCATGATTGTATTTATTGTTCTGCATGTGGTTTGAATGATTTTGTTGATCGAAAATATTCATCTCATTGGTATAGTACTTATAGTATCCCTGGTCCTCATAAGGCATCTAACCATTAAGGATCCATCAAAGGATGGATACCAAAATCTTGCTAATCTATTTTGCAGGAATTTGATGTGCGTTTAGTTCAGAATATACTTTTCACATGACTGCATTCGAAGGTTATGCCACATTTGAGGGGGAGTATCAGGTATTTTGCTCAATAAGTGATTTTTTAAGTGAATTCAAGGACTGTGATAATTCATTCTGAATAACTTACTTGTGTTTGTTATTCTCTGACTTTAACTTCCATGATTGCCACTGGTTATACTTTCTTGATTTAGTTATTTCCATGTCTCATATTTTTGTTGATTTTTCGATGGAAATACACTCGCTTGAATTCCTATTTGTTTCTCAAAGTTCATCATTTCTTGCTAATGATTCACCTCTTCTCTGATATAATAATTGTGACTTGTTCTTCACAATTAAATTTTCTGATCATTGTCTCATTTATTGCAAATACTGTGTTTACTGAGTCATTCTGTTTAGCGTTTGATATTGTTCATTGAAATTATGTTATTTCAACGATGACTTCTGATCATATCAGATCAGGACTCGTTCTTAAATGCTTTGACTTCTAAACATTTTAGTTTAGAACTCGTACTTCACTATTTACTAAACTGTTCTATTCAATGCATGAAATGAGTGATAAGACTTATACTGTTTCTATGGTCAAACTAGAACCGGAAGGACATACCCAAGAAACACATCCAATTATAGAAATCAGTAAGGGGTCTAGCTTGATAGATGAGTTTGGAGTGAAAAGAAAAATGGTGAGGTTGTGACAGGACTTAAAAGAGTTATTGGTCCTTACCAAACCGAGTCAGTTATCCGGGTAACCACATAATCTATTCATTCTCGTTCTTAGGAGATGAATATTGAAATAGACATGGACCCAGTGTCGATAACACGTGTCACCCCACCTAGCCACTCAAGTATTTCCTAAAAGATGTTTGTTTCATATATTCACGGAGATTTAGCACATCATCTATCTATTCCTCACTCGGAGGTCTTAGATATTGAAAAAGGAAGACGTCAGCTCCGGTCTCCGAACGTCATATTCTAATCACTGTGTCTAATGAATTTAACTTGCGTCCCAGGTTAAATCCGTATTTGAGCCAAACAGATATATCTTAATTCTTTCACACAAGCACGAGTCTTTGTGATTCCCATTACATATCTTTGTGATATTTCCGGAACAGTTTGAGAAGTAATTTTTAAGATTTTACTTCAGTGATAACTGGAAGTCCTATCAGAGATACCCCATTGCCAACTCTGAACATAGGCGACACAATTATTTTAATTGTTGTGATAACAGTTACTATTGTGTTTCTGTGTTAGACATTTACCCCACATTGGTTACTTAACGATTTTATCTGATATTCTGCTACTGACCGGTATTGTCTTTGAAGTTACATGATGCTTCGGATGCTCCTACTCATCATGTGGGGGATAAATGATACAGATTCAAAGACACTGAATATCTAGTTGAGGGGGAGTTAGCAAAAGATGAGGGGGAGTAACTGTTAGTTGATCAGTTCCGAAAAAGAGTTCAAACTGTTTACAAGTGATAAACTCTTCTCATTCCTTATCAAGTGGTGTTCGCTACAAACTATTTCCTCCATCGAGCATAATGGTTCTACAAGTTCTTAAAGCTAAAGCTAAAAGTAAATTCAACTTGCAGTTCAATGACTGATTCATTGAATCTGGTGATAAAGTTGAAGATATGAATATAATAGCTTTATTCAAGGGGGAGCGTTGAAAGACATGAAGACAAGCAACACCAAAGTGTTTCAAAGATTCAAGAGGAAGAGAAGATAAAGTTTTTCAAGACCAATTTTTCTTTATATAACTTTAGGGGGAGATTGTTAGGACCATAAATGTCCTATTAATTAGAAAGTTATATAAAGAATTATAGAGATTAATTATTTATTGTAAAAAGCCTTTAATTATTTAATGGGCTCAGTTTAGAGCTTAATGGCCTTGGGCCTTGTTTGTTATAGGCCTAAGTATAAATATCTTTCCTTAGCCTGGTTTTAGGTTAGCAGTTCATTAATTGTCCATTTAACCATTGTAAACATATTATCTGAATTCTCTAATGGTTATGAAATACATGGATGAGAAGTTGAAATCATACTGCGTTTGTTGATAATTTGTTCGTGATTTCTACTGTATTTCACTAATCTTGGATCCACAATTGGTATCAAAGCATACAAACGATTCGATTCAAGGTGATTCAAAGGTTTCCGGTATGGTTTATGGTATTCTGTCGACTGATCTATTATATCACTATTGGTTTTTGATAAAATTGCTTGTTTATGCTTATTCCATTTGATTCGTACTGGTTCTATTAGTGTTTATGCAATTTTTGAAAGTCCAATTCGTTCGTTTAAGTGTTTTCTAAGCAAAAGAAAATTTTCAAGTTTTTGAGTCTCTGTTCTTGTCAAAGTCATAATTTTCGCATCAAAATCATTGCTTTTTGCCTAGAAATCGATTTGGGTTTGTTTCTTTTCGGGTTTTGGTCGATATCTAATCTTTCAGGAAAGAAATCGAGCAACCCTAGTGTTTCATCGATCCAATTTTTCTGTCCAGTCGCCGTGTCCGAACGCTTGCAGTCTATCCGGGTAAGGTCTACTTTCTCATCACTTTCCGGACGCCACTTGTCCGGATTGTAATTTGTTCCGGGTAACTTCCTAAGTTCCCGGTACATTTCAATGGTTCATGAAACTCCAAAGTTCTCGGAAGTCAAAAGTTTCCGGTATCCTCCATCTGTCCGGATTTCACCACGTCCGGACTCCTATCCGGATTGTTTAGCCATCCGGTAAATCATTTTCCCGGTAAGTTATTCTTCATGGTTAGTTTACTTTATCCGGTCACTTCCTTTTTTCTAGTAAGTTTGATTTACCCGGTAACCTTGAGCTATCCGGTAACCTCATACTTATCCGGTTACTCTAATTATTCGGACACTTCACACAATTCTGATCCGGACACATTTCCGGTAAGTTCCTTTTATCTGGACGTGATTATCCGGGTTACTCAAATTTCCGGGTAAGTTCTCCGATTACTCTCCTATCCGGATGCTGATTTGTCCGGACGTTGTATCCGGATTAGTCTTGGTATCCGGACGCATCCAATCCGGTAAGTAAGCACTTCCCGGTACCTCCCCATCCGGGTTGTAGACTCATCTGGTAAGCAGATCTTCCCGGATCCCAACTATTCGGTTACTTTTTGTCCGGACCGCTCACCTATCCGGATAACATCTTTCCGGTAAGTACTCCTACCCGATAACTTCACATCCGGATTCTTCCCGGACAATTCACTTTTACGCTTAATCATGTTTACATACACTTTCGCATCTATTTCTCTTGTGTTTGAATCCACCACCGACATGAACTAACCGGTTCGTGTTGGGGGTTGGAATGAATTCGGTTTATTAAGCATGTAAACAAACGATTTGAACTTTTATCAGTTTTCCTTAATTAATGAAGCATGTGATATCGTTCTTAATGCTTTTGTGAATTTGGACAATTTACAATTGATTTGTTGTTAGTAATTAAGTTCGAGAGAATTGATTGCTATTCAGAATTAGGAATTTCATGTCTAAAGTCCGAAAGGTGATAGAGATATACCGAGTAAGCTTTAGTCCCAATTAAACCGTTAGGTTGATATTGAGAGATAAAATCTAGCCAGTTTAAACATAAATTGTGTACTTAATGTATTTTGGAATCCATAGGTGAGATCGAGAGATTAAACTTATCCTTTTCAAAATAAAACCCGTTGTTGTTCGAAAGAGAACGACGGTGATCTTAAAGGATTTGGGAATCATTAAGGGGATTAATTGGTAACTCTTTTGAGTCAGTTGTTTGCATGTGTAGAACCTGAGGATTTCCAACCCTCAACTTCTCTCTTTATCGAAGTTTCTAAGTCGTTTACTGTTTCGTTGTGATTTCGTATTCGTTGCAATTAAGTAGTTTTAAATCAAACCAATCTTCCAATATTCGACAGTTCAGTTAATAGAGCTTGTAGTAATTGTGATACTTAGTTCCTAGTTCCCGTGGATTCGATACTCGTACTTACCGTATGTTATTACTTGATTTCGACACCGTACACTTGCGGTTAGATTTAGGGGGGTGATACCCGCCTATCAAGTTTTTGGCGCCGTTGCCGGGGAACTAGTTGCAACTAATAGCACTACCAGCTATAAGCGCTATTAGATTGGACATTTTTTTTTATTTCCGTTGTTTTATTCCATCACTTTCAGTTTCCGGATCACTAATCTCGCTTACTTTCTTTCAGGTACTAATTGGTTTATGCCAAGGACGGCCCGAGGGAAGGAAATCGAACAATTTGATCCGGAGTTCGAAAGAACCGCTCCTCGGCTGCGTACGGAAGCTAAAGCTAAAAGAAATCTAAGGTTCGAGATGTCCGACGACGAGAGACCTCCTCGAAATGACCCACCACCACCTCCGGAAAGACGCCCTATGCGGTCGTTTGCCGACCCGAATCTGGAAGCGGCCCGCATAGGCATTCAATCACCAACCACCGCGGATAATTACTTTGAGATCAAGCCGAGTACCATCGTCATGGTACAACAGAACCAGTTTGGGGGAGCGCCGACTGAAGATCCCCACGCGCATCTACGGGCATTTAAACGGATCTGCAATACGTTCAAGATCAACGGGATGGAAGAGAACGCAATCAAGCTAAGACTTTTCAATTTTTCCCTAAAGGGTAGAGCTGAAATCTGGATAGAGGGTCTACCATCAGATCTTATCACAACTTGGGTAGACTTGAAAGATGCTTTCCTCCAAAAATTCTTTCCTCCGAGCAGAACTACCCAACTAATGGCAGAGATCACCCACTTCGCGCAATGGGACCAAGAAACGTTGTACGAGGCTTGGGAACGTTACAAGGAAATGATCAAGAAATGTCCTCATCATGGCTTGCAAGGTTGGGTCATCATCCAAACCTTCTATAGTGGACTCCACCCGCAATTTAAGAACGACATCACAGCTGCGGCGGGTGGAGCATTAATGGATAAGTTTTAAGAGGAAGCGTGTGAGCTGATCGAGAATCTGGCTGAACATAGTTTTACTACTCCACGATCCGATGTTAGAAGAGTAGCAAGTGTGCAGGAAAGTAGTGAGCTGAATGAACTGAAAGCTCAACTAGCCTTTATCACGAATCATCTAAATAGAGGTAATCCGGGAGAACCTGATCATGTTCAGTTTGTGCAAAACCGGAACCAGTTGAGGAACGATCCTTTCTCGAACACCTATAATGAAGGGTGAAAAAAGCACCCTAATCTTTCATGGGGTCAACCTCAACAACAACTAGGTAATTCGTCTAATTCTTTTAATTCTTTTCATACTAACAATGCTTACCGTCCTCCAAGTTTCAACCAAAGGAACGAAGGACCATCAGGAGAGAAGAAGTCGGGACTTGAGGACATGATGATGAAGTTCATGACGAAGATGGAAAGCACGGTTGAGGGATTAGCGAGCACGGTGAGTACAATCAAAGCTGCAACCGATCAGAATACGGCTTCAATTAAGATTCTCGAGAGGCAAGTGGGGCAGATTAGTGAAGCTCTACAAAACCGACCTCCCGAAACCTTTCCCAGTCAAACCGAAAGGACTAACCGGGAAACATGCAATGACATTTATCCGAGAAATGGCAAGGAGCCGAATGGAGAGCCATTACGAGAGTCGTCATCAAGGGAGACAGGTCCGAAAGAGAAAGAGATCGAGAGCATTAAAGTGACTGAACTAGAAGCTGATAAAGAGTGTGCAATAAAAGAGAACTCGGAGGGTGAAGAGAGCAAGCATTGTGAAGAGAACAAGCTAAAGCAACCACCGGTCAAGCCAGAAATTTCGAGAGTGCCATACCCGAATAGACTGAAAGCAAATAAGGATGATGTTGATTTTTCGAAATTTATTGATGTATTTTAAAAACTAACTATTAACATCCCTTTTGTAGATGCCTTAGCACAAATGCCCTCTTACATGAAGTTCATGAAAGAGATCTTATCCAAGAAGAGGGCAATCGACCACCAGTCTACAGTTGCACTTACTGAGGAGTGCAGCGCGATCATTCGGAACAAGCTTCCCCCGAAGCATAAAGATCCAGGGAGTTTTTCTATCCCTATTCAAATTGGGAAGTTTTCTTTTAATAAAGTATTATGTGATTTAGGGGCAAGTATTAACTTAATGCCTCTCTCTATTTTCAGGAAACTCGGATTGGGGGAAGTGAGCCCAACATACATGACGCTGAAGCTCGCAGATAGATCAATCGTGTACCCGTATGGAGTAGTGGAGGATGTGCTGATCAAGGTCGGTAAATTCTACTTCCCGGTGGACTTTGTGGTGCTGGGTATCGATGAAGATGAAGAAGTCCCGCTTATTTTGGGAAGATCATTTTTAGCCACGGGCCGAGCGTTGATAGATGTTGATGAAGGAGAGATAACATTTAGAGTCGGTGGCGAAAAGGTAAATTTCAAAATGTTCGAGGACGAATAGAAGAATCCGCGAAGAATCGCAAGTGTGGGCGATCCAATTCTGCGGACACCGAGCCAAGCTGAGAGCCACACAGTCGTGCCCCGACTTTAACTACGGCGCTGGGTGGGAGGCAACCCACCAAGGTTTGTGTTTTCTTCTACTTCCAGTTTTGAGTGTGTTTTAAATCAAAAAAAAATAATATAAAAAAATGTGTGAAAAATCGAAAAATGAAAAAGTGAAACAGAGGCTTACGCGACTTGTGCCGCGGCTTACAAGCCGCGTGCCATGTCGCGGGGCCTTCTGTTTGGTTTTTAGTTTTTTGCGTTGTGTGTTTCATTCTTCGTTTTCTTTCGCTCTCTTTTGCTTGTTTAGTTTGTTTTTGCATAGTTCCCTTCCCCGCCATCCCCGATATCCCCGATGTCTTCCAACTGGGCGTTCCTGTTGGAACCCAGATACACTTAATCAAGATTAACAGTCTATTTGTTGAGTTTAGATTTTGATGCGGAAGCGTATTAAACTAACAGATATGTTTGATAGATATTAGAACGCACACATATAAAGAAAACAGTAAAGAATGAAAAGGATTTCTTGAACAGTTACTGTTATTCAATATATAATAACAACACGAAGAACAGACTAAGAACTGTTGGTGTGTGTGAGAATATAACACTCAGATATTTGACAATAAAGCTTGAGAGTATTAGTGATTCCTTGTGTATTCGTCGTTAGAAAGATCTCAACATGAGACTTCCTTTTATACTACTCTTAGAAGACTATGAAGTATGTCACTGTTCCTTTTACGGCATAAATAGTGAACTGGATGGTGTGAACAGTTGTTTGAGCCATGCGCATTTAATGGAGCAGATGTACTATTGGTAAATGCATTAAATGGCGCAGACGTCTATTTTGTACCATGCCCTATTGAGTCCACTCAGAGCTTGACACGTGTTTTGACAGTACTTTTCCATGCAAGTTGATGAACAGGTCTTGGAACAGTAGCAAGATATTATAAATATCTTCAAGTCTCAGTGAGGACCACAGAGGCTCTGTAATGAGTTACAGAGGTTCTGCAGTCTGGTCCTCTGTGGAGCAGTCTTCGCCGGATTCCGAGTCTTTGGTCTTCTTTGTGCGTATGACAGAGCTTCTGTAGGAAGCCTCTGCTGCTTCTATAGCTTCTTGACCTTGATTTCTCGGTAATGTCGGCAGAGCCTCTGTAAGAGGCTTTCTTCACTTAGCCTATTTTTCACTCCTTCTAAATACTTCTATGATTAGGAAGATTGAAGCTAACAATCTCCCCCTAAGTAGTGAAAAATAAAAAATTTGAACTTGAGTTAAGTTTGGCTAAGTTAGATAAGACAGAGGTTAAACAATACCTCGAAATTTCTTTCATTTAGAAATATGCCAGAGGCATTTTACATTTGAGTACAATGAAAGATAAACTTTAACTTTGTTTGCAGAGATTGGAGGTCTGAGAATCAGATTTTGGCATCTTTGAAATCGTTGTAGCTTCTGTTGTCTCTGCCGACTTTTCTGATCTCTTTGTAGAATCTGATGCAGAGTTCTCTTAGGCGGATTGTTGAGTCTATTTCTCTGATGAAAGTATTTGCATCATCTCTATCCATTTTCTCTGTACCTCTGTATTTTACAAGGCTTGCTCTGAATTTTCTCAGAGTACTGGTTGCGTACTTCTGACAATCCATGAGTACAAAAAGTTTAACCTGGTGTTGTGGGTTTTGAAATACTAACCCAAATCTTGGTTCTCTGATGATTGAGTTGGGCACAGCGTCTGGTGAGCAGCGATCTTCTGGTGGTCGTAGATCTAGATGTTTGAGACCAAGATCCTTTCCCAGCTGAAAATCTATCATGCTGTATAGCAGAAGCTTTTCCCTCATCGCTTTTCTCAACACTTGATAGGCTCTGGTATTAGGCTCTGTGTTGTAGTTGTCTTTTGTCCATTGCAGAAGGTCAGGTAGATCGTAAGGATTGATGTTTCTTAAGTCAGCATCAGCGAAGGTAGATTCTGAATTGTTCTCTCTTCTGACTTTGTAAAGATTGTACCTGACCCTTGGATAGGTTCTTGTGAAGGAGAATCTGCAAAAGATCACCTTTTTGATTTTGTGAATTGAGAAGACATCTGCTTTGGTTCTTGGCTTTGTTCTTGTGAAGATGTTCTCAAATTCTTCTCTGATCCTTGGATCTGTCACATGATCTACTGGATGATTTGTCTGATAGGATTGTTTGTAGAGGTATTTGTATACCACTTCTTCCATCTCTTCATGTGTTGGACCAGGTCGTGGAATTTGTCTTCTGAGACTCTCCATCTGTTGAACAACTTCTGCAGCTCTACCAGTTAGAGGAATTTCTGACAGAGGCTTCAATCCATGTGCCCAGTCAACTTCTTCGGGTTTTGGGGTTTGAAAGCCGTCAAATGCACTCTTCATTAGTTTTTCTGTTGGCTTTGGCAATGTTTTCTTCTTCTTTGGCTCTTCTGTCAGTATCCCTTTGCCCTTATCTTTTGCTATTGTCGTGGCAGAACCTGTTGCTTCTGTGGGTTTTGAGGTTGGCACTTCTGTTGGTTTGATGGAGGTTGCCTCTGTGGATTTTGACGATTGTGATTTAGAGGACTTTTGTGGCGATGGTTCTGTTGGCTTGACTTGTTCTGTAACCTCTGTTGGAGGTTGTTTGATGACTTCTTCTGCGAGCTCAGTTTCTGTTGATGAAGTATTGACATTGAATCTTCTTGCCATTCTGAAAGCTAAAGTGAACCTGTGCCTTTCTTCTTCTCTCTGTGCCATTCGATCACTCATTGTTTTGTGCATTCTTTTCAGAACGTCAGAAGCAGAGGTCGTTGCTCTTTTTGGTTTGGTGTCAATCGACTTTCTTCTGGGTATGGTTTGGGGTGTTTCCACAGAGGTGGGTGTTTTCTCTGTGGTTTGTTCATCTGTTTCTTCCAAAATGATTACCTCAGGGGCGGTTGTTGCCTCTGTGGCTTGCTGTTCTGCTTCTGGAGTTTTGGTTTCGTCAGGAGATGATTCCACAGAGATGGGTGTTGTCTCTGTGGTCTTTTGGGTTTGTTGTTGGGTTTCTTCTGGAGGGGCTTGGTTGATTGGTTCTGCTGCGATTGGTGGACTTTGTATTCCTCTGCTCGTAGCTTTCTCTATTAGATTCTCCCCCTCAGAATTATCTGATGGACCAGGTTGGTCATCATCAGAATCATCCTGACTATTATCTGATGGACCAACTTTTCACAAACATCATCGCAGAGGCCAAGAAGAGTTGCTAGCTCTGCCTCTGTTTCGAATTTCATCCTTCCTACACTTGCTTTGAAATCTTTGACGAAGTTAGCATTGGCAGTGGTGAAGGAAAGGATGACTTCTTTCACTTGATTAATCACGTTCTGCCCAAGCTCTGTCAGCTGTGCTCTTGTCATGTAGTCTTTGGGTTGCATCAGCATGGTATTTCGCATGGCTTCTTCTTGAACTTTTTGTAGGGCCTTCTGTAGATCTGCAGGAGTGATGCCCTTTGACACTGAAGTCTGTTTGTTCAATTGATCAAGGAACTTGTTGATGGAGTTCTCAATCGAAGAAGGAGTAGTTGTTGCGGCAGAAGTGGTGGATGCGGTAGCAGCAGACTTCATCTGTGAGATGGCAGTTTTCACCTCTGTGGACAGGTTGTCCATTTTGGTGTTCAGGTTTAGCAGTGCCAGTGATGTTGTCTCTGCAAAAGATTTGAAAGAGCTTTGCAACTCTTTCAAGGTTTGGTTCACAGAGGTCTCAAGGGTTTGGAACTCATCCCTTGTAACTTGTGTTCCGGTGGTAACCTCAGGAGGAACACATTCGTCTCCAGAGTGAATCCCTGTTCCTGAGATACCTTCTTTCATTCCTGTTTGTACGTTGAGAATGGAAGGATTTCCTTCTGATCCTTGAGAAGAAACATGAGTTTCAATCCCTACAGAAGTTCTGAGAAGAACATTGTCCAAATCCACTCCAGAGGTGGGTATTGGAATATCCTTCTGTTGACTAGGAGACTTGTCTAGAGTCTCTTTGTCTTTGTGCTCTCTACTTCTCTCTGAAAGAAGTGTGGGTCTTAATAAGTGTGTGGCAGAGGAAACAAATTCCTCTTTTGGGCGTTCTTCTGTGATCTGGGGCAATTGATCACGAACTATAGGTGAGTCTCTTTGAGGAGACTCCCTAGGAATGGTTTCCCCGGTTTTTGTGGGCACAGAGGTTGAAAGAATAACCTCTGGCTGGATGGTTTGGGTTAGGATCGAGCTGTGCTTCTCTTTTTCAATAACTCCTTCTGTAGCTAGACCTGCGGAGTTAGAAATGTGGGTTGCACTGGGAGTTGGTTTTGGTTGTGTGCCTCTATTTATCCAGGCATCTTTTCTTGCTTCTTCCCTAAGTTCTGTGGAAGTTCCTTGCTCTGGTCGTAATTGGTCATACACTTGATGAGATCCAAATAATCTCATGACATGTGGATGATAAAGACCCTTATGTATCCAGACAGCTTCTTCTTCATCTGAATCTGTCTCTAAGATCTCTATTTCTGTTTCCGTTGTTGCTAATCCCTCTTTTTGTACAACTTCGGCCCCCTTTTTCTTTCTCTTCTTCCATCATGTTCTCAGAAGCCTCTGTAATTTCACCTCTGTTCCATTCAGCTTTAGTTTGTTCTATTTCTTCTGAAGCTGGGTTTGGACTTCTTCTGTGGACATCCAATCCTTGAATGAAAGGGTTTTGTAAAATAACAGGGGTTTCGGCTGGTTGATTTCTGGGTGTTGTGTCATCTTCTTGCAGATGTGTGTCAATGCCAGAAATGAAGAAATCTTGTTCTTCTGGAGAGTGGTGGTCGAGAGGTTGTGCCGTCCACCCTGCTGTATTTAGGGTGTTGGCAATTTCAGGGTTCTGTAAGAAGTCGTTCAGGTCTCCTTGGTGAGCAAATCTATCTGGAGATTGATAGGGTGATTGATACCTTCTGTAGCCATTTCTTCTTCTGCAACTTCTTCTTCAGCAGTTTCCTCTTCTGCAATGGTTACCAACTTTGCAAGTGATTTACCATGCCTCTTTTTGGTTTTCCTCCTCTTAGGATTTGGTGCCCCTTCTTCTGTTGATTTTGATCTTTTCTTCTTCATTTTTGGGGAGGAGGGAGGAGCAGAGGAGCCAATTTCTGTGGCATGAGGAAGTGAGGGTTGATCTTCTGCAGCGCTTGTTGAGGTGCCTTCTGCAGTTTTCCTCATCTTAGCTTTTGGAGTAGATGCAGAGGTTCTTGATGAAGACTTCTTTCCCATTAGTTCTGCACGTTTGGCTATAAAGCTGAGTTGAATAGCCATGTGCTTTGCTAACTTCTGATCCTTTTCTTTTTGAGTGGAAAGAGGTTTTGCTATCATTGTTCCTAGGGGGACACCTAAACGCGGGGGTGTCATAGGACTCGGTTTGGGAGTTCTATGATCGCGTATATACTCTTTCTTAAGGGATTTATTCGATGCGTATCGCAGAAGCTTCTTTGACAGAGGTCTGCAGTGTGAGTAGCCATCAGTATGATCAGTTGGGGTATTCTTGTTCATCGGGAACTGTTTGGGAGTTGGCCCTTCCATTGGCCAATTTTGGATTAGCAGCAGAGGTTCGAACAGTACTCCTAATATTCTTTGGAATTGCAGAGGTGGTAGAAAGTTGGGATCGTTCTCTTTGACCCTTTTCGAGTTGTTCTTTCTGTCGATGGTATTTATGATCTCTTGCATCATTATGGTCGCATAATCTAGTGGAAGATCATAGTAAACCCCATACATGATGCTCAAGATTTGATGTGAGCTCTGGTCAATACTGCCTATCTTTCCTGTTAGGCATCTGTTAAGAATAGAGAACAAAGTGTTCCACAGAGGTGGTAATCGGCCTCTACGGAAGTCATTTCTCTTCCGTAGTTGGGTGTTGTACCCAAGCATTTCCACGAATCGACAGAGCTCTTCGTCTGTTGGTTGCTCTGCATAACTCTTCAATCCCAGAAGACCCCTTGTTGGTAGGTTGAATTCAAGTGAGAACATTGTTCTGTTGAACTTGATTTCAAGATGCTCAGATTTATCAGGTCTTGAAATGTACCCTTTGATAAGAGAATCGTCTTTATCAAATCGGCAACTTTGCCAAAATTGGTTCAAATAACGGACTGGAATTTTGTTCGGGGTTCTTGATAGTAGAGGGAAGAGGACATGATTCTCCATGATGTTCAGAAGTATGGCATGGGCTTCGCCGAAAGTAGTGGGTGAGGGGACCAAATAGCAGTTGTTGGATTTGATAGGAAGAATGGCTTCGAAATGATCCTTTGCTATAAAGTTTTGCAAGTGTGTCGTTGGAGCAAAGTCTGCTGAGTCCCCGGAATCTTGTTGTTCAATATTTCTTGCAAGGCTGGGGTTTTCAGAATGTTCTGAATGTGCAGGGGAGTGTTCCGGTGAGTTCGCCGGAGAGAGTTCAGAGGATGTAGCTCGAGAAGATGAAGCCATTTGATTTTAAGAATAAGATTTTTGCAAGCTTTTTGCAGGGTTTCGCCGGAGAAGAAGATGAGAGTTTGTAAAATGTTTTATGAGAGGGTAAGCTTTGTTTTTATAGGATGGTAAAACGGTAGAATTCGAAAGAGTAAAATATATGGCAATGGATTAAAGTTTGGAATCCGCACTCGAGTTTGAGCGGCGGGTTCAACTTTCCAAATAAAAACGTTCCATGTACGCCCAATGAAAATGGGACACGTAGGCCTTGTCAGAATATGATAGGACGTCGTGCGCGGCCCATTAATGCTAGGCGCGTGAGGTTAATTTTAGCCATATGAGTTTCACTCGCAGTAAAAGTAATCGTTATTACTACAGAGATGCCCAAGTAATCAGATTGACAGAGCTTCTGTAGTTTACAGAGGCTCTGTGATCTTGATGTTTATCCCTTTTTCATATATCTCATTGTTATCATGACTTCTGTGGGGTTCTTCTTTAACCAAAACATTTGTAAAGGCATTGGAGAGGATAAAATCGGATTTTTGTGAAGAAATTTGCTTCGCAGAGGTTTTGTGGCTCTGTTGGAACTTGCAGAAGTTCTGCGAGAGCCAGCAGAAGCTCTATGAGAGAAAAAATCTCATAACAAAAATTTTAATAATATTTTTGATCATCCAATTTTTGATTTGTTTTAAGAGATGTTTTTCGGACATATTTGAAAGTTTGTGTCCGAGAAAACTGTTAAAAAAACGGTTTGTCCGAGAAGGTCATGGTCTGTGTTTTCGGTTTCCGAGATAACATTTCAAAAGATCGACAGAGGGTTAATTTGTGATCACATAGCATATTTTTTGCAGAACCTCTGTTGAGCTCAGCAAAAGCTCTATGACCTTAAATTTCTCCTAATTCGAATTTTGTGAAACCTTTTGAGCTTTTGATTTTTGAAATGTTATTCACAGTATATTTAGGACATATTTGACAATTCTTGTCCTAGATATTTTTTTCCAAAAACCTTTTGTGCGAGAGACATACCTTTTGGTTCTTCTTTTCTCGGCAGTGATATCTGACTTCTGTCGATATGGAGTCATCGACATTTTTCTTTGGCTTTCCCTTGAAAGTTTTATCTCTTTAGATCATTTCAGGGTTCCCTTTTGCTCCCCCTTGATCTAATCACCTCTGTAGATTAAGTCATTTCCTTTTGCTCCCCCTTGACCTATGCTTGGATCAAAGAATGATAAGTTTTGCATAGAACATAGGTCATGTTTTTCAGAGGTTCTGTAGGGGTCCTCAGAGGTTCTGAGTTGACTTACAGAAGCTCTGTGATTTTAAGAACTATTTAAGGTTTTAAGAATTTACATACAGAAGTAGAATCAATCAAAGCAATAAATTAAGCAATGTATTTACTTATTATTTACAGAAGATAAAGCTATACTTACAGAGGATTTTCACACCATGTTAATCATTCCTAACTTACCCACCAAGAAGTTGAATCTTTTCTCGTCTAATGCTTTGGTGAATAAGTCAGCGAGTTGATATTCTGTGGGCACGAAATGCATTTCGATTGTACCGTATTCAACATGATGTTTCAAGAAATGATACCTTATATCGATATGCTTGGTTTTTGCACAGGGTTGGCAGAGATAGCAATAGCACTTTTGGAATCACAGAAGATGGGTATTTTGAACAGAATGTGGCCGTAGTCTTTTAGCTGAGTCTTCATCCATAGAACCTGAGAACAACAGCTAGCGGCAGCAACGTATTCAGCTTCTGCAGTGGATGTGGAGACACAATTCTGCTTCTTGGAGGTCCAACTGACTAGTTTACCACCTAGGAATTGACAACTCCCAGAGGTACCCTTTCTGTCGAGCATGCATCCTCCATAGTCTGAATCTGTATAAGCTTTAAGACTAAAACCAGAGTTCTGTGGATACCAGAGACCAAGATTATTGGTCCCCTTCAGGTATCTAAAGATTCTTTTTACAGCATCATAATGTGATTTCTTTGGATTAGCTTGATAACGTGCACAAAGACATGTGGCATGCATAATGTCAGGTCTGCTTGCTGTTAAGTATAACAGAGATCCAATCATGCCTCTGTAGAGAGTACATTCTACAGAAATACCATTTGGATCTAAGAATAACTTATTTCCAGTGGCCATTGGAGTCTTCATTGCAGAGGTATCAGAGAGATTATATTTTAAAAGTATGTCAGAGACATATTTGGCTTGATTTATAAAAATTCCCTCTGAAGATTGTTTGACTTGAAGTCCGAGGAAGAATGTTAATTCTCCCATCATACTCATTTCAAACTCACTTTGCATGAGTTTTTCAAAAAAAATTCCCTAAAGGGTAGAGCTGAAATCTGGATAGAGGGTCTACCATCAGATCTTATCACAACTTGGGTAGACTTGAAAGATGCTTTCCTCCAAAAATTCTTTCCTCCGAGCAGAACTGCCCAACTAATGGCAGAGATCACCCACTTCGCGCAATGGGACCAAGAAACGTTGTACGAGGCTTGGGAACGTTACAAGGAAATGATCAAGAAATGTCCTCATCATGGCTTGCAAGGTTGGGTCATCATCCAAACCTTCTATAGTGGACTCCACCCGCAATTTAAGAACGACATCACAGCTGCGGCAGGTGGAGCATTAATGGATAAGTCTTAAGAGGAAGCGTGTGAGCTGATCGAGAATCTGGCTGAACATAGTTTTACTACTCCACGATCCGATGTTAGAAGAGTAGCAAGTGTGCAGGAAAGTAGTGAGCTGAATGAACTGAAAGCTCAACTATCCTTTATCACGAATCATCTAAATAGAGGTAATCCGGGAGAACCTGATCACGTTCAGTTTGTGCAAAACCGGAACCAGTTGAGGAACGATCCTTTCTCGAACACCTATAATGAAGGGTGAAAAAAGCACCCTAATCTTTCATGGGGTCAACCTCAACAACAACTAGGTAATTCGTCTAATTCTTTTAATTCTTTTCATACTAACAATGCTTACCGTCCTCCAAGTTTCAACCAAAGGAACGAAGGACCATCAGGAGAGAAGAAGTCGGGACTTGAGGACATGATGATGAAGTTCATGACGAAGATGGAAAGCACGGTTGAGGGATTAGCGAGCACGGTGAGTACAATCAAAGCTGCAACCGATCAGAATACGGCTTCAATTAAGATTCTTGAGAGGCAAGTGGGGCAGATTAGTGAAGCTCTACAAAACCGACCTCCCGAAACCTTTCCCAGTCAAATCGAAAGGACTAACCGGGAAACATGCAATGCCATTTATCCGAGAAATGGCAAGGAGCCGAATGGAGAGCCATTACGAGAGTCGTCATCAAGGGAGACAGGTCCGAAAGAGAAAGAGATCGAGAGCATTAAAGTGACTGAACTAGAAGCTGATAAAGAGTGTGCAATAAAAGAGAACTCGGAGGGTGAAGAGAGCAAGCATTGTGAAGAGAACAAGCTAAAGCAACCACCGGTCAAGCCGGAAATTCCGAGAGTGCCATACCCGAATAGACTGAAAGCAAATAAGGATGATGTTAATTTTTCGAAATTTATTGATGTATTTTAAAAACTAACTATTAACATCCCTTTTGTAGATGCCTTAGCACAAATGCCCTCTTACATGAAGTTCATGAAAGAGATCTTATCCAAGAAGAGGGCAATCGACCACCAGTCTACAGTTGCACTTACTGAGGAGTGCAGCGCGATCATTCGGAACAAGCTTCCCCCGAAGCTTAAAGATCCAGGGAGTTTTTCTATCCCTATTCAAATTGGGAAGTTTTCTTTTAATAAAGTATTATGTGATTTAGGGGCGAGTATTAACTTAATGCCTCTCTCTATTTTCAGGAAACTCGGATTGGGGGAAGTGAGCCAAACATACATGACGCTGAAGCTCGCAGATAGATCAATCGTGTACCCGTACGGAGTAGTGGAGGATGTGCTGATCAAGGTCGGTAAATTCTACTTCCCGGTGGACTTTGTGGTGCTGGGTATCGATGAAGATGAAGAAGTCCCGCTTATTTTGGGAAGATCATTTTTAGCCACGGGCCGAGCGTTGATAGATGTTGATGAAGGAGAGATAACATTTAGAGTCGGTGGCGAAAAGGTAAATTTCAAAATGTTCGAGGACGAATAGAAGAATCCGCGAAGAATCGCAAGTGTGGGCGATCCAATTCTGCGGACACCGAGCCAAGCTGAGAGCCACACAGTCGTGCCACGACTTTAACTACGGCGCTGGGTGGGAGGCAACCCACCAAGGTTTGTGTTTTCTTCTACTTCCAGTTTTGAGTGTGTTTTAAATAAAAAAAAAATAATATAAAAAAATGTGTGAAAAATCGAAAAATGAAAAAGTGAAACAGAGGCTTACGCGACTTGTGCCGCGGCTTACAAGCCGCGTGCCAAGTCGCGGGGCCTTCTGTTTGGTTTTTAGTTTTTTGCGTTGTGTGTTTCATTCTTCGTTTTCTTTCGCTCTCTTTTGCTTGTTTAGTTTGTTTTTGCATAGTTCCCTTCCCCGCCATCCCCGATATCCCCGATGTCTTCCAACTGGGCGTTCCTGTTGGAACCCAGATACACTTAATCAAGATTAACAGTCTATTTGTTGAGTTTAGATTTTGATGCGGAAGCGTAGTAAACTAACAGATATGTTTGATAGATATTAGAACGCACACATATAAAGAAAACAGTAAAGAATGAAAAGGATTTCTTGAACAGTTACTGTTATTCAATATATAATAACAACACGAAGAACAGATTAAGAACTGTTGGTGTGTGTGAGAATATAACACTCAGATATTTGACAATAAAGCTTGAGAGTATTAGTGATTCCTTGTGTATTCGTCGTTAGAAAGATCTCAACATGAGACTTCCTTTTATACTACTCTTAGAAGACTATGAAGTATGTCACTGTTCCTTTTACGGCATAAATAGTGAACTGGATGGTGTGAACAGTTGTTTGAGCCATGCGCATTTAATGGAGCAGATGTACTATTGGTAAATGCATTAAATGGCGCAGACGTCTATTTTGTACCATGCCCTATTGAGTCCACTCAGAGCTTGACACGTGTTTTGACAGTACTTTTCCATGCAAGTTGATGAACAGGTCTTGGAACAGTAGCAAGATATTATAAATATCTTCAAGTCTCAGTGAGGACCACAGAGGCTCTGTAATGAGTTACAGAGGTTCTGCAGTCTGGTCCTCTGTGGAGCAGTCTTCGCCGGATTCCGAGTCTTTGGTCTTCTTTGTGCGTATGACAGAGCTTCTGTAGGAAGCCTCTGCTGCTTCTATAGCTTCTTGACCTTGATTTCTCGGTAATGTCGGCAGAGCCTCTGTAAGAGGCTTTCTTCACTTAGCCTATTTTTCACTCCTTCTAAATACTTCTATGATTAGGAAGATTGAAGCTAACAATCTCCCCCTAAGTAGTGAAAAATAAAAAATTTGAACTTGAGTTAAGTTTGGCTAAGTTAGATAAGACAGAGGTTAAACAATACCTCGAAATTTCTTTCATTTAGAAATATGCCAGAGGCATTTTACATTTGAGTACAATGAAAGATAAACTTTAACTTTGTTTGCAGAGATTGGAGGTCTGAGAATCAGATTTTGGCATCTTTGAAATCGTTGTAGCTTCTGTTGTCTCTGCCGACTTTTCTGATCTCTTTGTAGAATCTGATGCAGAGTTCTCTTAGGCGGATTGTTGAGTCTATTTCTCTGATGAAAGTATTTGCATCATCTCTATCCATTTTCTCTGTACCTCTGTATTTTACAAGGCTTGCTCTGAATTTTCTCAGAGTACTGGTTGCGTACTTCTGACAATCCATGAGTACAAAAAGTTTAACCTGGTGTTGTGGGTTTTGAAATACTAACCCAAATCTTGGTTCTCTGATGATTGAGTTGGGCACAGCGTCTGGTGAGCAGCGATCTTCTGGTGGTCGTAGATCTAGATGTTTGAGACCAAGATCCTTTCCCAGCTGAAAATCTATCATGCTGTATAGCAGAAGCTTTTCCCTCATCGCTTTTCTCAACACTTGATAGGCTCTGGTATTAGGCTCTGTGTTGTAGTTGTCTTTTGTCCATTGCAGAAGGTCAGGTAGATCGTAAGGATTGATGTTTCTTAAGTCAGCATCAGCGAAGGTAGATTCTGAATTGTTCTCTCTTCTGACTTTGTAAAGATTGTACCTGACCCTTGGATAGGTTCTTGTGAAGGAGAATCTGCAAAAGATCACCTTTTTGATTTTGTGAATTGAGAAGACATCTGCTTTGGTTCTTGGCTTTGTTCTTGTGAAGATGTTCTCAAATTCTTCTCTGATCCTTGGATCTGTCACATGATCTACTGGATGATTTGTCTGATAGGATTGTTTGTAGAGGTATTTGTATACCACTTCTTCCATCTCTTCATGTGTTGGACCAGGTCGTGGAATTTGTCTTCTGAGACTCTCCATCTGTTGAACAACTTCTGCAGCTCTACCAGTTAGAGGAATTTCTGACAGAGGCTTCAATCCATGTGCCCAGTCAACTTCTTCGGGTTTTGGGGTTTGAAAGGCGTCAAACGCACTCTTCATTAGTTTTTCTGTTGGCTTTGGCAATGTTTTCTTCTTCTTTGGCTCTTCTGTCAGTATCCCTTTGCCCTTATCTTTTGCTATTGTCGTGGCAGAACCTGTTGCTTCTGTGGGTTTTGAGGTTGGCACTTCTGTTGGTTTGATGGAGGTTGCCTCTGTGGATTTTGACGATTGTGATTTAGAGGACTTTTGTGGCGATGGTTCTGTTGGCTTGACTTGTTCTGTAACCTCTGTTGGAGGTTGTTTGATGACTTCTTCTGCGAGCTCAATTTCTGTTGATGAAGTATTGACATTGAATCTTCTTGCCATTCTGAAAGCTAAAGTGAACCTGTGCCTTTCTTCTTCTCTCTGTGCCATTCGATCACTCATTGTTTTGTGCATTCTTTTCAGAACGTCAGAAGCAGAGGTCGTTGCTCTTTTTGGTTTGGTGGCAATCGACTTTCTTCTGGGTATGGTTTGGGGTGTTTCCACAGAGGTGGGTGTTTTCTCTGTGGTTTGTTCATCTGTTTCTTCCAAAATGATTACCTCAGGGGCGGTTGTTGCCTCTGTGGCTTGCTGTTCTGCTTCTGGAGTTTTGGTTTCGTCAGGAGATGATTCCACAGAGATGGGTGTTGTCTCTGTGGTCTTTTGGGTTTGTTGTTGGGTTTCTTCTGGAGGGGCTTGGTTGATTGGTTCTGCTGCGATTGGTGGACTTTGTATTCCTCTGCTCGTAGCTTTCTCTATTAGATTCTCCCCCTCAGGATTATCTGATGGACCAGGTTGGTCATCATCAGAATCATCCTGACTATTATCTGATGGACCAACTTTTCAAAGACATCATCGCAGAGGCCAAGAAGAGTTGCTAGCTCTGCCTCTGTTTCGAATTTCATCCTTCCTACACTTGCTTTGAAATCTTTGACGAAGTTAGCATTGGCAGTGGTGAAGGAAAGGATGACTTCTGTCACTTGATTAATCACGTTCTGCCCAAGCTCTGTCAGCTGTGCTCTTGTCATGTAGTCTTTGAGTTGCATCAGCATGGTATTTCGCATGGCTTCTTCTTGAACTTTTTGTAGGGCCTTCTGTAGATCTGCAGGAGTGATGCCCGTTGACACTGAAGTCTGTTTGTTCAATTGATCAAGGAACTTGTTGATGGAGTTCTCAATCGAAGAAGGAGTAGTTGTTGCGGTAGAAGTGGTGGATGCGGTAGCAGCAGACTTCATCTGTGAGATGGCAGTTTTCACCTCTGTGGACAGGTTGTCCATTTTGGTGTTCAGGTTTAGCAGTGCCAGTGATGTTGTCTCTGCAAAATATTTGAAAGAGCTTTGCAACTCTTTCAAGGTTTGGTTCACAGAGGTCTCAAGGGTTTGGAACTCATCCCTTGTAACTTGTGTTCCGGTGGTAACCTCAGGAGGAACACATTCGTCTCCAGAGTGAATCCCTGTTCCTGAGATACCTTCTTTCATTCCTGTTTGTACGTTGAGAATGGAAGGATTTCCTTCTGATCCTTGAGAAGAAACATGAGTTTCAATCCCTACAGAAGTTCTGAGAAGAACATTGTCCAAATCAACTCCAGAGGTGGGTATTGGAATATCCTTCTGTTGACTAGGAGACTTGTCTAGAGTCTCTTTGTCTTTGTGCTCTCTACTTCTCTCTGAAAGAAGTGTGGGTCTTAATAAGTGTGTGGCAGAGGAAACAAATTCCTCTGTTGGGCGTTCTTCTGTGATCTGGGGCAATTGATCACGAACTATAGGTGAGTCTCTTTGAGGAGACTCCCTAGGAATGGTTTCCCCGGTTTTTGTGGGCACAGAGGTTGAAAGAATAACCTCTGGCTGGATGGTTTGGGTTAGGATCGAGTTGTGCTGCTCTTTTTCAATAACTCCTTCTGTAGCTAGACCTGCGGAGTTAGAAATGTGGGTTGCACTGGGAGCTGGTTTTGGTTGTGTGCCTCTATTTATCCAGGCATCTTTTCTTGCTTCTTCCCTAAGTTCTGTGGAAGTTCCTTGCTCTGGTCGTAATTGGTCATACACTTGATGAGATCCAAATAATCTCATGACATGTGGATGATAAAGACCCTTACGTATCCAGACAGCTTCTTCTTCATCTGAATCTGTCTCTAAGATCTCTATTTCTGTTTCCGTTGTTGCTAATCCCTCTTTTTGTACAACTTCGGCCCCTTTTTCTTTCTCTTCTTCCATCATGTTCTCAGAAGCCTCTGTAATTTCACCTCTGTTCCATTCAGCTTTAGTTTGTTCTATTTCTTCTGAAGCTGGGTTTGGACTTCTTCTGTGGACATCCAATCCTTGAATGAAAGGGTTTTGTAAAATAACAGGGGTTTCGGCTGGTTGATTTCTGGGTGTTGTGTCATCTTCTTGCAGATGTGTCTCAATGCCAGAAATGAAGAAATCTTGTTCTTCTGGAGAGTGGTGGTCGAGAGGTTGTGCCGTCCACCCTGCTGTATTTAGGGTGTTGGCAATTTCAGGGTTCTGTAAGAAGTCGTTCAGGTCTCCTTGGTGAGCAAATCTATCTGGAGATTAATAGGGTGATTGATACCTTCTGTAGCCATTTCTTCTTCTGCAACTTCTTCTTCAGCAGTTTCCTCTTCTGCAATGGTTACCAACTTTGCAAGTGATTTACCATGCCTCTTTTTGGTTTTCCTCCTCTTAGGATTTGGTGCCCCTTCTTCTGTTGATTTTGATATTTTCTTCTTCATTTTTGGGGAGGAGGGAGGAGCAGAGGAGCCAATTTATGTGGCATGAGGAAGTGAGGGTTGATCTTCTGCAACGCTTGTTGAGGTGCCTTCTGCAGTTTTCCTCTTCTTAGCTTTTGGAGTAGATGCAGAGGTTCTTGATGAAGACTTCTTTCCCATTAGTTCTGCACGTTTGGCTATAAAGCTGAGTTGAATAGCCATGTGCTTTGCTAACTTCTGATCCTTTTCTTTTTGAGTGGAAAGAGGTTTTGCTATCATTGTTCCTAGGGGGACACCTAAACGCGGGGGTGTCATAGGACTCGGTTTGGGAGTTCTATGATCGCGTATATACTCTTTCTTAAGGGATTTATTCGATGCGTATCGCAGAAGCTTCTTTGACAGAGGTCTGCAGTGTGAGTAGCCATCAGTATGATCAGTTGGGGTATTCTTGTTCATCGGGAACTGTTTGGGAGTTGGCCCTTCCATTGGCCAATTTTGGATTAGCAGCAGAGGTTCGAACAGTACTCCTAATATTCTTTGGAATTGCAGAGGTGGTAGAAAGTTGGGATCGTTCTCTTTGACCCTTTTCGAGTTGTTCTTTCTGTCGATGGTATTTATGATCTCTTGCATCATTATGGTCGCATAATCTAGTGGAAGATCATAGTAAACCCCATACATGATGCTCAAGATTTGATGTGAGCTCTGGTCAATACTGCCTATCTTTCCTGTCAGGCATCTGTTAAGAATAGAGAACAAAGTGTTCCACAGAGGTGGTAATCGGCCTCTACGGAAGTCATTTCTCTTCCGTAGTTGGGTGTTGTACCCAAGCATTTCCACGAATCGACAGAGCTCTTCGTCTGTTGGTTGCTCTGCATAACTCTTCAATCCCAGAAGACCCCTTGTTGGTAGGTTGAATTCAAGTGAGAACATTGTTCTGTTGAACTTGATTTCAAGATGCTCAGATTTATCAGGTCTTGAAATGTACCCTTTGATAAGAGAATCGTCTTTATCAAATCGGCAACTTTGCCAAAATTGGTTCAAATAACGGACTGGAATTTTGTTCGGGGTTCTTGATAGTAGAGGGAAGAGGACATGATTCTCCATGATGTTCAGAAGTATGGCATGGGCTTCGCCGAAAGTAGTGGGTGAGGGGACCAAATAGCAGTTGTTGGATTTGATAGGAAGAATGGCTTCGAAATGATCCTTTGCTATAAAGTTTTGCAAGTGTGTCGTCGGAGCAAAGTCTGCTGAGTCCCCGGAATCTTGTTGTTCAATATTTCTTGCAAGGCTGGGGTTTTCAGAATGTTCTGAATGTGCAGGGGAGTGTTCCGGTGAGTTCGCCGGAGAGAGTTCAGAGGATGTAGCTCGAGAAGATGAAGCCATTTGATTTTAAGAATAAGATTTTTGCAAGCTTTTTGCAGGGTTTCGCCGGAGAAGAAGATGAGAGTTTGTAAAATGTTTTATAAGAGGGTAAGCTTTGTTTTTATAGGATGGTAAAACGGTAGAATTCGAAAGAGTAAAATATATGGCAATGGATTAAAGTTTGGAATCCGCACTCGAGTTTGAGCGGCGGGTTCAACTTTCCAAATAAAAACGTTCCATGTACGCCCAATGAAAATGGGACACATAGGCCTTGTCAGAATATGATAGGACGTCGTGCGCGGCCCATTAATGCTAGGCGCGTGAGGTTGATTTTAGCCATATGAGTTTCACTCGCAGTAAAAGTAACCGTTATTACTACAGAGATGCCCAAGTAATCAGATTGACAGAGCTTCTGTAGTTTACAGAGGCTCTGTGATCTTGATGTTTATCCCTTTTTCATATATCTCATTGTTATCATGACTTCTGTGGGGTTCTTCTTTAACCAAAACATTTGTAAAGGCATTGGAGAGGATAAAATCGGATTTTTGTGAAGAAATTTGCTTCGCAGAGGTTTTGTGGCTCTGTTGGAACTTGCAGAAGTTCTGTGAGAGCCAGCAGAAGCTCTATGAGAGAAAAATTCTCATAACAAAAATTTTAATAATATTTTTGATCATCCAATTTTTGATTTGGTTTAAGAGATGTTTTTTGGACATATTTGAAAGTTTGTGTCCGAGAAAACTGTTAAAAAAACGGTTTGTCCGAGAAGGTCATGGTCTGCGTTTTCGGTTTCCGAGATAACATTTCAAAAGATCGACAGAGGGTTAATTTGTGATCACATAGCATATTTCTTGCAGAACCTCTGTTGAGCTCAGCAAAAGCTCTATGACCTTAAATTTCTCCTAATTCGAATTTTGTGAAACCTTTTGAGCTTTTGATTTTTGAAATGTTATTCACAGTATATTTAGGACATATTTGACAATTCTTGTCCTAGAAATTTTTTTCCAAAAACCTTTTGTGCGAGAGACATACCTTTTGGTTCTTCTTTTCTCGGCAGTGATATCTGACTTCTGTCGATATGGAGTCATCGACATTTTTCTTTGGCTTTCCCTTGAAAGTTTTATCTCTTTAGATCATTTCAGGGTTCCCTATTGCTCCCCCTTGATCTAATCACCTCTGTAGATTAAGTCATTTCCTTTTGCTCCCCCTTGACCTATGCTTGGATCAAAGAATGATAAGTTTTGCATAGAACATAGGTCATGTTTTTCAGAGGTTCTGTAGGGGTCCTCAGAGGTTCTGAGTTGACTTACAGAAGCTCTGTGATTTTAAGAACTATTTAAGGTTTTAAGAATTTACATACAGAAGTAGAATCAATCAAAGCAATAAATTAAGCAATGTATTTACTTATTATTTACAGAAGATAAAGCTATACTTACAGAGGATTTTCACACCATGTTAATCATTCCTAACTTACCCACCAAGAAGTTGAATCTTTTCTCGTCTAATGCTTTGGTGAATAAGTCAGCGAGTTGATATTCTGTGGGCACGAAATGCATTTCGATTGTACCGTATTCAACATGATGTTTCAAGAAATGATACCTTATATCGATATGCTTGGTTTTTGCACAGGGTTGGCAGAGATAGCAATAGCACTTTTGGAATCACAGAAGATGGGTATTTTGAACAGAATGTGGCCGTAGTCTTTTAGCTGAGTCTTCATCCATAGAACCTGAGAACAACAGCTAGCGGCAGCAACGTATTCAGCTTCTGCAGTGGATGTGGAGACACAATTCTGCTTCTTGGAGGTCCAACTGACTAGTTTACCACCTAGGAATTGACAACTCCCAGAGGTACCCTTTCTGTCGAGCATGCATCCTCCATAGTCTGAATCTGTATAAGCTTTATGACTAAAACCAGAGTTCTGTGGATACCAGAGACCAAGATTATTGGTCCCCTTCAGGTATCTAAAGATTCTTTTTACAGCATCATAATGTGATTTCTTTGGATTAGCTTGATAACGTGCACAAAGACATGTGCCATGCATAATGTCAGGTCTGCTTGCTGTTAAGTATAACAGAGATCCAATCATGCCTCTGTAGAGAGTACATTCTACAGAAATACCATTTGGATCTAAGAATAACTTATTTCCAGTGGCCATTGGAGTCTTCATTGCAGAGGTATCAGAGAGATTATATTTTAAAAGTATGTCAGAGACATATTTGGCTTGATTTATAAAAATTCCCTCTGAAGATTGTTTGACTTGAAGTCCGAGGAAGAATGTTAATTCTCCCATCATACTCATTTCAAACTCACTTTGCATGAGTTTTTCAAAAATTTTGCACTCTTCTGAATTTGTAGACCCAAAAATTATGTCATCTACGTATATTTGTACAAGCATTGTCTCACTATTTTTGAGTTTATAGAATAAGGTAGTATCTGTTGTACCTCTGTTGTAGCCATTGACTAGAAGGAAGGTAGAAAGGCGTTCGTACCATGCTCTTGGAGCATGTTTCAGTCCGTATAGAGCCTTTTCAAGGTAGTATACATGCCTTGGAAACTTTGAGCTTTCAAAACCTGGTGGCTGATTTACGTAAACCTCTTCTTGGATTTCACCGTTTAGAAAAGCTGATTTTACGTCCATCTGATAGACTTTAAAACCTCTGTGGGCTGCGAAGGCTAAGAATATTCTTATTGCTTCGAGACGTGCGACAGGGGCAAAAGTCTCATCGTAGTCTATGCCTTCTTCTTGTCTATATCCTTTTGCTACTAATCTTGCTTTGTTTCTGACGACCACTCCATCTTCATCCTTCTTGTTTCTGTAGACCCATTTAGTCCCAATGGCCTGTTTCCCTCTTGGCAGAGGTACTAAAGTCCATACTCTGTTACGCTCAAATTGCAGAAGTTCTTCTTGCATGGCGTCTACCCAGTTTGGGTCATCTAGGGCTTCAGAAATCTTCTTTGGTTCTATAACACTAATAAAATTTGTAAAGAAACAAAAATTAGCAGTGGCAGACCTTGTTTTTACTGAGTCAGAAGGTTCTCCAATTATTTGGCTTGGAGGATGGCTTTTTGTCCACTGAGTTGTGTGTGGAAGATGATCATCAATGTCATCAAAACTTTCTTCAGAGGCTTCTTGTGTTTCTTCTTGTGCAGCCTCTGATGTTCTTCGTGCCTTGGTAGTTGATTCTACCGTTTGTGGAATGATTGGTACGAGTGGTGGTGGAGTTTGTTCCTCTGAGGATGTATAGTCTTGGTCCTCGATCTCTTTTGTAATTGGTTCTTCTGTGGTTTGTGCAGTTTCTGTGGTCGTTTTTCTTGATGTTTCATCTTCTGTACTTTCTTCTGCTTCGGCAATTGCATCTGTAGTATTTATAGAAGAAGATGAAGCATTATTTGGACCAGTTAGAGTCATACCTGTAGGATTTTGTCCGACAGAGGATGGTTCTTCAGAAACTCTGATGGTTCCGACAGAAGGATCAACGTCATTGTGGAACATCTCCAAAAATAGAAGATTCAAATCTTCTTTTGTTCTTGAGATGTCAGAGAATTTCCCTTTAATTCCGAGTTCTGAGCTTATTTGCTCAGAAGTCATTTGGAATGAATCATCAAAAGAAACATTGATGCTTTCTACAATCTTGTGAGACTTTGTAAGGAATGTTCTGTAGGCTTTGGAAGTGGCAGAGTATCCAATGAATTTGCCTTCATCTGCTTTTACATCAAACTTTCCTCTTGAATCTCTGTCGTTTAAGACGAAGCATTTGCATCCGAATACATGGAAAAATTTGATGTTTGGCCGCCGTTTGTTAAGCAATTCGTAAGGCGTCTTGAGGTGTCTTTTCACAATGGTTGATCGATTTTGAGTATAACACGCAGTAGAAATTGCTTCTGCCCAAAAGTTCATTGATAATCCGCATGCTGACATCATAGTTCTTGCGGCTTCCACAAGTGTTCGATTCTTTCTTTCGACAACACCGTTCTGTTGTGGAGTGCGAGCTGCAGAGAAGTTCTGTGAAATTCCTTCTGTTGAAAGATAAGTTTCAATGACACAGTTTTTGAATTCTGTGCCGTTGTCACTTCTTAACTTCTGTATTTTGCAGTCATAAAGAACTTGGATCTTTTCATTAGATTTATCAATATAATTGGAACATCTGATTTCTTTCTGATAAATTCAACCCATGTGAAACGTGAATACTCATCAACTAAGACAAGTATATATTTCTTGCCACCTAGGCTCTGTATTGCAATGGGACCGCAGAGGTCGACATGAAGCATGTACAGAGGCCTGGTGCAAGACACATCTGTTTTGCCTTTGTGGGAAGCTCTTTTGAGTTTTCCCATCTCACAGGCAGAACATAAATGATCCTTATTGAATTTAACATTTGGCAAACCTTTAACTAGATCAAGTTTGACCAGTTTTTCCAATGTGTGAAAATTCAAGTGACAGAACCTGTTGTGCCATAACCAGGCTTCTTCACTTTTGCAGGCAACAAGGCAAACTTTGTCCTTGTTCTTTGAGTTGAAGTTCATTAGATATACATCACCTATTCTTTCAGCTCGCAGAAGTTCCATACTTGTTTCTTCACTTTGTAGAGAGCAGAAAGTTCTTTTGAACAACACATTGAATCCTGTATCACAAAGTTGACTTACACTGAGTAGGTTGTGCTTAAGGCCATCCACATATGCAACTTTGTATACAGAAACGTCTTCTTTCCTTATGACTCCATAGCCTTTTATGTGTCCTTTCTTGTTGTCTCCAAAAGTCACAGATCCACCATCTTGTGTTTCTTTGTACGTGGATAGTGCACTTCTGTCACCAGTCATGTGCCTTGAGCATCCGGAGTCTAGATACCAGATTGGCACATACTTCTTCTGCAGGACAATCACAGAGATTTAGGTACCCATATCCATATGGGTCCAATATTGTTAGAGTTTTTCAAGTTTGCCTTGGCATTCTTGAAATACATTTTGTTCTCTGCAGAAGAGTCAGATTGTTTCTTTGTGGGATTTGACTTTTGAATTGTCGTAGAGAGTAAACAGACTTGACTTGAAAAATGATTATTAAGTTTAGACATAAGATCAAAGCAATGACAGTATTGAATATGAGATGTAATTTGCTTGAACTTTTCATTGAACTTTTTAAACTCAGCCACAGAGGCATTACATTCTTTCTTTACATTAGATTTCCTATTACTAGAAGATCTATGAATACTCGAATGTTGTTTGCAAAAGCTCTGTTTAGGACCTGCCTTCTGTGGGTTGCTTCTGTGGTGAACTTCTTTCATCACTGTCACAGAAGAAAAAGATTTATTAACCTTGGGTTTTGAAAATCTAGAACTTATAGGATCAATAGAGGTCTTCTGTAACATTTTAAGCTCAACAGAGGTTTTGATATGTAGATTCAAATTTAGAAAATCTTGGCAGATTGGAATCTTTGTGAGTTTCTCTTTTGGAGAAATAGTTCTGTGAGGAACTTCAGAGGAGAATTTGACATCCTCTGTGTCACAGTGAATTATCCCTGATTTGAAATCAGTCTCTGAGTCGTCAGAGGATGAATCGTCCTCGTATACAGAGGTTGAGTCAATTCTTTCAATAGAGGCTGGATTTTCTGAGCATGTATCGTACGAGCTTTCTTCCTCTGTAGAATAGTTTTCATAGATTGCAGAGGTTTCTAATAAGATTTCTTCAGTGAGAGTTTTATCTATAGAAGATGTACAAAATTTTTCTAAAACGCTTGATTTCCATATTTCCAAAATTTCTTTTTCAATTAAATTTTTAAAGTTTTCTTCTGAAAAAATGGGTTTAAACTCAGGAGCTTCTGCTGATAACTTCTTTTCAACGTTTATCAAACAGACAAAAGCAACCTGTGTTTGGGTCTCTGGTTTACCAAACTTGAAGATACCAATCTGATCTTGTGTTTTCAGATATTTCTTTGGTTTGATACCTCTATTGACAGAGGTTGAAGATGATGAGTCTGTGTTTTCAAACCACACGTTAATCATCTTCTTATGTTTCTTCAAGTAAGGATCCACAGAGATTTTCGCCCGTTTGCTTACAGAGATTAGATTTGGAAAATCTGGTTTGTTTGTTTTTCCAATCACAAATAACGAGGACAGAGGTTTGTTTCTTTTGCCTTCAACACCTAGGGTGATATCATCATACCCTATACCTCGTCTCCCTATTTGTGAGTTTATTTTTTCATAAACTTTCTGTGCATCTTTATAGTTTTTAAGCAAAACTTCTCTTCTGAGTAAATCTTGCCATAATACCTCTCTTTCTCTTTGAAAGTATTCTTTAAGAGCTCTTATGTCAGTAGTTTCGCTCCTTGAAACTGAAAGTTCTTTTGTTTTATCTTTTAAAGTATTGGTTAATTCAGAAATTTGTTTTTTTAAAGGATCTAGAGTTTTGTTCCATTTCTTTTCTATTCTCTCTTTTTCCTCAAAAATCTTTGCTTTTTCTTGAGTAAGAAGCCGTACTTCTCTCTCATTGAAAGTGAGTCTTTTCTGAATACTTTGATTTATCTCTTTCAGTTCAATTAATTCAATGTTAATTCTAAGTGTATTATCATCTACAGAGGTAATACAAGAGTTGGAATTTGAAGTAGATACCTCAGAGTCAGTTAATTCTAAGTGTATTATCATCTCTTCTGTTGTCCTGGTTGTCTCTATCATATCTTTCATTTCCGGAACCTCTTCTGTTTCCTCTGAACTCTTTTGTCAATAGAGCTAAAGATTTAGCTAGTGACGCAAGAGTTATTTCCTTTTCTGCTTGCTCTTCTTCTTCACTGTCAATTATCACCATCTTCTTCTTCTCCTCTGTGGCTTTATCATTTCTTGGTCTCTGTGCATCCTCTTTAGTTTTACTAACCAATGCATATGGTGCAATGGTTAGTGTTTTAGCCTGTGCTATCTGAGGTTCTTGTGCGGCTAATGTTCCGTAAAGATCAGAGAGAGTCCAGGTGTCAAGATCCTGATTTGTCTGTAGGGACATAGACAGCTGGAGCCATTCTTCATTTAGACTTTTTAAAAACATGACATTGTTTTCTTCAGAAGTTCTGTCAATGCCTGATTTTCTGCACTTGTTGATTAGAGAGTTGAATCTGTCGTATGTTGTTTGCAGAGATTCTGTTGCAGAGGCTCTGAATGCATGATATTCATTGATGTACTGTGCTCTTCGGTTTTTTTGTGTTTTAGCACCTCCTTCCAACTGTCTTTCCAGTTCTTTCCACATATCATGCGCTGTTTCACATGAATCCAAGGATTGAAAGAGTTCGTTGGGTATTGCCATAATTAATGTCCTCTTGGTTTTCTGAGCAACTTCATCTTCTGCTTTATCTTCAGTTGACCACTCCCCTTTTGGCTTTGGTTTTTGATGTTCGGGGATTTCGGCAGATTCAGTAGTAGCAGGTACACGAGGTACTACTGTCATGGGAATAGGAGGAGGATTGTACAGATATTGTACTTGATTTCTTTCAGTGCCCTCGAAAAAATGGACCATTCTTATTTTCCACTGAGGATACTCATCTCGAAGGAGAGTAGGAGGTTTAGTGAGAGAACCAGTAGTAAAGAACTTATTTGTATTTGTCATTTTTGAAGATTTTAGAAAGAAAGTATGACTAAAGAGTTACTTCGATGAACTTGAAGATTTTCTGGGTTTAAGTGGATCACTTGATATTGACCAGATACACTTTTAAATCTCAATAATATCTATCACGAATCTTGATAAGTGGATCACTTGATATTGAAAATCAAGGAAAGCTCTGATACCAATTGTTGGAACCCATATACACTTAATCAAGATTAACAGTCTATTTGTTGAGTTTAGATTTTGATGCGGAAGCGTATTAAACTAACAGATATGTTTGATAGATATTAGAACGCACGCATATAAAGAAAACAGTAAAGAATGAAAAGGATTTCTTGAACAGTTACTGTTATTCAATATATAATAACAACACGAAGAACAGATTAAGAACTGTTGGTGTGTGTGAGAATATAACACTCAGATATTTGACAATAAAGCTTGAGAGTATTAGTGATTCCTTGTGTATTCGTCGTTAGGAAGATCTCAACATGAGACTTCCTTTTATACTACTCTTAGAAGACTATGAAGTATGTCACTGTTCCTTTTACGGCATAAATAGTGAACTGGATGGTGTGAACAG
Source organism: Saussurea involucrata (assembly GCA_033807775.1). Lineage (NCBI taxonomy): Eukaryota > Viridiplantae > Streptophyta > Magnoliopsida > Asterales > Asteraceae > Saussurea > Saussurea involucrata. The sequence continues at coordinate 116,444,457 of CM066319.1, forward strand.
TTGTTTGAGCCATGCGCATTTAATGGAGCAGATGTACTATTGGTAAATGCATTAAATGGCGCAGACGTCTATTTTGTACCATGCCCTATTGAGTCCACTCAGAGCTTGACACGTGTTTTGACAGTACTTTTCCATGCAAGTTGATGAACAGGTCTTGGAACATTAGCAAGATATTATAAATATCTTCAAGTCTCAGTGAGGATCACAGAGGCTCTGTAATGAGTTACAGAGGTTCTGCGGTCTGGTCCTCTGTGGAGCAGTCTTCGCCGGATTCCGAGTCTTTGGTCTTCTTTGTGTGTATGACAGAGCTTCTGTAGGAAGCCTCTGCTGCTTCTGTAGCTTCTTGACCTTGATTTCTCGGTAATGTCGGCAGAGCCTCTGTAAGAGGCTTTCTTCACTTAGCCTATTTTTCACTACTTCTAAATACTTCTATGATTAGGAAGATTGAAGCTAACAATCTCCCCCTAAGTAGTGAAAAATAAAAAATTTGAAATTGAGTTAAGTTTGGCTAAGTTAGATAAGACAGAGGTTAAACAATACCTCGAAATTTCTTTCATTTAGAAATATTGCAGAGGCATTTTACATTTGAGTACAATGAAATATAAACTTTAACTTTGTTTGCAGAGATTGGAGGTCTGAGAATCAGATTTTGGCATCTTTGAAATCGTTGTAGCTTCTGTTTTAGCCCGTTTTAGCTATCGTTACCTTTTGCCCTTCTGTGTGTATCCATAACCCCCTTTTCAGCCAAACACGCACCTTATCCGTTTCTAAACCCCCAGTACACCTTTAGCCATAAGCCTTAGCCAACCCTTATCCGAAAGCGTGTAAATCAAAGGCAGTGATGAACTACGAAAGATAGAGCAGAAAAGAATAGAACAGGCCAGTCATGAGAATAAAACGGGTCAATGTAACCCGAGAAATAGAAAAGATAGAAAAGAGGGCCAACGATGCCCCAACTGAAATAAAGAGGACCAATGAAGTCCCAACTGAAAAAAAATTAAAAAAATAAATAAATAAATATAGTTAGTCATATAGTATTTATAGCAGCTGAATAAGAGAGTCAAAGCGACTCCAATAGTGACAAAGAGGGCCAAATGAAAGAGGCTGAAGTAGAGAAGTTCGGAACTGCCAATGATTGACATGCCAATGATCTTTGAACCATTTTACCCTTCGTTTCTCAGCCATAGCCCTAGCCCCATTACAACCCTTGTAAAGACCTGGATGATCTTTTGGAAGATGTGATTACGGTATACGACCACCCTCATCGATATTCCCTGTCTTGCTACTTGACTCCTTCTGAGATCAAATTTTTGGACAATTGTGCGTCTTTCCTTAGAGTTGTCATGTAATAATTTGAGTATTCTTGTACATAACCTCCTTAAACATGACAACACGAGCGATAACCTAGGTTCGAGCGAAACGAGAGTATCCCGTGAGGTAGGGTCGAGGCGAAATGTTTTCCCTAGTATGTTTGGACTTAGTCTAACCCGAACGTAATCGGAACAGTCACGAGTTCAACTCCCAATGGAAGGTCATAGATCAAACGAAATAAAAATGAGGCGAGAGTGAGATAGATATTCACGGGTATGGGAAATCACCGATGCACCACCTGGTACCGATTGGGAATTGTGCAGTTATTATTATTATCATTTCACTTATGTGTGCTTTATTTCTATTTTATCGCTAATTTTCTTGGGGACAAGCAAAGCTCGGTTTGGGGTTGTTGATAACGCCACTTTTTAGCATTATTTTCAGTTCTCAAACCAATGAGATTGGCTTGTATTCAAGTAAAAAGCCGTGTATTTTACGGTCTATCTAGTGATCTATACAGGTTATCTAAAAGGCGGTAATCCTCGAGAAAAGAAGTTAAAAAGAGCCCAAAACGACTCCAAACGAAGACTAACGGAAGCCCAAAAGCAAAGCCCAAGACCCACGACCGAACCAGGACCCGATCAGCGAACCAGACGACGACCCACGCTGCAAAACTGATACGCGCGACTTACCACGCGACTTGCAAGTCGCGTGGCAAGTGGCGTAACCCACTGTTTCGCGAATTCCAGCTTTAAATCCGATTTTTAGGTTATTCATTCGGGTGGCAACTTTCACACGACGGACAGGGGCGATTTTGGGGCGATTTCTGGAGACTTTTTGGAGCTTTCAAGGTCACGATCGAGAGCCGATCAAGGAGACGTTCAACACACGAAGTAGAGACGAGCACGAGAGAATGGAGTTCATCATCTTACCTTTCACGATTTCATCTTTTACGCTTAATCATGTTTACATACACTTTCGCATCTATTTCTCTTGTGTTTGAATCCACCACCGACATGAACTAACCGGTTCGTGTTGGGGGTTGGAATGAATTTGGTTTATTAAGCATGTAAACAAACGATTTGAACTTTTATCAGTTTTTCTTAATTAATGAAGCATGTGATTTCGTTCTTAATGCTTTTGTGAATTTGGCCAATTTACAATTGATTTGTTGTTAGTAATTAAGTTCGAGAGAATTGATTGCTATTCAGAATTAGGAATTGCATGTCTAAAGTCCGAAAGGTGATATAGATATACCGAGTAAGCTTTAGTCCCAATTAAACCGTTAGGTTGATATCGAGAGATAAAATCTAGCCAGTTTAAACATAAATTGTGTACTTAATGTATTTTGGAATCCATAGGTGAGATCGAGAGATTAAACTTATCCTTTTCAAAATAAAACCCGTTGTTGTTCGAAAGAGAACGACGGTGATCTGAAAAGATTTGGGAATCATTAAGGGGATTAATTGGTAACTGTTTTGAGTCAGTTGTTTGCATGTGTAGAACCTGAGGATTTCCAACCCTCAACTTCTCTCTTTATCGAAGTTTCTAAGTCGTTTACTGTTTCGTTGTGATTTCGTATTCGTTGCAATTAAGTAGTTTTAAATCAAACCAATCTTCCAATATTCGACAGTTCAGTTAATAGAGCTTGTAGTAATTGTGATACTTAGTTCCTAGTTCTCGTGGATTCGATACTCGTACTTACTGTACGTTATTACTTGATTTCGACACCGTACACTTGCGGTTAGATTTAGGGGGGTGATACCCGCCTATCAAGTTTTTGGCGCCGTTGCCTGGGAACTACTTGCAATTAATAGCACTACCAGCTATAAGCGCTATTAGATTGGACATTTTTTTTATTTCCGTTGTTTTATTCCATCACTTTCAGTTTCCGGATCACTAATCTCGCTTACTTTCTTTCAGGTACTAATTGGTTTATGCCAAGGAAGGCCTGAGGGAAGGAAATCGAACAATTTGATCCGGAGATCGAAAGAACCGCTCGTCGGCTGCGTACGGAAGCTAAAGCTAAAAGAAATCTAAGGTTCGAGATGTCCGACGACGAGAGACCTCCTCGAAATGACCCACCATCACCTCCGGAAAGACGCCCTATGCGGTCGTTTGCCGACCCGAATGTGGCAGCGGCCCGCATAGGCATTCAAGCACCAACCACCGCGGATAATTACTTTGAGATCAAGCCGAGTACCATCGTCATGGTACAACAGAACCAGTTCAGGGGAGCGCCGACAGAAGATCCCCACGCGCATCTACGAGCATTTGAACGGATCTGCAATACGTTCAAGATCAACGGGATGGAAGAGAACGCAATCAAGCTAAGACTTTTCAGTTTTTCCCTAAAGGGTAGAGCTGAAATCTGGATAGAGGGTCTACCATCAGATCTTATCACAACTTGGGTAGACTTGAAAGCTGCTTTCCTCTAAAAATTCTTTCCTCCGAGCAGAACTGCCCAACTAATGGCAGAGATCACCCACTTCGCGCAATGGGACCAAGAAACGTTGTACGAGGCTTGGGAACGTTACAAGGAAATGATCAAGAAATGTCCTCATCATGGCTTGCAAGGTTGGGTCATCATCCAAACCTTCTATAGTGGACTCCACCCGCAATTTAAGAACGACATCACAGCTGCGGCGGGTGGAGCATTAATGGATAAGTCTTAAGAGGAAGCGTGTGAGCTGATCGAGAATCTGGCTGAACATAGTTTTACTACTCCACGATCCGATGTTAGAAGAGTAGCAAGTGTGCAGGAAAGTAGTGAGCTGAATGAACTGAAAGCTCAACTAGCCTTTATCACGAATCATCTGAATAGAGGTAATCCGGGAGAACCTGATCAGGTTCAGTTTGTGCAAAACTGGAACCAGTCGAGGAACGATCCTTTCTCGAACACCTATAATGAAGGGTGGAAAAAGCACCCTAATCTTTCATGGGGTCAACCTCAACAACAACTAGGTAATTCGTCTAATTCTTTTAATTCTTTTCATACTAACAATGCTTACCGTCCTTCAGGTTTCAACCAAAGGAACGAAGGACCATCCGGAGAGAAGAAGTCGGGACTTGAGGACATGATGATGAAGTTCATGACGAAGACGTAAACCACGGTTGAGGGATTAGCGAGCACGGTGAGTACAGTCAAAGCTGCAACCGATCAGAATACGGCTTCAATTAAGATTCTCGAGAGGCAAGTGGGACAGATTAGTGAAGCTCTACAAAACCGACCTCCCGTAACCTTTCCCAATCAAACCGAAAGGACTAATCGGGAAACATGCAATGCCATTTATCTGACAAATGTCAAGGAGCTGAATGGAGAACCATTACGAGAGTCATCATCAAGGGAGACAGGTCCGAAAGAGAAAGAGATCGAGAGCATTAAAGTGACTGAACTAGAAGCTGATAAAGAGTGTGCAATAAAAGAGAACTCGGTGGGTGAAGAGAGCAAGCAGTGTGAAGAGAACAAGCTAAAGCAACCACCGGTCTAGCCGGAAATTCCGAGAGTGCCATACCCGAATAGACTGAAAGAAAATAAGGATGATGTTAATTTTTCGAAATTTATTGATGTATTTAAAAAACTAACTATTAACATCCCTTTTGCAGATGCCTTAGCACAAATGCCCTCTTACATGAAGTTCATGAAAGAGATCTTATCCAAGAAGAGGGCAATCGACCACCAGTCTACAGTTGAACTTACTGAGGAGTGTAGTGCGATCATTCGGAACAAGCTTCCCCCGAATCTTAAAGATCCAGGGAGTTTTTCTATCCCTATTCAAATTGGGATGTTTTCTTTTAATAAAGTATTATGTGATTTAGGGGCGAGTATTAACTTAATGCCTCTCTCTATTTTCAGGAAACTCGGATTGGGGGAAGTGAGCCCAACATACATGACGCTGAAGCTCGCAGATAGATCAATCGTGTACCCGTACGGAGTAGTGGAGGATGTACTGATCAAGGTCGGTAAATTCTACTTCCCGGTGGACTTTGTGGTGCTGGATATCGATGAAGATGAAGAAGTCTCGCTTATTTTGGGAAGATCATTTTTAGCCACGGGCCGAGCGTTGATAGATGTGGATGAAGGAGAGATAACATTTAGAGTCGGTGGCGAAAAGGTAAATTTCAAAATGTTCGAGAAGATGCGAGGACGAATAGAAGAATCCGTGAAGAATCACAAGTGTGGGCGATCCAATTCTGCGAACACCTAGCCAAGCTGAGAGTCACACAGTCGTGCCACGACTTTAACTACGGCGCTGGGTGGGAGGCAACCCACCAAGGTTTGCGTTTTCTTCTATTTCCAGTTTTGAGTGTGTTTTAAATCAAAAAAAATAATATAAAAAAAATGTGTGAAAAATCGAAAAATGAAAAAGTGAAGCAGGGGCTTACGCGACTTGTGCCGCGGCTTACAAGCCGCGTGCCAAGTCGCGGGGCCTTCTGTTTGGTTTTCAGTTTTTTGCGTTGTGTGTTTCATTCTTCGTTTTCTTTCGCTCTCTTTTGCTTGTTTAGTTTGTTTTTGCATAGTTCCCTTCCCCGCCATCCCCGATGTCTTCCAACTGGGCGTTCCAATCTTTAAGAGGATCCTATGCGTCCGGGCAAACAAGTACGCTCTCATCTTTGCCTGTTTAACGAGTGGTGTATGATGTATGGTCTTTATTAGTTAAGCGAGATGCCACAAACCTAAGTGAACTTAGGTTTGGGGTGCCTCATTTTTCTTCATCTACACACTCAACTTTTTTTTACCCTGTGCAAACCTCGATTTCACCGAGGTTTGGGGTTGGCTTTTATTTGGCAAACCTAGGCCACGGCCTAGGTTTGGGGTGCCCATATTAGAAACTTTTGGATTCCTTTTTGATGTTTTGTAATGCCTTGCCCGTCCTTTTGATAACTGTAATAACTGCACATTGATTCGAGTCGCATCGCCTACGACTTTACTTGCACATTGGGGACAATGTGTGGGTAAGGTTTGGGGTTGCCCAATCGGGCCCAAGTTATGCACGTAGATTTCCTGCACATCTGAGTGTCTAGATCATAGTAGCTAAATTTTTGTTTTGAATAATTGAGACCAACCATTGTGGGAAGAATTTTGTGATAGTGACGTGACCGTTAGGGAAGGACCGGGAAAGGACATGACTAAGGACATTAGTGAAAGACCACCCGATAGTGAGTTTTGAGCCTAAAAGACGTTTTTCATTTCGAGGGATTCATACATCTAATTCTTATACACTTTTTTCGAATTCCTTGTCGTGAATGTAGAATGATCTCGCTACATTATTGCATTGAGTAGCAAAGACGAACATCGGGATATTGGGTAAGGGTATAGTAGACCATATCGTGTGGACCTTAAGATATGATTCCAGGCATTGTATGTTTTGTTTTAACCCGTTTTAGCTATCGTTACCTTTTGCCCTTCTGTGTGTATCCTTAACCCCCTTTGCAGCCAAACACGCACCTTATCCGTTTCTAAACCCACCAGTACACCTTTAGCCATAAGCCTTAGCCAACCCTTATCCGAAAGCGTGTAAATCAAAGGCAGTGATGAACTACGAAAGATAGAGCAGAAAAGAATATAGCATGCCAGTCATGAGAATAAAACGTGTCAATGTAACCCGAGAAATAGAAAAGATAGAAAAGAAGGCCAATGATGCCCCAACTGAAATAAAGAGGACCAATGAAGTCCCAACTGAAAAAAAAAATTAAAAAAAAATAAAAATATATACAGTTAGTCAGATAGTATTTATAGCAGCTGAATAAGAGAGTCAAAGCGACTCCAATAGTGACAAAGAGGGCCAAATGATAGAGGCTGAAGTAGAGAAGTTCGGAACTGCCAATGATTGACACGCCAAGGATCTTTGAACCATTTTACCCTTCGTTTCTCAGCCATAGCCTAGCCCCATTACAACCCTTGTAAAGACCTGGATGATCTTTTGGAAGATGTGATTACGGTATACGACCACCCTCATCGATATTCCCTGTCTTGCTACTTGACTCCTTCTGAAATCAAATTTTTGGACAATTGTGCGTCTTTCCTTAGAGTTGTCATGTAATAATTTGAGTATTCTTGTACATAACCTCCTTAAACATGACAACACGAGCGATAACCTAGGTTCGAGCGAAACGAGAGTATCCCGTGAGGTAGGGTCGAGGCGAAATGTTTTCCCTAGTATGTTTGGACCTAGTCTAACCCGAACGTAATCGGAACAGTCACGAGTTCAACTCCCAATGGAAGGTCATAGATCAAACGAAATAAGAATGAGGCGAGAGTGAGATAGATATTCACGGGTATGGGAAATCACCGATGCACCACCTGGTACCGATTGGGAATTGTGCAGTTATTATTATTATCATTTCACTTATGTGTGCTTTATTTCTATTTTATCGCTAATTTTCTTGGGGACAAGCAACGCTCGGTTTAGGGTTGTTGATAACGCAACTTTTTAGCGTTATTTTCAGTTCTCAAACCAATGAGATTGGCTTGTATTCCAGTAAAAAGGCGTGTATTTTACGGTCTATCTAGTGATCTATACAGGTTATCTAAAAGGCGGTAATCCTCGAGAAAAGAAGTTAAAAAGAGCCCAAAACGAGTCCAAACGAAGCCTAACGGAAGCCCAAAAGCAAAGCCCAAGACCCACGACCGAACCAGGACCCAATCCGCGAACCAGACGACGACCCACGCTGCAAAAATGATACGCGCGATGGTACGTGCGAAATATGTGTTTTAATCGCAGTGGGTTGCAAACTGTCCACGGTGGGAAGTGCAAGTGTACACTGTCCACTATGATCGTCACAGCAAGTAATAGTTGGTAAAATACCAGAATCGAATCCACAGGGACTGGACAATCAAGACAATACGGTTCTCATGAGCTCCTTTTACAGGTTTCAACTAGAGAAGAAAATAATACTTGGTTTTGTTTGGTGAAATAGCTACTTTAATGATTTTACTAAGGTTTTAAAAGGAGGAATGTAGGTTAGATTTTCCCTAGATTTTATACCAAATACTCGGTCCTAAAAATGATCCTTGTATTCGAGGTAGGCATTTTCGCTAGAAAAGCCCGGTTACAAAATACTCACACCGTTAGATAAAAATCTCACACTTGTCGTATTTATTGTTTTGTCAATGGTAATCTCAAAAATGGACCTTTTCAGGTCTCGATGGAATGTGTAGAGACAAATACTCAAAGTGTTTTTAATACACAAATTAGATTGCCTACTACTCCAGTGGGTTGAGATTAGCTCACTGTGCCGACCTCACTTTCGTAAGTGTCAAAAGAATTCTTTCGAATCCCCTAGCATCATTCAAGCACGTGTCACTGCGTTCTACTCATTTCTAAGTTAAGAACTAGACTTTAGATCCTTGCAAGTGATCGGCTTGTTCGCATCTTTGGGTAAATATCGAGAATGAATGACCAAAATAACAAATATTCTAAGTATAAAGATTACTCAAGCATTTTTAATAAAATCCAGGTACTTCTCCTTCCTACACCCCAAAGGATATTTAGCCTTGCATTTCTGAAGTAAAGAAAACAAAAGATGAAGGTTTGCACATAATAAAACTGAAAGTGACTTGAATCAACTGCTCACAGTGGGGAGTGAGAAGTTGTCCCTGCACTGTGTAGTTCGAATTACAATTAAACTAAGAAAGTAAATTACTAAAAATTAAAGCTAGATACTGCAGTAAATAAAAGACTAAAGCTAATATGGTAATTGAGAGAATTTAACACTAAAAGTATTCAAGGATGATAACCAAGCATCCATTTAATGGCACCCAAGTGCTCCTTTATATACTAGGAGAAGGAGTTGGGTATTACACAAAAGAGGTGGGTCTTCTAATGGGTAAAGACTGCTGTGTTATGGCAGCGTTCAGCTCTAATGGGCAATCCTTTTATCCAATGGTCCCTTTTCCAAGTCAATCTCCAAGTACAAAGAGGTGTACTTGATGCTATCTTTAATGAGAACTACCTTGTACTTCTCCAGCCATTTCTCTGCCATATGAACCTTCCTCCTCTAGAAAATTAGATCCCAACTAATAGTTTCTTTTTTATCAGTTCGAAGAGTGGGGACCCGGAGTGGGCACAACAGTGGTCACTGCAGGATAAAACGTGAAAAACACCCAAATTCCACCAAATAATTCATTAAAAACTATGGTTCACTCCTTTTGCTCATTTTCGAGAATTATAACAAGAATGGGGGTTTTTAGAAGTGAAATGGCTAAAATTGACAAAAATAAAGTGGAAAATAAATGGAAATAATAACTCTAAAAATAGAGTTATCACAACCTCAAACTTAAACCATTACTTGTCCCCAAATAATAAAAAGAAAGAAATAAAATAAACAAAATGCACTAGAACTTTTAGGGACTTACATACTTCCTGACTTGAATGGGCGTTGATCTCCTTCCTTCGATACTTCCTTCGGTTCAAACTTGAAAATTTCACTTTTGTGTTTGACGAAATCTTTCTCTTGTTTTCCATTAATCAATAGGGCTTCCTTGGGTTTTACGGGTTTATGGCTTTGAATATTTTCCCAAGGGTTTTTGGCAAGTACTTTCAAACATGGACCGAAAATCTCGCTTGGAGATTTTTATTTCAAGAAGTGGGTGTTTTGGATTTTTCATTAGTATGTACGCACACTTTCAGGCTTTATTTTGGGTATGGCTATTTTTGTTTTTTGAGAGTGGGTATTCTGATGGTCCAGAATAGGCACACCATCTTTTTCTGGGAGTGAGCACTTTGATGGTCCAGAAAAGGCACACCATCAATTTTGTTAGTGACACTCCGTTTTTCTTCTGTTTTTGTATTTTTGTATTTTTTTTGGGAGGGGGTATGGCTTACCCACCTCAAACTTGGACTTCACAGTGTCCCCACTGTGGGCAAACTGGTTTTCGATGATTATGATGCTCACCATCATCGAAAAAGGGGGAGAAAAGTTTAATTTCAATTTCATGTCAAAGAATTTTCAAATCAAAGATATTTCAAGTCAAAGATTCGTGAACAAAGACTGAAGATTGGGGAGAAGGATCATGTGAAGTCCAAATGTTGCTGAATTTGGTTATCTTAGTTCTGAGTGGTTATCGGAATGCGCTTACACCTAAAAGTTCAACAATGTGGATGGTTTCACATCTTTCTGATCCAAACTCTAATCGTTTCTGATTTATCTTGTTCCGAATTGATGGTTCTATATAAAGATATGAAATCCATGTTCAAGACTTGAAGACAATCTGTTGAAGATTGTATTGAAGAAGGTTGATTTTTCAAAGAAAAAGACAATGACTTTTCATGTTTGTCTGAAGATTCTTCAAAGCTGAGTTCTTAAAGAGTGTCAAAGCATATAGTTCGCCGTGAACTAGTGGAGATAAAGCTACTTGAAGATAGTTTGATAAAGTGTCTGTTGAAGAAGATTGACTTTACAAAGAGCTGAAGACTGCTGTCAAATTTTTTAAATCTTGAATCCAAAGGGGGAGATTGTTAGAGCATTATTGTATTCAAGATTTACTGTAAAGTCAATGTACTGTATGAGTCTATACAGTATTGTGAATGCCTTTATACCTTGTATGTCATGGGTATAAATAGGCTTGTCTAGTTCATTTGTTTGTAAGCTTTTGTAATCTTTAGAAACCTTTTGTAATCCTTTGAGCTCAATAAATGGATGACATATTTGCTCTCTAGATTCTCTGTCACTACATTCATATCTTATTGCTAGAGATCTGGGATTTATCATTGACCAAACACATCGAGATCATGTATCATTTTATCAGAGATCATGTGATGAATGGTGATATAGAACTTCATTTTATCTCAACTGACTTTCAGTTAGCTGATCTATTCACCAAGCCTCTTGATGATACAAGATTCAACTTTCTCATCAGCGAGCTTGGAATGCTGAACTTTGAAGAGTAAAATCTTCAGCGGTTCACAATTGATCAGTGATAATAATGAACTTGTATAACCCTTCTCATCATCTACTCTCTGAACAAACTTGATTCGCTGATGTTAAGGTATGCTCTCTCTTACTCGATGACGTTCGCATGTAAATACAGAATTTCAAAACAAATTGCATGGCTGAATATCTCTTCCTTTCAGTGATACTTTTGATATTTCTAAATCTAACACTGATATTTCTATTCAGTGCTTCATGTTTTCAAAAATGTCCCTGAGCTTTCAAAATACTCAGAGACATCCTAAAATATGAAAGGACGTTTGTGACGTCATCACAACGGATAAGTCATGGCACGTTTTCTCTGACACGTTCGCCCGTTTTGACTTCCTTGTCCAATCAAAATCGAGGAACGTGTCCGTGTCATCATGAAAAACTTTCCCGCTCATAGTTTTTCTCTCTCTACTCTCACTATATAAACCCTTCGAGTTTATATTTTTACCCTTACGCGAACATCATCTCTTTCAAGCAAGAATTCTCTGTTGCATTCAAGATTTAATATCAAGAACCTGTTCATCTTCATCTAGTTAAGCATCACAGGTTATTATTTCTTTTATTTCAACTCATAAACTTGTTTTTGATCTTATTATTGTTATTAACAAATCAAACAAAAGAACCCTCTTAAAATGAAATCACCTCTTTTTCATGATTTTATGAACACAACCTTCATGGTTGTTCTTCAAATTTAAAACAAAAATCTTAAACTTTCTTCTTCATATGTTTTTCCAGAAGCTCTTCTTCAAACAGAAACTGGAAAACAAATGCTCTCTTTGTTTTGTATTTCTTTTTCAAAACAAGAAAAATCCTAATCTTCATTAAGGCATCTTGTGTCTGAATGAAATGGACAAAACTCAAAAACATCTTTTTGGAAAATCTTTCCACATTAATACATTTTTGTTCATCTTCTTCGTGGTTATATGTGTTAAACAGAAATGGCATCTACTACTGACACTCCTACTGCAAAGTCTCCCACTGCCGCTGAGGTTACTGAATTCACAAAAGCTCCTCAGGTTATGTTCGATCTCAAGAAAGTTACCTATCAAAGCAATAATCCCTTTGCTCTCTTCGACTTCCCTGAAAGGAAACAGGTCACACACCTTGATGACACTGTGAACTTTCTCAAGACATGTCCTCTATCGACAACTCTTACCACTGCACCTCCGACCCATAGGTATCTTCTAGCTCAGTTCTAGTATACTGCCAGAAGAGATGAGGTGCCCTCAACCAAAGATCCCAAGAAATTGGTTGATGTCATTCTCTGTGACCCCAAACATGGAACCTCCAAGATCACCCCGTTTCATATCAGGCGTGCTCTAAACCTTCCTGGCAGTACCAAAGAAAACCGTTTTGTCCATCTACCAAATCCCAAAAACAACCCTGCTGATAAGGAAACCCTGATTGCATTCTTTGATGCAATGAACTATACGTGGGACACAGGGAAAGATGGAATCCCTGAGAAGAAGCTGACCGCTATCAAGAAGTCAAAGATGCCCAGCGAGATGAACTTCATCTTCGCTCACCTGATCAGCTGCCTGACAGCGAAGATTGTGTCAACTGACCAAGCATCCCAACCCCAACAGGCCATGGGGTACTCACTGCTAAAGGGTCTACATGTTGATTGGGCATCAATCATCTACAATGATTTGGCTTTCAGGGTGAACATGGCTGACAGACCAACATGTGTTCCATATCCAAGGTTTGTCAGTGCTATCTTTCTACACGGACTTGGGGATGAATACCCAAAAGTGGGTGACCTGAGACTCTCTCGGGTTGGCCCTAAGGTGCTCGACTTCAAAGCCCTGCCAAACGAGGTACGTCTTTCTACTCTCTTAACTCTTCTCAACCCGCTTACTTCTTCTACTTCTGTGGCTACTTTAGTGGTAATCCCAACCACTGATACCCAGGCTGCAAAGACCACTCCTTCTAAGAAAAGGAAACACTCTACTACCTCACTTGATTCTCAAAGGATCAAGAAAACCAAGGAGCAACCCTCCAAACCTTCACAGGTTGAAGACTCCACGACTCACTCTTTTGAAGAGTCGTTGGATAGTTCAGTGGTATGCTCTGCCACAGCTACTCAAGCCACCCCTTCCATCCTAACTTCAGCGTCTCTAAACGCTGAGGTTATAAACTTGGAATAGAACCCACCTCCTTAAGACTCTCTGTGGACTGAAGATGTAATTCCCAGCAAATCCAACGCTGATCCTCTTAACCAAATCCTTTTCTCAACCTTCACTCCTCCCACCATATCCTTCTCTACACCGAAAGTCATTCAATTGAGTGATTCATCTGCTGAAGAAATAAGGCGGATGCAGGAGTCAAACATAGGACATGCGGGCACTTCCCAGCGTAAAGGTACACAGGAAGACGATATGGAGACATTGACTGGTCATCGAAATATCGAGGACTTCATCAACCATCCCACAGATATACACATAACTCCAAACACTCCTCTCTCAAAACCCCAAACTTCCGAGTTTTCCTTTGTTCACAAGTTCTCAACTTTTTCAGGTCCTAATTTGGGAGATATCAACAACTCCCTAAAAGGCTTGGAAACGAAGGTAGAATCTCTCACCACCACTCTTACTGTAAACTCTTCAGCGATTACAGACGCTGGAGATGCTCTTAAGAAGCTGACCACCGAGGTCCAAGGCAAAGCCTCCAATGCTGATCTGGAGAAGGTGGATGGTAGCATTGGTCATTTTGCTACCACCCTCACTGAAAACTCCACCGCCAACATCACTCTCTCCACCAACTTTACAACCCTGTCCAATGAAGTCACATCATTGAAGACAACGGTTGATGATCTTCAGGGAGAGGTGACCTCTGTAAAGTCTGAAGTGACTTCGGTGAAGACCATCATGTAGCAGATCCTCGACCGCCTGAATGCTGCTACTTGTGCTCCTTCGCATTTTACTCAGGTGGATCGAGAGGAACTTCAAAGAATCACTCCTACTATATCTGGCCTGGAAGACAGATTAGGTAGGATTGAAGCCTGTGTTGGGATCTCTGGCCTGGAAGACAGGGACCCAATGCATACTGATGCTGCTGCTACTGTTGAAAAATGTTATTTCCTCCCCCATCCATCATGTGGAAGAGGGGGAGAAGACTAAAGACCTTCCCCATAATGTTGAGGGGGAGGAGAAAAATCTTGAAGATCTTCCCCATAATTCTGAGGGGGAGGGTATTGTTTCTGAAGCTGCTGCTGATAAACCTCAGGGAGATGAAAACCCTGAGGAAACCGAGAAAACTCCCTCTAGTTCTGAGGGGGAGAAACTCGAAGAGGATAAGGAAACTGAAGCTGTTGCTGATGTTACCGTACCCTATGCTGATGAGGAAGAATCTAAAGCTGAGGAAGAAGAAGACCTCGACCTTGAGGACGACGAACCATCATCATCTCCTAAAAATAATGATGATGATGACGATGATGATGATGACTTCTTCTTTATTCAGCCAAAGATGGTCCCTACTCAGAAAGAGATTTCGATAAATGAATCATCAGGGGAGCGGACAAAGCCTGCAGCGACTGAAATTGATAAAATCAAAAACAAAGGCCTCGCTGCAGACAATCTGACGATCTTGCTTCAAAAGCCAGTTTGTCAGGTACACTACTTTCTATTCCCTTACACTGCATCCCTCCTCTATCCCTTCTCAACCTCAATTCTCCTCTCCATAAAACCTCTATACACTTAAACCCCATTCTTTTCTCTATCTATTTTCTTCCCAAATAATCTTACTTAAACGATCGCTGTGTTTTAGCTAGTCCTCTCCCCTGCTTGAGGATCCAGCTGAAGTTCCATCCACTGTATCAACAATAAATCCAGCTCCTATCACTGAAGAAATAATCCCAGTCTTGGATCTCCCTGAGACTGATGAACCTGAAGAACACCTGCTCTCTCACAAAAACAGACCTTCCTTAGCTCCTCAAATGCTAAGTGAAGAAGACCTGAAGAAGAGAGAAGCCATGATCAAACAGCTTGAAGATCAGCGAATCATCCTTCCTCGAGACAAAATCCCTTCTCCTAAGTTCAGACTTTCAAGGAAAAAATACACTGATCATCTCGTGGCTGAAAAAAACTCACTGATCGAAGGAAAGCTGAAGAACAAGTTAAGGCCTACGCCATCCAGCTTGTCCAACAATCGGTGAAGGATCCTGATCTGAAGAGAACTCCCATTGAAGTCCAACATCACTTATGGGAAGACGCTCAGAAGATCATCGAAGAAAAGACCAAGGTATCTGATTCTACCTTGGAATGGTTCAAAGAAATACTGGACTATCGATCTAAGCCAGCCAGAATAAACAAAGTGAACATCAGGGGAAGAACGACCATAGGCGTTCCTGTCGTTGAAGTTGACATATTCAGAGAAGATGGTACCAAACAAACCATCTATGCTGCTACGATCAAGAAGTATGGTCTCTCTGAATATTTGGAGATGCAAATAGCCATTCAGCGATCTCGCTCACAACATAAAAGCCATGTCGAGAAAATTATAAATTCTCAGATCGACTTGGTTTCTTCTGCTGTGGATATTGCTCCTCCTACTAATCCAGAAAAACGAAGAAGGGCCTCTGCAAAGAAAAAGATAATATCTTCAGACCCAGGTCCTCCTATCCGGAACGAAACAGGTATTGGCTTCTCACGTGCTGAAGTACTTGGTCCTAAACCTGACCTCTGAGCGCTTGACACCTCCCTGCCTCCTGGTGAACGCTTCATTCCTGGAAAAGTCATAAGCGAACCGTATGGTATCTTCTTTACCGACTATGATGGTGGAGAACGCTTTCAACGCATCTCTGAGCTTCCCATCACACCAATCGAACATCTCAGGGATCTCATCTATTGGTGTGAATTCAGACGCGATCTTCAGGCACGATATCTCAAGCCCCTAATCTTTGCTGAAGCAAAGAACAAACGGGATCTTGGAGAAACTGTCCCTGACTGGATGATACCTAAAAGAAAGACCCTTGATGAACTTCTCATTAAGGAAGAACCTTAAAGCTGATAGGAATGCCTTGTAATTCTTCCTTCTTTATCAGCTTACATCTTTTGTGCATGTAAATTTATTTGTTGTACTTGTAATTTTTCTACTTCCCTCGGTAATCTTTACGAAGTTTAAGGAAAAATTTCAGCGAATGTACTTTACTCCATCAGTACTTAAAAGATCCCAGAAAACAGTAAAAGGGACAAATATTTTATGAGTTCTTTTTATCCTTATGTTTTCATAATTAGCAACTTTCTTTTGTTGCTAAGTCATAATCAAATAGGGGGAGATTGTTGATCCAAACCCTCAGTGATTTGATAATGACCCTTTAAAAACACTTAGTGAAAATTGTAAGTAGACAATGTGTATTAGAGTTTCACTATTGCTGATAAGTACTATGTCTTTACAGTACCACTAATAGGAAACTCATGCTCTTTAGATTAAACGTTCATCAATAAAGCGTTGAGTTTGTTCAGTCTTATTGATGATCGCTGATAAATTTAGTTGTTTACTTATGATCCCTGAAGACAAGTTTCACGTCAAATATGTTCTACGCTGAAGTCGAAGATCAAGCTCAAGAACAGTGACAAGTCTACTAATGAACTTATGCGGATATCAGCGAAGCCAAGATTTGTCCACTCAACGTGAAGTTACAAGTAGAAGACTTCAACGATCGCTGAGCTTTGTCACTCGCTGATAAAGTACTGTTCAGTAATTGCTGATCATGAAGTTTCCTCTGCAAGTTACTTTTGTCTTAGCTCCCTTGCACGCCTCCGTACGATAATGTCAGAAAGGACATCCCTTTTGTCCAGGATCGTACTACCAACTCTGATTCTACACTGTACATCATGCGTCTACTAAGGATGTCTACAAAGGTCAAACCATGCAACCAATCAGCTGCTGCCACATGTAAAGTTATACTGCTTTGCATTAAATGAATGCAGTATATAAGAAGAACCCTACTTCAGAAATGAAGTGCTCAGCCATCTTCTTCTTTCTTACTATGTGTGTTAGAATATTTCTCTTTAATATTCTTATCTTCTTTCTGTCTTAATTCTAGTGCAATAAACATAGTGTTTCTCATAACTTGTTTAGATTAGGTTTACTCCTTAATCTTGTTCCGCAACAAGCTGTAAATTGTTTGATAAATATCAATAAACAATTTAGAAAAGTAAAATATGTGTGTTTGTATTCAACCCCCCCTTCTACAAACTTGTATAACTCTCTGTGACCAACAGTTTGTATTCCACCCCCCCCCCCCTCTACAAACTTGTATAACCCATTTGGGACC
The DNA here is from genome assembly GCA_033807775.1 of Saussurea involucrata. NCBI lineage: Eukaryota > Viridiplantae > Streptophyta > Magnoliopsida > Asterales > Asteraceae > Saussurea > Saussurea involucrata. The sequence goes on from CM066319.1 coordinate 116,461,969, forward strand.
AAGAAGTGGTGTTAGAGCAGTTTGTTTAACCTAATAAACAATATCTTGCTTTTACTATCTCTTTTTCTCTTCGTTGCTATTTTCTCATTATGGCAAACTCCACAAATACAAACTATATCGATAATGGCTCTTTTACAAAACCCCCTAGGTTCTCCAAAGATAACTTCAATCTCTGGAAGAATAGGATGATGCTCTTATTGGAAGGTGTAGATCACACTATACCTTACTACATTGAAAATGGACCATATGTTCCTTTCATTATAGACCCTGTTGTTCTAGCCACTGCTACCAGACCTGCTGTCCCTGAACGAATCCTTCCTAGGGAAGTTCACATGTGGACTGATGAAGACAAGAAGAAGGTGGCCATCGACACTAAGGCCAGATCTATCATCTCAATGGCTCTTCCTGATGAAGTCTATCACTCCATCATGAACCTGAAGACCTCAAAAGCCATGTGGAACACTATATGTGTTCAATATGAAGGTACATCTGAAGTCCAGGATTCAAGAAAGATCAACCTGGTAAGACAGTACAAAAGTTTCATCTGTGGTAAGAATGAAACCCTCTCTAAACTACATCAACGATTTAACTGTTTAATCATTGACTTAAAAACTTTTCGTAAGGAATATTCTAACTTTGAGATCCTGACAAAGTTTCTGGAAAGTCTTCCTGAAAGATGGGACAGTTATTCTATGTGTCTTAAGCTCTCAAAGGTTCTGAAATCAATGACCCTCTCTACCTTATTTGGCACTATGCTCAATCATGAGCAGTCGTGTCATCTTAAGAAGAATCTTGTAAAATATTCCAAAAGCACACTTGTTGCTTTACTCTCTTCAGAGTTGGTACCTACTAAGTGATCTACAGTCACTATCACTGAGTTGGAATCTAACTCTGATGATTCATCAAACACTGATCCTTCAAATCTTGATGAATCTATGGCACTCCTGACTAATTCTTTCAGGAGATTCGCCAGAAAGAGTAACTTCAGAAGAAATAAACCTCTTTCGCTCACTGACAAGCCAAAATCTTCAACCCCTGTAGATAAGGCTACTGCTACCTGCTTTAACTGTGAAAAAAGTAGGACACTTTGCTAGTGAATGCTAGTGAATATTTGTTCCTTTTAGTGATTCTTTTGAAACTCTAAATATCTCACTGATATTTCTAATCAGTGCTTCTCTTTTTTAAAATGTCCCTGAGCTTTTCTAAAGCAATAGAACTCTCTTGCATTCAGATTATTTTATCAAGAACTTGTGTTCATCTTCTTCTACTTCATGAAACATGTTCGCATTTCTTTTATTTTCCATCTTAAAAACTTGTTTGTGATCTTATTATTGTTTTTACTAGATCAAACAAAAGAACTTTCAAACATGAAATTATTTTCTTCATGATTTCATGAACTCAACTTGTTTATAGGTTGTTCTTTAAGTTTAAAAATAAAAATCTTAAACTTATGCATTTCATACGTTTTTCTAGAATCCCTTCCATAAAAGGTGTTAAACCAAGATCTAATCAAGATAGAGAAGATAGAGAATTTGTCATCCAATTACATCAAGAACATGTTACATGATATGAGTTCAGCACTGTTCTCTCTAAAGGTTCTCTCTTAACAGTTAGTGTAAGTGTTGCTATAACAAACACTAAACAAGCTTATTTATACCTAGACACACAAGGTATAAACCACACAGTAACAACACAATAACATTGACTTTGACATTTGACTTTCTACATTAAACCTTGAAGACATATTAGCACTAACAATCTCCCCCTTGGATTCAAGGTTTAAACAAAATGAAAACAGCAGTCTTTGGCATTCTTGAATCTTCAAAACTTTAAGACTTCAGCTCTTTGATCTTTAAAATTGCTTGTCAAAGTCAACATGTCACACATTCTTCAAACAAGAATTTACGGACTATCTTTCTTCGAATAGGAGAATATGGATCTTCACACAAAGCATATTAATACACAAAAGCCCAAGTTCAAGAAAAAGAGATCACAAAATGATCAACCGATTTTTCTCAAACTCTTGAAGAATTCTCCCCTTATTCATTGACTTGAGAAATTCAAACTTCAGTATCGATATCGTCATAAAAGCACGAGTTCAAAAGAAAGAGATGTTGGTGATTTTAGTTTCATCAATCATTTTGGTGTAATTGTGATTTAATTGAGATCGATTAAGACGATAAGGCAAACATACGTAAGTTAGGAGGTGCGGAGTGCACACTTACAAGTTTCCATTATCATCTTAGATCGCCTTAAAGCGGTGTCGAAGTTCGAAAAGACTAGAATTTTCTTTGAGGGCTGTCGCTGAAAAGCTGAAAGTTGTCGCTGAAAAGCTGAAAGTTGTCGCTGAAAAGCTGAAAGTTGTCGCTGAAAGCTATCGGCTGTCGCTAATAAGTGCTGTCAATTTTGATCTTATCCATAAGCGGTTGTAACCGTTTTGTAACCGCTTGTAACCGTCGATTTCTTTCTATAAATATGTGATCGAGAATTTGGATAACGATATAGTTCTCATATCATAGTCTTTGGTGTGAGAAAATTTTAAGAATTATCCCAATACAAAGTTCGTGAACCCAAGGCTTATAGGGTCGAATTATTGTATTCGGAAAGTGCCTTTCCGACACGATTCTTAATACTATCCGGTCTCGACACCATCACATAATCACACAATTACAAAAGATCTAACATTCGAATACAACAATTTCTGTTTGATTAACGATGGCAAATCGAGAGGAATCCGTTCGTGATATGACTTCGAAATTCGGCAAACTAGAGAAGTTTCTAGGAAACGATTTTCGTCGATGGCAAAAGAAGTTGCACTTTCTTCTCACCACTTTGAAGGTTGCGTATGTTCTTAGCACCCCCATGCCGGAGATCGATGAAGATTCAACTTTGGAGGCAATCCGACGTAAAAACAAATGGGAGAACGACGACTACATATGCCGTGGGCATATTCTTAACGGTATGTCTGATGCTTTATTTGTTGTTTACAAAATGTAGAATCATCAAAAGAATTGTGGGATGTCTTGGAATCGAAATACATGGCCGAGGATGCTTCTAGTAAGAAGTTCCTTGTAAGTAATTTTAATAATTACAAGATGATCGATTCCAGGCCCGTAATGGAGCAATACAACGAATTGCTCCGGATCCTTGGTCAATATACTCAACACCATATGCATATGGATGAATCCATATCGGTGTCGAGCATAATTGACAAGTTGCCACCATCATGGAAAGACTTCAAACACACACTTAAACACAAAAAGGAAGAACTTTCTTTGGTGCAACTTGGGAGCCACTTACGTACTGAGGAATCACTACGTGTGCAAGAAAGTTGTAAGACCAAGGATAAGGATATCCCAAGTTCATCCAATGTCAACATGGTTGAGGAGCGTAAGAACACGACCAAGAAGAAATTCGACAAAGGTAAAAAACGGATGTTCGACAATCCCAAACATAGACCCAACAAAAAGTCAAAAATGACTTGTTGGATATGTGGTCGAACAGGACATTTCAAACGAGATTGTCGAGTTGGTAAAGGTAACAAGAATGGAGCGAGTACGAGTGGTGCAGGACAAGGGTCGAACGACCAACCCCCAAATCAAGGTCAAAACTCGATCATTTCTAATAATTCAAGTAAGAATTTTGTACCACTAATTTCCTATGCATTTTATGTACAGGATGATAATATTGCGTGGTGGATAGACTCGGGTGCCACGAGTCACGTGTGCAAGGATCGAAGATGGTTCAAGAAGTTCGAACCGGTGGAAGATGGATCGGTCTTGCATATGGGCAACGAGTCTAGTGCTCCAATCTTGGGTCGTGGTTGTGTGGATTTGAAGTTTAGCTCTGGGAATTTGTTGAAATTAAACAATGTTTTATTTGTACCTAATATCCGGAAGAATCTAGTCTCCGGAAGTGTGTTGAACAAATTAGGTTTTAAACAAGTATATGAAAGCGATAAGTATGTACTATCGCGGTGTGGTATGTTTATTGGATTTGGTTACTACAATTCTGGGATGTTTATGTTAAATATAATAAATGAATTTGGTTGTGAAAATTCTGTTTGCATGGTAGATAATAGCAATTTATCCTTTCTTTGGCATGCTAGACTTGGACACGTGCATTACAAAAGAATGCATGAAATGTCCAAGGATGGCATGATACCTTCCTTTAATTTAAATTTGGAAAAGTGTAAGACTTGCATGCTTACAAAAATCACACGTCAACCTTTCCCTAAAATTAAAAGATCATCTATGGTTTTGGATTTAATCCATAGTGATCTGTGTGACTTGCATGCGACTCCTTCACATGGAAATAAAAAGTATTTTGCTACATTTATAGACGACGCTTCGAGATTTTGTTATATTTTTCTACTCCATTCGAAAGACGAAGTTTTAGAAAAATTTAAGATTTATAAAACCGAAGTGGAATTGCAGCAAAATATTTTAATTAAAAAGTTGAGAACCGATAGAGGCGGTGAATACTTTGATCCTCTATATTTCCAATCTGTTGGAATTATACACGAGACCACGGCACCGTATACACCTCAACAAAATGGTGTTGCGGAACGAAAGAATCGGGTTTTAAAAGAAATGGTTAACTCGATGTTATCCTACTCCGGTCTTAGTGACAGATTTTGGGGTGAAGCCATGTTGACGGCTTGCTATGTTTTGAACCGGGTACCAAACAAAAGGAGTAAGGATACTCCTTATGAACTTTGGTTCAAGAAGAAACCAAACTTCAATTATTTACGAGTTTGGGGTTGCCGAGCTGTGGTAAGGTTAACGGATCCCAAAAGAAAAACTTTGGGAGAAAGAGGAATCGATTGTATATTCATCGGATATGCCGAGCATTTAAAGGCATATCGGTTCTATGTTATTGAACCCAACGACTCTATTTTGGTTAACACCATTATAGAATCAAGGGATGCAATATTCGATGAGAATCGATTCACCTCGATTCCAAGACCGAAAGATGTGATTCCAAGTACGAGTGGAATCAAAGATAGTGGAAAAGAAAAGGAAATCTCTTTGGAAATTCCCGAACCTCGAAGAAGTAAACGAGGAAGAATTGAGAAATCTTTTGGTTCCGACTTTCAACTATACTTAGTTGAAGGTTCATGAGATGAAATTGAATCTCAATATGCTTATTGTTATAGCATAGAGGAAGATCCAAGAACCTATGGTGAGGCCATGAGGTCTCAAGACGTCGCCTTTTGGAAAGAGGCAATAAATGATGAGATGGAGTCTATCATGAGGAATAACACATGGGTTGTTAGTTTTAATTAGCCCCAAATTTATATGAATGTTTTATAAAGAAATAGTGTCAAGGACTTATTTGTATTTGTTGAGTGTCAAGGGCTAATATTGTAATTAACCAATTGTTGTTTTTGGTTATAAAGTCTTGTCTTAGAGTTTATTAGGTTAAGCCTCTAAAATCTCCAAACCTCTATTTCTAGTTTCATACGTATTGAGAGAAAGAGCTTCATTTGTAAAAGAGTGTTTATCAATCTCATCTTGTAAAAACTCTTCTTTATCAGTCAATACAAAGATCCTTGCTATTATTATTGTTACTTGTTGAATCTGGGATCCTACAATTGGTATCAGAGCAAAGACAATTATTGATTCAAAGTCCAGACACAACCTCTTCGAATTCAGCCCCTGATCAGTTCAATAAACACAGAAGTAAGAGGAAGCTCAATTCGATTTTTGCTACTTCATCCCAGAATCTGTCTACAGCAGCCCTGGTAAGCGCGAACAGTAGATTTCTAGGCTGATTCATCACAGGTTCGAACTTTTGAGTTTAACTCTTGAATTCTTATGTTCAAATAAGTTAACCTAAACTGCTGAGTTTGACCTAACTGTGTTTAAAAAGTCAGAAATTAATCTGTGTTTGAACTGTAAATTTGAACCTTTGTGATATCAACATTATATCCGTGTTTTAAACCTTTGAATCACCATTAAAATTGTCTCACGATCTCTCAAGTAACATTTTTAAAAGAGTGCTTATCTTTTTATTCCCTGTTTTCATTTAAATGGCAGACTCTAAATGCTCCACATCAGGTCGTTCTAATATTCTTGATCTAAATTTCTATATAAGAGAATGTGGACTTTTGACTCAGGAGAAAGAAAAGCTTATTCTTGAAAAAACCAAGCTTGTTCTTGAAAAAGACAAGAGGGATAAGATTAGAATTGCTGAAGTAAGTATGCCAAGACTAAGATTTAGTTGTGATGCAGATTATAAACACTATTCTAAACTTAGTTCCAGCTTTCGCAAAATTATTCCTAATCTTGAGAAAGAGTTGGATGAAAGGAAAAAAAGCATTCTGATCGATTCAGAAAAGATTGCAAAGCTTGAAGAATCAGGTAAACTCTTAACCCGTGAAAATATTGAGCTGGAGAGAAAACTGTATGGTTTAGAAAAGTTTTTTGAAAAAGAGAAAAATAGACTTGAACTTAAATGTTTAACATTTTCTAATCTGGTTTCAGATTTTAAAAAGGTTGTGGTCTGTGAAAGAGAGAATTTTGAAAAGAAGAAATCTGTTTTTGAAACAAAGTCTGTGGAGTTTTCTTGCAAAATCTCAGAATTACATAAAACTCTTGAAAAAGAGAGGAAAGAGAGTGATTTTGAAAGAAAAGAGTCCGAAAAGTTGAAGGTTCAAGGATTTCAAGTGAAATGCCTAAAAGATGACTTTGAAAGAAAGAGATTATACTTTAGATCTGAAGTAAAGAGACTGACAATAAGGTTCTTTGATTTATCTGCTGAGATTAGGAAAGAGAGGAAGTTGAAATCTGATTTACAATCACAACTTGATATGTGCATTAAAGAACGAAATGATTTGGTTCTCAAATTAAATTCTGAAAGTTCTGAAAATTCTGTTAAAACAAAGGTGTTCTTTAAGCCAAACAAGTTTTCAACAAATCAGATCTCTACTCCTAATCCTTTCTATTATCGTAGGCCAGATCAATCAGTTAATCATGTTTTTAGAAGAGTAAAAATGGTTTGGATAGTCAAAGGCTCTTCACTTGTTCAAAATGTTCGAAAGCCATTTGTTTCTGTTGAACATAAGAAGATCAGCAAAGCACTTCATGCAAATCCTAACAAAATAGGACCCATTTGGGAATGTGTACCAAAAATTGTTTGATCTGTCTTGCAGGGATACTGGACTCCTTAATACATCTGTTAAGGACTCACACTTCAATGGATAATGGACTCTTAAACACTCAGTTTAAGACTCATCCTTCAAAGGCAATTGATTTCTGTGCACAACAGTACAGAACTCAGTCCTAAATGGCTTATTAGATCTTTTGCACATATCTGGATTTAGATCAAGACAGGGTTTTATTGTTCATAATTGTTTATAAATCAATTTGTTGATTTTGTAGAATTTTTTTACGAAAAAGTTCAGTTTACTGTGGTGTGATCGAACTCATAGTTCTAGGTGTTTTTAGTAGAAAACATTTCCAGAGAATGTGTTCAGAATCACATTTTGAGTAACCCTGTAAAATTTCATTGCAAAATTCTCATTTTTGAGCAAGTTATGGTGATTTGAAGTTCTGAAAGTTCAAAAAATTCACAAAACCCAAGTTGCAAAATTTCGTTGCAAAATTCTAAGTTTTGAAAGAGATTTCATGTCTAATCTAAGCTTAAGCTGAGAAGGAACAACAGCTTAACAATGTGCAGAGCTTAACAGACAAGCTGCTGTTCCATTCAAATCAGAAAAGTGAATTCAAAGCTTAACAGATTCATGTCAATTTTTGTGCAGACTTGAGTCATCAGAACTTCATCAAGGCTGTGCAGACATCAAGCTTTGCTGATTCAGAGTTTGTATCTGTAATTAAGAAGTTTTATGCAGACATAACAGTTCTCAGTGTTTAATTTGTCAATATCTGCTACTGCTATGTTTGATGCCTCTAGTTGATGCTTATCGATCTTAAAAGTGTGCTATATCTGATTTTAAATGGATGCTTAATCTGCTGCTGTTCATGCTTAATCTGCTGGTTAAGCTGCTGCTATATGTTGTGTGAAAACAGGAACACATCAGAAGATCTGATTGGGCTCAATCAAAAATCATATCAGAATGTGTACAGCTATTTGATCAAAATCTGACTCTGTACAAATTTTAATTGCTTGTACAGCTGCTGTGTAGAATAGGCTTAATACAGAAACAACTCACATCTTTGCTTAATCTGATGTCAAGTGCTTAATCATACCTCATTTTCTACTTCAAACTCTAAATTAGCTTTTTCATGTGAATCTGATCAGGTTTTGCTTTCAAACAGATCGGAGAATGCTCAAATATGCTAATCTGTGTGCTATCATTAACTTTCAGACTTTTAAGACCAGAAACATGTTGTGCTGATTTCTTAAAAGCTTAACAGCTTAATGAGTTTAACCTATCAGCTGCTGTTCAAAAGTCTAAGAAAGTTGATCTAGCGACTGCTGTTTGAGCTTATTGTACACACTTCTTAATCCATCCAAACTAAGCAGGCCTCTATAAGCTGATTGATGTTAAGTAGCTGAATAAGCAGCTATGAAATTGTTTGCTGCTGCTGATTTTTTTTTGTCTGCTTATGCTATATCCAAATAGTCCAGATGAGCAGAATTTGAAAAATTGCAGCAAAGTGTTTCTTTTTAAGCCTGGTTCAGAAGTCTCAAAAGTGCAGCAGATTAAGATCAAGAGTGCTGAACTCAAATCGTTGTTGATTAAGCTCGGATTAAGTTGCTGCTTCTGTTAAGCACAGCTGCTGCTGCTGCTGTTAATCGTTGCTGCTGCTATTAAGCACACCTGCTGATGCTGCTGTTAAGCACTATTGCTGCTGTTAGGTGATGCTGTTGTTTTAGAGAAGCTGCACATTTGTCCAACAGAAGTGGATTGACTAGCTGCTGATCAAACTAGCTGCTTGATGCACAGATCAGAAGTGGATTAATCAACTGTCAGAAGGAAAGGAGCTGCTGAGTTGTTTTTCAAAACAGAAACCTCATAGTTGCTGTCAAAAATAGAAAAAACTCGATCAGAAAACCATTATAGATGCTGGTGATGCTGCTGCTGAACGTACTAAAACTGCAGCATTGAAGGAGCAGAAGTCTGCCGCAGTTAGAGAGAAAATTATTGGTTCTGCAAAGTTATAGGACAGAATACTCTATGCTGTCGATATTGTTTTTGTGCAGAGATTATATGGAATTCTTCAACCTGTCCAGAGCTTGATCAGATCAGACTATGCAGAACTACCTCTGTAAATCTAGAATGCAATGTCAAAAGGTAGTGCAAATTTTATACAGAGCCTCTGTAAGGCTCTGCAGAAGCAGCCGTAGTCCATAAGTGCACAGAAAGCAATCCAAAAAGTTCAGAATCTATGCACGCCTATTATGACGTGTTCTCTGCTGCATACAGTGGCTGCACAGAGCCTCTGTGACTGTTTATTGGCTGTTCAGAAGCAATCCAGCAGAAGCAGAGCACATAAGATGTCAAGAAGCTGATCCAAAGCTTCTGTAAGGTTGTGTAGAGGCTCTGCAGAGGCAGTACAGAGGATGTGCAGCACGATATCGAAGTTCAGATCTGTGTATTTGGTAGAATTTTGGCAGAGGTTACTCTTCAACACATTGTAACATCTTTGGCACGACTTCGATAGTGGTTAAGAGGCCGTCGTGGACTGTTATCCATAGCTATTGCTACTATCCATCTGCTGCTTTGGCAGAGGAAATATAGAGTCTCAGAGAGGCTGGTTCAGAAGCTCTGCTGGTCAAAGAAGCTCTCCATATTGACAGAAGATCTGAAGTTGCTGCTAATTTGATTCAAACTCTGCATTCCAAACAGAAAATCGCTGCAGATTGTGGTAAATTAGAAATATGCAGAAGTACTAGCTTCAAAATAGATTAGGTGAAGTTCATTATAAGAATTTGGTCAGAGATTGATTGAAGTAAAGATGATCTTTACAGAAGCAGAAGGCTGCACAAGCTAAAAACACAGAGCCTCTATGAAGTCTCACAGAGCCTCTGTGCTTACAAAGAGGTTGTCCAAGTGCAGAGATCGATCAGAAGCAGATTAGACACTGATTTTTTATAGTCCAGGAGCAGATCCACAGAAGAAGAATCAGCTCTCAGCAGAAGCACATCACAGAAGAGCCTCTGTCGCATAGAGATCAACCTCTGTCGAACAGAGCACATCACAGACCAACCTCTGCCGCACGCGACCAAACCTCTGCCGCACGCGACCAACCTCTGCCGCACGCGACCAAACCTCTGCCGCACGCGACCTCTGTTGACCAGCCTCTGTGGACTGAACCTCTGCGACCGAACCTCAAAGCCCGATTTTTGTTTACTTGATGTCAGCTTAGCGCTGCTTCAGAAACATGCGCATAACTTTTGACTCGGTGCTCCAAATTACTCGATTCCAGTTGCATTGGAAAGATAATTCAGAGACGCACGACTTTAATGCTCTGAGTTTTCTCAAATTCAGTGATCTGATATGCCTAATTCACTGTCAAAGTTAGCGAATACTTGCTGGATCGAAAGCAACACTTCACTATCTCCATTGCCATAATCAGATCAGATTGAAGTTGCTTCTATACACATCAGTATAGAACCAGGAATTCAACTGAATGTTGTTTCTACACACATCAGTGTAGGACCAGTACCTCAACAGATCAGACTTTGACTGGTATTTCTAATCTCTAACCCCCAGCACCATGTTTCCTTTTAATTTGAATTAACTGTGCTTTTGATATTCCTAACAAATGAGGAATCATCAAAGATGATTACCAACACCTTTTTATTTTTACAGGATATCTGATTTCAAATTGCGCTTAAATGAGATTTAATGCTCAATTTGAGGGGGAGAATGTCAATCTGACCATGTACATCCAAAGGTAAAATTCTAAATCTTTAGATTCATCATTTCTAGAGAATGGCCATCTTTAGAATGATAAAACCTCTTTCAAATGGTCAAACCACTTCTACATACTAAAATGCTTTATCTGCTATAGAAATTTGGATTTTAAATGCTTTTCTGAGACTACAAGTAGTCAGTGTGTGGAACAATCCAACCTCTAGGACAACAATTTCATGGGATAAATGTGTGAGCTTTATAGAACTTCTATGGATCACTTAAACCTGTGTTTCCTACCAAAGAAGTAAACCTTAAGTGTTTGAGAGGTGAAGGGTCTACATCAAAGAGTGGGGGAGATAACTCATCTGAGTTTTTCTCATTGTGATTGAGAGGTAAAATTTAAAAAGAGAGTTTGGTTAGATGTGAGCTACATGATAAAAAGAAAGAGGGTGTGAGAACAGAGTCAAAAGAAATATACAACTCTGCACTATCTTTTTCTGAGTCGGGCAAACCACATTTCTGATTTATCACAAATTTTTGGTGATTGTCATTGAAACAGGCAATTAGCCCATGCCAACTCTTGAATTAACCCCACCAGCTACTCACTTCCTTCTCCACAAGGAACTGTTTCACTTTTCCACGGGGAAGCAGCACATATGCTATCTGATCTTTCTTTGGAAGGTTGGATATTGAAAAGAAGGAAAGTTGCCCCACCTTCACACTTCACTCATGCACATTGAGTCTGTGGAAACCTGTTATGTCCAAACAGTTTACACACTTTTGAGCTTAATAGATAATATTCTATTTTTCTTCCACACAATATCACGAATCTTTGTGATTCCACATGCTTATCTATGTGATATTGCCAAGAACAGTTTGAGAAGTTTATTTTTTAATTTACTTCAATGATAACTGAAAGTCCTGTCAGAGCTTCATCATTGCCAACTCTGATCATAGGCCACACAATTTTTTATAAACTGTTGTGATAATAGTTGCTATTGTGCTTCTATGTTAGATGATTACCCCTGGTTACTTATTCTTTAATGCAGATTCTCATGAGCAGAATGTATTTGCTACTCTTCATCTCATAGTTGTTTATCTATTATCAGTTACTACTCAAACTGGTTATACAAGCTTCCGCACATCAAATCGTTCTTTGATCGTTTGAGAGATAACTGAGACCAGAAAAGTAATGCAACAGTCAAGGGGGAGTACGCAAAGATCAAGGGGGAGTACGCAAAGATCTAGGGGGAGTACGCAAAGATCAAGGGGGAGTTAAAAATAAACTAAACCAACTGACATTGTGGAAGATCAGGAACAGAAGACTCACAAGACTTGAAGATTGACACACCAACGCCTCTAAAGAAAGCAAGGGGAGACTACAAGATGATGCTTTCTTTATAAAACATTAGGGGGAGATTGTTAGCTTTAATTAGCCCCAAATTTATATGAATGTTTTATAAAGAAATAGTGTCAAGGACTTATTTGTATTTGTTGAGTGTCAAGGGCTAATATTGTAATTAACCAATTGTTGTTTTTGGTTATAAAGTCTTGTCTTAGAGTTTATTAGGTTAAGCCTCTAAAATCTCCAAACCTCTATTTCTAGTTTCATACGTATTGAGAGAAAGAGCTTCATTTGTAAAAGAGTGTTTATCAATCTCATCTTGTAAAAACTCTTCTTTATCAGTCAATACAAAGATCCTTGCTATTATTATTGTTACTTGTTGAATCTGGGATCCTACATGGGTGTTGGCCGACTTACCACCGGGTTGCAAACCTTTGGGTTGCAAGTGGATTTTCAAGAAGAAAATGAAAGTCGATGGTACCATCGATAAGTTTAAAGCCCGGTTGGTAATTCAAGGATTTCGGCAAAAAGAAGGTATTGATTATTTCGATACCTATGCACCGGTCGCTCGAATTTCCACCATTCGATTATTGATAGTGTTGGCAGCTATTAATAATTTGGTAATTCACCAAATGGATGTCAAGACGACATTTCTTAATGGTGATTTAAAGGAGGAGGTTTACGTGAAGCAACCGGAAGGCTTTGTGATGTCGGGGAATGAACATAAAGTATGTAAATTAATTAAATCACTTTATGGTTTGAAGCAAGCCCCAAAACAGTGGCATCAAAAGTTTGATGAAGTGGTTTTGTCTAATGGTTTTCATTTAAACCAATCGGACAAATGTGTGTATAGCAAATTTGACGATTCCGGTAGAGGCGTCATAATTTGTTTATATGTTGACGACATGTTAATCTTTGGCACGGACCAAAGACAAGTCGACTTGACAAAAGAATTTTTGTCATCCCAATTCTCGATGAAGGATTTGGGGGAGGCCGAAGTGATCCTCGGGATAAGGATTAAACGGGAGAACAAAGGTTTGGCCATAACGCAATCTCACTATGTCGACAAAGTGTTAACGAAGTTTAATATGTTAAATTGTTCGCCCGTGAGTACTCCGATGGATCCAAGTGAAAAGCTTATGCCTAACGAGGGTGAAACCGTTTTACAATTAGAATAATCTAAGGCAATCGGGTGCTTGATGTATGCCATGACAAGTACACGTCCGGACATTGCCTATGCCATTGGTAGGTTGAGTCGGTTTACTAGTAGACCGAGTACTCATCATTGGGAAGCGGTAAGAAGGGTATTCAAATATTTAAAGGGAACCATGAGTTATGGTATAACATATATTGGGTTTCCTTCGGTGATCGAAGGCTACACGGATGCGAGTTGGATATCCAATGTAGAGGATCATTCTTCTACTAGTGGATGGGCATTCTTGCTCGGTGGAGGCGCCATCTCTTGGGCCTCAAAGAAACAAACTTGCATCACAAATTCCACCATGGAATCTGAATTTGTAGCTTTGGCAACCGCCGGTAAAGAGGCAGAGTGGCTAAAGAATTTAATTTACGAGATTTCTTTGTGGCCGAAGCCGATATCACCTATATGTATTCATTGTGATAGTGCTGCAACTTTGGCTAAGGCATATAGCCAAATATATAATGGAAAGTCGAGGCACTTGGGAGTGAGACATAGCATGGTTAGAGAATTAATCATGCATGGGGTGATATCCGTAGAGTTCGTTAGAACTCATAACAATTTAGCCGACCACTTAACAGAGGCATTGGCTAGGGACTTAGTGCACAAGTCCGTGATCGGGATGGGTCTAAAGTCCATATAGATCTTTATTAATAAGATACCCAATTCCCCTTTAATACAATGTTTAAGGTTGAATTCAATGTGGAAGACTTATTAATAAAATTGAAGCACATAATATTATCATCCCAAGGTATGTGTTTAGACCTGCAAGTGTTGTAAGGCTGGAAATTTTATTTCTTAATGATTCTTTTGAAAAATTGCATATGCAGGTGCAAGATATAAAAGAATCACCTAAGTGGACATGAAGTGTGGCCGCTTCAAGAAAGTTTTCGACTTGGCTTTCTATACGTTCATGAATGGATAAGGACACAAGGCCTTTACAAATGTGTCAAGTTGTGTTACCTAGATTTGTAAGAACATATGTGTATATTATCTTCATGTATTCAAATGGGTTGAAGGGTTCAATTCTTAGAACACCCCGATTCTCGAATATTTGGAATGTGTAGTATACTAAAATGAAAATTCAATCTTCGTGACATTTTCATTTATGCGTGTGTTTGAATTTTGCATATTTATAGTACGTTGTAAATCAAAGGATTACACTAAAATGGGGGAGGAATGTTGGTGATTTTAGTGTCATCAATCATTTTGGTGTAATTGTGATTTAATTGAGATCGATTAAGACGATAAGGCAAACATACGTAAGTTAGGAGGTGCGGAGTGAACACTTACAAGTTTCCATTATCATCTTAGATCGCCTTAAAGCGGTGTCGAAGTTCGAAAAGACTAGAATTTTCTTTGAGGGCTGTCGCTGAAAAGGTGAAAGTTGTCGATGAAAGCTATCGGCTGTCGCTAATAAGTGCTGTCAATTTTGATCTTATCCATAAGCGGTTGTAACCGTTTTGTAACCGCTTGTAACCGATTGTAACCGTCGATTTCTTTCTATAAATATGTGATCGAGAATTTGGATAACGATATAGTTCTCATATCATAGTCTTTGGTGTGAGAAAATCTTAATAATTATCCCAATACAAAGTTCGTGAACCCAAGGCTTATAGGGTCGAATTGTTGTATTCGGAAAGTGCCTTTCCGACACGATTCTTAATATTATCCGGTCTCGACACCATCACATAATCACACAATAACAAAAGATCTAACAAGAGATCACTAAATGATCAATCGATTTCTTATAAACTCTTGAAGAAGAAATCTCCCCCTATCCTTTCTTTAAACAAAGGCTTCTTTCAACATTTCTCCCCTTTGACGTTAAAAAAACAAATCTTTGACATGAAACGCTCTTTGACATGAAATGGATGTAGACATTTCTCCCCCTTTTTCGATGAAAATGAGCATCATGAGCATCGAAAATTCTTGTCAATTTCAGTCAAGTCCTTGTAAAACACAAACAATCTCCCCATTAACGAAAGATCTTGCTCCCCCTAAAAATAAGAATTGTAGAGAAAATTGATTTTCTCCCCCAGAAAATTTGCATAAAATTTCATTAGCGCACATTTTAACAAATTTGTACAAGGAACAAAAAATTAATTCATTGAACTACATTTTATAACTACTAACAATTAATCATTTGAACACCAAACAAAAGAAATTCAACTTAATGAAATGTAACAGATATTTCCATCAAGTGAAATCAATTGCATGCGTTTGGATTCAAAAACAAGACATCATTGCATATCAAGTTACAAAAGTTCAGTTTCAACTCCTTTATAAAATCTATTTGGTGTGCTAGCATGCGAAATATGATTAGCAACAAGCATATGCAATTCTAAAACACATCAGAATACTCTGCTCTACTCACACTATTTGCCCAAAATCAAGATTTTCACAAATTTACAGGATTATCGCGACTTTGTATTTTCCCCAAGTTTCAAGAGATGTGTGCTCATTGGCATCTTTTGATTTTGTGCACATTGGCATCTTTTGATATTGTGCTCATTGGCATCTTTTACTTTTGTGCACATTGGCATCTTTTAATCAAAAAGTTTAGTAAGAATAAGATACACCGTTAAACATGACTTTCTAACTGGTTCTATAGCAGGATTTGGGTCAGCGATCCCAGACCAGTTGGCCTTAGGTGCTAGGTGACGAGCACCCCTTAGAACTTACTTTCCCAAACCAGAAAGGCCACATCGATATATCTTAAACCCATTTGTACCAGTAGAACATGGCTTTCTATCTGGTTCTATAGATGGATTTGGGTCAGCCGATCCCAGACCAGTTGGCCTTAGGGACTAGGTGTCAAGCACCCCTTAGGACTTAATCTCCCAAACCAGATAGGCCACGGGCACAAACTTTCAAACTAAATGATTTGTATTTAAAACTTAGATCATCTCAATCACTTGGTTCTAAAACATAGTGCTTCTCCCATATTTTCGTTTCCATCCATCATTCTGACAAAAAGGCTTTTTGAGCATAATATTCTATATAAGTCTAGAATTACATAATTTTGAGCATTCAACATAATTTCATTCATGTTTTGCTGACCTTTCGATTTATTTCAGAAGTGAAAGATGAAACAAATTTAAATCAGATAATACAAAAACGCTTGTAAAATCACCCTTGACACACATTTCATTCATTGAATGAAAGTTGAAAAAAATTTCCATCTCATTGAATTAAATTTGTAAAGATTCAAATTTTCAAAGCAGTAGAGATAAAACATAATGCAATGTTACCTTTCACCACTTGTTCCTTGAAACAAAAAGATATGACAGTTAAGGATATAACCTGATAAGTGTGAGTTCTAAACTGATTTGTTTAGAAGTCTTAGTCTTTGAAGTACGGGTCCTGAACTGATTTGTTCATAAGCCATTGTCGTGTATCTCTCTCCCCCTACAATATACCGGAAGATTTATCAATTCTTACATGTATATATAAAAAGATAGAAAACTCCCTGAGATTATGTGATGTTCAATATAAACTTTGAATGCGCAAGTACTTCATCTTCCGAGAGTTCAACGCTTGCCTCTAAATCTGCAAAACAGATTAAGTTGATTTTGGTACCCAACGTGTCTTGGGTCCTGACTTGTTAAGCGGAGCTCTATAAGAAGGAAAATGAAACGTACCATACCAATATTGAACACTATTATTATTAACAAAATCATGATTTCCACAATAAGAGCAACAAATATTCTTTTGTGCAATCCTGATTAAATTGTTTGCGGAAAATATTGAATCAGGATTGACGAAAGAATTAACTTTCGTTTTAGAATTCTTATTTGGAAATGATGACTTTGGTACATCTTTTTCAGGAAAATTACCTTTGACTCTCCATTGCATGTTAATTCTTTTGTAAGAAGGAAGATCAGAAAATGACTTGGAAGAATTATCCACAGAAAGATCGTAGAAAAGATTGGAAGATCGAATCGGACATTCAGAATAGCTTCCGGATTTGTTGAACGACCTCACATTGTCTGATAAGTCATTTCGTTCCTTTGTCATCAAATCGAGCTCCTTCCGAATATCACAATTAACCCTCTTCTCTTTCATAATATTTGTAGATAAACCCGCCAAATTCTTGGTAAGCTTTTGAATCTCTTGCTGAAATATCTTTCTCTCTACAGAAAATTCAGTTTTGACGCTCTTTGCCTGAAATTCAGCTTTCTTTCTCTTTTCAAGCTCTTCTTATTCAAAACCAACTCCTTTTGAATCTCAGAAATTTTCTCTGACAGCTTCCCATTCTTAGCTTCAAAATCTTTCCTTTTCTCTTCAAGCACAAGTCTTTCCTTCTCCAACTTTTCTTTATCTAAAAATAAGACTTTCTGAAAATCTGAGTTCTGCTTGGAAAGTCTTAGACATTTTAGTTCCATATCTTTCTTATCTTCACAATCTTTAGTCTTTGTCTTCAACGCCTTCTCATGTTCCGAAACCCTTTTAACAAGACCCACTCTTTCTTTCTTGAAGTCTTCTCTTTCCATAATCAAAAGATTTTCCATCTGTTGCAATTTCCTTGTAAGCTCGATAATCTTCTCTTTATCATCTTCCCTTTCAACTTTCTTCTCATCCTTTCTCTTGAATTCAACCTTTGATCCATGCATAAGCTTCGTTCATTCATTCCACAAAAGCATTGGATTGTTTTTGAAACATTCAATTCGATTGTAGTCTTTGTGTGGAAGTTTGGAAATTGCATAGATCAAATTGGATACCGCGTCTCTATCGGCTTTCTTTCGATTAATTTCTTCTTCAGAAAAATCTTCTTCCCGTATATAAATGATCAACGGACCTTCGGTGAAAGATTTTATCATGAATTCACCATTTTCTTTCCTTGAAATAAAATCGATAAAATTGACTGTCCATTGAACAAAATCTAAATCGTTGATCAGTACAGGAGGACAGTTAACTGATTCTTGATAAGCCATGAAGAAACTGATAAGCTGAACTGAAACAGAATATCTGAACTGAAATAAGCTGAAAAATAACTAAGTGTCAAAAATCGCAAAAATTAACAAAAATTGCAAGCAACTATTGAGAAAAATAGAGAAAATCGCAAGACACTGATGTGAGAGGATTAAAAAATCGCAAGCAACAATGGAAATCAATGGCAAAAATCGCAAGACACTATTGCGTGAATCTGAGAAACTCGCAAGCTGCAAACTGAAACAAGAAGTTAAGAAAATCGCAAGTGAATCAGTGAAAGTCGCAATTAATACTTTGTGAAGCAAGCAACCAGGGAGGTGAAACACACAATCATGTAGGTGAAACAAGTAATCGTATGCCTCAAATGTTGACTTCTAAGCGCGCACACACATAGCTTAACCAAACACTCGTGTAGCTCAAATAAATTCTGTTTTGTGGAAGAAGCTTGCGAATAATAGGATGAATATTGCGAATTTTGATGAAGGTTGCGATTTGTTCAGATCTAACGAGAAGTACCCACAATCTTCAAATAATCTCTGAAAAACTAAAAAATTCTGATTTCAATCTTCACATACCAAATCGAAATCACAATCTAAACATTTCTTCTTCACATAATAACCTCTGAAAACCTCTGATTTTGAAACAGAACAGATCGATTAGAAGCAAAACTTCAAAAACCAAAAACTTTGGAAAATCCTAAAATTGAACCACAAATCCTTGAAGTTACAGAATTAATCTTCACAGATCAGTTCTAAATCAAGATTAGAACACTTCTTCTTCAATCCATAACCTCTGAAATCCTCTTAATCTCAAAATCAAAATATCAACCAGTAACCTGATACGAACAAACCAAAAACACTGAACTTTGCAAAATCGAACCCCAATTTGACCAAATTAGCTTTCGATCTCTGAATGAAATATGATCAAAACACCAAAACGAATCCAGAAAACCAATTTGTATACCAAAAAGATCACAAATCAACAAAATTTGATAAAATTTCAAGAAAACGAGATTTTCTTGAAAAATCAAGAAAATCAATCAAATTTTCTTAAAAAATCCTCAAACTCTACTGATTTATCGAAGAAATCCTTTCTCTAAACCTTGATCCTGCTCTGATACCACTTGTAACATTGACTTTGACTCTATAAATACATTGACTTTGACTCTATAAATCAAGATTAAATCTTGAAGACATATTTGTCCTAACAAAAGGAAACTATTAAAACAAGACTTTTCACTAGTTTTGTCCTTCTTTTCAAAACTAGAAATTCTAGTTTACCATTTCCTCTTCTAAATGGAAACTGAAAAACCCTAAAAATCTCATTGTGGAATCTCTTTCCATTTTAAAAAATTTTCTTCATCTTCTTCATCTTTGTGTATTCTGAACAGAAATGGCAACCAGCGACAACACCAATGCTGCATCTCCTGCCTCTGACAGTGCTGAACTTCCTAAGGAACCAAACATGCGCCATTCCCTGCACCAGATCCAGTTTCAGTCCAACAACCCCTACGCTCTCTTGGAATTCCCTAAGAAGAAGAATATTACCCATCTTGATGATGCTGTCAAATTTATCAAGACCTGTCCTCTGGCGACAATCCTGACTATTAAACCACCTGTCCACAAGAATCTACTCTCTCAGTTTTGGTACACTGCACACCATACCCAAACCACGTCCACAAAAAATCCGATCAAAAAGTTTGATGTAATCGCATTTGAAACCGAGCTTGATGAAGCCCAAATCACCCCTTCGGCTATAAGGTTAACCCTGAACCTCCCTACAAGCTCTAAGGACAACAAGTTCGTCCCATTCCCTAACGTCAACTCTGCTGAAGGAAAGGCAGAGATCATCTGTTTCCTTGACGCCATGAAATACAACTGGAACACAGGGTGTGACAAATAACTTGAGAAGAAGATCACGAAAATGCTGAAAAGCAAGATGCCGAGTGAGCTGAACTTTATATTTGCTCACATCATCAGCTGCATGTCAGCGAAGACGGGGTCCACTTATCAGGCCTCAAAGCCCCAAACTGCTATGGGTTACGCACTGCCGAAGGGTCTACACGTGGACTGGGCTCGCCACATCTTTGTGGATCTTATGGAAAGGGTTCCTTACCCAGATCGCCCAGCAGTGGTTCCTTACCCCGATTCCTCAGTGCCCTCTTTATGCATGGCCTAAAAGAAAAGTATCCGATCGAGGGAGACCTGAGACTCTCTCAGGTTGGCCCGAAGGTGCTCGACTACAAGCCCATCCCCAATGACGTACGTCTCTCTACACTCTTACCTCTTTTTCGCTCTCCTTCTTCTTCTCTTTCTGCAGCTACCAATGTGGCAGCGGTCGACTTAACCCCTGATACCAAGGCTGCAACCTCCACTCTTCCAAAAAGAGGAAACACTCTGAATCCCCATTTGGCATCCATAAGACCAAGAAGACTTCAAAGGAGCACCCCAAGCCTTCCCAGGTTGAAGACTCCACGTCGGTTTCTTTATAGACGACGACGGATGATTTCATGGTACACTCCACCACATCCGCTGAACCATCCACTTCTTTACCAATCTCAGTGCCTTAGTTTACTGAAACTCCTTAGGATACGAACCTCCAATCCTCAGCCCCTCAAAGCGCTGCAGAGGCTATTCCCAGCGGATCCAACGCTGAATCTGCTACCCACACCCTCTTCACAACCTTTACTCCTTCTCATTCTTTGGTCTCTTCTAAATTCATTTTCCCCACTACATCACCTTCACATGTCTTCCATCTGGACGACGGTTATGCTGCTGAACTACAACAACTGATGCAACTGAACAAAGGACCTGAAGGTGCTTCCTCCCACCGCACGCTGGAAGATGACATGGAACACCTGTTAGGCTACCGTGACATCAACACCTTTTCCAACCCGCCTCCACGTAACCTAAACACTCCTCTCTCTGAAACCCCAACTTATGAGCTTTCCTTTGTTCATAAGTTCTTTTCTATTACAGGTCCTAATTTGGGCACTATTAGCAACTCCCTTACGGAGCTCGCTAATAAGGAGGAAACTCTCACCACCAACATCACCAACAACTCCTCAGCGGTTACAAACACTGGGGAGACGCTGAAGAAACTGGCCGAAGCTATCAAAGACAAGGCTACAACCGCTGACGTCTCCACACTTGCCGGCGGCTTATCTAGTGTCGCTGAGGCCCTCACCAACAACTCTTCCACCCTCAGCACCCTCAACAACACCAACACCGACCTCTCCACCAACTTCAACACCTTGTCTAGCGAAGTCACATTGCTGAAGACAGTGCTTATAAATCTTCGGGGGGAGGTGACTACCTTGAAAGGCGATAAGAGCAACCTTGCTCATAAGTTTGGCTCATCGAACGAACTGCTGCAACAAATCCTAGAACGCCTGAATGCTCCCACTGTTTCTTTGTCCCACTTTTCTCAGCTCGATCGAGAAAACTTGGAAAAGGCAGTGGAGCACATCGTGAAGACAACCATTGCTATATCTGGCCTGGAAGACAGATTAGCAGCGGTTGAAAACCGTTCAGCCATCCCTGGCCTTGAAGACAGGGATACTGATCAGGTAGTTGCTGCTACTACCGCTGCTGTTGTTGCCTCCCCCATCCAACATGTGGAAGAGGGGTAGAAGGATAAAGATGAAGGCCTTCCCCATGTTTTTGAGGGGGAGGGTATTGCTGAAAAACCTCAGGGAGATGAAAACCGTGAGGGAACCAAGAAAAACCCCTCTCATTCTGAGGGGGAGCATCTCGAAGAACAGGTCAACTCTACGATGACTGTTGAATCTTCAGAAGACGATGAGGAAGAAAAGGCTGAAGAAAAGGATGACCTGGAAATCCAGAATGACGAACCTTCATCATCACCCAAGAATGATGATGATGAAGATGAAGGTTTCGTATTCCAGTAAAACCCAAAAAGAGCCCCAGCTCTAAAAGGGGTCGTCTTTAATGAACCGGGGGAGAGGACCAGAAATAAGCCTCCAGCGACTGCGGCCAACCAGGGCAAAAACAAAGGCCTCCCTGAGGACATCCTGGCTACTCTCTTCAAGAAGCCAGTTTGTCAGGCATGTTACATTCTTTTCCCTTACACTGCACCCTCCTTTACCCCTTCTCAATAACTATCCTACTCTCACTTAAACCTCTAAAAACTTAAACCTATCTCTTCTTTAAATGATCTAATCCATTGATCATTTTGTTTCAGCTAGTCCTCTCCCCTGCTTGAGGGTCAAGCTGAAGCTCCTCTCCACAACCTCGCAATAATCCCAGCAACAAGAGCTGAAGAACAAATAATCCCGGTCCTGAACTTCGATGGGACCGATGACGTTTTTAAAGAAGAAGAAGAGCTGCTCTCACACCGAAAAAGACCTTCCTTGGTTCCTCAAAGACCAAGTGAAGATGTAAAAGGAAATAGAGCAGCGATGATTCAAAAATTGGAAGATCAGCGCATTGTCCCTCCACACCTGAGTTTATTATCAAATAGGGAAATCGTTGAGGCTTTCAAAGCTGAAAAACACCTGGCTGAACGAAAGAAGGCTGAAGAAAAAGATAAAGAATATGCCTTAGAACTTGCTCAACGTTCAGTCAAGGACCCTGCCTTAAAGAAGGGTCCTGTCTATATTCAACGAAAGCTCTGGAACAACGCCAAGAAGACCAGAGAAGAGAAAACCAAGGTCTCTGAATCCACTGTAGCATGGTGCAAGGAGAAATGTCATTTCCGACATCATGGATCCAGAATCAAAACGGTCAACATCAGGGGAAGGACGCTCAACGATGTTCCTATCATCGACATTCAGATCATCAGGGAGAATGGTCACAAGGCAATCATCTACACTTCGTGGCTTGATCAGATTGGTTTCTCTGAATGGTTGGAGATGTGGATATCCATTCAGCGGTCGCGTTCAAATTACAAATCCTTTGTCGAGAAAGCTCTGAACAAGCAGATCGACTTAGTAACATCAGCCATTGATATCCCTCCTCCTCATCCAGTTCAAAATAGAAGGCCTGCTGCAAAGAAAAGGAAGAAACCCTCAGCTTCAAGTCCTCCTATCCAAAATGAAACCGGCATCGAGTTCTCATAAGAAGCTGTCCATGGTCTGGATCATGATTTATCAGCTCTTGATGTCTCCATACCCACTGGTGAAGATTTTATCCCTGGAAAGGTTGTCAGCGAACCCTATGGCATTTTCTTCATTGACTACATTGGACGCAAATGCTTTCAACGCATCTCTGAGCTAACTGGTGTGGTTTTAGAGAAGACCTGCTCGGATACTTCATGAAGCCCTTGATTTACAAAGAAGCCAAGAAAAGAAGGGAACAGGGAGTGAAAGTCCCTGATTGGATGGTTGTTGGATCCCAGATACAACAAGTAACAATAATAATAGCAATAATCTTTGTATTAACTGATAAAGAGAAGTTTACAAGATAGGATTGATGAACATTTTCTTACTATTGAAACTCTCTCTCTCTCTCTCAACGTCTGACTCTTTCAAATGGAGGCTAGGAGATTTTTTAGGCTTAACCTAAAATTCTAACAAATTACACATTAAATACTTAGGTTTTAAGGCCTAAGCCCATTAGCCACTAAAGCCCACAAATACAATTTGGGCTTTTATAATTTAAGCAAGTAATCTTGAATACAACATAAAAATAAAGTCAACAATCTCCCCCTTTGTATCCAAGATTAAAAATAGCCCGATCTTCCACAAAGTCAGTTGCTTCAATTCATTCTTTAACTCCCCCTTGATCGTTGCATACTCCCCCTTGACTGTTGCTTTACCTTTTTGATTTCGGTTGTCTCCCAAAGATTAAACTCAAACAATCAGAGAACGATTTGATGTGCGGAAGCTTGTATAACCAGTTTGAGTAATAACCGATGGTAGATAAACAGCTAGGAGATGAAGAGTAGCGAACACATTCGACTCATGATAATCTGCATTAAAGAACAAGTAACCATGGGTAATCATCTAACACAAAAGCACATAGCAACTGTTATCACAACAACTAAAATAATTGTGTGGCCTATGTCCAGAGTTGACAAATATGAAGCTCTGATAGGACTTCCAGTTATCATAGAAGTAAAATTATAAAAATTAAACTTCTCAAACTGTTCTGGCAATATCACATAGATATGCATGGGGAATCACAAAGATTCGTGATATTGTGTGGAAGAAAATGTATATGATATGTTGGGCTCCAAAGTGTGTAAACTTGTTTGGACATAACAGGTTTCCACAGACTCAATGTGCATGAATGAAGTGTGAAGGTGGGGCAGATTTCCTTCTTTTCAATATCCAACCTTCCAAATAAAGATCAGATAGCATATATGCTGCTTCCCCGTGGAAAATGAAACATTTATTTGTTGAGAAAAAAATGCGTAGCTAGTGGGGTTAATTCAAGAGTTGGCATGGGCTCACTGCCTGTTTCAATGATAATCACCAAAGAATCGTGATAAATCAGAAATGTGGCTTGCCCGGCTCAGAAAATGTTAGTGCAGAGTTATATAATTCTTTTGACTATGTTCTCACTCTCTTTCTTTTTATCATGTAGCTCACATCTAACCAAACTCCCTTTTCAATTTTTACCTCTTAAGCACAATGAGAAAAACTCATATGAGTTATCTCCCCCACTCTTTGATGTAGACCCTTCACCTCTCAAACACTCAAGGTTTACTTCTTAGGTAGGAAACAAAGGTTTAAGTGATCCATAGAAGTACTATAAAGCTCACACAATGATCCCATGAAATTGTTGTCCTAAAGATTGTATTGTTCCACACACTGACTATTTTTAGTCTCAGAAAAGCATTTAAAATCCAACTTCTATATCAGAAAAAGCATTTAGCATCTAGAAGTGGTTTGGCCATTTTAGAAAGGTTTTATCTTTTTAAAGTTAGTATTCTTTAAAAATGAGTCTAAAGATTTAGAAATTTACCTTTGGATGTACATGGTCAGATTGGCATTCTCCCCCTCAAATTGAGCATTAAATCTCATTTAAGCTTAATTTGAAATCAGATATCCAGTAAAAACTCTGAACTACCATATCTGAGGTACTGGCAGAGGGTGCGACAGAGGTTGATCGCAGTGCCGACAGAGGCTGATCTCTTGTCGACAGAAGCTGATCTCGTGTCGACAGAGGTTGATCAAGTGCTGACAGAGGTCTTCTTTATGATCTGCATGAACTTTGATCTTCAAGACTGTATCTGATCTTTTGAGTATCTGAAAACTTCACAGAGCTCTGATGATGATTTTAGTGAAACACAACTTTCTGTACAGAAGATGTATACTGACTTTAGCAGAGATTCTGACCAAGAATAACACTGATTCAGACCAATCTCAAAACACGAACATTGTTCATCTTTGTCTTAGGAATCCAACGCATCTGAACTCATCAAATTTGGAGCTTATAGGACGGAGTTCTGTTGAAAATACGTCGGGTGCGCAAAGCTGACAGCAAGTACTAAGAAGTTGGGCTACGGGCTCTGAGGTTCAGTCACAGAGGTTCCGTCCACAGAGGCTCTATCAGATTTCACAGAGGATCTGTGGTTAACAGTACCACAGAGGGTGGTCACAAAGGTTGAGCCAAATCTTGTGTTGTCGCCAGAAGTTGGTCTGAGTGGTCGACAAAGAATGATCACGGCTTGACAAAGGCTCGGCAGAGGTTTGGCAAGCCTTGGCAAGGCATGACAGCGGTCTGGTCGGTCTGGTCGTGGCTCGGCAGAGGTTTGGTCGCGGCCGGCAGAGGTTGGTCATGGCAGGCAGAGATTTGGTCGCGGCTCGACAGCAACTTAACTGTAAAGCCCGTGTCCCGGTATGTTTTTTTTTTAAAATCCTTAATGTATTTTTTTTTTTTTAAAAAGCGAGTCTCTCTAACGGATGTTGTCAAAGGGACCTCGAATGTTATGTGTGGCAAACCTCACTCCCTTTTTACAATGTTATGGAAACTTAGGGACCAAAAGTGTCAAAGGGTTAGTGTCTACGGGTCAAAGGTGGCCAATGGGTTTTTGTGCATGTGAACGGCCAAGGAAGGGGGACCGACCCCCCCCCCCCCTTTCCTCTTCTCGTCGGTTTCCAAACGGCAGCAGCAAAACAGCCCCTTTGGTTTGTTGTTTGTGGTTTTCTTTTGGTTTTCATTGCCGAAGAAGAGATCGTGAGGGTGGGAGCCGAGAGAGATAGAAAGTGAGAGAGAATCACCGGAGGGTTTTCCAGTCGCCGGAGGTCGCCACCACCACACCGTTCGCCGGAGAAGTCGAGGGAGGAGGAGCAAACATCGAAAGGTAAGCCGTTCCTATGTTCCGTCTCGTTTTTCTCTTCTTGTTCGTTTTTCCGGCGAGGCAACCACCGCCGCCCGCCGCCGCTACGGTGGCCGTGGGTGGACGGCGGTGGCTGTGTGCTGCTGGGTATACGTGTGTATGTGGCTGTATGGTTTAGCAATCGAGAGTATAGAGGGAGGTGGTGCGAGAATGGGGCGGCAAGTGCGTGCGGAGAACCGTCGCCGGAGTACCGCCGCCGCCGCCGCCGTGCCCCACTGCCGGAGGTGGCAGTGGGCGGGGCAAAACCCTAAGTCCTCCACGGCGGAACCCTAACGCCACCGGAGTTGCAACCCTAAACCGCCGAGCCTATCGTAAAAACCGTTTATCATTTTATGTAAAAATTCTGGAATCTGCCTTGTTTTTGTATGAACCATAACTTTCTGCTCGTAACTCCGATTGATCCAAACTTGGTACCCACGGTTCCAGTACGGGGTCGGTCACGTTTTCCGTGTTTTAGCGGAAAACTGGTTGAGCCTCTAGCTAGGTGAAAAGGTGGTCGCAAATTGGTGATTTGTCATTTTATGTGAAGGTCGATTTTCTGCCACTGTTTTGTCGTGACCGTAACTTTTTACTCGTAGCTCGGATGGATATGAAATCGGTGGCCAAAGTTCACTAATCGAGTCAGGAAAGTTTTTCTTGTTTTGCCGAAAGTCTGTTTAGGCCTGTAGCTGGGCCGTATGGGGCTGTTTATACAGCCTGGTCCGAAAAACTTCCAGCTTTCTGTCCCTGTTTTGTTTTGCGCATAACTTTTGCTTGGAAGGTCGGTTGGGGATGGGACTGGTGCAAAAAGTTTCGTTTCGGAGTCTACTAAGTTTCCTCTGTTTTGCGGAAACACCAATTCGGACCATAGCTAGGGCGAAGTTGCCATGTTGTACTGAAAGGTCCGGGTGTTCGCTGTTCTGCGAAACATTTTTGTAAATTCTACAGTAAATTATAGAAAAATCGTTAGGACGCGTGCGATACGTCCCTGAAACCGTAGGACTTAGAATTTCGTAATTATGAATTTTAATTTCTGTATTTATCAGTTTTAAGGGGGTAAATCAGGTCCCGAACAGACCCGTAATTTCTAATAAAAAGCTGGAATTTTTAGTCGTTCGAAAACTAGTAAACGTGTTATGGGTCGGGACTTTCCTTTGACTTTTTATACGTATTTAGGTGGGAGAAAGTGAAGAAGATTGCCGGGTTGGTGTTGCGTTTCGTGAGCACGTTGCTTAGCCTTGAGGTGAGTTCTCTCACCGCGTAGTTAGGAATTTCATGTATGTCGTTATTTTGTGTTACGTGTGATTACGTGTATTTATGTGCTTACGTGAACTAGATGGGATGTGATAACTGGTTGTGATTTATTAAATTCGTATGTGGAATATATATATATATGCATGTGTACACCTCGGTGGGACTGAGGGGCTCGGTGGGACCGAGGGCTTGGTGGGACTAAGCTAGTACAACAATTTTTACTCGGTGGGACCGAGGGCTCGGTGGGACTGAGCTTGTATTAATGTATTTTGTGTACTCGGTGGGACCGAGGTTCGTGCTTATATAATAATCATTACGTGGTTTGATATTCGTGGTGATGGTGATGTTGCCTACTTGCGGGTAGGAGCGATATGTGTGGGGTTGCTACCTACGTGCGTGATTGGATTCACTAAGCGTTTAGCTTACCCTTTCCCATTATGTTGTTATTTCAGGTGCGGGCGGCAGTCGGGCGTGACCGTACACACATAGAGCGCGGAGTGTCAAATAATGTTAAACTTTCAATTACAAACCCTTTGAATTTAATTATGTAATTTTCCGCTGCATAAACTTTGTTGATGGTTTGAAGTAACGACGTTAGTTTTATTTGAGACGTGAATTATTAAATCATGGTTGTTTTATAATGAAATGTATGTTTTAAACATCTCGGTGTGTTTGGTCTCAAGTTGCGGCTAAGAGATCTTTAAATTCTTTTATCAAAAATTTTGTTTTAAATGAGAAGAGAAAACTCGTTTGGAAACGATGATAGTGGGCGCAGTGTGTACAGTCAGCCGACACCAACTGGGAAGGTAAGGAACTTAGTGTATCTATCGCTTTTCGGGTATAGTGTATGCATGCTAGATTGCTTATGTGAACTGTATGGTACCGTATGCTGGTTTTATCGCTTATAGGAACTCATGCTAGCTTTGATAGGTTGTTAAGCGAATGCACTCTAGGTTGTATGCAGTAGGAATTGAATAGCCTTAGAATATTAGATTTAGTTCTATTGCGTAGCTCT
The DNA here is from genome assembly GCA_033807775.1 of Saussurea involucrata. Classification (NCBI taxonomy): domain Eukaryota; kingdom Viridiplantae; phylum Streptophyta; class Magnoliopsida; order Asterales; family Asteraceae; genus Saussurea; species Saussurea involucrata. Next base: position 116,490,830 of record CM066319.1, read on the forward strand.
TGTTTGAGTCCAACCGTTCTAGGATAGAATCTTTTATTCGAACGTCTATCTGGTTTTACACTGTATACGACCGTGCATTCACGAGGCGACTCGTCAGGATTAGTGGGGTTTCCGTGTTAGCAAGGGATAGTAGGTGATATGACCTGTCTAGGGAGTTAGGAAAGGTGTTTGTACGGGCTGGTTTGGCTATATGTGTTTATTTGTGGTAATCGACTGCTTGAATGTCTCGGGACAGGACTCGAAACGAGTAAGGATAGGTGTGAATGGTAGTAGTAGAGCTGCTACTATCTGAAGCACAGGATCCATGCTTGAGTCGGGGAGAGTCATGAGGGAGCCAAGGAGTGGAGTATGAGCGTGGTAGGGGGAGTTATATATGCTTATAGATCTCTGAATTTTCTCTTTCTAGAATGGTCAATACAAGAAGGAACAACGCGGCGGCGTCGCGAGCCGAGACGGGGATTACTGAGGAGCGTATTAGGGAATTGATTGCTACTGAGGTTTCCCACGCGATCGGGGAGGCGATCCCCGAGATCATCACCGCTATTCGAGAGGAGGTGGTGATCCTACTGGAAGAGCGTATTGCAGCTATCCCACTGCCTGCGGAGGGTCATCCCCGTAACCGAGAGTTCCAGTACCGGGATCTCTCCGCCTGTTCCCCGCCAGAGTTTAAGGGAGACCTGGATCCGATTACTAGCATGCGATGGGTATCTGACATGGAGTTCGCATTTTTGACCAGTGGTTGCCCGGACAACCTAAAGGTCCGTTTTGCAGTAAATCTACTCCGTGACGGCGCGAAGGATTGGTGCGCCACGACATTGACGCCTGCCGAGCGCACTACTTTGACTTGGGACGAGTTTGTCACTCGTCTCTGTGCGGAGTATGTACCGCCAGTAGAAATGGAGCGAATCGCTAAAGAATTCCTAGAGCTCACCCAGACAACAGAAACGGTAAAAGAGATGAATAGGAAATTTACCGAGATGGCATTATTCTGTCCTCAGTATGCCGCCTCGGAAGAGATGAAGATGTCAAGGTATAAAGATATGCTACGCACAGAGATCCGAGAATTTGTTAGCACGGCACCGTACACTTCATTATCCGCCATGATGGACGCCACTCGAAGGAGGGAGCTTGAGCTAGAGACCCAAGCTAAGAAGCGGATGGCGGCACAGCCAGTGACGCCCATCTCGGCAGTGCCGAAAAGGTCGAGGTTCACAGATACGCGCGCGGGTTCTGGGAGTGGCGGGTTTAAGCCCCGAGATACCGGAGTGAGGAGAGTTGAGGGGTGTTTTAAGTGTGGCCAACCCGGTCACCTCAGCCGGGATTGTAAGGTTCCGTTAGTGGTTTGCTTCAACTGTAATCAGATGGGCCATGTAAGGGCCAACTGTCCTAGAGCAGGGGTAGCTATTGGGGGTGGAGCACAGAGGGCGCCTGGGAATGCCCCATTACGCATCACTGATGGTCGAACTGGTCAGCCGGGAGTGGGAGCGGCTCGAGGAAGAGTTCATCAGTTGACGGTGGAGGAGGCGCAAGCGACGCCTAAAGTGGTTACAGGTATATCCCTTTTGCTTCTTTCTTCTTGCCTTTCCGTTCCATGTCATATATTTATTTGTGGTTCAGTTATACGTTAGGAACATTCCTAGTTAACTCGGTGCCTGCGGTTGCGATGTTTGATAGCGGGGCTTCTCACTCTTTTGTGTCTCGCACTTTTAGCGAGGGTTTAGGCCGAGTTGTAGGACGATTGAGTCATCCTCTTGTTGTCGAGGTGGCTGATGTTAGGACCTTGACGGTTACGGACGTGTTTCGCGGGTGTACCCTAGAGATCTCAGGAGTGCGGTTTCCCATTGACCTGGTCCCGATTGCTATGCGGGAACTTTGTGTGATTGTGGGCATGGACTGGATGGATAAGTTTGACGCGGAGATTGTTTGTCGTCACAAACAAGTGCGAGTTCGAACCCCAAGCGGGGGAGAACTGTTAGTTCAGGGAGATTCGTCTAGGCAGTCTACGACCATATGTTCGGCTGCGAGAGCTCAGAGGTACCTTCAGCATAGTGGGCAAGGATTTTAAGCATATGTGTTAGACACGAGGGTTGGGGAAGCGAAGATGTCTGCGGAAGACGTACCTGTGGTACGGGAGTTCACCGACGGGTTTCCTGAGGAATTGCCGGGGATATCTCCCGAACGACAGGTAGAGTTTCGGATCGATCTGATCCCGGGTGCGGCTCCGGTAGCCAAGGCACCCTACCGCCTGGCTCCACCGGAAATGAAAGAGCTGTACGCCCAGCTGCAAGAACTACTCGAGAAGGAGTTCATAAGTCCAAGTTCTTGATTCACCCGGGAGCTACAAAGATGTACAGTGAATTGTGTGGAGGTTACTGGTGGCCCGACATGAAGCGGGATGTAGCTAGATGTGTGGAGGTATGTATGACCTGTCGGAAGGTCAAGGCGGAACATCAACGACCACATGGGAAATTGCAACCGTTGGAGGTCCCGGTTTGGAAATGGGAAGAGATTACCATGGACTTCATAACGAAACTCCCAAGGACTCCCCGTGGGAATGATGACATTTGGGTGATTGTTGACCGTCTGACCAAGAGTGCTCACTTCTTGGCCATCAGGGAGAGATCCTCGGCGGAGAAGCTCGCGGAGGTGTTTGTGCGTGAGATCGTGGCCAGGCACGGGGTGCCAGTCTCGATTGTCTCCGACAGGGATACTCGTTTTACCTCTCGGTTTTGGGAGAAGTTCCAATCGGGGATTGGTACACGGTTACACTTTAGCACGGCCTTTCATCCACAGACGGACGGGCAGAGCGAGCGAACCATTCAGACCCTCGAGGATATGCTTCGGGCTTGTGTCATCGATTTTGGAGGTAGTTGGGATCAGTACTTACCCTTGGCGGAATTTTCCTACAACAACAGCTACCACTCTAGTATTGGCATGCCGCCATACGAGTTGTTGTACGGTAGGAAATGCAGGACGCCCGTTTGTTGGGGCGAGGTTGGGCATCGGGTGTTAGGGAGTACTGACATCGTGTTGAAGACGACCGAGACAATTCAAATGGTGCGGGACCGTTTGGTTACTGCACAGAGTCGGCAGAAGAGCTACGCCGACAAAAGGCGATTCGACTTGGAGTTTCAGGTAGGTGATTATGTATTGTTGAAGGATTCACCCTGGAAAGGGGGTGATCCGGTTTCGTAAGTGGGGGAAGCTAAGACCTCGTTATATTGGGCCTTACCGGATCATCGCCCGCGTGGGGAAAGTGGCTTACCGGTTGGAGTTACCGGAGGAACTGAACCTGATTCATAACACCTTCCACGTCTCGCAGTTGCGGAAGTGTGTGATGGATGAGTCTGCAGTAGTACCGCTCGAAGACATTCAGATCGATGAGCGGCTTAATTATGTGGAAAAGCCAGTTTCTATTCTTGACAGGAGGACGAGAACCTCGCGGAACAAGGTTGTTGGTTTGGTGAAGGTTCAATGGAGACACCGGAAGGGTTCCGAGTGGACTTGGGAACCTGAAGCGGAGATGCGGGAGAATTATCCGGAGCTGTTTGCGGGTGTAGACTTCGGGGACGAAGTCTAATTCAAGCGGGGGAGAGTTGTAAAGTCCGTGTCCCGGTATGTTTTTTTTAAAAAATCCTTAATGTATTTTTTTTTTTAAAAGCGAGTCTCTCTAACGGAAGTTGTCAAAGGGACCTCGAATGTTATGTGTGGCAAACCTCACTCCCTTTTTACAATGTTATGGAAACTTAGGGACCAAAAGTGTCAAAGGGTTAGTGTCTAGGGGTCAAAGGTGGCCAATGGGTTTTTGTGCATGTGAACGGCCAAGGAAGGGGGACCGACCCCCCCCCCCCTTTCCTCTTCTCGTCGGTTTCCAAACGGCAGCAGCAAAACAGCCCCTTTGGTTTGTTGTTTGTGGTTTTCTTTTGGTTTTCATTGCCGAAGAAGAGATCGTGAGGGTGGGAGCCGAGAGAGATAGAAAGTGAGAGAGAAGAGATCGTGAGATAGAGAGGGCCGGAGAAGAGAGAGAGAGTGGGTCGCCGGAGGGTTTTCCAGTCGCCGGAGGTCGCCACCACCACACCGTTCGCCGGAGAAGTCGAGGGAGGAGGAGCAAACATCGAAAGGTAAGCCGTTCCTATGTTCTGTCTCGTTTTTCTCTTCTTGTTCGTTTTTCCGGCGAGGCAACCACCGCCGCCCGCCGCCGCTACGGTGGCCGTGGGTGGACGGTGGTGGCTGTGTGCTGCTGGGTATACGTGTGTATGTGGCTGTATGGTTTAGCAATCGAGAGTATAGAGGGAGGTGGTGCGAGAATGGGGCGGCAAGTGCGTGCGGAGAACCGTCGCCGGAGTACCGCCGCCGGAGTACCGCCGCCGCCGCCGCCGTGCCCCACTGCCGGAGGTGGCAGTGGGCGGGGCTAAACCCTAAGTCCTCCACGGCGGAACCCTAACGCCACCGGAGTTGCAACCCTAAACCGCCGAGCCTATCGTAAAAACCGTTTATCATTTTATGTAAAAATTCTGGAATCTGCCTTGTTTTTGTATGAACCATAACTTTCTGCTCGTAACTCCGATTGAGCCAAACTTGGTACCCACGGTTCCAGTACGGGGTCGGTCACGTTTTCCGTGTTTTAGCGGAAAACTGGTTCAGCCTCTAGCTAGGTGAAAAGGTGGTCGCAAATTGGTGATTTGTCATTTTATGTGAAGGTCGATTTTCTGCCACTGTTTTGTCGTGACCGTAACTTTTTACTCGTAGCTCGGATTGATATGAAATCGGTGGCCAAAGTTCACTAATCGAGTCAGGAAAGTTTTTCGTGTTTTGCCGAAAGTCTGTTTAGGCCTGTAGCTGGGCCGTATGGGGCTGTTTATACAGCCTGGTCCGAAAAACTTCCAGCTTTCTGTCCCTGTTTTGTTTTGCGCATAACTTTTGCTTGGAAGGTCGGTTGGGGATGGGACTGGTGCCCAAAGTTTCGTTTCGGAGTCTACTAAGTTTCCTCTGTTTTGTGGAAAGACCAATTCGGACCATAGCTAGGGCGAAGTTGCCATGTTGTACTGAAAGGTCCGGGTGTTCGCTGTTCTGCGAAACATTTTTGTAAATTCTATAGTAAATTATAGAAAAATCGTTAGGACGCGTGCGATACGTCCCTGAAAGCGTAGGACTTAGAACTTCGTAATTATGAATTTTAATTTCTGTATTTATCAGTTTTAAGGGGGTAAATCAGGTCCCGAACAGACCCGTAATTTCTAATAAAAAGCTGGAATTTTTAGTCGTTTGAAAACTAGTAAACGTGTTATGGGTCGGGACTTTCCTTTGACTTTTTATACGTATTTAGGTGGGAGAAAGTGAAGAAGATTGCCGGGTTGGTGTTGCGTTTCGTGAGCACGTTGCTTAGCCTTGAGGTGAGTTCTCTCACCGCGTAGTTAGGAATTTCTTGTATGTCGTTATTTTGTGTTACGTGTGATTACGTGTATTTATGTGCTTACGTGAACTAGATGGGATGTGATAACTGGTTGTGATTTATTAAATTCGTATGTGGAATATATATATATGCATGTGTACACCTCGGTGGGACTGAGGGGCTCGGTGGGACCGAGGGCTTGGTGGGACTAAGCTAGTACAACAATTTTTACTCGGTGGGACCGAGGGCTCGGTGGGACCGAGGGCTCGGTGGGACTGAGCTTGTATTAATGTATTTTGTGTACTCGGTGGGACCGAGGTTCGTGCTTATATAATAATCATTACGTGGTTTGATATTCGTGGTGATGGTGATGTTGCCTACTTGCGGGTAGGAGCGATATGCGGGGGGTTGCTACCTACGTGCGTGATTGGATTCACTAAGCGTTTAGCTTACCCTTTCCCATTATGTTGTTATTTCAGGTGCGGGCGGCAGTCGGGCGTGACCGTACACACATAGAGCGCGGAGTGTCAAATAATGTTAAACTTTCAATTACAAACCCTTTGAATTTAATTATGTAATTTTCCGCTGCATAAACTTTGTTGATGGTTTGAAGTAACGACGTTAGTTTTATTTGAGACGTGAATTATTAAATCATGGTTGTTTTATAATGAAATGTATGTTTTAAAATTTTTAAACTCCTTGTAATTTTTGGGACGTTACATTAACAGAAATGTTACACTAACTTTAACACTTATTTAGACCATTATAGCTCTGAATTTTGCAAAAACTCAAAACACAAACAATTTTAATTTGTTTGTTATCTATTTAGATCATCTTGAATCACCTCTTATCGAGCTTGTACGAAAAATATATGGTTGATTTACCACAGTCGTGCAGATCTATCCAACAGCTTTGTATCAGCACACTGTTGTCTATTTCAACGATGCATATGACCCTTCTAAATTTCGAATCTCTGAAATCTCAAAACACCAAAGCTGTTCACCAATGTGTTTTAAATCCAGGGCCTTTTGAATTGCATCAGTTGGTGTCTTGATCAGTGAGATATGATCAATTTACTATAGCATCGCAAATCTGTCAGCATGTTGTTATTAAATCTGATTTAAGACTGAGTTATGTACTGTTGTGCACAGAAATAAAAAACAATTGAAGTATGAGTCTTAAACTGAGTGTTTTAAGAGTCATATTGAACTTTGAATCCTGAGTCCTTAACAGATGTATTAAGGAGTCCAGGTACCTGCAAGACAGATTAAAGACATTTTGGTACCCATTTCCAAATGGGTCCTATGTTATTAGGATTTAGAGTTGTCTTAAGGTCCTCTGGTTTGGCAAGTTTAGCTGGTTTGCCAGGCTCCTTCCTGTGACTTTTCTCACTTTGGGTCTTTGGAATTTTCTTTTGAAATGACCCATTTTGAACACAGTTTGATCTAGAAAAATGGTTCTTTAATTTAAACATAAGATCAAAGCATTTACGGTTATGAGAATGAAGAGATGAATGCTTATCATAAACAAATGGCTTTGGGGCATTTTTGACAGGAGTAGAGCTTTTGACTTTCCAAACCATTTTCACTCTTTTGAAAACAAGATTATCTGTATTATCAGCACAAGAGTTTGCTAAGTCAAAGTCCTTAAGCCTTTTAGCTAAAACATCCTTTTCTTTTAAATTCACATCAAACATCTTTTGAAGATCAGATTTATACCTCTTCTCCAACATGACCTTAGTTGACAAAAGAGAAAGTCTTTTTGTCAATTTGGACATTTCAGCTTTAAAAACCTTTCTTTCTTTCTCAAAATCATCTTTCAAACACTTTGTTTGAAATCCTTCAACCTTCAACTTTTTAGACTCTTTTCTTTCAAAATCGTGCTCTTTCCTCTCCTTTTCAAGAGCCTTTTCTAAATTAGATAATTTGTCAGAAAGCTTAACAAACCTTGTTTCAAAATATTTTCTTTCATTTTCAAAGTTCTCTTTTTCACAAATTACAACCTTTTCAAAATTAGAAATTAGATTAGAAAAATTTAAGCATTTAAGTTCAAGTCTTTTCTTCTCTTCTTCAAAAATCTTTTCAGACTCACAGAGTTTTCGCTTAAGATCGAGATTTTCACAGGTTAAGAGTTTACCTGATTCTTCAAGCTTAGCAATTTTTTCTGAATCAATCAGACTGCTTTTGTTCATTTCCTCCAATTATTTCTCAAGATTAGGAATTATCTTGCGAAAATTAGTAATGAGTTTAGAATAATAATGAGAATCAGCATCAGCACTAAATGTTAGTCTTGACATATTGTTACTTGAAAATTAAAAAAAAATTGGATCGTTAACAGATACTTCGTGAGAATTTGGTAGGTAGGTGCACGAGGATATTCTGGACAACTTTAATTCTTCGAGTTTTGTCCAAAAACCAACAGAAAGTGGTTTTCCGAAGCAAAACAGAGTGCAGAAAAATAAAAGTTTAAAACTCCGAAAATTGAGTAAATGCACAAATACTCTTGATGAACTTCTTGCCAAGAATGAACTTGAATAGCTGATAGAATTTCTTTAGTAATTCTTCTATCTTTTATCAGCTTGTAACTTTTTGTACTTGTAAATATAAATTCTATGTACTTGTAATTTTTCCACTTCCCCTTGTAATCTCAACGAAGTTAATGAAAATTTTTAGTGAATGTACTTTACTCCATCAGTACTTAAAAAGATCCCTGAAAACAGTAAATGGGACAAGTATTTTATGAGTCCTTTTTATCCTTATGTTTTTATACATAGCAATTTTTTTTATTGCTATGTCATCATCAAATAGGAAGAGATTGTTGATCCAAACCCTCCGTGATTTGATAATGACCCTGAGAAACACTTAGTGAAAATTGTAAGTAGACAATATGTATTAGAGTTTCACTATCAAAGATATATACTAAGTCTGTCTAGTACCGCTGATAGGAAACTCATGTGCTTTAAATTTACACTTCAGCGAATACTGTACATCAGTGAGCCCTGAGCCTGTTCAGTCTCACTGATGATCGCTGATGATTTATGTTGTTTACTTATGATCACTGAAGACAAGATTCACGTCAACCATGTTCTACGCTGAAGTCGAAGATCAATCCAAAGAACCAGCGACTAAGTCTACTAGTGACCTGATGCGGATATCAGCGAAGCCAAGACTTATCCACTCAACGTGAAGTTTCAAGTAGAAGACTTCAGCGAACACTAAACTTTATCATTCACTGATAAAGAATCATTCAACGAACGCTGATCATGAAGCCTCCTCTACAAGCAACTTTTGTCTTATCCCCTTGCACGCCTCCATACGATTTTGTCAGAACGGACATCCCTTTTGTCTAGAATCGTACAACCAACTCTGATTCTACACTGTTCATCATGCAGCCACTAGGTTGTCTACTGAAGTCAAACCATGCAACCAACCATAGGCTGCCACGTGTAAAGGCGTACTGTTGTGCATTAAATGCATGCAATATATAAAGGAAACCCTACTTCATTTGTGAAGTGCTCGGCCATTCCTCTCGCTGAACTTACTATGTGAAAGAATACTCTCTTATTTCTAGTGCAAGAAATCTTAGTGTTCTCATAGTTTGTTTAGATTACGTTTATTCCTTAATCTTGTTCCGCAACAATTTAGAAAGATAAAAATTGTGTGTTTGTATTCCACCCCCCCCTTCTACAAACTTGTATAACCCCTTTGGGACCAACAAGTTAACTATTTTAATTAAAGTTGGGGTTTTGGATATAATATCCTGGATATTTAGCAAAGGCGAACGCGTATGTTCCAACTTTATATGTTTTTATGTTTTTAAATCTTGCTAAACATTACCCTGAATGTGCTTTACATAACAAAAGATACATCACATTACAAGTACGGTCCCTTAGTCTTTTCAATCATAATACTGATTTCATTACAAACTTTTTGCTAATTAAATTACATTATAACTAATAACAAAGTTATAACTGTAAAACATGTCATGATCTTCGAAAACATACGTCTTCCAAAACCTATTCACCGATTACCCTTCTTACTAGCCCTTTCTTGATCCACGACCTGGAATACATATTTTAAAAACAAAATGAGGGTTAGACCTAATGGTCTAAGTGAGAAAATCCCTGTTAGTTTGAAATCATTTGCACAATCACCATGTACATAACACAAATATGAATACCAATTATAACTCATGAAACGTGTACTTTCCTGTCTCATTTCCATGGCCATATTAGATGGTTGCGAGCCAACTAATAAATTTACTCCGCTGTACTGAAATTACAGCCAACACCGCTGTCCCTCCGTACAGCCAACTCCACCGGTCCTATGCCGGACCAACTTGCCCTCATGTAGTGTAATACTCATATACACATAATATGCACATTATTACACTATTTATCACATTTTCATTCCACATATATATGTATTCCAGTTTTAAAATGTTTTAAAGTAAAACTCACCTGTTTGTTTATCAAAACGCTTCCAATCCTTTCTAAAAAACAGTTCAGCTTTCACCCCAAATCAGCAGAATCTGAAACAAATAGATACAAGTATCTCTTTACCAAATAGAACACATAAGACTTACTAGAGCTACGAACTCTAGATAACTCAATTCCTCTAATGTTACCCCCAAGCCCGAACTTAAGTCTAGTCCACAGAATAGTCAGTCCTCATTCATTCCCCATCTAAGAGTTAACAAAACACAGGTTCCTGGATACTCAAAAGTATCTAAACTCTTAAAAGTGACCAAACAGCTCAAAATATCCGGACAACACAACCTATCCGGATAACACAACTTTCCGGACAGTACAGACATTCCAGACAACACAACTGTCCAGACAACATAAACAATCCGGATAACACCCGGACACCAAAGCAATCCGGACACTATCCGATATCTCATTTTAACCGGAAACTTATGGAAAAGAGGAACTTACCCGGATAAAGAACCCGTCCGGACACCTTTAGAACATCATCCGGACACTATCAACAAAACTACCCGGGCACATTCATATCGTGTCCGGAAACCTCTGTCGGTTTACCCTATTTTTACCTAGAAACCGACTGAATCATTACCAGACATGAATTTGACTATTCTAATCCGATAGAAACCTTCTAATAACAATTACACACATAAAATGTAAAGGAACATACCTCAAAACACTTCCAATGAATCTGATTTGAAGCCTTAACCTTTATTTTCTTCTTTTTCTTCCTTTCTTCCCAAAACACACACACACACTCTAAATCTGGATATTTTTTTGTTTAGTGAAATATCTGAATTCCTAAAGGTAATATCAAACCAAATTTACCAATTTAGTCCTTGAGCTAATCACTAATGACCAAAACACCCTTAACTTATAAATTAACCCAAACTTACCATAAACATCAATTGTAAAGTTAATTAAATTTAACGGAACTAGAATTTAACTAACGAACTTACCCGGGGTATTACATCAAATGATTATTTTGACATATATTCCGTTAAACCAAAATGTGAACAACTGTTAGAAGCCAAACGATATGTTTCACATTTAGTTTTGGAATGTAAAATAATGGAGCTTGAGGATACTATTCTTAAACAAAGTAAAAGGTTTGAAATGGAAAAGGACATTCTTTCAACTGTTTTCACAAATAGTTTTAAGGAAGCCCTTAGTGATCAAGAAATATCCTTTGACATTGAAAAAGAAGTCATTTCAACTGATTTCTCTTGTACCAAAGCTGAGGTTGATACCAAACATGTGGAAAGACCTGAATCAACTGATTCGGATGAATCTTCATGCAAGGCGTTTGTGGGAGATTTTAACTTTGAAAATATTTCTTCTGAAAGAGACTTTAAAGTTCATTCTTTTGACTCTGATGAAGAATTTAAATCTTTTGAAGATGATTTTGAATCATACGAATACGAGGTTGATGAAGGTCTTAAAGTCGATTTTGAAACTGAATTTGTTTCTAAGGAGAAACCAAAACCTGAGGTTTGTGAAAAAGGAAAAGCTTCCGGATCATACTAATTTTGTTTTAAAAGATGAAGAACCTCTTAGTATTTTCTGTGAAGGTGAGTGTTCTATTACAAAGATGATAATTCTACGTTTAAAAAGCCATCACAGAAAAGACGAAGGAGTCGGAAATCAAAGCAGAAAAATTTCTCACAATTCTAAGTTGTCTGATTCTAAATCTTTTAGTTTCTCAAATAATTTTGTGAAAAAAGAAAGGAGTGAAGCAAGAAGGGAGGGTGAAGCAAAAGTCAGCTTCGCTGAACAAGCAATTTGACAAAAATAGTTCTTCTTCATATGTTTCAAAAACCAGTTGCAAATAACAAACCAAAACTTGTAAATTCTTACAAGAAGTATTCAAATAAGCAGTTGTTTGGTTTTGCAAATGTTGAATGGTTTTGCTCTGCTTGTGGTCGAAGTGATTATTCTGCTAAATCTGGTTCATGTTGTTGGTTTAACTCTTATTATATTCCTGCTTCAAGTTTTAAAAAGGATTTTTCAAAGAGAAAGAGATGACCAATTTGCAAAAAGGTGTCTAGCATAACTAACCAAAAAGGACCCATCTTCAAATGGGTACCTAAAACTGCTTGATCTGGTTGATTGCAGAAAAATAATTTATGATACTTAGACTCAGGGTGTTCGAAACACATGACCTGCTAAAAAGAAATCTTATCGAATTATAAAGAGAAAAACGGTGATCGAGTCAGATTTGGCAACAATCAGTTCTCGCCTATTCTTGGAGTTGGTGACATTGTGCAAGACAATCTTACAATCAAGAAAGTGAGTTATGTAGAAGGTCTTGGACACAATCTCTCCAGTATCGGACAATTTTGTAATAAAGATGTAGAAGTAAATTTCAAGGCAAAACGATGTTGTGTCAGAACCGAAGAAGGTAAAGAACTCTTAGTTGGCACAAGGAAATCCAATCTTTATACAATCAACTCGTCGACTGTTAAACCTGAAGGAGATATGTGTCTTCTTTCGAAAGATTCTGTTCAACAAAGTTGGCTGTGGCACCAGAGATTATCTCATTTGAATTTCAGATACATGCAGAAATTAGTAAAGGGTGAGTTAGTCCGGGGTCTACCTTTGTTGAAGTTTGGTGTGGATAATCTGTGTGATGCGTGTGAGAGGGGGAAATGAAAAGAGTTCCTCAAAAGGCGAAGCCTGAACCTAATACAAAACGTGTCTTGGAGTTGATACATGTTGACTTATGTGGACCAATGAAGACTCAAAGTATCAATGGTGAGAAATATGTCTTGGTGGTTGTTGATGATTATTCTAGATATACATGGGTAAAATTTCTTCACTCAAAGGACGAAACTTCTGACCATCTTATCAACATCATCAAGTCAGCACAAAACAACATGCAGATATCTGTCAAGATTGTTCGTTCAGATAACGGCACGAAGTTTAAAAATAGTGTCTTGGGAGATTTTTATGAATCTAACGGGATTACTCAACAATTCTTTGCTGCTAGAACACCTAAACAGAATAGCGTAGTTGAATGGCGCAACAGAACCTTAGTGGAATCGGCGCGTACTATGCTGACATATTCTATTCTACCTTTATTCTTATGGGTTGAAGGTGTGGCAACTGCTTGTTATACTCAGAATCGTTCGATCATTCATCGAAGATTTGGCAAGACTCCATATGAGATCATGAACAACAAGAAACCTACCATAAAACGTCTTCATACTTTTGGGTGTAAGTGTTTCGTCTTAAAAGACAAGGAAAATCTCAACAAGTTCAGTCCGAAAGCTGAAGAGGGTACTTTCGTCGGATATTCTTTCTCTGCCGCATCTTACAGAATATATTTAAAGCAATCGAAGACGTTCGTTGAGAGCGTTAATGTGAAATTTGACGAATCTGAAGAATTGGCTTCTGATCATAACAGTTCAGAACCCGTACTTACTGGCGTCTTAGCTTTTGGACACATTAGTTCAGAACCTGTTCAAAACAAAAATCAGGATCAACAATCTACTTCCAAATATCATTTATCTGATCTTGATATTTTATTTGAAGAATTTTATGATGAGTATTATGGTACTTACAATCCTTCTTCTAATGTTCTTAACAGGAAGAAACCCGCATCTACAACAGATTCCGCTGCCATTGATAATACAGAAACGGATGCGACTCAAACTATTAGTGTTGATGTTTCTGCTCCTGTTTCGAACAATACTTCACCAAAGATCGTTGTTACACAAGACTCTATTCCTACTTCTGAGGATGTTATAACACAAATAGATGTATCTTCAGTTAATGTTACAACTGAACCTCAGCAACCATTAGAGCCTTCTGGAGAACCAACTCTTACAAATGATACTCCTACAGAAATTCCAACTGCTGATGTTTCTGTACCATTGGTTGATGAAAAATAACATGCTAACCTTGAAAATGTTCAGTCATCTTATGTTCCACCCCCACACTTGACAAATGGAAGAAAGCTCATCCTATTCATCAAATAATAGGTGATCCTTCTTCGTCAGTCCAAACGAGATCAACTTTCAAAGCTACCGTGAACGAGTGTTTATTTGCGATTTTCTTGAGCAAAATTGAACCGTTAACCGTATCTGAAGCTTTGGAAGATACAGATTGGGTGTTAGCTATGCAAGATGAGCTAAATCAATTTGAATCTTTAAAATTTTGGCAGTTAGTTCCCCGACCCAAGGATGAAAGTGTTGTTAGTGCATAAAATGTATTCAAGATTTAGTGTTTTATTGTAAATGATCAAAGCATTGTAAAAGTCAAAGAGAAGTCTAATAGGTGAATTCATTCATACATGAGTAAGGGTGTGAATGAGAGGGGTGACTTTCTAGAGAGAAGTTAGAGAGAGAAAATAGATCTTAAATTCTCATATTTGTATCTTTCTCATCAAATGAAGATTTATTAGAGTTCTTACATTGTTATCTGATTAGATCTGGGATCACAAGTGGTATCAGAGCTTAATCAGATCGGATTATGCACAAATTGAGGAAATTTTTTGTCAAATTTTGAGAAAATTGAAAGTTTTTGAGGTTTTGTGATTTTTCTTGAAAAATTTCAAGAATTTTGGAAAATCATTGTGTTTTGGATCGATTCAAGTTCAGAGATCTAATTCATATGTTGATTGAAACATTTTCCAATTTAAATCTTTGATTTTCATCAACAAATATTATTCTTCAAAATTTTAAAATCTGCACAGTGTTCTTCACGATAAAACAATTTTTTTTTAGTTTAATGATGATGTTTGATCTGTTAGTTTGTTAGAAGATTGATGTGTTCTAGTTGATCAGATTGATTTCATTCTAGATTTAGAACATATTCCAACATGCAAAACTGAAAATCAATAACTAATCATGGTTTTTGGTAATTGTGCAGGTTGAAACAGTGTTCTTCGATTCTCATCATCAAAGTTGTGATCGATCTATGGTTCCAATATGTTTTAATCTATTTTGATTCGACATATCTGCTCAATTTTCAATTTCGATCAAGAAACATGTTTCGGATCTGAAAAAGAAGAAGAAATCAACATGTTGTGTTGTTGAAAGTAGAGTTCGCCGGAAAACCGGTAATCTCGCCGGATTCTGGGTTTGTCGCCGGAAAACACAAAACTGTCGGATAAGCTTTGTCCGACTTGTTCATCATAGTCGTACAACACTATAACTTATAACTATCGAACACCATTGTTTCATAACTCTCGTACAACTCTTAGACTCATAACTGTCAGACGACCTTTATCATCATAACTGTCGTATACCACTGTGTACGATTAAAGTTTGTCGGACGATTTTTTCTAGTCGTACAGAACTGCTAGTCGGACAACCCTTTGTCCGATCAGACTTCGTAGTCGTACAACATTCGAGTCACACAACACTTGGTCGCACAACATTCTAGTCACACAAAAGGCTCGCCTGAATCTTCCTCTCGTTGGAAAAACGTTGGTCACCGGAGTGTGGTTAAAACCTGCAGATTTCCGTTGCATGATTGACAAATATTTGTTGCAATCGATTGATTTTCGATTAAGAAGAGTTTAGAAACAGAAATCACATTGTTTGGTCGAGAATTAAGCAAGAAAATCTCAGCTGAAATCTTCCAGATCGTGATCTTGTTGACGATAAACAGTGTTAGCTCCAAATATTCATAATATTAGAAGTATTGAAAAACAGGCTTAAGTATGAAAGAGTTCCATAGAAGCTCTGCGGTGTTCCACAGAAGCTCTGCCGAAGCAAACAAGATCATTCAAGAAATACCAAGTCCCAAGAAGAATCTACAGAAGACTACTCACAAAGGACCAAAGAAGGATCTACAGAAGAAAGCTCACCAAGGACCTAGCCGCAGAACATCTGCCACCCTTGACAGAACCTCTGCGGTTCAGATTGAAGACTTGGAATATCTTGCTACTGTTCCAAGGTCCGTTCATAAACTTGTACAAGACATGGTCCGACAACAAACGCGTGTCAAACTCTTATAGGAATCCTTGCAAGTTGATATTAGCGCATTTAATGCATGTAGATTTCCAACTGTTCATGCCATCCCTTCTTTCCTGTTGCATTAGTCCTTTTGTCTAGAATAGTTCTTTTGTAGTAGTATAAAAGGAAGACTCATGTTGAGTTCTTCCTCAGCAGATAACCAGTTCATACAAGAAAAACACACACACACACACACACACACACAATTAACGTCAAATCTATTGTTAGTGTTCTTCATCAAATACAGCAAACTTTGAGATATTCATCTGTTCTTCATATACTGTTTATTTGATGTTTTGTATTGTTTCTATACAAACATATCTGTTAGTTCTTCAAATACGCTTCCGCAACACATCTTATTTGAACTAATAGATAAGATAATCCTTGTTAAGCAAATAAGGGAACCAACAATTGGTATCAGAGCAAAGCTTGATTTTCAATATCAAGCGATCCTCGTTTAACAAGATTATTGGTAGAAACTTGATCTGATTTTAACCTGGTATTCATTCCTTCAAACAGATTCTATTTTTCAGCCATTTTCGATTTATTTTGATATTTGGTAAATCTTGAGACTGTTTCTTCAGTTAAAACCCCATAAAAGTGCACAGATAAGAGCTTCCAAACCCATAAAATCTTTCCAGATTATTCTTTCGTACTTTTTCGTGTCATATCTTTATACTGAATCTTCCTACTCTTAAAATGACAAGCACACAAAACCTTTTCACAACTGGTTCATTAACCAAACCACCTTCTCTTCTAAGAAATGAGTATCCTCAGTGGAAAATAAGAATGATCCATTTCTTTGAGGGTACTGATAAAGAGCTCGTACAATACATTTATAATCCTCCTCATGTTCCTATGATAATAGTACCTCGTGTACCAGCGACAGCTGACACTCCTGAAATCCCTGAGCATCAAAAACCTAAAACCAGGGATGGTTAGTCAGATCAAGACAAGGTAAAAGATGAACTCGCGCAGAAAACAAAAAGAATTCTGATTATGGCAATCCCCAACAAACTCTTCCAGTCTTTAGATGCATGCGAATCTTCGTATGATCTATGGAAAGAACTGGAAAAACAACTTGAAGGGGGAGCTAAAACTCAGAAAAACCGAAGGGCTCAATACATAAACGAGTATTACGCTTTTAAAGCCCTGACAAATGAATCTATGCAGACAACATACGACAGGTTCAACTCTTTGATCAATAACTGCAAAAAGTTTGGCATCCACAGAACTTCTGAAGAGAATAATGTCATGTTTCTCAAAAGTCTGAACGAAGAATGGCTCCAGCTATCTATGTCTTTACAAACCAATCAAGATTTAGATTCCTGGACTCTTTCAGACCTCTACGGAACATTAGCTGGTCAAGAGCCTCAAATCGCACAGACAAAGACACTAACCACTGCACCTCTTGCTTTGGTTGGCAAAACTACAGAAGATACAGAGAGGCCAAGGAAAGAAAGAACTATAGAGGAAAAGAAGAAGGAGAAAAAGAAAAAGATGGTAGTGGTTGACAGCGAAGATGAAGAGATTCTGGAAGAAGGAGAAATTACTCTGGCATCAATAGCTACATCCTTAGCTCTATTGACAAGAGAATTCAGAGGAAACCAAAAGAATTCTTGTAATGATAGATATGGCAGAGAGAGAAGAGAAGATTGGAATAGAAGGGATCAAGGAAGAAGAGAAGAATCAGCTGACCGACAGAGGTCAGACAACAGAGGAAATGACCGACAGAGGTCAGATGACAAGGCAAGCTACACACCACAAGAATGCTACAAGTGTGGCAAGCCTAGTCATTATGCAAATGAATGCAGATCGGAAAAAGGTGGTGACCGACAGAAGACTGATGATCGTGCTGGTAATAACTCCTAGAACCAAGGTTGCTACAACTGTGGGAAGCCAGGCCACTTTGCCAATGAATGTAGAAGCAGATCAAATGGCCCACAGAAGGACTCAGCTTTTTACAAAAAGAAAGCCGAGTATTATGCTCAAAAAGAACTCATGGCGAACAAAGTGGTGAACAAGGAAGATTGGGAGTCAGATACAACCTCTGATGAAGAATACACCAAAAATTCCTTGTTCTGTGGCATGGCAGACATCAGCTCCGACTCTGACACTGAGGTATCTACTTCAAACTCCACCTCTTATACTACAGAAGTTGATTTGCTTATAATTAAAACTGAAAATGTTGAACTGAAAAAGACTTGTGATGATATTCAGAAAAAGCTCACTTTTTATGAAAGAGAAGCTAGACTTCTCACCGAAGAAAAAGCAAAAAAATTCAAAGAAAAGGAAGAATTAGAAGCACACTGGAACAAAAATCTTTTTCCTTTAAAAGAAAAAATTTCTGAATTAAATACATCTTTAAAATCCAAAACAAAAGAACTTTCAGATTCTGAGAGCGACAGACTTAACATTTTAGCTCTTAAAGAATATTTTCAAAAGGAAAGAGAAGTCCTTGGGCAAGATCTACTTAGAAGAGATGTTTTAATTAAAAATTATCGTGATGCTCAAAAGGTGTATGAGAAAATAAATACTCAAATAGGAAGGCGAGGTATTGGGTACAGTGATATTAGTCAAGGAACAGAAAACAAAAAGAATAAACCTCTGTCATCACTATTTTCAATAGGAAAAGTCAAAAAACCTAATTTTCCAAACTTAATCTCTGTAAGTAAGAGAGTAAAAGTCTCTGGGGAACCTCACTTAAGGAAACCCACGAAGATGATAAATGTGTGGTTTGAAAACACATACTTATCACCTTCAACCTCTGTCAAAAGAGGATCCAAACCAAAGAGATATCTGAAAACTCAAAATCAGATAGGAATCTTCAAGTTTGGTAAACCAGAGACTCAAACTCAAGTTGCTTTTGTCTGCACAATAGATTCTGAAAAGAAATTATCTGCAGAAGCAATTGAGTTCAAACCAATCTTTTCAGAAGAAAAACTAAGAAATATAATTGAAAAAGATATAATAGAAATTGGGAAAATAAATATATTGAAAAATCTATAGACACCTTCTGCAGATCAAAAACTCTCTGAAGAGATCTTGTCTGACACCTCTGTTGACTTAGAAAGTAATCTTTCAGAGGAAGAAAGCAAGTATGACACATGCTCGGAAACTCCAGCCTCTGTCGAAAGAAATAATGATGACTCAACCTCTGTATATGAGGACGACTCATCATCTGACGAATCAGAGGCTGACAGAATAGAAAAGTTTCCTTGAGACACAGAGGTTGTTAAACAAACCTCTGAAGTTCTTAACAGAACTATTTCTCCAAAAGAGAAAATCACTGGAATTCCTATATGTCCAGACTTTATGAAAAATGTGCATACAAGCCAAAACCTCTATTGAGCTTGAAAAGTTGAAACAAAAGAAGTTAATGTCCTCTCAAAATCTAAAAGATTCAAAATTTTTAAAACCCTTAAAAATAAAAGAGAAACCAACATGGCAACAAAAGGGTAAATGGCAAAACCTAACAAATCTTTTTCTTCTGTGGCAGTGAAATCAACAGAAGTTCACCACAGAAGGAACTCCCAGAAGGCTGCTACAAACAAAGATTTTTGCCAAAAATCTAATCTACATAAATCTTCTTGTAATAGGAAGCCATATGCTAGAATAGAATGTAATGCCTCTGTGGCCCAGTTTAAAGCTTTCAATGAAAATTTCAAGCAAATCACCTCTGATGTTCAAAACTGTCATTGCTTTGATCTAATGTTCAAGTTAAATAATCATTTTTGTAGTTCAAATTGTTTTCTCTCTACAGTTAAATCAAATATAAAACAGAAACAAACTGATTCTTCGACAAAAAATAAAATGTATTTCAAGAATGCCAAGGCAAACTTGAAAAATTCTGACGAAACTGGACCCATGTGGATATGGGTACCTAAATCTCTGTGATCGTTTTGCAGAAGCAGTTTGTGCCAATATGGTATCTAGACTCCGGATGCTCAAGGTATATGACTGGCAACATAAGTCTTCTATCCACATTCCAAGAAAAACAAGATGGTGGATCAGTAACTTTTGGAGATAACAAAAAGGCGCGTATCAAAGGCTATGGAGTCATAAAGAAAGGGAATATCACAGTACACAAAGTTGCATATGTGGATGGCCTTAAACACAACCTACTCAGTGTAAGTCAACTTTGTGATACGGGATTCGATGTACTATTTAAGAGAACATTCTACTCTCTACTAAGTGAAGACACAGGAATTGAACTTCTGTGATCCAAAAGAAAAGGTGATCTATATCTAATGAACTTCAATGCCAAAAACAAGGACAACATTTGTCTTGTTGCAAGCAAAAGTGAAGAATCCTGGCTATGGCACAACAGGTTATGTCACTTAAACTTTCATACTCTAGATAAACTGGTAAAACTTGATCTGGTCAAAGGTTTACCAAATGTTAAATTTAATAAGGATCATTTATGCTCTGCCTGTGAAATGGGAAAACTCAAGAGAGCTTCCCGCAGAGGCAAAACTGATGTGTCTTATCCTAGACCTCTGTACATGCTTCACGTTGACCTCTGCGGTCCAATCGCTATACAGAGCCTAGGTGGCATGAAATATATACTTGTCTTAATTGATGAGTTTTCACGATTTACATGGGTTGAATTTGTCAAAAAGAAATCAGATGTTCCATGCATCTTGATTAATCTAATGAAAAGAATCCAAGTTCTTTATGAGTGCAGAATTCTGAAGTTAGGAAGTGACAATAGCACAGAATTCAAAAACTCTGTCATTGAAGCCTAGCTCACAGAAGAAGGAATATCCCAGAACCTCTCTGCCGCTCGCACCCCACAACAGAATGGCGTGGTCGAACGAAAGAACCGCACGCTAGTGGAGGCTGCAAGAACCATGCTTTCTGCATGTGGATTACCAATGACCTTTTGGGCAGAAGCAATTTCAACTGCTTGCTATACCCAAAATCGTTCAACGATCGTGAAAAGACACATCAAAACTCCTTATGAATTGATCAACAAACAAAGACCAAACATCAAGTTTTTCCATGTGTTTGGATGCAAATGCTTTGTCTTAAACGACAGAGACTCAAGAGGAAAGTTTGAAGAAAAGGCTGATCAAGGCAAGTTCATCGGGTACTCTGCCGCTTCCAAAGCCTACAGAGTTTACCTTCTGAAGTCACGCACGATAGTAGAAAGCATCAACGTGTCCTTTGATGATTAATTCCAAAAGACTTCTGAACAACTCAGTTCAGAACTCGGGCTAAACATGGAAACCTCTGGCATCTCAAAAACAAATGAAGATTTAGGTCTTCTATTTCAAGAGATGTTCAACAACGACGTTAATCCCTCTGCTGGAACAAAAAACACCTCTGCGGAATCACCTATAAACGAAGTAAGTATCTCTCTGTCTGATCCATTTAATCCCTCATCCGCTTCTACAAATACTACAGGTACTGAAAATCTAACAAAAGATACGACAATAAAAGATTCTACAACAGAGGTTATCCAAATTCTAACAAATCCAACAGAGGAAGCAACACCAGAGGGAAGTGAAGATGAAACCAAAATACCTACAGAGAAGGAAATCCCAACTTTAATACCCATTCCTACAGAAGCTGAACCATCAACCACTTCAACTACAGAAGTTCAACTTGATGACTCAAATGATCATCTTCCACGAACAACTCAGTGGACAAAAAGCCATCCTCAAACTCAAATCATCGGTAATCCCTCTGATAAGGTAAAAACAAGATCAGCTTCTGCAAATTTTTGTTTCTTTACCAACTTTATTAGTGTGATCGAACCGAAAAAGATTTCTGAGGCTCTGCACGGCCCAAACTGGGTGGATGCTATGCAAGACGAGCTTCTGCAGTTTGAGCGAAACAAAGTCTGGACTCTAGTACCTCTGCCACGAGGGAAACAGGCTATAGGGACTAAATGGGTCTTCAGAAACAAAAAGGATGAAGATGGAGTGATCATTCGAAATAAAGCAAGACTGGTGGCCAAGGGATATCGCCAAGAAGAGGGCATCGATTACAATGAAACTTTTGCCCCTGTTACACGGCTCGAAGCAATAAGAATTTTCTTAGCCTTCGCAGCCCACAGAGGTTTTAAAGTATATCAAATGGATGTAAAATCTGCCTTTCTCAATGGAGAAATTCAAGAAGAAGTATATGTCCAACAATCACCAGGATTTGAAAGCTCAAAGTACCCAAGGTATGTCTATTACCTCGACAAGGCTCTGTATGGACTGAAACAGACTCCAAGAGCATGGTACGAAAGGCGTTCCACCTTTCTGCTCAATAACGACTACAACAGAGGTACCACTGATACAACTCTATTATTTAAAGGTGAAGGAAATGAGCTTATTCTTGTACAAATATATGTAGATGATATTATTTTTGGGTCTACAAATAAACAAAAATGTAAAGATTTTTGAAAAACTCATGCAGAGTGAGTTTGAAATGAGCATGATGGGAGAATTAACCTTTTTCCTCGGACTTCAACTCAAACAAACATCAGAAGGAATTTTCATAAACCAATCAAAATATGTCTCTGACATACTTGAAAATATAGCCTCTCTAATGCCTCTGTCATGAAAACCCCAATGGCCACTGGAAATAAACTTTTTTCAGATCCAAATGGCATCTCTGTCGAGTGCACACTTTACAGAGGAATGGTTGGGTCTTTATTATACTTAACGGCCAATAGACCTGACATAATGCATGCCACATGTCTTTGTGCAAGATATCAAGCTAATCCTAAAAAGTCACATTATATTGTTGTAAAGAGAATCTTCAGATACCTCAGAGGGACCAAAAATCTTGGCCTCTGGTATCCGCAGAACTCTGGTTTTGGACTAAAGGCATACACAGATTCAGATTACGGAGGATGCAAACTCGACAGAAAGAGTACCTCTGGGAGTTGTCAATTCCTACGTGGGAAATTAGTAAGCTGGACTTCAAAGAAACAGAATTGTGTCTCAACATCTACGGCAGAAGCTGAATACGTTGCTGCTGCTAGCTGTTGCTCTCAAGTTATGTGGATGAAAATTCAGCTAAAAGACTTTGGTCACATCATTTGCAAAATCCCCATCTTCTGTGATTCCAAAAGTGCGATTGCCATCTCTGCAAATCCAGTACATCATTCAAAAACAAAGCACATAGATATCAGGTATCATTTTCTGAAGTATCATGTGGAAAATCAAACCATCGAGATGCACTTTGTACCAACAGAATTTTAGCTTGCTGATTTATTCACCAAGGCACTTGATGAGAAAAGATTCATTTACTTGGTGGGTAAATTAGGAATGATAAATATGGATTAACCTCTGTAAGTATCTTTATCTTTATATTATACAGTATGTATATTTTCTGTTTTGTTTGTTTTTGTAAATTATTTTTCGTTGAAAATTCTAAAATCTCAATTCTGAAAAATACAGAGATTATGTAAGTCTCCTCAGAACCTCTGACGATTCTTACAGACCCTCTGTTACACGACCTATGTTGTATACATTTACTTCTGATTATTTGAACCAAGCATAGGTCAAGGGGAGCAAAGGAAAACAATCTTGATCTACAGATGATGATTAGATCAAGGGGGAGCAAAAGGAGACCTTGCTTAATCTACAGAGATTTATAAGTCAAGGGGGAGCAGAGGAAGAGATGAAAACAACAGAAGAAAAGAAAATTTCCGGACAAAGAAGAACAAAAAGGTTAGTATCTCGACCAAATTCTTTTTGAAAATAATTTTCTACGACACAAATTTCTAAATATGGTCTAGAAACATTATTAAACACATTCCAAATAAAATTTGATCAAAAAGAATGTTGAGTTTTCAATTATTAGAAATTTAAGGTCACAGAGCCTCTGCTGAGTCCAACAGAGGTTCTGCAAGCAAAAGCTCTGATCTTAAATCAATAATTCTTGGAAACTCTGTCTTTTAGGTATCAAAATCAAAAAGAATCATCGCGTACAAGCACTGCAACAGTAGTATCCGGTTACAGAGTTCTCTCCACAAGAAAGAACTTTTGTAGACCAACACATGTTGTAAAAAGACTTTTTGCTGCACAAAACCTTTTTCAAAAACAATTTTGAAGGACACCAGTTTTCAAACATGTCCTAAAAACATTGTTAAAATCAATCAAAAACTTGGATGATCAAAATGTTTATAACTTGTTAGTTATACGAAATTTCTTGTCTCAAAACCTCTGCTGGCTCTGACAGAGGTCCAAAAATGTTAAATCCAGATCCGTGCAACTATGATGAAATCGAAATATATGAACAATAAGAACAAATGATTTCAACTGGTTATCCCTGTCATTCGCTTTCAGAGAGAATTTGCAATACAGTGTTTGAAAGTAAAAAAGGATGATTTGCTTGTTTTTCCAAGATAATTAACATTAAATACATTGGGCCTGTGGTTAACAAGCCCACGGCCCGTTCACTAATAAGCTCTATTTTAATCCAATACAGTTTAACCCTAGAACTTTAAATCAACATTAAAACCTGCTCTAACAATCTTCCCCTTTGATTTGAAGTTCGAGTTGGCGCTCTATATCTCTCCAGTTGAAGACATATCTTTTTCGGAGCGCAAAGTGTACCTCGAACAATCTGATGGCGCAGCGATAGTCGATGCGATCTTCAATCATTTCCAAGGCATTCCTAGCAGTTACTTCATTCGGATTCGGAACATAAGAATACCTTGGATTTTCAGACTCGTGCTGAATAATCTTTCGAAGAGCATCTATGATCTTTAGGAGCGTGCCGTCGCAAAAGCTTTCCACCTGACTGAAGCGCATGAATTTCTTCTCTTTTTGCTCGTTGAGGTAAACAATCCTGAATTCTGGTTCCAGAAGCATAGCGTTCTCGGGATACATGTTTAACTCAGGTGCTTTCAGATTCGGCTTGATCAGTTTTACCTTTTTCGCCTTGTTCTCGGTAGCCATTTGGAAGTCCGTTAGATAAGACATCATGATGGTGCGGACCAGGTATCGACGAACAGCTTCGAGTGCCTTTGTAATTTCTAGTGGTCGGATGGTTCTTGTACGTAAGTCTTTCAGAATAACCAGAAAGTCGAGTGGTCGGAGGTTCTTGAAATCAGCATCTGAAAATTTCCATTCGTTCCCATCTTCACGTCGAACAATGAAAACTGGGTAGACGATCCTCATAAAACGTCTTGAATAGATACTGATTACCTCTGTGATTCGAAGTTTGGTTCTGACCTGGTTGACTGGAAGACACCGCTGCATTGTGCTGATATATTGGCGTTGAGATTCTGGGTCAAGGTTGAAGATACCCAGACAGAAGTTCGGCTCGATCAGGCGAAGCTTGTGTACGACCAGCTTTTTCAAAGATTCCTCCAGATGAGGGATAAGTACCATGATCTTCTCCCAACGGATTTGTTGCTGTTGAGGAGAGGGAGGAAGATCAGAAGCTGTCGTGGGAGGAGTAGTTGTCGGAGGATCGGATGTTGTAGACTCGGGTCTTGTTGATGGTGTTCCGGCGGGTTGAGCATAGCAAACGGGAGTTGCTCCATATAAATTTTAGAGCATGAACTGATCGTAGTCAATATTGTCGTCCTCATCAGTAGGGAAGACCAAATTTACCTGGAGATTTACGTCACTGTCGGCTTTTTCGTACCATGCGTCTTCGGTCTCCGGGTTGGTCTCACACTCTGGATCTATCATGTCCAGTATCGGTCTGTCTGACGAGTCAAAATCGACCAGTTCCTGTGTTGAACCCTCGGGCTTTTCAACCGTTGGGTCTTCTTCATCTGAAATCTCCATATCTATGACCACATCTGCTAGTGGCAACTCGGCTTCGGGTGCTTCTGATGTAGTTGCCGCAGTTGGGGGTTCCTGTTGAACCACTGTTGTAGTTTCGGCAGTCATGATCTGGACGGTCTCGGTTTGGCGTAGACGCTTCTCCCCCTCACGGTGATCAGGATCATCCTGGTCATCGTGCTTGCGTTTCAGACCGCCGGCTTGACTCTTACAAGTGTCTTCAAGGGAGCGGACCCTCTCAGAGAGCGTGGTTAGCGCTTTATTGTAGTCGTTGAGGGCCGAGTCGATGGAGTCGAGGCAAGAGGTAATGGATGAAGACGGAGCAGTGACCTATGATCGGAGAACTGAGATCAGGTCTGCTTCGGTAGATGCGTTGGTGTCGGATTCCTGGAGCAGTTGGGCCAACAGCATCGTCTTTAGGGTCTCCACCGAATAGATTGGTTGAGCAAATGTCGGTGGATGTGGTGGTGTGGTTTCGGCTTCAACGATCGTTGCTTTACCTTTGATGGCTTTGGCGATCTTGTCGGTGACATGTTGTTCCAGTGCCTCGCGGACAGCCTTGAGGGTGCTGTCCAGGGACCCATGCGACACAAAGTCGGGGTGAATAACGTCGGGACCACTTAGGTTACCCGTTGAGGCGTCTACCACAGGGGTAGAGCCACCTACGTTCACAGTTGGCGTGATGTTAGCTGTGGTAGGATTTCCCGCCGATCCTTGTGTTCCACCTAGAGGTGAAGACACTACGGTGGTTCCGGTCGGGTCACAGAGAGCCTCGACTTGGTGTTGTACCTCTTCAAGTGTCCTAGCCAAAGATTGATCTATTACAGGTGGCTCTAGACTCGATGGTGCACGAAATGAAGTCGAGACCGGGGGCTGCTGGTCTCTTATTTCAACACTAGCACTCTCCGAATGAGAGGCCGGTGGAAGTTGTGCTTGTTCCCCGTGTAATATTGAAACATCCGTCTGTTGTGAGACGGATGAGTGGATAAGTGGGTCGTGCAATTGCTCCGCTGGGTCCACA
The DNA here is from genome assembly GCA_033807775.1 of Saussurea involucrata. NCBI lineage: Eukaryota > Viridiplantae > Streptophyta > Magnoliopsida > Asterales > Asteraceae > Saussurea > Saussurea involucrata. Next base: position 116,517,432 of record CM066319.1, read on the forward strand.
GAGTATTCTTCAATACCCCGTCCCAACAGATGAGACGGTGTAGTAGATGTGGCTACCTGGATATCTCTCGTTTGGGGTCGCTCAGGAGCATCGTTATCTTTACGGCTCAATCTTTCCTGGTTCAACTTTGAACGCAGTTCTCTCCGTCTCGCATGATCTAACTCCTCTACTTGTTCTCCCTCAGATGTCCTAGTAACAGGCCCGGTTCCAGTATGAGGTGGTGATTCAAGAGGGATTGGGACATTGTAGTTTGGGTTGGGTCCGATACCGTGAGGTATGTGTTTCAGGCGTAAGGTACGGGTGGTATCGGAGTCCGTGGAGTCAGATTCCACGTCTTCAACATTGTGAGATGGTGAAGGGGGTTCGGTGATATAAGGCTCGGTCGAGTGATGTAGTATAGGTCTAGAGGATGGACCGGCTCAGGCTGAGCTGGAACCGGGTTGCGATTCCACTGCACCACCTACTCTCGTTCCCCTTCCTCTCACAACTAACGTTCCCCGCCCCACAACCCCTGCTTGTCAGGCCCTTCCACCTCTTACTCTCGGACCCTCACGTCTCTCGGGTCTAAGTCCCTGGGCATGTCCCTCCGGCTCTGGCTGGACCATGGGCTTCCCTAACTCTCCCCTATATGCAACTACCCCTGGTGCAGTGGGATCGGCGATGGCTAGTAGGGCTTCAGGGATGGGCAAAGCACTGATATTATCCTGCTCCCCCTCAAAACATACATGGAGATTGACTTGCGTCATCTCAGAGTGAGAGTGTTACTTACTTGGGAGTGATCAACACAAAAAAACATTTAGACGTTTAAGAAAAACAGGGTGAAGCTTCCCCTCGGATTTTGTTGAGGTTGTTGATCCGCCATGGAATATCTGTAAAAGATCCAAAGTTAGTAAACAAGAGAGATAAGCAAGTTCCGGCGCGTACCTTTGCTGTAAATGGATCAATCTGAGACAGATTGAGTACTGGCAGTGTGATTACAGGTACAGGACTGAAAATAGCAGGGGCGTCCGGACATAATAATGAAATTGCAAGACATTCCGGACAACACAGGTATCCGGACAAAAGGTGTCCGGACAAAAGAGCATAATAGAGAGGATGAAAGTTTCCGGATAAAATAAGCAATTCGGACAAACGAGAATCCGGCTGACATTTAAGAGAGACCAAGAGTCCGAATATGGTACCCGGGTTCCCTTCCAATCCGGATTAGGACCCGGTCCGGAAACCTATCCGGAAAGATAGGGTTTCAGGATACCTGTCCGGATACTTCTGGAATTTTCAAGAATTTCCCTGATTCTTGATATTTTGCAAAAATAAAGCTATATGAATTTCAAAAACAATCCTTCTCTCGCTCCCCCTCAAACGGAGCATGGGGAAGAATTTGCACCCCCTCGGATAGTGCAATGGAGAGTCCGACACACATAAAAACTTTTAGGCATTGAAAGAAAAAACATTGTGTCGCTCCCCCTCAAATGATGAGCATTATATGACATGCTCCCCCTCGGAATGTGCGCGTAGAGTGAAGTGCACACGGGAGTATCCACACACATAATAAAACTTTTCAGCATTTTAAAAAAATTGTGTGACGCTCCCCCTTAACAGTAGAGTATACTTACCTGATGGCTGATCATGCTCCCCCTAAACACATGAGCAACTCGTGAAAGCACAGGTATAAACAAACCTCACGTCTTCGTAATATTGTTCCTTGTAGATCGTGAGCAGCTCCCTCCTTCCGGTCATGTGTGTGGAGCATCCACAGTCTAAGTACCACACATGACCGTCCTGCAAAACAAGATTAGCGGACCTTTGGTACCCAGATTTGCCTGGGTCCGGGAGGGTTAGGTTTGGCACCGCTTGGGGAAGCTTGCTTTGTCCCAAATTTCCCTTTAGGTGTAGGATGGATACCGTTAGAGGGAACTGGTTTTGGCACTTGTTTCTTCTGAGGTGCAGCGTTTACACCTTTTGGAGGAACAGGTTTTGTAGCAGATTTCCACCTGGGTGCCGGTCTAACCTCAGTGGGAGAAACCCGTTTTGGAATAGGGTTGGTTTCCCGCTGTGGTTTAACCTCTGTTTGAGAACCCCGTTGTTTATGATATTTTCTCTTGTTATTACTGGGTTTGCGTTTGGGTGAATGATTGTACATGTGATATGACCCAAACCAATCATTGTTATTGATATCATCAAAGTCATTCCCACCACAACTAGAGCAACATAAACAATCATGCGACAATTGAATCAATTGTTGAGTGAAATAAATTTTCATCGGAAAATTAACATCTCTTTTAACAAAATCATTCCAATGATTCCAAGCACAATTGTTTTTGTTCATTCTAGGGTTAAAGACAGGAGGGAAGGACTTTGATGCAACATTCTTGACAGGTTCCTTAGCTGGCCACTTTGGTTTTGCTTGTTTAGCGCGACCATTTTTATCCGAAACAACAGGGACAGAATGGTCAGTGACTTTTGAAGGAACATGATTATTGGTAGGCAATGGTCCGGTCTCCTGCCTCGGCTGTGATTGCTTTTTAGAAACAGGTTTAGAAGTTGGTTTTGATTGAGAAATCTTGATCACAGCTGGGGCCTTTGTTTGAGAACTGCTACCCTTTAGAAAATTAACCGGATGATTGACTACGGGGGATAGAAAATCAGTATGGCTCGGAAGAGGTTTGTCGAAAGGGAACGACTCAAACTCTCCATCAGAATTACCTTCGGAGTTCATATATTCTGAAAAATGGACATCCGGAATTACTGGACTTGGATCGGTCGAGGAAGGCGAGGAACACTTTGTGCTTGTGTGCTTTGGGGAATTTGGTGCGGAAGTGTTTGAAAAATAAGAGTTTAAATTCCTTTGAACATATTCGTCTTGAGAGACGTTACTTTCTTGAGAAGAGATATTTCCAATGAAGGCTTTACACAATGATGTGTCAGATGAGTTGAAGGAAAGATCATGTGAAATCTGCTTTTGAGTTTGGAGAAAGTCAATCTGCTCTTGGAGTTGACCATTTCTTAGGTGCTCCTTCATCGTTTCTCTTGTCATTTCAGACAGTTTCGATGAGAGCGTATTGATTTCCCACAGAAAACTTTCCTTTTCTTCACTTGACACACCATTGGTTTTCTCAGATTTGAGTTTCTCAAGATCCTTAACTAGCTCTTTCTTCTCATTTTGAAAAACAGACCTTTCTTTCTCGAGTGACTCCTCCAACTCGACTATCTTTGCTTCCAAGATGAGAGGGGGGACATAGAGTTTAAACTCATCCGTCTCAATCTTGATCTCAGTTGCTTGGTCCTCATCATTTTTGGAGGAATCCTTGGGTGTAGCAACCTTGTAGTAGTCGAAGTAGTCATTCGAGAGGTATTTCTTTGGATTTTTCTTATAAGAATAATTTAAAGGTTCATAACAAAATGGAAGTTGTATTCCTCGTTTGTGTGTGCGCTTGTATTCATCGGTTTCCTCTTCCTTTTCTGGTTCAACAGGACCAGTCCATTGAATTGCGTACTCTGGATACTTTTTATCTAATCCATAGCAAGCAAAATCATACAGAGTAGGGACTTGATATCTTCCCTTTTTCAGATAACGTGGGTTATCATATCCGATTCCCCATTCTTTGTTGAAATAGGTGAACTCTTTGGGTTTATTTAGAAAGATGGTTTGATCAGTTTGACCCCTTTTGTGGACTTTGGTTTCAAGATCAAGAATTTTCGCAACAAACTCCTTGTGTTGAATCTGAAGAGAGGAACATTGATAAACAATATCCTCTTTCTCATTCATGCACTGATCAAACTGACACTGAAGTTCAGATAACTTGGCCCTTAAGTCTTTAGGTGCTATTGAAAGATTTTTGTATTTTTCTTTTAACATAGCATTTTCAGACTTGTATTTCTCAGTTATTTGCATTTGAACATCTAACTTTTCAGATAGTGATCTAATCTCAAGTAGTTGTTCATTACTGGTGGCCTTGAAGGAATCTATCCGTTCAGCAAGAGGTGTCATTCGGTCAGAAAGTTCTAAATAGATAGGTTTACATACCTGACACAGCTTTGTCTTGTCTTCTTCAGCAGGAGACATCTTCAGTTGCACTGGAGTGATCGTCAGACGATTGTTCGATTCAAAGTGAAACAATATCAAGAATACTTAAATGTCCCCCTCCTGCGACTTAGCAAAGGGGTCCCGCTAAGGATTGAGGTTTTAGAAAGCTCCCGGATTGAGGAATCCGGGTGGTTTCCGGATAAGGAATCCGGAAAATCAAAGTTACCGGATAAACAGATGTTACAGGATAGAAAACTGAAACAAGATGTTTCCGGATAAACTGAAGTTTCCGGGTACAATGGATTGTCCGGATAAGATATGTCCGGAAACTCTGGGTTTCCGGATACAAATGTTACCCGGATAGTATAAGGAATAGTGACTTACGCGGATTGCAGAACTTACCCGAAAAAATGAGGAGTCCGGATGGAATTGGAGGTGTTCGGATGAAAACACACAAATGTCCGGGAACTATCAACTTGTCCGGAAACCACAGCTGGTTTATCTGGAAAAGTCGGTTGTTTTGCTCAAATCGTTCGAATTTTCGATTAGGGTTACCCAAAATCGATCCTGGAAGATTAGTAACAATGCCAAACACAAAATAATACTAATCCAATCGATTTCAGTGGAAAAACAACAAGTTTTGATGGTTAAAAATCGGATTTTTGTCAAGAACACTACCAAAACTTTTGATCTTAAATTGCTAAATTAACCACTCAAACGATCGAATTGGAATGCGAAAATTTGCAGAAATACTAACAAGTATAATGCTAACACAACCCAATAAACAGAATTAAACAATTTAGCCGGAATCAAAGATTTGAAAATTCAATAATGGTCAGACGTGAAAAAGTCAAACTAACCAGAAATCAGTGAATCGAATCCGTCCGTCTGCTCTGATACCAATTGTTAAATCCAGATCCGTGCAACTATAATGAAATCGAAATATATGAACAATAAGAACAAATGATTTCAACTGGTCATCCCTGTCATTCACTTTCAGAGAGAATTTGCAATACAGTGTTTGAAAGTAAAAAGGATGATTAGCTTGTTTTTCCAAGCTAATTAACATTAAATACATTGGGCCCGTGGTTAACAAGCCCACGGCCCGTTCACTAATAAGCTCTATTTTAATCAAATACAGTTTAACCCTTGAACTTTAAATCAACATTAAAACCTGCTCTAACAAAAAACCTCTGTAAAGGAGTTTCTGTACAAATAATTTATCGATCCTCTCCATGGACTTTTCAACCATTCTTTGTGAAGGCACAAGCTAAAGAGGCAAGAAAAACAAGATTCTCAAATCACAGAGCCTCTGTCAGTTTTTACTTTAGGCATTTCTGTAACAGTAACGGTAACTTTTCTGCGAGTGAGAATCATATGGATGTAAAGAGGCCCACGCACCCAGCATTTAATAAGGCCGCCCACGACGTCTCATCATAACTGACACTGAGGACGTGTCATCATTTCATTGGACCTACATGCAACACGTTCCTATGGAAAGTTGAACCCGCCGTAACCACTCAAGTGCGGACCCCAAATATTATTTACCTCAAAATATTAACCCTTTCAGATTCTACGACCACAAACTCAGTACAAAACCAAAGTTACCATACCTCACAAAATCTTTACTCACTCTCTTCTCCGGCGAACCTGCAACTATATTCAAATCAGCATTTTACTTTGCAAAATGGCTTCCAGTTCCCATGCTGCTCAAAACTCTCCGGCGAACTCTCCTCAACACTCCCCAGAGCATCCAGAGCACTCCCAAAACCCTAACATCACCGTAAATGCCGAAACAGAAAACTCCGACGACTCTGCAAACTTTGCACCAACCACAAACCTTCAACATTTTCTGAACAAATAACATTTTGAGGATGTTCTTCCATTGAAATCCAACAATTGCTACCTGGTACCCTCACCAACAACCTTCGGCGAAGCCCATGCTCTTCTCCTCAATATCATGGAAAACCATATATTATACCCTCTCCTTTCCAAAACCCCAACAAAAATCCCTGCAGGATATCTGAATCAATTTTGGCAAAGTTGCCGATTTGATTCAGATGATTCTCTTGATAAAGGGCTATATTTCAGAACCAGACAAGTCTGAGTACCTAGAACTCATGTTTAACAGAACCATGTTCTCACTGGAGTTCAACCTGCCAACCAGAGGTCTTCTTGGAATCAAGAAATATGTTGAGGTTCCTACGGACGAGGAGCTCTGCCGATTCGTAGAAATGTTAGGGTATAACACAACCCTGAGGAAACGCAATGATTTCAGCAGAGGCAGACTACCACCTTTGTGGAATACCCTGTTCTCCATCTTAAATCGTTGCCTCACAGGGAAAACCGGTAGCCCTGACCAAAGCTCATTCCAAATCCTGACCATCATATATGGAATCTATTACGATATTCCACTTGACTATGTCACCATCATGATGCAGGAAATAGTGAATACGATCGACAGAAAGCTCGCAACTCAAAAGGCCAAAAGGAACACACCAGGGTATCTGCCTCCTCTGCAATACCAAAGAATTTTAGGAGTAATCTTCGAACCTCTACTTCAAATGCAGAAGTGGCCAATGGAAGGGCCATCTGTAAAGCTTTACCCAATGAATAAAAATACTCCTACAGAGCATGAAGACAGTTACCCCCACTGCATACCTCTGTCGAAGAACCTTCTGTCATATGCAACTGATGAGGATAGGAAATTAGAGTATATACGCGTCCACAGGACTCCAGAACCAAGTCCTGTGACACCCCCGCGTCTAGGAGCCCCCTTAGGTGTAGATGTAGTAGAAAGGATGACAGAAGAGGAATGGGCTAGAGCTTTAGAGAAACACTATTCAGTATAAGACCGTTTCAAATCCTAGAGAGGAAACACCAGCCTCTGTGGAAACCACCTCTGTCCTTGAAAAAGATGTCCCTGAAGTTCAAATCCTGACTTCTTCATCCTCAGAAGAACTTCCCCATTCTCCACCAAAATCCCAACCCAAAACTCACCCAAGAAGAAAATCCATTGCCCACAAACCAAAAACATCTAAACGTTCTGCTACTTATGTCCTAAAAAGAATGGAATTCGTATCCGCTTTCAGAGCTGCAAAACGTTTTGATATCCCTCCACAAACCACAATCGAGCTAACAGAAGAAACATCTACAGAACCCAAATCCCCAATCAAACCAACAGAACCATCCCCACCAAAGTCCTCAGAAACTGAAGTGTCAAAAACTCCAGAGGCAATCCCCATCATACCAACAGAGACCTCAACACCCAAACCAACAGAAGCAATCCCACATAGTCCAAAGCAGACAACAGGTTCTGAGCCTTCCCAAACCAAAAATAAAGGAAAGGGAATCATGACAGAAGAACCACAGAAGAAAAAGCAAATGCCACAAACGACAGAGAAGTTGATGAAGAGCTCATTCGATGCCTTTGTCACTCCTAAACCTGAAGACGACTGGGCAACAGAGGGTAGGGTTGCAGAGATAAAACGACAAATGGATGCTCTGCGAAGACCAATACCACCACCAGATACACGACATGCAGAAATGGAAGAGGTGGTGTATAGGTACCTTTACAAACAGCAATATAAGAACAACCCTATACCACACATCGAAGATCCTCAACTCAGAGCTGACCTTGACAACACCTTCAGCAGAACAAAGCCAAAATCAAGGGCATAAGTTTTCTCAGAGTCCAAAATTGAAAAGGTAATATACTACAAATTCTCTCAAACGAGAACCTTTCCAAAGATCAGGTACAACTCTTACAAAGTCAAAAGGGAGAACAAGTCCGAAAATCAATTTTCAGATGCCGATATAAGGAACTTGAACCCCTACGATCTGCCAGATCTTCTACTTTGGACAAAAGAAAACTTCGACAACGATGCTAACAGAAGGGCCTATCAAGTGTTCCGAAAAGCGATGAGAGAAAAACTTCTGTTGTATAGCATGATAGACTTTCAAATGGGATGTTAGTCCATGATCTTCAATACTTCAAGTAATTGTAACAAGATAAGGAACGAGAGAACTATTTATTATTAGAAAAGTAAACTAATCTAGAGAGAGAACACAAAAGTGTTTAATAGCTACATTTTGATTTATGAAACTTTGTTATTACAAACATACATGAAATTACCTATTTATAGCACTTCCCCTTGTTACAACAAGTAAGCCCAAGCCCATTTACATGTCAAAGCCCATTAGACCCAAATCTATTACTTTACAAAACTTTCTAATTATTTAGGACAACTTAAATGTCCTAACTTTCTCCCCCTAAAGTTTTGGAAAGTAAAATCACTTAAAAGTCTTTACTCCTCTCCCCCTTGATTTTCTTGAAAAACTTTAGCGGTGCATTCTTCAAAAGTAGGCTCGCTCCTCCTTGAAAGTTGATCTTATTCATCATATTTTCATCTTTGAAAAATCGGATCCAATGTACTCCATAACCCCGACTAAATGCACTAAAATCATCTTGAAAGTGTATGCATTTAGTGTAAAACAGAGAATCCGTCGTTGGACCACGAGTTGAGTAAGAATTCGGCTTAAGAGCTTGGTCCTAATTTGCTCGAAGGAGGAATGATAAAAACACGCGCTACTCGGTAGGGATTTCGAGGAATCGTACGCAAATCGATGTCGTGGAGATGAATGTGTGTCAAACTAAATGTAGGAGTGATGCCACACGAGTTCCGCTAGCAAAAATCTTGAATTTTAACCAAACTAACGGAAATTGGACCAAAAATGTTATAAAACTAACTGCCACTAACGGAATCCAGTTAGCACTATTCATCATCTCTTCCACATCTCACGAATTGATAAGCTGTTGATTTCTTCTTTGCTTAATAATTCTTCCATTTTTCACCACTAAGAGATCTTTTCTTCCATAATTCTTTTTCAACAAGAATTAATGATATGTAGCATGAAAAAAAAAACAATTGTTGCATAAAATGAACTTCATCATGAAGTTCACGATCTGTTGCATTTCTGTCACTTTTCTTCCATAATTTTGTTTTATGATTTCACGTCCAAATCTGATCCAAACTTGTTTCTACATGCTCACAAACCATCAACAAAAGTTTTCCAACGAAAAATACCTTCATGCAACGTGAAAGGAAACAGCAACAACAATCCGACGATGTAACAAACTTTTCCGGCAGTTAACAACTTTTTTCCCGGCGATCTTCTTCCAACAACTCTAAAGTTTATGATTTTATGCTGGCATTTCACTTCTATTTGAAGCAAACAGATCTAAATGTCAAAAACGATCAGATCTGTGCTGAAAAACATCAAAATCCGGCGAGATCACGTTTTCCGGTTACTCCCGTGTTTCCAGAGAAGTAACATGCTGTCGACTTTTGGAATTCATAACACATTGATTTTTCGACCAAACTCAGATCTAAAAGATGCTTTATGCTCTAAACTCGTAAACTAACAGATCTGAACCAAAACTTTCTGCAAAATTCCGTCTGAAAAACGTTTTTCCGCCGAAGCTCCGGCGACTCCGTTTTTCCGGCGAGCAACATTTCAGATCACATATCTCACTCATTTTTTAACTAATTTCGATTCTAAAAGATGTAGAATGCTCGAAATCATGAGATAAACACATCTGTGGAAGAATTCTTGATCAAAACCTCCAAGAACTTTAGATCGATTGATGAACGTCGTTAAGATCCAAACCGGAAAAAAACGAATTTTATGAATCATTGATGAAATTCAGATCTGAACGTTTTATTTCACTCTAAATCCACATGCAAACATATCTTGTGAAGCTCAAAACAATTCATCCACATAAAAACTTTCGGATCTTGAGAATTCTTGCGAAAAACACCGAAAAACTCTTGAAATTTTCGAAAATCATCAAAACTTTTCGAAATTCGATTCTAAAAATTGGAGATGATCTGGAATCTAATAACGAGCAAATCTTCAAGAGCATAAGATATTTGAACAAACTTACATGTAGATCTGGCTAATTTACTTGAAATGACGAGATCCGATGATCGTATCGAGAAAAGATTCATCGATTTGGCTCTGATACCAATTGTTAGTCCATGATCTTCAATACTTCAAGTAATTGTAACAAGATAAGGAACGAGAGAACTATTTATTATTAGAAAAGTAAACTAATCTAGAGAGAGAACAGAAAAGTGTTTAATAGCTACATTGTGATTTATGAAACTTTGTTATTACAAACATACATGAAATTACCTATTTATAGCACTTCCCCCTTGTTACAACAAGTAAGCCCAAGCCCATTTACATGTCAAAGCCCATTAGACCCAAATCTATTACTTTACAAAACTTTCTAATTATTTAGGACAACTTAAATGTCCTAACATGGGATGAGATCTTGGAGTCAGAAACCTGAGTCTGAGACCACCAGAGGATCACTACACACCTTCTGCAATACCCAACTCAATCATAACAACACCAAGGTACGGGTTAGTGTATAAGGATCCTGCTGGTCAAGTACGACTTTTTGTGGAAATGGACTGTCAGAAGTATGCAACCAGTACTCTGAACAAGTTCAGATCAATCTTAGAAGAGAACAGAGGTGCTGAGCTTATGGATCAAGAATCAGCAGAAAGAATGATCAGAGAAATAGATGCTACAATCGGCTTATGAGAACTCTGCATCACATTTTATCACAAGCTTAGAGAAGTGGGATTCGACAACAGAAGTTTCAACGACTTCAAAGATGCAAATGTTTAAATCTCAGTTACTTGTCTTTGTAATCTTTAAAAGGAAATGAAATGAAACTTTTGAGGTATTGTTTAACCTCTGTCTACTTTACTTAACCTAAATTATGCATAAAATCAAGTTTTCATTTTTCAATACTTAGGGGGAGATTGTTAGCTCAAAATATTCATAATATTAGAAGTATTGAAAAACAGGCTTAAGTATGAAAGAGTTCCACATAAGCTCTGCAGTGTTCCACAAAAGCTCTGCCGAAGTGTAAGTCCCATATTAACAAGGCAACGATTCATATATTGAAGAGATTGGTAACAAGAAGATAGTATAATCAAAGTGGTGTATTATTGGAATGAAGAACACTTTCTCTCTTGGAGGCTACACACACACTATGGTGGCTAGATACAAAAAATGACCTCTCCTAACAAACCCTAGCAATTGGGTTTATATACCCTTTGACCAAACCTAGCTATTTTGACTTTGACTTTGACTAATATTGACTAATTACAATTAGTCCTAAATCTTGGATACATTGTGCACTAACAATCTCCCCCTATGGATTCAAGATTTAAAAAAAATTATGACGATAGTCTTCAGCTCTTTAATCTTCAGATCTTCAACACTTTAAAATCTTTGACGAATCTTCAGATAGTCTTTATCTTCAAGAATCCACTTTGGCGACTTTAATCTTCATTAGGCTCTTCTAAAACAAATAGTCACAAAGTCTTGAAAAACTAACTTCAAATCTGTGTAAGGTTGATCAAGGTCTTCAAAACAAAATCATTATATCTTCGAATCTTCGATCTATGCAGCTTTAACTTATGAAATTTTTCTTCGGTCTTCGAATTATGAACTGGATTTGAGGTTGAATGGGCTTTGAGCTTTAAGACATTCTTGAATAATCTTTAAGCACGAATTGTCTTTGTATCTTCACGCATTTGATCATCTTGAACAAACTGTCTTGAACTTCTTTTACTTTGGCAAATATCAACTTTGACTCTTGAAATTGAGATATTCGGATTATCTCCCTCTTTTCTTCTGTTTGATATTTTTCCCCCTTTTTGATGATTGTGAGCATCATGATCATCAAAATTCTTTATGATTTCAGCAGTCTTTGAATACCAGAAACAATCTCCTCCTTTTGATCTGTATAACCGTCAATTCCAAAAATGTTGATCCGAATCTTTTCAAATTCAGATAATATAAAAGTGGTAACCCTGAAACAACGGATGAATCAGTTAAAATTCCTGTAAGTTGCACAAAGCCACTTAGTACAACAAATGTACTTTGGAAAGGAGCTTTTTGATGTTCACTCCTCCAGGGCTTCCATTCAATCGTCAAAAAACACAATGGAAATTCTATGAACGTTATGACAAGAAAACATATTCCTTGTGTGTACGTGCAAGTGTAGAAATGATTGAAGCAACTTATGCTTGAATATAGTTAGGCTCAAATTGTGTAAACTATTGAAACAACAAGTTTTCCACGGACTCAATGTGCATGAATGAAGAGCGAAGGTGGGGTAAACTTCCTTCTTTTCAATATCCAAACCTTCCGAGTGAAGATTAGATAGATAATATGCTGCATCCCCAAGAAAATTGAAACATTTCTTTGTTGAGAAAGAAATGAGTAGCTGGTGGGGTTAAAGCAAGAGTTGGCATGGGCTAGTTGCCTATTTCAATGATGGTCACCAAAGAAATGTGAACCAATCAGTAATGTGGCTGCCCGGCTCAGAAAGTGGCTAGTGCAGAGTTCTCGTATTCTTTTAACTCCGTTCTCACACCCTCTTTCTGTTTTTAATCTGCTCACTGCTAACCAAACTCTCTTTTTCATTTTACCTCAGCACAATGAGATTACTCAACCGGATGAGTTATCTCCCCCACTCTTTGATTTTGACCCCTCACCCCTCAATCACTCAAGGATAACTTCTTGGGTAGGAAACACTGGTTAACGTGGATCCATAGAAGTTCTTTTAAGCTCTCACACTGATTCCCATGAATGTTGTCCTAAAAGATATGTTGCTCGACAGTTTATCTTGAACAAATATGAATCTCAGCTTTTTGAAAACACTGTCATCAGAATGTATGCTCCTCAAAAATATTCATGAAATATTTGAGCATTTGAACGTTGAAGATTTCTCACAACAAGAATATTGAATGAATGAAATGAATTTGAAAGACTTGTTTGAGAATCTGACAATGTATCAATCAGATCAAATATGAAAGATATTCATTAACGGTTAGGGTATCAAAGAATTGGATCTTTTGTTTATATGAACAAATATAAACAATCTTTGAATGAAACGTTTAAGTTCTCACGCTGAAATGAATGTATGATGCTCAACAAACTTTGAATACTAGCGGGAGTATTACCATCGAAAATTGTTTCATTTTGTGACATGGTAATAACAAAGTCAATAAAAAGCTGAACCGGTGTGTATGAGTACTTGAAAGTATAGAAAAGATAATACACAAGTATTAATCTTTAGAAATACACGGTCAGAAACAATGATATAATCTGAGATAATCATGAAAAACATTTAAAATCACACTTCTAAGATTATAAAATCTGTTTGAATTAGAGAAGTGGTTTGAACATTTAAGAACACGTTTTTCATGCTTGAAAGTCGTTCTTCTTTCAAACAATCTCAGATTGAGTTCAGAAGATACTTACAGTCATCAGCATTATCTCCCCCTTAAATTATGATCGGCTGATTTAAAATCGGATAAGCTCCCCCTCAAAATCTGCAAAGATCTTAATTTGACAATATTAGCACATGTAACAATCAAAGGCTATTTTTTTGATTATTTTTTTTATAATTATTTATTATTAGAGATTAAGAACGAGTCCTGATCTGACATGATCAGAAGTCAATGTTGCTTTGAAGTACGGGTTCTAAACTGATGTGTTTAGAAGCCATAATCATCATTGAAGTGCGGGTTCTGAACTGATTTATTCAGAAACCATTATTTCTTTGAAAAGCGGGTTCTGAACTGAATTATTCAGAAACCATTACGCTCCCCCTACAAAGAAGCATAAAAAGATATGTCAATAAGTACAAATATATCAAAAGTATAGAATCTCTTCCCCTGAAATTATGCAGATGGTTTCAGCACAGATACTCTTCTTCAAATTGCACTCTTCTCTTCTATTTTCCAGTCATGTGTGTGGTAGTAATTGGGCATTCAGCATCGCACATGATAAACCTGCAAAACAGATTAAGTAGATTTTGGTACCCATTGCCAATTGGGTCCTGGCTTGTTATGTGCAGATTTCTTAGAAGTAATACTGTAAGTACCATACCAGTACTGAACATCTTTTTTCTTAACAAAATCATTAGTTCCACAATAAGAACAACATATTTGCTTTTGTGCTAACCTAATCAAATGGTTTGCAGAATAGATAAGATTAGGTTTAACAAAAGACTTACCTTTCGGAGCATTGTTCTTCGTGTTCACCGTAGGTGGAGGAACAGATGACTTTGGCACATCTCTTTCAAGAGTTGAACCTTTTACCTTCCAAACCATCTTAACAGGCTTAAAGATAGGAGTATCTGAACTTGAAGCAGCATGGTTATAGAAAAGATTAGAAGAGCGCATCTGATCCTTTGAAGAAGTGCTTGATTTGACGGACTTTGCCGAAGAAAGATGTTCATGAATTGAACCAGAAGCAGTTGAATCATCATACGGCGATTGAACAATAGTATCGGCACTAGATTGTTCAGATAATTCAACGATGTTAATTGCTTCCAGTTTCTGAACCTTGTCGGACAGAACATTCCTTTCTCGAGAAATCAAATCAAATTTCTTCTGTAGATCAGATTTGATCTTCTGCTCTTTCATAGCTTCCGATGCTAAAGCAGACACTCTCCTCGTTAGCTTTGAGATTTCGGTCTGAAACACTTTTCTTTCATCTGAATAGATATCTTTCACACTTTTCGCTTGAAAATCTTTAATTTTCTTCTTTTCAGATTCTTTTATTTCGATGTCTAATTCTTTCTCCAAATTAGATATTTGCATTGAGAGCTCAACACTTTTTGTTTCAAAAACTTTTCTTTCAGTGTCAAACTCAGACATCTTTTTCTCAAGCTTTTCCTTTTCTAAAAATAAAACCTTTTCAAAATCGGAGTTTTGATTTGAAAGTTTTATGCATCTAAGCTCAATAGCTTTCTTTTCATCAAAACACTTCTTGGAAAACTCAGAAAATTTCTTTCCAAAGCTTGCCCTTTCTTTTTCAAAAAAAGTTCTTTCTTTTCCAAACTCCATTTGTAAATTGGAAATTTTATTTGCAAACTCAGAATTCTTATGCGTCAGATCAGCATTTTCAGTTTCCAAAGCTCTTCTTGCTTTTTCCTCACTCTTCTTCATCTCATCTATTTCTTTCTTAAATTCATCTCTTTTCTTTCTCATCACTTGTTCAAGATCAGATATTTTCTTTGTTAGCTCAGCGTTCTTTTCCTCTAAAGAAAGCATCAGATTTGCTTTAGATGCACAGTCACACTTCTTCACACCAACTTGTGTTTTCAGAAAGTTAAACGTGTTTATATAACCTTCAATAAGTTTATTTTGTTCTGCAATTTTAGCCATATATTTAGAATTATCGCTCTGAATTAGGCTAGCTCTTATACTTTCTTTTTCAAGTTCTTTTTCTAAATGGTTTATCTTCTGAGAATCACTCCACCAACTTTGATATTTCGACATTGTTACCTGAAATGTTTAAAAACGTCGGATCGTTAACAGATACTTCGTGAGAAGTAGAATTTGTGCGCTTGAACGATCAGAGAAAATAAAATTTGAAAAACAAATTGTAAATTTGTCTCCAAAAATTAATTCCGAAAAATTAATGCGGAAAACTGGACTTTAAATCGACAAACCTGCAAAACACGAAAAAGATATATCAGATATGATTAATTACAGGTAAAGACTGATAAAAACGATGAAAAATGAAAAATAATGAAAAATGAGGACTAAAACTGACAACTTACGAAACTAAAACGAAAAATAAGGACTAAAAGTGTAAAATACTATCACTAATAAAAGACAAGGACTAAAAATGACAAAAATCCTAAAGTTACGACACAAAGGACCAAAAATGAAAAATCCTAAAAGAAAAATAAACTCTAAGGACTAAAAAAGTAAAAATTTAAAACTTAAAAATCTAGGGACTAAAACTGTAAAAAAATCTAAAGTTAAAACTAGAGGGACTAAAGTTGACTTAATACTGAAACCTAAACTATAGGGACTAAAATTGATCAAAAAAGAAACTAAAAACTATAAGGACTAAAACTGTAATAAAAAGAAACTTAAACTATAGGGACCCTAAATGACAAACCCTGAAACTTCCTAACTGACTTAACGGACTCTTAACGAAAGACTTATTTTGTAAGAAACCTAACGGGAAAACTAACGGAACTGTTAACTAACTAACCTAACTGACCTCTAACGAACTTAGGACCTAAAATGAAACGACACTAACTAATACTAACGGAAAGAAGACAAAACTAACGCGAATTAACGGAAAAGGACCAAAAATGTTACAAATGTAACGGACAACTAACGGACTTCCGTTAGTTACTGTTCATCATCACCCCAAACAGCAATTTTTCAGATCTGAGAATTTCAAACTCGATTTTCTTCTGGTTTTCACGTCTAAATCGATGTGTTTTTGGTTTCTTTGGGTTTTTATAGCATCAATAAACGTTTTTCAACAATTAATTCGAGATCAGCAACACGTTTTGACGACCCAAGAATTTTCCGGCGACCATCGTTTTTCCGGTGAGGTGGATATTCCGGTGAGGTTGCGATATCGTTGCGATGTCGCAACAGTTGCGACTTCCCGGTGAGTTTTGGGTTGCGACTTCACTTGAGTTGAGACTCCGATGAACTTGTCGGCGATAAAACGTTTTTCCGGCGAGAAAAACCCAGAATCTGGCGAGATCTGAAATTTTCCGGCGAAACTTTATACCTCTTATCTCACTGATTTTTCATCCTTTTTCGAACCTAAAAATTGCTGGATGATCGAAAAACAAAAACGAACATAAATGTGCAATTTAAATCAATTAAAACACATCAAACAATATGGATCTACACGAAGAACACATAAATTGTTGAAATTTTTGTTTTTCCAAAAATATGATTTGTTGATGAAAAATGATTTTGTAACTTGCAAATCGTTCCAAACAACAACTAAAGTGGATCTATAAACTTGAATCAATCCAAACTCCAAACAATTTCTAAATTTCTGGAAAAATTCAATAAAATCTCAAAAACCCAACAAAACTTCAATTTCTCATAAAATTGATAAAAATACTTGGATTGATGCACAAATCTTCTCTGCTAGGCTCTGATACCAATTGAGAATGATTCAGGTAACAAGATTAACTCATAAGCTTCATTGACTATTGAAAAGAAATGTAAAAGATGGGAATGAAGAACACTTTCTCTCTTGGAGGCTACACACTCACTATGGTGGCTAGATACAAAAAATGACCTCTCCTAACAAACCCTAGCAATTGGGTTTATATACCCTTTGACCAAACCTAGCTATTTTGACTTTGACTTTGACTAATATTGACTAATTACAATTAGTCCTAAATCATGGATACATTGTGCACTAACACGAAGCAAACAAGATCATTCAAGAAACACCAAGTCCCAAGAAGAATCTACAGAAGACTACTCACAAAGGACCAAAGAAGGATCTACAGAAGAAAGCTCACCAAGGACCTAGCCGCAGAACCTCTGTCACCCTTGACAGAACCTCTGCGGTTCAGATTGAAGACTTGGAAGATATTTATAATATCTTGCCACTGTTGCAGAAATATCTTACCACTGTTACAGAAATATCTTGCTACTGTTCCAAGGTCCGTTCATCAACTTGTACAAGGCATGGTCCGACAACAAACACGTTGTTAGCTCCAATATTCTGAAATATTAGAAGTATTGAAAAATGGCCAAGTACAGAAGAACTTCCACAGAAGCTCTGCTGAGTGCAACAGAAGCTCTGCCGGGCATCTCAGAAGAATCAAAGGAAGTTTGATCAAGAGTAATCAAAGACCGAAGAAACTACAGAAGGACTCTTTCAGAAGACCAAAACCACAGAACCTCTGTTACCAATAACAGAGCCTCTGCGGACAACATCAGAAGACAAGGAACCCAGTGAAGACTACTCACAAAGGACGAAAGAAAGATCTATAGAAGAATGCTCACCAAGGAACCAACCACAGAACCTCTGTCACCCTTGACAGAGCCTCTACGGTTCAGGCTGAAGACTCGGAAGATATTTATAATATCTTGCCACTGTTAAAGCAATCCCACAAAGTCCAAAGCAGACAACAGGTTCTGAGCCTTCCCAAACCAAAAATAAAGGAAAAGGAATCATGACAGAAGAACCACAGAAGAAAAAGCAAATGCCACAAACGACAGAGAAGTTGATGAAGAGCTCATTCGATGCCTTTGTCACTCCTAAACCTGAAGACGACTAGGCAACATAGGGTAGGGTTGCAGAGATAAAACGACAAATGGATGCTCTGCGAAGACCAATACCACCACCAGATACACGACATGCAGAAATGGAAGAGGTGGTGTATAGGTACCTTTACAAACAGCAATATCAGAACAACCCTATACCACACATCGAAGATACTCAACTCAGAGCTGACCTTGACAACACCTTCAGTAGAACAAAGCCAAAATCAAGGGCATAAGTTTTCTCAGAGTCCAAAATTAAAAAGGTAATATACTACAAATTCTCTCAAACAAGAACCTTTCCAAAGATCAGGTACAACATTTACAAAGTCAAAAGGGAGAACAAGTCCGAAAATCAATTTTCAGATGCCGATATCAGGAACTTGAACCCCTACGATCTGCCAGATCTTCTACTTTGGACAAAAGAAAACTTCGACAACGATGCTAACAGAAGGGCCTATCAAGTGTTCCGGAAAGCGATTAGAGAAAAGCTTCTGCTGTATAGCATGATAGACTTTCAACTGGGTTGAGATCTTGGAGTCAGAAACCTGAGTCTGAGACCACCAGAGGATCACTGCCCACCTTCTGCAATACCCAACTCAATCATAACAACACCAAGGTACGGGTTAGTGTATAAGGATCCTGCTGGTCAAGTAAGACTTTTTGTGGAAATGGACTGTCAGAAGTATGCAACCAGTACTCTGAACAAGTTCAGATCAATCTTAGAAGAGAACAGAGGTACTGAGCTTATGGATCAAGAATCAGCAGAGAGAATGATCAGAGAAATAGATGCTACAATCGGCTTGAGAGAACTCTGCATCAAATTTTATCACGAGCTTAGAGAAGTGGGATTCGACAATAGAAGTTTCAACGACTTCAAAGATGCAAATGTTTAAATCTCAGTTACTTATCTCTGTAATCTTTAAAAGGAAATGAAATGAAACTTTTGAGGTATTGTTTAACCTCTGTCTACTTTACTTAACCTAAATTATGCATAAAATCAAGTTTTCATTTTTCAATACTTAGGGGGAGATTGTTAGCTCCAAATATTCATAATATTAGAAGTATTGAAAAACATGCTTAAGTATGAAAGAGTTCCACAGAAGCTCGGCGGTGTTCCACAAAAGCTCTTCCGAAGCAAACAAGATCATTCAAGAAACACCAAGTCCCAAGAAGAATCTACAGAAAACTACTCACAAAGGACCAAAGAAGGATCTACAGAAGAAAGCTCACCAAGGACCTAGCCGCAGAACCTCTGTCACCCTTGACAGAACCTCTGCGGTTCAGATTGAAGACTTGGAAGATATTTATAATATCTTGCCACTGTTGCAGAAATATCTTACCACTGTTACAGAAATATCTTGCTACTGTTCCAAGGTCCGTTCATCAACTTGTACAAGGCATGGTCCGACAACAAACACGTTGTTAGCTCCAATATTCTGAAATATTAGAAGTATTGAAAAATGTCCAAGTACAGAAGAACTTCCACAGAAGCTCTGCTGAGTGCAACAGAAGCTCTGCCGGGCATCTCAGAAGAATCAAAGGAAGTTTGATCAAGAGTAATCAAAGACCGAAGAAACTACAGAAGGACGCTTTCAGAAGACCAAAACCACAGAACCTCTGTTACCAATAACAGAGCCTCTGCGGACAACATCAGAAGACAAGGAACCCAGTGAAGACTACTCACAAAGGACCAAAGAAAGATCTACAGAAGAATGCTCACCAAGGAACCAACCACAGAACCTCTGTCACCCTTGATAGAGCCTCTGCGGTTCAGGCTGAAGACTTGGAAGATATTTATAATATCTTGCCACTGTTAAAGAAAGATCTTGCTACTGTTCCTGACCTGTTCATCAACTTGCATGGTAGCTTGCCATGTCCAACTTCAACACGTGTCAAACTCTGAGTGGACTCAATAGGGCTTAGTACAACATAGACGTCTGCGACATTTAATGCAATACTATACGTACAACTGTTCATGTCGTCCGATCAACACAACTTATGCTTTATGGTCCTATTTGAGTAGTATAAAAGGAAGACTAATGTTTAGTTCTTAAAAATATAGACATAACTACAAAAACAAGATAATACACAACGTTTTCACTAAGCACACAAGAATACATAGCTTATGCACATCAAGAGTCATATCTGCTTAAAGCTTTGCTTACTCACTGTTCTTAAATCTGTTCTTGCTTTATATATAAAACTACAGTAATCTTCAAGATATCATCTTTATACTGTTTCTTTATATTGTGTGTTCTAAATCTATCAAACATATCTGTTAGTTCTTCAAATACGCTTCCGCATCAAACATAAACTTGAACTAATAGATTTGATAATCTTCTTTAAACAAAACGGGAACCAACAATTGGTATCAGAGCCTTCCTTGATTTTCAATATCAAGTGATCCTCGTTTTTACAAGATTTGTGATAGAAATTGTCTGTTTTTAACCTGTTCTTCATTCCTTCAAACAGATTCTGTTTTACTGCCATTTTTCGATCTATTCGATCTGGTAACATCATAGAAACTGTTTCTTTCGTTAAAAACTTCCTTTAAAATGTCTAGAATGAAACTTTGTGGTGATGCTGATTCAAATTTTTATTCAAAACTCAACACAAATTTTCGCAAAATAATTCCTTCTCTTGAAAAAGAACTAGATGAAAAGAACAAAAGCATTTTTATTATTTCTGATAATATTGCTAAACTTGAAGAATCTGTTAAAATCTTAAACTGTGAAAATCTTGAACTAAAAAGAAACTTATCTATGTCAGATGAAGAAACGAAAAGACTTGAACTAAAATGTTTAAATTTCTCTAAACTAATTTCCAATTTTGAAAAGATTGTGGTAAATGAAAGAGGAAATTATGAAGAGAAGAAAACTGTTCTTGAAACAAAGTCTATGGAGCTTACATGTAAAATCTCAGAATTGCAGAATATCCTTGAAAAAGAAAGGAAATAATCTGATTCTGAAAGAAAAAAGAATCTGAACAGTTAAAGGTTCAAAGATTTCAAGATTTAAGTCAAAAAGATGACTTTTAAAAAAGAGAGAAGGATTTTTAAAACAGAAATATCCAAACTAACAAAAAGACTCTCTAATTTATCAACTGAAATCATGTTGGAGAAAAAATGCAAATCTAATCTCCAAAAGATGCTTGAGGAAAATTTAAGGAAAAAGAATATTTTTGCTAAACGGATCAAGAAATTTAATTTTAGAGGATCTTTTAAGCCAAATATGTTTTCAAAACTTCAGACCTCAACATCGAAATTGTTGCATGATCATAGGTTGGACAAATTAGTTAATCAAACTTTTAAAAAGGTGAAAGAGGTTTGGATAATGAAAGGCTCTATACATGTTCAAAATCCTCAAAAAGACAAAAAGCCTTTCATTTCTGGTATGTATGACAAATGCATAAAGGCGTTTCATACAATAGGACCCATACGAATATGGGTACCCAAAACCTCTGTAAGTATAACATAGATACTGTATACTTTGTAAATATTTTTTTTAATTTTTGTATGTAAATTCTTAAATCTTCAATAGTTCTTAATATCACAGAACTTCTGTAAGGTCTGCTCAGAACCTCTGACGACCTCTACAGAACCTCTGATGATCTTGACCTATGTTCTGTGCACAACTTATCTTATTCTGAACCAAGCATAGGTCAAGGGGGAGCAGAAGAAGACACTTGATCTACAGAGATTGTTAGATCAAGGGGGAGCGAAAAAGGAGACCTTGCTGAATCTACAGAGATTCATAAGTCAAGGGGGAGCTAAGAATGCGACAGAAGAGATCACATTCGCCGATCAAGAAGAAAAATAGGTTGGTATCTCACACTCACACAATGCTACAGAAGTCATAAGCCGCAGAGTTCTTTCAACGAAAGAACCTCTGTAGATCACTCAAATCATTCAAATGACTTATGCTGCACAAAATCTTTGAGATTTACAATTTTCTAGGACACCAACTTTCAAACAGGTCCTAAATACATTGTTAAAACTGATCAAAAACTTGGATGATTAAAAATGTTTATAAATTATTAGTTATTAGAAATTTCCTGTCACAGAGCCTCTACTGGCTCTGGCAGAGGTCCAAAAACCTCTGTAGG
Source organism: Saussurea involucrata (assembly GCA_033807775.1). Taxonomy (NCBI): domain Eukaryota; kingdom Viridiplantae; phylum Streptophyta; class Magnoliopsida; order Asterales; family Asteraceae; genus Saussurea; species Saussurea involucrata. Next base: position 116,539,710 of record CM066319.1, read on the forward strand.
ATAATGTCTCTCTACTAAAGATTTATTGATCCTCTCCGTGTTTTTCAAACGATTTTTCATCAAAGATACAATATAAAGAGATAAAAGTTTTCCAAAATCACAGAGCTTCTGTACCCACAGAGCCTCTGTAAAGATTTCCACTTGGGAATTTCTGTATCTGTAACGCTAACTTTTCTGTGGTGAAAATTTAAACCCACGCTCTTTTCATTTAATATGGCCGCCCACGACGTCTCGTCGTCACTGACACTGATGACGTGTCGAGTTTTCATTGACGTACATATCACGTCGTCCTGGAAACTTGCACCACGCCAAATGAACTCGAGTGCGGACCTCAAATTTTATTAACTTTCTCACATTTTCACCGTTCCGAATTCTATCCGTTACCACAGTATAAAACCTAAGTTAAAATCACTTTCAAAACTTTAATATTCTCTCATCTTCTCCGGTGAACTTGCTTATTTCTTTCTGAAAACCTAGAACTTTCAAACCTACAAATGGCTTCCAGTTCCAAAGCTACTCACGTTTCACCAACGAACTCTCCACCACTCTCTCCAGTACATTCTGAGCACTCCCACAACTCACATACCGCCGCCGATGCCAACAGACATGACTCCGGCGATGAGGCATCCTTTGTACCCACTACCCACCTGCAACATTTTTTCTCAAATGACCATTTCGAGCAAACCCTTCCCATTAAATCAAACATATGTTATCTTGTTCCTTCTCCTACGGCATTTGGCAAAGAACATGCCATCCTACTAAACATCCTAGAGAACCACTTTCTTTACCCTCTTCTGAGCAAAACTGTTGAACAAATACCTGTACGTTACCTACATCAGTTTTGGAAATCTTGCCGTAATGACGCTGACACCTATTTGATCAGATGCTACATTTCTAAACCTGACCAAAGTAAGAGCCTTGAACTGATGTTCAACCGCACCATGTTCTCATTAGAATTTGGCCTTCCAACAAGAGGACTCATGGGAATCAAAAAGTATGCCCCCCAACCAACAAATGAAGAACTTGTCGACTTTCTGCACATGTTAGGGTACAACCAACAGTTGAAAAAGTGGAACGATTTCCACAGAGCAAGACTACCCCCTATGTGGAATACCTTATTCTCCATCCTAAATCGTTGCCTCACGGGCAAAATCGGGAGCATCGATCAAAGCTCACCTCAAATTCTCTCACTCATGTATGGTGTGTACTATGATCTACCCCTAGATTATGCCACCATAATGATGAAAGAGATCATCAACACCATCGATCGCAAAATCGCCTCCCAGAAAGCCAAAATGTCTGATCACAACTGGTTGCCCGCTCTGCAGTTCCAGCGAATCCTCAGTGTACTTTTCGAACCCCTACTCCTTATCCAAAAATGGCCAATGGACGGTCCCAAACCTAAGCAATTTCCTATGTCCAAGAACACCCCTACAGAACATGAGGACGACTACCCACACAGCAGGCCACTGTCAAAGGTAATGTTAGGTTATGCTAGTGATGAAGAACTAGTTAGTGAGTACACACGCATTTACAGAACTCCTGAACCCAGTTCTGTAACACCCCCGCGTGTAGGAATGGCCATAGGAGTTAGTGTAATAGATAGACTTACAGAAGAAGAATGGAAGATAAAATTGGCTAAACACAAGGCCAACCAGAAGAACTTTAGAAATATAAGGAAAGACCTCTATCCTTCAAAAAGGAAGTCTTCTGAGGGATCTAAAGAGAAGAAGAAGAAAAAGGGAAAGAAATCCAAGACCCCTACAGAGGAACCTCTTGCCTCTGCTTCTGCTATCCAACAACCCCCTGCAGAACCATCTTCTCCACCCTCTGCACACCCCTCTGCCCTTCCCTCTTCCAAAAGAAAAAAGAAAGTCAAAATCTATAGAGGATGGGGCACCAAAACCGAAGAAAAGGAAATCAAAGAAGAAGAAACCAACTTCTCCTCTGCAATCAATTACAGAGGGAATCGAAAAAGATCAAACTCCACCTCTGCAAACCCCAATCTTCACAGAGGTTCTTGATTCACTTCTGCCAAGACAAGAGACTGCAGAAGAAGATGTCCAAATAAGTAAATTTACACAAAATAGGTTAGAGGATAGGGTAGAAACGTCTGGAGGAAAAGAAAATGAAAAAGAAAAAGATGCCGAAGTTGCAGAAGGCACACATCCCTCACCCCCTCCCAGTGCAACCCACACATCTTACTCCGCAGGTCTAGCTGCAGAGGGAGTTATTGAAAAAGAGTCACACAACTCGATCCCTACCCAAACCATCCAGCCAGAGGTTATTCTTTCAACCTCTGCGCCCACAGAAACCGGGGAATCCATTCCTAGGGAGTCTCCTCAGAGAGACTCACCTATAGTTCGTGATCCATCACCCCAGATCACACTAGAAAACCCTACAGAGGAATTCATTTCCTCTGCCACGCACAATATAGGGCCAAAACTTCTTTCAGAGAGAAGTAGAGAGCACCAAGGCGAAGAGACTCTAGACAAGTCTCCAAGTCAACAGAAGAATATTCCGATACCCACCTCTGGAGTGGATTTGGACACTGTTCTTCACAGAACTTCTGTAGAGACTGAAACTCATGTTTCTTCTCGAAGATCAGATGGAAATCCTTCCACCCCAACGTACAAACAAGGGTGAAAGAAGGTGTCCCAGGAACAGGGACTCACTCAGTAGAAGGGGTTGTTCCTCCAGAGGTTACCCAAGAGGAACATGTTACGAAGGTTGAGTTCCAAGTCTTTGTAACCTCTGTAACTCAAACATTGAATAAGTTGCAAAGCTCATTCACGATTTTTACAGATTCGACTTCAGGCGCGCTTACAGGATTAAATACCAACGTGGATACCTCATCCACAGAGGTTAAAACAGCCCTTGCAGAAATAAAGTCAACTACAGAAACTTCTGTTGCTGTTGCCATCGCCTCTGCCACTAACATTGCCAAAACAACCGCTGCAGAGTTCGAAAAAAGTGCGACCAAAGCCTTCAAGAATTCGATCGCAATCTACCTTGAAACAATGAAGAAACATGCAGCAAGGCAAGCAGCCCAAGACACCTGCAGAACAGAAGTTTCTGCTAAAAGAAGCCAGGATGATCCTGATGATGGTGCATCTGGTCATCCTGAGGGGGAGAGAACAAAGGAAACAACAGAAGCTGCTGCTGCAAAAACTACAGAGAAAACTGCAGAACCTTCTACAACAGAAACCCATAAGGGAACACAACAGAGGCAAAACACCTCTATCTCAGCAGAGGATGCACCAACCACAGAACCTAAGGTAATCACTCTTGCATCCTCATCCTCAGAACAAACTCCACCCTCACCCAAAGAACCAACACCAACCTCACAACCAATCCCGCGCAAAACTAGAGTCAAATCCATAGCTCAAAAATCCCAAAGACCAAACCGCACTGCAGAGTTCATTCTTCGCAGAATGGAATTTGTATCTACTTTTCAATCAGCAAATCGTTTTGACATTCCACCTCCAAGACCCGAAAACTCTTCTCCTACAGAGTCCTCACAACCCGAAGTATCAAAACCTTCAGAGGCAACAACCAAAACATCAGAGCATCCAACCCCAAAACCCACAGAACCTCCAACTGTCAAATCTACAAAGGTTCCACCCACACAAATCCAAAACCCAACCTCTGAAACCTCAAAATCAAAAGATAAAGGTAAGGGACTAATGACAGAAGAAGAGCCAAAAAAGAAAATGCCAGTTGCTACAGAGAAGTTGATGAAAGGTGCCTTTAATGCCTTCGTCACTCCTAAACCCGAAGAGGAAGACTGGGCAATCAACTTGAATCCTCTGTCAGAAAACCCAACCATGGATCCCACAGCTAAGGTAACAGAAGGTAAAGTAGCAGACATCACTCGACAAATGGATAAGCTAAGGAGACCAATTCCAAGAACTACTCCAACCATTGAACAAATGAAAGAGCAAGTTTACAGTTATCTCTACAGACAACACTTCCAGAGCGATCTACCAGCTCATGTCCGAGATCAGAAGCTAAGAGAGGAATTCGATGCCATCTTCACCTCTACAAAGTCAAAACCGGTCAATTAAGTTTACTCCATTCACAAGATCAAGAAGGTAATCTATTAGAAATACTCTACAATGAGAACCTATCCTCATACAATGTATACAATCTGGAAAGTCAAAAGGTCTGACAGATCATAGAATCAATTCTCTGATGCTGATATCCGAAACCTCAATCCCTATGACTTACCTGACCTTCTGCATTGGACGAAAGACAACTTCAATGACGACTGCCACCAAAGGTCTTATCGAGTTCTCAGAAAGGCGATGCGTGAAAAGCTCCTAATCTACAGCATGCTCGACTTTCAACTAGCCATCGAGCTAGGCGTGACTACCTTAAGTATCAGACCTCCAGAGGATTTCTGCCCACCCAATGCCATACCCAATTCTATCATCAAAACTCCAAGGTACGGGTTAGTATTCAAGAATCCTGCTGATCAACTTAAACTGTTTGTGAAAATGGACTATCAGAAGTACACAACCAGTACTCTGAACATGTTCAGAAAAATACTAGAGGAGAACAAAGCAACATAGCTTATGGACGAAGAATCTGCTCTGATGATGATCAAAGAGATTGATGCTACACTAGGCTTAAGAAATCTCTGCCTCAAATTCTATGAAGAACTAAAGGAAGTAGGAAAAGACAACAGAAAGTTCGACGACTTCCCAAATGCAAAAATCCGAGTCTCTTCAAAGAAACTCTGTCAATGTTTATTTCTGTTCATTTAATGTACTCAAATGTAAATGCCTCAGGCATAAATTCCAAATGAAAGAAATAATATTCTGAGGTATTGTTTAACCTCTTTTTATTACTTAGGTCAAAATGCATAAATTCAACCATTTATTTTTCAATACTTAGGGGGAGATTGTTAGCTCCAATATTCTGAAATATTAGAAGTAAAATTCATACCTAAGGCTTTTCCACAAAGTGGTGACGAAACGTATAACTTGTACGTAGAGCTATTTACTCGATCCATTCGTTCGTAGAGCTATTTACTCGATCGCAGACATTTCTGGAACACCTCTAACAGAGGGACAAATAGTCAATTTTGAAAGAACTTAATATTATCATTCTAATGAGTTATAGTATATTAGTTATCACGAATAATGATAAGTCATCTGTTGAATCACCAAATATTCCTATTTTCAATTAGGCCAATGAAATCCATTGTAATATCCCCATTCATAGGTCCGAGATCTACATCTATGAATTGAAAGGTCCGAATGATCCACAGTTTTTAGAATCAATAGGTCTTCAAATCGTTCATTTGAAAAAATTGAAACCCTTCTTATTGGATGATCATGAGACTTGCCAAAAATCGAAATTCTTGATCAATGGAGGAACCATATTATTGAAAAATGGCCAAGTACAGAAGAACTTCCACAGAAGCTCTGCTGAGTGCAACAGAAGCTCTGCCGGACATCTCAGAAGAATCAAAGGAAGTTTGATCAAGAGTAATCAAAGACCGAAGAAACTACAGAAGGACGCTTTCAGAAGACCCAAACCACATAACCTCTGTTACCAATAACAGAGCCTCTGCGGACAACATCAGAAGACAAGGAACCCAATGAAGACTACTCACAAAGGACCAAAGAAAGATCTACAGAAGAATGCTCACCAAGGAACCAACCACAGAACCTCTCTCACCCTTGACAGAGCCTCTGCGGTTCAGGCTGAAGACTTGGAAGATATTTATAATATCTTGCCACTGTTAAAGAAATATCTTGCTACTGTTCCTGACCTGTTCATCAACTTGCATGGTAGCTTGCCCTGTCCAACTTCAACACGTGTCAAACTCTGAGTGGACTCAATAGGGCTTAGTACAACATAGACGTCTGCGGCATTTAATGCAATACTATACGTACAACTGTTCATGCCGTCCGATCAACACAGCTTATGCTTTATGGTCCCCTTTGAATAGTATAAAAGGAAGACTAATGTTTAGTTCTTAAAAATATAGACATAACTACAAAAACAAGATAATACACAAAGTTTTTACTAAGCACACAAGAATACATAGCTTATGCACATCAAGAGTCATATCTGCTTAAAGCTTTGCTTACTCACTGTTCTTAAATATGTTCTTGCTTTATATATAAAACAACAGTAATCTTCAAGATATCATCTTTATATTGTTTCTTTATATTGTGTGTTCTAAATCTATAAAACATATCTGTTAGTTCTTCAAATACGCTTCCGCATCAAACATAAACTTGAACTAATAGATTTGATAATCTTGTTTAAACAAAACGGGAACCAACACATGTGTCAAACTATGATAGGAATCCTTGCAAGTTGATATTAGCGCATTTAATGCATGCAGATTTCCAACTGTTCATGACATCCCTTCTTTCCTGTAGCATTAGTCCTTTTGTCTAGAATAGTTCTTTTGTAGTAGTATAAAAGGAAGACTCATGTTGAGTTCTTCCTCATCAGATAACCAGTTCATACAAGAAATATACACACACACACACACACACACAATTAACGTCAAATCTATTGTTAGTGTTCTTCATCAAATACAACAAACTTTGAGATATTCATCTGTTCTTCATATACTGTTTATTTGATGTTTTGTATTGTTTCTATACAAACATATCTGTTAGTTCTTCAAATACGCTTCCGCAACACATCTTATTTGAACTAATAGATAAGATAATCTTTGTTAATCAAATAAGGGAACCAACAAACAGTAACCTTATTAACGACACCGTTAAATTCTCCGTTAAATGTGTTACAAATTTGGTCCTTTTCGTTAGAGTCAGTTAGTTACTTTTGGGTTAAGTCGTTTTTGGTCCCTATAGTTAGTTCTTTCAGATTACTACATTTTTAGTCCTTGTAGTTATACATTGAGTCTTTTACAGTTTTAGTCCTTGTACTTAGTGTTTTAGATTTTAACACTTTTAGTCCCTAGACTTTTAATCTTTTAGATTTTTACATTTTTTAGTCATTTGAGTCTTAAGTTTTAGATTTTTGGCATTATTAGTCCTTGTCTTTTATAAGTCTTAGTATTTTACACTTTTAGTCCGTATTTTTCATTTTAGTTTCCTATTTTGTCATTTTAGTCCCTATTTTTGGTAATTTTTTCATTTTTTTTTTCGTTTTATCAATCTTTGCTTGTAATTGCTCATAACTGATATATTTTTCTTATTTTTTTCAGGTTTGTCGATTTAAAGTCCAGTATTCCGCATTAATTTTTCAGAATTAATTTTTGAACTACATATTTTATAATTTGTTATTCAAATTTTGATTTTGAAATTTTTTCTGACTTTAATCGATTTTTCTCTTATTATCGTGTATGCATAATTTTACTTCTCATGAAGTATCTGACAACGATCAATTTTTTATCTTTTCACGTAAAAATGGATGAGTATTATATGGAAGAATATTTTGATCCACCGAAGGCGAGACTAAGTGCTACATGGCAAAAGGAAAGAGAAGAAAACAAAAATCTGAGTCAAATTATTCTTGATAAATCTATCATAGATAACCAAGAAAAGCTTGATGAGGATAAGAAATTTTCTGATTGTCAAATATCCGAACTTAAAAAGAAAATCAGTGATTTGGAAGAAAAGAACAGTGAGAGCGAACTTTCTTTGACAAATATTTGTAACGACCCGGTTTCCCAAACATACAACAAATAACATATATTGCATAACATTGTTACATTCATTACAAAAATACATAATAAGTCACGTACGGTCCCTTAGTCTCAAAACTATACAATACAAGACATAAGCATTTCCTAATCTTCGTCAGCTATCAACCGCATACTACACTTTATCCTTCCCTTTGCTATTAAAAGTTCCTCGACCTGGAATACATATTTTTGAAAACAAAATGAGGGTTAGACCAAACGGTCTAGTGAGATAATCTCTGTCAGTTTAGTAATCCTTTTTGTAAAAACACACATATACAACAAGTATTTAAATACCAAGCAAGACTCGTGCAACGTGTACAACTCTTCCGCCACATGGCCAAATTAGTTGGTTGCAAGCCAACTAATCAATTTACTCCGCTGTACAACAATTACAGCCAACACCGCTGCACTTACATACAGCCAATACTCCGCTGGCATAGTTCGGCCAAAGTGCTCTCGTGTAGTATAATATTTATATAAACACAATATATATCTCAATATATCATATTGACATTTATAAACACGTCATCACGTTCCTACCACATATCCATCTCATATATATATATCTATATATATATTCTAGTTTGAAAACGTTTTAAAGTAAAATTCACCTGATTGTAGTCGCGTTACTCTAATTAAAGTGGTAAGAATCTTCGTCACCAACTTCACAGAAATCTGAAATACTCATATACATAAAGTACTGGTATTAATCTGCTGTCCAGGACCCTTAAAGACTAAGAATCTTAAATAATCCAAAATCCTCGACTGTTATCGCAACCAACTAAAAGTAATAACCCCTTGTCGCAACACATAGAACATGTCGCAATTAACTACTGCGACACAGTAACATATCGCAACCAACTGTTGCGATATACATCATGTCACAACCAACCATTGCGATATACTCCTCATATCGCAATCAACTGTTGCGATACCAATGAATGTCAAGAACATCATAAGTGTCGCAACCCACTGTTGCGATACTTATGAGTTTATCGCAACCCACTACTGCGATCTTCATAAATATCTCAGTCAACTAAATTCATCTTTTACCCAGAAAATTGTAGATTTCTACCATGCATGTTTATGAAATTTTGCAGATATGTTTAAGACCATAATTAGAAACTATCCATAAACTTAGTTTTCCAAAAACATCCCTAAATCTTCAAAACCCATTTATAAACTTTTTTAGTAAACTAATAAACATAAATATAGTAATTTAAATAGAAACATACCCTTGCTTCCAATGACTTGATGTACTTAATCCCTTGCTAACATCCACCTTTCTTCTTCCTCTTCTGTTTTCTCTCGTTAACCTCTCTCTCTCTCTCTCTCTCTCTTTGCCATAGCAAACCGACACACACACACTTTGTGATATTTTGATAATTGCACTAAAGAGAAAACACCTCATCCTATCTAAGGAAAAGAGGCGGTGGAGGTGTTGTAGTTTAACCACATTCACCAAACAAACCCCATACTTTCATCTAATGGCAACTTTAACCCTCCAACTTCTATATAAAAATTAAAACTTACCCCTTAACTTATAACTCCATAAAATTAATCACAAACTTACCTTAAAACTAAAATAATAAAAATTAAATAAACCAACAACATACCCGGTTATAACAACATCTCCCCCTTAAAGGAATTCCGTACCGGAATTCGGTTAAGCAAAAAGGTATGGATACTTAATTTTCACTACTACATCGAACTCCATCAATAGCCATAGGAACTAACTGAATATACACCCCCATACCCATCTATATCTCTAACACTATTATCAAATACTTTTATAATGCAGATAAGCAACAAAAGAATAGAGACACAGTTCACCGGTTTGCACCGAAGTCAAATAGCACTTTAGCACGTGTAGAGTTTATAGAAATATACCTGTCTTCATCTCTATCCATACGTCGAGTCCGACTTGCCATTCTATTGATTTTCACAAGGTTAATATACACATAAGCACATACCCCATATAATAAAGTATTCCAATTCAAACATGTACTTGTAAGTTCACAATTACACTGGCCAAATGTAATTTGAAATTACCTTACATGATGTTCCTTCTACCTTTTTATATGTAATACCCCAAGGTTCTAATATCTCAAGGACATCCTACTTCACATGCAGTTTAAGTCTAGGTACAGATACTAATACCTAAATCCCTTAAACTAGGGCTCTGATACCATCTGTAACGACCCGGCTTCCCAAACATACAACAAATAACATATATTGCATAACATTGTTACATTCATAACAAAAATACATAATAAGTCACGTACGGTCCCTTAGTCTCAAAACTATACAATACAAGACATAAGCATTTCCTAATCTTCGTCAGCTATCAACCGCATACAACACTTTATCCTTCCCTTTGCTATTAAAAGTTCCTCGACCTGGAATACATATTTTTGAAAATAAAATGAGGGTTAGACCAAACGGTCTAGTGAGATAATCTCTGTCAGTTTAGTAATCCTTTTTGTAAAAACACACATATACAACAAGTATTTAAATACCAAGCAAGACTCGTGTATCGTGTACAACTCTTCCGACACATGGCCAAATTAGTTGGTTGCAAGTCAACTAATCAATTTACTCCGCTGTACAACAATTACAGCCAACACCGCTGCACTTACATACAGCCAATACTCCGCCGGCATAGTTCGGCCAAAGTGCTCTCGTGTAGTATAATATTTATATAAACAAAATATATATCTCAATATATCATATTGTCATTTATAAACACGTCATCACGTTCCTACCACATATCCATCTCATATATATATATATATATATATATATATATATATATTCCAGTTTGAAAACGTTTTAAAGTAAAACTCACCTGATTGTAGTCGCGTTACTCTAATTAAAGTCGTAAGAATCGTCGTCACCAACTTCACAGAAATCTGAAATACTCATATACATAAAGTACTGGTATTAATCTACTGTCCAGGACCCTTAAAGACTAAGAATCTTAAATAATCCAAAATCCTCGACTGTTATCGCAACCAACTAAAAGTAATAACCCCTTGTCTCAACACATAGCACATGTCGCAATTAACTACTGCGACACAGTAACATATCGCAACCAACTGTTGCGATATACATCATGTCGCAACCAACCATTGCGATATACTCCTCATAACGCAATCAACTGTTGCGATACCAATGAATGTCAAGAACATCATAAGTGTCGCAACCCACTGTTGCGATACTTATGAGTTTATCGCAACCCACTACTGCGATCTTCATAAATATCTCAGTCAACTAGATTCATCTTTTACCCAGAAAATTGTAGATTTCTACCATGCATGTTTATGAAATTTTGCAGATATGTTTAAGACCATAAATATAAACTATCCATAAACTTAGTTTTCCAAAAACATCCCTAAATCATCAAAACCCATTTATAAACTTTTTTAGTAAACTAATAAACATAAAGATAGTAATTTAAATAGAAACATGCCCTTGCTTCCAATCACTTGATGTACTTAATCGCTTGCTAACACCCACATTTCTTCTTCCTCTTCTCTTTTCTCTCGTTAACCTCTCTCTCTCTTTGCCGTAGCAAACCCACACACACACACTTTGTGATATTTTGATAATTGCAGTAAAGAGAAAACACCTCATCCTATCTAAGGAAAAGAGGCGGTGGAGGTGTTGTAGTTTAATCACATTCACCAAACAAACCCCATACTTTCATCTAATGGCAACTTTAACCCTCCAACTTCTATATAAAAATTAAAACTTACCCCTTAACTTATAACTCCATAAAATTAATCACAAACTTACCTTAAAACTAAAATAATAAAAAATAAATAAACCAACAACGTATCCGGTTATTACAATATTACCTCTCAAAACACAGAATTTTTGGACAAAATCAAAGATTTGGAAAAGAAGCTTTATTTGAGAGATCAAACTGATCAAACAATTTTCATGAACAAGCCAAGACTTGTAAGCAATGTTAATAATTATTGGGGACTTGGTTACGAAAACCCAAAACATTTGGTCAAAGCTATCATTGCATTACCAACAATGTATAATTTCGAATGTTTAAGATATGCACGATATTGGCCCGATTTTGAAATTCCTTAGACTGTTGTAAAGGAAACATTAGAAGAGGAAGAAAGAAAAAGACCATTAACATCTCATATACAACTTCCATTTTGTTATACTCGTGAGACGGAGAAGACTATCAACAATCTAAATGGACCACATCTAAACAACTATTTTGACATATGTGCTACAAAGCTAATCACTCAACAAGTCTTTGAAACTAAGAAATATGTTCCTACATTAGTTCTAGAAGGGAGAATTGTTGAGCTTGAACTTTCCCTTGCAGAACAAAGGATCAAATTTGAATATGAAAATGGTCTCCTTTCAACTATTTATTCAAATTGTTTTAAGGAAATATCTTCTAGTTTCAAAGATGAGGTGGAAAAGGAGACTGTTAAAATTGAACATGCTTTGATCAAAACGTTTTATGTTTCATCAAAAGCCATTTTTGATGCTAAACAAAAGATTGATATAAAATGTCTCCAACATTCAAAGAAAGTGGCGGATCTTGAAAGTATTCTTCTCTTCGAGCATACACAATTTGAGAATGAAAACGTCAATTTCATTAATGAAACAAATTATTTCGAGGAAAAGATTCGTGAACTCTTTCAAAAGATCATGATATTAGAAACTGAATTGGAAAAGGAAAGAAAGTCTTCCAATGATAAAAGAAAAATATCTGATATTGAGAAAGTTTTAAATCTTGAACGCGAACAATTTGAAAACGAGAAAGTTGTATTTGAAATTGAAAGGCAGTCATTTGAAGAGAAAATAATTATGCTATCTCAAGATGTGGCTGAATTAGAAAAGGAATTGGCAAAAGAACGAAAAGAATATTCTTTCAAAACATGGACTACATCTGTTTCTAAAATGAATTTTGAAGTTCACAATGCCAATTCTGATTCTGATTGTGATTTTGTGCCTAATGATCATATTTTCGAAACCAAGTCAAAGCAAAGAAAATTGACAAAGGATAAGCTTGTTCATTTGATTTCTCAAAGAAGCTTCCTGACAATAAAGCTTTAAATGATGAAAAGAGAGTTTGTTTTGAAAAGGAAAAGAAAGCTCTTTAACTTAGATGCATAAATCTTTCAAAACAAGTTTCTGATTTTGAGAAGGTGTTATTTTTAGAAAAGGAAAAGCTTGAGAAAGAAAGAGCATATTTTGATACTGAAAGAAAATATTTTGAAACAAAATCTGCTGAGCTTTCAAAGAAAATATCTGATTTGGAATTCTTGTTGGAAAAAGAAAGAATAGAGTTTGGTGAAAAGAAGAATGTTTTTGAAAAGGAAAAATAAAGTTTTCAGAAGAAAAACATGAATGTTTTTAAAGAAATATCCAAAAAGAATTTTGAAGGAGAAAGCAACATCTTTAAGGCTGAAATTTTAAAGTTAACAAGGAAGTTATCTGCTTTAGCAATGGAGGCTATGAAAGAGCAGAAGATCAAATCTGATCTACAGAATAAACTTGATCTGACTGTTCAAGAAAGGAATGTTCTATCCGATAAAGTTCAGCAATTGGAAGCAATTAAGATCAGAGTTAAATCATCTGAACATTTTAGTGCCGATACTATTGTTCAATAGCCGAATGATGGTTCAACTGATTCTGATTGTTCATCAAAGACTGCTTCTGGTACTATTCATGAACGTTCTTCTGTTTCTTCGACAACGTCTGTCAAATCAAAATATCAGATGCGACCTTCTAATCTGTTAGAGCATTGTTGTATTCAAGATTTACTGTAAAAGTCAATGTACTGTATGAGTCTATACAGTATTGTGAATGCCTTTATACCTTGTATGTCATGGGTATAAATAGGCTTGTCTAGTTCATTTGTTGATAAGCTTTTGTAATCTTTTAGAAACCTTTTGTAATCCTTTGAGATCAATACATGGATGACATATTTGCTCTCTAGATTCTCTCTACACTTGTTCATTACTTTGTGCTAGATTTGGGATTTATCAATTGGTATCAGAGCTAAACAGAAGATTCAAGCAGATCGAAGACCAAATTGAAGATTTTTTACACTGTTCTTGAAGAATTCGGACCAAGAAGAAAACACTGTTCATCTGAAGTCTTGTCATTCAGACATGGAGTTTTTCTAGATTTTGAGTTTTTGAATCATTTCTTTGCATCGTTCAACTCGGATTTGGATTCTGAACACATTTAATTCTTGCATAAACATCAAAATCTGCACAGAATTGACAGATCTGATCGATTCTTGAATATTTTTTCAAAAACTTCAAGTTCACTGTTTGGATCTTAATTCGATTAAATTGATCGAATTGTGAATTGTGATCAACAGGAAAAGTGTGCGGATTTCAATTACGAACAATTTGATATAAGATTCATCACAATTGATCAAGAATTGAAGAAGTTATGGCAGATTAAGTGATTTTGAAGTTCGAAGTGCAGAATTCGGATCATTCTTGGTGAATTCGGATCATTCAAAGAGAATTCGGAACATTCATAGAGAATTCGGATTGTTCTTGGCATCACAAGTGTAGAATTCGACTCAAGAAGAATTCGAATTCATAGAATTCGAACCCTTATAGATTCGAATTGGATGAATTCGAACCCTTATAGATTCGAATTGGATGAATTCGAACCCTTATGGATTCGAATTGGATGAATTCGAACCCTTATGGATTCGAATTGGATGAATTCGAACCCTTTGGATTCGAATTGGATGAATTCGAACTCTTATAGATTCGAATTGAGTGAATTCGAACCTAAGTACATTCGAATTGAGTGAATTCGAACCTAAGTACATTCAAATTGAGTGAATTCGAACCTTAGTACATCCGAATTGAGTGAATTCGAACCTAAGTACATTCGAATTGAGTGAATTCGAACCAAGTTAAGTCCGAATTGAGTGAATTCGAACCCTTCAGCATCCGAATTCATTGAATTCGAACCCTTCAGCATCCGAATTCATTGAATTCGAACCCTTCAGCATCCGAATTCATTGAATTCGAACCCTCCTTCATCCGAATTCATCTTCATTCGAACCCTTCTTCATTCGAATTCATTGATTTCGAATCCTTATTCATCCGAATTCTTGTGAATTAAAAAAAAAAAAAGTTTTTTGAGAAAAATTTTTATCCTGAAATTTTTTCTATAGTGTATTTCATACATTATAAGAGCTTTTAAAAAAAATTTATATAATTTTTTTTGTAAAGTGTATTTTCATACACTTTCTGCTTGATCTTCTGAACGATCAATTTCTAGCAATTTTCAAAATGGTTTTACAACAAGTTATTGTTAAAAGCAGTGGTGAAGATTTGAAGCAAACTCTGAAAAAGGAGATTCCTCCAATTGCAAAAGTTTTTGTTAAACCAAATGTAAAGTTGCAACAAGTCATTATAACAGAAACATCTGTTAATTCACATGTATCTGTTAAACCAAATAATGAAGTGTTGCAACAAGTCATAATAACAAAAACACCTCCAAAGCCACTTGAAAAAGCTAAGGCAAATAATGGAATTTTGCAACAAGTTATTTTATCAGAAACATCTCCTATATCAGAAACTCCTGTTAAAGATAATGCTTCAAATTCTTCAACTCCTATTTTAAATAAAGCATTGGAAGAAGAAAATGTTGATCTGAAAAGACAAATTTTAGACATTTCTTCTTCAAATGCTAAACTTACTAAAAGAATAACTGATCTTGAAGTTTATATTGCAGATCTTGAAGCAAAGAAAGACAACTCAAGTCTGCACGATCAAATCGAGAATCTTCAAGAGAAAGTAACAACTCTTCAAAAAGAAAATGCCGATTTGAAGAGTAGAGAAGAAAAGAGAGTGAAGTGGAACTTAAAGTTACATGCTCAATTAAAAGAAGTTAAAGATATAGGGAAAATTTTGGACAGTGAAAATGCCGATCTAAAGAGAAAACTGTCTAATTTTTCTTTTGAAGAAAAGAAAGTCTTTGAAGAAAAGAAAGAGACTGAGCTGAAATGTATAAAACTTTCAAAACAAGTTTCAGACTTTGAGAAAGTTTTATTTTTAGAAAAAGACAAGCTCGAAAAAGAAAGAACTAAATTTGAAACTGAACGAAAATCTTTTGAGATTAAAAGTTCTGAACTTTCCGTGAAAATCTCTGAATTAGAAAATCTTTTGGAAAAGGAAAGAAAAGATTTCACGGAAAAGAAAAATCTCTTTGAAAAGGAAAGTAAAACCCTTAAAAAGAAAAATATGGAAATTTTCAAAGAGATTACTGATAAAAGAAAGTTTTTGGAAAAAGATTTTGAATCGGAACGTGAATATTTTGAAGATGTGATTCTTAATCTTACCAAAAGATTATCTGGTTTATCAGCTGATATTATGAAGGATCAGTTGATCAAATCTGATCTCCAAAAGAAATTTGATCTAATTTCTAAAGAGAAAAATGTTTTAATAAACAAAGTCAAAGAACTTGAAGACGTCATTTTTAAATTTGATGTCTCAAAGCAGACCGGTCATAATTCTATCTTTCAGACTCCATTTGTTGATTCAAATGATTCTGAATGCTCTTTTAAAACTGCTTCAAGTTCAAGTTTTAAAAACATTTCTTCTAAACAATTTAATAGATCAACAGATTTCTCAAAAGGTCGGATTCGTTCAACAAATCTCTTCTATAATCCTCTGTATGATAAATCAGATAACAAAACAAAAGTGCCTAAAGTTAATACTTCCAAACCTGAAGAAGTTCCAGTCTTCAAGAGGGTGAAGATGGAATGGAGAGTAAAAGGCACAACAGTTCCAAAGAAAGAAGTGCCAAAATCATCTGTATCCACATCAAATGCAAAGAAGAACAATACGCCAAAAGGTAAATCTTATGCTAAACCTAATCCTATTCATTATGTAAATCATCTGATTAGGTTGGCACATAAGAAAATCTGTTGTTCTTACTGTGGATCAAATGACTTTGTGCATAATGATTATACTTCTTATTGGTATGGTTCTTACAGTATTCCTTGTAAGAAATCTACAACTAACCCACTAGGACCCAAGTGCCATTGGGTACCAAAATCTGCTTAAACTGTTTTGTAGGTATATCATGTGTTGTGCTGAATGTTACATATATACCACACACATGACTGAAAACAGAAGAGAAGCGGCGTAATTTTTTGAAGAATATTTGTACTATTAAGGGGGAGATAAATATTTTTGGCTTTTGGACATATCAATTCAAAACCCGTTCTTCAAAGACTATGGCTTCTGAACAATTCAGTTCAGGACCCGTACTTCAACGACTAAGACTTCTAAACAAATCAGTTTAGAACTCACACTTCTCAGGTGATATCCTTAACTGTTACATCTTTCTGTTTCAAGGAACGTGGTAAAAGGTAACATTGGATTATATTTTGCTTCTACCACTTTGAAAATTTGAATCTTTATAAATTTAATTCAATGAGATAAAATTTTCAATTTTCATTCAATGAATTAAATGTGTGCTAAAAGATGATTTTACAAGTGTTTTTGTTTTTTATCTGAGTTATATTTGTTTCATCTTTCACCTCTGAAATAAATCGAAAGGTCAGCAAAACATGAATGAAATTATGCTAAATGCTCAAAGATATGTGAATCTGGACTTATATAGAATATAATGCTCAAAAAGCCTATTTATCAGAATGATGAATGGAAACGAAAATATGGGGGAAGCACTATGATTAAGAACCAAGTGATTGAGATATCATTCATATTTTGTGATGGAAATTCGAACTTATATAGAATATCATTTAGTTTGAAAGTTTGTGCCTGTGGCCTTTCTGGTTTGGGAGAGTAAGTCCTAAGGGGTGCTCGACACCTAGTCCCTAAGATCAACTGGTCTGGGATCGGCTGACCCAAATCCTGCAATAGAACCAGATAGAAAGCCATGTTCTACTGGTACAAATGGGTTTAAGATATATCGATGTGGCCTTTCTGGTTTGGGAAATTAAGTTCTAAGGGGTGCTCGTCACCTAGCAACTAAGGCCAACTGGTCTGGGATCTGCTAACCCAAATCCTACTATAGAACCAGATAGAAAGTCATGTTTAACGGTGTATCTTATTCTTACTAAACTTTTTAATCAAAAGATGCCAATGTGCACAAATCAAAAGGTGCCAATGAGCACAAAAGAAAAGATGCCAATGAGCACACATCTCTTGAAACTTGGGAAAATACAAAGTCGCGATAAACCCTTAAATTTGTGAAAATTCTGATTTTGGACAAATAGTGTGAGTAGAGCAAAGTATTCTTATATGTTTTAGAATTGCATATGCTTGAAGCTAATCATATTTCGCATGCTAGCACACCAAATAGATTTAATAAAGGGTTTGAAACTGAACATTTTTTAACTTGATATACAATGATGACTTGTTCTTGAATCCAAACACATGCATTTGATTTCATTTGATTGAAAAATCTGTTAAATTTCATTAAGTTGAATTTCTTTTGTAAAGTTTTCAAATGATCAAATGTTTGTAGTTATAAAATGAAATTCAATGAATTTTATTTTCATTGTTTAAATTTGTTTTAAAATTTGTGCTACAATTTCAAATACTGTACGTTATTGAAATATATGCATACTTTCAGGGGAGAAAATAAATTGCTCCAGAATTTTTATTTTGAGGGGGAGCAAGGTTATTCTGTAAGGAGGAGATTGTTAGCAATACTCAAAGACACGACTGAAATTGAAAATGGTTTTCGTTGATTATGATGCTCACCATCATCGAAAAAGGGGGAGAAAAGTTTAATTTCAATTTCATGTCAAAGAGCTTTCAAATCAAAGATATTTCAAGTCAAAGATTCGTGAACAAAGACTGAAGATTGGGGAGAAGGATCATGTGAAGTCCAAATGTTGCTGAATTTGGTTATCTTAGTTCTGAGTGGTTATCGGAATGCGCTTACACCTAAAAGTTCAACAATGTGGATGGTTTCACATCTTTCTGATCCAAACTCTAATCGTTTCTGATTTATCTTGTTCCGAATTGATGGTTCTATATAAAGATATGAAATCCATGTTCAAAACTTGAAGACAATCTGTTGAAGATTGTATTGAAGAAGGTTGATTTTTCAAAGAAAAAGACAATGACTTTTCATGTTTGTCTGAAGATTTTTCAAAGCTGAGTTCTTAAAGAGTGTCAAAGCATATAGTTCGCCGTGAACTAGTGGAGATAAAGCTATTTGAAGATGGTTTGATAGAGTGTATGTTTGAGAAGATTGACTTTACAAAGAGCTGAAGACTGCTATCATATTTTTTTAAATCTTGAATCCAAAGGGGGAGATTGTTAGAGCATTGTTGTATTCAAGATTTACTGTAAAAGTCAATGTACTGTATGCGTCTATACAGTATTGTGAATGCCTTTATACCTTGTATGTCATGGGTATAAATAGGCTTGTCTAGTTCATTTGTTGATAAGCTTTTGTAATCTTTTAGAAACCTTTTGTAATCCTTTGAGATCAATACATGGATGACATATTTGCTCTCTAGATTCTCTCTACACTTGTTCATTACTTTGTGCTAGATTTGGGATTTATCATAATCTTTTCTACAACTGTGCTGCTACAAGTTCTGATTTACCTATCTTTAAGCCTTTAAAGATGGTTTGGAAAGAAAAAGGAACTACTCCTGAAAAAGATGCCCCGAAATCATCTGTTCCTCCACCGACGGTAAACAAAAAGAACAATGTTCATAAAGGTAAGTCTTTTGTTAAACCTAATCTTATATATTCTGCAAATAATTTGATTAGGATGGCACAAAAGAAACTATGTTGTTATTTTTGTGGAACTCATGATTTCATTAAGCAAGAAAATGTACAATTTTGGTATGGTACTTATAACATTCCTTCAAAAATAAAAGCACATAACAAGGCAGGATCCAACATCCGTTGGGTACCAAAATCTACTTAATCTGTTTTGCAGGTGGAGAAATTCTAATCTTTGTTTATGTTTTTGATATATATGTGCTTATTGATAAATCTTTCTATATGCTTCTTTGTAGGGGGAGCATATGAGACTATGGTTTCTAAACATATCAGTTTAGGACCCACACTTCAACGAGTATGGCTTCTAAACATATATGTTTAGGACCCGCACTTCAACGAGTTTGACTTCTAAACACATCAGTTTAGAACGCGTACTTCATTGATTTAGACTTTGATTGCTACATATACTGATCTTGTTTCATTAAGATCTTTTGCAGATTTTGAGGGGAGCTTATCTGATTTTTAATCAGTGTATCAGAATTTGGGGGGAGCTTTAACATTTCACTGTAAGTATCTTCTGAACGTAATCTGAGATTGTTTGAAAGAAGAACGACTTTCAAGCATGAAAAACATTTTGCTAAATGTTCAAACCACTTCTCGATTCTCAAACAGATTTTATGAATTTTAGAAGTGCGATTTTAAATGTTTTTCATATATATATATATATATATATATATATATATATATATATATATATATATATATATATATATATATATATATATATATATATATATATATATATATATATATATATATATCTAGGATTCTCGTTACATCATTTCTGACTGTGTGTTTCTAAAGATTAATACTTGCGTATTATCTTTTCTATATACTTTCAAGTATTCATACACATCGGTTCAGCTTCTTATTGATTTTGTTATTACCATGTCTCAAAACGAAACATTTTTCGATGGTAATACTCCCGTTTGTACATCAAATTTTGTTGAGTATCATATTCATTCCAGCGTGAGCTTAAACGTTTTATTCAAAGATTGTTTATATTTGTTCATATAAACAAATTTTAATTCTTTGATACCCTAAACCTTACATGATTATCATTCATGTTATTTGATCTGATTGATACGTTGTCAGATTCACAAACAAGTCTTTCGAATTCATTTCATTCTTTCAATATTCTTGTTTTGAGAAATCTTCAAAGATCAAAATGCTCAAATCTTCATGATATTATTCAGGAGCATACATTCTGATGGCAATGTTAATCAAATGCCAATATTGTTATTTGTTCAAGCTAAACTGTTGAACACCACATTATTTTAGGACAATTATTTCATGGGAATCTGTGTGAGGTTTTACAGAACTTCTATGGATCCACGTTAACCAGTGTTTCCCACCCAAGAAGTTATCCTTGAGTGATTCAGGGGTGAGGGGTCGAAATCAAAGAGTGGGGGAGATTACTCATACGGTTGAGTATCTCATTGTGCTGAGGTAAAATGAAAATGAGGGTTTGGTTAGAAGTGAGCAGATTAAAAACAGAAAGAGGGTGTGAGAACATAGTTAAAAGAATAAGAGAACTCTGCACCATCCACTTTCTGAGTCGGGCAGCCACATTACTGATTGGTTCACATTCTTTGGTGACCATCATTGAAACAGGTAACTAGCCCATGCCAACTCTTGCTTTAACCCCACTAGCCACCCATTTCTTTCTTAACAAAGAAATGTTTCAATTTTCTTGGGGACGCAACATATCATCTATCTGATCTTCACTCGGAAGGTCTAGATATTGAAAAAGAAGGAAGTTTTCCCCACCTTCGCTCTTCATTCATTCACATTGAGTCCGTGGAAAACTTGTTTCTATCTCAATAGTTTACACAATTTGAGCCTATAATTTTCAAGCATAAGTTGCTTCAATCATTTCTACACTTGCACGTACACACAAGGAATATGTTTTCTTGTCATAACGTTCATAGAAATTTCCTTTGTGGTTTTTCGATGATTGAATGGAAGCCCTGGGGGAGTGAACATAAAAAATCTCCTTTCCAAAGTGCATTCATTGTACTAAGTGGCTCCGTGCAACTTACATGCATTATAACCGATTCATCCATTGTTTCAGGGTTACCACTTTCATTTTATCTGAATTTGAAAAGATTCAGATAAATATTTTTGGAATTGACGGATATTCAGATCAAAAGGAGGAGATTGTTATTGATATATTCAAAGACTACTGAAATTGAAAAGGATTTTGATGATCATGATGCTTACAATCATCAAAAAGGGGGAGAAGATTTGGGAGTTTCAGTTTCAAGATATAGTGAAGTTTTTGTTGAAGTCAAGAAGCTCGAGTTAAAAAGTTCAAGATGTTTCGAGATGATTCGAAAAAGTTCAAAGTTCAAAGTTTGTTGTTGTTGAAGAAGTGAAGATACACAGTTCAAGATACTCAAAGCTACAAAGATTCAAGTTCATTCAAGAATGTTTTCAAAGCTCAAAACCCAGTTAAAGCTCAAAGCATGTTCATATTCAAAGACTGAAGATATTTCTCAAAGGTGCAAAGATTCGTATTACAAAGATCAGTGATAAGACGATTCAAGAAGTTGAAGATTTTATTTGAAGACTTTGACCAACACCGCAAAGATTTGAAGTTTGTGTTTCAAGACCTTGATGACTATTTGATTTTGAAGATCCAGTTGAAGATGAAAGCAGACAGATTGGATTTCTGAAGACAACGCTTAATTGAAGATTCTTCAGAGTTATTTCTCAAAGATTGATTTTCCTTCAAAGCAAAGAGGGAGATATTTCAAAGTGCTTGAAGTGTTGAAGATCTGAAGATACAAAGAGCTGAAGACTATCGTCATCAATTTTTTAAATCTTGAATCCATAGGGGGAGATTGTTAGTGCATAAAATTTATTCAAGATTTAGTGTTTAATTGTAATGGTCAAAGCATTGTAAAAGTCAAAGAGAAGTATAATAGGTGAATTCATTCATACGTGAGTAAGGGTGTGAATGAGAGGGATGACTTTCTAGAGAGAAGTTAGAGAGAGAAAATAGATCTTAAATTCTCATATTTGTATCTTTCTCATCAAATGAAGATTTCTTGGAGTTCTTACATTGTTATCTGATTAGATCTGGGATCACAAGTGTCATAGGTACAAAGTGGGTCTTCAAGAACTAAAAGGATGAAGATGGAATAATCGTGCGAAACAAAGCTAGACTCGTAGAAAAGGGATACCGTCAGCAAGAGGACATTGACTACGATGAAACATATGCTCCAGTCGCGAGAATCGAAGCCATTCGGATATTCTTAGCATTTTCCGCTTATAAGAATTTCACGGTCTACCAAATGGACGTGAAAACAACATTTTTGAATGGAGTTCTCAAGGAAGAGGTATATGTTTCTCAGCCTGATGGTTTTGTCGACAAAGATCATCCGAATAACGTATACATTATGGACAAAGCCTTATATTTTTTAAAATAAGCCCCTCGAGCGTGGTACGAAGTTTTATCCACCTTTCTACTTGAGTCTGGGTTCGATAAAGGGAAGATCGACACGACATTATTCATAAAGCGCGAACAAGGTGACATTATTATTGTGCAAATTTATGTAGATGATATTATTTTAGGTGCGAATAATCCTGTATTGTGTACATGGTTTTCTAACCTCATGGTGACTAGGTTTCAAATGAGCATGATGGGAGAGATTAACTTCTTTCTCGGATTGCAAGTGAAGCAGTTTTTAACAGGGATCTTCATAAATCAATCCAAGTATGTATTTGATATCTTGAAAAAATTCAAGATGGAGAATAATACATTTATTGGAACCCCGATGGCACCAGGGTCTAAGATCTGTCCAGATCCCGATGGTAAGAAAGTAGATCTTCGGACTTACAGAGGTATGATCGGTTCACTTATGTACTGAACTTCTAGTCGTCCAGATATTTTGCTACATGTCTTTGTTTGAGATTTCAGGAAAATCCAAAAGAGTCACATCTTGGAGCGGTTAAACGCATCTTCCAATACTTGAAGGGTACACCATACCTTGGCGTGTGGTATCCAAAGAGAATGGGCTATGAACTGACTGCTTATTCTGATGCTGATCATGGCGGGAGCCTTCTGGATAGGAAAAGCACAACTGGTCACGTACAATTCTTGGGAGACAAGTTAGAAAGTTGGGCTTCTAAGAAACAAAACTGTGTGTCAACGTCTACAGCGGAAGCTGAGTATGTTGCAACCGCGTGCTGTTGTTCACAAGTCTTATGGATGAAGACTTAACTATTGGACTTTGGTTGTAAGTATGACAAAATCCCAATTTATTGTGACAGTAAATCTTCTATTGATATTTTAGTGAATCATGTCCAGCATACTAAGACAAATCATATCGATATTCGTTATCACTTCATCAAGGACCATGTGGAAAAAGGTACTGTTGAACTTTACTTCGTTTCTACAGAATTTCAACTTGCTGATTTATTCACGAAAGCTTTGGATGAAAAACGTTTCAATTTTCTAATCTCAAAGCTTGGCATGTTGAACATGAAGGTTTGAATATTCATAGTATTCATTCAATCAGTTGAAATTTTCTATTTTTCATTCAAGTTTATTAATCTTGATTGCAAAATATTAATTCTCATCTCATTGAATTTTTATTATGATCATTCAAAAGTTTATGGTTTCTGTAGTATACAAAGTTGGTTTCAATTTTTACTTTTGTTTGTCAATTTCAATTTCTTATTTTTCATCATGGTTTCTATGCAAAACATTGTGTGTGCTTGTGTTAAGGGGGAGAAAGTGAAAAGATAATGATCATTGGTAGAGGGGGATCATGATATTTCATTCAAATATGTGTTGCTCATATCATATCTGAGTCGATGTGCAGTTGATTCTACATATCATTGAAGATGAGAGTAAGTCTTCTGATCTGAATTTTTTTGTGCAAACCCTTTGTGATGAAAACATATTTTTTTGAAAATTCTATGCATCATTTTAGGGGGAGCAAAATGATTTTCAAAACTTATCTGAAGGATACCAGTTAAAATTGGACATATTTTAACTTGGAAAATGAATTTTTGAAAAAGTTTGAAAATTTTGAATTTTTTTGATTTTTCAGAAAATGTCTAAATACAAAAAGTTGTCGCTCAAGACCTAGGCGATAACATTTTCTCATCGCATAAGTCTTGACCGAGAACCTTCCTCATCGCACAAGAGGTGTGCGATCAGAACCTTTCATCGCATAAGTGTCATGCGATCAGATTCCCATCGCACAAGTGGTGTGCGATCAGATGATGTGAACAGTGCTCATCGCACAAGGGTTGTTCGAGAAAATTGATAGCCTTCATTGCATATGTTTCATGCGATGAAGATGAACTTCTCGCCCATCTTTCAGGCGATAAGTTGACACATGGAAGGTCAAACGTTTGGACCAATCAGTTTTGTTAGGACATTATATTGTATTCAAGATTTACTGTAAAGTCAATGTTTTGTAATAGTAAAAGTTGTGTAAGTCAACCTTATCAAGCCTTTATGCCTTGTAACCTTGTAGGTATAAATAGGCTTAGTGAATCCTTGTTTGATGAGCTTTGTAACCCTTCTATAATCCTTTACATCTTTGTACTTTGTGAATCATTAATGATAGATGACTTTCTCTCTCTAGATTGTGTTTTATTTTTTTGATAATATCACTAGATTTGGGAACTCACATTTGGTATTAGAGCTTAGACAAATCGATCAGACATATTTCAGAGGATCTTATTGAATATTTTGAAGATTTTGTTGGATTTTACAAAAGTTTTCGCAATTACTGTTCATCCAAATTTCAGATTTTTCATTTCTTGGTGTTTTGGATTGAATTCTTACTTGATAGCTGTTAGCTTCAATCTTCCTAATCGTAGAAGTATTTAGAAGTAGTGAAAAATAGGCTAAGTGAAGAAAGCCTCTGACAGAGGCTCTTCCACTTCCGAAAGATCAAGGTCAAGAAGCTACATAAGCTACAGAGGTGTCCTACAGAACCGCTGTCTTACGCCCAAAGAAGACCAAAGACTCGGAACCCGGTGAAGACTGCTCTACAGAAGACCAGACCTCAGAACCTCTGTAACCCTTTATAGAGCCTCTGCGGTTCAGACTAAAGACTTGGAAGATATTTATAATATCTTGCCACTGTTGAAGAAATATCTTGCTACTGTTCCTAGGACCTGTCCATCAACTTGCATGATAGCATGCCCTGTCCAAACTTCAACACGTGTCAAACTCTGAGTGGACTCAATAGGGCTTAGTACAACATAGACGTCTGGGGCATTAAATGCAATACAACACGTACAACTATTCATGCCATCCGTTCTAACAGTAGCTCATGCTTTATGGTCCCCTAGAGTAGTATAAAAGGAAGTCTCTTGTTGAGATATTCCTTAACAATCTTAAGGACTTAACGAAGAATCTGAGTTTCATGCTTATGCTTTATATCGTCAAACCTGTTAAGCATTACACTCTCTCACACACACCAAACAGTTCTTAATCTGTTCTTGGTGTTCTTATTATATATCGAACGATAGTAATCTTCAAGATATCATTTTGTTCTTAAAATACTGTTTCTTTATATTGTGTGTTCTAAATCTATCAAACATATCTGTTAGTTCTTTAAATACGCTTCCGCATCAAACATAAACTCGAACTAATAGATCTGTTAATCTTGTCTAAGCAAAACGGGAACCAACAATTGGTATCAGAGCCATCCATGATTTTTAATATCAAGTGATCCTCTTTGTTACAAGATTTGTGATAGACATCATTCTGTTTTAACCTGTTCTTCATTTCGTTGAAAAGTTTATGTTTTCCTATCATTTTTCGATTTATTCGAAAGTGGTATTCTTAAAAGAAACTATTTTTTCCAGGTTAAAACTCCATTAAAGTGCACTATGGGAACTGTTAAAACCCAGAAAACCTTCCAGATCATCAGACTCATACCCTTTCGTCATATTATCTTTTCAGAACCTTCGAAACTCTTACAATGACAAATACAAATAACTTTTTCACTGCTGGTTCACTAACCAAGCCTCATACTCTCCTTCGAGATGAGTATCCTCAATGGAAGATAAGAATGATCCATTTCTTTGAGGGTACTGAAAAAACTCTCGTACAATATCTTTACAACCCTCCTCAAGTTCCCATGATAATAGTACCACGAGTACCAGCTACTGCTGAATCTCTTGAAATCCCTGAACGTCAAAGACCTAAGCCAAAAGGAGAATGGTCAGATGACGATAGGGCAGAAGATGAAGTTGCACATAAAACAAAAAGAATATTGATCATGGCTATCCCCAACAAACTTTTTCAATCCTTAGATGCATGCGAAACAGCGCACGATCTTTGGAAAGAATTAGAAAGATAGTTGGAAGGGGGTGCTAAAACGCAGAAGAATCGAAGGGCACAATACATAAATGAATATCATGCCATCAGAGCCTCTGCAACAGAATCTCTGCAAACAACGTACGACAGGTTCAACTCTTTCATAAACAAATGTAGAAAGTCTGAAATTCACAGAACCTCGGAAGAAAATAACGTCATGTTTCTAAAGAGCCTGAATGATGAGTGGCTCCAGTTGTCTATGTCTTTACAAACAAACCAAAATCTAGACTCCTGGACACTCTCTGATCTCTATGGAACACTAGCCGCACAAGAGCCTCAAATAGCACAGGCTAAAACACTAACAATTGCACCATACGCATTGGTTAGTAAATCTACAGAGGCTGCAGAGAGACCGAGAAATAAGAGAGCAACAGAGGAGAAGAAGAAGGAGAAGAAGAAGATAGTGATAGTTGATAGCGAAGAAGACGAGCTGGTAGAAGAAGAGATAACTCTTGCGTCATTAGCTAAATCCTTAGCTCTGTTGACAAGAGAGTTCAGAGGAAACCAGAGGGGTTCAGGAATTGATCGATATGGCAGAGACAACCGAGGTGATAGAAGAGATGATGAAAGAAGAGAGGAATAGAGTGACCGACAGAGGTCAGATGATAGAAATGACCGACAGAGATCAAGCGACAGAAACTACAGAGGTAATGACCAACAGAGGTCAGATGACAAGGTGAGCCACACACAACAAGAATGCTACAAGTGTGGCAAGCCTGGTCATTACGCAAACGAATGCCGAACGGAGAAAGGTGGAGACCGACAGAAGTTCGACGATCGTGCTGGAAACACTTCCCAAGGTTGTTTCAACTGCGGGAAGCCAGGCCATTTCGCAAATGAATGCAGAAGTAGACCAAATCGCCCACAGAAGGACTCAGCTTTTTACAAAAAGAAGGCTGAGTATTATGCGCAAAAATCCCTAATGGTGAACAAAGGGCATTATGAGGCGAATAAGGAGAACTTCGAGTCAGACTCTACCTCTGACGATGAATACACCACCAATGCCCTATTCTGTGGCATGGCAGAAATCGACTCCGGCACTGACACTGAGGTATCCACTTCAAACTCTACCTCTTGTACTAATTCTGTAGATGATAATTTACTTAAACTTAACATTGAACTGATTGAACTAAAAGAGATAAATGAAAGCATTCAGAAAAGACTCACCTTTAATGAGAGAGAAGTATTGCTTCTCACTAAAGAAAAAGCCAAAATTTTTGAAGAAAAGGAAAGAGTAGAAAAGAATTGGAACAAAGGAAAATTTCTGAATTAACCTCTGCTCTAAAAGGCAAAACAAAAGAACTTTCAGTTTCTAGGAGTGAAACAACAGACATAAGAGCTCTCAAAGAATACTTTCAAAAAGAGAGAGAGATACTTTGGAAAGATCTACTCAGAAGAGATGTTTTACTTAAAAACTATAAAGATGAACAGAAGGTGTATGATAAAGTAAACTCACAAATAGGAAGACGGGGTATAGGGTACGATGATATTACCCTAGGTGTTGAAGACAAAAGAATTAAACCTCTGTCTTCTCTGTTTGTGTTAGGAAAAACGAACAAACCAGATTTTCCAAACTTACTCTCTGTAAGTAAAAGGGCTAAAATCTCTGTGGAACCTCACTTGAGGAAACATACGAAGATGATCAATGTGTGGTTTGAAAACACAAATTCATCATCTTCAACCTCTGTCAATAGAGGAATCAAACCAAAGAAATATCTGAAAACACAAGATCGGATTGGTATCTTTAAGTTTGGTAAACCAGAGACTCAAACGCATGTTGCTTTTGTTTGTATGATAAATGTCAAAAAGAAATTATCGGCAGAAGCTCCTGAGTTTAAACCCACATTTTCAGAAGAAAAACTTAAAGAAACAATTGAAAAGGAAATTTTGGAAGTATGGAAAACAAACGTTTTAGAAAACTTCTGTACATCTTCTGTAGATAAAATTCTCGCTGAAGAGATCTTATTAGAAACCTCTGCCGTCTATGAAAGTTATTCTACAGAGGAAGAAAGCTCGTACGATACATGTTCGGAAAATCCAGCCTCTGTCGAAAGAGATGACTCAACCTCTGTATATGAGGACGATTCATCTTTTGACGACTCAGAGACAGATGTTACATCAGGGATAGTTCACTATGACACAGAGGATGTTAAATTCTCCTCTGAAGTTCTTAACAGAACTATTTCTCCAAAATAAAAAATCACAGAGATACCTATTTGCCCAGATTTTCTAAACTTGTATTTACAAGTAAAAACATCTGCTGAGCTTGATATGTTAAATCTTAAAAAGAAGACCTCTGTAGATCCTAAAAGTTCAAAAGTTTCAAAACCTTTAAGGCAAATTAACGAAAATCCCACTTGGCAACAAAAGGGAAAATGGCCTAAAGTTAACAAATCTTTTTCGTCTGTGACAGTGAAGAAATATGTTCACCACAGAAGAGACTCACAGAAGGCAGGAACTAAACAAAGTTTTTGCAAACAACATTCTAGTATTCATAGATCTTCTTGTAATAGGAAATCTAGTGTTAAGAAAGAATGTAATGCCTCTGTGGCTCAGTTCAATGAATTCAATGAAAATTTCAAGCAAATCACGTCTCATATTCAATATTGTCATTGCTTTGATCTTATGTTCAAACAAAATAATCACTTCTCCAGTCAAGATTGTTTACTCTCTACTCAAATTCAAAAGTCAAAACCTACAAAGAAACAATCTGATTCTTCTACAAAAGATAAAATGTATTTCAAGAATGCTAAGGCAAACTTGAAAAATTCTAACAATATTGGACCCATATGGATATGGGTACCTAAGTCTTTGTGATTGTCTTGCAGAAGCGGTATGTGCCAATCTGGTATCTAGACTCCGGATGCTCAAGGCACATGACTGGCGACAGAAGTTTACTATCCACGTAGTTATGTATACGAAGTTGCATACGACAGGTTATGTATACGAAGTTGCATATGTGGATGGCCTTAAACACAACCTACTCAGTGTAAGCCAACTTTGTGATACAGGATTCGATGTGTTATTCAAAAGAACTTTCTGCTCTCTGAAAAGTGAAGACACAGGAATGGAACTTCTGCGAGACGAAAGAAGAGGTGATCTATATCTGATGAATTTCAGTTCCAAGAACAAGGACAAAGTTTGCCTTGTATCCTGCAAAAGTGAGGAAGCCTGGTTATGGCATAACAGGTTCTGTCACTTAAACTTTCACACCTTGGATAAACTGGTCAAACTTGATCTAGTTAAAGGTTTGCCTAATGTTAAATTTAATAAGGATCATTTGTGTTCTGCCTGTGAAATGGGAAAACTCAGAAGAGCTTCCCACAGAGGCAAAACAGATGTTTCTTGCACTAGGCCTCTGTACATGCTTCATGTTGACCTCTGCGGTCCCATTGCCATACAGAGCCTAGGTGGCAAGAAATACATACTTGTCTTAATTGATGAGTATTCGCGATTCACATGGATTGAATTTGTCCGAAAGAAATCAGATGTTCCAATCATCTTGATTAATCTAATGAAAAGAATCCAAGTTCTTTATGAATGCAGAATACAGAAGTTAAGAAGTGACAATGGCACTGAATATAAAAACTCTGTCATTGATGCCTATCTTTCTACAGAAGGAATATCACAGAACTTCTCTGCCGCACGCACTCCACAGCAGAACGGCGTAGTCGAAAGAAAGAATCGAACGCTCATGGAGGCCGCAAGAACTATGCTATCAGCATGCGGATTACCGATGAACTTTTGGGCAGAAGCGATTTCTACCGCTTGTTATACACAGAATCGTTCAACCATTGTGAAAAGACACATCAAGACTCCTTACGAACTGATCAACAAAAGGCGGCCAAACATCACGTTTTTCCATGTGTTTGGATGTAAATGCTTTGTTTTAAACGACAGAGATTCCAGAGGAAAGTTTGAGGTAAAAGCTGACGAAGGAAAATTCATTGGATACTCTGCCACTTCCAAAGCCTACAAAGTATACCTTACAAAGTCTCGCAAGATCGTAGAAAGCATCAATGTTTCTTTTGTTGATTCATTCCAAAAGACTTCTGAGCAAATCAGTTCAGAACTCGGACTTAAAGGGAATCCTCTGGCATCTCACAAACAAAAGAAGACTTAAATCTTCTATTTCTAGAGATGTTCCACGACGACATTGATCCCTCTGTTGGAACAATCAGAGCTTCTGCAGAACAATCTTCTGTCGGTCAAAATCCTACATGTATGACTCTAACTGGTCCAAATAATGGTTCATCTTCTTCTGTAAATGCTACAGGTGCAAATGCTGAGGAAGAGTCTACAGAAGATGAAACACAAAGGAAAACGACCACAGAAGCTGTTGAAGAACAAACTCCACAATCCACAGAGGAACCAATAACAGAGGATATAGAGGACCAAGTCTATACGCCTTCAGAGGAACAAACTCCACCACCACTCATACCAATCATTCCACAAACTGTAGGATCAACTACAAAGGCACGCACTACGATAGAGGCTACACCAGAAGAAGAAGAACAACAACAACAAGAAGCCTCTGAAGAACAATTCGATGACATTGGTGACCATCATCCACGCACAACTCAGTGGACAAAAAGCTATCCTCCAAGCCAAATAATTGGTGAACCCTCTGACACGGTAAAAACAAGGTCCGCCACTGCTAATTTTTGTTTCTTTACGAACTTTATTAGTGTGATAGAGCCAAAGAAGATTTCTGAAGCCCTTGACGACCCAAACTGGGTAGACGCCATGCAAGATGAGCTTCTACAGTTTGAGCACAACAAAGTATGGACTCTAGTACCTCTGCCACGGGGGAAACAGGCCATTGGGACTAAGTGGGTCTACAGAAATAAGAAGGATGAAGATGGAGTGGTCATCATAAACAAAGCACGATTAGTGGCCAAGGGATATAGACAAGAAGAAGGCATAGACTACGATGAGACTTTTGCCCCTGTCGCATGGCTCGAAGCAATAAGAATATTCTTAGCCTTCGCAGCCCACAGAGGTTTCAAAGTCTATCAGATGGACGTGAAATCAGCTTTTATCAACGGTGAAATCCAAGAAGAGGTTTACGTAAATCAGCCACCAGGGTTTGAAAGCTCAAAGTTCCCAAGGCATGTGTACTACCTTGAAAAGGCTCTGTACGGACTGAAACAGGTTCCAAGAGCATTGTACGAACGACTTTCTACCTTTCTTCTAGTCAATGGCTACGACAGAGGTACAACAGATACTACCTTATTCTATAAACGTAAAAACAGTGAAATAATGCTTGTACAAATCTATATGGACGACATAATTTTTGGGTCTACTAATACAGAAGAGTGTAAAAGTTTTGAAAAACTCATGCAAAGTGAGTTTGAAATGAGTATGATGGGAGAATTAACATTCTTCCTCGGACTCCAAGTCAAACAATCATCATAGGGAATTTTTATAAATCAGGCCAAATATGTCTCTGACATTCTTTCCAAGTATTGCCTCTCTGATACCTCTGCCATGAAAACTCCAATGGCCACTGGAAATAAGTTATTCTTAGATCCAGATGGCATCTCTGTAGAGGCATGATTGGATCTCTGTTATACTTAACTGCTAGCAGACTTGACGTTATGCATGCCACATGTCTTTGTGCACGTTATCAAGCTAATCCTAAGAAATCACATTATGATGCTGTTAAGAGAATCTTAAGATACCTAAAGGGGACCAAAAATAGTGGTCTCTGGTATCCACAGAACTCTGGCTTTTGTCTTAAAGCTTATACAGATTCAGACTATGGAGGATGCATGCTCGACAGAAAGAGTACCTCTGGGAGTTGTCAATTCCTAGGTGGTAAGCTAGTCAGTTGGACCTCCAAGAAGCAGAATTGTGTGTCAACATCTACGGCAGAAGCTGAATACGTTGCTGCTGCTAGCTGTTGTTCTCAGGTTATGTGGATGAAGACTCAGCTAACAGACTACGGCAACATCCTACTCAAGATACCCATCTTCTGTTATTCCAAAAGTGCCATTGCCGTATCTACCAATCCTATGCAACATTCAAAAACCAAGCATATCGATATAAGGTAACACTTCTTGAAACATCATGTTGAATACGGTACAATCGAGATGCATTTCGTGCCTACAGAATACCAACTCGCGGACTTATTCCCCAAACCTTTAGACAAGAAAAGATTCAATTTCTTGGTGGGTAAGTTAGGAATGATCAATATGACGTGAAAATCCTCTGTAAGTATAGCTTATCTTCTGTAAATATGTGTATAAATATATTTCTTTGATTGATTTCTTTCTGTATGTAAATTCTAATCTTAAATAGTTCTTGAAATCACAGAGCTTCTGTGGGTCTGCTCAGAACCTCTGACGACCACTACAGAACCTCTGGTAAACATGACCTATGTACTATGCAAAACTTATCCTATTTTGATCCAAGCATAGGTCAAGGGGGAGCAGAAGGAAATTACTTGATCTACAGAGATGGTTAGATCAAGGGGGAGCAAAATAAAGTAACTTGATCGATAGAAATGGTTAGATCAAGGGGGAGCAAAAGAAACCTTGAAATGATCTACAGAGGTTAATCTTTCAAGGGGGGGGGGGGGGGGGGGAAAGAAGAGTGTCGATGAATCTATATCGTCAGAAGTCAGACATCACTGCCGAGAAAAGAAGAACCAAAAGGTATGTCTCGTACAAAAGGTTTTTGAAAACAGTTTTCTGGGACAAAAATTGTCAAATACGTCCTAAAAATAATGGGAATAACATTTCAAAAATAAAACTTTTAAAACTTTTAATAATTTTTGAATTATGAGAAATTTGAGGTCATAGAGCTTCTGCTGAGCTCAACAGAAGTTCTGCCAGAACACTGCTCTGTAATCGCAAATTTAACTCGGAAACCGAATACGCACAAATACACACACCATGACCTTCTCGCACAAAACTTTTTCCAAAACAGTTTTCTCGGACACCAACTTTCAAATATGTCCGAAAAACAATTCTTAATGAAAATCAAAACTTGGATGATCAAAATTGTTAATAGATTTTTAGTTATGAGAAATTTTCACTCATAGAGCTTCTGCTGGCCCTGACAGAGCTTATGCACGTTCCTACAGATCCTCAAAACCTCTGTGAACGAAATTTCTTCACTAAAATCCTATTAATCCTCTCCAATGCTATTACAAGTGTTTTGGTTAAAATAGAACCTACAGAGTCATGATAACAATGAGATATATGAGAAAAGGGTGAAAATCCAAGATTTTCAAAATCACAGATTTTCTGTAAACCACAGAGCTTCTGTGAATTTGGTATTTGGGCATTTATGTAAACAGTAACGGTTACTTTTACTGAGAGTGAAAATCATGTGGCTAAGAACAACCCCACGCGCCTAGCATTAATGGGCCGCGCACGACGTCCTGTCATCCTCTGACATGGCCTACGTGTCTCATTTTCATTGGGCGTACATGGCACGTTTTTTATGGAAAGTTGAACCCGTCGTTCTAACTCAAGTACGGATTCCAAATATTTATCCATTGCCAAATATTTTTACCCTTTCGAATTCTACCCTTTTACCCACCTTAAAACCCAAGCTTACCCTCTCATAAAATCTTTACGAACCCCCATTCTTCTCTGGCGTAACCCTGCAAAAACCTACAAGTATCTTATTCTCATTACCAATGGCTTCATCTTCTCAAGCTATCTCCCCTGCACACTCTCCGGAGAACTCACCGGAACACTCCCCTGCTCATTCTGAACATTCAAAAAACCCCCACCTCGCCAAAAATGCCGAACAAGAAGATTCCGGCGACTCAGCAGACTTTGCACCGACCACCCATCTCCAAAACTTTATCGCAAAGGAGCACTTTGAAAAGGTACTACCCATCAAATCCAATAACTGCTATTTGGTCCCATCACTCACTGCTTTCGGCGAAGCCCATGCCCTTCTTCTAAACATCATGGAAAACCATATTCTATTTCATTTACTCTCAAGAACCCCAAAAAAAATACCTGTTAGGTATTTGAACCAATATTGGCAAAGTTGCCAATATGATAAAGATGATTCTCTTATCAAAGGGTACATCTCAAAGCCAGACAAATCTAACCATTTGGAACTCAAGTTCAATAGAACAATGTTTTCTCTTGAGTTCAATCTACCAACAAGGGGTCTTCTTGGACTAAAAACATATGCAGAACAACCAACAGACGACAAGCTCTGTCGTTTTGTAGAAATGCTTGGGTACAACACCCACCTAAGGAAGAGAAATGACTTCTGCAGAGGCAGACTACCACCTCTGTGGAACACCTTGTTTTCGATCCTCAACAGATGCCTTACAGGGAAGATAGGCAGCATTGACCAGAGTTCGCCCCAGATCTTAACCATCATGTACGGGGTCTACTACGATCTCCCACTCGATTACGCGACCATCATGTTGCAAGAGATCATCAATACGATCGACAGAAAGAACTACACCAAAAAGGCAAGAGAGAACGATCCTAAGTATCTACCGCCTCTGCAATTCCAAAATATATTGGGAGTCCTGTTCGAATCTCTACTGATGATGCAGAACTGGCCAATGGAAGGGCCAACTCCCAAACAGTTCCCAATGAACAAAAACATCCCCACCGATCATGTAGACGGCTACACCCACTGCAGACCTCTGTCAAAGAAGCTTCTGAGCTATGCCAAGAACAAAACCCTTAAGTTAGAGTATATACGCGATCATAGGACTCCAAAACCGAGCCCTGTGACACCCCCGCGTTTAGGTGTCCCCCTAGGAACAATAGTTGCAGAACCCCTCTCTACAGAAGCGAAGGAGCAGAAACTGGCAAAACACATGGCAATCCAACTTAGTTTTATAGCCAAACGAGCCGAGCTCATAGGAAATAAGTCTTCTTCTAAAGCCTCTGCATCTACCCCAAAAACAAAGAAGAGGAAAACTGCAGAAGGCACCTCTACAAGCATTACAGAAACTCAACCTTCACCTCCTCATGCCACAGAAGTTGGCTCCTCTGCTCCTCCCTCTTCTCCAAAACAAAAGAAGAAAAGGAAATCAAAACCCACAGAAGGAGGGGCACCAAAACCCAAGAGGAGGAAGACCAAAAAGAAGCATGGGAAACCTCTTGATCAAATGGTTACCATCGCAGAAGAGGCAGCTGCAGAAGTTGTTGAAGAAGAGGTCGCAGAGACCCGGGTCGAAGAAACTGTAGAGGAAGAGACTGCAAAAAAAGAAGTTGCAGAAGAGGGATATCAATCACCTTATCAATCCCCAGATCGATTCGCTCATCAAGGTAGCTTAAACGATTTCCTTCAATACCCTGACATTGCTAACTCCCTAAATACAGCTGGGTGGAATGCACCACCACTTGACCACCACACCACAGAAGAACAAGACTTCTCTATCTCTGGTGTTGACACAAATCTGCAAGATGATGACCAAACCCCAGAGATCAACTGGCTGAAACTCTAAACATTCTACAGAACCCCTTCATCCAACAGGGATTGAACGTCCACAGAAGGAGTCCAAGCCCAGCTTCAGAAGAAGGTATAGAAGAAATCGATATGTCAGATGATGCCACTAGGGAAAGGATTAGGCTACAAGCAGAAGTTGAGTGGAATAGAGATGAGGTTAAAGAGGCTTTAGATAGAATGGGAGGAAAAGAAAAAGGGATAGAAAAAGATGCCGTAGAAGTAGAAGGCACACATCCTCAAACCCCTCCCAGTGCAACCCACACTTCTAACACCGCAGGTCTAGCTGCAGAAGGTGTTATTGAACAAGAGCAGCACAACTCGATCCAAACCCAACCTATCCAGCCAGAGGTTATTCTTTCAACCTCTACGCCCACAGAAACCGGGGAATCCATTCCTAGGGAGTCTCCTCAGAGAGACTCACCTATAGTTCATGATCCATCGCCCCAGATCACACTAGAACACCCTACAGAGGAATTCGTTTCCTCTGCCACGCACAATTTAGGGCCAAAACTTCTTTCAGAGAGAAGTAGTGAGCACAAAGACGAAGAGACTCTAGACAAGTCTCCAAGTCAAAAGAAGAACATTCCGATACCCACCTCTGGAGTGGATTTGGACACTGTTCTTCGCAGAACTTCTATAGAGATTAAAACTCAAATTTCTTCTCGAAGATCAGATGGAAATCCTTCCACCCCCAACGTACAAACAAGGGTGAACGAAGGTGTCCCAGGAGCAGGGACTCACTCTAGAGACGAATGTGTTCCTCCAGAGGTTACCACAGGAACACAAGTATCAAGGGATGAGTTCCAAACCCTTGTCACCTCTGTGAACCAAACCATGAAAGAGTTGCAAAGCTCTTTCAAATCTTTTGTAGAGACAACATTGACGACCTTACTAAATCTGAACACCAAAATGGACAATCTGTCCACAGAGGTGAAATCCGCCATTACCCAGATGAAGTCTTCTGCTGAAACAACTGCCAATTCTGCCGCCAAAGAATTCGGGATAGCCGTAACTTCTGCGTTAAAGGAATCAGTCAAACATTTCCTTGAACAACTGAACAAGCAATCCAACACAGCAAAGTGCATTACACCTGCAGATCTACAGAAGGCCCTGAAACACGTACAAGAAGAAGCAATGCACAACACTGTGCTGATGCAGCCTAAAGACTACATGACCAGAGCACAACTAACAGAGCTCGGGCAGAATGTGATAAACCAGGTCAAAGAAGTCATCGTCTCCTTCACTACTACAAATGCCAACTACGTTAAAGAGTTCAGAGCAAGTGTCGGCAGAATGCGCTTCAACACAGAAGCAGAGCTTGCAACTCTATTCGGTCTCTGTGATGATGTATGCGCAAAGTTGATGGCCACAGGAGCAGAACTACCAAAGAAACCCAAAGCTTCTTGCAGAGCAGAGGGTACTTCTGATAAGGGCCAGGATGACTCTGATGATGACCACCCTGGTCCATTAGATCATCCTGAGGGGGAGAAAGCTACGAGCAGAGGACTTCCAGCTACACCAATAGCCGCAGAACCCATCAACCAAGCCCCTCCAAAACAAACCCAACAACAAACTCAACAGACCACAGAGACAACACCCATCTCTGTGGAATCAACTGCTGAAGAAACCCATGTACCATAAACTGCTCAACAGACCACAGAGGCAACAACCACCCCTGTGGTAATCATCTTGGAAGAAAGTCCTTCAACAAACCAACAACCCGGAGGAACAGAAGCTCAAAAGACCACAGAGGAAACACCCACCTCTGTGGAATTCCCTACAATGTTTGGAGTAGATGCTCAACATCTTTCATCCTCTTCGGAAGAAGATCTTCCCTCCCCAACTAAAAAACCAACAGAAAAACCCCAAACCATCCCAAGAAGAAAGTCTATTGCCCACAAACCAAAAAGAGCAAAGACCTCTGCTTCTTCTGTTCTAAGAAATATGCACAACACAATGACTGATCGAATGGTGCAAAGAGCAGAAGAAAGACAGAGGTTTACATCATCTTTCCGAATGGCAAGAAGATTCGACATTCCTCAACCCACAGAAACCGAGCTCATAGAAGAAGTCAACAAAGAACCTCCAACAGAGGTTACAGAGCCAATCAAGCCAACATAACCAACGCCACAAAAGTCCTCTCAAACACAAGTGTCAAAACCTACAGAGGCAACACCCATCATTCCAACAGAAGCGCCAACACCCAAACCTACAGAGGCAACAGGTTCTGAACCTCCAAAGGCCAAAGACAAGGGAAAGGCAAAACTGACAAAAGAGCCCCAAGAAAAAGAAAGCATTGCCCAAGCCTACAGAGAAATTGATGAAGAGCGCCTTTGATGCCTTCCAAACTCCAAAGCCTGAAGAAGAGGACTGGGCATATGGATTGAATCCTCTGTCAGACATTCCACTAACAGGTAGAGCTGCAGAAGTTGTTCGACATATGGAGAGTCTCAGCAGACAAGTACCACCACCTTGTCTAACATACGAAGAAATAGAAGAAGTGGTATACAAATACCTCTACAAACAACCCTATCAGACCAATCATCCAACAAATCACGTCACATATCCAAAGATCAGAGAAGAATTTGAGAACATCTTCACCAGAACAAAGCCAAGAACCAGAGCAGACGTCTTCTCAATCCACAAAATCAAAAAGGTAATCTTCTGTAGGTACTCCTTTACAAGAACCTATCCAAGGGTCAGGTACAATCTTTACAGAGTCAGAAGGGTAAACAATTCAGAAACCACCTTCGCTGATGCTGACCTAAGGAATCTGAATCCCTATGATCTACCTGACCTTCTACAATGGACGAAGGACAACTACAACACATAGCCAAACACCAGATCCTATCAAGTGTTGAGAAAATCAATTAGGGAAAGGCTTCTGATCTACAGTTTGACAGACTTTCAGCTTGGAAAGGATCTTGGTCTCAAACATCTGAACCTTCGACCACCAGAGGATCGCTGCCCACCTGACGCTGTGCCCAACTCAATCATTACAGAACCAAGGTTCGGGTTAGTATTTCAAAACCCACAAGACGAAGTCAAACTTTTTGTGACCATGGACTGTCAGAAGTACGCAACCAGTACTCTGAACATGTTCAGAGCAACCCTTGTAAAATACAGAGATACCGAGCAAATGGATAGAGACGCTGCAGATGCTTTCATCAGAGATATTGATGCTACAATCCGCTTAAGAGAACTCTGCGTCAGTTTCTACAACGAGATCAGATAAGTCGGAAGAGACAACAGAAGCTACAACGATTTCAAAGACGCCAACATCTGATTCTCAAACAAAATCTCTGCAAACCATTTTCAGTTTATCTTTCATAATACTCAAATGTAAAATGCCTCTGGCATATTTCTGAATGAAAGAACTTTCGAGGTATTGTTTAACCTCTGTCTTATCTAACTTAGCCTAAAGTACTTCAATGTCAAATTTTTATTTTCACTACTTAGGGGGAGATTGTTAGCTTCCATCTTCCTAATCGTAGAAGTATTTAGAAGTAGTGAAAAATAGGCTAAGTGAAGAAAGCCTCTTACAGAGGCTCTGCCACTTCCGAAAGATCAAGGTCAAGAAGCTACAGAAGCTACAGAGGTGTCCTACAGAACCTCTGTCTTACACACAAAGAAGACCAAAGACTCGGAACATGGTGAAGACTGCTCTAGAAAAGACCAGACCTCAGAACCTCTGTAACCCTTTACAGAGCCTCTACGGTTCAGACTAAAGACTTGGAAGATATTTATAATATCTTACCACTGTTGAAGAAATATCTTGCCACTGTTGAAGAAATATCTTGCTACTGTTCCTAGGACATGTCCATCAACTTGCATGATAGCATGCCTTGTCCAAACTTCAACACGTGTCAAACTCTGAGTGGACTCAATAGGGCTTAGTACAACATAGACGTCTGCGGCATTAAATGCAATACAGCACGTATAACTATTCATGCCATCCGTTCTAACAGTAGCTCATGCTTTATGGTCCCCTAGAGTAGTATAAAAGGAAGTCTCTTGTTGAGATCTTCCTTAACAATCTTAAGGACTTAACGAAGAATCTGAGTTTCATGCTTATGCTTTATATCGTCAAACCTGTTAAGCATTACTCTCTCTCACACACACCAAACAGTTCTTAATCTGTTCTTGGTGTTCTTATTATATATCGAACGACAGTAATTTTCAAGATATCATTTTGTTCATAAAATACTGTTTCTATATATTGTGTGTTCTAAATCTATCAAACATATCTGTTAGTTCTTTAAATACGCTTCTGCATGAAACATAAACTCAAACTAATAGATATGTTAATCTTGTCTAAGCATAACGGGAACCAACAATAGCATGCGTTTTACACTCCAAAACACAATTAATTCAGGAGTTTTTACCTAATTCGATCCAGATTAGGAGAATTTGAAGGATTTGTACATTTTTGTTCGAAAAAAACCAAAAGTAACTGTTCTTTGATCGAAAATCGTTAATTTGGAAGAATTAGACTTTTGTATAAACTACAAAAGTGAGTGAATCTATATTTCGAATCAATCTGTGAAAATTTCATTCAATTTCATCAAGTTTTGAAAAAGATATGGCCAAAATTGAAGATTCTGGATACGTTTTCGCAAGATTCATACGGTTTTCGCAACATTCATACTGGTTTTCACATCAAGTGTCTGAGAGAAGCTTGGTTTTAGCATTGCATTGCATACGAGAAGTTGGGTTTTCTCTTTGGTCTTCTTATGAAAAGTTGGTTTTCGCAATAGAAGGCTGCGAAAAGTGAAGTTCTCGGTTTCAGTTCTTTGCGAAAAGTTGGAGTTTTCGCATTTAAGGGTTGAGTGAAGTTCAGTTTTCGCAAGAAGTGGGTTGCGTGAAGTAAAGTTTTCGCAACAAGGTGACAGCGAAAAGATTGTTTTCGGTTCAAGTTAGTTGCGAGAAGTTGGTTTTCGTATCAAGTTCAGTACGAAAAGTGTGTCAGAGATACAAGTTCATTCCAAAAAGTTTCTGGAACTTAGTTGATTGCGAAAAGTTTGAAGTTTTAAGAAAGTTTTCAAAGTGTAATTTGTTTTACACTGTACTGTCTAACCTTCTAACGATCATAATCTAGTGTTGAGATATTCAGAAATCATGTCGAGAGATAATAGTTCTTCTGCGAGAAGAGGATAAACCATTATATCAAGGAGAGAGTGTACAGTTTTGTACATGCCTGAGATTCCGATTCTCGAAACAGAACGAGAAAATTTGAAAGTTGAGAATACTACGTTGAAAGAGAAGATTTCTAGTCTTGAAGGAGAAATACAAGATTTGAAAGAAGTTCGAGCTGAAAAATATAAAGTTGCCAAGAAACTGATTTTTGACAACACTGATTTTCAAAACAAAAAGATTTGTTTAGAAAAGACTTTTGAAGCTGAAAGAAATACTTTTAAAGAAAAGACATTTGAGTTTTCAAGAAAAATATTGTTTTGGAAACTGAAAATGCAGATTTGAAAAGAAAAATCTCTGTTTTCGAATCTAAATCTTCAAAAGAAAAAGAAGAGCTTGAAAAGATTTGTGCTCAAAAGTTGTCAAATTTTTCTAGAAAATCTCTTGAAGAAAGAAAGAGATCGAGCTAAAATGTATAAAACTTTCGAAACAAGCCTCTGACTTTGAAAAAGTTTTATTTCTTGAAAAAGAAAAGCTCTAAAAAGAAAGAGTTGAGTTTGATGCTGAACGAAAATCTTTTGATACTAAAAGTGTTGAGCTTTCCGTAAAAATCTCTGACTTAGAAAATGTTTTGGAGAAAGAAAGAAAAGATTTTGCGGAAAAGTGTAACAACCCGGTTCCCAAACATACAACAAATACCATATATTTCATAACATCGTTACATAACCAAAAGATTCATAATAAAACAAGTAAGGCCCCTTAGTCTTTACATCCAGAATAAGGTATTTCGTTACTAACTTTTTGCTAATTACATACATGATATCTAGTTAGGAAATTAGAACAGCAAAACACGTCTTAGTCTTCATAACATCCTTCTTCCAAAAGCTAAACACATAGTACTCTTCTCATTTGCTCTTACCCGATCCACGACCTGGAATACATATTTTTAAAACAAAATGAGGGTTAGACCTAGTGGTCTAAGTGAGAAAATCCCGGTTAGTTTGAAACCATTTACATAAATCCCATACACATAACACAATCACAGATATCAATTAGAACTCACTCTTCGTGTACTTTCCTTCCTCATTCCCATGGCCATATTAGTTGGTTGCAAGCCAACTAATAAATTAAATCCGCTGTACGATAATTACAGCCAACACCGCCGTACGAGTATTACAGCCAACACCACCGGTCCTAAG
The DNA here is from genome assembly GCA_033807775.1 of Saussurea involucrata. Lineage (NCBI taxonomy): Eukaryota > Viridiplantae > Streptophyta > Magnoliopsida > Asterales > Asteraceae > Saussurea > Saussurea involucrata. The sequence continues at coordinate 116,582,313 of CM066319.1, forward strand.
CCCGGCCAATATACTCTCGTATAATACTCATGTAAATATAATACACATCTCAACATATTATATTTCCAACATAAGCATATAAACACATCATCAATCTTATATCCAATACATACATATATGTATTCCAGTTTAAAAACATTTTTATGTAAAACTCACCTGTTTTGCTTATCGAAACGCTTCCAATCCTTTCTCAAATACAGTCCAGCTTTCACCCCAAATCCACAGAATATGAAACAAATAGATACAAGTACCTCTTTACCAAATAGAACACATAAGACTTACTAGAGCTAAGAACTCTAGATAACTTAACTCCTACAACGTTATCCCCAAGCCCGAACTTAAGCCTAGTCCACAGAATATTCAGTCCTCATTCATTCCCTATCTAAGGTCTAACAAAACACAGCTTAGTGAATACTCAAAAGCATCTGAACCCTCAAAAGTGACCAAACAACTCAAAGTTCCCGGACACTCTAACTATCCGGACAACACAACTTTCTGGACAGTTCATACAACCCGGACAGCATAACCTTTCCGGACAACATAAGTAATCCGGATAACACCCGGACAACAAAGCAATCCGGACACCATCCGGTATGTCATTTCATCCGGAAACTATGGAAAAGAAAGACTTACCCGGATAATGAACTCGTCCGGACACCTTTAACACATCATCCGGACACCACCAACAAAACTACCCGGACACATTCATTCTATCCGGAAACCTCTGTCGGTTTACCTATTTTAACCCAAAATTCAATTGAAATCAACCCCAGTCCAGATGTGATAATTCTAATCCGATAGATACTTCCTAATAGCAATCATAGACATAAAACACAAAGAAAACATACCTTAAATCCCTTCCAAGTCTACCAATTTAAAGCCCTAGCCTTTTCCTTTCTTCTTCTTCTCCTTTTGCTCTAAAAAGCACACACTTACACACACTGATGTTTCTGGTTTTTGTGAAAATATTTGAATACCAAGAAGATAATATCCAACCATATTTACTAATTAGACCTTGGACTTCTTAATATTAATCCAAACACCCTTAAACTTATAAACTCTCCTAAACTTACCCTAACATCAATTATAAAGTTAAATAAATTTTAACGGAACGAGATTTTAACTAACAAACTTACCCGGGGTATTACATCATCTCCCCCTTAAAAGAATTCCGTCCCAGAATTCGGTTAGGCAAATAGGTACGGGTACTTGGTTGTCATTTCTGATTCTGTTTCCCAAGTAGCATCCTGACCCCTATGATGCCTCAACTGAACTTTCACTTGTCTGATTACTTTGTTCCGCAATACTTTAACTTTGTGGTCAACTATGGATTCAGGTTCCTCCACATAATTCACCTTTTCATCAACTTGTATATCTGGTAGAGATACTGCCTGATCTGGTGTAACCAAACACTTTCGAAAATTTGGAACGTGGAACGCGTTGTGAATCCTGCTTAACTCTGGCGGAAGATCTAACATGTAGGCTACTTCTCCGATTCTTTCTGTAATTGCAAACGGTCCAATGTACCTGGGGCTCAGTTTACCTTGCTTTCCAAACCGAATGACTACTTTCCAAGGTGAGACTTTTAACATTACAAAATCTCCAACTTGAAACTCTAACGGTTTCCGGCGTCGGTCCGCGTAACTTTTCTGCCTGTCTTGAGCCACTTTCAAACGTTCCCGAATCTGAGTAATCTGATCCGCTGTTAACTGAACTATATCTGTCCCCGTTAGTTGTTTCTATCCCACTTCATTCCAGCACAGAGGAGTTCGACATTTTCTACCATACAGAACTTCGAACGGTGCCGCTTGTATGCTGGAATGATAACTGTTGTTGTAGGCAAATTCGATCAATGGCAAATGCTTATCCCATGATCCTCCGAAGTCAACAATGCATGCCCATAACATATCTTCTAGAGTCTGTATTGTTCGTTCACTCTGTCTGTCAGTTTGAGGATGATACGCTGTACTTAATTTTATTTGCGTCCCCATTTCTTTTTGAAAACTCCTCCAGAGCCTTGAAGTAAAATGACTATCACGATCAGAGATAATCGAGATTGGAACTCCATGTCGAGTTATTATTTCATCATTGTACAACTTGGCTAATCGTTCTAACGAATCAGTTTCCTTTATCGGTAGAAAGTGAGCAGACTTTGTCAACCTGTCAACAATCACCCAAATGGCATCAAATCCCTTCGGAGACCTTGGTAGCTTTGTGATGAAATCTGTAGTAATCTGATCCCATTTCCACATAGGTATTTCTAATCTTTGCAACTGATCAAACGGCTTTTGATGTTCAATCTTTACCTTCTTACAAGTAGTACAACCTTCCACATGCTGAGCAATGCTTCTTTTGATTCCCGACCATCAATAAAATTGTTTTAGATCTTTATACATCTTATTCGTACCTGTATGTATAGAGAATCGAGACTAATGAGCTTCTTGAAGTACCCGGTCACGTAAACCACCCAAACGAGGCACCCAAATTCTGTTCCCCAGACACAATAACCCACGATCATCTTTTACAAGCAATGCTGATATCCCGACTAACCATTCTGATTTCAAATGTTCTTCTTGATAGGCTTCTACTTGACACTTCTGTAATTCGTCAAAGATGTTAGGTAGAAGTTCAGCTCGTAGTGCAATGGCTTTTATTGTTCCACTTCTTTCTTGACGACTCAATGCATCAGCTACCATATTCGCCTTTCCCGGATGATAAAGAATTTCGCAGTCGTAATCGTTCACCAGTTCTAGCCATCTTCTTTGCCTCATATTCAATTCTCGTTGATCAAAGAGATGTTGAAGACTCTTATGATCGGTATAAATTTGACATTTAGAGCCATAAAGATAATGTCTCCATATCTTCAACGTGAAAACAACTGATGCAAGTTCCATGTCGTGTGTCAGATACTGTCTTTCATGATCTTTTAGTTGACGAGAAGCATAAGCAATTACTTTACCACGCTGCATAAGTACTGTAATACCCCGGGTAAGTTCGTTAGTTAGATTTCATTTTCGTTAGAATTAATTAACTATAATATGGGAGGTTTAGGGTGATTTTTAATTAATTTATAAGTTAAGGGTGTTGTAGTCATTAGTGTTGAGTTAAGGGGCTGAAGTGGTAGATATGGTTAAATAATATCTGGATTAGGGTTCAGATATCTTCATTATAGCAAAACCCAGATTTGTGTATGTGTGTGTGTTGGGAGCAAAAAGAAGAAGAAAAAGAGGAAAGAAGGGTAAAGGCTCAAAAATTAGACTTATTGGAACTGATTAAGGTATGTTTTCTTTACAAATTATGTGTGAAATTGTTAGTAGAAGAGTTATATCGGATTGGAATCATCAAATTTGGTTTAGTATTAATTCAGCCAATCTCTGGATAAGGATAGAGTAAACCGACAGAGGTGTCCAGACACAGTATGAATGTGTCCGAGTAGCTTTGTTGGTGGTGTCCGGATAGTGTTCTGCAGGTGTCCGGACGAGTTCTTCATCCGGGTAAGTTCTGTTTTCCGGATAGAATTAGATACCGGATGGTATCCGGATTACTTTGGTGTCCGGATTGTTTAGGTTGTCCGGATTAATGGTGCTGTCCGGAAAAGTAGTGTTGTCCGGATAAACTGTGGTTTCCGGATACTTTGGCTGATTGGTCTAATTGATGAGTTTAGATGCTTTTAAGTGTCCAGTAGCCTGTGACTTGTTAATTCATGGATAGGGAATGAATAAGGATCGAAAGTACTGTGGACTTGACTTAAGTTCGGGTTGGGAAAGACAATTAAGGATAAGAGTTAGATAGAGTTATCTAAAGCTCTTAGTCCTAGCAAGCTCTATGTGTTCAAAGTGTTAAAACAATATTTGTACATGATTGTTTCAGATACTGTGAATCGAAGGTGAAAGCAAAATTCTTTGTGGAGGACTAAAAAGTGTGTAATAATCAAAACAGGTGAGTTTTACTTTAAAAATATTTTTAACTGGAATACATATACGTATGGTTTGGGAATGTGATAATTGGTGATTACGTGTTTATATGTATGGTATATGTTATAATACGTTGGTCGGGCTTAGGACCGGTATGTTTGGCTATAGAATCCGTATAGCGTTGTTTGGCTGTAGATGTTGTACAACGTTGTAAATTTATTAGTTGGCTTGCAACCAACTAATATGGCCAGGAGGAATGAGGAGAGAAGGTATATGATGTGTGAGTTCAAATTGATATATATTTGATCGTGGTGTGTGATTTATATAAATAAGGTTTATATATATGATTTCGAACTAATAGGGATTTTCTCACTTAGACCCTTAGGTCTAACCCTTATTTTTGTTTTAAAAATATGTATTCCAGGTGGTGGATCGAGTAAGAGCAAGTAATTAGAGTAATCGATGGATGGCTTTTGTGAAGGATTATAGGATGAAGATTTTGGCATGTTTAGCAGTTGTATTACAATATTAAATGTTATGTATGTATTTAGTACAAAGTTTGTAGTAGAATGGCTTCTGCTAATTGTAAAAGACTACGGGACCGTACTTGTAATATGATGTCTCTTTTGTTATATCGATGTTGTGTTACATTATGTGATTTGTTGTGTATATGGGAATTGGGTTGTTACAAATGGTATCAGAGCCTTAGTTTAAGGGATTTAGGTATTTGTACCTGTACCTAGACTTAAACTGCATGTGAAGTAGGATGTCCCTATTATTATAGAACCTTGGGATGATGAAGTATAAAAGGGAAGAAGGAACATCATGTAAGGTAATTTCAGATTACACCTGGCCAGTGTAATCATGATCTTACAGGTACATGTTTGAACCAGAATACCTTGTTATATGGGGTATGTGCTTATGTGTGTATTAATTTTGTTTGAATCTACAGAATGGCAAGTGGTACTAGACGAAAGAACCAAGGAGGAGGAAATCCGAATAGTATTAATTCGCCAATAGGAACAGGGGACAGGGGAGGCAGAACTGGGGGCAAAGTCGGGGGTAGAACTAGGGGTAGAGCTGGAGGTCGAGCCGGAGGCAGAGTCCAGCCACATGGTACAGAGTTCGTTACCAGGGATGATCTAATGGCAGAAATGGGAAGATTGCAGGCTAGCATACAAAAAATGTTTGATCGAAACCATCATAATGAAACTGAAATACCGGATCCCGGACCGGAAGATGAAATGCCTATCACACCGACTGTTGTACCAGTACAAAGGAGGTGCGACTACAAAATGTTTTTAAGCTGTAGACCTCCGACCTACTCAGGAGACAGGGATCCCGTGAGAGCAATGAGATGGATGAAGGAAATAGAAGCTATTTTCAAGACAAGCAAGTGTGCGTATGAAGATAGGGTATTGTACGGGGCATCAATGTTAAAAAGGGATGCTTTGTATTGGTGGGAATCTTTTATTCATTCTAAGGGATCTGATGTTTATTCTACCGTCTCTTGGGAAGAATTTGTGATAGCCTACGGGAAACAATTTTGTCCCCAAGCAGCCGTCAAACAACTTGAAGGGGAATTTATGAACTTACAACAAGGAAACTTATCCGTTCGAGACTACACCGCTAGCTTTCTGGAAAAGTCTCGGTTCGCAGAATACTACGTTGCTACGGAGGCGATGAAGACGGAAAGGTTTATCTTTGGGCTGAACTCAGAAGTCAGAAGGCTAGTGACTGCAAAAGGACCCGATACCTTCTCAGCTGCAGTTGATGCCGCGGAGAATGTTGAAAGAGATATTAGAAGGGATGCTGGCGATAAAATTATCGGGAAGAGAAAGTGGGAGGGACCACAACATGATCAGAAGAAGTCCCGATTTCAGAGGTATGATAACTGTAGGTTCCCAGATTCACGTTGTATCATATTAATGGTAGTGAAATAGACAACGGAAGCATATTAAATAAAGCCATTAAAATGAGTGATTGTGTAAACGATAAATGAACTATGAGAATCAAATATTGAACAGTAAATGATAACAGTGTCAGATATAAAAGTTGCTCATATATTGATAATGAATCACACCAAGAACATGTTCAAGTGTGTTCGGAAATCTCATAGGACAACAATATCGTACGGAGGTAGTGCTCGGGATTGCTGCAGTGTGTGGTTAAACAATTGTGGAAAAGTACTCTTCCCAAAGCTTACAATTGTTTGTTCCACTACCTCTCTATTTATAGCCCTGGAAAAGTGAAGGCAGTATACTATCGTACCCTAGAATGACACGTGGAAAGTGTGTCTCCTATTTTTAGGGCATACGTGGAAAGTATGGACACTTGTCTAACACTTGGGATTTCCTACGAGACTTAGGCTAACAGAGGTCTTCACTTCACCAGAGCTCTTTCGCAAGAGCTCTGTTGGTCTTCTGTTAAACACTTGTTCTTCTGTTGGAAGTCTTCGACAAAGCTCTGTTGAGCTCTGTTGGTCTTCTTGAACTTCTTCCGAATCTTCTGTCTGATCTCTGTTGGTCTTCCGACTTGAACTATTTTCAATACTTTTACATAACAGATAATTGGGGCCAACAATCTCCCCCTAAGTATTGAAAATAAAAATTTACAATTGACAAGAGATTAAACAAAAGAACAGAGAACTTTTACCTCTGTCGAAGCCTTGCACTAATCTTTTGGAATATTACATTGACATTTAAAAGACCAGTACATTTAAGCATAATTATCTCCCCTAAGAATTCTGTCGAATCTTCTGATTAGAGTACGGAAGTCTAGCATTAGATCAATCTGGTCGATGAAGAGTTTCTGCTGTTCTTCTGGACACTTGCTTCTTGGGAGATTTTGGATTATGTTCTTGAGGTATACTAGCGACTCACTCGAGTACTTGTGGGCTTCAGCTGCTCTGATGGCCTTCTTTGTGCCCTTCTTTCGGCAGACAAAGACTGGAGGATCTTCTACTACGGTTCCAGTTCTGTGATGGCCATAACCCTCAAGGTTTTCATTTGGTGGTGCAATCGCTAGTTTCTCTACTTCAAACTCTATGCCTAGCTGATAATCAGTCTGTATTCTGAGATTGATTTTCTCTTGCATAGCGAATCTGACTTCTGGTAGTGCAGTTGTGGCCGGTGTATATCTTTCTGAGAAGTTCAAGCAATATGCGTGGAGTAAGATCAGGTCGTATGGGTTCAGAAGGACGAGATCATTGTCATTGAAGATTTCATTTCTGCCTTCTGTTGATTCCACAGTATACTCATGGTATGTGACCCTGTCGTGTTGAAACTTCTTGTGCTTGATGTCCAGAATTCTGCGGATACCGAAGTTTATATTGATGGCTCAGTTCTGATTTGACTTGGTTTGGATGAACTCTAGCCTTGCATCAGAAATGGTGTTTATTCTGATTGGGTTGAGGTATGGGTTAATGGGTACGGCATTTACAGGGATGATGTCTCTGTCAGCATATAGAAATGCAAATACCGTTTCTAAGGCAGGTTTTTCGGTATGAAAGGTAGAGGTTTCTGGGTTCTGTTCTGTTACCATTGGGTTTGGGTTTCTGCCATAAGAGTGTCGATGTGAGCAGATTTCTGAGTAGCTTGAGGTTGGGCTCGACTTGTTTGTCCTTCAGCAGAGGATGGTCTGTCCTCTCTGGTTCTTTTGTTGGAGAAGTAGGAGGGGTATCTAGGCAGATGATCTCTGGTGGTTCTTGTGTTGACTCTTCTGTCGGTTTGATGACTCTGTCCTTGAACATGTAGTCAAATGCCACTTCAGTCATATCTGTCATGATTTCCTCTATTATCCCCTTTTCTCCTTCTGTAGTCTCTGCCTCAGTTGCTTCTGTGATTTTCCCTTTACCCTTGGCTTCTCTTTCTTTTTCAACCTCTTTCTCCTTCTCCGCCTCTTTCTTCTTCTCTTTCTCTTTCTCCTTCTCCTTCTCCTTCTCCCCCTTTTGTTGTTCTGAGGACTCACCCAGTTGATTATCTGATTGACCTTCTTGAGCATCTTCGAAATCATCATCATCGTTAGAATCGTCAATTCGAGCTGCTGGTGAGGTCGGAACAACAAACTTCAGACCAGCTTTGTGTCTTTAGCTTGAGGGTTCGTCTGTGGGTGCTTCTTCTGCAGGTCTTTTCGAGGTAGAGGTAGCCTGTAAAATAATATCAGTAAAGTTTGAGGCTGCCTTTGTCATTACATCTTCTACTTCTGTTGCAGCACCTCTGATCTCTTCCACTTGAGCCTCGAAGTTGACCTTGTGAGTATCAAGAGACGCTTTCACATGTTGTTCTGTTGCTTTAGCTTTCATTACAAATTTTGATGAAATCGTCATCATTCGGCTAAGAATTGATTTTCTGAAGTCTCCCATTTGTCCAACTGTCATGGGTAGGTCATTTAGGTTAGGGCTGGAGATGTTGAGTGGAGTAGCAGATGAGGTGGTTGCTTCTTTTATGGATTCCTTAACAGAGTTGGTAATTATCTATGTCAAGGTTCTGACGTTAGATTCTTAAAGAATAACCGTGGGGATGGGAAGGGTTCTGTTCATCTGCGCTGTGTGGTTCTCTGTTATGAGTCGCTTTAGCTCTGCAAGATCTGTCGAAGTCTTTTTAACTTCCTCTGATCTGACTGATCTTAGGTCGGCTATCTCTGTTGTCATTTTTGCAATATCTTCTCCTCTGACCCGTTCAGACTCTGTTCTGAGTGCTTCAACCTCGGCATATTTTCGAGTTATTTCAGCATGCTAGTTTGAGATGTTCAGCAGTTCTTCCCTAAGAGAAGCATTTTCCTTGCGGATCAGCTCCTCCTTTTGTTCATTGATAAGTTTATACTCGTTCAAAGAGTTGTTGACATTGTCACAGATGCTTTCGAACTCTGCACTTGTGACAGTGTCAATGGGGGTCTCCTTGGTTCCAACACATGGATCCAATTCTGCCTCGAGTTCAGAGGCGCCTCCATCAAGAGTTGTGTTGATGTTGGCTCTTGGAGGACTTCCACCAGATCCTTGATGTTCCCTTTGAGGGGAAACAACTACAGGTGTTCTGACCAAAGTTTCCTCTTCCAGCTCAGGTTCTGAAGAAGGAAATCTGGTGTGATGAGAAGCATTTGGATCAAGCAATGTCTTCCCTTGTTCTACTATGGTCTCCCATTGTCCCTGAGTCGGATAGATGCTACGTGAGATTACAAAGATCTCTGGTCTATTTTGTGTTGTGTCTAAATGAGCCACAGAGGCATCATCGTGTGGAGGTGACCTATTGATTTTCTGGGGCGAATGAACATCACTACCAAAGATAGTTTCCCCGGCTTCGTGCGTATCAGAGGCATGAAGAGGTGCCTCTGATGGAATAGGCTGGTTGGGGTTCGAGGTGTGCACCTCTGTTTCAATAATCCTTCGGTCTTGATCACCAGGATTAGATTGTGTTAAAGCACTGGGATTTTGGTTAAGGATACCCTTAGCTGTGCTCTGATGAGCATCTTTTTCTATTCGCACATTTTCCTCAGCTCCTATGGCTGTAGAATTCTCTGGATTCTCTCTGATGTTTCCCTCTTGCTCACCACTATCAGAGGAGATATTTTCTACCTATGGTGTTTCATGTACTTCCTCATGGACAGCCTCTCTAGGAGATGCTCTGTCCTCTACTTCCTCTCTTCTAGAGAAAGACCCCACTTCGGGTACTCTTGCCTCTGGTCTGTTAACTTCCTCACCAATCTCCTCACTCAGGCTCTCCAAGGAAGGCTCAGATCCTAAGTATGCTGGGGTTCTCACCTCAGGTTCTTGAGGTTGAACAGCACTCTGATAGTTTTGGATAGAGATGTGGTCAGGGGCGATAAGTGCAAGCATTGTACCTGGAATTCTTCTTATGAAGGGGTATTCGCCAGAAGTTGTGGGGAGGACTTTTGACATCGTCCAAACAGGTGTTGAGCGACCCTGATGAGTTAGTTCCAGTCTGTCGAAGGCTCTTCTGATCACCAGACTGATGAAGCGTGGAAACTTGATCATCTTCAAGAACTTGTGGGATCCAACGACTCCTCCTCTTGCGATGGATGAGGTTTTTGTGTTTACAGCCGTAAGAAGATCGTTGTAGAGAATGCTGGCGTAGTCAAAGTTTCGATTGAAGAACAATCCATACATGATTTGTAGGATTTCTGTTGTGGCTTGGTCTTGACTACCAGATTTGCTGGTAAGGGTTCTGTTTAAGGTGGAGAACATGAAATTCCACATAGTGGGTAGATTCTGTCGCTTGAACTCTCCAATCCTATTCAGATCCTTGTTGTAACCCAGAAACTTCATGAAATCAAGAAGAACAGCTGTTTTTGGTGGTTTCTCATAGGCGTCTATTCCTAGCTGTTGTTTGGCTTTCATTCTGAAGATTCTTCTTAAGGTACTTGCTCTAATGCGGATTGTTCCCGCTCCTCTATTACTTGCGTTGACGCTCCCAACTATCCCGTCTTGTTCTTCGATGTATTGGCATGTGGTCCACCATTGTTTGACATAGATCGCTGGAAGATGGTCATCGAACTCTGTTAGGGCTCTGAAGATATCAGAGTTTCTAAAGAACTCAATGAAGACGTGATACAGGGGTAGATAGAGTCCTGGAGTGGGATCGAATATGTAGTTGTTGTCTGCAAACTCGTATGGTAGAACAATGATATCATCAGTGAGTTCTATTCGGCTTGAATCATCAGAGTTTTGGGGGTCCGCCATTGTTGCAGGTTTGGGTTTTCTTGAAGAACACTAAGGATTTAAATAAAAGAGGGAAAGGTGAAAGGTTTAGGAAGTTTAGAAATGAAATGGATCAAGGTTATGGATATTTATAGTCAGAATTTGTGGCTGGGTAATCGTCGTAGTTACTGTAGGCACTCGAGTGTCAGAAGGTGGAGTGGCCTGAATTGTGTATCGTGGGAACAGCTAGTGGTTTAGCTTTCAATTAGAGAGTGACACGTGGATTTGTTCTGACCACTTTTGTGCAAGTAAACCGTCGCAGTTAGAGATGTGTGGGTGACAAGTGGTTGACGCTTAGAAATAACCCGCACCTCTGATGACGTTACTTCTGATAACGTGGCATAAAACCGACAGAGCTCTGTTCGAGCTTTGCAAGTTTTTGCTTCTGACGAGTGACCCTTTTTCATTCTTTTCAAGTACTCCTTTGGTATTTCACCTTAACCCAAAAACATTTAAAATTCTGTAACTGATGAGGAAATGGTCAAAGAACAATAACAGAACTGACTTTGGAAATTTCACAGAGTTCTGGTGAGAAACAACAGAGGCTCTGGTGAAATATCAGAGTTCTGGTAGGTTCTTGACGTCATCAAAGGATTTTCATCAGAATAGGTTTCCCCTCTTTCTTCAAAAAGATTTTTCAATGAAGATCAAAAAGCAAAGTCAATTTGGATTTGGAAATATGAGTACTGACTTGCTCCCCCTAAAACCATGCATTATCTTTCTTTTAAGCTCCCCCTAGAAAATTTAGCTTAAATCCAAAAAAAAAAAAATTGTACAAACAAAACTTTATATACAAACAGAATGTTCACCGAAAGCGTGTTGAAAAAGTATGCTTAACAGAGTTCTGGTGAACAACAGAAGCTCTGTTGAACTATCCTACCCAACTGTTTGACAGAGCTCTGGTAGGATCATCAGAGGCTCTGTTGAATTGAACAGAGTTAGGAGGATAAGTTTAGCATACCCAGTTTACTGATTAAGAAGTTAAAGCTCCTTTCATCAAGGGCTTTTGTAAACAAGTCAGCAAGCTGGAGGTCAGTTGAAACAAAATACATTTCAATAGTCCCTTTTTCAACATGATCCTTTATGAAGTGGTACCTTATGTCGATGTGCTTAGTTTTTGAAAGTGCAGGATCTATTCTTACAATCAATATAGAAAGAAGTAATTGAGAAATTGTATGATCAAGCCCAATTGTATTCAATGATGCACAGAATTACAGATCTAAGAGAGAGATAACCTCAAAGATTACAAGGAATGAATACAAGTAATATGGGAAAATCAATCAGTTAGCAACGTAGTGCTAACCACTCTATTTATACTGTAACGGATATATTAAAGCTACAGTACAAATAAGAAAGACTAATAAGAACAAAACACGTGTCCTAATTAGTTTACACATTACTAAGTAACGAAACTCGTCATAAGTTCTGAACAGGTAGTTCAGAACTTCTGAACATTCTTCTGATCACGCTTCTCAGAACTTCTGACTTCTCTTTCTCAGATCTCTGACTCTTCTTCTCAGAACTTCTGACTCTTCTTCTCAGAACTTCTGAACCTTCTTATCAGATCTTCAACACTTGGTTTATTGACAAAACTTCAGATCTAACAATCTCCCCCTTTTTGTCAAATAAACTTAAACTTTGCATCATCTAATTCTTTCAGAGCAGGAACAATTTTCTGAAGTAGCACATTCCTCAGATTAAGCCTCTTATCAATCTTGTCAATAATTTCTTGAATAACTTCAACTTGCTGATTTATTGCTTCTTGAGTTATGTTTGCTTCCTTTACTTTCAGCATCTTTTTCTCCAAATTGTGCTTTATGATCCTTAAAGTTCCAGAACAATATTTTGCAGTTTCCTTTGCTCTGAAGAAGATCTTTCCACTTTTGTTCTTCAAAAATACTCCCAGATCTGGATACTTGTGAACACTTCCAGTCTTTAACACCTTTTTCTGCTCATGATCTGTATTGGGATTTGCCAGATAAACACATGACTTTTGCAAATACAGAGCTATTTGGAAATCTGTATAGCAATGCCACCTTAAGATATAGAACATGGCCTCAATCACCACACTTCTTGCCTTCCTTTCATTTCTGTCTTTACTTGACTCTTTAAAACATAGAAAGTTGTGTAATCTGTAGAAGTCAACCACTGACAGTTTCTCAAAATCTGCATCAGTAAAATAATAAACCTTGCCATCTTCTCTCAAAACTTCAAAGGATAAGTACTCCATCTTTTTGAATTTCTTAACCTTCAATTCTCTGATTCCAGTGATTAGAAAATCTGAGTAAACGGCTTGCTTTGTTTTGCCAAGACATCTTGATTTTTCAGCCAACCAGATCTGAGTCTCCTTAGGTCTATCATAATACACATCCAAGAATTGTACCTCTTTTGGTTTGAAGAACTCAGGTAAATCAAATTCAAGAAAGTATCCATTTAGATCAATGGATATTTCATCTTCTTTTGGTTCAGACTGTTCAGTTTGATCAAAACTAGTTATCTGCACATTCTGAGGTGTTGTGTCCTGAACTTCTTCAACTTCATCTGACAAAATTTCATTCACTTCATACTCAGCTGGGAACACAAAATCATTATGTAGAATCTTTTTGGGATTCACCTCAGATAGCAACCATTCACTACTGTTTCTGATTTTTCTTCTAAAATCCAACCTCCTCTTCACACAGTTTATGCATCTCTTCTTTAAACTCTCTTTTTCAGCATCCATACTTACTTCCATTCTAATCAACAACCAATTCAGAGTTGCATCACTGTACTTCACCAACTCTTTTAATCTGAACAATTCAAGTCTTTCGTGAACCATATATGTGAACCCTTCTGTCTCCATTCCTTCATTCACAAAACCCTTCACATGCAGATCAACTTCTGTTTTCTTTGTGGGAGAACTCAGATTGCACTTTTCTTTTCTTTCTTCGATAGCCAACTGGAAGTCATACAAGTATGTATTTCTGACATAAATACCCAGAAGTCTTCTGCATTCAATTTCTATCAAGGCTTCTTCAGTGCTAGCAAAGAACTTGACTAGAAAGATCTGATCATCAAGAGTCAATCTGTGAAAATCAAATGTAGACATGGAAACCTTTGTATTTCTTTCTTTCAGTATTCCCATTCTAACGAACATTAAACCATTGAATTCATCTTGTTGAAACATCAGAACTTTCTCGATTCTTTTCTGAATATGCAGTTTTGAGTCAGGAACTCTGAACATGTTAGAAGCTTCTGAGTAGACCATCTGAGCTCTGTCATCCATAAAACCATCAATGTTACTTTCCAAAAGCTCATACTCTCCTTCTGTGTAGTAGAGATTATCATATATTTCCTCAGGAAAAATATCATCATGAAATTGTCTGGCTAATGGCACATCACTTAACTCTAGAATGAAGTCACACACAGGTTCTTCTAGTCTTTGCAATTTAATCTTTGGAATCTCAATTGGTTTTCTGAATACATATTCAGAAGGCATAAAGAAGTCTTTCACTTTCACATACTCTTCTTCTGTATTTAACTCATCACAAAAGTTAAACCTAAAATCATCTTTAAAATCCTGAGTGTAATCCACAGTTCTGTCTTCTTCTCCCATTAGATCAATGGGTCTTATCACTTTTATTCCTTTATGAATTTTCTGAACACTCAAAGCTCTGACTACTTCATTATGCATTCTTCTGATCAATTCTTCATTCAACCTCCTTTCTTTTGATTCAGACTCCATTGCCCTTTCACTGTTATAAACCACAATATCTGTACACCTGTTTACCACTGTACTTTCCACTATTTCTTCTATTCTCAAATCAGATTCCTCAATAGCTACAGTTTCATCTGAGTTTCCTTCCATCTCAGTATCCAAGTTCAATTCCTCTGTTTTATCTGATTCATTACTATCAATACTTCCCAACTCCATTTCTTCTGTATCTGAACTGTCAAGCTGTACTATCTGAATCATCTCCTTTAAATTTTCCTGTGTCTGATCTTCTGAAGTTTTTGTATTGGCTAAGTGCATGTCTGCTATCTCAAAATCTTCTATGCCAATATCATCATCAGAACTTAACCTTTGTCTTTTCTCCCCCTTTTGATGATCATGAGGATCATTATCATCAAACTTCCTTTTCAAGTTCTGATTAAAAGCAACTTCAGGTTCAGCTTCTGCAATAGGAACAGGATCAAGAGGCTTTGAAGTAGAAGCCAAAGATACACTCAGTGCTTTCAATATAGATTCCTGCATACCCTGCATCTGTTTTAACATATCTTTTTGAAAACCAGACATTATATCCACGATCTCCTTTTTGTGAGAATCCAAGGATTTCTTTACATCATCTACCTTGGTTTCAACAGAAATTAACTTTTTCTCCAACACACCTTTCAAATCTGATACCTCATCATTCAGATCCTCCATCCTCTTCTCCAAATTTTCTACTTTTTCCCCCATCTCCTTGTTTTGTTTCTGAATCTTTTCAAATTCAGAAGTTTCTAACAGTGAACCTGAACCAACAGATGGTCCAGTTTTCATGTGCCCAGAGAGCTCATGGCCTGTAGATAACACACAGTCATCTTGTACAACAGATGCACGTTTGAATGAGGCTTTTGTAATGTTCACCTCACCAGGACTTCCATCCAATCCTCGACACCCAACATTAGGCATGTCTATGAATGTTGTTTCAGGAGTACGAAATTCCTGATCTGTGCAAGTGTCAAAAGGAATTTCAGGCTCAATATGAATAGGACTGTGATATTCAGACTCAATGTGTTGAAAAATAAGTTGGGATTTATCACCTCCCTCCAAATGAGTTTGGGATGGTTCCCCGGATTTGTGTGAAACAGTAGCATGTTGAAATGCTTCTGAGTGGGTATGGATGGGTTGTTCAAGATCCACCACTAGGTCCATGGTGTTTGTTTCAATATTGGACACCAAGAGATGTGAACCAATAGCATGTGTGGTTACCTGGTCAAGATTAGCTGGTTCAGAGGCATCTCTTTCTGTTTGAACCTCTGTTAACAATCTCTCATCCTCACCACTCTCATTCTGTTTTTCCTCACTGAGTCTAACCAAGCTCTCAGAATTTTCCCCCTCAAGTCTCTCAGAATGTTCACCCATCTGAACATCCTCCCCCTCTCTAATTCGACTAGACCCCTCACCTCTCTTCTCAGGTTGGTCCTCTTGGGCAGGGATTTGAGGTAATTCAATTCCCATAGAGGTGCAATAAGCTTTTAAAATCTCACTCTCCCTTGGAATATAGTTCCTAAGTGATTTTGGCAATAGTTTATGATTGGGATAGTTTTCAAGTCTTGTTACTGAGGTCATCTTACCCAAATAAAATGTAGGACCATGCTCTTCATTTGTTCTTCTTGAGATTGTTCTGTTTTCCTGCATGGCATACCAAATAACAATTTGCCAGTACCTTATGTAGGGAATGTATGTCAGTGGAGCGTCCTTTGTCTTCTTCTGAATTGCTTTCTGATTCTTCTCAAATGTATTCTTCATATCTTCCCAAAGTATTAAAGTATAGTCATAATGCCTATTCTTCACTAAACCTTGAAATATCTGAAGAATTTGTTTAGAACCTTGATCAGCAGAACTATTTTTCCCTGACAAACATTTATTTACCACATGAAAGAAGCAAGCCCAAATAGGTGGTAATTTGTTTCTTCTGAACAAACTGAGAGTCCTCAATCCTTCATTGTATCCCAACTTCATGAACTCTGCTATTAATTCCTCTGTTAGGGGTAAATCCTCAAAATCTGTTCTTCTTTGTACATCATCTTTCTCTGGTAGATTCAACATTTCTCTTAGTGCAGAGATAGATAAGACAAATGTCACTCCTCCAATTTCAGACACAAACTTATTATCTTCTAACCTAAGATATTTCCACCATTGTTGTATGTACTGAACAGGCACATTTTTACTTCTTGTAAACCATTTTCTGTACGGATGATGTTTGAATAACTCCATGATAATTCTGTGTTCAGACTTAAAACGACTTTCCTCAAACAATATAACACAGTTATTTTCAGATAATTTCAACCATTCACTCTCAGGAACAACTCTTTCCACTAGAATAGATCTATCTGACATAATAGAACCTGCAGCACTCTGATCATGTTCAATATTAACGTTTACCTCATCCGCATTTCCTTCAGATTCATCCATTTGTTCATCTTCTTCATCATTTCTTATTGCCCCTTCCTCTGCAACTCTATTTTGTACTTCATCATTTTCCGAATCGGATGAATCCATTATCGATTTTGTAGAATGTAGAGAAATTGGACCACTTCTTCGTATTTCAGACATGATTTAAGAAGAAAACAAATTCAAAGAACTCTGGATTTGATTCGTATCTCACGTTTCGCTCTGGAATTTGAAAGAAATTTGAAATAGGGATTTTAAGACCTATTTAAAATCCGCGAAGTTGAAAGGTTTAACGGAAAAGCGAAATCAATGTTATAACGGAGTCAACACATGTGAAATACCACAAAGGATTTAAATGAAATACGTGGCATTGTCAAACAAATATGAAGCTGACACGTGTTAGTGGATAGAATTTTGACTCAAGTCAAAGATCTGAATAACACGCACAGATGTTCTGATTCCATGACTCAGAAGAATTTTGCCTTGTAACCAAAATGTCTTTTAAAATCAACTTCTGACCAATATAAAACATTTTGATTATTCAGAAGAGGTTTGAACAGATAAGAAATGAAAACAAATCTTTTAAGCATCACAAAATGATTTCCAAAAGAATTTTGATGCTCCCGCTTGACTTGAGCATGCATTTGAGTATTAATGATACATAAAGATGAGATTAAAAGATAATCAAAGAAGCATAATCCATACAGTTGAAGTTATTTGTATTTCTCAAAAGTAAATTTTTGAAAGTTAGATTGCTGAAGTATTGACTCAGAATTTCTGACCTTAAGATTCAGAGGTTCTGATCTCAGGACTCAGAAGTTCTGAACTCAAGACTCAGAGGTTCTGAACTCAAGATTCAGAGGTTCTGAACTCAAGACTCAGAAGTTCCGAACTCAAGACTCAGAAGTTCTGAATACACTACTCAGACAAGTTTACTTAGAAAAATTTAGCATTTTTAAGAAAAAAATATTTTCAACTAGGCAGATTAAGCATTCCTATTTTACATATGAGAAAAGAAAACCTTTTGTGATCAAGAGGCTTTGTGAACAAGTCAGCCAATTGATACTTTGTATGCACAAAGTGCATCTCTATAGTTCCTTTTTCCACATAGTCCTTTATAAAATGATACCTCACATCTATATGCTTAGTCTTCGAATGTTGAACAGGGTTCTGAGTAATAGCAATTGCACTTTCTGAGTCACAATAGATGGGAATCTTATTAAGCTGATATCCATAGTCCATGAGTTGTGTTCTCATCCACAATGTTTGAGAGCATGAAGCAGCAGCAGCAACATACTCTGCTTCAGCAGTTGAAGTGGATACACAGTTCTGTTTCTTTGATGCCCAACTCACTATTTTATCTCCCAAAAAGTGACAAGCACCAGATGTACTCTTTCTGTCCAACCTACTTCCTGCATGATCAGCATCAGTGAAAGCAGTCAATTTGAAGTCAGTTTCTTTTGGATACCATAAACCTAGATCAGGTGTTCCTTTGAGATATCTTAAAATCCTTTTGACAGCCAACACATGTGATTCTTTCGGGTTAGATTGAAATCTAGCACAGAAACAGGTAGAAAACATGATATCTGTTCTACTTGCAGTCAAATAAAGTAATGATCCAATCATGCCTCTATAAAGTTTGATATCTGCTGAAACACCTTTGAGATCAGCATCTAACTTTATGTTAGTTGCCATAGGTGTTCTCATAGAAGCACAATCAGACATTTTGAACTTTTTCAGAATATCTCTGACATATTTTCCTTGATTTATGAAAATACCTTTTGGTAGTTGTTTGACTTGAAGACCAAGGAAAAAATTCAGTTCACCCATCATGCTCATTTCAAATTCATATGACATGATTTTTGAAAAATTATCACATAATTCTGGACTGGTAGAACCAAATATTATGTCATCAACATAAATCTGAATCAGAATCAAATCATTACCCTGTTTCTTTAAAAACAAAGTTGTGTCAATCTTACCTTTCTTGAATCCTGAACCTAACAGGTGTTTAGTAAGAGTGTCATACCAGGCTCGTGGTGCTTGTTTTAGACCATATAAAGCTTTGTCTAAAATATAAACATGATCAGGGAATTCTGGATCAACAAAACCTTCAGGTTGATGGACATACACCTCTTCATTAAGTTTGCCATTTAGAAAGGCTGATTTGACATCCATTTGATACACCTTGAAGTTTTTATGTGCAGCATAGGCTAAAAATATTCTGATTGCCTCTATTCTTGCCACTGGTGCAAATGTCTCATCATAATCAATTCCCTCTTGTTGACAGTATCCCTTAGCAACCAATCTTGCCTTGTTTCTGATGACAACACCTGATTCATCCTTTTTGTTTCTGAACACCCATTTAGTTCCAATTATAGATTTACCTTCAGGCTTTGGAATGAGTCTCCAAACTTTATTTCTTTCAAATTGAAGCAATTCCTCTTGCATTGCTGAAATCCAGTCTGGATCCTCTAGGGCTTCATTAGCTTTCTTTGGTTCAATTACACTTAAGAAACCAGCAAACATTGCTTCATTTGCTGTAGCTGATCTTGTCTTTACTCCTGCTGATGGATCACCTATTACTTGATGAATAGGGTGATTTTTAGTCCATTTATTAGCACTAGGGAGTACATCAATATCTGAATAATTGTTGTTTGCATCATTCTCATCAATGATTGCTCGTAATTCTGAACTGTCACCTTGTTCTGACGTATGAGTAGGAGTTGCATCCAAGTTTGAGTTCTGATTAATGAAGTCAGAGTTCTGATTGACTTGTTCAGAGTTCTGAGTACAAGAATCAGAATTCTGATTACAAGGTTCAGAGTTTTCACCACTTGTATTTATTAGATTTGGGCACTCCTCTGATGGACCTTTGTCAGAAATTACAGTTGATTGAACTATTTCTGGAGTCTTATTTTTCATCTCTTTGACCATCTTTGGGTTTTCATATTCTGCATAAGAATCAGAAATTAGTTCACTAAAAGCATCCTTAAACAGTAAATTGAGTTCTGAACAAATAGGATTAGAATTTGTATCAGAAGTCATTTTTGTCTTGTTCAGCATGAGTTCTGAACTGTCTTGTTCAGAAGTCCGCATTCTGGCTTCATCAAAAGTTACATTTATGCTCTCCATCATCCTCTTGGTTCTTCTATTGTAGATTCTGAATGCTTTGGAAGTTAAAGAATAACCCACAAAGTATCCTTCATCTGCCTTTTTATCGAATTTGGCAAGATTTTCTCTGTCTCTGAGAACATAGCATCTGCAACCAAAAATATGAAAGAATTTGATTAATGGTTTTCTTTTATTTATCAGTTCATAAGCAGTCTTATTTAATCTCTTATTGATTAAAGTTCTATTTTGTGTAAAACAAGCAGTTGCAATTGCTTCAGCCCATAGGAAAGTAGGAAGATTTGCATAAGCCAGCATTGTTCTCGCAG
This sequence comes from Saussurea involucrata, assembly GCA_033807775.1. Lineage (NCBI taxonomy): Eukaryota > Viridiplantae > Streptophyta > Magnoliopsida > Asterales > Asteraceae > Saussurea > Saussurea involucrata. Next base: position 116,602,518 of record CM066319.1, read on the forward strand.
CCTCAACTAGAGTTCTATTCTTCCTTTCAACAACACCATTTTGTTGAGGAGTTCTGACAGCAGAAAAATTGTGAGAAATCCCAGAACTTTCTAAAAAATTCTGAAGAGTCTCATTTCTGAACTCCGTTCCATTATCACTTCTGATTTTCTGAACTTGAAGTTGTAAGAGAACTTGAATCCTTTTGATAAAATTTATCAATGTAGTAGCAGCTTCTGACTTAGCTCTTAGGAACTCAACCCACGTGTATCTGGATAATTCATCAACAATCACAAGCATATATTTCTTTCCTCCCATCGATTGAACTGAAATTGGACCACAAAGATCAGTATGAATCATTTCTAATGGTGCTTTGCAAGATGAGTCCATTTTTAATTTGTGAGAACTCTTTTTCATCTTGCCCATTTCACAAGTTGAGCATAATGATTCTTTTTCAAATTTAAGCTTTGGTAAGCCTTTAACCAAATGTTTTGCAACAAGATTATTAAGATCTTTGAAATTCAGATGAGAACATCTTCTGTGCCAAAGCCAGCATTCATTTGCAGTTGATTTTGATAAAAGACAAACTGTATTTAATGTTTTCAATTTTGAAAAATTAACTACAAATAAGTCCATATGTCTTTTGGCCCAGAAGACTTTGACATCATTTTCAGTTAGAATCATGCAACCTGTTATTTGAAACTTAATTTGACAAAGACTGTCTAAAAACTGATTTATGCTGAAAAGATTGTGTTGTAATCCTTCAACATAGAAAACCTTTTGGATAGTTAGATCCCCTTTAGTTAAATCCCCATAACCTTTGACTTGACCTTTGCTATTGTTTCCAAAGTTTACTGCTCCTCCAGCCTTTTCTGTGAAGTTTGATAGAAAAGACTTCTGACCTGTCATGTGTCTTGAAGCTCCTGAATCTAAAAACCACACATGACAGCCCTGCAAAAGGATCAGTTAGGTTTAGGTACCCATTTTGGAATGGGTCCATCTTTGTTAGCTTTGTCATTGGATTTAATATTAGTACCTTTTACTTTCCACTCAAAATCTTTCTTCAAACACCACTTTCCTTGAACTTTTATGAAGTCAGAACATTTTCTGCTTACAAGTTTGTTCAAATTCTTTTTGAGAGTTGTAACTTTTGGTTTTGCTATGTTTTCAACTTTCTTTTCTTTTATCTTTTCTTTCTTCTGAGTCTGAGGAACAGAAATTTTCTTCTTTTCTGTATTTTGAGAAACAGAAACTTTCTGAATATCTTTTCTTATGTATGAAACAGAAGTTATTTTGACTTGACATTTGTGAGAATATTGGAATGAATCATTTTTACATCTAACACAAACAAGATTTTTCTTTGCAAGTGACAATAAATCTGAAACATAGATCATTTCATTTTTATTTATACTGTTCAGAGTACAATTGCCCTTATTACAAGAATTTCTAGCGTTTAGTTCAGAAGTAGATTTCATTCTAAGCTTCTCAAGTTCCCTTTTCAGATCATTCAACTTTGCAAGATCATCTTTCCTTTTGCTTTCTTCTTTTTCTGAAAAATTCAAGTTCTTTTTGTTAGAAGAATTAGATGATTCACCTTTTTCATATGTACTTGATTCATTAAAGAATTTATCATTTTCTCTTGAAGCATTAATTTTAAAAAGATCATACTCAGTCTTCAGTTTTTCAAGCTCTGTTATTTTCTGAATAAAAATATTCTTTTCTTTCAAAGCTTCTTCAAGTTTAATATCCATCTCACAGAAATCATTTTCAAGTTCATCATAAGCTTTCCTTAAATCCTCAAGTTCTTGACTCACAAGATTAAATCTCTTTTCAAGTTGCAAAAATTCATCTGATTTTGTTTCAGAAAATCCAGTTGAATCAGACTTCTGACTACCTGAGTCAGAGTTCTGATTTACAGACTCAGATGTCTGATCTTTAGACTCAGAATTCTGACTACAAAGTTCAGAATCCTGACTAGAAGTTTCAGACTTCTGATTGACTGTTTCAGAATTTTTACTTGTATCAAATATGCTCTCAATGTCATGATATGAAAAACTTGGTTGTTTATTTTTGTAGCTGACATTTAAGGAATCATACTTGAATTTAGTATCATTGTATCTTGGCTTTTCATCTGTTGGTTTAGAAACTTCTTTCTTAACCTTTTCTTCTGAACCAACTGACTTTTCTGTTTTAGACTCAGAAATTGTCTCATCTGACTTTTTAGAGTTTGGTCTTTGCAAATTGTCAGAACTTGTTATAGAACTAGCAGGTCTTATGAAAACTTCAACAATTTCTGGGATTTTTGGCTTAGAAACTTGAAGTATTGGAGCTCTTTTTAAAATGACATTTTCTTCCAATCCCAATCCCTTCTTTGGATTGTAAAATCTTGTATCTTTAACATTGCTTAATAAAAGATTTAATGTTTGCTGAGTCTGACCTCTTTTCAAATTCAAATCTTCCAATTCTTTGATTTTGGTGTATAAATTCTTTCTTTCTTCAAATAACATATCAAATTTTATTTGTAAATCACCTTTTTCATCCTTTATTTTTGAAAACTCAACTTTTAGTTCAGAAAGCCTTTTCATCAATTCAGAATTTTCATCTTTAACTTTCTGTTTCTCAGCCTCAGATTCTTCATATTGTTCGTTTATTACTTCTTTTTCAATTCTGAATTTGTTAACCAAAGTTCTTTCTCCTTTTATCTGTTTTCTTAGATTAGCAAATTCAGTTTTCATTTCACCAATCTGTGTCATTAACTCTAATTCAAGTGAAGAATGTACCTCAGCAGATGACTCAGAATCAGCATCTTCAAAATCAGAATCATCCTCATTCCTCATTTTTGCCATATAGCTTCGCATCTGTGGAAAGTTGATATGATCATCTTCATCAGAAGTGTAGTACAGCCAATTCTCCTGTTCAGCCAATAGCGCACTCTCGTCATCTCTCTTCTTTGCAAGCTGAGCCTTCTTCGTGTAGTATTCATAATCTTTCACAACTTTAACTCTGCAATCCTTGGCATAATGGCCAGATTTTCCACACTTGAAACACAGATTCTTTTCTTTTCTCTCTTCCTTCTCTTCCTTGTTTTCTTCACTTCTCTCTATTCTCTTTTCAATCTTATTTTCTTCTCTGTCATCTTTCTTCTTATAATCTGAACTTCCAGCTCTCTTATAATTTCCTTGAAATCTGCCCTTCCCATACCTTTTGTTGAAAGTATTTGTCAGCAAAGCTAGCTTTTCAGCCATTATCTTGATATCTTCATCATCTTCTGATCCTTCTTCTTTGTCAGATTCCTCCAGACTCGGTATTTCTGATAGATATGCAGTCTTTTTGGGTGCTTTGATTGCTTTGGACTTTGATAAGAACGCTAACTGATCAGCAACATTTTTCTTTTCTTCCACAACTAACTTGACAGAGTCTTCATGTTGATTAAGAACACAGAACAAATCATTTAAGTCTTCTTCACACATATCCTTGTTCATTTGCAGACTTATGGCAAATGATGACCATTCTGAATTTAGACTGTTCAGAAATTTGTAATTTATTTCTGATTTTGTTTTCTTCAGTCCATTTCTTCTCAAGTCATTTAGAATAGTGCAAAATTTACTGTATGTCTGTGTCAAACTTTCTGACTCTTTTGCTTTGAACCTTTCATAAGCATTTATGCTTTGATTTAACTTTGCCTGAATAGATCTCACAGTTCCTAACATTTGCCTTTCCAATTCGTCCCACATTTCTTTAGCTGATGATCCACTGTCAATCCTGTTAAGAACCTCATTCGGGACAGCCAAAGTCATCAAAGTAATTGCTCTTTTGTCAATAGCATGCCTATTTTTCTGTTCAGCAGTGTATTGGGAATAATTCTTCTTTACTCTGGTCGCTGGAATTTCTGGAGTTGTCTCTGTAGCAGGGGTTGCGGCGACATCGATATATACTTCGATTGGACCTTCTCGAATAGAAATCATAAGATTTTCATCGATGTTGTCAAGGAATTGGATCATACGAGTTTTCCATTGCTGATACTCTTCTGGTATAAGAACAGGCGGTTTGGTTTCGGATCCCATGGCTAGATATTCTTTAGAAGACATGATTGTAAGAAAATTCAACAGAAAGACAAATTCGATTTTCTTGATCGAAAAGTAGCAGGTAATTCAAGAATTGCTAAGAATTCAAGAACTAGCCCTAGCAGCGGAATCGAATTTTGAATGAATCAAGAAATCTTCAAGAAATTGATCAATCGATCTTCGCAATCACAATCTTGAACGAATTTGTTTGTTGATTGGCTCTGATACCAATTGAAAGTGCAGGATCTATTCTTACAATCAATATAGAAAGAAGTAATTGAGAAATTGTATGATCAAGCCCAATTGTATTCAATGATGCACAGAATTACAGATCTAAGAGAGAGATAACCTCAAAGATTACAAGGAATGAATACAAGTAATATGGGAAAATCAATCAGTTAGCAACGTAGTGCTAACCACTCTATTTATACTGTAACGGATATATTAAAGCTACAGTACAAATAAGAAAGACCAATAAGAACAAAACACGTGTCCTAATTAGTTTACACATTACTAAGTAACGAAACTCGTCATAAGTTCTGAACAGGTAGTTCAGAACTTCTGAACATTCTTCTGATCACGCTTCTCAGAACTTCTGACTTCTCTTTCTCAGATCTCTGACTCTTCTTCTCAGAACTTCTGACTCTTCTTCTCAGAACTTCTGAACCTTCTTATCAGATCTTCAACACTTGGTTTATTGACAAAACTTCAGATCTAACAGTTTTCGAGTGTTGAACTGGATTGGCTGTTATGGCAATGGCACTCTTGGAGTCGCATAGAATTGGAATTTTACCATACTCCAAGCCATAATCTTTGAGTTGTGTTTTCATCCATATCACTTGAGAGCATCAACTAGCAGCAGCAACATATTATGCTTCTGCTGTAGAGGTTGAAACACAGTTATGTTTCTTGGATGTCCAACTCACCAACTTTTCTCCAAGCAGTTGGCAGCTACCAGAAGTACTCTTTCTATCATTCTTGCATCCTCCATAGTCTGAATCTGTATATGCTACAAGCTCGAAACCAGAGTTAAGAGGATACCAGAGACCCAAAAATTGAGTTCCTTTCAGATATTTAAAGATACGCTTGACAGCTGTTAAATGAGTTTCTGTAGGATTTGCTTGAAATCTGGCACAAAGACAGGTTGCAAACATTATATCAGGTCTGCTGGCAGTTAAGTACAGAAGTGACCCTATCATGCCTCTGTAGTACTTGACATCTGTTGGTTCACCATTAAGATCAGAGTCAAGCTTAACTCAAGTGGCAATAGGAGTTTTCATTGGTTTTGAATCATTGAGCTTATACTTTTTCAACATATCAGAGATGTACTTAGACTGACTTATGAAAGTTCCTCTGTCTATTTGTTTAACTTGTAAACCAAGGAAGAAGGAAAGTTCTCCCATCATGCTCATTTTGAATTCGCTTTTCATTAAACTTTCAAACTTATCACAGTACTCCTTCCGTGTAGACCCAAAGATAATATCATCAACATATATTTGTATCAGAAGTATATCATTCTTATACCTTCTAAAGAATAGAGTTTTATCGACAGTACCTTTCTCGAAGTGATTGACCAACATAAATTTGGACAGAGTTTCATACCAGGCTCTGGGAGCTTGCTTAAGGTCGTACAGAGCTTTGTCTAACTTGTAAACGTGGTCTGGAAACTCAGAACATTCAAAACCAGGTGGTTGCTGGACATAAACTTCTTCTTGCAGTTTGCCATTCAGAAAGGCAGACTTGACATCCATTTGGTAGACCTTAAAACCCTTATGAGCAGCATAGGCTAGGAAGATTCTGATGCCTTCTAGCCTAGCCACAGGTGTAAAGGTTTCGTCATAGTCAATGCCTTCTTCCTGTCTGTATCCCTTTGAAACCAGACGGGCTTTGTTTCTGATGATAATCCCATCTTCATCCTTTTTGTTTCTAAACACCCACTTGGTTACAATGGCCGCTTTGCCTTTTGGGAGTGGAACCAAGGACCAAACTTTATTTCTTTCGAATTCCAGAAGCTCTTCTTGCATAGCTTCGATCCAATTAGGGTCCTCTAGGGCTTCAGAAATATTCTTCGGTTCAATCATGCTTAAAAAGTTTACAAAGAAGGCTTCATTGATTGTGGCCGATCTTGTCTTTACATCATCTACAGCAGCACCAATGATAAGATGATGAGGATGATCCTTTGTCCATCGTGTCATGGGATCATGGACAACAGGCGGGGTTTGTGCTTCTGATGGGTAAAGACGAACTTCAGCATCAGAGCTATGTGGATTGGGACCAGGGCTCTGTGGCACACGACTTTGGAGAGTGGCCTCATTGCTCTGAGAGTCATTAACAGGGCTCTGTGAAGGTGAGCTTTCAAACAAGGAGTCTCTACCAATATTAGTTAGCAAAGGTGATGATGGGACTTGTTCAGGTTCTCTCTCGTTCTGATGTGGTTCCTCATTTCTCTGAATCACTCCTGTAGACAGAGAAGTAGATGGTGAAATATTAGAGGTACCAGTGAGAGATGTACCTGTCAGATTCTGTTCTGTTGAGTTCTGAGCTTGATCTCCTCTGTTGATGTTATCAGAGGAATCATCATCATCGAAGAAATCGTTGAACATGAGATTGATATCTTCTTCCCTTGTCTTTGAAGAACTTGTCTTCTTCTGTTCTGTCTGTGTCCCCTCTGTTGATTTACGATCAGAGGAGCTTGATGTACTTTCATCAAAGGAGACATTTACACTCTCTTGAATGACCCGACATCTGGAGTTGTAGACTCTATAGGCTTTAGAGGTTAAGGAATAACCAATAAAGATTCCTTCGTCTGCTTTCTTATCAAACTTTCCCAGCTGTTCTCTGTCATTCAATATGTAGCACTTGCAACCGAAAACATGAAAGAATTTCACATTTTGTCTTCTATTGTTGATGAGTTCATAAGGAGTCTTCTTAAATCTCTTTACTATCACAGCTCTGTTTTGGGTAAAACAGGCTGTTGAGACTGCTTCTGCCCAGAAGTTTATTGGAAGGACAGAGCCAACCAACATTGTTCTGGCGGCTTCTACCAGCGTTCTGTTCTTTCTCTACACAACTCCATTCTGTTGTGGAGTTCTTGCAGCTGAAAAGTTCTGGGAAATACCTTCCTCTGTTAGGTAGGTATCAATTTTGGCATTCTTGAATTCTGTCCCATTATCACTTCTCAACTTCTGTATCTTCAGATCTAACAGAACCTGTATCCTTTTTAACAAACTTATCAAAATTTCTGGGACATCAGATTTTACTCTGATGAACTCAGTCCAAGTATATCTAGAATATTCATCAATTAAAACAAGGATATACTTCTTGCCCGACAGACTTTGCACAGAGATTGGACCACAGAGATCCGCGTGAAGCATATGCAAAGGTCTGGGACAACTATGATCACTCTTTGTTCTATGTGAAGATCTTTTCATCTTACCCAGTTCACAAGCAGAACATAGATGGTCTTTGTCAAACTTCAGAGAGGGTAGTCCTTTTACTAACTTCAGTTTCACGAGCTTGTCAAGGTTTTGAAAGTTCAAATGGGCAAATCTTTTATGCCAGAGCCAGGCATCTTCTTTTTTCAAAGACACTAAACAGAGTTTCTCTGTTGTAGAGTTTTGGTTTGGTTTAAAATTCATTTTGTAAAGATTGCCTTTTCTGTCAGCTCTTAAAAGTTCTTGACCAGACTCGGAAAGTAACAAGGAACAATATTTCTTCCTGAAATTGACATCGAATCCGTGATCACAGAGTTGACTTATACTGAGAAGATTATGATTTAATCCTTCAACATAAGCAACCTCAGAGACTGAAACACCACCATTTACTAATGTACCATAGCCCTTAATCTGTCCGCCATTGTCTCCTCCGAACGTTACTGCACTTCCCATCTTGTTCTTAAAAGAAGTTAACAGCTCCTTATTCCCCGTCATGTGCCTGGAGCATCCTGAATCCAAGTACCAGATCTGCACATGAGGTTTCTGCAAGACAGATTAGTTCCTTTTAGGTACCCATTTCATAATGGGTCCTTTCTTGTTAGGCTTAGGTGGGTTTACAGACTTTCCTTTGGGCTTTCCATACTGTGATGGTGTGCCAGAGGTTATCCTCTGTGTATTCTGAACAGCCGTGGGATTTTTCTTTTGAACATACTGATTTAGAACACAGTGGGGACCATTCAAATGATTTTTCAATTTTAGTAACAGTTAAATACAATTGCAGTTGATGGAACATGACTGATGCACATTGTTTTTATTCAAAAACTGTTTGAATGGAGCTTGATTCTGAGAAATTTTAGGACCAGATGTCTTTGCATACAATCTGTCCTGGTTCTGTTTCTTAAAATTGTTATTCCTAGAAACAGACTCTGTTGACATGAAGCTCTTTGGAATAGATTCATTTGACCAGAAATGATTTCTTCTTTGATTTACACCAGAATTTGGAATAGATCTGTTGTTTGCTATCCATTTTCCCTTCTGTTCTGGTGTGAATTTTACTGGTTTTAAAGCAAGAGGAACATTTGGGTTTACAAAAACACTTTTGTTTTTCTCTCTCTTCTCCACTTCTACTGCATCAGAAGAAAGAATCTTAAAACCTTTTTGTTAAACTCAGTTACTGGTATAAACCTTGATTGTTTCTTGAAGAAAGAAACATCCTCTTTTAGATCCGTAGATTCTATCGGTATCTGCTTTAACTTGTGTAAAATTTTCTTTTGACCACAAAAGATCTGTTAACCTACTTCAGAGTCAGAGTCACTGTCAGAGCCTAGAAAGTCTCTGGTGGCTCTGTCGGAGGTTTTAGTTTCAATGGGTATGACAGAGATATTTGTTTTGACAGTTCTGAACCTTCTCAACTTTGTCTTTAAAGAATCTGAAACAGCATTTTCCTCGATAACTTTCAACAAATCTTCCTCAAAAGATGTTCTCATGGATTCAGGGGTAGGAGAGAAGATGGGGGCTTCTGGATTGAGTTTGATCTGTGGGATTTCAACATAGGACTCAGTCACAGAAGTAACAGACTTCTGTCCTTTGAATGAGTTGAAGTTAAAAATCTCTTTTGTATCCAAGTCCTTGACAGAGTTAGGAAGTATGATTCTAGCTCTTCCTTGATCAAGAATAAACTCTGAGGATGGTTTTAAAACCTTTTCATGATCAGAGGAATCATAGCTGACGTTCCTAAAGTCAAGATTTCTTGGTTTTGAGAAAGCATCTGAAGTTTTGGTTCTTTTGAAAACAGCATTACCAGATATCACGTCCTCTTGGATTTTCCCAACACAAAAGGCAGAGGACAGAGATGTCTTCTTCCTTTCGTCATAGGGAGCAAGGTCAGAGAAACCAAGACCTTGCGTATCCATCTGTGAATTTATCTTGATGTGCACATCTTGTGCATCCTGGTACTTTTTAATCTGAATTTCTTTTCTCTGTAGGGATTGATGCAGAATTTCCCTTTCTCTTTGAAAATAATCAGTTAGAGCAACAGAATTAAGTCTCTCTGTTTCAGACTTTTTCAATTTTTCAGACTTCTGTTTCAAAACGTTTTCATATTCGTTAATTTTGTCAGAAAACAGGCTCTCTTTCTTCTTTTGCAAGATTTCTAGCTCAGATTTTTCTTTGAAGATTTTTCTTTGAAGATTTCTCTTGTAAAAGGACAAATCCTTCTGAGCTAGCTTTTTTTGCCCTTTTTCTTCAGAAAGTTTTTGTTTAAGAAGTTGAAATTCCTCATTCAGCTTAGAAACATGCATTTCTAATTCTGAGTCAGACTTGGATTCAGATGAACATACCTTGGCACTGGGTCTGGTGATCTCCAGCGCTTTGTCGTCAGACTCTGTCGTAGTAAGAGCAAATGCATGAGCTAGATCTTCTTCTTCTGTTGTTCCCTTCGTTATCTCTGGTTCTCCGGTCATCCAGTCAACAGTTTCTTCTAAACTTTCATCATCCACAGCAACTCCACAAAAGTTGGCTTGTTCTGGTTCATCATCAGAAGATGAATCAGAAACCCAGTTCTCCATTTCAGCAACATAGCTTCTTTCTCTGTAGTTGTACTTGTATTTGTTCTTGTAGTAGTCCTGGTCTTTTACCAGTTTGCCTCTACAATTAACAGAGAAGTGCCCAGGTTTGCCACATCTGAAGCAACGTCCATCATTCTGATTGATGGGTTGGGCAGCATCGGCCTTCTGTTGTGCTGGTGGATTTTCTCTTCTGTTTTGTGGTGGTTGTCTTTGTTCTGTGGTAACTCTGTTGTTACTTTGTTCTGGTGCAGCGTATTCTCTTTTGTCTTCTTTTCTCTCATATCTACCTCTTCTGTCAAACTTATTGCCAAATCTCTTGTTAAATTGTTGAGTTATTAGAGCAAAAGATTGAGCAAAAGCTTGAATGTCATCATCCTCTGATGAGCTTTCCTCTGTATCACTCTCTGCAACTAAACTTTTCTTTCCTTTCTTTTTAACTGACTTATCTTTCTTTTTCTCTCTGTTTGAACTCTCTCTGTTGGACTTTTCTGATGTGGTTTTCTTAGAATCAGAAACTAAAGCGATTGGGCCAGCAATGGTGGATTTGCCTTTTTGCTTGACAACATCCTTCTCTTGTGCGGCCAAAGTGCCATACACATCTGTTAGAGACCATGCATCTAAGTCCTGGTTAGCTTGTAAAGACATGGACGGATTTAACCGTTCATCATTCAAACTTTTCAAAAACAGAACATTGTTATCTTCCTTCGACCTGACAACCCCACATTTTTTGCATTTGTTGATCAACACATTAAATCTGTTGTAGGTTTGTTGTAAGGTTTCCTCATGAAGTGCCTTGAAATCGTTGTATTCATTTATACATTGGGTTCTTCTGTTCTTTTGGGTCTTGATACCACCCTCAAGTTGGTTAAGAAGTTGATCCCAGATTTCCTTAGCAGTAACACATGAATCTAGTTCTTGAAATATTTCGTTTGGAATGGCCATTATCAGTAGTCTGACTTCTTTAAGATCATTTTCCATTTTTAGATTTTCCTCATCCGTAAAACCTGTGGTTTTAATCTCATAATGAGCTGGAATCTCAGCAGTAGTTCCTGTTGCGGGTACACGAGGAACAAAAACCATGGGTTGGTATGGTCCATCCGTGACAGATCGCATTAAGTCTTTATCCATACCATCGAAAAAGTTAACCATCCTGATCTTCCACTGAGCGTATTCATCTCTCAGAAGAGTAGGAGGTTTTGTTAAAGAACCAGCAGTATAGATAGCATTTATACCGTTGTCGCCATTTTTGAGAAAAACAGAGTACCGCTTTTACAAAAAGAGTTTCAACTAGAAGATGAGTTTTAAACAGTAACCAATGGAACAGTAACTTTTGAGAGAAACGTTTAAACTAAACTAGAAAGCTTTAAACACAGTTATATGAGCTATGAAAGCTTGTTTAGACTAGGAAGCAGTAAAAACAGAGTATGTAATGAAGCTTTTAAATATACACAAACACAATCAACAACAGTGAGTCAACCTTGGTAGATTGGATCATTTGGTTTAGGAAAACCAAAGAAGCTCTGATACCAATTGTAGGTTCCCAGATTCACGGTGTATCATATTAATGGTAGTGAAATAGACAGTGGAAGCATATTAAATAAAGCCATTAAAATGAGTGATTGTGTAAATGATAAATGAACTATGAGAATCAAATATTGAACAGTAAATGATAACAGGATCAGATATAAAAGTTGCCCATATATTGATAATGAATCACACCAAGAACATGTTCAAGTGTGTTCGGAAATCTCATAGGACAACAATATCGTACGGAGGTAGTGCTCGGGATTGCTGCAGTGTGTGCTTAAACAATTGTGGAAAACTACTCTTCCAAAAGCTTACAATTGTTTGTTCCACTACCTCTCTATTTAAAGCCCTGGAAAAGTGAAGGCAGTGTACTATCGTACCCTAGAATGACACGTGGAAACTGTGTCTCCTATTTTTAGGGCATACGTGGAAAGTATGTACACTTGTCTAACACTTGGGATTTCCTACGAGACTTAGGCTGACAGAGGTCTTCACTTCACCAGAGCTCTTTCGCAAGAGCTCTGTTGGTCTTCTGTTAAACACTTGTTCTTCTGTTGGAATTCTTCGACAAAGCTCTGTTGAGCTCTGTTGGTCATCTTGAACTTCTTCTGAATCTTCTGTCTGATCTCTGTTGGTATTCTGACTTGAACTTTTTCCGTACTTTTACATAACAGATACTTGGGGCCAACAATAACCGTCCGCCGTTTTGACCAGCGGAAAGACCATGTCAGAAGTGCAACCGTGTCCACCAAGGAAATTTCCAAGGTGATTTACGAGCGTGTTATAAGTGTGGGAAGACCGGGCACATCATCAAGGATTGTAAGGTAACGCGGTTATGTTTCTTATGCAATTCACCGGATCACCTTCAGTCGGACTTTCCGCGGGGGAGGATACAACAAGATGGGTCATCGGGCAGGCCAGCGATTGTTAAACCAGGAATACCAAGACTGGAACCGCCAGTAACCAGGGGTCGCGCATTTCAAATGACTGAGAAAGAAGCGGAGGAAACTCCGGATGTGGTCACAGGTACATTTTTAATAAACTCTACACGTTCTAAGGTGTTATTTGATTCCAGTGCAAACCGATCGTTTGTGTCTCCTGCATTTGCTGCTTGCCTGTGTTTGAAACCTAAAATGCTAGAACATGCTCTATCAGTAGATACGGCAAATGATAATCAAGTGTCAGTTAAAGAAGTATTTGATGACTGTGTGATAAATATAGAGGAGTGTAGAGTGCCGATACAATTGTTTCCTATAACTTTGATAGAGTTTGACGTCGTAGTGGGAATGGACTAGTTAGCCGAGAATCAGGCTAACATAGTGTGTGATAAGAAGTTAATAAATGAGGTATTACCTGAGAAGGGACCAGTAGTGATTTATGGTGATCGTAGGAATCATCAATCTAGCCTTATATCTAAGATAAAAGCCCGTAAGTGTGTGAATAAGGGTTATCAGAGTTACTTGGCTTACGTGATAGATATTAAGCCAGAAAAGAATATGATGGAAGATATTCCTATTGTTAGTGAATTCCCTGAAGTATTCCCCGAAGACTTGAATAGTCTTCCGCCTGTTAGACAAGTAGAGTTCGGTATAGACCTGATTCCTGGAGCCACTCCTGTAGCCCGTGCACCTTATCGTCTGGCACCTCCAGAGATGAAAGAGATGATGGCACAACTACAAGATCTATCCGATAAAGGCTTCATGAAACCTAGTTCTTCATCGTGGGGAGCACCAGTGTTATTTGTGAAAAAGAAGGATGGTTCGATGAGAATGTGTATCGACTATCGAGAACTGAATAAGCGCACGATAAAGAACAAGTATCCGTTACCCCGAATTGATGACCTCTTCGATCAGTTAGTTGGAGCTTGCTATTTCTCCAAGATTGATCTATGATCCGGTTATCACCGGTTGAAAGTTAAAGAAGAAGACGTTCTAAAGACTGCTTTTCGAACAAGGTATGGTCATCACTAATTCTTAGTGATGCCGTTTGGACTGACGAACGCTCCAACTGCCTTTATGGATTTAATGAATCGGGTATGTAAGTCGTATCTCGATAAATTTGTTATTGTATTTATCGATGATATCCTTATCTATTCCCGATCCAAGAAAGAGCACGCGCAACATCTTCGTTTGATTCTGGAGCTACTGAAAAAGTAAAAGTTGTATGCAAAATTTTCTAAATGTGAATTCTGGCTACGGAAAGTTCAGTTTCTGGGGCATGTGGTTTCTGAGAAAGGTATCCAAGTTGATCCAACAAAGGTGGAAGCAATTGAAAGGTGGGAACCGCCGAAGACGCCAACGGAGGTAAGAAGTTTTCTGGGCTTAGCCGGCTACTATCGAAAATTTATAAAAGACTTCTCTCGTATCGCAACGCCTTTGACTAAGCTGACCCGGAAGAACCTGAAGTTTGAATGGAAAGCAGAACAAGACGAGGCATTCCGGATATTGAAAGAGAAACTGTGCAGCGCACCAATTCTATCACTACCTGAAGGTTCGGAAGATTTTGTTGTTTATAGTAATGCGTCAAAACTGGGGTTGGGATGTGTACTTATGCCGCGGGGAAAGGTTATTGCTTATGCTTCTCGTAAATTGAAGGATCATGAATGACAGTATCCTACGCACAACATGGAGCTTTCAGCAGTCGTCTTCGCGTTAAAAAATTGGAGACATTATCTGTATGGTTCCAAATGTCAGATTTATACTGATCATAAGAGTCTCCAACACCTCTTTGATCAAAAGGAACTAAATATGAGACAAAGAAGATGGCTAGAATTGCTGAATGATTACGATTGTGAAATCCTTTATCATCCGGGAAAGGCAAATGTGGTAGCTGATGCATTGAGTCGTCAAGAAAGGGGTGGAACAATAAAAGTTATTTCGCTACGAACTGAACTCCTACCCAGCATATTTGACGAATTGCAGAAGTGTTAAGTGGAGGCTTATCAGGATGAACATCTGAAGTCAGAACGGTTAGCGGGGATGTCAGCATTGCTAGTAAAAGATGATCGGGGGTTATTGTGTCTGGGATACAGAGTGTGGGTACCTCGTTTGGGTGGGTTACGTGATCGTGTTTTACAAGAAGCTCATCAATCCCGTTTCTCTATTCACCCAGGTACAAACAAGATGTATAAAGACCTAAAGCAATTCTATTGGTGGTCAGGGATAAAAAGAGGGATTGCTCAGTATGTGGAAAGATGTGATACTTGTAAGAAAGTAAAGATCGAACACCAAAAGCCGTTTGGTCAACTACAACGGCTAGAAATACCTATGTGGAAATGGGAGCAGATTACCACAGATTTCATCACGAAGTTACCAAGGACTCCGAAGGGATTTGATTCTATTTGGGTGATCGTCGACAGATTGACAAAGTCTGCACACTTTCTACCGATAAAGGAAACCGATTCGATGGAACGATTAGCTAAGCTGTACATTGACGAAATAGTAACTCGACATGGAGTTCCAATCTAGATTATTTCTGATCGTGATAGTCGTTTTACTTCAAGATTCTAGAGAAGTTTTCAAAGGGAAATGGGGACACAGATAAAGTTAAGTACGACGTATCATCCCCAAACAGATGGTCAAAGTGAACGAACGATTCAGACCTTAGAAGATATGCTCCGTGCTTGCATTGTTGATTTTGGGGGATCATGGGATAAGCACTTACCGTTGATCGAGTTTGCATATAACAACAGTTATCATTCCAGCATACAAGCGGCACCGTTTAAAGTACTGTATGGTAGGAAATGCCGAACGCCTCTATGTTGGAACGAAGTGGGAGAGAAACAGTTAGCGGGGCCGGAAATAGTTCAATTAACTGCTGATAAGGTTACTCAAATTAGAGAAAGATTGAAAGTGGCTCAAGATAGACAGAAGAGCTACGCTGATCGACGTCGAAAGCCTTTGGAATTTCAAGTCGGGGATTTCGTAATGTTAAAAGTTTCGCCATGGAAGGGAGTCATCCGATTTGGGAGACAAGGTAAACTTAGCCCAAGGTATATCGGACCGTTTGCAATTACAGAAAGGATCGGTGAAGTAGCTTACCGATTAGATCTTCCGCCGGAGTTGAGCCGGATTCATAACGCATTTCACGTATCAAACTTCCGAAAGTGTTTGGTTACTCAAGGTCAGGCAGTCTCCCTACCAGAGATACAAGTCGATGAAAAGCTGAATTATGTGGAGGAACCGGAAGCCATAGTTGACCACAAAGTTAAGGTGTTGCGGAATAAAGAGATCAGACAAGTGAAAGTTCAGGGGAGACATCATAGAGGGCAGGATGCTACTTAGGAATCGGAATCCGAAATGAGAACCAAATACCCTCACCTTTTTCCCTAACCGAATTCCGGGACGGAATTCTTTTAAGGGGGAGATGATGTAATACCCCGGGTAAGTTCGTTAGTTAGATTTCATTTTCGTTAGAATTAATTAACTATAATATGGGAGGTTTAGGGTGATTTTTAATTAATTTATAAGTTAAGGGTGTTGTAGTCATTAGTGTTGAGTTAAGGGGCTGAAGTGGTAAATATGGTTAAATAATATCTGGATTACGGTTCAGATATCTTCAGTATAGCAAAACTCAGATTTGTGTATGTGTGTGTGTTGGGAGCAAAAAGAAGAAGAAAAAGATGAAAGAAGGGTAAAGGCTCAAAAATTGGAGTTATTAGAACTGATTAAGGTATGTTTTCTTTACAAATTATGTGTGAAATTGTTAGTAGAAGAGTTCTATCGGATTGGAATCATCAAATTTGGTTTAGTATTAATTCAGCCGATTTCTGGATAAGGATAGAGTAAACCGACAGAGGTGTCCGGACATAGTATGAATGTGTCCGGGTAGCTTTGTTGGTGGTGTCCGGATAGTGTTCTGCAGGTGTCAGGACGAGTTCTTCATCCGGGTAAGTTCTATTTTCCTATGTTTTCCGGATAGAATTAGATACCGGATGGTATCCGGATTACTTTGTTGTTCGGATGACGTCCGGATTGTTTAGGTTGTCCGGATTAATGGTGCTGTCCGGAAAAGTAGTGTTGTCAGGATAAACTGTGGTTTTCGGATACTTTGGCTGATTGGTCTAATTGATGAGTTTAGATGCTTTTAAGTGTCCAGTAGCCTGTGTCTTGTTAATTTATGGATAGGGAATGAATAAGAATCGAAAGTACTGTGGACTTGACTTAAGTTCGGGTTGGGTAAGACAATTAAGGATAAGAGTTAGATAGAGTTATCTAAAGCTCTTAGTCCTAGCAAGCTCTATGTGTTCAAAGTGGTAAAACAATATTTGTACATGATTGTTTCAGATACTGTGAATCGAAGGTGAAAGCAGAATTCTTTGTGGAGGACTAAAAAGTGTGTAATAATCAAAACAGGTGAGTTTTGCTTTAAAAGTATTTTTAACTGGAATACATATACGTGTGGTTTGGGAATGTGATAATTGGTGATTATGTGTTTATATGTATGGTATATGTGAATTATAATATATTGAGGTATTATATTTACATGAGTATTATAATCGGTTATAATACGTTGGCCGGGCTTAGGACCGGTATGTTTGGCTAGAGAATCCGTATAGCGTTGTTTGGCTGTAGATGTTGTACAGCGTTGTAAATTTTTTAGTTGGCTTGCAACCAACTAATATGACCAGGAGGAATGAGGAGAGAAGGTATATGATGTGTGAGTTCAAATTGATATATATTTGATCGTGCTGTGTGATTTATATAAATAAGGTTTATATATATGATTTCGAACTAACAGGGATTTTCTCACTTAGACCCTTAGGTCTAACCCTCATTTTTGTTTTAAAAATATGTATTCCAGGTGGTGGATCGAGTAAGAGCAAGTAATTAGAGTAATCGATGGATGGCTTTTGTGAAGGATTATAGGATGAAGATTGTGGCATGTTTAGCAGTTGTATTACAATATTAAATGTTATGTATGTATTTAGTACAAGGTTTGTAGTAGAATGGCTTCTGCTAATTGTAAAAGACTACGGGACCGTACTTGTAATATGATGTCTCTTTTGTTATATCGATGTTGTGTTACATTATGTGATTTGTTGTGTATATGGGAATTGGGTTGTTACAAGTACACATCCCAATCCCAATTTGGAAGCATCACTGTAAACAACAAAGTCCTCGGAACCTTCAAGTAATGACAAAATCGGCGCGCTGCACAGTTTCTCTTTCAATATTCGGAATGCTTCATCATGTCATGCTTTCCATTCAAATTTTAGATTCTTCCGAGTCAGCCTAGTCAAAGGCGTCGCGATATGAGAGAAGTCTTCCGATAGTAGCCGGCTAAACCCAGAAAACTGCGTACTTCGGTTGGCGTTCTCGGCGGTTCCCACTTTTCAATTGCTTCTATTTTCGTTGGATCAACTTGAATGCCTTTCTCGGAAACTACATGCCCCAAAAACTGAACATCTCGTAACTAGAATTCACACTTAGAAAATTTAGCATACAACTTTTCTTTCTTCAGCAATTCCAGAATCAAACGAAGATGTTGTGCGTGCTCTTCTTTGGATCGGTAATAGATAAGTATATCATCGATAAATACAATAACAAATTTATCGAGATACGGTTTACATACCCGATTCATTAAATCCATAAAGGCAGCTGGAGCATTCGTTAGTCCAAACGGCATCACCAATAATTCATAATGACTATACCTTGTGCGGAAAGCAGTTTTCAAAACATCTTCTTCTTTAACCTTCAGCTGGTGATAACCGGATCTTAGATCAATCTTGGAGAAATAGCAAGCTCCAACTAATTGGTCAAAGAGGTTATCAATTCTGGGAAGTGGATACTTGTTCTTTATCGTACGCTTATTCAGTTCCCGGTAGTCAATACACATTCTCATCGAACCATCCTTCTTTTTCAAAAACAAAACTGGTGCACCCCACGACGAAGAACTCGGTCTGATGAAGCCTTTATCGGATAGGTCTTGCAGTTGTGTCATCATTTCTTTCATCTCTGGAGGTGCCAGACGATACGGTGCACGGGCTACAGGGGCGGCTCCAGGAATCAGATCTATCCCAAACTCTACTTGTCTAACGGGCGGAAGACTATTCAAGTCTTCAGGAAAAACTTCTGGAAATTCACTAACAATAGGAATATCCTCCAACTTTTTCTTTCCTAGCTTAGTATCTATCACATAAGCTAAGTAGCTCGGGCAACCTTTACTGACACACTTACGAGCTTTTAACATAGATATAAGGCAAGACTGATGATTCCTATGATCACCATAAATCACTACCGGTCCCCTCTCAGGTAATACAACATTTATTAACTTCTTATTACAAATTATGTTAGCCTGATTCTCGGCTAACCAATCCATCCCCACTACCACACCAAACTCGATCAAGGCTATAGGAAATAAATGAATCGGTACTCCGCACCCTTCTATATTTATCATACAACTATCAAAAACTTCTTTAACCGACACTTGTTTATCATTTGCAGTATCCACCATTAAGGCATGATCTAACACTTTAGGCTTTAAATGCATATAAGCGGCAAATGAAGGAGATACGAACGATCGGTTTGCACCGGAGTCAAATAACACTTTAGCACGTGTAGAGTTTATAAAAAATGTACCTGTAACCACATCCGGAGTTTCCTTCGCTTCTTGTGCCGTCATCTGGAATGCACGACCCCTTGTTCTTGGTGGCTCTATTCTTGGTACCACCGGTCTGACAATTGCTGGTTTCCCTGACGTACCCCCTTGCTGTATTCTTCCCCTCGGACAATCAGACTGAATGTGATCCGGAGAATTACATGAGAAACAAAACCGCGTCACTTGACAGTTTTTAGCTATATGTCCGGTCTTCCCACACTTATAACAAATCCGAGGATCCACTTGACAATTTCCTTGGTGGATACGGTTACATTTCGGACAAGGTCTTTCCGTTGGTCGGAAGGGCGGACGGTTATCATATCGCAGAAACCTGGACTTCTTCGGATCATACCGCGGTCCTTCCCACTTTCTTTTTCCTACATTCTTATCACTAGTACTTCTCCCTTTAGCTTGCTCCACGGTTTCCGCGGCGTCTACTGCGGCGGAGAAAGTTTCTGGTCCTTTAGCAATTACAAAACTTCTGACTTCTGCATTCAACCCAATGATAAACCTTTCAATCTTCATGGCCTCCGTGGCAACATAATACTCCGCAAAACGAGATTTTTCCAGAAAACAAGCAGTGTAGTCCCGAACAGATAAATTTCCTTGCTGCAAGTTCATAAACTCTTCCTCCAATTGTTTGACTGCTGCATGAGGACAGAACTGTTTCCTGAAAGCTATAACGAATTCTTCCCAAGAGAAGGTAGAATATATGTTAGAACCTCCCGAAGAAATTTAAGCTTCCCACCAGTATAAAGCATCGCCTTTCAACATTGCGGTTACATAAAGTACCCTATCCTCTTCCGCGCACTTACTAGTCTTGAAGATAGCTTCTATTTCC
This sequence comes from Saussurea involucrata, assembly GCA_033807775.1. Taxonomy (NCBI): domain Eukaryota; kingdom Viridiplantae; phylum Streptophyta; class Magnoliopsida; order Asterales; family Asteraceae; genus Saussurea; species Saussurea involucrata. The sequence goes on from CM066319.1 coordinate 116,622,527, forward strand.
TTTAGCCAACTCATAGATTTCACTGGATCCAGGTCTCCTGAGTAGGTCGGAGGCTTACAACTGAGAAACATTTTATAATCACACTTTTTCATTACTGGTACAACAGTAGGAGTAATAGGCATTTCGTCTTCATGAGTAGGATCTGGTCTTTCTGTTTCAGTATCACGAATTCGATTAAACATGGCTTGGATATTCGCTTGTAATCTTCCCATTTCGGCTGCCAAATCATCCCTTGTTACAAATTCAGCACCTCGCGGTTGAACTCTGCCGCCTGTTCTGCCCCTACCACTTTCTCCCCCTCATTCCCTACCTCCGGCTGTTGGATTTGTTCTATTCGGATTTCCTCCTCCTTCCCTATTCGTTTGTCTAGTACCACTTGCCATTCGGTTGATTCAGACAAGGTTAATATACACATAAGCACATGCCCCATATAACAAGATATTCCAGTCCAAACATGTACTTGTAAGTTCACGATTACACTGGCCAAGCGTAATTTGAAATTACCTTACATGATGTTCCTTTTACCTTTTTATATTTAACATCCCAAGGTTTCTAAACTTATTAGGGACATCCTACTTCGCATGCAGTTTAAGTCTAGGTACAGATACGAATACCTAAATCCCTTAAACTAGGGCTCTGATACCATCTGTAACAACCCGGTTCCCAAACATACAACAAATACCATATATTTCATAACATCGTTACATAACCAAAAGATTCATAATAAAACAAGTAAGGTCCCTTAGTCTTTACATCCAGAATATGGTATTTCGTTACAAACTTTTTGCTAATTACATACATGATATCTAGTTATGAAATTAGAACAACAAAACACGTCTTAGTGTTCATAACATCCTTCTTCCAAAAGCTAAACACATAGTACTTTTCTCATTTGCTCTTACCCGATCCACGACCTGGAATACATATTTTTAAAACAAAATGAGGGTTAGACCTAGCGGTCTAAGTGAGAAAATCCCGGTTAGTTTGAAACCATTTATATAAATCCCATACACATAACACAATCACAGATATCAATTAGAACTCACTCTTCATGTACTTTCCTTCCTCATTCCCATAGCCATATTAGTTGGTTGCAAGCCAACTAATAAATTAACTCCGTTGTACGACAATTACAGCCAACACCGCCGTACGAGTATTACAGCCAACACCACCGGTCCTAAGCCCGGCCAATATACTCTCGTATAATACTCATGTAAATATAATATACATCTCAACATATTATAGTCCCAACATAAGCATATAAACACATCATCAATCTCATATCCAATACACACATATATGTATTCCAGTTTAAAAACATTTTTAAGTAAAACTCACCTGTTTGCTTATCAAAACGCTTCCAATCCTTTCTCAAAAAACAGTCCAGCTTTCACCCTAAATCCACAGAATCTGAAACAAATAGATACAAGTACCTCTTTACCAAATAGAACACATAAGACTTACTAGAGCTAAGAACTCTAGATAACTTAACTCCTCCAACGTTATCCCCAAGCCCGAACTTAAGTATAGTCCACAGAATATTCAGTCCTCATTCATTCCCTATCTAAGGTCTAACAAACACACAGCTTATTGAATACTCAAAAGCATTTGAACCCTCAAAAGTGACCAAACAGCTCAAAGTCCCCGGACACTCTAACTATCCGAACAACACAACTTTCCGGACAGTTCATATAACTCGGACAGCATAACCTTTCCGGACAACATAAGTAATCCGGATAACACCCGGACACCAAAGCAATCCGGACACCATCCGGTATCTCATTTCATCCGGAAACTATAGAAAAGAAAGACTTACCCGGATAATGAACTCGTCCGGACACCTTTAACACATCATCCGGACACCAACAACAAAACTACCCGAACACATTCATTCTATCCGGAAACCTCTGTCGGTTTGCCTATTTTTAACCCAGAATTCAACTGAAATCAACCTAGTCCAGATGTGATAATTCTAATCCGATAGATACTTCCTAAAAGCAATCATAGACAAAAAACACAAAGAAACATACCTTAAATCCCTTCCAAGTCCACCTATTTAAAGCCCTAGCCTTTTCCTTTCCTCTTCTTCTCCTTTTGCTCTAAAAAACACACACTTACACACACTGATGTTTCTAGTTTTTGTGAAAATATCTGAATACCAAGAAGATAATATCCAACCATATTTACTAATTAGACCTTGGACTTCTTAATATTAATCCAAACACCCTTAAACTTATAAACTCTCCTAAACTTACCCTAACATCAATTATAAAGTTAAATAAATTTTAACGGAACGAGATTTTAACTAACAAACTTACCCGGGGTATTACAAAAAGAAAGATCCTTTTGAGAAAGAAAATAAAAATCTTAAAAAGAAAAATATGGACTTTCAAAGAGATAACCGATAAAGGAAAGTTTTTAGAAAAAGATTTTGAGACTGAACGAAAATATTTTGAAGATGAGATTCTTAAGCTTACAAGAAAGTTATCTGGTTTATCAACATATATTATGAATGATCAAAAGATAAAATCTGATCTTCAAAAGAAATATGATTTAACTTCTAAGGAGAAAAATGTTTTAATTAACAAAATTAAAGAACTTGAAGACATCATTTTTAAAGTTGATGTTTCAGAACAAGTTAGTCCTGACACGATTGTTTAGACTCCACTTGTTGACTCAACGGATTCTGAATGCTCGTTCAAGACAGCTTCAAGTTCAATCTTTAAAAACATTTTTTTCAAAAGAATTTGACAGATCAAATGATTTCTCAAAGGATCAGATTCGTTCTTCTTATCTCATCTATAATCGTCTGTTTTACAAATCAGATGATACTTTGCATGTGCCTAAAGTTAATACTTCATCCAAGCCTAAGGAGAATCATGTCTTCAAGAAGATAAGAATGGAATGGAGAGTGAAAGAACACTATGCCAGAGTGGAAATCCTACCAGTGCTAACACTATGCCAACACTGAGCGTAGGTCACACAGTTGAAACAACTGTTGTGCCAACGGCGAACCTAAGTGGTGCCGGTGTTACTTTACCCGTCTTCATGACAAGGGAAACTCTCGACGACGCCCTAAAGGCTGTTGAGGAAACATTCATACGGGAGTTACAGGGGGTGAAAACTTTATTGAAAGGCAAAGGGCCGATGATTGATGAGCCCGTTGTATGTTCACGACCAGAAATTTACTTGGCTCCGCCTCGTGTAACTCAGCCTCCTTCAGTTCAACAACCTCCAGTTGATCAAAGTATTGATGAGTTAATAGATCTGTTTTATGCTAAGCTGATATCCATTAGCCTTGAAGATCAACAAAGTAAAACTCTATTATCGCTACTACAGAACTTCCAATCTACACCACCACCTCCACCTACACCTACATCTACAGTTACATCCACGGAGTTCCAAACCTTATCCACGGAGTTTACTTCTTTCAAGTCAACAGTTATACAATCTTTGAATGATATGAAGCAGTCCATAGATGAGTTGAAAGCATTACTGAATCAGAATTGTAAGACTCAAGCCCAAGGTTTGAAACGAAAGCATGATCAGGATCCCGATGATCAAGATCATGAGGGGGAGATGAGTAAGAAAAGAAGGGCTGAGTCTAAAAGTTCACAAGGTCAAAAGAAAAATTCGACTGTTGCTGAAATTTCTGAAATGTTTGAATCTGGGGCTATGGGTGATGAAAGCGGAAAACATATCGTATTATATGTTGATCCGAATGCAGAACCGACGGTTGAAAAGCCTGAGGTAAATGAGGAGGAGATAAGGGAAGTGGTAGACAAGTTTGTGGAATCTGTTGAATTGGTTGAAATTAGTTCTGGTGATGAAGGTGATGATCTGGCAAGAGAATATGATATTCATACAATGTAATATTCATATAAACACTATATGCACCATATTACATTTAATCACATATATGTATTCCATTAAAAAAACATTTCAAATAAAAACTCACCTTGTTCTTATCACAAAAACCCTTCCAAGATAACTCACGTACTTCGATCTTTCACCAAATCTGAAATCAGATAAAATACCAAATATCTCTTTTAATACTTAAACTTACAAAATTCCCATCTGAAATCGTAATGAACAGTACCAAGTCGCAAACTCCTATGGCTATTCCACTTTGAAGTCGCAACCCCTTATTGCGATTCCACCCTGAAGTCGCAACCCCTTATTGCGATTCCACCCTGGAGTCTCTACCTACTATTGCGATTCCACCCTGGAATCGCAACCAACTACTGCGATTCCAAACTCGAATCGCAATCAACTACTGCGATTTCAAGCCAAGTCGCAAACGACCATTGCGACTTCAATGCCAAGTCGCAACCAACTGTTGCGACTTCGTTGAATGTCGCAGTCGTCTATTGCGACTTCGATGAATGTCTCAGTCTCCTGTTTCATCCTAAAACCCAGATTTTTTGCAGTTTTAAGCTATGCATGTTGCTATAAAGATGCAGTTATGATTAAGACTATAAACATAACCTAACCTTAAGCTCAGATTTCCCAAAACACCCCTTTTTAACGAAACCCACCAAGAACTTAACTATAAACCTCAAGAACACTTTAGAGAATTAAAACACATATAAGGTATGAATTGTTTACCTGAATCACTTCAGTTTAATCCCTGAATCACAGCAACAAACTTCTTAATCTTTTCCTTCTTCTTCCCTTCAAACTTTCTCTCGATCTCTCTCTCTCTCTCTCAACCGAATACACTTACACACACATACACCTTGAATAATATCTTCTAAGTAACTAACAAGAGGACACCTCCTCTACAAGAGGTGGAAGTGGCGGTGATGGGAGAGAGTTTGTGAAAAGAGACAAAACAAACCTCAAGTTTAGCTTATTTGACAAAACATACCCCTAAACTTCCATTATTAAATTAAAACTTACCCTTTAGTTTTTAACTCCTAAAATACTAATATAAAAACTTATAAATTCCTTATTTAAAATTAGATAAAATACCTGGTTATTACATCAATGAAGAACAAATTTACAGATCTTAGTGTTAGCTTCAATCTTCCTAATCATAGAAATACTTAGAAGTAGTGAAAAATAGGCTAAGTATAGAAAAGCCTCTCACAGAGGCTCTGCCACTTCTTCCAGAAGATCAAGTCCAGAAAGCCACAGAAGCTACAGAGGTAATCACAGAACCTCTGTAGTGCGCAAGAAGAAGATCAACTCGGAAACAAGTGGACTGCTCCACAGAAGGTCAGACCATAGAACCTCTGTAATGCCTTACAGAGCCTCTGTGGTCTGCTATGAAGACTTGGAAGATATTACTGGATACGTTCATCAACTTGCATGGAAAAGTACTGTCAAAACACGTGTCAAGCTCTGAGTGGACTCAATTGGGCATGGTACAAAATAGACGTCTGCGCCATTTAATGCATTTACCAATAGTACATCTGCTCCATTAAATGCGCATGGCTCAAACAACTGTTCACACCATCCAGTTCACTATTCATGCCGTAAAAGGAACAGTGACCTACTTCATAGTCTTCTAAGAGTAGTATAAAAGGAAGTCTCATGTTGAGATCTTCCTAAGAACGAATACACAAGGAATCACTAATACTCTCAAACGTTATTGTCAAATATCTGAGTGTTATATTCTCACACACACCAACAGTTCTTAATCTGTTCTTCGTGTTCTTATTATATATTGAATAACAGTAACTGTTCAAGAAATCCTTTTTATTCCTTACTGTTTTCTTTATATATGTGCGTTCTAACATCTATCAAACATATCTGTTAGTTTAAATACGCTTCCGCATTAAACTCTAAATTCAACTAATAGACTGTTAATCTTGATTAAGTGTATCTGGGTTCCAACAATTGGTATCAGAGCCTCTCTTGATTTTCAATATCAAGTGATCCACTTATCAAGATTCGTGATAGATATTATTGTGTCTGGAAACTGCTTAAACTCAGAAATTCTTCAAGTTCATCGAAGTAACTCTTTAGTCATACCTTCTTTCTAAAATCTGCAAAAATGACAAATACAAATAATTTCTTTACTACTGGTTCTCTCACTAAACCTCCTAGTCTCCTTCGAGATGAGTATCCTCAGTGGAAAATAAGAATGGTCCATTTTTTCGAGGGCACTGAAAAAAATCTAGTACAATATCTGTACAATCCTCCTCCTATTCCCATGACAGTAGTACCTCGTATACCTGCTACTGCTGAATCTGCCGAACATCAAAAACCAAAGCCAAAGCCAAAAGGGGAGGGGTCAACCGAAGATAAAGCAGAAGATGAAGTTGCTCAGAAAACCAAGAGGACATTGATTATGGCAATACCCAACGAACTCTTTCAATCCTTGGATTCATGTGAAACAGCGCATGATCTGTGGAAAGAACTGGAAAGACAGTTGGAAGGAGGTGCTAAAACACAAAAAAACCGAAGAGCACAGTACATCAATGAATATCATGCATTCAGAGCCTCTTCAACAGAATCTCTGCAAACAACATACGACAGATTCAACTCTCTAATCAACAAGTGCAGAAAATCAGGCATTGACAGAACTTCTGAAGAAAACAATGTCATGTTTTTAAAAAGTCTACATGAAGAATGGCTCCAGCTGTCTATGACCCTACAGACAAATCAGGATCTAGACACCTGGACTCTCTCTGATCTTTACGGAACATTAGCCGCACAAGAACCTCAGATAGCACAGGCTAAAACACTAACCATTGTACCATATGCATTGGTTAGTAAAACTAAAGAAGATGCACAGAGACCAAGAAATGAAAAAGCCACAGAGGAGAAGAAGAAGGAGAAGAAGAAGATGGTGATAATTTACAGTGAAGAAGAAGAGCAAGCAGAAAAAGAAATAACTCTTGCGTCACTAGCTAAATCTTTAGCTCTATTGACAAAAGAGTTCAGAGGAAACAGAAGAGGTTCCGGAAATGAAAGATATGATAGAGAAAACAGAAGAGATGACAGAAGAGAAGAAGAATCGAGTGGCCGACAGAGGTCAAGCGAAAGACATTACAGAGGAAATGACCGACAGAGGTCAGATGACTCAGTAAGCCACACGCAGCAAGAATGCTACAAATGCGGCAAACCTGGTCACTATGCAAATGAATGTAGATCAGAGAAAGGCGGAGACCTACAGAAGTCCAATGATCGAACAGGAAACACTCCTCAAGGATGTTTTAACTGCGGCAAACCAGGCCATTTTGCGAATGAATGCAGAAGCAGATCAAATCGCCCACAGAGGGACTCTGCTTTCTACAAAAAGAAAGCCGAGTATTATGCTCAAAAATCCTTAATGGCAAAAGGACATTCTGAGGAGAACACAGAAGACTTCCAGTCAGACTCTACTTCTGACGATGAACATACCGCCAATGCCCTCTTCTGTGGCATGGCAGAAGTCGACTCCTGCACTAACTCTGAGGTATCTACTTCAAATTCAAACTTTTGTATTACCTCTATAGATGATAATACACCTAGAATTAACATTGAACTAATTGAACTGAAAGAGATAAATCAAAGTATTCAGAAAAGACTCACTTTCAATGAGAGAGAAGTACGGCTTCTCACTCAAGAAAAAGCAAAGATTTTTGAGGAAAAAGAGAGAATAGAAAAGAAATGGAACAAAACTCTAGATCCTTTAAAAAACAAATTTCTGAATTAACCCAGACTTTAAAAGATAAAACAAAAGAACTTTCAGTTTCAAGGAGCGAAACTACTGACATAAGAGCTCTTAAAGAATACTTTCAAAGAGAAAGAGAGGTATTATGGCAAGATTTACTCAGAAGAGAGGTTTTACTTAAAAACTATAAAGATGCACAGAAAGTTTATGAAAAAGTAAACTCACAAATAGCGAGACGAAGTATAGGGTATGATGATATCACCCTAGGTGTTGAAGGCAAAAGAAACAAACCTCTGTCCTCTTTATTTGTGATTGGAAAAACGAACAAACCAGATTTTCCAAATCTAATCTCTGTAAGCAAAAGGGCGAAAATCTCTGTGGATCCTTACTTGAAGAAACATAAGAAGATGATTAACGTGTGGTTTGAAAACACAGACTCATCATCTTCAACCTCTGTCAATAGAGGTATCAAACCAAAGAAATATCTGAAAACACAAGATCAGATTGGTATCTTCAAGTTTGGTAAACCAGAGACCCAAACACAGGTTGCTTTTGTCTGTTTGATAAACGTTGAAAAGAAATTATCAGCAGAAGCTCCTGAGTTTAAACCCATTTTTTCAGAAGAAAACTTTAAAAATTTAATTGAAAAAGAAATTTTGGAAATATGGAAATCAAGCGTTTTAGAAAATTTCTGTACATCTTCTATAGATAAAACTCTCACTGAAGAAATCTTATTAGAAACCTCTGCAATCTATGAAAACTATTCTACAGAGGAAGAAAGCTCGTACGATACATGCTCAGAAAATCCAGCCTCTATTGAAAGAATTGACTCAACCTCTGTATACGAGGACGATTCATCCTCTGACAACTCAGAGACTGATTTCAAATCAGGGATAATTCACTGTGACACAGAGGATGTCAAATTCTCCTCTGAAGTTCCTCACAGAACTATTTCTCCAAAAGAGAAACTCACAGAGATTCCAATCTGCCAAGATTTTCTAAAATTGAATCTACATATCAAAACCTCTGCTGAGCTTAAAATGTTACAGAAGACCTCTATTGATCCTATAAGTTCTAGATTTTCAAAACCCAAGGTTAATAAATCTTTTTCTTCTGTGACAGTGATGAAAGAAGTTCACCACAGAAGCAACCCACAGAAGGCAGGTCCTAAACAGAGCTTTTGCAAACAACATTCGAGTATTCATAGATCTTCTAGTAATAGGAAATCTAATGTAAAGAAAGAATGTAATGCCTCTGTGGCTGAGTTTAAAAAGTTCAATGAAAAGTTCAAGCAAATTACATCTCATATTCAATACTGTCATTGCTTTGATCTTATGTCTAAACTTAATAATCATTTTTCAAGTCAAGTCTGTTTACTCTCTACGACAATTCAAAGGTCAAATCCCACAAAGAAACAATCTGACTCTTCTGCAGAGAACAAAATGTATTTCAAGAATGCCAAGGCAAACTTGAAAAACTCTAACAATATTGGACCCATATGGATATGGGTACCTAAATCTCTGTGATTGTCCTACAGAAGAAGTATGTGCCAATCTGGTATCTAGACTCCGGATGCTCAAGGCACATGACTGGTGACAGAAGTGCACTATCCACGTACAAAGAAACACAAGATGGTGGATCTGTGACTTTTGGAGACAACAAGAAAGGACACATAAAAGGCTATGGAGTCATAAGGAAAGAAGACGTATCTGTATACAAAGTTGCATATGTGGATGGCCTTAAGCACAACCTACTCAGTGTAAGTCAACTTTGTGATACAGGATTCAATGTGTTGTTCAAAAGAACTTTCTGCTCTCTACAAAGTGAAGAAACAAGTATGGAACTTCTGCGAGCTGAAAGAATAGGTGATCTATATCTAATGAACTTCAACTCAAAGAACAAAGACAAAGTTTGCCTTGTTGCCTGCAAAAGTGAAGAAGCCTGGTTATGGCACAACAGGTTCTGTCATTTGAATTTTCACACATTGGAAAAACTGGTCAAACTTGATCTAGTTAAAGGTTTGCCAAATGTTAAATTCAATAAGGATCATTTATGTTCTGCCTGTGAAATGGGAAAACTCAGAAGAGCTTCCCACAAAGGCAAAACAGATGTGTCTTGCACCAGGCCTCTGTACATGCTTCATGTCGACCTCTGCGGTCCCATTGCAATACAGAGCCTAGGTGGCAAGAAATACATACTTGTCCTAATTGATGAGTATTCACGTTTCACATGGGTTGAATTCATAAGAAAGAAATCAGATGTTCCAAATGTATTGATAAATCTAATGAAAAGAATCCAAGTTCTTTATGATTGCAGAATACAGAAGTTAAGAAGTGACAATGGCACAGAATTTAAAAACTCTGTCATTGAAGCCTATCTTTCACAAGAAGGAATATCACAGAACTTCTCTGCAGCTCGCACTCCACAACAGAACGGTGTTGTCGAAAGAAAGAATCGAACACTTGTTGAAGCCGCAAGAACTATGATGTCAGCATGCGGATTATCAATGAACTTTTGGGCAGAAGCAATTTCAACTGCGTGTTATACTCAAAATCGATCAACCATTGTGAAAAGACACCTCAAGACGCCTTACGAATTGCTTAACAAAAGGCGGCCAAATATCAAATTTTTTCATATATTCGGATGCAAATGCTTTGTCTTAAACGACAGAGATTCAAGAGGAAAGTTTGATGTAAAAGCAGATGAAGGCAAATTCATTGGATACTCTGCCACTTCCAAAGCTTACAGAACATTCCTTACAAAGTCTCACAAGATTGTAGAAAGCATCAATGTTTCTTTTGATGATTCATTCCAAATGACTTCTGAACAAATCAGTTCAGAACTCGGAATTAAAGGGAAATCCTCTGTCATCTCACAAGCAAAAGAAGACTTGGATCTTCTATTTTTAGAGATGCTCCACGAAAACATTGATCCTTCTGTTGGAACAATCAGGGTTTCTGAAGAACCATCCTCTGTCGGACAAAATCCTACAGGTTTGTCTCTAACTGGTCCTAATAATGCTTCATCTTCTTCTGTAAATACTACAGATGCATTTGCCGAAGCAGAAGAAAGTGCAGAAGATGAAACATCAAGGAAAACGACCACAGAAGCTGCACAAACCACAGAAGAACCAATTACAGAGGAAATCGAGGACCAAGACTATACGTCCTCAGAGGAACAAACTCCACCACCACTCATACCAATCATTCCACAAACGGTTGAATCAACTACCACGGCACGAAGAACAACAGAGGCTACACAAAAAGAAACACAAGAAGTCTCTAAAGAAAGTCTGAATGACATTGATGATCATCTTCCACGTACAACTCAATGGACAAAAAGCCATCCTCCAAGCCAAATAATCGGAGAACCTTCTGACGCAGTAAAAACAAGGTCTGCCACTGCTAACTTTTGTTTCTTTACAAATTTTATTAGTGTGATAGAACCAAAGAAGATTTCTGAAGCCCTAGATGACCCAAACTGGGTAGACGCCATGCAAGAAGAACTTTTGCAATTTGAGCGTAACAGAGTATGGACTCTAGTACCTCTGCCAAGAGGAAAACAGGCCATTGGGACTAAATGGGTCTACAGAAACAAGAAGGATGAAGATGGAGTGGTCATCAGAAACAAAGCAAGATTAGTAGCAAAGGGATATAGACAAGAAGAAGGCATAGACTACGATGAAACTTTTGCCCCTGTCGCACGGCTCGAAGCAATAAGAATATTCTTAGCCTTCGCAGCCCACAGAGGTTTTAAAGTCTATCAGATGGACGTAAAATCAGCTTTTCTCAACGATGAAATCCAAGAAGAGGTCTACGTTAATCAGCCACCAGGATTTGAAAGCTCAAAGTTTCCAAGGCATGTATACTACCTTGAAAAAGCTCTATATGGACTGAAACAGGCTCCACTAGCATGGTATGAACGACTTTCTACCTTTCTTCTAGTCAATGGTTACAACAGAGGTACAACAGATACTACCTTATTCTATAAAAGCAAAAGTAGTGAGATAATGCTTGTACAAATATACGTAGATGACATAATTTTTGGGTCTACTAATTCAGAAGAGTGTAAAAGATTTGAAAAACTCATGCAGATTGAGTTTGAAATGAGTATGATGGGAGAATTAACTTTCTTCCTCGGACTCCAAGTCAAACAATCATCAGAGGGAATTTTTATAAATCAAGCTAAATATGTCTCTGACATTCTTTCCAAGTATAGCTTCTCTGATGCCTCTGCAATGAAAACTCCAATGGCCACTGGAAACAAGTTATTCTTAGATTCAGATGGCATCTCTGTAGAATGCACTCTCTACAGAGGCATGATTGGATCTCTGTTATACTTAACAGCAAGAAAACCTGACATTATGCATGCCACATGTCTCTGTGCACGCTATCAAGCTAATCCAAGGAAATCACATTATGATGCCGTAAAGAGAATCTTTAGATACCTAAAAGGGACCAAAAATCTTGGTCTCTGGTATCCACAGAACTCTGGTTTTGGTCTTAAAGCTTATACAGATTCAGACTATGGAGGATGCATGCTCGACAGAAAGAGTACCTCTGGGAGTTGTCAATTCCTAGGTGGTAAACTAGTCAGTTGGACCTCCAAGAAGCAGAATTGTGTTTCCACATCCACTGCAGAAGCTGAATACGTTGTTGCCGCTAACTGTTGTTCTCAGGTTCTATGGATGAAGACTCAGCTAAAAGACTACGGCCAGATCCTGTTCAAAATACCCATCTTCTGCGATTCCAAAAGTGCTATTGCTATCTCTGCCAACCCTGTGCAACACTCAAAAACCAAGCATATCGATATAAGGTATCACTTCTTGAAACATCATGTTGAATACGGTACAATCGAAATGCATTTTGTGCCCACAGAATATCAACTCGCTGACTTATTCACCAAAGCACTAGACGAGAAAAGATTCAACTTCTTGGTGGGTAAGATAGGAATGATTAACATGGTGTGAAAATCCTCAGTAAGTATAGTTTTATCTTCTGTAAATAATAAGTAAATACATTGCTTAAATTATTGTTTTGAAAGATTCTACTTCTATATGTAAATTCTTAAAACCTTCAATAGTTCTTGAAACTACAGAACTTCTGTAAGGTCTGCTCAGAACCTCTGACAACCTTCACAGAACCTCTGATAGACTTGACCTATGTACTATGCAAAACTTATCATATTCTGATCCAAGCATAGATCAAGGGGGAGCAAAAGGAAAATTCTTGATCTACAGAAGTGATTAGATCAAGGGGGAGCAAAAGGGGCCCTCAAATGATCAACAGAGATAAATCTTTCAAAGGAAAGCCAAAGAAGAATGTCGATAATTTTCCATCGACAGAAGTAAGACAAAACTGCCGAGAACAGAAGAACCAAAAGGTATGTCTCTCGCACGAAAGGTTTTTAGAAAATAGTTTTCTAGGACAAGAATTGTCAAATATGTCCTAAATATACTGTGAATAACATTTCAAAAATCAAAAGTTCAAAAGGTTTAACAAAATTCGAAATAGTAGAAATTTAAGGTCATAGAGCTTCTACTGAGCTCAACAGAGCTTCTGCAGGAAATATGCTCTGTGATCATAAATTAACCCTCTGTCGATCTTTTGGAATGTTATCTCGAACAAAACGTTTATCAAAATAGTTTTCTCGGACACCAACCTTTAAGAATGTGCGAAAAACATCTCTTAACACAGATCAAAAATTGGGTGATCAGAAAGTTAATAGAATTCAAGTTATAATATTTTTTCTCTCATAGAGCTTCTACTGGCTCTTGCAGAGCTTCTGCAAGTTCCATCAGAGCTACAAAACCTCTGTGAGTAAAATTTCTTGACAAAATCCTATTGATCTTCTCCAATATCTTTATAAACGTTTTCGTTTAAAGAAGAACCTTTAGCAATGATAACAATGAGATATATGAGAAAAGGGTTAAACTTCAAAATTTTCAACATCACAGAGCTTCTGTAAACTAACAAAGGATCTGCTATTTTGTTAATTTGGGCATTTCTGTAACAATAACGGTTACTTTTACTGAGAGTGAAACTCATATGGCTAAGAACAACTCCACGCGCCTAGCATTAATGGGCCGCGCACGACGTCCTGTCATCTTCTGACATGGCCTACGCGTCCCATTTTCATTGGGCAAACATGGAACGTTTTTTTTGTAAGTTGAACCCGCCGCTCAAACTCGAGTGCGGATTCCAAACTTTAATCCATTGCCATATATTTTACCCTTTCGAAGTCTACCGTTTTACCATCCTATAAAAACAAACCTTACCCTCTCATAAAACTTTTTACAAACTCTCATCTTCTTCTCCGGCGATACCCTGCAAAACACTTGCAAATGGCTTCATCTTCTCGAGCTACATCCTCTGAACTCTCTCCGGCGAACTCAACGGAAAACTCCCCTGCTCATTCAGAACATTCTGAAAACCCCAGCCTTGCAAGAGATATTGAACAACAAGATTCCGGGGACTCCGCAGACTTTGCTCCGACGACACACTTGCAAAACTTCATAGCTAAGGATCATTTCGAAGCCACTCTTCCTATCAAATCCAACAACTGCTATTTGGTCCCCTCACCCACTACTTTCGGCGAAGCTCATGCCATACTTCTGAACATCATGGAAAACCATGTCCTCTTCCCTCTACTATCAAGAACCCCTAACAAAATTCCAGTCCGTTATTTGAACCAATTTTGGCAAAGCTGCCAATTTGATAAAGACGATTCTCTTATCAAAGGGTACATTTCAAGACCTGATAAATCTGAGCATCTTGAAATCAAGTTCAACAGAACAATGTTCTCACTTGAATTCAACCTACCAACAAGGGGTCTTCTGGGATTGAAAAGTTATGCAGAGCAACCAACAGACGAAGAGCTCTGTCGATTCGTGGAAATGCTTGGGTACAACACCCAACTACGGAAGAGAAATGACTTCCGCAGAGGCCGATTACCACCTCTGTGGAACACCTTGTTCTCTATTCTTAACAGATGCCTGACAGGAAAGATAGGGAGTATTGACCAGAGCTCACATCAAATCTTGAGCATCATGTATGGGGTTTACTATGATCTTCCACTAGATTATGCGACCATAATGATGCAAGAGATCGTAAACACCATCGACAGAAAGAACAACTCGAAAAGGGTCAAAGAGAACGATCCCAACTTTCTACCACCTCTGCAATTCCAAAGAATATTAGGAGTACTGTTCGAACCTCTGCTGCTAATCCAAAATTGGCCAATGGAAGGGCCAACTCCCAAACAGTTCCCGATGAACAAAAATACCCCCACTGATCATGCTGATGGCTACTCACACTGCAGACCTCTGTCAAAGAAACTTCTGCGCTACGCATCGAACAAATCCCTTCAGAAAGAGTATATACGCGATCATAGAACTCCAAAACCGAGTCCTATGACACCCCCGCGTTTAGGTGTCCCCCTAGGAACAATGATAGCAAAACCTCTTTCCACTCAAGCAGAAAAGGATCACAAGTTAGCAAAACACATGGCTATTCAACTCAGCTTCATAGCCAAACGCGCAGAAATAATGGGAAAGAAATCTTCAGCAAAGATCTCTGCTTCTACTCCAAAAGCTAAGAAGAGAAAAACTGCAGAAGGCACATCAACAAGCACTGCAGAAGATAGACCTTCACCTCCCCATACCACAGAGATTGGCTCCTCTGCTCCTCCCCTTTTCACAAAACAGAAAAAGAAAAGATCCAAATCAACAGAGGAAGGGGCACCAAAATCAAAAAGGAGGAAAACCAAAAAGAAGCATGGTAAATCACTTAAAAAATTGGTTACCATTGCAGAAGAGGCAATCATAGAGGGTGAAACTGCAGAAGAAGAAGATGCAGAAATAGGAATGACAGAAGAAGGATATCAATCACCCTATCAATCTCCAGATAGATTTGCTCACCAGGGAGACCTGAATGATTTCCTACAGAACCCCGAAATTGCAAAAACCCTTAATACAGCAGGGTGGACGGCACAACCTCTCGACCACCACTCTCCAGAAGAACAATATTTTATCATTTCTGGCATTGACACACATCTACAAGAAGATGACACAACACCCAGAAATCAACCAGCCGAAACCCCTGTGATTTTACAAAACCCTTTCATTCAAGGATTGGACGTCCACAGAAGAAGTCCAAACCAAGCTTCAGAAGATACAGAACAAACCGAAGCTGAGTGGAATACAACTGAAGTTACAGAGGCAACGGTTGTAGAAGAAACCACAGAAACAGGGATAGAAATCTCAGAGGTAGATTCAGATGAAGAAGAGGCTATCTGGATACGAAAAGGTCTTTATCATCCTCATGTCATGAGCTTATACGGATCTCATCACATGTATGACTCCTTGCGCACAGAGCAAGGAACTTCCACAGAACCAGAAGAAGAAACAAGAAAAGATGCCGAAGTTGAAGAAGGCACACAACCAAACCCAACTCCCAGTGCAACCCACATTTCTAACTCCGCAGGTCTAGCTGCAGAAGGAGTTATTGAAAAAGAGCAGCACAGCTCGATCCTAACCCAACCCATCCAGCCAGAGGTTACTCTTTCAACCTCTGTGCCCACAGAAACCGGGAAATCCATTCCTAGGGAGTCTCCTCAAAGAGACTCGCCTAATGTTCATGATCAATCGCCCCAGATCACACAAGAACACCCTACAGAGGAATTCGTTTCCTCTGTCACGCACACATTAAGGCCAAACCTTCTTTCAGAGAGAAGTAGTAAGCACAGAGACGAAGAGACTCTAGACAAGTCTCCTAGTCAACAGAAGGACATTCCAATACCCACCTCTGGAGTGGATTTGGACTCTGTTCTTCACAGAACTTCTGTAGAGAACGAAACTCAGGTTTCCTCTCGAGGATCAGAAGGAAATCCTTCCACCCCCATCGTACAAACAAGGGTGAACGAAGGTGTCCCAGGAACAGGGACTCACTCTGGAGACGAATGTGTTCCTCCAGAGGTTACACAAGGAACACAAGTATCAAGGGATGAGTTCCAAACCCTTGTCACCTCTGTGAACCAAACAATGAAAGAGTTGCAAAGCTCTTTCAAATCCTTGGCAGAGACAACATCTACAGCTCTCTTGAATCTGAACACCAAAATGGACGATCTGTCCACAGAGGTGAAAACCGCCATCTCAGAGATGAAGTCTTCTGCGACAACCACTGCCAAAGAAACAGCCACTTCCGCCGCTCATCAATTCGAAACAACTGCAACTTCTGCGTTCAGGGACTCGGTCAAAGATTTCCTTGAACAATTGAATACGCAATCCAACAGAGCAGAGGGCATTACTCCTGCAGACTTACAGAATGCGTTATCACAAGTTCAAGCAGAGGCAATATGAACCACGACAATGATGCAGCCAAAAGACTATATGACCAGAGCACAGCTAACAGAGCTAGGACAAAACGTCATAAACCAGGTCACAGAAGTCATTGTCTCCTTCACAACTGCAAATGCCAACTATGTGAAGGACTTCAAGAAAAGTGTCGGCAAAATGCGTTTCAAGACAGAAGCAGAGCTTGCGACATTTATTGGTCTCTGCGATGATATATGTGAAAAATTGAAGGCAGCAGGAGCTGAATTGCCAAAGAAGCCCAACACTTCTTGCAGAGCAGAGGGTACTTCGGATAAGAGTCAGGATGATTCTGATGATGACCAACCTGGTCCATCAGATAATCATGAGGGGGAGAATTTAAGGGAGAAAGCTACGAGCAGAGGAATTCAATCTCCACCAATCGCAGCAGAACCAATCAGCCAAGCCCCTCAAGAACAAACCCAACAACAAACTCAAAGAACCACAGAGAATACACCCATCTCTGTGGATTCAACGTCTGAAGAACCCAACACTACAGAAGCAGATAAGCAAACCTCAGAGGCAACTACCGCCCCTGAGGTAATCATTTTGGAAGAAACAGATGAACCAACCACAGAGAAAACACCCACCTCTGTGGAAACACCCCAAACCATACCCAGAAGAAAGTCGATTGCCACCAAACCAAAAAGAGCAACGACCTCTGCTTCTGACATTCTGAAAAGGATGCACACAACAATGAGTGATCGTATTGTGAAGAGAGAAGAAGAAAGGCACAGGTTCACTTTAGCTTTCAGAATGGCAAGAAGATTCAATGACAACACTTCATCAACAGAAACTGAGCTCACAGAAGAAGTCACCAAACAAACTCCAACAGAGGTTACAGAGCAAGTCAAGCCAACAGAACCATCGCCACAAAAGTCCTCTAAGTCACAATCGTCAAAATCCACAGAGGCAACCTCCATCAAACCTACAGAAGTGCAAACCTCAAATCCCACAGAAGCAACAGGTTCTGCCACGACAACAAAAGATAAAGGCAAAGGGATACTGACAGAAGAGCCTAAGAAGAAGAAAACATTGTCAAAGCCAACAGAGAAACTGATGAAGAGTGCGTTTGACGCCTTTCAAACCCCAAAACCCGAAGAAGTTGACTGGGCACATGGATTGAAGCCTCTGTCAGAAATTCCTTTAACTGGTAGAGCTGCAGAAGTTGTTCAACAGATGGAGAGTCTCAGAAGACAAATTCCACGACCTGGTCCAACACATGAAGAAATGGAAGAAGTGGTATACAAATACCTCTACAAACAATCCTTTCAGACAAACTATCCAACAAATCATGTGACAGATCCAAGGATCAGAGAAGAATTTGAGAACATCTTCACGAGAACAAAGCCAAGAACCAAAGCAGATGTTTTCTCAATTCACAAGATCAAAAAGGTGATCTTCTGCCGATTCTCCTTCACAAGAACCTATCCAAGGGTCAGGTACAATCTTTACAAAGTCAGAAGAGAGAACAATTCAGAATCTACCTTCGCTGATGCTGACTTAAGAAACATCAATCCATACGATCTACCTGACCTTCTGCAATGGACAAAGGACAACTACAACACAGAGGCAAACACCAGAGCCTATCAAGTATTGAGAAAAGCGATGAGGGAAAAGCTTCTGCTCTACAGCATGATAGATTTCCAGCTGGGAAAGGATCTCGGTCTCAAACATCTGGATCTACGACCACCAGAGGATCGCTGCCCACCAGACGCCATACCAAACTCAATCATCACAGAACCACGGTTTGGGTTAGTATTTCAAAACCCTCAAGGCGAAACTAAACTATTTGTATGCATGGACTGTCAGAAGTACGCAACAAATACTCTGAACAAGTTCAGAGCAAGCCTTGTGAAATACAGAGGTTCAAAGAAAATGGAAAAAGATGCTGCAGATACTATCATAAGAGAGATTGACGCAACAATTCGCCTAAGAGAACTCTGCATCAGATTCTACAAAGAGATCAGAAAAGTTGGAAGAGACAACAGAAGCTACAATGATTTCAAAGATGCCAAAATCTGATTCTCAGACCTCCAATCTCTGCAAACAAAGTTAAAAGTTTATCCTTCATTGTACTCAAATGTAAAATGTCTCTGGCATATTTCTAAATGAAAGAAATTTTGAGGTATTGTTTAACCTCTGTCTTATCCAACTTAGCCTAACTAAACTCAAAGTCAAATTTTTATTTTTCACTACTTAGGGGGAGATTGTTAGCTTCAATCTTCCTAATCATAGAAATACTTAGAAGTAGTGAAAAATAGGCTAAGTATAGAAAAGCCTCTCACAGAGGCTCTGCCACTTCTTCCAGAAGATCAAGTCCAGAAAGCCACAGAAGCTACAGAGGTAATCACAGAACCTCTGTAGTGCGCAAGAAGAAGATCAACTCGGAAACAAGTGGACTGCTCCACAGAAGGTCAGACCATAGAACATCTGTAATGCCTTACAGAGCCTCTGTGGTCTGCTATGAAGACTTGGAAGATATTACTGGATACGTTCATCAACTTGCATGGAAAAGTACTGTCAAAACACGTGTCAAGCTCTGAGTGGACTCAATAGGGCATGGTACAAAATAGACGTCTGCGCCATTTAATGCATTTACCAATAGTACATCTGCTCTATTAAATGCGCATGGCTCAAACAACTGTTCACACCATCCAGTTCACTATTCATGCCGTAAAAGGAACAGTGACCTACTTCATAGTCTTCTAAGAGTAGTATAAAAGGAAGTCTCATGTTGAGATCTTCCTAAGAACGAATACACAAGGAATCACTAATACTCTCAAACGTTATTGTCAAATATCTGAGTGTTATATTCTCACACACACCAACAGTTCTTAATCTGTTCTTCGTGTTCTTATTATATATTGAATAACAGTAACTGTTCAAGAAATCCTTTTTATTCCTTACTGTTTTCTTTATATATGTGCGTTCTAACATCTATCAAACATATCTGTTAGTTTAAATACGCTTCCGCATTAAACTCTAAATTCAACTAATAGACTGTTAATCTTGATTAAGTGTATCTGGGTTCCAACACTTAGAGAGAGAGTATCTCAAAGATTACAAAAGATGAATACAAATATATGTGGGAAAAGTCAGTTAGCGTAACAGTTCTAACCACTATATATACTGTAACGGGAATACTAAAGCTACAGTACAAATATGAAAGACTAATAGGAACAATACACGTGTCCTAATTAGTTTACTAAATACAAAGTAAGGCATCTAGTTATAAGTTCTGAACATGTTGTTCAGAACTTCTGAACATTATTCTGATTAGGCTTCTCAGAACTTCTGACTCTTCTTCTCAGACTTCTATACTTGGCCAACTTTTCGAGCAATACTTCTGAGTCTTCTTAGTCAGAACTCTGACTCTTCAATTCAGAACTTCTGAGCCTTCTAGTCAGAATTCAACACTTAGTTTATTGACAAAACTCAGATCTAACAATCTCCCCCTTTTTGTCAAATAAACTTGTACTTTGCATCATCCAATTCTTTTAAGGCAGGAACAATCTTCTGTAAAAGCACATTTCTCTGAGTAAGCCTCTTGTCAGTTTTAACAATGATTTCTTGAATGGTTTCAACTTGCTGATTGATCACTTCTTGTGTCATGTTGGCTTGCTTCACCTTCATCATCTTTTTCTCCAAATTGTGCTTAATGATCCTTAAAGTTCCAGAACTATACTTTGTAGTTTCCTTTGCTCTGAAGAATATATTTTCACTTTTGTTCTTCAGAAAGACTCCCAATTCTGGATGCTTAGATACACTTCCAGTCTTCAACACATTTTTCTGATCATGATCTGTGTTGGGATTTGAAAGATAGACACATGGCCTTTGTAGATACAGAGCTATTTGAAAATCTGTATAACAATGCCACCTTAAGATATAGAACATAGCTTCAATCACCACACTTCTTACCTTTCTTTCATTCTTGTCTTTGCTTGAATCTTTGAAGCACAAAAGACTATGTAATCTGTAGAAACCAGCTACTGACAACTTCTCAAAGTCTGCATCAGTAAAATAGTACACTTTTCCGTCCTCTCTCAAAACTTCAAAGGACAAGTACTCTTGCTTTCTGAATTGTTTAACCTTTAGTTCTCTGATCCCTGTTATTGAGAAATCTGAATACACAGCTTGTTTTGATTTCCCAAGACACCTTGACTTCTCTGCCAACCAGATCTGAGTCTCTTTTGGTCTGTCATAATATACATCCAGAAATTGTATCTCTTTAGGCTTCAAAAACTTGGGTAGATCAAATTCAGGAAAATATCCATTCAAATCAATAGATATTTCATCTTCTTTTGGTTCAGATTGTTCAGCTTGATCAACACTTGTCATTTGAACATTCTGAGGAGTTATGTCTTGAACTTCTTCAACTTCATCTGAAAGTATTTCATTCACTTTATATTCAGCATGAAATAAAAAGTCACTTTGCAGCATCTTTTTGGGATTTACTTCTGATAACAACCATTCACCACAGCTTCTGATCTTACTTCTGAGATTTAATCTTCTTTCCACAGAATTCACACATCTTTTCTTTTGATTTTCTCTTTTAAGTAGTAGCACTTCCTTTCATTTCACTTAGTAACCAACTCAAAGTTGCATTACTATACTTCACCAATTCCTTTAATTTGAATATTTCAAGTCTTCTTTGAACTGTATATGCAAATCATTCAGTTTCCATTACTTCATTTATAAATCCCTTCAAATTCACACCAAACCCTAAAATCTTTGCTGGACAACTCAAGTTGCATTTTTCTTTTCTTTTTTCAATAGCCAACTGAAGATCATACATATGCATATTTCTGACATAAATGCCCAGAAATCTTCTGCATTCAATCTCTATCCAGGTCTCTTCAGTACTCGCAAAGAACTTAACTAGGAAGATCTGATCATCAAGAGTTAATCTGTGAAAATCAAAGCTGGACATGGAAACTTTTACACTTCTTTCTTTCAGTACTTCCAATCTTACATACATCAGACCATCAAACTCTAGTTAGTAAAAGATGGCGAATCCAAAAATCAAACCAAGGTTAAGATCAAAGATGAACATTTTAAACACATGCATGTAGTAATCTTGAAAGATCCATCATTTTTGTTCAAGAGTCTTACGAATGTATCTTTGAAAACCACTAAAAACACATTTAAACCCACATGCATGAGCTCAAAATACTGAATTTTTAGTTGCATGTTGATGTTCTTGGCAAGAACATCAACAATCTTCAAATTGGGTCTTTTGCAAAAGTGTTCAAGGTTTGAGTTGATGGTTGTTTTGCATGCATTTTAAATGGATCATAAATATGTTTGGAACTGAAAATATTTGTATGGATGAGAGTCAAATCGGATTTTGCATGCAAAGGAATAAGAATTTTGGTTTAAAAGTCAAGTTGGGTGCACATGCACAAGGTGTTGGTTGGACATCTTGCTGCCAGAAATTACACCTCACATCAAAGAGTGATTCTTTTTCTGGAATTCATTTTAGTCGAAGCTCTAATAAGTTCCCAAGCGACCATTCGATGGCCAAAGAAGTCCGACCTGGACGATGCTAAAAAAGACAAATCAAAGTGGTGCGACTTCCATGTCGATCATGGTCATGCGACAGACGATTGTATCGCATTGAAGAAGGAGTTAGCGTTTCATTTCCCGAAAGGAAATATCAAGGATATCATCGACGATGTCGCTGTTCCAGCTAATAGCCATCGACCGTCGACTCCCGAGCATGCAAAAGTTGTCAATTGAAATTCTCTATGCCATGGGGAATCCAGGAGATTAAGAGTGAGCCAAAAGTCGCTCGTGAGTGCTACAAGTCTACCTTGAAGCCGCGAAAATAAACCAAACTCACAAGATCAAGCTCTTGACAGGTTCGTTCCTCTATCCCTAAATTAATATCTTTTTCACAGAGATAAGTCTACTATGGTGCCCGGTCGCACGACAATATAGTCAACGCAGGACGATATTTCTCCGTGTCATTCTATCATTTAAAACCTATCTTTTCCTCCCAAAAAGAATAAGGTAATAAATGACAGGGGGCAAATAGAGAGAGTCTAAAATGGTACGTTCTCTAACTCCTTTTCATACGATTTTTTCTCACAAAACGTTTACTAACTTAAGCATCGGAGGGTCGTTGGCTAGCCAACGACCAAGCCCCGACATCGTTTTATCGCAGAATCGCACGACAGATTATCGCAGATTCGCACGACAGTAATCATTAAGTCTACTAGATGACTTTAAATTCGCAAAATCGCACGATGTGACAACTATCAAATTCACATCTCAGGTTAGAACTGTTTTGGAAACCTTATTTTTTTGACATAGTTTACACAGTGCAATTTTAGCAGTAAACCCGGTACAATAGGAAAAATTGAGAAAATTTGCCTAAGTAATCCTTGAATTAGGAAATTATCCATAAATCTCATAAAATGCCAACCTAAAATATTTATATACTACAAGTATTTATGTAATTGATAAATTATATATTTCAATTATATTTTATATATATAAATACTTTACTTTATGCATATATACATGTATTTTACTTTAAAAAGAAAATACTTGTATTTAGACTTTTATTTTTGTACAAGAAGTGACAAAATACTTAAATGTCCCACCACCACCCCCCCATGTGAGGGCCGGCCATCCCCTCCCCTCTCTCTCATTTTGCATTAATAAACATCTATACTTCACTTGTTAAACCATTCTCTCATTTCACTCTTTCTCTAGTTATCATCCCTCTCTCTCTCCACCTTCAAATCTTCATATCTTCATCTTCAAACCTTCAAACCTTCATCACAACTCCAGCCCCAAAAATCAAAGTCTTCAAGAGTTCAAGATAACCTAAGGTAAACATAAGTGTGTTGGGTAAAAACCACACACATTCTTTCAAGTCTCTTTCATATTTTTGCATTTTTAAAAGTATGATCTTCATCTTTTTGTTACACTTTCTTCACATCTTTTAAAATCATCTTTATGGGTCTTAATGTTTGTAGATTTACCATCATAACATCTTTTGTTAGTAAAAGATGGCGAATCCAAAATCAAACCAAGGTTAAGATCAAAGATGAGCATTTTAAACACATGCATGTAGTAATCTTGAAAGATCCATCATTTTTGTTCAAGAGTCTTACGAATGTATCTTTGAAAACCACTAAAAACACATTTAAACCCACATGCATGAGCTCAAAATACTGAATTTTTAGTTGCATGTTGATGTTCTTGGCAAGAACATCAACAATCTTCAAATTGGGTCTTTTGCAAAAGTGTTCAAGGTTTGAGTTGATGGTTGTTTTGCATGCATTTTAAATGGATCATAAATATGTTTGGAACTGAAAATATTTGTATGGATGAGAGTCAACTCGGATTTTGCATGCAAAGGAATAAGAATTTTGGTTTAAAAGTCAAGTTGGGTGCACATGCACAAGGTGTTGGTTGGACATCTTGCTGCCAGAAATTACACCTCACATCAAAGAGTCATATCTCACTCATTTTAACTCCAAATGGAGTGATTCTTTTTCTGGAATTCATTTTAGTCGAAGCTCTAATAAGTTCCCAAGCGACCATTCGATGGCCAAAGAAGTCCGACCTGGACGATGCTAAAAAAGACAAATCAAAGTGGTGCGACTTCCATGTCGATCATGGTCATGCGACAGACGATTGTATCGCATTGAAGAAGGAGTTAGCGTTTCATTTCCCGAAAGGAAATATCAAGGATATCATCGACGATGTCGCTGTTCCAGCTAATAGCCATCGACCGTCGACTCCCGAGCATGCAGAAGTTGTCAATTGAAATTCTTTATGCCATGGGGAATCCAGGAGATTAAGAGTGAGCCAAAAGTCGCTCGTGAGTGCTACAAGTCTACCTTGAAGCCGCGAAAATAAACCAAACTCACAAGATCAAGCTCTTGACAGGTTCGTTCCTCTATCCCTAAATTAATATCTTTTTCACAGAGATAAGTCTACTATGGTGCCCGGTCGCACGACAATATAGTCAACGCAGGACGATATTTCTCCGTGTCATTCTATCATTTAAAACCTATCTTTTCCTCCCAAAAAGAATAAGGTAATAAATGACAGGGGGCAAATAGAGAGAGTCTAAAATGGTACGTTCTCTAACTCCTTTTCATACGATTTTTTCTCACAAAACGTTTACTAACTTAAGCATCGGAGGGTCGTTGGCTAGCCAACGACCAAGCCCCGACATCGTTTTATCGCAGAATCGCACGACAGATTATCGCAGATTCGCACGACAGTAATCATTAAGTCTACTAGATGACTTTAAATTCGCAAAATCGCACGATGTGACAACTATCAAATTCACATCTCAGGTTAGAACTGTTTTGGAAACCTTATTTTTTTGACATAGTTTACACAGTGCAATTTTAGCAGTAAACCCGGTACAATAGGAAAAATTGAGAAAATTTGCCTAAGTAATCCTTGAATTAGGAAATTATCCATAAATCTCATAAAATGCCAACCTAAAATATTTATATACTACAAGTATTTATGTAATTGATAAATTATATATTTCAATTATATTTTATATATATAAATACTTTACTTTATGCATATATACATGTATTTTACTTTAAAAAGAAAATACTTGTATTTAGACTTTTATTTTTGTACAAGAAGTGACAAAATACTTAAATGTCCCACCACCACCCCCCCATGTGAGGGCCGGCCATCCCCTCCCCTCTCTCTCATTTTGCATTAATAAACATCTATACTTCACTTGTTAAACCATTCTCTCATTTCACTCTTTCTCTAGTTATCATCCCTCTCTCTCTCCACCTTCAAATCTTCATATCTTCATCTTCAAACCTTCAAACCTTCATCACAACTCCAGCCCCAAAAATCAAAGTCTTCAAGAGTTCAAGATAACCTAAGGTAAACATAAGTGTGTTGGGTAAAAACCACACACATTCTTTCAAGTCTCTTTCATATTTTTGCATTTTTAAAAGTATGATCTTCATCTTTTTGTTACACTTTCTTCACATCTTTTAAAATCATCTTTATGGGTCTTAATGTTTGTAGATTTACCATCATAACATCTTTTGTTAGTAAAAGATGGCGAATCCAAAATCAAACCAAGGTTAAGATCAAAGATGAACATTTTAAACACATGCATGTAGTAATCTTGAAAGATCCATCATTTTTGTTCAAGAGTCTTACGAATGTATCTTTGAAAACCACTAAAAACACATTTAAACCCACATGCATGAGCTCAAAATACTGAATTTTTAGTTGCATGTTGATGTTCTTGGCAAGAACATCAACAATCTTCAAATTAGGTCTTTTGCAAAAGTGTTCAAGGTTTGAGTTGATGGTTGTTTTGCATGCATTTTAAATGGATCATAAATATGTTTGGAACTGAAAATATTTGTATGGATGAGAGTCAAATCGGATTTTGCATGCAAAGGAATAAGAATTTTGGTTTAAAAGTCAAGTTGGGTGCACATGCACAAGGTGTTAGTTGGACAGCTTGCTGCCAGAAATTACACCTCACATCAAAGAGTCATATCTCACTCATTTTAACTCCAAATGGAGTGATTCTTTTTCTGGAATTCATTTTAGTGTGTTAAGATTCAAACCCAAGTGGTTTCATTTAAAAACTCAAAGATTTTATTTATCAAACAGTTCTCACAAAATCCGGATGCAAACAGCAAAGTATTCTGTCGGGTTTTACGTCGTGTATTATTTCATGTACTTATACTCTTCCAAAAATTATGAAACTAATGCCAAAAGTTTCCTAACTCATTGAACCAACTGGACATAAAATTTCATGATCAAATAATACCTGGAAGTTACCCAAAGTTGGACACAAAGTGACATCAAATTCTGGACAGTAAATGACAATTTATTATTTATTATAAGGACTATTTCTAATCCCATTTCATCATTTCATGATGAAATAGTGGAGTATATAAGTATATCTTTTATCTATGCAATTTATTTATGTCCTTTATTTATGCATTTTATTTATTCTTTATCCCTTTTCATCTTTTATGATGAAATTGTGGAATGTTTATATATATAATATATTTATATATATTTATGCATTTTATTCTTGATCCCATTTCATCATTTTATGATGAAATAATGGAGTATAAATATATATTATGTCTATATATTTATACATTTAAATATTTGTCATTTCGTTTACGACCACTAATTTTATCGTCGTTACGATAAAATTTCGGTTTATACATAAATATGTACTAAATATGTTTATGTTCTTTAAAACCCTTTTCGTTACTTATTGGGACGAAATTGTGGAAACTTTAATCTAAGAAGAACAATGTATACGTTTATTACGTTATAATATTAAAACACAACAAGGCATTTTATGATGATTTGGATAATTAGTACCGAACCTTTGAGATTGAGAACTCACTAGTGACCTTACGTTCATAGGTTTGAAGTAGGATCATCTCGGAGTATTTGTGGGAGATTCTTGGATTCTATCACGTATCATGTGAGTATTCACAGCCCCTTTTTCAATGTTTTACATATTTTGGGGTGAAAAGCATGTGGTTACTACAAATATTTTATGCATCGATTATATCGTTTTCTTGGAAATACGAAACTTGTTTATTTATGCTCTATGGTATCTATGTTTTGCAAATGTTGTAAGTTTGAGTTTAGATTGCTATCATGTATAAAGTCCCCGTTCACGTATACGTTACCCGTTTAACTCACGAGTGTGAGCCGTTGGTAATTATGAATAACGTTATTTGGGTTGACACCCCCACTCACAAGTAGCGCTTGTTTGAGTGCATAATTATTGTTGTATTGCGTATTGTTGGTGATAGAACATGCGCGTATGTGGAATGATTCCACCGTTGTGGTAGGGGAAAATTATGTCGATATAGGTCGGGTAACGGGCTCAATAACTTAGCATTTTACATATGATCACCTCGAGCAAGTGGTTCTGATAACCGTTTTATTTATCCCTTGTGTGGATCTAAACTATTTTGCAATGGCAAACAAGTGGTTCTGATAACCGTTTTATTTGTCCCTTGTGTGGATCTAAACTATTTTGCAATGGCAAACAAGTGGTTCCGATAACCGTTTTATTTATCCCTTGTGTGGATCTAAACTATTTTGCAATGGCAAACAGGTGGTTTTTATAACCGTATTATTTATCCCTTGTGTGGATTTGCAACATATTTTGCAATGGCAACAATGTTATACTATTTAAACCTGTGATCTCACCAACTATTCATTAGTTGACACTCTCATTTACATGTTTTTCAGGAGAACGTCTTTAAGGTTGGAACTTAGGAACGCTACACGTGATGAAGCTTTTCTTTACTATCTTTAAATTTCATGTTCATTTCCCTTTCGTAAAAACAATTGTAAAAGACAAGGTTTAACCTCTGAATGTATTTTGATGGTTGTTGTGATCTTGTAACTTTTGCTATGAAACTTGAGATGCACATCCCGTGTTTCCGCTTTAGCGGGGTGTGACAAAAGAGAACAACGGTGATTTTTACAAGATTGGGTATTCATTATACGGAATAACTGGTAATTGTTGCGAGTCAAGTGTTTGTATACGAAGGTCTTAGGATTTCCAACCCTCAACTGTTTTCTCTATCAGAAATTCATACGTTGTTTATTGTTCCGTGTCTTATTTATTTAGTTTGCCATTAATAAGTTTATAAACCAACCACTCCAATTTCGATAGTTCAGTTAATAGAGTTTATAGTAATTGTGATACGTAGTTCCTAGTTTCTGTGGATTCGATACTCGTACTTCCGTACGTATTACTTGATTTCGACACCGTACCCTTGCGGTTAAATTTAGGGGGGGTGATACCCGCCTATCAAGTTTTTGGCGCCGTTGCCGGGGAACTAGTTGCAACTGATAGCACTACCAGCTATAAGCGCTATTACATTGAACATTATTTATTTATTTATTATTTTGTTCCATCACTTTCAGTTTTTGGATTACTAATTTTGTTTTCTTCCCGTTGCAGGTACTAATTGGTTTATGCCAAGGAAAACCCGAGGGGAAGGAATCGAACCGATCGATCCGGACATTGAAAGAACCTCCCGTCGAATACGCAAAGAGACTAACGCTAAATGAAAACTGAAGATGGGTGACGAAGAACATCCCGAGAGACGTCCTATGCGGTCGTTTGCCGACCCAAACGTGGCAGCCGCACGAATAGGAGTCCAAGCACCCACCACTGCGGCAAATCACTTCGAGATCAAGCCGAGTACCAATGTGATGGTACAACAGAATCAGTTCGGGGGAGCACCAACTGAAGATCCCCATGCACATCTTCGTGCATTTGAACGGATCTGTAATACGTTCAAT
The DNA here is from genome assembly GCA_033807775.1 of Saussurea involucrata. Taxonomy (NCBI): domain Eukaryota; kingdom Viridiplantae; phylum Streptophyta; class Magnoliopsida; order Asterales; family Asteraceae; genus Saussurea; species Saussurea involucrata. Next base: position 116,651,824 of record CM066319.1, read on the forward strand.
ATTAATGGGATGGAGGAGAACGCGATCAAGCTAAGACTCTTCAGTTTTTCCCTAAACGGTAGAGCTGAAATTTGGATAGAGGGCCTACCATCGGATCTTATCACTACATGGGCATACCTGAAAGCTGCATTCCTCCAGAAATTCTTCCCACCGGGAAGAACCGCCCAACTGATGGCATACATTACCCACTTCGCGCAATGGGACCAAGAGACACTATATGAGGCTTGTGAAAGGTATAAAGATATGTTGAAGAAGTGTCCGCATCATGGGTTACACGGCTGGGTAATTATTCAGACTTTCTTTGGAGGACTTCACCCGCAGTTTAAGAATGAAATCACTGCGGCAGCGGGTGGAGCTCTCATGAACAAGACATATGAAGAAGTCGTCGACCTGAACGAGAACCTAGCCGAGCATAGCTATTCCACTCCACGATCTTCCATCAAACGGGTAGCAAGTGTTCAAGAGAACGACGAGCTGAAGGTAATCAAATCTCAACTAGCTGCGATCACGAACCACTTGAAAGGAGGCAATCCGGAAGAACCCGAACAAGTTCAGTTTTTACAGAACCGGAACAATCAGCCGAGGAACGACCCGTTCTCGAATACATACAATGAGGGGTGGAAGAAGCACCTGAACTTCTCATGGAGTCAACCCGGTCAACAACCGCGAGGTAATTCTTCTCACTTTTCTAATTCTTCCAATACTAACAATGTTTATCGTCCTCCAGGTTTTAACCAAAGGAATCTCCATGAGGGACCATCTATGGAGAAGAAGCCAGGGTTAGAAGACATGATGATGAAGTTCATGACCAAGATGGACAACACGGTTGGCGAATTGGCAAACACAGTGAGCACGGTCAAGGCAGTTACTGACCAGAACACGGCATCGATTAGGCTTCTCGAGAGGCAAGTGGGACAGATTTCTGAACCTTTACAAAACCGAGCTCCCGAAACATTCCCGAGCATGACTGAAAAGAAACCAAGGGAAGAGTGTAATGCCATTTACCTGAGAAGTGGCAAAGAAGTAATCAAAGAGACCAATGTCGAGCCGAAAGACAGTATTGTGAGTGATACGGCTAATCGGGAAGAACCGAAGGAAAAAGAAGTGACAGCTCCACCAAAGCCGGTAGTCAAACCGTTTGTACCATCGCTACCATATTCGTATCGGGTGAAGGCACACAAAGATGAGGAGCAATTCAAAAAATTTCTAGACATCTTCAAGAAGCTTCACATCAACATCCCATTCGCGGAGGCACTTGCTCAAATGCTGACATACCTCAAGTTCATGAAAGAGATCCTATCCAGGAAAAGAGCAATCGAGCACCAGTCCACCATTACACTTACTGAAGAGTGTAGTGCCATCATTCAGAATAAGCTTCCCCCGAAGCTTAAAGATCCAGGGAGTTTTTCGATCCCTATTCAAATTGGGAATCTTTCTTTTTATAAAGTTTTGTGTGATTTAGGAGCTAGTATTAATCTAATGCCCTTATCTGTTTTCAGGAAACTTGGCTTGGGAGAGGTGAAGCCGACATATATGACACTCAAGCTCGCGGACAGATCGATAATCTATCCATATAGAGTGGTAGAGGACGTGCTGATCAAGGTCGACAAGTTCTACTTTCCGGTGGACTTCGTGGTGATCGAAATAGATGAAGATGAAGAAGTTCTGGGAAGATCTTTTCTGGCCACGAATAGAGTGTTGATCGACATGGAAGAAGGCGAAATGACTCTGAGGGTCGGTGGTGAAAAGGCAGTATTCAAGATGTTCGAGAAGGTACGAGGTCAAGCTGAAGAGGAGTCGGGCAATCATGAAAGGCCTAAGGAGTGATCGGAAGGAAGGTCGAGCCACGACCGAAACCACGACGCTGGGTGGGAGGCAACCCACCAAGGTTTACGGTTTCTTTTAATTTCTGCGTTTTTGAGTGTTTTTATTTACAAAAAAAATCGAAAAATGAAAAAGTAAAGAGAGACATACGCGACTTTCTTCGCGACTTGCAAGTCGCGTGGAAATCCGCGGGACCCTCTGTTTGGCTTTTCCCTTCTTGCTTTGTGTGTTTCGTTTCTGCTTTGTTTCCTTTCGATTTCAGCTTTGTTTTCTTTTGCTTGTGCTTTCTCTCTCTCCCTTTTCCCCGATGTCTCTGATTGGCGCTCGAATCTTACAAGAGAATCTCCTCCGTCCGGGCAAACAGGTATGTTCTCCACTTTGTATGTAACGGGTGTGTAAGATGTTTGGTTTCTTAGTAGTTAAGCGAGATGCAACAAACCTAAGTTTCACTTAAGTTTGGGGTGCCTCACTTTTCAACATCTACACACTCATTTTCTTTTATCCTGTGCAAACCTCGATTTCACCGAGGTTTGGGGTTGGCGTTATTTGACAAACCTTGGCCACGGCCTAGGTTTGGGGTGCCCCTTATTGAAAATATTTAGGCTAGCTCTTTGATGTTACTTGTTAATATTTTGCCTTGTCTGTCTGATAACTGCCATAACTACACAATGAGTTGGGTCGCCTGAACCGACACTTGCACATTGGGGACAGTGTGTGGGTAAGGTTTGGGGTTGCCCAATCGGGCCTACGTTATGCACGTAGATATCCTGCACTTCTGAGTACCTGGATCACTTTAGCTAAATTTTTTGTTTTGAATGATTGAGACCGACCAGTGTGGGAAGAATCTTGTGATAGTAACGTGACCATTAGGGAAGGACTGGGAAAAGACATGACTAGGGACATTAGTGGAGACCACCCATTAGTGAGATTTGAGCCTAAAAGATGTTATTCATTTCGAGGGATTCATACACTTGATTCATATACACTTTTTCGAGTTTCTTGTCGTGAATATAGAGTGATCTCGCTATATTATTGCATTGAGTAGCAAAGACAACCATCGGGATATTGGGTAAGGGTATAGTAGACCAAATCGTGTGGACTTTAAGATGTGATTCCAGGCAATGTGTGTTTTGTTTTAACATGTTTTTAGCTATCGTACCTTTTTACCCATTCGTGTGTATCCATAACCCTTTTTGTAACCAAACACTCACCTTGTTCATTTCTAAACCCACCTTTAAACCCGAACCAAAAGCCTTGGCCAACCTTATCCGAAAGTGTGTCAATCGAAGTAGTACAGGCCAGTTATGAGAATAGATATAAATGAGGGCCAATGCAGCCCCAATTTGAATAAAGAGGACCAATGAAGTCCTAAAACGAAAAATCAATTATTTAGATAGCTTGACAACAACTCAAAAAGAGAGTCAAAGGGACTCCAATAGTGGAAAAGAGGGCCAAGTGAAAAAATCAAAACCAGAAAAGTTCAGAACTGTTAATGATTGACACGCCGAGGATTTTTGTTCCTTTTTACCATTCGTTTCTTAGCCAAGACCTTAGCCCCATTACAACCCTTGTAAAGACCTGGATGATCTTTTGGAAAATATGATTAGAGTATACGACCACCCGTACCAATATTCCCTGTCTTGTTACTTGATTCCTTTCTGAGATCAATTTTTGGAAATTTGTGCGTCTTTCTTTAGAGTTGTCATGTGATTTTTGAGTATTCTTGTACATAAATTCCTTAGACATGACAACATGTGCGACAACCTAGGTTCTAGTGAAACGAAAGTATCCCGTGAGGTAGGGTCGAGGCGAAATGTTTTCCATAGTATGTCTGGACCTAGAACAACCTTAGTGTAATCAGAGCAGTCACGAGTTCAACTTACAATGGAAGGTCATAGATCAAACAGAATAAGGATGAGGCGAGAGTGAGATAAGCATTCACGGGTATGGGAAATCACCAGTGCATCACGTGGTACCAATTGGGAGTTGTGCAGTTATTATTTCACTGATATATGCTTTTACTCTATTTTATCGCTAATTTGCTTGGGGACAAGCAACGCTCGGTTTGGGGTTGTTGATAACGCCACTTTTTGGCGTTATTTCCGGCTCTGAAACCAATGAGATTGGCTTGTATTTAAGCAAAGAAGCGGGATTTTATGGGTTATCTAGTGGAATGTGCAGGTTATTTAAAAGGCAGTAATCATCGAGAAAAGAAGCTAAAAAGAGCCCAAAAGAGCGTAAACGAAGCCCAATGGAAGCCCGAGATCCAAGCCCAAGACCCGCGCCCGAACCAGGACCCAGATCCGCGAATCAGAAGTTGACCCACACCATTCAGAAAAGCGCGCGACTTGCCACGCGACTTGCAAGTCGTGCAACAAGTAGCGTAACCCTCTGTTTCAGCCTTTTAGTTTGGCGTTTTTCCGGAAATTAGGTCATTCTTGACACAGCCTTCACACGATGAACGGCAAACGACTTGGGGCGATTTTGAGAGCTTTTTTGGAGCTTTTGGAGCCACGATAGAGGATCGATTGGAACCACGTTCAACACGCGAAGTAGAGACAAGCACGAGAGAAGGGAGTTCATCATCATATCTATCACGTTACCATTACCATGTTTACATACACGTTTTCATCTCTTTTTCTTGTGTTTGAATCCACCACCAACATGAACTAAATTCTAGATGTTGGGGTTGGAATGAATTTGATTTAAGTTTACAAACATGTGATTAGTGACTCTTATCAGTTTTTCCTATTTTAATGAAGCATGTGATTTCATTTTTAATGCTTTTGTGAATTTGGCCAATTTACATTTGATGTGTTATGAACAATTAAGTTCGAGAGAATTAATTGTTAATCTAGAACTAAGAAATTGCACGCCTAAGGTGAGAAAGGGAATAGAGATATTCCGAGTAAGCCTTAGTCCCGTTAACATCTTGAGCTTAACGTGTTTTGAATTCCATAGGTGAGATCGAGAGATAAAACTTGTGCTTTTCAAGATAAAAGCCGTTGTTGCTTGAAAGAGAACAACGGTGATTTTTACAAGATTGGGTATTCATTATACGGAATAACTGGTAATTGTTGCGAGTCAAGTGTTTGTATACGAAGGTCTTAAGATTTCAAACCCTCAACTGTTTTCTCTATCAGAAATTCTTAAGTTGTTTACTGTTCCGTGTCTTATTTATTTAGTTTGCCATTAATTAGTTTATAAACCAACCACTCCAATTTCGATAGTTCAGTTAATAGAGTTTATAGTAATTGTGATACTTAGTTCCTAGTTCCTGTGGATTCGATACTCGTACTTCCGTACGTATTACTTGATTTCGACTCCGTACACTTGCGGTTAGATTTAGGGCGGTGATACCCTCATATCAGTATTCAAAGTGTGTTACGTATATGGTGGTTGATTAAATGATTTTAAAGTGACAGGGATTTTCTCACTTAGACCACTAGGTCTAATCCTCATTTTGTTTTAAAAAAATGTATTCCAGGTCGTGGATTAAGTAAGAGCAAGTAAGAAGGGTAATCTGTGAATAGCTTTTGGAAGACTTATGTTTTTGAAGACCATGACGTGTTTTGCAGTTATGGCTTTGTTATTAGTTATAATGTAACTTAATTAGCAAAAAAAATTGTAATGAAATACTTATTATGGCTGTAAAGACTAAGGGACCGTACATGTTATATGATGTATCTTTTGTAATGAAACGATGTTATGCAATATATGTTATTTGATGTATGTTTGAGATTCGGGTCGTTACAGATGGTATCAGAGCTCCAGTTTAAGGGATTTAGGTATTCGGATCCATACCTAGACTTAAACTGCATGTGGAGTAGGATGTCCCTATTATTTTAGAACCATGGGATGTTAAATATAAAAGGTAGATGGAACATCATGTAAGGTAATTTCAAATTACATTTGGCCAGTGTAATAATGAACTTACAGGTACATGTTTGAACTGGAAAACCTTATTATATGGGGTATGTGCTTACGTGTATGTTAACCTTGTTGAAACCAACAGAATGGCAAGTGGTACTCGACGTACGAATAGAGAGGGAGAAGGAAATCCTAATAGAACGAATCCAACAGTCGGGACAAGGGGAAGAGGGGGAGAACGAGGTAGGGGCAGAACAGGAGGCAGAGTTCAGTCACGAGGTACTGAATTTGTTACAAGAAACGATTTGACGGCTGAAATGGGAAGACTGCAAGAAAATATACAAGCTATGTTCGACCGAACTCGTAATACTGAAACTGAAATACCAGATACTAGTCTGTAAGACGAGATGCCCATTACACCTACTGTCATATCGGTGCCAAAGAAGTGTGATTATAAGATGTTTCTAAGTTGCAAACCTCCAACCTACTCAGGGGAAAGAGATCCAGTGAAGGCTGTGAGGTGGCTAAAAGAGATAGAAGCCATCTTCAAAACCAGCAAATGTGCCGAGGAAGATAGATTGTTATATGGAACCGCGATGTTGAAGGCCGATGCTCTATATTGGTGGGAAGCTCTTATTACCTCTAGAGGATCTGATGTGTATTCTCCTTTCTCTTGGGATGAATTTACTATAGCTTTCAAGAGACAGTTTTGTCCTCAAGCATCAGTAAGACAACTGGAAGAAGAGTTCATGAACCTGCAACAGGGAAGTTTATCGGTTCAGGATTACACTGCACGTTTTCTGGAGAAGTCTCGTTTCGCGGAGTACTACGTTGCCACGGAGGCACTTAAGATGGATAGGTTTATCTTCGGGTTAAATTCAGAAATCAGAAGTCTAGTGATTGCAAAGGGACCAGATACCTTCTCAGCCACAGTAGATGCAGCAGAAAATGTGGAACAGAATAAAGGAAGGGATGCAAGTGATAAGAGTACTGGAAAAAGAAAATGGGAAGGACCACATTATGATCCAAAGAAGTCCAGATTCTAGAGATTTGATAGTCGTCCACCTTTCAGACCAGCTGAAAGACCTTGTCCAAAATGCAACCGTATTCATCAAGGAAATTGTCAAGTTGATCCTCGAGTTTGTTACAAGTGTGGAAAGACCGGCCATATTGCTAAAGACTGTCGAGTAACTCGATTTTGTTTCTCATGCAATTCTCCTGATCACATTTAGTCTGATTGTCCAAGGGGGAGAGTACATCAGGGTGGGACGTCAGTGAGACCAACGGGTGTTAGGCCAGTAGTACAAAGGCCAGAGCTACCAAGAGCAAGGGGTCGAGCCTTCCAAATGACAACACAAGAAGCAGAAGAAACTCCTGATGTGGTACAGGTACATTCCTAATAAACTCTACACGTGCTAATGTGTTATTTGACTCCGGTGCAAACCGATCGTTTGTGTCTCCTTCTTTTGCTGCTTATATGCATTTAAAGCCTAAAGTGTTAGATCATGCTTTAATGGTAGATACTGCAAATGATAATCAAGTACCGGTTAAAGAGGTATTTGATAGCTGTGTTATAAATATAGATGGGTGTGGAGTACCTATTCAGTTATTTCCTATAGCTCTAATTGAATTTGATGTGGTAGTGGGAATGGATTGGTTAGCCGAGAATCAGGCTAGTATAGTTTGTGATAAGAAGTTGATCAATGTTGTCTTACCTGAGAAGGGACCGGTAGTGATTTATGGTGACCGTAGAAATCATCAGTCTTGCCTCATCTCGTTGATGAAAGCTCGTAAGTGTGTTAATAAAGGCTTTCCGGGTTACTTAGCTTATGTGATAAATACTAAACTAGAAAAGAATAAGTTGGAAGATATTCCTGTGGTTTGTGAATTTCTAGAAGACTTGAACAGTCTTCCGCCCGTTAGACAAGTAGAGTTTGGTATAGATCTGATTCCTGGAGCCGCTCCTGTTGCCCATGCACCGTATCGTTTGGCACCTCCAGAGATGAAAGAAATGATGACGCAACTGCAAGATCTTTCTGATAAGGGCTTCATCAGACCCAGTACTTCGCCTTGGGGTGCACCAGTCTTGTTTGTTAAAAAGAAAGATGGGTCGATGAGAATGTGTATTGATTATCGAGAACTGAATAAGCGTACGATCAAGAATAAGTATCCGCTTCCCAGAATTGATGACCTCTTTTATCATCAGCTGAAGGTTAAAGAAGAAGATGTTTTGAAAACTGCTTTTCGCACAAGGTATGGTCATTACGAATTCTTAGTGATGCCTTTCGGACTAACGAACTCCCCAGCTGCTTTTATGGATTTAATGAATCGGGTATGTAAGCCATATCTCGATAAATTTGTTATTGTGTTTATCGATGATATCCTTATCTATTCCCGATCCAAAGAAGAGAATGCACAACACCTTTGTCTGATTCTGGAATTGTTGAGGAAGAAACAGTTGTACACCAAAATTTTTAAATGTGAATTCTGGCTACGGGAAGTCCAATTTCTCGGACATGTAGTTACAGAAAAAGGCATTCAAGTTGATCCGATGAAAGTAGAGGCAATTGAAAAGTGGGAACCGCCGAGAACGCCAACCGAAGTACGAAGTTTTCTGGGTTTAGCCAGCTACTATCGAAAGTTGATACAAAATTTCTCTCGCATCGCTACGCCACTGACCAAGCTGACCCGAAAGAATATAAAGTTTTAATGGAAAGCAGAACAAGATTAAGCATTCCTAATATTGAAAGAAAAACTCTGTAGCGGGCCAATACTGTCACTACCTGAAGGTTCCAATGATTTTGTTGTGTATAGTGATGCCTCCAATCTGGGATTGGGATGTGTATTAATGCAGTGTGGAAAAGTTATTGCTTATGCTTCTAGACAACTGAAGGATCATGAACGACAGTATCCTACACATGACATGTATCTTGCAGCAATGGTTTTTGCGCTGAAGATTTGGAGACATTATTTATACGGTTCTAAATGTCAAATTTTTACCGATCATAAGAGTCTCCAACATCTTTTCGATCAGCGGGAATTGAATATGAGACAAAGAAGATGGTTAGAACTGGTGAATGATTACGACTGTGAAATTCTCTATCATCCGGGAAAGGCAAATGTGGTAGCGGATGCACTGAGTTGCCAAGAAAGGAGTGGAACAATAAAAACCATTGCACTACGAGCTGAACTTCTACCTAACATCTTTAAAGAATTAAAGAAGTGCCAAGTAGAAGCCTTTCAAGAAGAACACTTGAAACCAGAACGGTTAGTGGGTATATCAGCATCACTCGTAAAATATGATCGTGGGTTACTGTGTCTGAGAAACAGAATTTGGGTGCCGCGTATGGGTAATTTGCGCGATCGAGTACTTCAAGAAGCCCATCAATATCGTTTCTCTATTCATCTTGGTACGAATAATATGTATAAGGATCTACGACAATTTTACTGGTGGCCGGGAATGAAAAGAAGTATTGTCCAGCATGTGGAAGGTTGTACCACTTGTAAGAAAGTAAAGATTGAACATCAAAAGCCTTTTGGTCAGTTACAACATTTGGAAATACCTATGTGGAAATGGGATCAGATTACTACAGATTTCATCATGAAGTTACCAAGGACTCCGAAAGGATTTGATGCTATTTGGGTGATCGTTGACAGATTGACAAAGTCTGCTCACTTTCTGCCAATAAAAGAAACCTATTCGTTGGAAAGACTAGCCAAATTGTACATCGACAAAATAGTAACTCGACATGGAGTTCCAATCTCGATTATTTCTGATCGTGATAGTCATTTTACATCAAGGTTCTACAGGAGTTATCAAAAGGAAATGGGGACGCAAATTAAGTTAAGTACAGCGTATCATCCACAAACTGATGGTCAGAGTGAACGTACAATTCAGACTTTAAAAGATACGTTACGAGCATGTATTGTTGATTTAGGGGGATCGTGGGATAAACACCTGCCGTTGATTGAATTTACCTACAATAACAGTTATCATTCCAGCATACAAGCGGCACCGTTTGAAGTTCTGTATGGTAGAAAATGCCGAACGCCTCTGTGTTGGAACGAAGTGGGAGAGAAACAATTAGCGGGGCCAGATATAGTCCAGTTGACCGCGGATAAGATTACTCAGATTCGGGAACGATTGAAAGTAGCCCAAGACAGACAGAAAAGCTATGTTGACCGACGCCGGAAACCGTTAGAATTCCAAGTTGGAGATTTTGTAATGTTAAAAGCCTCACCTTGGAAAGGAGTCATTCGATTTGGGAAACAAGGCAAACTGAGCCCAAGGTACGTTGGACCGTTTGCAATTACAGAAAGAATCGGTGAAGTAGCCTACAGGTTAGATCTTCCGCCAGAGTTAAGAAATATCCACAACGCGTTTCACGTATCAAAATTTTGAAAGTGTTTGGTTACTCAGATCAGGCAGTTTCTCTAACCGATAGACAAGTTGATGAAAAGCTGAACTATGTGGAGGAACCAGAAGCCATTGTTGACAGTAAAGTCAAAGTTTTGCGGAATGGTAAGGAGATCAAGCAAGTAAAAGTTTAGTGGCGACATCAATAAAGGGCAGGATGCTACTTGGGAATCAGAATCAGAAATGAGAACTAAGTACCCATGCCTCTTTACCTAACCGAATTCCAGGACGGAATTCTTTTCAGGGGGAGATGATGTAATACCCCGGGTAAGTTCGTTAGTAAAATTCTCTTTCCGTTAAATTTAGTTAACTTTAAATTAGATGTTTAGGGTAAGTTTGGGTTAATTTATAAGATTATGGGTGTGTTGGTCATTTCTGAATAGTTCAAGGCCAGAACTGTAAATTAGGTCTAAAATTATCCTTAAGCTTTCAGATATTTTCACAAAATCAGAAATATCAGTGTGTGTGTGTGTGTGTGTTTTGAGACAAAAGAAGAAGATGAAGAAGAAGAAAAGAAAGGTTAAGGATCAAATTGGATTCATTGGTAGTGATTTGAGGTATGTTTCCTTTACATTTTATGTGTGTAATTGTTAGTAGAAGGTTTCTATCGGATTAGAATTATCAAATTCTGACTTGAGTTAATTTCAGTCGATTTCTGGGTAGAAATGGGGTAAACCGACAGAGGTTTCCGGACACAATTTGAATGTGTCCGATAGTTCCTTTTGTTGGTGTCCGGTAGTTTTTGTTAATGGTGTCCGGACAGGCAAAGATATCCGGTAAGTTCATCTTTCTATAGTTTCCGATTGAAAATAGTTACCGGATGTCGTCCGGATTGTATAGGTTGTCCGGAAAGCTGTGTTGTCCGGATTGGTCATGTTGTCCGGATAGTTTTGTAGTAGCCGGAAACTCTAGCTGTTTGGTCACTTTTAAGATTCCAGATACTTTTGAGTATCCGGTGACTTTGTGATTTGTCGACTCTCAAAGAGGGTATGAGTGAGGACTGGAAATACTGTGGACTCGACTTAAGTTCGGGTTTGGGGGAAACATTTGAGAATAAGAGTTAGATAGATTTATCTAGAGTTCATAGCCCTAGTAAGTTTTATGTGTTCCATTTAGTAAGAGAGATATTTGTATTAAATTATTTCAGATTCTGTGAATTCTGGGTGAAAGACCGAATCTTTTGGGAATAGCTTGGAAGCGTTTTGATAAGCAAACAGGTGAGTTTTACTTAAAAATGTTTTCAAACTGGAATACATATATGTGGAATAAGAATGTGATAAATAGTGTAATAATGTGCATATGTATGAAGTATGATATATTGAGTTATATATTATATTTGCATGAGTATTACACTACACGAGTGCACGTTGGTCGGGCTTAGGACCGGTGGAGTTGGCTGTACGGAGGGACAGCGGAGTTGGCTGCATATAAGTGCAGCGGAGTAAAATGATTAGTTGGATCGCAACCAATTAATATGGCCAGGGGAAATGAGACAAGAAAGTACACAATGCATATGAGTCATAATTGGTATTCAAAGTGTGTTACGTATATGGTATTTGTTTAAATGATTTTAAACTGACAGGGGTTTTCTCACTTAGACCACTAGGTCTAACCCTCATTTTGTTTTAAAAATATGTATTCCAGGTCCTGGATCAAGTAAGAGCAAGTAAGAAGGGTAATTTGTGAATAGCTTTTGGAAGACTTATGTTTTTGAAGACCATGACGTGTTTTGCAGTTATGACTTTGTTATTAGTTATAATGTAACTTAATTTGCAAAAAACGTTTGTAATGAAATACTTATTATGGTTGTAAAGACTAAGGGACCGTACATGTTATATGATGTATCTTTTGTTATGAAACGATGTTATGCAATATATGTTATTTGATGTATGTTTGGGATTCGGGTCGTTACAATTTCAAGGTGAAATCGTAAGGCTAATCGATGTAACTTTCAATTTTTCCTTAAGTTATTTGACTATCCGGATAACGATAGTGTGACCGGAGAAATTGGAGGAGTGTGGTTTGAGACGTTGAGTGCCGACTAAATTCATGCACAAAATTTAGTTTTTAAAATAAATTGCATTAGTTATTTCTTGTGTTTCAAATCCTCTTGTGGATTATGTTGCAGATCTCGGAAAAACGTTTAGCACACACAAGATTTTTAAATCATGGTTTTGAACGTGCATGAAATTATTTTATTACGGAAATTTCAAACTTTGTCGGGACTTGTTTTATTTTGTAGTTGTTCAACGTTACTTTCGGATATAGTGATATCCATATTTTAATGATATTTAGGACGTTGGACAAGTAACTACGGCTTATGACTTTAACATTGGATCTTCTCCACATATGTTATGGTTTGGACGGAGAGTTACCATCCTTCCATTATGGGTATGTTGAGCTTTATTGGAAAATTTATTTAATGCAAGTTGTGTCGAAAAGTGTTGTTTAGATTGTATTACAACATAAAGGGAATTTTCAGAATTTTGACATTTTAGTCATGATTTTGCTTTATGCAATTTGATTTTTGGGAGCAAAAGGTTTAGCACCATTTGGTTAATTTGAGGCCATAGAGCCCATAGAGTTTTACAGATTTGTGTTTTACGACGTTTTGTGTCGCATGGGTGCAATTTTTAAATGTGCATACTTTAGTTATTATGTGTGTTGATTTTGGATTATATTGGGCGTTTTGTCACATGCGAATTTTGTTGGTGAATTTTATTCCGTGTCATTTCCTGAGTAAAGGAGAATTTTTGGAGTTGGATGTCGTTTAAACTACTTCTTGAAGTTCGCACAAACATCTTGGTTGCACACTATTTAATGCAGGAAATTACTTTACGTTTATGGCATAAATAAATTGTACGGTTCATTTTAAAGGTTTGTTGAGCATGCTTTTGCAACTACTAGTAAATCGAGTAGTGATCGAGTAAAATTTATATGACTTTCGTATGTGGACGAGTGTGCCCATTTTGCACAACTATTGGATAAGTGGTAATACGTTTTATACGAACGATTAATTGTTATGAAAACATTCGTGTTGAAAATTTCTATTAAATTTTGATTGGCATAATTGTTGAGTCTGTCACTTCAAAACCTTGAACTCATTAGGCTTGGGAAGGTTAAGCAACCCCAGTTAAGGGTAAAGAGCATGTAGGGCTCTTCAGACGCCTTGTGAATGACCTTGGTTTTAGTGGGGACGTTCGACGAATGAATCTCGCGTGTGGAGCTCTGCAGTAATTCGAATCTTGGTAGTATGGCTAGGTGTCAACTTTTGGATTTCGAGGCCATGAACCGTTGGCGTATTGGAGTGATGTAGTCCAATCTTAAGGGATAATCGTATCGCTCGTAGGGGTTTAAAGGATTCGGATAGTGAAAAGTAGTTATAGTCGGATGACTTTCCTTGAATGGTAAAAGAATATGTCGTTTGAAGGATTGGAAGTTGGATGTATTTTTGGAGTTGTAGAAGCATTGGGTCAGGAACGACCGTCTGTTTTGGAGTTTAATAGTACTCGTTAGAGTGAAGTGACAGTTCAGCAGAGGAACGGTTGGATTTGGGGGAAATTGTTGGTTTCGGTAGTAAACAAACCTTGGTTTGAGCGGAGAAAGGTTTCAGAGCCTTTAGGCATGGAGTGATTAAGAAACCGGGATCTACCGCTGGGGGGAAGTATGGGACATATAAGGTTGGGAGTAAACCGAAGTCTTGTGATTATAAGTTGCCTTAGTAAGTTAAGCGTTACTCGGATGTAAGTGTGGTGAGCCTAAGGGGACATTAGGGGTGAGCATCGATGCAAAGACTTTCGTGGCAGTTCGGTCAAGAAGGAGAAATTGAATCTCAGTTGGAAACTGAGGGTACATGGATAGGCGTGGGCTCGGTAACCGTTGGAAGTACGAGAACTAGATTTCGAGGACGAAATCTCTTTTAAGGTTGGGAGGATTGTAACATCCCGATTTTTAGAAATTTTAAAATAAATATGAAAAATAGGATTTTGTATTAAATCCTACATTTTATAGTCTTTTTGGATGGAGAATTAAAATACGAGTCCAACGGGCCTTTCCAGAGCGAAAACGGAGCTAAAACGAAGAAGTTATGGCCAAAACAACTTTCGGTACAATCTCGGCTAAAGTGACCAGCGAAAGTGACACTTGTGTCACTCTCGCGTGTCACTCTCGCTGGTTTTGTACCGAGAGCCATTTGACCACAGCGAGAGTGCCCAGCAAAAGTGACACTTATGTCACTCTCGCACGTCACTTTAGCCGTCGGGTACCTGGAGAATAAGTACGGGATTTTTAGCCCTAAACTTCATTTCCTCATATCTCACTCATTTCATCTCCGTTTTTGGAAAATTCAAAGTGCCATGGTTTCGATTTTTAGAGCTTTTCATGGATAAAGTGTTAGTTTTGAAGTTCATTGGAAGATTCAAGGGTGTTTGGTGGTGGTAAGTCTCTCATTTCTCACTCTCAAATCTCTTCTCTTATCTCCAAATCGTGTCCCCTCTTTCCGTCACAAGCCTAACTGATTTTGGGGCTTTTTCATGGAGATTAATGTGTTCCTTCTCCATTTTATGCTAGTGGTTTAATTTATTGATGCAAGAGCAGGCTTCATCCACAACATTATAGATTTTTGGGGTTTTCTAGGTTTTCATCAAAACCTAAGTGGTAAGTTCATTTCCTCCATTTACAAGCTTCATTATTTGTTATAAATGTTACATTGATGATCCCCTAGTGTTTTGTTCCTCCACTTTCGGTTTGGATGATTTTGAGAAAAGTTAGGACAAATTGGGGTTTTCGGTATAAATGGAGGTTTTGATGGTTGATGTTTGGGGAACAATTCTAAATGGTTAAATGTGGTTATTGATGGTTGGAAACTTATGGATCTAGGTTTTTGGATGTTTTGGCTTGAGGATTCAAGTTTCTTCAAAGGAGCTTACGTTTGGGGAAAAATCTAGATTTAGCCTAAATCTAGCAAGGTGAGTTCAAGTTGATTTGTGAAAACTTTGTACATGCCAAAAATGTTACTTTTCAAGTATTTGTGTGTTTTACTTAAAATTATCAATTCTTGGGTCATTATAAAGTTTGTAAAACACCCATATTTGGGATTTTTGGATTTTTGGATGTGTGGAAATCATAAATATGTCCTTAAATGATTTATTGCTCAATGAAGCATATTCAATGGTTTAATCATGTTGATATAGTTGATTTTATAAACCATTTGGGAAAATGCACATTTTAGTGTCATGAGTCATTTTGAGAATTATAAGAGTATGAGTCCTTTTTGGGAAACCCATTTGTATTAATCCGTGACGAGTTTTGGATTAATGGCGATTTTGTGGTATATGTTTACCTAAACAATGTTTAAATGCATTTCATATTTTGAGGACCATTATTTATGGGTCAAATGGATTTTGAGCATTTCGCTCGGTTTTGGCTTTAAGGAAGTCTTGGGGACATTTTGTCCGGTTTTGATGGCTCAATGGGAGTCTTATTTATGGGTTGCATATTATTGCACGTTATTGATATTTACATGCTCGGGTGCTTTATTCATTTCGGGATGGGCATGTTATTATAGACTGTGTTGCATTGGAACCATAGGCACGTAAGTCAGTCTTTGTTGGATGGTCTATTTCTTTGTGCACAAGGAATGGACTATTGGAACGCATGGTTATATGCGTTAGGCCGTTGGGGCCACTAGCGAGTAGGCAATGGGGGACATTGAAGTCCTTGAGGTGTAACTCGTCTAGACTGGATATGTAATGTGGTCCCATAAGTCCTTAAGGTGTAACTCGACGGAGTAGGCAATAAAGGCATGGGGAAAGGTTTGAGGTTGTAATGTGTTTATGGCATGGGAACTAGGACCGGGACTTGAGGTGTAATACAGTAACATCATAAGTGACCTAACTTTGTGTGTCCGTCACTTTCGATGGAATCGGGTCTCCCCCGTCACCGAAAGGTGTGGTTTTTGAGTATAAGCTTTTATCCATATTTTCGGTGACGCATTTTATTTATATGAAATGTTTTCATGGTTTATTGGTGGACTTCTACGCCTCGTCCTTATTGGATGTTTTGAATATTGGAGTTTTATTCACGTTTATAATTACTTGGGATATTTAACGTCAAAGCACGTTTTGAGTGAGTTGGGATTGTAATTCATTTTTGAAAACGCTCTATACATTTTGGGAACTTTCCTCATAGATTTTGTGTGCGTTGAAAAATGAGTCGTTTGTATTCTTTCATAAACCCTTTCTGGAAATCATGATTTATGTCACAAACTTTCATTCAACGAATTATATAAATCATGCTATAAACTCTTGAACTCACTTGGCGTTAGCCTAACCTTTTCATTTGTCGCCATGTGCAACAGGTTCATGTTGGGAGTAGTTGTTGGTTCCCGTTTTGCTTATACAAGATTATCAGATCAATTAGTTCGAGTTTATGTTTGATGCGGAAGCGTATTTGAAGAACTAACAGATATGTTTGATAGATTTAGAACACACAATATAAAGAAACGATGATCAGAATATGATATCTCAATGTTTACTGAGTTTCAATATATATAGCAAGAACAGATTTAAGAACAGTGAGTATGCAAAGCTTTAAGTAGATATGACTCTCGATGTGCATAAGCTATGTGTTCTTGTGTTGATTTTAACTATGTATTTTCCGATTAGGAAGAACTCAACATGAGTCTTCCTTTTATACTATTACAAGGGGACCATAAAGTATAAGCTGCTGTTAGAACGGATGGCATGAACAGTAGAACGGATGGCATGAACAGTTATACGTGCTGTATTGCATTTAATGGCACAGACGTCTATGTTGTACTGAGCCCTATTGAGTCCACTCAGAGTTTGACACGTGTTGAAGTTGGACAGGGCATGCTATCATGCAAGTTGATGAACAGGTCCTAGTAGCAAGATATTTCTTCAACAGTGGCAAGATATTATAAATATCTTCCAAGTCTTCAGTCTGAACCATAGAGGCTCTGTAAAGGGTTACAGAGGTTCTGTGGGTGGTTCCTTGGTGAGCATTCTTCTGTAGATCCTTCTTTGGTCCTTTGTGAGTAGTCTTCACTGGGTTCCTTGTCTTTTGATGTTGTCCGCAGAGGCTCTGTTAATGGTAACAGAGGTTCTGCGGTTTGGTCTTCTGAATGAGTCCTTCTGTAGTTTCTTCGGTCTTTGATTACTCTTGATCAAACTTCATTTGATTCTTCTGAGATGCCCGACAGAGCTTCTGTTGCACTCAGCAGAACTTCTGTGGAAGTTCTTCTGTACTTAGCCATTTTTCAATACTTCTAATTTTTCAGAATATTGGAGCTAACAATCTCACCCTAAGTATTGAAAAATAAAAGGTTGAATTTATGCATTTTATCTTAAGTAATAAAAAGAGGTTAAACAATACCTCATAAGATTATTTATTTCATTTGGAATTTATGCCTGAGGCATTTACATTTGAGTACATTAAATGAACAGAAATAAACGTTGACAGAGGTTCTTTGAATAGACTCAGATTTTTGCATTTGGGAAGTCGTCGAACTTTCTGTTGTCTTTTCCTACTTCCTTGAGTTCTTCATAGAATTTGAGGCAGAGATTTCTTAAGCCTAGTGTAGCATCAATCTCTTTGATCATCATCAGAGCAGATTCTTCGTCCATAAGCTCTGTTGCTTTGTTCTCCTCTAGTAATTTTCTGAACTTGTTCAGAGTATGGGTTGTGTACTTCTGACAGTCCATTGTCACAAACAGTTTAAGTTTATCAGCAGGATTCTTGAATACTAACCCATACCTTGGAGTTTTGATGATAGAATTGGGTATGGCATTGGGTGGGCAGAAATCCTCTGGTGGTCTGATACTTAGAGTAGTCATGCCTAGATCGATTGCTAGTTGAAAGTCGAGCATGCTGTAGATTAGGAGCTTTTCACGCATCGCCTTTCTGAGAACTCGATAAGACCTTTGGTGGCAGTCGTCATTGAAGTTGTCTTTCGTCCATTGCAGAAGGTCAGGTAAGTCATAGGGATTGAGGTTTCGGATATCAGCATCAGAGAATTGATTCTCTGATCTGTCAGACCTTTTGACTTTCCAGATTGTATACATCGTATGAGGATAAGTTCTCATTTTAGATTATTTACAATAGATTACCTTCTTTATTTTGTGAATGGAGTAAACTTGGTTGACCGGTTTTGACTTTGTAGAGGTGAAGATGGCATCGAATTCCTTTCTGAGCTTCTGATCTCGGATATGAGCTGGCAGATCGCTCTGGAAGTGTTGTCTGTAGAGATAACTGTAAACTTGCTCTTTCATTTGTTCAATGGTTGGAGTAGTTCTTGGAATTGGTCTCCTTAGCTCATCCATTTGTCGAGTGATGTCTGCTACTTTACCTTTTGTTACCTTAGCTGTGGGATCCAGGGTTGGGTTTTCTGACAGAGGATTCAAGTTGAATGCCCAGTCTTCCTCTTCGGGTTTAGGAGTGACGAAGGCATTAAAGGCACCTTTCATCAACTTCTTTGTAGCAACTGGCATCTTCTTCTTTGGCTCTTCTTCTGTCATTATTCCCTTGCCTTTATCTTTTGGTTTTGAGGTTTCAGAGGTTGGATTTTGGATTTGTGTGGGTGGAACCTTTGTAGATTTGACAGTTGGAGGTTATGTGGGTTTTGGGGTTGGATGCTCTGATGTTTTGGTTGTTGCCTCTGAAGGTTTTGATACTTCGGGTTGTGAGGACTCTGTTGGTGAAGAGTTTTCGGGTCTTGGAGGTGGGATGTCAAAACGCTTTGCTGATTGAAAAGCAGATACAAATTCCATTCTGCGAAGAATGAACTCTGCAGTGCGTTTTGGTCTTTGGGGTTTTCGAGCTATGGATTTGACTCTAGTTTTGCGCGGGATTGGTTGTGAGGTTGGTGTTGATTCTTTGGGTGAGGGTGGAGTTTGTTCTGAGGAAAAGGATGCAAGAGTGATTACCTTAGGTTTTGTGGTTGGTGCATCCTCTGCTGAGATAGAGGTGTTTTGCCTCTGTTGTGTTCCCTTCTGGGTTTCTGTCGTAGAAGGTTCTGCAGTTTTCTCTGTAGTTTTTGCAGCAGCAGCCTCTGTTGTTTCCTTTGTTCTCTCCCCCTCAGGATGACCAGATGCTCCATCATCGGGATCATCCTGCCTTCTTTTAGCAGCAACTTCTGTTCTACAGGTTTCTTGAGCTGCTTGCCTTGCTGCATGTTTCTTCATTGTTTCAAGGTAGATTGCGATCAAAGTCTTGAAGGCTTTGGTCACACTTTTCTCGAACTCTGCATCAGTTGTTTTGGCAATGTTGGTGGCAGAGGCGATGGCAGCAGCAGCAGAAGTTTCTGTAGTTGACTTCATTTCTGCAAGGGCTGTTTTAACCTCTGTGGATAAGGTATCCACTTTGGTATTTAATCCTGTAAGCGCGCCTAAAATCGAATCTGTAAACGTCGTGAATGAGCTTTGCAACTTATTCAATGTTTGAGCTACAGAGGTTACAAAGACTTGGAACTCATCCTTCGTAACATGTTCCTATTGGGTAACCTCTGGAGGAACAACCCCTTCTCCAGAGTGAGTCCCTGCTCCTGGGACACCTTCTTTCACCCTTGTTTGTACGTTGGGGGTGGAAGGATTTCCATCTGATCTTTGAGAAGAAACATGAGTTTCTGTCTCTACAGAAGTTCTGTGAAGAACAGTGTCCAAATCCACTCCAGAGGTGGGTATCGGAATATTCTTCTGTTGACTTGGAGACTTGTCTAGAGTCTCTTCGTCTTGGTGCTCTCTACTTCTCTCTGAAAGAAGTTTTGGCCCTAAATTGTGCGTGTCAGAGGAAACGAATTCCTCTGTAGGGTTTTCTAGTGTGATTTGGGGCGATGAAATACGAACTATAGGTGAGTCTCTTCGAGGAGACTCCCTAGGAATGGATTCCCCTGTTTCTGTGGGCGCAGAAGTGGAAAGAGTGACTTCTGGCTGTTTGGTTTGGGTAGGGATCGAGTTGTGCGACTCTTTTTCAATAACTCCTTCTGCAACTAGACCTGTGGAGTTAGATGTGTGGGTTGCACTGGGAGGGGGTGAGGTATGTGTGCCTTCTGCAACATCGGCATCTTTTTCTTTTTCATTTTCTTTTCCTCCAGACGTTTCTACCCTATCCTCTAACCTATTTTCTGTAAATTTACCTATTTGGACCTCTTCTTCTGCAGTCTCTTGTCTTGGCATAAATGAATCAAGAACCTCTGTGAAGATTGGGGTTTGCAGAGGTGGAACTTGATCCTTTTTTATTCCCTCTGTAATTGATTGCAGAGGAGAAAATGGTTTCTTCTTCTTTGATTTCCTTTTCTTCGGTTTTGGTGCCCCCTCCTCTGTAGATTTTGACATCCTTTTTCTTTTGGAAGAGGGAGGGGCAGAGGGGTGTGCAGAGGGTGGAAAAGATGGTTCTGTAGGGGGTTGTTGGATAGGAGAAGCAGAGGCAAGTGGTTCCGCTGTAGGGGTCTTGGATTTCTTTCTCTTTTTCTTCTTCTTCTCTTTAGATCCCTCAGAAGACTTCCTTTTTGAAGGATAGAGGTCTTTCCTTATATTTCTGAAGTTCTTCTGGTTGGCCTTGTGTTTAGCCAACTTTATCTTCCATTCTTCCTCTGTAAGTCGCTATATTACACTAATTCCTATGGGCATTCCTATACGCGGGGGTGTTACAGAATTGGGTTCAGGAGTTCTGTAAACGCGTGTATACTCTAACTTAAGGGTTTTGTTCTTGGCATACTTCAGAAGCTTATATGACAGAGGTCTGCAGTGGGTGTAGCCATCTACGTGATCGGTGGGGATGTTTTTTTTCATTGGGAACTGTTTGGAAGTTGGCCCTTCCATTGGCCAGTTCTGCATCATCAGCAGTGGTTCGAACAGGACTCCCAATATCCTTTGGAATTGCAGAGGTGGTAGATACTTAGGATCGTTCTCTCTTGCCTTTTTGGTGTTGTTCTTTCTGTCGATCGTATTGATGATCTCCTGCAGCATGATGGTCGAGTAATCGAGTGGGAGATCGTAGTAGACCCCGTACATGATGGTTAAGATCTGAGGCGAGCTTTGGTCAATGTTGCCTATCTTCCCTGTCAGGCATCTGTTGAGGATCGAAAACAAGGTGTTCCACAAAGGTGGTAGTCTGCCTCTGCGGAAGTCATTTCTCTTCCTAAGGTGGGTGTTGTACCCAAGCATTTCTACAATGCGACATAGTTCGTCGTCTGTTGGTTGATTTGCATATTTCTTCAGTCCAAGAAGACCCCTTGTTGGTAGATTGAACTCTAGAGAAAACATTGTTCTATTGAATTTGAGTTCCAAATGTTAAGATTTGTCTGGCTTTGAGATGTACCCTTTGATAAGAGAATCATCTTTATCATGTCGACAACTTTTCCAAAATTGGTTCAAATACCTAACAGGTATTTTCTTTGGGGTTCTTGAGAGTAAAGGGAAGAGAATATGGTTTTCCATGATGTGTAGAAGAAGGGCATGGGCTTCGCCGAAAGCAGTTGGTGAGGGGACCAAGTAGCAGTTATTTGACTTTATGGGTAGTACCTTGTCAAAGTGTTCTTGAGCAATGAAGTTCTGGAGATGGGTGGTCGGAGTAAATTCTACTGAGTCGCCGGAATCTTCTTGTTCGGCGTTTTTGGCGAGATGGGGGTTTTCTGAATGTTCAGACTGAGCAGGGGAGTGTTCTTGAGAGTTCGCCAGAGAGTGTGCTGGGGTGATAGCTTGAGAAGATGAAGTCATTTGTAATGAGAATAAGATACTTGCAGGTTTTTGCAGGGTTTCGCCGGAGAAGAATGAGGGTTCGTAAAGATTTTATGAGAGGGTAAGCTTGGATTTTATAGGTTGGTAAAACGGTAGAATTCGAAAGGGTAAAAAAAATATATGGCAATGGATAAATATTTGGAATCCGTACTTGAGTTCGAACGACGGGTTCAACTTTCCATAGAAAACGTCCCAAGTACGCCCAATGAAAATGAGACACGTAGGCCATGTTAGAGGATGACAGGACGTCGTGCGCGGCCCATTAATGCTAGGCGCATGGGGTTGTTCTTAGCCACATGAATTTCACTCAGTAAAAGTAACCGTTACTGTTACAGAACCTCTGAGGTTTACAGAAGCCCTGTGAATTTTTTAAAAACTTGATGTTTATCCCTTTCTTATATATCTCTTGTTATCATGACTCTGTAGGTTCTTCTTTAACCAAAACATTTGTAAAGGCATTGGAGAGGATCGTTAGGATTTTAGTGAAGAATTTTTACTCAGAGGTTTTGTGGCTCTGTTGGAACTTGCAGAAGATCTATGAGGGAAAATTTCTCATAACTAAATTTCTATGAAACTTTGTGATCATCCAAGTTTTGATTTGTTTTAAGAGTTGTTTTTCGGACATATTTGAAAGTTGGTGTCCGAGAAAACTGTTATGGAAAAAGTTTTGTTCGAGAAGGTCATTGTGTGTGTGTTTGTGCGTATTCGGTTTTCGAGATGACATTCCAAAAGATCGATAGAGGTAAATTTGCGATCACAGAGCATATTTCTGGCAGAACCTCTGTTGAGCTCATCAGAGGCTCTATGACCTCAAGTTTCTCATAACTCAAATTGTATGAAACTTTTTGATCTTTTGATTTTTGAAATGTTATCTACAGTATCTTTAGGATATATTTGACAATTTGAGTCCTAGAAAACTGTTTTCAAAAACCTTTTGTACGAGAGACATACCTTTTGGTTCTTCTTTTCTCGGCAGTGATGTTTGACTTCTGTCGATAGATTCATCGACACTTTTCTTTGGCTCCTCCTTGAGAGATTAACCTCTGTCGATCATTTCAAGGTCCCTTTTGCTCCCCCTTGACCTATGCTTGGATCAAAATAGGATAAGCTTTGCATAGTACATAGGTCATGTTTACCAGAGGTTCTATAGGGGTCGTCAGAGGTTCTGAGCAGACCCACAGAAGCTCTGTGATTTCAAGAACTATTTAAGATTAAGAATTTACATACCGAAAGAAATCAATCAAAGCAATAAGTAAAGTAATAGAAATATATACTTATTCACATAAGATAAAGCTATACTTACAGAGGATTTTCACGTCATATTAATCATTCCTAACTTACCCACCAAGAAATTGAATCTTTTCTCGTCTAATGCTTTGGTGAATAAGTCCGCGAGTTGGTATTCTGTGGGCACGAAATGCATCTCGATTGTACCGTATTCAACATGATGTTTCAAGAAGTGGTACCTTATATCAATATGCTTGGTTTTTTAATGTTGCACAGGATTGGCAGGGATGGCAATGGCACTTTTGGAATCACAGAAGATGGGTATCTTGAATAGGATGTGGTCGTAGTCTTTTAGCTGAGTCTTCATCCACAGAACCTGAGAACAACAGCTAGCAGCAGCAATGTATCCAGCTTCTGCCTTAGATGTTGAGACACAATTCTGCTTCTTGGAGGTCCAACTGACTAGTTTACCACCTAGGAATTGACAACTCCCAGAGGTACTCTTTCTGTCGAGCATGCATCCTCCGTAGTCTGAATCTGTATAAGCTTTAAGACAAAAACCAGAGTTCTGTGGATACCAGAGACCGAGATTTTTGGTCCCCTATAGGTATCTAAAGATTCTCTTAACAGCATCATAATGTGATTTCTTAGGATTAGCTTGATAACGTGCACAAAGACATGTGGCATGCATAATGTCAAGTCTGCTAGCAGTTAAGTATAACAGAGATCCAATCATGCCTCTGTAGAGAGTGCATTCTATAGAGATGCCATCTGGATCTAAGAATAACTTATTTCCAGTGTCCATTGGAGTTTTCATGGCAGAGGTATCAGAGAGGCTATACTTGGAAAGAATGTCAGAGACATATTTGGCCTGATTTATAAAAATTCCCTCTGATGATTGTTTGACTTGGAGTCCGAGGAAGAAAGTTAATTCTCCCATCATACTCATTTCAAACTCACCCTGCATGAGTTTTTCAAAACTTTTGCACTCTTCTGTATTAGTAGACCCAAAAATTATGTCGTCCACATAGATTTGTACAAGCATTATTTCATTGTTTTTACGTTTATAGAATAAGGTAGTATCTGTTGTACCTCTGTCGTAGCCATTGACTAGAAGAAAGGCAGAAAGTCGTTCGTACCATGCTCTTGGAGCCTGTTTCAGTCTGTACAGAGCCTTTTCAAGGTAGTATACATGCCTTGGGAACTTTGAGCTTTCAAACCCTAGTGGCTGATTTACGTAAACCTCTTCTTGGATTTCACCGTTGAGAAAAGCTGATTTTACGTCCATCTGATAGACTTTAAAGCCTCTGTGGGCTGCGAAGGCTAAGAATATTCATATTGCTTCGAGCCGTGCGACAGGGGCAAAAGTCTCATCGTAGTCTATGCCTTCTTCTTGTCAATATCCCTTGGCCACTAACCGTGCTTTGTTTCTGATGACCACTCCATCTTCATCCTTCTTATTTCTGTAGACCCACTTTGTTCCAATGGCCTGTTTCCCCCGTGGCAGAGGTACTAGAGTCCAGACTTTTTTGCGCTCAAACTGCAGAAGCTCATCTTGCATGGCGTCTACCCAGTTTGGGTCGTCAAGGGCTTCAGAAATCTTCTTTGGCTCTATCATACTAATAAAGTTCATAAAGAAACAAAAATTAGCAGTGGCAGACCTTGTTTTTACCTTGTCAGAGGGTTCACCAATTATTTGGCTTGGAGGATGGCTTTTTGTCCACTGAGTTGTGCGTGGATGATGGTCACCAATGTCATCGAATTGTTCTTCAGAGGCTTCTTGTTGTTCTTCTTCTTCTGGTGTAGCCTCTATCATTGTGCGTGTCTTCGTAGTTGATCCTACAGTTTGCGGAATGATTGGTATGAGTGGTAGTGGAGTTTGTTCCTCTGAAGACGTATAGAGTTGGTCCTCTATATCCTCTGTAATTGGTTCTTCTGTGGATTGTGGAGTTTGTTCTTCAACAGCTTCTGTGGTCGTTTTCCTTTGTGTTTCATCTGCTGTAGATTCTCCCTCATCATTTGCATCTATAGCATTTACAGAAGAAGATGAAGCATTATTTGGACCAGTTAGAGTCATACCTGTAGGATTTTGACCGACAGAAGATGGTTCTGCGAAAGCTCTGATGGTTCCAACAGAGGGATCAATGTCGTCATGGAACATCTCTAAAAATAAAATATTTTAGTCTTCTTTCGTTTGCGAGATGTCAGAGGATTCCCCTTTAAGTCCGAGTTCTGAACTGATTTGTTCAGAAGTCTTTTGGAAAGAATCATCAAAAGAAACATTGATTCTTTCTACGATCTTGCGAGACTTTGTAAGGTATACTCTGTAGGCTTTGGAAGTGGCAGAGTATCCAATGAATTTTCCTTCGTCAGCTTTTACCTCAAACTTTCCTCTGGAATCTTTGTCGTTTAAAACAAAGCATTTACATCCAAACACATGGAAAAACTCGATGTTTGGCCGCCTTTTGTTGATCAGTTCGTAAGGAGTCTTGATGTGTCTTTTCACAATGGTTGAACGATTATGTGTATAACAAGCGGTAGAAATTGCTTCTGCCCAAAAGTTCATCGGTAATCCGCATGCTGATAGCATAGTTCTTGCAGACTCCATGAGCGTTCGATTTTTTCTTTCGACTACGCCGTTCTGCTGTGGAGTGCGTGCGGCAGAGAAGTTACGTGATATTCCTTCTGTAGAAAGATAGGCTTCAATGACAGATTTTTTAAATTTTGTGCCATTGTCACTTCTTAACTTTTGTATTCTGCATTCATAAAGAACTTGGATTCTTTTCATTAGATTAATCAAGATGATTGGAACATCTGATTTCTTTCGGACAAATTCAACCCAAGTGAATCGCGAATTAATGCTTTAATCAAGATGATTGGAACATTTGACTCTTCTGTCCAGACTTCTGAGCCTTCTTCAACACTTAGCATTTTCAGGTTGTTCTG
Organism: Saussurea involucrata; assembly: GCA_033807775.1. Lineage (NCBI taxonomy): Eukaryota > Viridiplantae > Streptophyta > Magnoliopsida > Asterales > Asteraceae > Saussurea > Saussurea involucrata. Next base: position 116,677,864 of record CM066319.1, read on the forward strand.
ACAATCTTCCAGATTTAAAAATCTCCCCGTTTAGTCAAACATACCTGATAAATGCTTTGATACTGAAGAGCAGGAACAAACTTCAACATTAACAGATTTCTGATGCCAATCCTTATATCAATTTCTTCAATAATTTTCTCCATACTCTGCACATCCTTTTCGTTTTTATTCAATCTCTTCTTCACATTACCCCTGATGAATCTGAGTATTCCAGAACAATACTTGGGAATTTCACTTTCTCTAAAAAAGAATTTCACCTTCTGATAGTTTTTCATTATCAACCCCAACTCTGGCCATGTGCAAACAACTCCAACTTTAAGCACTTCAAGATGAGGATGAGTAAAATCTAGTGGTGGAAAGTATACACAATCCCTTTCCACAGCTAAGGAAATAAAGAAATCATGATAGGCATTCCATCCCAGTGCTCTGAACATGCCTTCTATGACTGCTGTTAAAGCCCATCTTTCCTTCGTATCTTTACTATGAAACTTCTTTTCCAACAAACTATACAATTCATAAAAGTCATGGAGATTCAGATTCTTGTAATATGCTTCTGTAAAGTGATATACGAATCCATCTTCTCTTATCACCTCAAATGCGATATACTCATGTTTGTTACACTGCCTTATAAATAATTCTCTGATCTTGGTAATTCTGAGTTCAAAGAAAACAACATCATGTGAGTTGGGTTTCCTTTAAATGAACATTTCTCGATTTCTCTGACATTCAACTGATCTGTCATGAAGAACATCCAAATATGTTGTATACTTGTATTGGTATAAATCTGGGAACTCAAATTACTAAAACAACTTATCCGGATCAACCCTTCTTCTTTCAGTTTGTTCGGGTGCCATATCCTATACGGTATTTAGAATATCTGAACTCTTTCCTCCTCCAATACTCAGAACTTCTTGGCCTTTGCTTTTCTTCCAGTACAGAATTCTTACTTCATATTTCAAAGGACACAAGAAATCCGTAACCAAGATCTTCTTAGGATTTACATCCATCCGATAAGCTCCCATACAACTTCTGACATATTTTCTGAAATCAATTCTTTGCCTGATTCGTTTCACATACCTTTTCTTAACTTCAATCAATGTAGTCTCCAAAGGATCAAAATGACTCATATGTTCCAGGTATCTTTCTAAAGTAGCATCTAGTACTTGGAAACATCTTAAATTCTGAACTGAATTAGATCTTTGCTATTTTCAAACAAGAAACCATCGTCACACTAACTTATGATAAAACCTTCATATAAGATCTTTCTAGCTGAAGCCATGATTTCCACATTTGTTATAGGCAAACAGATTTACTATCTTTTGAACTTCAATCCCAACTGCAATTCAAAAGCAGATAAGTTTTTGACATATATACTCAACAATCTTCTGAACTCCATTTCAACCCATGTCAATTCAGTAGCCTCAAAAAAATTAATCAAAAACATCTGATCACACTACATCAACCTTGGAAAATCAAAACTTGTTGTATTACAGGTTATTCCTCCTTCTTTCTGAACTGTGACTTCCACAAACTTGATTTCTGCAAACTCTTTGCTGTCAAAACCTAACACATTCAGAATTTTCTTGTTCACATACAGTACCTCATCTGACTTTCTGAATCTTGTCAGTGCTTCACTATACATCATCTGCTCTGTAACGACCCGGAGTCCCAAACATACAACAAATAACATATATTGCATAACATCGTTACATAACAAAAGATACATCATATCACAAGTAAGGTCCCTTAGTCTTTACAACCAAAATAAGATATTTCGTTACAAACTTTTTGCTAAATACATACATGATATCCAATAATGAAACTATAACTGCAAAACACGTCTTAGTCTTCATAACATAAGTCTTCACAAAAGCTAGCCACTGATTATCCTTGTTACTTGCTCTTACCTGATCCACGCCCTAGAATACATATTTTTAAAACAAAATGAGGGTTAGACCTAGTGGTCTAAGTGAGAAAATCCCTGTCAGTTTAAAATCATTTGTACAGATACCATATACATAACACCAATATAAATACCAATTTGGACTCATGCATTGTGTACTTTTCTGTCTCATTTCCATGGCCATATTAGATGGTTGCGAGCCAACTAATAATATACTCCGCTGTACTAAAATACAGCCAACACCGCTGTCCCTCCGTACAGCCAACTCCACCGGTCCTAAGCTCGGCCAACGTGCTCTCGTGTAGGGTAATACTTGTATAAATATAATATACAGTTTAATATATCATACTTTATACTTATGGACATAATTACACCAATTATCACATTGTCAATCCACATATATGTATTCCAGTTTGAAAACATTTTAAAGTAAAACTCACCTGATTGCTTATTAAAACGCTTTCAAGCTTTTCCCAACAGATTCAGCTTTCACTCCAAATTCACAGAATCTGAAACAATTAGATATAAATATCCCTCTACCATATGGAACACATAATACTTACTAAACCTAAGAACTCTAGATAAACCTATCTAACTCTTATCCTCCAATGTTTACCCCAAACCTGAACTAATATCCAGTCCTTATTCATATCCTATTCAAGAGTCGACAAAACACAAAGCCACCAGATACTCAATGTATCTGAATCCCAAAAATGACCAAACAGCTAAAGTTTCCGGATACCACAAAACAATCCGGACAACACAACTTTCCGGGCAACCTATACATTCCGGACAACACAACTTTCCGGACAACCTATGCAATCCGGAGAACACAACTTTCCGGACAGTATAAACAATCCGGACGACATCCGGAAACCAAAGCATTCCGGACACTATCCGGTAACTAATTCATTCGGAAACTATAGAAAAGAGGAACTTACCGGTTATTTGACTCGTCCGGACACTAGCATGAAGACTACCGGATACAACCAAAGAAACTACCGGACACATTCAAATTGTGTCCGGAAACCTCTGTCGGTTTACCCTATTTTAACCCAGAATCAACATATTTTTATACCATACGTGAAATCAGTGATTCTATTCCGATAGGAACTATCTACTAGCAATTACAAACATAAAATACAAAGCAACATACCTCAATTTCACTTCCAAGTAGACCAATTTGAAGTCCTAGCCAAATAACCAATCCTTCTTCTTCTTCTTGTCTCAAAAAACACACACTTAAACACACACACACACACACACTCACTTTCTGGATATTTTCTGTTTTGTGATAATATCTGAATTCTTAAGGATAATATTAAACCAAATTTACCATTTTAGACCTTGCACTATTCAATAAAGACCCAAACACCCCTAAACTTATAAATTTACCCAAACTTACTGTTAGGTCTTGATCTTCATACAATCCAAGATATGGTAACAAGAAGATGTAGAAGCTTTATTAGAAAAGTAAATCTAATCTAGAGAGAACACAATGTGATTAGAGAGCTACATCTTGAATTATGAAAACTTGTTATTACAAACTACATTACATGTCCTATTTATAGTCTACATCTCTTGTTACAACAGTTAAGCATAAGCCCTTTAACACAGCTATTGCTTTACAAAACTTTCTAATATAAAGGACAACTTCAGTGTCCTAACATTCTCCGCCTAAAGTTTTGGAAAGCAAATCATCTTCAAATCTTTAGCTCCTCTCCCCCTTGATTTTCTTAAAAACTTAAGCGGTGCTTCCTTCAAATGTAGGCTCGGCTCCCCCTTGAAGGTAGCTCTTACTCATCATATTTACTCATCAGATTCAATGTACTCCATAATCGCGACTAAGTGCACTAAAATCATCTTCAAAGAGTATGCATCTTAGTGTAAAACAGAGAATTCGTTGTTGGACCACAAGTTGAGTAAGAATTCGACTTAAGAGCTAGGTTCAAATTTGCTCGAAGGAGGAACAATAAAAAGCACACGCTACTTGGTAGGGATGAGACGACCCAAGCAAATAACATTGTTCAGCAACTGTAGAGAAATACTCATCATCAAAATCGTTGTAGCTTCTGTTGTCTCTTCCGACTTTTCTGATCTCTTTGTAGAATCTGATACAGAGTTCTCTTAGGCGGATTGTTGCGTCAATCTCTCTCATGATAGTATCTGCAGCATCTTTATTCATTTTCTTTGAACCTCTGTATTTCACAAGGCTTGCTCTGAACTTGTTCAGAGTACTTGTTGCGTACTTCTGACAGTCCATGCATACAAATAGTTTAGTTTCGCCTTGAGGGTTTTGAAATACTAACCCAAATCGTGGTTCTGTGATGATTGAGTTAGGTACGGCGTCCGGTGGGCAGCGATCCTCTGGTGGTCGTAAATCCAGATGCTTGAGACCAAGATCCTTTCCCAGCTGGAAATCTATCATGCTGTAGAGCAGAAGCTTTTCCCTCATCGCTTTTCTCAACACTTGATAGGCTCTGGTGTTTGCCTCTGTGTTGTAGTTGTCCTTTGTCCATTGCAGAAGGTCAGGTAGATCATAAGGATTGATATTTCTTAAATCAGCATCAGCGAAGGTAGTTTCTGAATTGTCTTCTCTTCTGACTTTGTAAAGATTGTACCTGACCCTTTGATAGGTTCTTGTGAAGGAAAATTTGCAGAAGATTACCTTTTTGATCTTGTGGATTGAGAAGACATCTGCTTTGGTTCTTGGCTTTGTCCTTGTGAAGATGTTCTCAAATTCTTCTCTGATCCTTGGATCTGTCACATGATATGTTGGATAATTGGTCTGAAAGGATTGTTTATAGAGGTATTTGTATACCACTTCTTCCATTTCTTCATATGGTGGACCTGGTTGTGGTACTTGTCTTCTGAGACTCTCCATCTGTTGAACAACTTCTGCGGCTCTACCAGTTAGAGGAATGTCTGACAGAGGCTTCAATCCATGTGCCCAGTCAACTTCTTCAGGCTTTGGGGTTTTAAAGGCATCAAACGCACTCTTCGTTAGTTTCTCTGTTGGCTTTGGCAATGTTTTCTTCTTAGGCTCTTCTGTCAGTATTCCTTTGCCCTTATCTTTGGCTTTTGGCGGGGCAGAAACTGTTGCTTCTGTAAGTTTGGAGGTTGGCACTTCTGTTGGCTTGATGGGGGTTGCCTCTGTGGGTTTTGACATTTGTGATTTAGAGGACTTTTGTGGCGATGGTTCTGTTGGCTTGAGTTTCTCTGTAACCTCTGTTGGAGGTTGTTTGTTGACTTCTTCTGTGAGCTCAGTTTCTGTTGATGAAGTATTGACATCGAATCTTCTTGCCATTTTGAAAGCTAAAGTGAACCTGTGCCTTTCTTCTTCTCTCTGCGCCATACGATCACTCATTGTTGTGTGCATCCTTTTCAGAACGTCAGAAGCAGAGGTCGTTGCTCTTTTTGGTTTGGTGGCAATCTACTTTCTTCTCGGTATGGTTTGGGGTGTTTCCACAGAGGTGGGTGTTTTCTCTGTGGTTTGTTCATCTGTTTCTTCCAAAATGATTACCTCAGGGGTGGTTGTTGCCTCTGTGGTTTTCTTATCTGCTACTGGAGTTTTGGTTTCGTCAGGAGATGATTCCACAGAGATGGGTGTTGTCTCTGTTGTCTTTTGGGTTTGTTGTTGGGTTTGATCTGGAGGGTCTTGGTTGATAGGTTCTGCTGCGATTGGTGGACTTTGTATTCCTCTGCTCGTAGCTTTCTCTCTTAGATTCTCCCCCTCAGGATTATCTGATGGACCAGGTTGGTCATCATCAGAATCATCCTGACTTTTACCAGAAGTACCCTCTGCTCTGCAAGAAGTGTTGGGCTTCTTCGGTAATTCAGCTCCTGCTGCCATCAACTTTTCACAGACATCATCGCAGAGGCCAATCAATGTCGCAAGCTCTGCTTCTGTTTTGAAACGCATTCTACCGACACTCTTTCTGAAATCCTTGACATAGTTGGCATTTGCAGTTGTGAAGGAGACAATGACTTCTGTGACCTGGTTAATGACGTTCTGTCCGAGCTCTGTAAGCTGTGCTCTGGTCATATAGTCTTTTGGTTGCATCATTGTCGTGTTGCGTATTGCCTCTGCTTGGACTTGTGATAAGGCATTATGTAAGTCTGCAGGAGTAATGCCCTCTGCTCTGTTTGATTGCGTATTCATTTGTTCAAGGAAATTTTTTACAGAGTCCCTGAAAGCAGAAGTTGCAGTTGTTCCGAATTCCTGAGCTGCAGAAGTGGCTGTTGCTTTGGCAGTAGTTTCGGCAGAAGACTTCATCTCTGAGATGGCGGTTTTTACCTCTGTGGACAGATTGTCCATTTTGGTGTTCAGATTCAGGATAGCCGTAGATGTTGTCTCTGTAAAGGATTTGAAAGAGCTTTGCAACTCTTTCATTGTTTGGTTCACAGAGGTGACAAGGGTTTGGAACTAATCCCTTGATACTTGTGTTCCTTGTGTAATCTCTGGAGGAACACATTCGTCTCCAGAGTGAGTCCCTGTTCCTGGGACACCTTCGTTCACCCTTGTTTGTACGATGGGGGTGGAAGGATTTCCTTCTGATCCTCGAGAAGAAACCTGAGTTTCGATCTCTACAGAAGTTCTGTGAAGAACAGTGTCCAAATCACTCCAGAGGTGGTTATTGGAATGTCCTTCTGTTGACTGGGAGACTTGTCTAGAGTCTCTTCGTCTCTGTGCTCACTACTTTTCTCTGAAAGAAGTTTTGGTCCTAATGTGTGCGTGGCAGAGGAAACGAATTCCTCTGTAGGGTGTTCTAGGGTGATCTGGGGCGACTGATCACGAACAATAGGTGAGTCTCTTTGAGGAGACTCCCTAGGAATGGATTCCCCGGTTTCTGTGGGCACAGAGGTTGAAAGAGTAACCTCTGGCTGGATGGGTTGGGTTAGGATCGAGCTGTGCGGCTCTTTTTCAATAACTCCTTCTGCAGCTAGACCTGCGGAGTTAGAAATGTGGGTTGCACTGGGAGTTGGTTTTGGTTGTGTGCCTCTATTTATCCAGACATCTTTTCTTGCTTCTTCCTCTGTTAAGCATCCAAGCACTACATCATTGTCTATCATTTCATCCTCTGTAGCTATCCTACGGCTTGGTGCTTCTTCCCTAGGTTATGTTGAAGTTCCTTGCTCTGGTCGTAAGAAGTCATACATTTGATGAGATCCAAATAATCTCATGACATGTGGATGATAAAGACCTTTACGTATCCAGACAGCTTCTTCTTCATCTGAATTTGTCTCTAAGATCTCTATTCCTGTCTCTATTGTTGCTAATCCCTCTTTTTGTACAACTTCGGCCCCTTTCTCTTTTTCTTCTTCCATCATATTCTCAGAAGCCTCTGTAATTTCACCTCTGTTCCACTCAGCTTCTGTTTGTTCTATTTCTTCTGAAGCTGGGTTTGGACTTCTTCTGTGGACGTCCAATCCTTGAATGAAAGGGTTTTGTAAGATAACAGGGGTGTTGGCTGGTTGATATTTGGGTGTTGTGTCATCTTCTTGCAGATGTGTGTCAATGCCAGAAATGAAGAAATCTTGTTCTTCTGTAGAGTGGTGGTCGAGAGGTTGTGCCGTCCACCCTGCTGTATTTAGGGTGTTGGCAATGTCAGGGTTCTGTAAGAAGTCGTTCAGATCTCCTTGGTGAGCAAATCTATCTGGAGATTGATAGGGTGATTGATACTTTTCTGTAGCCATTTCTTCTTCTGCAACTTCTTATTCAGCAGTTTCCTCTTCTGCAATGGTAACCAGCTTTGCAAGTGATTTACCATGCTTCTTTTTGGTTTTCCTCCTCTTAGGATTTGGTGCCCCTTCCTCTGTTGATTTCGATCTTCTTTTCTTCTTCATTTTTGGGGAAGAGGGAGGAGCAGAGGAGCCAATTTCTGTGGCATGAGGAGGTGAAGGTTGATCTTCTGCAGCGCTTGTTGAGGTGCCTTCTGCAGTTTTTCTCTTCTTAGCTTTTGGAGTAGATGCAGAGGTTCTTGATGAAGACTTCTTTCCCATAAGTTCTGCACGTTTGGCTATAAAGCTGAGTTGAATAGCCATGTGCTTTGCTAACTTCTGATCCTTTTCTTCTTGAGTGGAAAGAGGTTTTTCTATCATTGTTCCTAGGGGGACACCTAAACGCGGGGGTGTCATAGGACTCGGTTTAGGAGTTCTATGATCGTGTATATACTCTTTCTTAAGGGATTTATTCGATGCGTAGCGCAGAAGCTTCTTTGACAGAGGTCTGCAGTGTGAGTAGCCATCAGTATGATCAGTGGGGGTATTCTTGTTCATCGGGAACTGTTTGGTAGTTGGTCCTTCCATTGGCCAGTTTTGGATTAGCAGTAGAGGTTCGAACAGTACTCCCAATATTCTTTGGAATTGCAGAGGTGGTAGAAAGTTGGGATCGTTCTCTTTGACCCTTCTCGTGTTGTTCTTTCTGTCGATGGTGTTTATGATCTCTTGCATCATTATGGTCGCATAATCTAGTGGAAGATCATAGTAAACCCCATACATGATGCTCAAGATTTGATGTGAGCTCTGGTCAATACTCCCTATTTTCCCTGTTAGGCATATGTTAAGAATATAGAACAAAGTGTTCCACAGAGGTGGTAATCTTCCTCTGCGAAAGTCATTTCTCTTCCGTAGTTGGGTGTTGTACCCAAGCATTTCTACGAAGCGACAGAGCTCTTCGTCTGTTCGTTGCTCTGCATAACTCTTCAATCCCAGAAGACCCCTTGTTGGTAGGTTGAATTCAAGTGAGAACATTGTTCTGTTGAACTTGATTTCAAGATGCTCAGATTTATCAGGTCTTGAAATGTACCCTTTGATAAGAGAATCGTCTTTATCAAATCGGCAGCTTTGTAGAAATTGGTTCAAATAACGGACTGGAATTTTGTTTGGGGTTCTTGAGAGTAGAGGGAAGAGGATATGATTTTCCATTATGTTCAGAAGAATAGCATGGGCTTCGCCGAAAGTAGTGGGTGAGGGGACCAAATAGCAGTTGTTGGATTTGATAGGAAGTATGGTTTCGAAGTGATATTTTGCTATGAAATTTTGCAAGTGTGTCGTCGGAGCAAATTCTGCTGAGTCTCCGGAATCTTGTTGTTCAATAGCTCTTGCAAGGTTGGGGTTTTCTGAATGTTCAGAATGGGCAGGAGAGTGTTCCGGTGAGTTTTCCGGAGAGAGTTCTTGGGAGATAGCTTTAGAAGATGAAGCCATTTTATTTTAAGAACAAGGTTTTTGCAAGCTTTTGCAGGGTTTCGCCGGAGAAGAAGATAAGAGTTTGTAAAAGGTTTTATGAGAGGGTAAGCTTGGTTTTTATAGGAGGGTAAAACGGTAGTATTCGAAAGAGTAAAATATATGGCAATGGATTAAAATTTGGAATCCGTACTCGAGTTTGAGCGACGGGTTCAACTTTCCAAATAAAAACGTTCCATGTACGCCCAATGAAAATGGGACACGTAGGCCTTGTCAGAATATGACAGGACGTCGTGCGCGGCCCATTAATGCTAGGCGCGTGAGGTTGTTTTTAGCCACATGAGTTTCACTCTCAGTAAAAGTAACCGTTATTACTTCAGAAATGCCCAGATAACAAAATGGCAGAACTTGTGTTTTACAGAATCTCTGTGATTTTGAAAATCTTGAGTTTTAACCTCTTCTCATATATCTCATTGTTGTCATGACTCTGAAGGTTCTTCTTTGAACGAAAACGTTTGTAACGACATTGGAGAGGATCAATAGGATTTTGTCAAGATATTTTACTCACAGAGGTTTTGTGGCTCTGATGGAACTTACAGAAGCTCTGTGAGAGCCAGCAGAAGCTCTATGAGAGAAAAAATCTTATAACTTGAATTCTATTAACTTTCTGATCATCCAATTTTTGATGTGTTAAGAGATGTTTTTCGCATATTATTGAAAGTTGGTGTCCGAGAAAACTATTTTGATAAACGTTTTGTTCGAGAAGGTCATGGTGTATGTTGTCGGTTTCCGAGATAACATTCCAAAAGATCGACAGAGGGTTAATTTGTGATCACAGAGCATATTTCCTGCAGAACCTCTGTTGAGCTCAGCAGAAGCTCTATGACCTTAAATTTCTCCTATTTCGAATTTTGTTAAACTTTTTGAACTTTTGATTTTTGAAATGTTATTCATAGTATATTTAGGACATATTTGACAATTCTTGTCCTAGAAAACTGTTTTCAAAAAACTTTTGTGCGAGAGACATACCTTTTGGTTCTTCTGTTCTCGGCAGTTTTGTCTTACTTCTGTCGATGGAGAATTATCGACATTCTTCTTTGGCTTTCCTTTGAAAGATTTACTTCTGTAGATCATTTCAGGGTCCCTTTTGCCCCCCCTTGATCTAATCACTTATGTATATCAAGAATATTCCTTTTGCTCCCCCTTGATCTATGCTTGGTTCAAAGAATGGTAAGATTTGTATTGAGCATAGATCATGTTTACCAGAGGTTCTGTAAGTGTTATCAGAAGATCTGAGAGGACCCACAGAGGTTCTGTAACCAAGAATTATTTTTGCACACAACAAAAAAATACATACAGAAACAAATTTATCAATGTAATAACTTAAATAATAATAGATATTTATACTTATTTACAGAAGATAAAGCTATACTTACAGAGGATTTTTACACCATGTTAATCATTCCTAACTTACCCACCAAGAAGTTGAATCTTTTCTCGTCTAGTGCTTTGGTGAATAAGTCAGCGAGTTGATATTCTGTGGGCACGAAATGCATTTCGATTGTACCGTATTCAACATGATGTTTCAAGAAATGATACCTTATATCGATTGCTTGGTTTTTGAGTGTTGCACAGGGTTGGCAGAGATAGCAATGGCACTTTTGGAATCACAGAAGATGGGTATTTTGAACAGGATGTGGCCGTAGTCTTTTAGCGGAGTCTTCATCCATAGAACATGAGAACAACAGCTAGCGGCAACAACGTATTCAGCTTCTGCAGTGGATGTGGAGACACAATTCTGCTTCTTGGAGGTCCAACTGACTAGTTTACCACCTAGGAATTGACAACTCCCAGAGGTACTCTTTCTGTCGAGCATGCATCCTCCATAGTCTGAATCTGTATAAGCTTTAAGACTAAAACCAGAGTTCTGTGGATACCAGAGACCAAGATTGTTGGTCCCCTTCAGGTATCTAAAGATTCTCTTTACAGCTTCATAATGTGATTTCTTTGGATTAGCTTGATAACGTGCACAAAGACATGTGGCATGCATAATGTCAGGTCTGCTTGCTGTTAAGTATAACAGAGATCCAATCATGCCTCTGTAGAGAGTACATTCTACAGAAATACCATTTGGATCTAAAAATAACTTATTTCCAGTGGCCAATGGAGTCTTCATTGCAGAGGTATCAGAGAGATTATATTTTAAAAGTATGTCAGAGACATATTTGGCTTGATTTATAAAAATTCCCTCTGAAGATTGTTTGACTTGAAGTCCGAGGAAGAATGTTAATTCTCCCATCATACTCATTTCAAACTCACTCTGCATGAGTTTTTCAAAAATTTTGCACTCTTCTGAATTTGTAGACCCAAAAATTATGTCATCTACGTATATTTGTACAAGCATTATCTCACTATTTTTGCGTTTATAGAATAAGGTAGTATCTGTTGTACCTCTGTTGTAGCCATTGACTAGAAGGAAGGTAGAAAGTCGTTCGTACCATGCTCTTGGAGCCTGTTTCAGTCCGTATAGAGCCTTTTCAAGGTAGTATACATGCCTTGGAAACTTTGAGCTTTCAAAACCTGGTGGCTGATTTACGTAAACCTCTTCTTGGATTTCACCGTTTAGAAAAGCTGATTTTACGTCCATCTGATAGACTTTAAAACCTCTGTGGGCTGCGAAGGCTAAGAATATTCTTATTGCTTCGAGCCGTGCGACAGGGGCAAAAGTCTCATCGTAGTCTATGCCTTCTTCTTGTCTATATCCTTTTGCTACTAATTTTGCTTTGTTTCTGACGACCACTCCATCTTCATCCTTCTTGTTTCTGTAGACCCATTTAGTCCCAATGGCCTGTTTCCCTCTTGGCAGACGTACTAAAGTCCATACTCTGTTACGCTCAAATTGCAGAAGTTCTTCTTGCATGGCGTCTACCCATTTTGGGTCATCTAGGGCTTCAGAAATCTTCTTTGGTTCTATCACACTAATAAAATTTGTAAAGAAACAAAAATTAGCAGTGGCAGACCTTGTTTTTACTGAGTCAGAAGGTTCTCCAATATTTGGCTTGGAGTATGGCTTTTTGTCCACTAAGTTGTGCGTGGAAGATGATCATCAATGTCATTAAAACTTTCTTCAGAGGCTTCTTGTGTTTCTTCTTGTGTAGCCTCTGTTGTTCTTCGTGCCTTGGTAGTTGATTCTACCGTTTGTGGAATGATTGGTATGAGTGGTGGTGGAGTTTGTTCCTCTGAGGACGTATAGTCTTGGTCCTCGATCTCCTCTGTAATTGGTTCTTCTGTGGTTTGTGCAGCTTCTGTGGTCGTTTTTCTTGATGTTTCATCTTCTGCACTTTCTTCTGCTTCGGCAATTGCATCTGTAGTATTTATAGAAGAAGATGAAGCATTATTTGGACCAGTTAGAGTCATACCTGTAGGATTTTGTCCGACAGAGGATGGTTCTTCAGAAACTCTGATGGTTCCGACAGAAGGATCAATGTCATTGTGGAACATCTCCAAAAATAGAAGATCCAAATCTTCTTTTGTTCTTGAGATGTCAGAGGATTTCCCTTTAATTCCGAGTTCTGAACTTATTTGCTCAGAAGTCATTTGGAATGAATCATCAAAAGAAACATTGATGCTTTCTACAATCTTGTGAGACTTTGTAAGGAATGTTCTGTAGGCTTTGGAAGTGGCAGAGTATCCAATGAATTTGCCTTCATCAGCTTTTACATCAAACTTTCCTCTAGAATCTCTGTCGTTTAAGACAAAGCATTTGCATCCGAATACATGGAAAAATTTGATGTTTGGCCGCCTTTTGTTAAGCAATTCGTAAGGCGTCTTGAGGTGTCTTTTCACAACGGTTGAACGATTCTGAGTATAACACGCAGTAGAAATTGCTTCTGCCCAAAAGTTCATTGATAATCCGCATGCTGATAGCATAGTTCTTGCGGCTTCCACAAGTGTTCGATTCTTTCTTTCGACAACACCGTTCTGTTGTGGAGTGCGAGCTGCAGAGAAGTTCTGTGATATTCCTTCTGTGGAAAGATAGGCTTCAATGACAGAGTTTTTAAATTCTGTGCCATTGTCACTTCTCAACTTCTGTATTCTGCAATCATAAAGAACTTGGATTCTTTTCATTAGATTTATCAATACATTTGGAACATCTGATTTCTTTCTAACAAATTCAACCCATGTGAAACGTGAATACTCATCAATTAGGACAAGTATGTATTTCTTGCCACCTAGGCTCTGTATGGCAATGGGACCGCAGAGGTCGACATGAAGCATGTACAGAGGCCTAGTGCAAGACACGTCAGTTTTGCCTTTGTGGGAAGCCCTTCTGTGTTTTCCCATTTCATAGGACGAACACAAATGATCCTTATTGAATTTAACATTTGGCAAACCTTTAACTAGATTGAGTTTTACTAGTTTATCCAAGGTGTGAAAGTTTAAGTGACAGAACCTGTTGTGCCATAACCACGCTTCTTCACTTTTGCAGGCTACTAGGCAAACTTTGTCCTTGGATTTTGAAGTAAAATTCATTAGGTATAGATCACCTCTTCTTTCAGCTCGCAGAAGTTCCATTCCTGTGTTTTCACTCTGTAGAGAGCAGAAAGTTCTTTTGAATAACACATCGAATCCTGTATCACAGAGTTGACTTACGCTTAGTAGGTTGTGTTTGAGGCCATTCACATATGCAACTTTGTATACAGAGACATTTTCTTTCTGTATGACTCCATAGCCTTTGATGTGTCCCTTCATGTTGTCTCCAAAAGTTACAGATCCACCATCGTGTGTTTCTTTGTATGTGGATAGTAATCTTCTGTTGCCAGTCATGTGCCTTGAGCATCCGGAGTCAAGATACCAAATTGGCACATGTTGCTTCTGTAAGACAATCACAGAGATTTAGGTACCCATATCCACATGGGTCCAATATTGTTAGAATTTTTCAGGTTTGCCTTAGCATTCTTGAAATACATTTTATCTTTTGTAGAAGAATCAGATTGTTTCTCTTTTGGTTCTGACTTTCGAATTTCAGTGGTGAGAAAGCAATCTGGACTTGAGAAGTGTTTAATCAATTTAAACATAAGATCAAAACAATGACAGTATTGAATATGAGATGTGATTTGTTTGAACTTTTCATTGAATTCTTTGAACTGAGCCACAGAGACATTACACTCTTTCTTTACATTAGGTTTCCTATTACAAGAAGATCTATGAATACTAGAATGTTGTTTGCAAAAGTCTTGTTTAGTTCCTGCCTTCTGTGACTCTCTTCTGTGGTGAACATCTTTCTTCACTGTCACAGAGGAAAAATATTTGTTAGCTTCAGGCCATTTTCCCTTTTGTTGCCAAGTGGGATTCTCTTTGATTTTCCTTAAAGGTTTTGAAATTTTTAAGCTTTTTGGATTTTCAGAGGCCTTTTTCAGATTTTCAAGCTCTGTAGAGGTTTTGACTTGTATACATATTTTGAGAAAATCTGGATGGATAGGTATCTCTGTGATTTTCTCTTTTGGAGAAATTGTTCTGTTAAGAACTTCAGAGGAGAATTTGACATCCTCTGTGTCACAGTGAATTATCCCTGATTTGAAATCAGTCTCTGAGTCGTCAGAGGATGAATCGTCCTCATATGCAGAGGTTAAGTCATTTCTTTCGACAGAGGCTGGATTTTCTGAGTATGTATCATACGAGTTTTCTTCCTCTGTAGAAAAACTTTCGTAGATGGCAGAGGTTTCTGATGAGATCTCTTCAGCGAGTTTTTGATATATAGAAGATGTACAGAGATTTTCTAAAATATTTGATTTCAAAACTTCCAAAATTTCTTTTTCAATAGATTCTTCAAGTTTTTCTTCTGAAAAGATGGGTTTAAACTCAGTAGCTTCTTCTGACAATTTCTTTTCGACATTTATCATACAGACAAAATCGACCTTTGTTTGAGTCTCTGGTTTACCAAACTTAAAGATACCAATCTGATCTTGTGTTTTCAGATATTTCTTTGGTTTGATTTCTCTATTGACAGAGGTTGAAGATGATGAATCTGTGTTTTCAAACCACACATTGATCATCTTTGTATGTTTCCTCAAGTGAGGTTCTGCAGAGATTTTAACCCTTTTACTTACAGAGAGTATGTTTGGAAAGTTTGGTTTGTTAGTTTTTCCCAAAACAAATAGAGAGGACAGAGGTTTTAGTCGTTTATTTTCAACTCCTAAGGTAATATCACTATACCCTATACCTCGTCTTGCTATTTGAGAGTTTACCTTTTCATACACCTTCTTTGCATCTTTATAGTTTTTAATTAAAACTTCTCTTCTTAAAAGATCTTGCCAAAGTACCTCTCTTTCCTTTTGAAAGTATTCTTTGAGAGCTCTTATGTCTGTAGTTTCACTTCTTGAAACTGAAAGTTCTTTTGTTTTGATTTTTAAAGCATAGGTTAAATCAGAAATTTGCCTTTTTAAATGATCTATATTTTTGCTCCAATATTTTTCGACTTTTCCTTTTTCTTCAAAGATTTTGGCTTTTTCTTGAGTGAGAAGCCTTACTTCTCTCTCATTAAAGGTCAGCTTTTTCTGAATGCTTTCAATTATTTCCTTCAGTTCAATGTTAAGTTTAAATAAATCATCATCTACAGAATTAGTACTTGAGGTAGAGTTTGAAATGGATACCTCATTGTCAATGCCGGAGTCAACTTCTGCCATGCCACAGAACAGGGCATTTGTGGGAAATTCATCATCAGAGGTAGAGTCTGATTCGAAGTCTTCTTTGTTTGCCTCAGAATGCCCTTTGTTCGCCATTAGAGATTTTTGTGCGTAATACTCGGCCTTCTTTTTGTAAAAGGCTGAGTCCTTCTGTGGGCGATTTGGTCTACTTCTACATTCTTTTGCGAAATGACCTGGCTTGCCGCAGTTGAAACAACCTTGGGAGATGTTTCCAGTTCGGTCGTCAGACTTCTGTAGGTCTCCATCTTTATCTGTTCGGCATTCGTTTGCGTAATGACTGGGTTTACCACATTTGTAGCATTCTTGTGTGTGGCCTACCTTGTCATCTGATCTTTGTCGATCATTTCCTCTGTAGCTTCTGTCGCTCGACCTCTGTAGGTCATCATTTCTGTAGTCTGACCTCTGTCGGTCACTTGATTCTTCTCTTCTTCCATCATCTCTTCTGCCAAAAATCCTTTGGTTATTTCTAAACTCTCTTGTCAATAGAGCCATTGATTTAGCTAATGACGCAAGAGTTATCTCTTCCTCTATCAGCTCGTATTCTTCGCTATCAACCATTACCATCTTCTTTTTCTCCTTCTTTTTCTCCTCTGTAGTTCTCTCATTTCTTGGTCTGTCTGCAGCCTCTGTAGATTTACTAACCAATGCGTATGGCACAATGGTTAGTGTTTTAGCTTGAGCGATTTGAGGCTCTTGTGCAGCAAGTGTTCCATAGAGATCAGAGAGTGTCCAGGAGTCTAGATCTTGATTTGTTTGTAAAGACATAGACAACTGAAGCCACTCATCGTTCAGGCTCTTTAGAAACGTGATGTTATTTTCTTCCGTGGTTCTGTGAATACCAGACTTTTTGCATTTGTTTATGAGAGAGTTGAACCGGTCGTATGTTGTTTGCATAGATTCCGTTTTGCAGAGGCTCTGAAAGCATGATATTCATTTATGTATTGTGCCCTTCGGTTCTTCTGAGTTTTAGCACCCCCTTCCAACTGTCTTTCTAATTCTTTCCAGAGATCGTGCGCTGTTTCGCATGCATCTAAGGATTGAAAAAGTTCGTTGGGGATTGCCATGATCAATATTCTCTTTGTTTTCTGTGCAACTTCATCTTCTGCCTTATCTTCATTTGACCATTCTTCTCTTGGCTTAGGTTTTTGATGTTCAGGGATTTCAGCAGATTCAGCAGTAGCTGGTACACGTGGCATAGTTATCATCGGAACTGGAGGAGGATTGTAAAGATATTGTTTGAGAGTCTTTTCAGTACCCTCAAAGAAATGAACCATTCTTATCTTCCATTAAGGATACTCATCTCTAAGAAGAGTAGGAGGTTTGGTTAGTGAGCCAGCAGTGAAAAAGTTATTTCTATTTGTCATTTTGAGGAAAGGATAATCTGATGGAGGATTTCTAAGTATGAAGATCTGGAAGGTTTTCTGGGTACGATTAATATCTAGAAATATGGTGATGAAGAGAGAAAATAATTGTTAGATCTGAAGTTTTGTCAATAAACCAAGTGTTGAAGATCTGATAAGAAGGTTCAGAAGTTCTGAGAAGAAGAGTCAGAAGTTCTGAGAAGAAGAGTCAGAAGTTCTGAGAAGAAGAGTCAGAGATCTGAGAAAGAGAAGTCAGAAGTTCTGAGAAGCGTGATCAGAAGAATGTTCAGAAGTTCTGAACTACCTGTTCAGAACTTATGACGAGTTTCGTTACTTAGTAATGTGTAAACTAATTAGGACACGTGTTTTGTTCTTATTAGTCTTTCTTATTTGTACTGTAGCTTTAATATATCTGTTACAGTATAAATAGAGTGGTTAGCACTACGTTGCTAACTGATTGATTTTCCCATATTACTTGTATTCATTCCTTGTAATCTTTGAGGTTATCTCTCTCTTAGATCTGTAATTCTGTGCATCATTGAATACAATTGGGCTTGATCATACAATTTCTCAATTACTTCTTTCTATATTGCTGTCATGTGTGGTTTTTAGATTCAGGAGCTTCAAGACACATGACAGGTCAGAAGTCTTTTCTATCAAACTTCACAGAAAAGGCTGGAGGAGCAGTAAACTTTGGAAACAATAGCAAAGGTCAAGTCAAAGGTTATGGGGATTTAACTAAAGGGGATCTAACTATCCAAAAGGTTTTCTATGTTGAAGGATTACAACACAATCTTTTCAGCATAAGTCAGTTTCTAGACAGTCTTTGTCAAATTAAGTTTCAAATAACAGGTTGCATGATTCTAACTGAAAATGATGTCAAAGTCTTCTGGGCCAAAAGACATATGGACTTATTTGTAGTTAATTTTTCAAAATTGAAAACATTAAATACAGTTTGTCTTTTATCAAAATCAACTGCAAATGAATGCTGGCTTTGGCACAGAAGATGTTCTCATCTGAATTTCAAAGATCTTAATAATCTTGTTGCAAAACATTTGGTTAAAGGCTTACCAAAGCTTAAATTTGAAAAAGAATCATTATGCTCAGCTTGTGAAATGGGCAAGATGAAAAAGAGTTCTCACAAATTAAAAATGGACTCATCTTGCAAAGCACCATTAGAAATGATTCATACTGATCTTTGTGGTCCAATTTCAGTTCAATCGATGGGAGGAAAGAAATATATGCTTGTGATTGTTGATGAATTATCCAGATACACGTGGGTTGAGTTCCTAAGAGCTAAGTCAGAAGCTGCTACTACATTGATAAATTTTATCAAAAGGATTCAAGTTCTCTTACAACTTCAAGTTCAGAAAATCAGAAGTGATAATGGAACGGAGTTCAGAAATGAGACTCTTCAGAATTTTTTAGAAAGTTCTGGGATTTCTCACAATTTTTCTGCTGTCAGAACTCCTCAACAAAATGGTGTTGTTGAAAGGAAGAATAGAACTCTAGTTGAGGCTGCGAGAACAATGCTGGCTTATGCAAATCTTCCTACTTTCCTATGGGCTGAAGCAATTGCAACTGCTTGTTTTACACAAAATAGAACTTTAATCAATAAGAGATTAAATAAGACTGCTTATGAACTGATAAATAAAAGAAAACCATTAATCAAATTCTTTCATATTTTTGGTTGCAGATGCTATGTTCTCAGAGACAGAGAAAATCTTGCCAAATTCGATAAAAAGGCAGATGAAGGATACTTTGTGGGTTATTCTTTAACTTCCAAAGCATTCAGAATCTACAATAGAAGAACCAAGAGGATGATGGAGAGCATAAATGTAACTTTTGATGAAGCCAGAATGCGGACTTCTGAACAAGACAGTTCAGAACTCATGCTGAACAAGACAAAAATGACTTCTGATACAAATTCTAATCCTATTTGTTCAGAACTCAATTTACTGTTTAAGGATGCTTTTAGTGAACTAATTTCTGATTCTTATGCAGAATATGAAAACCCAAAGATGGTCAAAGAGATGAAAAATAAGACTCCAGAAATAGTTCAATCAACTGTAATTTCTGACAAAGGTCCATCAGAGGAGTGCCCAAATCTAATAAATACAAGTGGTGAAAACTCTGAACCTAGTAATCAGAATTCTGATTCTTGTACTCAGAACTCTGAACAAGTCAATCAGAACTCTGACTTCATTAATCAGAACTCAAACTTGGATGCAACTCCTACTCATACGTCAGAACAAGGTGACAGTTCAGAATTACGAGCAATCATTGATGAGAATGATGCAAACAACAATTATTCAGAGATTGATGTACTCCCTAGTGCTAATAAATGGACTAAAAATCACCCTATTCATCAAGTAATAGGTGATCCATTAGCAGGAGTAAAGACAAGATCAGCTACAGCAAATGAAGCAATGTTTGCTGGTTTCTTAAGTGTAATTGAACCAAAGAAAGCTAATGAAGCCCTAGAGGATCCAGACTGGATTTCAGCAATGCAAGAGGAATTGCTTCAATTTGAAAGAAATAAAGTTTGGAGACTCATTCCAAAGCCTGAAGGTAAATCTATAATTGGAACTAAATGGGTGTTCAGAAACAAAAAGGATGAATCAGGTGTTGTCATCAGAAACAAGGCAAGATTGGTTGCTAAGGGATACTGTCAACAAGAGGGAATTGATTATGATGAGACATTTGCACCAGTGGCAAGAATAGAGGCAATCAGAATATTTTTAGCCTATGCTGCACATAAAAACTTCAAGGTGTATCAAATGGATGTCAAATCAGCCTTTCTAAATGGCAAACTTAATGAAGAGGTGTATGTCCATCAACCTGAAGGTTTTGTTGATCCAGAATTCCCTGATCATGTTTATATTTTAGACAAAGCTTTATATGGTCTAAAACAAGCACCACGAGCCTGGTATGACACTCTTACTAAACACCTGTTAGGTTCAGGATTCAAGAAAGGTAAGATTGACACAACTTTGTTTTTAAAGAAACAGGGTAATGATTTGATTCTGATTCAGATTTATGTTGATGATATAATATTTGGTTCTACCAGTCCAGAATTATGTGATAATTTTTCAAAAATCATGTCATCTGAATTTGAAATGAGCATGATGGGTGAACTGAATTTTTTCCTTGGTCTTCAAGTCAAACAACTACCAAAAGGTATTTTCATAAATCAAGGAAAATATGTCAGAGATATTCTGAAAAAGTTCAAAATGTCTGATTGTGCTTCTATGAGAACACCTATGGCAACTAACATAAAGTTAGATGCTGATCTCAAAGGTGTTTCAGCAGATATCAACTTTATAGAGGCATGATTGGATCATTACTTTATTTAACTGCAAGTAGACCAGATATCATGTTTTCTACCTGTTTCTGTGCTAGATTTCAATCTAACCCGAAAGAATCACATATGTTGGCTGTCAAAAGGATTTTAAGATATCTCAAAGGAACACCTGATCTAGGTTTATGGTATCCAAAAGAAACTGACTTCAAATTGACTGCTTTCACTGATGCTGATCATGCAGGAAGTAGGTTGGACAGAAAGAGTACATCTGGTGCTTGTCACTTTTTGGGAGATAAAATAGTGAGTTGGGCATCAAAGAAACAGAACTGTGTATCCACTTCAACTGCTGAAGCAGAGTATGTTGCTGCTGCTGCTTCATGCTCTCAAACATTGTGGATGAGAACACAACTCATGGACTATGGATATCAGCTTAATAAGATTCCCATCTATTGTGACTCAGAAAGTGCAATTGCTATTACTCAGAACCCTGTTCAACATTCGAAGACTAAGCATATAGATGTGAGGTATCATTTTATAAAGGACTATGTGGAAAAAGGAACTATAGAGATGCACTTTGTGCATACAAAGTATCAATTGGCTGACTTGTTCACAAAGCCTCTTGATCACAAAAGGTTTTCTTTTCTCATATGTAAAATAGGAATGCTTAATCTGCCTAGTTGAAAATATTTTTTTTCTTAAAAATGCTAAATTTTTCTAAGTAAACTTGTCTGAGTAGTGTATTCAGAACTTCTGAGTCTTGAGTTCAGAACTTCTGAGTCTTGAGTTCAGAACTTCTGAGTATTGAGTTCAGAACTTCTGAGTCTTGAGTTCGGAACTTCTGAATCTTGAGTTCAGAACTTCTGAGTCTTGAGTTCAGAACTTCTGAGTCTTGAGATCAGAACCTCTGAATCTTAAGGTCAGAAATTCTGAGTCAATACTTCAGCAATCTAACTTTCAAAAATTTATTTTTGAGAAATACAAATAACTTCAACTGTATGGATTATGCTTCTTCGATTATCTTTTAATCTCATCTTTATGTATCATTAATACTCAAATGCATGCTCAAGTCAAGGGGGAGCATCAAAATTCTTTTGGAAATCATTTTGTGATGCTTAAAAGATTTGTTTTCATTTCTTATCTGTTCAAACCTCTTCTGAATAATCAAAATGTTTTATATTGGTCAGAAGTTGATTTTAAAAGACATTTTGGTTACAAGGCAAAATTCTTCTGAGTCATGGAATCAGAACATCTGTGCGTGTTATTCAGATCTTTGACTTGAGTCAAAATTCTATCCACTAACACGTGTCAGCTTCATATTTGTTTGACAATGCCACGTATTTCATTTAAATCCTTTGTGGTATTTCACATGTGTTGACTCCGTTATAACATTGATTTCGCTTTTCCGTTAAACCTTTCAACTTCGCGGATTTTAAATAGGTCTTAAAATCCCTATTTCAAATTTCTTTCAAATTCCAGAGCGAAACGTGAGATACGAATCAAATCCAGAGTTCTTTGAATCTGTTTTCTTCTTAAATCATGTCTGAAATACGAAGAAGTGGTCCAATTTCTCTACATTCTACAAAATCGATAATGGATTCATCCGATTCGGAAAACGATGAAGTACAAAATAGAGTTGCAGAGGAAGGGGCAATAAGAAATGATGAAGAAGATGAACAAATGGATGAATCTGAAGGAAATGCGGATGAGGTAAATGTTAATATTGAACATGATCAGAGTGCTGCAGGTTCTATTATGTCAGATAGATCTATTCTAGTGGAAAGAGTTGTTCCTGAGAGTGAATGGTTGAAATTATCTGAAAATAACTGTGTTATATTGTTTGAGGAAAGTCGTTTTAAGCCTGAACACAGAATTATCATGGAGTTATTCAAACATCATCCGTACAGAAAATGGTTTACAAGAAGTAAAAATGTGCCTGTTCAGTACATACAACAATGGTGGAAATATCTTAGGTTAGAAGATAATAAGTTTGTGTCTGAAATTGGAGGAGTGACATTTGTCTTATCTATCTCTGCACTAAGAGAAATGCTGAATCTACCAGAGAAAGATGATGTACAAAGAAGAACAGATTTTGAGGATTTACCCCTAACAGAGGAATTAATAGCAGAGTTCATGAAGTTGGGATACAATGAAGGATTGAGGACTCTCAGTTTGTTCAGAAGAAACAAATTACCACCTATTTGGGCTTGCTTCTTTCATGTGGTAAATAAATGTTTGTCAGGGAAAAATAGTTCTGCTGATCAAGGTTCTAAACAAATTTTTCAGATATTTCAAGGTTTAGTGAAGAATAGGCATTATGACTATACTTTAATACTTTGGGAAGATATGAAGAATACATTTGAGAAGAATCAGAAAGCAATTCAGAAGAAGACAAAGGATGCTCCACTGACATACATTCCCTACATAAGGTACTGGCAAATTGTTATTTGGTATGCCATGCAGGAAAACAGAACAATCTCAAGAAGAACAAATGAAGAGCATGGTCCTACATTTTATTTGGGTAAGATGACATCAGTAACAAGACTTGAAAACTATCCCAATCATAAACTATTGCCAAAATCACTTAGGAACTATATTCCAAGGGAGAGTGAGATTTTAAAAGCTTATTGCACCTCTATGGGAATTGAATTACCTCAAATCCCTGCCCAAGAGGACCAACCTGAGAAGAGAGGTGAGGGGTCTAGTCGAATTAGAGAGGGGGAGGATGTTCAGATGGGTGAACATTCTGAGAGACTTGAGGGGGAAAATTCTGAGAGCTTGGTTAGACTCAGTGAGGAAAAACAGAATGAGAGTGGTGAGGATGAGAGATTGTTAACAGAGGTTCAAACAGAAAGAGATGCCTCTGAACCAGCTAATCTTGACCAGGTAACCACACATGCTATTGGTTCACATCACTTGGTGTCCAATATTGAAACAAACACCATGGACCTAGTGGTGGATCTTGAACAACCCATCCATACCCACTCAGAAGCATTTCAACATGCTACTGTTTCACACAAATCCGGGGAACCATCCCAAACTCATTTGGAGGGAGGTGATAAATCCCAATTTATTTTTCAACACATTGAGTCTGAATATCACAGTCCTATTCATATTGAGCCTGAAATTCCTTTTGACACTTGCACAGATCAGGAATTTCGTACTCCTGAAACAACATTCATAGACATGCCTAATGTTGGGTGTCGAGGATTGGATGGAAGTCCTGGTGAGGTGAACATTACAAAAGCCTCATTCAAACGTGCATCTGTTGTACAAGATGACTGTGTGTTATCTACAGGCCATGAGCCCTCTGGGCACATGAAAACTGGACCATCTGTTGGTTCAGGTTCACTGTTAGAAACTTCTGAATTTGAAAAGATTCAGAAACAAAACAAGGAGATGGGGGAAAAAGTAGAAAATTTGGAGAAGAGGATGGAGGATCTGAATGATGAGGTATCAGATTTGAAAGGTGTGTTGGAGAAAAAGTTAATTTCTGTTGAAACCAAGGTAGATGATGTAAAGAAATCCTTGGATTCTCACAAAAAGGAGATCATGGATATAATGTCTGGTTTTCAAAAAGATATGTTAAAACAGATGCAAGGTATGCAGGAATCTATATTGAAAGCACTGAGTGTATCTTTGGCTTCTACTTCAAAGCCTCTTGATCCTGTTCCTATTGCAGAAGCTGAACCTGAAGTTGCTTTTAATCAGAACTTGAAAAGGAAGTTTGATGATAATGATCCTCATGATCATCAAAAGGGGGAGAAAAGACAAAGGTTAAGTTCTGATGATGATATTGGCATAGAAGATTTTGAGATAGCAGACATGCACTTAGCCAATTCAAAAAGTTCAGAAGATCAGACACAGGAAAATTTAAAGGAGATGATTCAGATAGTACAGCTTGACAGTTCAGATACAGAAGAAATGGAGTTGGGAAGTATTGATAGTAATGAATCAGATAAAACAGAGGAATTGAACTTGGATACTGAGATGGAAGGAAACTCAGATGAAACTGTAGCTATTGAGGAATCTGATTTGAGAATAGAAGAAATAGTGGAAAGTACAGTGGTAAACAGGTGTACAGATATATTGTGGTTTATAACAGTGAAAGGGCAATGGAGTCTGAATCAGAAGAAAGGAGGTTGAATGAAGAATTGATCAGAAGAATGCATAATGAAGTAGTCAGAGCTTTGAGTGTTCAGAAAATTCATAAAGGAATAAAAGTGATAAGACCCATTGATCTAATGGGAGAAGAAGACAGAACTGTGGATTACACTCAGGATTTTAAAGATGATTTTAGGTTTAACTTTTGTGATGAGTTAAATACAGAAGAAGAGTATGTGAAAGTGAAAGACTTCTTTATGCCTTCTGAATATGTATTCAGAAAACCAATTGAGATTCCAAAGATTAAATTGCAAAGACTAGAAGAACCTGTGTGTGACTTCATTCTAGAGTTAAGTGATGTGCCATTAGCCAGACAATTTCATGATGATATTTTTCCTGAGGAAATATATGATAATCTCTACTACACAGAAGGAGAGTATGAGCTTTTGGAAAGTAACATTGATGGTTTTATGGATGACAGAGCTCAGATGGTCTACTCAGAAGCTTCTAACATGTTCAGAGTTCCTGACTCAAAACTGCATATTCAGAAAAGAATCGAGAAAGTTCTGATGTTTCAACAAGATGAATTCAATGGTTTAATGTTCGTTAGAATGGAAATACTGAAAGAAAGAAATACAAAGGTTTCCATGTCTACATTTGATTTTCACAGATTGACTCTTGATGATCAGATCTTTCTAGTCAAGTTCTTTGCTAGCACTGAAGAAGCCTTGATAGAAATTGAATGCAGAAGACTTCTGGGTATTTATGTCAGAAATACATACTTGTATGACTTCCAGTTGGCTATCGAAGAAAGAAAAGAAAAGTGCAATCTGAGTTCTCCCACAAAGAAAACAGAAGTTGATCTGCATGTGAAGGGTTTTGTGAATGAAGGAATGGAGACAGAAGGGTTCACATATATGGTTCACGAAAGACTTGAATTGTTCAGATTAAAAGAGTTGGTGAAGTACAGTGATGCAACTCTGAATTGGTTGTTGATTAGAATGGAAGTAAGTATGGATGCTGAAAAAGAGAGTTTAAAGAAGAGATGCATAAACTGTGTGAAGAGGAGGTTGGATTTTAGAAGAAAAATCAGAAACAGTAGTGAATGGTTGCTATCTGAGGTGAATCCCAAAAAGATTCTACATAATGATTTTGTGTTCCCAGCTGAGTATGAAGTGAATGAAATTTTGTCAGATGAGGTTGAAGAAGTTCAGGACACAACACCTCAGAATGTGCAGATAACTAATATTGACCAAGCTGAACAGTCTGAACCCAAAGAAGATGAAATATTCATTGATCTGAATGGATACTTTCTTGAATTTGATCTGCCTGAGTTTTTCAAACCAAAAGAAGTACAATTCTTGGATGTGTATTATGATAGGTCTAAGGAGACTCAGATCTGGTTGGCTGAAAAATCAAGATGTCTTGGCAAAACAAAGCAAGCTGTTTACTCAGATTTTCTAATCACTGGAATCAGAGAATTGAAGGTTAAGAAATTCAGAAAGATGGAGTACTTATCCTTTGAAGTTTTGAGAGAAGATGGCAAGGTTTATTATTTTACTGATGCAGATTTTGAGAAACTGTCAGTGGTTGACTTCTACAGATTACACAGCTTTCTATGTTTTAAAGAGTCAAGTAAAGACAGAAATGAAAGGAAGGCAAGAAGTGTGGTGATTGAGGCCATGTTCTATATCTTAAGGTGGCATTGCTATACAGATTTCCAAATAGCTCTGTATTTGCAAAAGTCATGTGTTTATCTGGCAAATCCCAATACAGATCATGAGCAGAAAAAGGTGTTAAAGACTGGAAGTGTTCACAAGTATCCAGATCTGGGAGTATTTTTGAAGAACAAAAGTGGAAAGATCTTCTTCAGAGCAAAGGAAACTGCAAAATATTGTTCTGGAACTTTAAGGATCATAAAGCACAATTTGGAGAAAAAGATGCTGAAAGTAAAGGAAGCAAACATAACTCAAGAAGCAATAAATCAGCAAGTTGAAGTTATTCAAGAAATTATTGACAAGATTGATAAGAGGCTTAATCTGAGGAATGTGCTACTTCAGAAAATTGTTCCTGCTCTGAAAGAATTAGATGATGCAAAGTTTAAGTTTATTTGACAAAAAGGGGGAGATTGTTAGATCTGAAGTTTTGTCAATAAACCAAGTGTTGAAGATCTGATAAGAAGGTTCAGAAGTTCTGAGAAGAAGAGTCAGAAGTTCTGAGAAGAAGAGTCAGAAGTTCTGAGAAGAAGAGTCAGAGATCTGAGAAAGAGAAGTCAGAAGTTCTGAGAAGCGTGATCAGAAGAATGTTCAGAAGTTCTGAACTACCTGTTCAGAACTTATGACGAGTTTCGTTACTTAGTAATGTGTAAACTAATTAGGACACGTGTTTTGTTCTTATTAGTCTTTCTTATTTGTACTGTAGCTTTAATATATCCGTTACAGTATAAATAGAGTGGTTAGCACTACGTTGCTAACTGATTGATTTTCCCATATTACTTGTATTCATTCCTTGTAATCTTTGAGGTTATCTCTCTCTTAGATCTGTAATTCTGTGCATCATTGAATACAATTGGGCTTGATCATACAATTTCTCAATTACTTCTTTCTATACTGATTGTAAGAATAGATCCTGCACTTTCAATAATCTATCAAATAAAAGTTGTAAAACGAGGATCACTTGATATTGAAAATCAAGCTTGGCTCTGATACCAATTGTTGGTTCCCGTTTTTCTTAAACAAGATTATCAGATCTATTAGTTCAGGTTTAAGGTTTGATGCGGAAGCGTATTTAAAGAACTAACAGATAAGTTTGATAGATTTAGAACAAAATATAAATAAACAGTGAACAAAATATTATATCTCAAAGTTTATTGAATATATATCAAGAATAGGTTTATTAACCGTGAGTAAGAAAAAGCTTTAAAACAGATATGACTCTTAAGGTGAATAAGCTTTTTGTGTTCTTAATGTTGTTGTGTGTTGTGTTTTTTTTTTGTAAGGAAGAACTCAACATGAGTCTTCCTTATATACTACTCTAAAGGGGACCATAAAGCATATGCTACTATTCAAGAGGTACGTATGAATAGTTGAGAGGATGTCGTGAACAGTTGCAAGGATGGCATGAACAGTCAGACGTGCTGTATTGCATTTAATGCAGCAGACGTCTAATATGTACTAAGCCCTACTGAGTCTAATCAGAGTTTGACACGTCGACGTTGGACGGGGCATGCAACCATGCAAGTTGATGTACGAGTCTTGTAACAGTAGCAAGATATTATAAATATCTTCATGTCTTTCAGTGAGGACCACAGAGGCTCTGTAATGAGTTACAGATGTTCTGCGGTCTGGTCCTCTTTGCTTGATTCTGAGTCTTTGGTCTTCTTTGCGCGTATGACAGAGCTTCTGTAGGAAGCCTCTGCTGCTTCTGTAGCTTCTTGACCTTGATTTCTCGGTAATGTCGGCAGAGCCTCTGTAAGAGGCTTTCTTCACTTAGCCTATTTTTCACTACTTCTAAATTTTTCTTTGATTAGGAGGATTGAAGCTAACAATAGTGTTTTGAACCAAAAAGTGAGTTCAACATTTTTTTCTCGAACAAACAACATAAGGATCCGAAATCTGAGCAAAATAGGGATAAAAACACTTGAATTGATGAGATCCGATGATCGTATCGATGAAGAATTCTTCTATTTGGCTCTGATACCAGTTGTTAGGTCTTTGATCTTCATACAATCCAAGATATGCTAACAATAAGAGGAAGAACATTATTAGAAATGTAAATCTAACCTAGAGAGAACACAAAGAGATTTAATGTCTACATCTTGTATTATGAATTCAAACTTGTTATTACAAACTACATTACATGTCCTATTTATAGTCTACATCTCTTGTTACAGCAGTTAAGCATAAGCCCTTTTAACACAGCTATTGCTTTACAAAACTTTCTAATATAAAGGACAACTTCAGTGTCCTAAATTTCCAAAAATTTGCTCAAGAACACTTGAAGATCATCAAGAACATGAAGAACACCAAAAATTTCCAAAACTTAAATTTATGAATGAAAACTTGAAATTTTTGAGTATTTCATGTCTAAAAACACTTTTTAGAAACGATTTTGCACTAAAATGGATCAAATCACCAATAAATTGCAAAATCAATCTCTAAATTTTTCACAGCTTACTTTCTTCAAGAACACAAAAATTTCAAAAATCTTCAAATTGATCAAATCTTGATGTGTTTTTGCGAAATTGATGATGTAAAACATATTTAGAATGATGGAGAAACACTTTGCAATCAAAATCAATCACAAAAACAAACAAGAAATGCATAACCCATTTGTGTTCTTCAAATCTTCAAAATGGAGATTTTCTTCAAAAATCTTCAAAAAATCTTCAATTCTTCAATAAATTGGACGAATTTTGCACATAATTCGATCTCCCAAAGCTCTTATACCAATTGTAAACACCAGTTTCTATTAGGTAATCATCAAATCATCCATTGATCTTGAACATAATAGAGATTACATATGATTGATGCACTTTCTCTCTCTAGAATGCTCTCACTTCTCTCTCTAGAATATTACTATTAAGATCATTACTCTAATGACTTCCTTGAGACTTACTTGAGACTTGCTTACAAACTAAACAAACTAAACCTATTTATACCTAGACATTACAAGGCTTTAAACACTAAAGCTAGTTTGACTTTACATGACTTTGACTATTTTGACTAATACTTTGACTTTACAATGTTTGACATTATACAAGACTTTACAATAAATATTGAATACAATAATGCTCTAACATTTACCCTAAACATCAATTATAGAGTTAAATAATTTTAACGGAACTAGAATTTAACTAACGAACTTACACGGGGTATTACATGCTCCTCTCCAAAAATATTACCATCTACCACATACTCTAACAAGATTGGCTCATCATCTTTATACATGTACATTTCTCTATGATTATTTTCTGGATAAATGTCATACAAATCATTCTTGACCAAAGGATCTCCTCTTTCATATAGAATAAAATCACATACTAGGTAATCAATCAGAGAAATTTCTATCTTGGGAATGATGATGGGAATTCTGAACTTGAAACTTTTGGGCATAAAGAAATCTGCAATATCTTCAAGGTTATCATACTGACCAACATTGTTTACCATTTCATCTGTAAAATCCATAGTGTACTTAACACTTTTATCCTCTTCTTCCATGTTTTTCATCATGATGAAATCTCTGTAACAAATCTGAGAAGGCACACAAACTGGAAAAAAACCCAATGATCTCACTTTGTTCACAAAACTCTGATCCACTTGAACACTTTGAACTTCAAACTGAAATGATTCTATCTGAGTTTCTGAATTCTGAACACATAACCTCTTTGCATAGTACACCACCAAATCTGTGCACTTTCTTTTTGATCCAAAAGATCTATTCTCTGAGACTTCTCTGCTTTCAGATCCTTCTGCCACATTTACCAGCTCAGAAACTTCTGCTTCAAACTTCTGTCTTTTCTCCCCCTTTTGATGATCATGATCCTCATCATCATCAAATTTCCTTTTCTGAGTTTGAGCTTGAACTGAACGATCTGAAACCATGATGAATGATCCGAAACCATGATGAATGATCCGAAACCGTTTATGAATGACCCGAAACAAGCAACAGCATCCAAAAATCACTAAAATCATCATAACTTTTTCAATTCTTGACCAATTTTAGTGATTCTTGCACAGACAGATTCACAAGATGAAAGTACATAGATGTCTAGTTGATAACAAGTTCTAATTCGATCGATTTCATAGGCTTTTGATCCAAAACAGTAAGTTTGACTTTTTTGAACAAACAATCAGAAGGATCCGAAATATGTGCAGAAATGGGGTAAAATTCACTTGAATTGAAGAGATCCAATGATCGTATCGATGAAAATTCGTCGATTTCGCTCTGATACCACATTTTAGTCCATGATCTTCAACAATCCAAGAATTATGTAACAAGAAGATATAGAAGAAGACTAAAACATTATTAGAAATGTAAATCTAAACTAGAGAGAACACAAGATTGTTTGAAAGCTACATCTTGAATTATGAAAGTCACACTTACAAACTACATTACATGTCCTATTTATAGTCTACATCTCTTGTTACAATACTGAAGCACAAGCCCATTTACAAAGCCCTAGCTTTACAAAACTTTCTAATATTTAGGGACAACTTTAGTGTCATAACAAAGTTTCAGTGATATGAGTAAGTATAAGATCTGGATTACTTTCGGAGTTAAGTTATGGGTTAGGATATGTGTGTTCTAGATTAGGTTCTGAATGTTCTAAGTTGGGTTCAGATGGTTGTTTTGGGTGTGTTAGAGGTTCTTCTGAGTTTGGTTCTTGGATTTGCTTTTGGATGGATGTTTCAGGATCATGTGTAACTTCTAAATGAGCTTGAGCTTGGTGTTAGGTTTGAGTTTTGGTTTGCACGAGAGCTTTCAACAGACTTTCTTTCATCAGTTCCATTCCTTTGAATAATTCTGCTTGAAACTTAGTGAACTCAGATTGAGTCACAAGTTTATTCTGAGCCAAATCTTCTTTCACAAAACAAATAGAGTTACCAACCTTTGTCATCTTGCCATTCATTTTGACTTTCAAATCCACCATTCCAGATTTCAAACCAACTACTTCAGAATTCAAAATTTTAACCTCATTTTCGAAATTCTCCACCCTAACCTCCATAATCCTAGTATAAGTATCGTCCGTCAATTCATTGAGTGTTTTCTGAATCTTTTCAAAATCAGAATATAATTATGTCTTAAAGGAATCTAGGTCCTTCATAGAGATAATTCCCTCAGGTAATCCAGTGTCAACTAATGACCCTATTGTCAATCCTTCTATGAAGGATTGGCATGTAAGTGGTACAAAACCACTTGGTACATCATATGCACTTGGCAAGGAGACTTTTATGACGTTCATCCCCCCAAGGCTTCCATCAAATCCTTGACATCCAACAAATGAAGTGTTTATGGATGTTATGATAGGAAAACTTATTCCATGTGTGCTTGTGCTAGGGTTGAAAGGAATTTCCATATTAGGCTCAAAGAATATTGTTGGTTCCCGTATTTGATTAACAAAGATTATCTTATCTATTAGTTCAAATAAGATGTGTTACGGAAGCGTATTTGAAGAACTAACAGATATGTTTGTATAGAAACAGTACAAACTATGAAATAAACAGTATATGAAGAACAGATGAATATCTCAAAGTTTACTGTATTTGATGAAGAACACTAACAATAGATTTGACGTTAATTGTGTGTGTGTGTTTTTTTTTTCTTGTATATGAACTTGTTATCTGATAAGGAAGAACTCAACATGAGTCTTCCTTTTATACTACTACAAAAGAACTATTCTAGACAAAAGGACTAATGCTACAGGAATGAAGGGATGGCATGAACAGTTGGAAATCTACATGCATTAAATGCGCTATTATCAACTTGCAAGGATTCTAATCATAGTTTGTCACATGTTTGTTGTCGGACCATGCCTTGTACAAGTTGCTGAACGGATCCTGGAACAGTAGCAAGATATTTTTGTAACAGTGGTAAGATATTTCTGCAACAGTGGCAAGATATTATAAATATCTTCCAAGTCTTCAGTCTGAACCGCAGAGGCTCTGTCAAGGGTGACAGAGGTTCTGCGGCTCGGTCCTTGGTGAGCATTCTTCTGTAGATCCTTCTTTGGTCCTTTGTGAGTAGTCTTCTGTAGATTCTTCTTGGGACTTGGTGTTTCTTGAATGATCATTTGCTTCGGCAGAGCTTCTGTGGAACACCGCAGAGCTTCTGTGGAACTCTTTCATACTTAGCCTATTTTTCAATACTTCTAATTTTATGAATATTTGGAGCTAACAATCTCCCCCTAAGTATTGAAAAATGAAAATTTGACTTTATGCATAATTAGGCTAAGTAAAGTAGACAGAGGTTAAACAATACCTCAAAAGATTCATTTCATTTCTTTTTTACTATTACAGAGATATGTAAAAGAGATTTAGACATTTGCATCTTTGAAGTCATTGAAACTTCTGTTGTCGAATCCTACTTCTCTGAGCTCGTGATAGAAATTGATGCAGAGTTCTCTCAAGCCGATTGTAGCATCTATTTCTCTGATCATTCTTTCTGCTGATTCTTGATCCATAAGCTCAGTACCTCTGTTCTATTCTAAGATTGATCTGAACTTGTTCAGAGTACTGGTTGCATACTTCTGACAATCCATTTCCACAAAAAGTCTTACTTGACCAGCAGGATCCTTATACACTAACCCGTACCTTGGTGTTGTTATGATTGAGTTGGGTATTGCAGAAGGTGGGCAGTGATCCTCTGGTGGTCTCAGACTCAGGTTTCTGACTCCAAGATCTATTCCCAGTTGAAAGTCCATCATGCTATACAGCAGAAGCTTTTCTCTCATCGCTTTCCTGAACACTTGATAGGCCCTTCTGTTAGCATCGTTGTCGAACTTTTCTTTTGTCCAAAGTAGAAGATCTGGCAGATCGTAGGGGTTCAAGTTCCTTATATCGGCATTTGAAAATTGATTTTCGGACTTGTTCTCCCTTTTGACTTTGTAAATGTTGTACCTGATATTTGGAAAGGTTCACGTTTGAAAGAATTTGCAGTATATTACCTTTTCAATTTTGGACTCTAAGAAAACTTCTGCCCTTGATTTTGTCTTTGTTCTGCTGAAGGTGTTGTCAAGGTCAGCTCTGAGGTGAGGATCTTCGATGTGTGGTATAAGGTTGTTCTGATATTGCTGTTTGTAAAGGTACATGTACACCACCTCTTCCATTTCCGCATGTCGTGTATCTGGTGGTGGTATTGGTCTTCACAGAGCATCCATTTGTCGTTTTATCTCTACAACCCTACCCTCTGTTGCCCAGTCGTCTTCAGGTTTAGGAGTGACAAAGGCATCGAATGAGCTCTTCATCAACTTCTTTGTCGTTTGTGGCATTTGCCTTTTCTTCTGTGGTTCTTCTGTCATGATTCCCTTTCCTTTATTTTTGGTTTGGGAAGGCTTAGAACTTGTTGTCTGCTTTGGACTCTGTGGGATTGCTTCTGTTGATTTGGGTGTTGAGGTCTCTGTTGGTTTGATTGGGATTGCCTCTGTAGTTTTTGACACTTCTGTTTCTGAGGATTTTGGTGGGGATGGTTATGTTGGTTTGATTGGGGATTTGGGTTCTGTAGATGTTTCTTCTGTGAGCTCGGTTGTTGTTTGTGGAGGGATATCGAAATGTTTTGCAGCTCTGAAAGCGGATACGAACTCCATTCTTTTTAGGACATAAGTAGCAGAACGTTTAGATGTTTTTGGTTTGTGGGCAATGGATTTTCTTCTTGGGTGAGTTTTGGGTTTGGATTTTGGTGGAGAATGGGGAAGTTCTTCTGAGGATGAAGAAGTAAGGATTTGAATTTCAGAGACATCTTTTTCAAGGACAGATGTGGTTTCCACAGAGGCTGGTGTTTCCTCTGTGGGTCTCTGTTGTGTTTCCTGAGTTTGGGTTTGGGTTGGTGGTGAAGAGGAAATTGGTACTGCAGATATTGGAGGATTGCTTGCAGCTGTTTCCCTTTGATTCTCCCCTTTTTTCTCCCCCTCAGGATGATCTGATGAATTATCATCATCAGAGTCATCCTGACCCTTACCTTCTTTACCTTCTGCTCTGCAAGTAGTGTCAGGTGTCTTCGCCCCGGCTGCCATCATTTTGGCATAGAGATCATCACAGAGACCAAGAAGAGTTTGAACTTCGGCCTCTGTGTTGAACCGCATCTTTCCCATACTAGCTTGGAAGTCTTTTACGTAAGAAGCGTTGGCTATTGTGAAGGCTCTGATAAATTCTGTCATTTGATTCAAGATGCTTTGCCCAAGTTCTGTCAACTGTTCTCTGGTCATGTAGTCGGTAGGCTTCATGGCTAGAGTGGCTTCTGTTGTTTGTTCCTAAACTTGTCGTAGAGCTTTCTGCAGTTCTTCTGGAGTAATATCTTTTGATGATGACACTTGTTCTTTCATCTTTTCCAGATATATTTTGATCGAGTTGTTGAAAGCAGAAGTTGCAGCTTTTTCAAAATCAGCATTAGCAGAGGCAGGTGTGGTGGCAGAAGTTGTGGCAGCAGTCTTCATCTAGGCTAGAGTAGATTGCACCTATGTGGACAAGTTGTCCATTTTGGTGTTTATTCCTGAGAGGGCCTTGGATATAACTTATGCAAAAGATTTGAAAGAGCTTTTCAACTCTTCCAATGTTTGGTTCACAGAGGTGACAAGGGTTTGGAACTCACCCCTTGATACGTGTGAACTCGTGGTAACCTCTGGAGCAACACATTCGTCTCCAGAGTTTCTCCTTGTTCCTTGGACACCTTCTGTCACCCCTGTTTGTACGTTGAGGGTGGAAGGATTTCCTTCTGATCCTCGAGGAGAAACATGAGTTTCAACCCCTACAGAAGTTCTGTGAAAAACATTGTCCAAATCCACTCCAGAGGTGGGTATTGGAATATCCTTCTGTTGACTCGGAGACTTGTCTAGAGTCTCTTCGTCTCTGTGCTCTCTAGTCCCCTCTGAATGGATGTTGGGCCCTATTGTGGTGTGCGTGGCAGAGGAAACGAATTCCTCTGCTAGGATGTCAGATGTGATTTGGGGAAATAAATCATGAACTATGGGTGAGTCCTTTCGAGAGGACTCCCCAGGAATGGTTTCCCCGGTTATATTAGGCACAGAGGTTGAAAGAGTAACCTCTGGCTGGCTGGGAGGGGTTGGGATTGAGCTGTGCTGTTCTTTTTCAATGATACCTTCTGCCGCTAGACCGGCGGTATCAGAAATGTGGTTTGCACTAGGAGGGGGTTGGGGATGTGTGCCTTCTACTTCTTCGGCATCTTTTTCTGCAGAACCCTCTGCGGTTTCTATCCTAACCTCTTCCTCTAATTCTATGTTTACCTCTTCTTCTGAGGTTTCCACTATAGGCGCTACTGTTTCCGCTTCTGCTCTTAAGGAATCATATATGGAATGGGATCCTATGAGTCTTCGTATATGAGGGTGCATGGTTTGTGTACCTTGAACTGCAGAAATGATTTCTGTTGTGCGCATAGCCTCTGTAGGTTGATCCAATGGTTCTGCGACCCATCCTGATGGATCTAAGGTTTGAGCAATGTCGGGATTTTTGAGGAAGGTATTGAAATCTCCCTATTGATCTGCATATATTATTGGGGAGGGAGGTTGCAGATATATAGACTGGTCTTCCTCTTCTTGTTCGACATCCTATGTGATGACCTGCAGAGGTGATCTTGGTTTCTTCTTTGACTTTCTCTTCTTTGGTTTAGGAGAAGAGTGTTGATATGCAGAGGTTGTAGTTTCCTCTGTGGGTTTTCTTTTCTTGCTCTTCTTCTTGGGTGTTGTTGTAGAGGTTTTTCTTTTCGGAGAAGAGGGGTAAATGCTCTCTCTTTGGGCTTTGAATCGGTCTTGTACTGAATAGTGTTTCTCTAAAGCTCTAGCCCATTCCTCTTTTGTCATCCTTTGTACTATATCTACACCTAAGGGGGCTCCTAGACGCGGGGGTGTCACAGGACTTGGTTCTGGAGTCCTGTGGACGCGTATATACTCTAATTTCCTATTCTCATCAGTTGCATATGCCAGAAGGTTCTTCGACAGAGGTCTGCAGTGGGGGTAACTGTCTTCATGCTCTGTAGGAGTATTTTTATTCATTGGGTAAAGCTTTACAGATGGCCCTTCCATTGACCACTTCTGCATTTGAAGTAGAGGTTCGAAGATTACTTCTAAAATTCTTTGGTATTGCATAGGAGGCAGATACTCTGGTGTATTCTTTTTGGCCCTTTGAGTTGCGAGCTTTCTGTCGATTGTATTCACTATTTCCTTCATCATGATGGTGGCATAATCATGTGGAATATCATAATAGATTCCATACATGATGGTCCGGATCTGGAATGAGCTTTGGTCAGGGCTACCGGTTTTCCCTGTGAGGCAACGATTCAAGATGGAGAACAGGTATTCCACAGAGGTGGTAGTTTGCCTCTGCGGAAATCGTTGCGTTTCCTCAGGGTTGTGTTATACCCTAACATTTCTACGAATCGGCATAGCTCCTCGACTGTAGGAACCTCAGCATATTTCTTGATTCCAAGAAGACCTCTGGTTGGCAGGTTGAACTCCAGTGAGAACATGGTTCTGTTAAACATGAGTTACAGGTAGTCAGACTTGTCTGGTTTTGAAATGTAGCCCTTTATCAAAGAATCATCTGAATCAAATCGGCAACTTTGCCAAAATTGATTCAGATATCGTGCAGGGATTTTGGTTGGGGTTTTGGAAAGGATAGGGTATAGGAAATGATTTTCCATGATATTTAGGAGAAGAGCATGTGCTTTGCCGAAGGCTGTTGGTGAGGGTACCAGGTAGCAGTTGTTGGATTTTAAAGGCAGAACATCTTCAAAATGTTCTTTGTTCAGAAAGTGTTGAAGGTTGGTGGTTGGTGCAAAGTTTGCAGAGTCGCCGGAGTTTTTTGTTTCAACATTTACGGCGATGTTAGGGTTTTGGGAGTGCTCTGAATGCACTGGGGAGTGTTGAGGAGAGTTCGCCGGAGAGTTTTGAGCAGCGTGGGAACTGGAAGCCATTTTGCAATGTAAAATGATGATTTGAATATAGTTGCATGTTCGTAGGAGAAGAGAGTGAGTAAAGATTTTGTGAGGTATGGTAACTTTGGTTTTATACTGAGTTTGTGGCCGTAGAATCTGAAAGGGTTAATATTTTGAGGTAAATAATATTTGGGGTCCGCAATTGAGTGGTTACGGCGGGTTCAACTTTCCATCGGAACGTGTTGCATGTAGGTCCAATGAAAAGATAACACGTGCTCAGTGTCACTTATGACGAGACGTCGTGGGCGGCCTTATTAAATGCTGGGCGCGTGGGCCTCTTTACCTCCACATGATTCTCACTCGCAGAAAAGTTACCGTTACTGTTACAGAAATGCCCAAAGTAAAAACTGATAGAGGCTGTGTGATTTGAAAATTTGTTTTTCTTGCCTCTGTAGGTTGTATCTTTACAAAGAAAAGTTAAAAAGCCCATGGAGAGGATCGATAAGTTATTAGAATCGAATTTCCTTTACAGAGGTTTTTGAACCTCTTTTAGAGCCAGCAGAGGCTCTGAGACAAAAAATTTCTCATATCTAATAATTTATAAATATTTTTGATCATCCAAGTTTTTGATTGTTTTTAACAATGTTTTTAGGACCTGTTTGAAAGTTGGTGTCCTAGAAAATTGTTTTTGAAAAAGGTGTTGGTCTACAGAAGTTCTTTCTTGTGGAGAGAAATATGTAACTGGATACTTCTGTTGCATTGCTTGTACGCGATGATTCTTTTTGATTTTGATACCTAAAAAGATTGACAAAGTTTCCAAGAATTATTGATTTAAGATCAGAGCTTTTGCCTGCAGAACCTCTGTTGGACTCAGCAGAGGCTCTGTGACCTTAAATTTCTAATAATGGAAAACTCAACATTCTTTTTGATCAAATTTTATTTGAAATGTGTTTAATAATGTTTCTAGAACATATTTAGAAATTTGTGTCCTAGAAAATTATTTTCAAAAAGAATTTGTTCGAGATACTAACCTTTTTGTTCTTCTTTGTCCGGCAATGTCCTTTTCTTCTGTTGTTGTCATCTCTTCCTCTGCTCCCCCTTGACTTATAAATCTCTGTAGATTAAGCAAGGTCTCCTTTTGCTCCCCCTTGATCTAATCAACTTCTGTAGATCAAGATTGTTCTCCTCTGCTCCCCCTTGACCTATGCTTGGTTCAAATAATCAGAAGTAAATGTATATAACGTAGGTCGTGTATCAGAGGTTCTGTAAGGATCGTCAGAGGTTGTTGGTTCCCGTTTTGCTTAAACAAGATTGTCAGATCTATTAGTTCAAGATAATGTTTGATGCGGAAGCGTATTTGAAGAACTAACAGATATGTTTGATAGATTTAGAACACAATATAAATAAACAGTGAACAGGAAATAATATCTCAAAGTTTACTGAATATATATATATATATATATCAAGAACAAATTTAAGAACAGTGAGTATGCAAATCTTTAAACAGATATGACTCTAAATGTGCATAAGCTATGTGTTCTTGTTTTTCTTGTTTTTGTGTGTTGTTCTATATCTTAGGAAGAACTCAACATGAGTCTTCCTTTTATACTACTCTTAGAAGACTATGAAGTAGGTCACTGTTCCTTTTACGGCATGAATAGTAAACTGGATGGTGTGAACAGTTGTTTGAGCCATGCGCATTTAATGGAGCAGATGTACTTTTGGTAAATGCATTAAATGGCGCAGACGTCTATTTTGTACCTTGCCCTATTGAGTCCACTCAGAGCTTGACGCGTGTTTTGACAATACTTTTCCATGCAAGTTGATGAACAGGTCTTGGAACAGTAGCAAGATATTATAAATATCTTCCTAGTCTTTTGAGGACCATAGAGGCTCTGTAATGTGTTACAGAGGTTCTGCGGTCTGGTTCCTCTGTAAAGTAGTCTTCACCAGATTCCGAGTCTTTGGTTGTTTACTTCTGCAGAGCTTCTGTCAAGGGTGGCAGAGGTTCTGAGGCTCGGTCCTCTGAGAAGTCTTCTTGGTTCCTTGTCTTCTGATGTTGTCCGCAGAGGCTCTGTTATTGGTAACAGAGGTTCTGCGGTCTTGGTCTTCTGAAAGCGTCCTTCTGTAGTTTCCTCGGTCTTTGATCACTCTTGATCAAACTTCTTTTGATTCTTCTGAGATGCCCGGCAGAGCTTCTGTTGCACTCAGTAGAGCTTCTGTGGAAGTTCTTCTGTACTTGGCCATTTTTCAATACTTCTAATATTTCAGAATATTGGAGCTAACAATCTCCCCCTAAGTGTTGAAAAATAAAAGGTTGAATTTATGCATTTTAACCTAAGTAAAGAAGAGGTTAAACAATACCTCAGAAGATTATTTCTTTCATTTGAAATTTATGCCAGAGGCATTTACATTTGAGTACACAGAAATAAACGTTGACAGAGATTCTTTGAAGAGACTCAGATTTTTGCATTTGGGAAGTCGTCGAACTTTCTGTTGTCTTTTCCTACTTCCTTGAGTTCTTCATAGAATTTGTGACAGAGATTTCGTAAGCCGAGTGTAGCATCAATCTCTTTGATCATCATCAGAGCAGATTCTTCGTTCATAAGCTCTGTTGCTTTATTCTCCTCTAGTATCTTTCTGAACATGTTCAGAGTACGAGTTGTGTACTTCTGACAGTCCATTGTCACAAACAGTTTAAGTTGATCAGCAGGATTCTTGAATACTAACCCGTACCTTGGAGTTTTGATGATTGAATTTGGTATGGCATTGGGTGGGCAGATATCCTCTGGTGGTCTGATACTTAGAGTAGTTATGCCCATATCGATGGCTAGTTGAATGTCGAGCATGCTGTAGATTAGGAGCTTTTCACGCATCGCCTTTCTGAGAACTCGATAAGACCTTTTGTGGCAGTCGTCATTGAAGTTGTCTTTCGTCCATTGCAGAAGGTCAGGTAAGTCATAGGGATTGAGGTTTCGGATATCAGCATCAGAGAATTGATTTTCTGATCTGTCAGACCTTTTGACTTTCCAGATGGTATACACCGTATGAGGATAGGTTCTCATTTTGGAGTATTTGCAATAGATTACCTTCTTTATTTTGTGAATGGAGTAAACTTGATTGACTGGTTTTGACTTTGTAGAGGTGAAGATTGCATCGAATTCCTCTCTTAGCTTCTGATCTCGGACATGGGCTGGCAGATCGCTCTGGAAATGCTGTCTGTAGAGATAACTGTAGACTTGTTCTTCCATTTGTTCAATGGTTGAAGTGGATCTTGGAATTGGTCTCCTTAGCTCATCCATCTTTCGAGTGATGTCTGCTACTCTACCTTCTGTTACCTTAGCTGTGGGATCTAGGGCTGGGTTTTCTGACAGAGGTTTCAAGTTGAATGCCCAGTCTTCCTCTTCGGGTTTAGGAGTGACGAAGGCATTAAAGGCACCTTTCATCAACTTCTCTGTTGCAACTGGCATCTTCTTCTTTGACTCTTCTACTGTCATTATTCCCTTGCCTTTATCTTTTGGCTTTGAAGTTTCAGATATTGGGTTTTGGATTTGTGTGGGTGGAACCTCTGTTGATTTGACAGTTGGAGGTTCTGTGGGTTTTGGGGTTGTATGCTCTGATGTTTTGGTTGTTGCCTCTGAAGATTTTGATACTTCGGGTTGTGAGGTCTCTGTTGGTGAGGAGTCTTCGGGTCTTGGAGGTGGAATGTCAAAACGCTTTGCTGATTGAAAAGCAGATACAAATTCCATTCTGCGAAGAATGAACTCTGCAGAGCGTTTTGGTCTTTGGGGTTTTCGAGCTATGGTTTTGACTCTAGTTTTGTGCGGGATTGGTTGTGAGGTTGGTGTTGGTTCTTTGGGTGAGGGTGGAGTTTGTTCTGAGGATGAGGATGCAAGATTGATTACCTTAGGTTATGTGGTTGGTGCATCCTCTGGTGAGATAGAGGTGTTTTGCCTCTGTTGTTTTCCCTTCTGGGTTTCTGTTGTAGAGGGTTCTGCTGATTTCTCTGTAGTTTTTGCAGCAGCAGCCTCTGTAGTTTCCTTTGTTTTCTCCCCCTCAGGATGACCAGATGCTCCATCATCAGGATCATCCTGCCTTCTTTTAGCAGTAACTTCTGTTCTGCAGGTGTCTTGAGCTGCTTGCCTTGCTGCATTTTTCTTCATTGTTTCAAAGTAGATTGCGATCGAAGTTTTGAAGGCTTTGGTCGCACTTTTCTCGAACTCTGCAGCGGTTGTTTTGGCAATGTTAGTGGCAGAGGCGATGGCAGCAGCATCAGAAGTTTCTGTAGTTGACTTCATTTCTGCAAGGGCTGCTTTAACCTCTGTGGATAAGGTATCCACTTTGGTATTTAATCCTGTAAGCGCGCCTGAAGTTGACTCTGTAAAAGACGTGAATGAGCTTTGCAACTCATTCAATGTTTGAGTTACAGAGGTTACAAAGGCTTGGAACTCATCCTTCGTAACATGTTCTTCTTGGGTAACCTCTGGAGGAACAACTCCTTTTCCAGAGTGAATCCCTGTTCCTGGGACACCTTCGTTCACCCTTGTTTGTACGTTGGGGGTGGAAGGATTTCCATCTGATCCTCGGGAAGAAACCTGAGTTTCAGTCTCTACAAAAGTTCTGTGAAGAATATTGTCCAAATCCACTCCAGAGGTGGGTATCGAAATATTCTTCTGTTGACTTGGAGACTTGTCTAGAGTCTCTTCGTCATGGTGCTCTCTACTTCTCTCTGAAAGAAGTTTTGGCCCTATATTGTACGTGTCAGAGGAAACGAATTCCTCTGTAGGGTGTTCTAGTGTGATCTGGGGCGATTGATCACGAACTATAGGTGAGTCTCTCTGAGGAGACTCCCTAGGAATGGATTCCCCGGTTTCTGTGGGCACAGAGGTTGAAAGAGTAACCTCTGGCTGGATGGGTTGGGGTAGGTTCGAGTTGTGCTGCTCTTTTTCAATGACACCTTCTGCAGCTAGACCTGCGGTGTCAGAAATGTGGGTTGCACTGGGAGTTGTTGAGGGATGTGTGCCTTCTGCAACTTCGGCATCTTTTCCTTTCTCATTTTCTTTTCCTCCAGACGTTTCTACCCTATCCTCTAAACCTATTTGCACCTCTTCTTCTGCAGTCTCTTGTCTTGGCAGAAGTGAATCAAGAACCTCTGTGAAGATTTGAGTTTGCAGAGGTGGTTCGATTCCTTCTGTTATTGTTTGTAGAGGAGAAGATGGTTTCTTCTTCTTTGATTTCCTCTTCTTTGGTTTTGGTGCTCCCTCCTCTGTAGATTTTGACTTTCTTTTTCATTTGGAAGAGGGAGGGGCAGAGGGACCTTGGATTTGTGGTGGAGATGAGGGTTCTGTGGGATGTTCAGTGGGTGGAGAAGATGGTTCTGCAGGAGTTTGTTGGATAGCAGAAACAGAGGCAAGTTGTTCCTCTGTAGGGATCTTGGTTTTCTTTCCCTTTTTCTTCTTCTTCTCTTTAGATCCCTCAGAAGACTTCCTCTTTGAAGAATAGAGGTCTTTCCTTATATCTCTGAAGTTCTTCTGGTTGGCCTTGTGTTTAGCCAACTTTATCTTCCATTCTTCTTCTGTAAGTCTCTCTACTACATTACCTCCTATGGGCATTCCTATACGCGGGGGTGTTACAGAACTGGGTTCAGGAGTTCTGTAAACGCGTGTGTACTCACTAACTAGTTCTTCATCACTAGCATAACCTAACATTACCTTTGATAGTGGCCTGATGTGTGGGTAGCCATCCTCATGTTCTGTAGGGGTGTTCTTGGACATAGGAAATTGCTTAGGTTTGGGACCGTCCATTGGCCATTTTTGGACAAGGAGTAGGGGTTCGAAAAGTACACTGAGGATTCGCTGGAACTGCAGAGGGGGTAACCAGTTGTGATCAGACATTTTGGCTTTCTGGGAGGCGATTTTGCGATCGATGGTGTTGATGATCTCTTGCATCATTATGGTGGCATAATCTAGGGGTAGATCATAGTATACACCATACATGATTGAGAGAATTTGAGGTGAGCTTTGATCGATGCTCCCGATTTTTCCCGTGAGGCAACGATTTAGGATGGAGAATAAGGTATTCCACGGAGGAGGTAGTCTTGCTCTGCGGAAATCGTTCCTCTTTTTCAACTGTTGGTTGTACCCTAACATGTGCAGAAAGTCGACAAGTTCTTCATTTGTTGGTTGGGGTGCATACTTTTTGATTCCCATGAGTCTTCTTGTTGGAAGGCCAAATTCTAATGAGAACATGGTGCGATTGAACATCAGTTCAAGGCTCTTATTTTGGTCAGGTTTAGAAATGTAGCCTCTGATCAAATCGGTGTCAGCGTCATAACGGCAAGATTGCCAAAACTGATGTAGGTAACGTACTGGTATTTGTTCAACGGTTTTGCTCAGAAGAGGGTAAAGAAAGTGTTTCTCTAGGATGTTTAGCAGGATGGCATGTTCTTTGCCAAATGTCGTAGGAGAAGGAACAAGATAACAGTTGTTCGATTTAATGGGAAGGGTTTGCTCGAAATGGTCATTTGAGAAAAATTGTTGCAGGTGGGTAGTGGGTACGAAGGATGCCTCGTCGTCGGAGTCGTGTCTGTCGGCATCGGTGGCGATGTGTGGGTTGTGGGAGTGCTCAGAATGCACTGGAGAGGATGTCGGAGAGTTCGTTGGTGAAACGTGAGCAGATTTGGAACTGGAAGCCATTTGTAGGTTTTGAAAGTTCTAGGTTTTCAGAAAGAAATAAGCAAGTTCGCCGGAGAAGATGAGAGAATAGTAAAGTTTTGAAAGTGATTTTATCTTGGGTTTTATACTGTGGTAACGGATAGAATTCGGAACGGTGAAAATGTGAGAAAGTTAATAAAATTTGAGGTCCACACTCGAGTTCATTCGGCGTGGTGCAAGTTTCTAGGACGACGTGATATGTACGTCAATGAAAACTTGACATGTCATCAATGTCAGTGACGACGAGACGTCGTGGGCGGCCACATTAAATGAAAAACGCGTGGGTTTTAAATTTTCACCACAGAAAAGTTACCGTTACAGATACATAAATTCCCAAGTGGAAATCTTTACAGAAGCTCTGTGGGTACAGAAGCTCCGTGAATTTGAAAAAACGTTTATCTCTGTAGATTGTATCTTTAATGAAAATCGTTTGAAAAACACGGAGAGGATCAATAAATTTTTAGTAGAGAGAA
This sequence comes from Saussurea involucrata, assembly GCA_033807775.1. Taxonomy (NCBI): domain Eukaryota; kingdom Viridiplantae; phylum Streptophyta; class Magnoliopsida; order Asterales; family Asteraceae; genus Saussurea; species Saussurea involucrata. The sequence continues at coordinate 116,722,214 of CM066319.1, forward strand.
ATTATCTTACAGAGGTTTTTGGACCTCTGCCAGAGCCAGCAGAGGCTCTGTGACAGGAAATTTCTAATTACTAATAATTTATAAACATTTTTAATCATCCAAGTTTTTGATCAGTTTTAACAATGTATTTAGGACTTATTTGAAAGTTGGTGTCCTAGAAAATTGTAAGTCTCAAAGATTTTGTGCAGCAGAAGTCATTTGAATGATTTGAGTGATCTACAGAGGTTCTTTGTTTGAAAGAACTCTGTGGCTTATGACTTCTATGGCAAGATACCAACCTATTTCCTTTTGATCGGCGAATGTGATCTCTTCTGTCGCATTCTTTGCTCCCCCTTGACTTATGAATCTCTGTAGATTCAGCAAGTTCTCCTTTTCCGCTCCTCCTTGATCTAACAACCTCTTTAGGATTGATCTCTGTGGTTTGAAACCTGCCTTTTTATCTCTTGAAGCTTGTACTTTTACCAAAAACGTTTGAAAAATATTGGAGAGGCTCGATAAATCTTTAGTAGAAAGAAATTATCCTACAGAGGTTTTTAGACCTCTGCCAGAGCCAGCAGAGGCTCTGTGATAGGAAATTTCTAATAACTAATAATTTATAAAACTTTTTGATAATCCAAAGTTTTTATGGTTTTAAACATTGTTTTTAGGACATATTTAGAAATTTTTGTCCTGGAAAATTGTTTTTGGAAAAAGATTTTGTGCGACACATACCTTTTAGAGTGTCTAGTTTGGACGGCAGAGACTCTTGTTGATCATAATCCTCCTTTGGCTCCCCCTTGAATGATCAACCTCTGTAGATTAATTTGAGGTCTCCTTCTGCTCCCCCTTGACCTATGCTTGAATCAATAGAGATAAATAATGCACAGAACATAGGTCAACCTCATCAGAGGTTCTGTGGAGATTGTCATAGGTTCTGAGCAATTCCACAGAGGCTCTGTGAAGTATAGAATCTTTGAAGGATGAGTCTTAAACAATGTGTTTTAAGAGTCATAGTGTATTTTGAAGCCTGAGTCCTTAATAGAAGTATTAAGGAGTCCATTGTTTGCTGAAGAGTGAGTCCTGATCTGTAATGGTCAGAAGTCATTTTTCTGATGAAGCTCGTGTCTTAAACTGATTTGTTTAAGAGTCTATTTCACTAAAGTGCGAGTCCTAAACTGATGTGTTTAGGAGTCCTTATCTCCTCTGAAGAGCGAGTCCTGATCTGTAATGATCAGAAGTCCGTGTACCTGCAAGACATATCAAAGAACTTTTGGTACCCATATCCAAATGGGTCCTTTTTTGTTAGGATTTGGAGCTGTCTTTAGGTCCTCTGGTTTGCCAATCTCTGTTGGTTTGCCAACTTTCTTTCTATGACCTTTCTCATTTTGGGTCTTTGGATTTTTCTTTTGAAATGACCCATTTTGTGCACAGAAAGATTTAGAGAAAAGGTTTCTTAATTGAAGGAGAAGATCAAAGTATTTATATGAATGAAAAGATGAAGGCTTTGTAGAAACAAATGGCTTTGGAGCATTTTTGTCAGGAATAGAGTTTTTGACTTTCCAAACCATTTTCATCTTTTTGTAAACAGGATTATTTGAATTTTTAGCACAAGAGTTTGCTAAGACAAGGTTCTTAAGCCTTTTAGCTAAAACATCTTTTTCTTTAAGGTTTAAATCAAATTTTCTTAGAAGATCTGATTTATACCTCTTCTCCAACATAATCTTGTTTGACAAATCGGATAGTCTCTTTGTTAAATTTGACATTTCAGCTTTAAAGACCTTTCTTTCCTTCTCAAACTTGTCTTTTAAACACTTTGTTTGAAATCCTTCTCTTCTCACCTTTTCAGACTCTTTTCTTTCAAAATCCTGCTCTTTCCTCTCTTTTTCAAGAGATTTCTATAATTTTGAGATTTTGAAAGAAAGTTCCATATTCTTTGTCTCAAGAAGAGTTTTCTCTTTTCCAAACTTTTCATTTTCACTGATTATAAGTTTTTCAAAGTTGGAAATCAGTTTAGAAAAGTTTAGACACTTAAGCTCAAGGCTTTTCTTCTCTTATTTAAAAACAGTCTTAACATCCTCAAACTTCTCTTTCTCCTTTTTACCAAGCTCTTCTGACTCAGATAGTTTCCTTTTCAGTTCAAGATTTTCACAGTTTAGGAGTTTACCTGATTCTTCAAGCTTGGCAATATTGTCTGAGTCAATAAGAATACTCTTGTTTCTTTCCTCTAATTCTTTCTCAAGAGTAGGAATTATTTTCTTAAAATTTGTGCTGAGTTTGAAATAATAATGAAAATCAGCATCAGCACTAAATTTTAGTCTTGACATATTGAATGAAGTTTTTAACGAAAGAAACAGTTTCTAGGATGTTACCAGATCGAATAAATCGAAAATGGCAGTAAAACAGAATCTGTTTGAAGGAATGAAGAATAGGTTAAGAACAGACAGTTTCTATCAAAAATCTTGTCTAAACGAGGATCACTTGATATTGAAAACCAAGCTTTGCTCTGATACCAATTGTTGGTTCCCGTTTTGCTTAAACAAGATTGTCAGATCTATTAGTTCAAGATAATGTTTGATGCGGAAGCGTATTTGAAGAACTAACAGATATGTTTGATAGATTTAGAACACAATATAAATAAACAGTGAACAGGAAATAATATCTCAAAGTTTACTGAATATATATATATATCAAGAACAGATTTAAGAACAGTGAGTATGCAAAGCTTTAAACAGATATGACTCTAAATGTGCATAAGCTATGTGTTCTTGTTTTTCTTGTTTTTGTGTGTTGTTCTATATCTTAGGAAGAACTCAACATGAGTCTTCCTTTTATACTACTGTTAGAAGACTATGAAGTAGGTCACTGTTCCTTTTACGGCATGAATAGTAAACTGGATTGTGTGAACAGTTGTTTGAGCCATGCGCATTTAATGGAGCAGATGTACTTTTGGTAAATGCATTAAATGGCGCAGACGTCTATTTTGTACCTTGCCCTATTGAGTCCACTCAGAGCTTGACACGTGTTTTGACAATACTTTTCCATGCAAGTTGATGAACAGGTCTTGGAACAGTAGCAAGATATTATAAATATCTTCCTAGTCTTTTGAGGACCATAGAGGCTCTGTAATGTGTTACAGAGGTTCTGCGGTCTGGTTCCTCTGTAAAGTAGTCTTCACCAGATTCCGAGTCTTTGGTTGTTTACTTCTGCAGAGCTTCTGTCAAGGGTGGCAGAGGTTCTGAGGCTCGGTCCTCTGAGAAGTCTTCTTGGTTCCTTGTCTTCTGATGTTGTCCGCAGAGGCTCTGTTATTGGTAACAGAGGTTCTGCGGTCTTGGTCTTCTGAAAGCGTCCTTCTGTAGTTTCCTCGGTCTTTGATCACTCTTGATCAAACTTCTTTTGATTCTTCTGAGATGCCCGGCAGAGCTTCTGTTGCACTCAGCAGAGCTTCTGTGGAAGTTCTTCTGTACTTGGCCATTTTTCAATACTTCTAATATTTCAGAATAATGGAGCTAACAGAGGTTCTGAGGAGACTTACAGAATCTCTGTTACTTTTCAGAAATGAGTTTAGTAGAATTTACATACAAAGTAATTTACAAAAACAAACAAAACATAAAATATACATACTTTATAATATAAAGATAGAGATACTTACAGAGGTTAATCCATATTTATCATTCCTAATTTACCCACCAAGTAAAGGAATCTTTTCTCATCAAGTGCCTTGGTGAATAAATCAGCAAGCTGAAATTCTGTTGGTACAAAATGCATCTCGATGGTTTGATTTTCCACATGATACTTCAGAAAGTGATACCTGATATCTATATGCTTTGTCTTTGAATGCTGTACTGGATTTGCAGAGATGGCAATCACACTTTTGGAATCACAGAAGATGAGGATTTTGCAGATGATGTGACCAAAGTTTTCAGCTGAGTTTTCATCCACGGAATTTAAGAGCAACAGCTAGCAGCAGCAACGTTTTCAGCTTCTGCCGTAGATGTTGAGACACAATTCTGTTTCTTTGATGTCCAGCTTACTAATTTCCCACCTAGGAATTGACAACTCCCAGAGGTACTCTTTTTATCGAGTTTGCATCCTCCATAATCTGAATCTGTGTATGCTTTTAGTCCAAAACCATAGTTCTGCGGATACCAGAGGCCAAGATTTTTGGTCCCTCTGAGGTATCTGAAGTTTCTCTTTACAGCAATATAATGTGACTTTTTAGGATTAGCTTGATATCTTGCACAAAGACATGTGACATGCATTATGTCAGGTCTACTGGCTGTTAAGTATAATAAAGACCCAATCATTCCTCTGTAAAGCGTGCACTCGACAGAGATGCCATTTGGATCTGAAAAAAGTTTATTTCCAGTGGCCATTGGGGTTTTCATGACAGAGGCATCAGAGAGGTTGTATTTTTCAAGTATGTCAGAGACGTATTTTGATTGATTTATGAAAATTTCATCTGATGTTTGTTTGACTTGAAGTCCGAGGAAAAGGGTTAATTCTCCCATCATACTCATTTCAAACTCACTCTACATGGGTTTTTCAAAATCTTTACGTTTTTGTGTATTTGTAGACCCAAAAATAATATCATCTACATATAGTTGTATCAGTGGTACCTCTGTTGTAGTCGTTATTGAGCAGAAAGGTGGAGAGTCTTTCGTACCATGCTCTTGGAGCCTGTTTCAGTCCATATAGAGCTTTGTCGAGGTGATAGACATACCTTAGGAACTTTGAGCTTTCAAATCCTGGTGGTTGTTGGACGTATACTTCTTCTTGAATTTCACCATTCAGAAAGGCAGATTTTACATCTATTTGATATACTTTAAAACCTCTGTGGGATGCGAAGTCTAAGAAAATTCTTATTGCTTCGAGCCGTGCAACAGGGGCAAAAGTTTCATCGTAATCAATGCCCTCTTCTTGGCGATATCCCTTGGCCACCGGTCTTGCTTTATTTCGAATGATCACTCCATCTTCATCCTTTTTGTTTCTGAAGACCCATTTAGTCCCTATGGCCTATTTCCTCGTGGCAGAGGTACTAGAGTCCAGACTTTGTTTCGTTCAAACTGCAGAAGCTCTTCTTGCATAGCATCCACCCAGTTTGGGTCATCCAGGGCCTCAGAAATCTTTTTTGATTCGATCACACTAATAAAGTTGGTAAAGAAACAAAAATTTGCAGAAGCTGATCTTGTTTTTACCTTATCAGAGGGATTACCGATGATTTGTGTTTGAGGATGGCTTTTTGTCCATTGAGTTGTTCGTGGAAGATGATCATTTGAGTCATCAAGTTGAACTTCTGTAGTTGAAGTGGTTGATGGTTCAGCTTCTGTATTTAGTTCAGCTTCTGTAGGAATGGGTATCAAGGTTGGGATTTCCTTCGCTGTAGGTATTGTGGTTTCATTTTTACTTCCCTCTGGTGTTCCTTCTGTTGTTGCTTCCTCTGTTGGATTTAGAATTTGGATAACCTCTGTTGTAGAATCTTTTGTCGTCGTATCTTCTGTTAGATTTTCAGTACCTGTAGTATTTGTAGAAGAGGACGAGGGATTAAATGGATCAGACAGAGAGATACTTACTTCGTTTACAGGTGATTCTGCAGAGGTGCCTTTTGTTCCAGCAGAGGGATTAACGTCGTTGTTGAACATCTCTTGAAATAGAAGACCTAAATCTTCATTTGTTTTTGAGATGCCAGAGGTTTCCATGTTTAGCCCGAGTTCTGAACTGAGTTGCTCAGAAGTCTTTTGGAATGAATCATCAAATGACACATTGATGCTTTCTACTATCGTGCGTGACTTCAGAAGGTAAACTTTGTAGGCTTTGGAAGCGGCAGAGTACCCAATGAACTTGCCTTGATCAACCTTTTCTTCAAACTTTCCTCTTGAGTCTCTGTCGTTTAAGACAAAGCATTTGCATCCAAACACATGAAAAAACTTGATGTTTGGACGTCGTTTGTTGATAAGTTCATAAGGAGTTTTGATGTGTCTTTTCACGATTGTTGAGCGATTTTGGGTATAGCAGGCTGTTGAAATTGCTTCTGCCCAAAAGGTTATTGATAATCCACATGCAGAAAGCATGGTTCTTGTAGCCTCCACTAGTGTGCGGTTCTTTCGTTCGACCACGCCATTCTGTTGTGGGGTGCGAGAGGCAGAGAAGTTTTGGGATATTCCTTCTTCTGTGAGATAGGCTTCAATGATAGAGTTTTTGAATTCTGTGCCATTGTCACTTCGTAACTTTAGAATTCTGCACTCATAAAGAACTTGGATTCTTTTCATTAGATTAATCAAGATGCATGGAACATCTGATTTCTTTTTGACAAATTCAACCCATGTAAATCGTGAAAACTAATCAATTAAGACAAGTATATATTTCTTGCCACCTAGGCTCTGTATAGCGATTGGACCGCAGAGGTCAACGTGAAACATGTACAGAGGTCTAGGACAAGACACATCAGTTTTGCCTCTGTGGGAAGCTCTCTTGAGTTTTCCCATTTCACTGGCAGAGCATAAATGATCTTTATTAAATTTAACATTTTGTAAACCTTTGACCAGATCATGTTTTACCAGTTTATCTAGAGTATGAAAGTTTAAGTGACAGAACCTGTTGTGCCATAGCCAGGCTTCTTCACTTTTGCTTGCAACAAGACAAATGTTGTCCTTGTTTTTGGCATTGAAGTTCATTAGATACAGATCACCTTTTCTTTTGGCTTGCAGAAGTTCAATTCCTGTGTCTTCACTTAGTAGAGAGCAGAATGTTCTCTTGAATAGTACATCGAATCACGTATCACAAAGTTGGCTTACACTGAGTAGGTTTTGTTTAAGGCCATCCACATATGCAACTTTGTGCACTGTGATATTCTCTTTCTTTATGACTCCATAGCCTTTGATATGCCCCTTTTTGTTATCTCCAAAAGTCACTTATCCACCATCTTGCTTTTCTTGGAATGTGGATAGAAGACTTCTGTTGCCAGTCATGTGCCTTGAGCATCCGAAGTCTAGATACCATATTGGAACAAACTGCTTCTGCAAAACAATCACAGAGATTTAGGTACCCATATCCACATGGGTCCAGTTTCGTCAGAATTTTTCAAGTTTGCCTTGGCATTCTTGAAATACATTTTATTTTTTGTCGAAGAATCAGTTTGTTTCTCTTTTATATTTGATTTATCTGTAGAGAGAAAACATTTTGAACTACAGAAATGATTATTTAACTTGAACATTAGATCAAAGCAATGACAGTATTGAACATCAAAGGTGATTTGCTTGAAATTTTCATTGAAAGCTTTAAACTGGGCCACAGAGGCATTACATTCTATTCTAGCATATGGATTCCTATTACAAGAAGATTTATGTAGATTAGATTGTTGGCAAAAATCTTTGTTTGTAGCAGCTTTCTGTGAGTCCCTTCTGTGGTGAACTTCTGTTGATTTCACTGTCACAGGTGAAAAAGATTTGTTAGGTTTTGTCCATTTACCCTTTTGTTGTCATGTTGGTTTCTCTTTTATTTTCAAGGGTTTTAAAAATTTTGAATCTTTTAGATTTTGAGAGGACGTTAACTTCTTTTGTTTCAACTTTTCAAGCTCAATAGAGGTTTTGGCTTGTATGCACATATCCATAAAGTCTGGACAGATAGGAATTCCAGTGATTTTCTCTTTTGGAGAAATAGTTCTGTTAAGAACTTCAAAGGTTTGTTTAACAACCTCTGTGTCACAAGGAAACCTTTCTATTCTGTCAGCCTCTGATTCGTCAGATGATGAATCGTCCTCATATACAGAGGTTGAGTCATCAATATTCTTTTCGACAGAGGCTAGACTTTCCGAGCATGTGTCATACTTGCTTTCTTCCTCTGAAAGATTACTTTCTAAGTCAACGGAGGTGTCTGACAAGATCTCTTCAGAGAGTTTTTGATCTACAGACTTTTCAATTATATTTCTTAGTTTTTCTTCTGAAAATTTTGGTTTGAACTCAAGTGCTTTTGCAGATAATTTCTTTTCAGAATCTATTGTGCCAACAAAGGCAACTTGAGTTTGAGTCTCTGGTTTACCAAATTTGAAGATTCCTATCTGATTTTGAATTTTCAGATATCTCTTTGGTTTGGATCCTCTTTTGACAGAGGTTGAAGGTGATAAGTCTGTGTTTTCAAACCACACATTTATCATCTTCATGGGTTTCCTTAAGTGAGGTTCCCCAGAGACTTTTACTCTCTTGTTTACAGAGATTAAATTTGGAAAATTAGGTTTGTTAACTTTTCCTACAGAAAATAGAGATGACAGAGGTTTATTCTTTTTGTTTTCTGTACCTTGATTAATATCACTGTACCCAATACCTCGCCTTCCTATTTGAGTATTTATTTTCTCATACACCTTTTGAGCATCACGATAATTTTTAATCAAAACATCTCTTCTAAGTAGATCTTGCCAAAGGACTTCTCTTTCCTTTTGAAAATATTCTTTAAGAGCTAAAATGTTAAGTCTGTCGCTCTCAGAATCTGAAAGTTCTTTTGTTTTGGATTTTAACGATGTATTTAATTCATAAATTTTCTCTTTTAAAGGAAAAAGATTATTGTTCCAGTGTGTTTCTAATTCTTCCTTTTCTTTGAAAATCTTTGCTTTTTCTTCAGTGAGAAGTCTAGCTTCTCTTTCATAAAAAGTGAGCTTTTTCTGAAAATCATCACAAGTCTTTTTCAGTCCAACATTTTCAGTTTTAAATATAAGCAAATCAACTTCTGTAGTACTAGAGATAGAGCTTGAAGTAGATACCTCATTGTCAGAGTCGGAGCTGATGTCTGCCATGCCACAGAACAAGGCATTTTTGGTGTATTCTTCATCAGAGGTTGTATCTGACTCCCAATCTTCCTTGTTCACCACTTTGTTCGCCATGAGTGACTTTTGAGCATAATACTCAACCTTCTTTTTGTAAAAAGCTGAATCCTTCTTTGGGCGATTTGACCTTCTTCTACATTCATTGGCAAAGTGGCCTGGCTTCCCACAGTTGTAGCAACCTTGGTTTTGGGAGTTATTACCAGCACGATCGTCAGTCTTCTGTCGGTCACCACCTTTTTCCGATCTGCATTCATTTACATAATGACCAGGCTTGCCACACTTGTAGCATTCTTGTGGTGTGTAGCTTGCCTTGTCATCTGACCTCTGTCGATCATTTCCTCTGTTGTATCTTTCACTCGACCTCTGTTGGTCGTTACTTCTGTCGTCTGACCTCTATCGGTCAGCTGATTCTTCTCTTCTTCCTTGATCCCTTCTATTCCAATCTTATCTTCTCTCTCTGCCATATCTATCATTACCAGAATTCTTTTGGTTTCCTCTGAATTCTATTATCAATAGAGCTAAGGATGTGGCTATTGATGCCAGATTAATTTCTCCTTCTTCCAATAACTCTTCATCTTCGCTGTCAACCACTACCATCTTTTTATTTTTCTCCTTCTTCTTTTCCTCTGTAGTTCTTTCTTTCCTCGGCCTCTCTGTATCTTCTGTAGTTTTGCCAACCAAAGCAAGAGGTGCAGTGGTTAGTGTCTTTGCTTGTGCGATTTGAGGCTCTTGACCAGCTAATGTTCCGTAGAGGTCTGAAAGACCCCAGGAATCTAAATCTTGATTGGTTTGTAAAGATATAGATAGCTGGAGCCATTCTTCGTTCAGACTTTTGAGAAACATGACATTATTCTCTTCAGAAGTTCTGTGGATGCCGAACTTTTTGCAGTTATTGATCAAAGAGTTGAACCTGTCGTATGTTGTCTGCAGAGATTCATTTGTGAGGGCTTTAAAAGCGTAATACTCGTTTATGTATTGAGCTCTTTGGTTTTTCTGAGTTTTAGCTCCCCCTTCAAGTTGTTTTTCCAGTTCTTTCCAAAGATCATACGAAGATTCACATGCATCTAAAGACTAGAAGAGTTCATTGGGGATTGCCATAATCAGAATTCTTTTTGTTTTCTGCGCGAGTTCATCATTTACCTTGTCTTGATCAGACTAACCATCCCTGGTTTTAGGTTTTTGATGCTCAGGGATTTCAGGAGTGTCAGCTGTCGCAGGTACACGAGGTACTATTAACATGGGAACATGAGGAGGATTATAAATGTATTGTACGAGCTCTTTATCAGTACCCTCAAAGAAGTGGATCATTCTTATTTTCCACTGAGGATACTCATTTCTTAGAAGAGAAGGTGGTTTGGTTAATGAACCAACTGTGAAGAAGTTTTGTGTGCTTGTCATTTTAAGAGTGAAAAGATTCAGAATGAAGATATGACACGAAAAGTACGAGAGAATGAACTGGAAGGATTTTTTGGGTTTGGAAGTTCTTAACAATGCACCTTTATGGAGTTTTAACTAAAGAAACAGTTTCTCTTGATTTACCAGATATCGAATAAATCGATAATGGCTGAAAAGTAGAATCTGTTTGACGGAATGAATAACAGGTTAAAATCAGACCATGTTTCTATCAATAATCTTGTTAAACGATGATCGCTTGATATTGAAAACCAAGCTTTGCTCTGATACCAATTGTTGGTTCCCGTATTTGATTAACAAAGATTATCTTATCTATTAGTTCAAATAAGATGTGTTACGGAAGCGTATTTGAAGAACTAACAGATATGTTTGTATAGAAACAGTACAAACTATCAAATAAACAGTATATGAAGAATAGATGGATATCTCAAAGTTTACTGTATTTGATGAAGAACACTAACAATAGATTTGACGTTAATTGTGTGTGTGTGTGTGTGTGTGTGTGTGTGTGTGTGTTTCTTGTATATGAACTTGTTATCTGATAAGGAAGAACTCAACGTGAGTCTTCCTTTTATACTACTACAAAAGAACTATTCTAGACAAAAGGACTATTGCTACAGGAAAGAAGGGATGGCATGAATAGTTGGAAATCTGCACGCATTAAATGCGCTATTATCAACTTGCAAGGATTCCAATAAGAGTTTGACACGTGTTTGTTGTCGGACCATGCCTTGTACATGTGGATGAACGGATCCTGGAACAGTAGCAAGATATTTCTGTAACAGTGGTAAGTTATTTCTGCAACAGTGGCAAGATATTATAAATATCTTCTAAGTCTTCAGTCTGAACCGCAAAGGCTCTGTTAAGGGTGACAGAGGTTCTGCGGCTCGGTCCTTGGTGAGCATTCTTCTGTAGATCCTTCTTTGGTCCTTTGTGAGTAGTCTTCTATAGATTCTTCTTGGGACTTGGTGTTTCTTGAATGATCCTTTGCTTCGGCAGAGCTTCTGTGGAACACCGCAGAGCTTCTGTGGATCTCTTTCATACTTAGCCTATTTTTCAATACTTCTAATTTTATGAATATTTGGAGCTAAAAGATATCATGCTGGGACTCAATATTCCATTATGACTTTATGTGCATGAAATAAGGTTAAGAGTGGAACAAACTTCTCTCTATTTCAATATTGGCATTTTTCAACTGAAAACCCAATAGTGTACGTGCTGCTTCGCCAGAAGTAATTGAAATAATGTCTTTTTGAGAAGACACTAAGTGGGTGGGTGGGTAAGGTGATAACAAGAGTTGGCATGGGTTTACTTCCTGTTTCAATATTGTCCACCAAAGAGTGTAGAACAATAGTAGATGTGGGTGCCTGGCTTAGAATGGCTGGATCAGAACCGTCTCTATTTTCTAGTTCTGGTGATCACTCATTCTGTTTTTGTGCCTCATCACTACCTAATCTCTCAGAATTTTCCCTCTCATCACTGTGAGTTTGTTCATCCTCATGAACATCCCCCCCTCTCTATTTTGATTAGACCCTCTCCTCTTCTCTCATGGTTGGCCTCTTGGAATGGGGCTTGAGGTTCTTCAAGTCCCATTGAGGTGCAATAGTCTTTTAGTACCTCACTACCCTTTGGAAAGTATACCCTAAGATGTTTTCCTAGTACTTTCTGATTAGGGAAATCAGATAAAGAAGCAGAAGAATTCAATTTACCCATAAAGAATGCAGGTGCCAGATCCTCATCACTTCTCCTTGGAATGTAAGTATAATCCTTCATAACCTTCCATATGCATATTTGCCAGTATCTTTGAAATGGAATGTAGGTAAGTGGCTTTTCCCTTGTTTTATTTGATAAAACTTTATGATTCCTTTCAAACACATTTTTCATATCCTTCCAAATTAAAGAAGCATAATTGTAATGCTTGTTCTTGACAATCCCATGAAATATCTGCTTGATTTGTCTGAACCTTGATCAGAAGAACTGATCTTCCCTGATAAGCACTTATTCACAATTGTGAATAAGCAGTACCAAATAGGTGGTAATTTATTCCTCTTGAACCCACTAAGATTCCTCAAATCCTCTTAATAGCCCAATTTCTTGAAAGTATTGATCATTTCCTCTGTGGTTGGATTATCATCAAAATCCTCTATGCCTATCAACTCAACTTTTTTTGGAACTTTCAACAAAGACATGAGTACACCAATATTCAAAGATAACCGCACACCCCCAATATTGAGGTAAATTCATTTCCCTCCAACTCCAAATGTGCCCACCACTATTGTAAGTACTCCATTGGAACCCTCTTATGCCTTGTAAACCACTGTTTGAATGTATGATGCTTAATTAGTTCCACCATGATTCTGTGATCTTCCTTGAACTTAGTAGAGTCCACATTCAAACTACAACTATTTTTCACCACATTCAAATATTTGTCTTCTGGAACTACTTCCTCTTTTAGTTCCTCCCTAATAGTAGCAGCTGATTGGATTGCACTCTGACTATGTCTAAGTGCTACATTAGCAACCAACATCTCCCTGTGATTCTTGCATCAAGACATCCTCTGTTTGCTTCAACCGATGTTCATTTGGGTGTTCCTGAGGAATAACTTGGGTTTCATTATTGGGTTATTCTTCTTGGATACTTAGAATAGGAATTTCACCTACTCTGATTGTTCGTTCAGATCATTGTGGCATTGTCACTTCATTCTTAGAATAAGAGGAACTCTCCATTAGGGTTCGTACGGCGTGAAGTGAAAGGGTTTGGTCTTTTGTACTCCGGACATGATTATGGTTAGGTTTCAAGAATGTAGAAGAAAACAAGAACAATGAACTCAGAAAGTGATTCGCTTATGGTTTCTCTCTTAGAATTTTTGTTCTGAAAAAGTTTGAATGTTGTATATACGAATTGATATATACTATCTTGAAACTGAACCGTTTATTTCTATCCTAATGATGACATATCGCCAAAAGATATAATCAAATTTGAATTTAGATTATAAAGACGTTGTGTATTACCACCGAGGATTAAGATTTGAGACGTGGTAATAACTAACCAAATGAGAAAAGGACACATGGTGTACATATCCTAATAGTTAATAACTATCAGATATGATGAATTATTACACAAGCAAAAATTTTGAGTACACACGGTCAGACTTCTGAGTTATAAGAGTCAGAATTAAAGCTCTTTATGATCAGAATTCTTGATTCTAATGAAAAATCATTTAAAATCCAACTTCTAATTCTAAAAATAAATTTGATGAATTCAGAAGTGGTTTGGACATTTAGAAAACTTATAACTTGAAAGTTGTCGTTCTTAAAAGTGATTTTGAGTTGTGAGTTCAGAAAAACAAACCCTATACTCTGAATGATGTTCATTCAGATTTCTGAGTTTTGAATAGTCAGATAGAATACTTCCCCTAAAAAATTTAGTTCAGATTAGATGCTCCCCCTAAAAAATGCATATAACTCAACCAGATGTCAGAACACATATATATCAAAGTGAAAGGGAAAAAATCAAAAGAAAGATATAAAGAAATGCATAATAACTAATTCAAAGTATAAAGTATTTAGAGTGAACAATATTTCTGATTAGGTTTCCCAGCATTCTGATTAACCTCATCAGAACTTGTACTTAGAAAAATTTCAGTAAATCTGATTTATTTTACTTCTGAAATCTGTGAAGATTGTCCAGAGTTCTTGTTAGCTCCAACTTCTATGAAAAGAAGTATTAAAAAAGAAGGCTAAGTATAGAAACCACCGACAGAGCTTCTGCCAAGACACCGAGCAAGAATTCGACAGAAGACGTTCTCAGAGACAAGGCCACAGAGCCTCTGCCAAACTTGACAAAGCCTCTGTGGTATGAAGACTGAAGACTTAGAAGATAATCTGAAGATCAAGACAAAGACATTCGTGCCTCTGCTGTACGAAGATCCTGAAGATCATTCGTACAAGGCGTGCCCTGCACATTCCACATATCAACCTCTGATGAGTTTCAGCCTTTGCAGAAAACGGCGCACTACATTAACGTTGTACCTGTAGCAGTCCCCCGATTGTGTCTTTGTACCCTTAGTCCTTATTGTCTAAAGCTTGTCCCCTAATGAACAATATAAATAGAAGGCTCATGTTGAGCTCTTCTATTAACTTTTCACAACACACACACCTTTAGAGCAGAATTCACAGCATACTTTCGGTGTTCTTGGTGTTCTTATTTAATCAAAGTGAATCTTTGAGTTAAACATTTGTGTTATTTCTATTTCACGTATTTGATATTGTGTGTTTTTCTACCTAGAATATATCTTTAGTTCGCTAAAACGCTTTCGCACAGTCTTTTGTTTGAACTATTCGATATTAATATCATTGTTGAGTAAAATCGGGATCAACAGTTCTGACTAACTTGTCCAGAATTCTGACTTGCTCTAGCATATTTTGGACTTGGAAAAATTAAAATCAGAATTTTAAGAATTAACAACTTAATTACCTCTGAATCCTCAAAAACACTTTCAGTTAGTTAATTACCTCTGAATCAGAAAATTGAACCTTTTGTGATAAAGAGGGTTTGTATACAGATCAGCCAGTTGATGCTTTGTATGAACAAAATGCATTTCACTTGTCTCTTTCTCCACATGATCCTTGATGAAATGCTATCTGATATCTATATGCTTGGTCTTGTAGTGTTGTACTGGATTCTCAGTGATGGCAATGGCACTCTCAGAATCACAATAAATCGGGATCTTGTTCAACTTGTAGCCATAGTCTGGAAGTTGTGTTTTCATCCATAATACTTGTGAACAACATGAAGCTGCAACCACATACTCAACTTCTACTGTTGAAATAGAAACACAATTCTGTTTCTTTGAAGCCTAACTCACAATTTATCTTCTAAGAAATGACATGCCCATGAGGTACTTTTTCTATCTAACCTGCTTCCTGCATGATCTGCATCTGTAAAGGCTGATAGTGTAAAACCTGAATCTTTAGGATACTAAAGGCCCAGATTTGGAGTTCCTTAAGATATCTTAAGATTATTTTCGCAGCAAGCAGATGAGTTTCTTTTGGATTTTCTTGAAATCTTGCACAAAACCATGTACTGAACATTATATCTAGTCTACTTGTAGTTAAGTAAAGTAAAGAGCCAATCATTCCTCTACATGTCATGAGATCAACAAGTGTTCCAGAAACATATGCATCTAACTTGACATTAGTGGCCATTGGTGTCTTTATTGAGGCACAGTCAGTCATTTTTAACTTTTTCAATAACTCCTTTATATACTTTGATTGGTTTATGAAAATTCCATCAAACAACTGTTTGACTTGAAGTCCTAGGAAAAAATTCAATTCACCCATCATGCTCATTACAAATTAAGATTTCATAATGTTTGAAAATTCCTTACAAAAATCTGGATTTGTAGAACCAAAAATAATGTCATCTATATAAATTTGAATCAAGATAAGATCCTCACATTCCTTTTTCAGAAATAAAGTAATATCAATTGTACCTTTCTTGAATCCTGATGCTAACAAGTATTGTGTCAAGGTATCATACCATGATCTGGAACCTGTTTTAGACCATATAAAGCCTTTCCTAAAATATAGACATGATCTGGAAATCCTGGATCCACAAATCCTTCTGATTGATGTACATAAACTTCCTAATTCATAATTCCATTCAAAAAAACTGACTTTACATCCATCTGAAAGACTTTGAAGTTTTTGTGTGCTGCATAGGTTAAGAAAATCCTTTTGGCTTCAATTCTAGCCACTGGAGCAAAGGTTTCATCATAGCCAATTCCTTCTTGTTGTGAATAACTTTTTGCAACCAATCTTTCCTTGTTTCTAACCACAATACATGCCTCGTCCTTTTTAAAAAAAAAATCCATTTAGTTCCAATTACAAATTTGCCTTTTGGTTTAGGAATAAGTCTCCAAACTTTGTTCCTTGTGAACTGTAAGAATTCATCTTGCATGGCGATTATCCAATCTAGGTCTTGGAAGGCTTCAGAAGTTTTCTTTGGTTATATGGTACTCAAGAAACTTACAAAGAGACACTCATTGATTGTAGCAGATCTTGTTTGCACTCCACTTGAGACATCTCCAATAATCTGATGAATGGGGTGATCTCTTGTCCATTTTGATTGTTAAATCCCAAATCTCTAGCAATAAGATATGAATGTAGTGAGAGAGAATCTAGAGAGCAAATATGTCATCCATGTATTGATCTCAAAGGATTACAAAAGGTTTCTAAAAGATTACAAAAGTTTTCTAACAAATGAACTAGACAAGCCTATTTATACCTATGTATTCATTTGTTAGAAAACTTTTGTAATCTTTTAGAAACCTTTTGTAATCCTTTGAGATCAATACATGAATGAAATTATGCTGAATGCTCAAAGTTATGTGAATCTAGATATATATAGAATATAATGCTCAAAAAGCCTATATGTCAGAATGATGGATGGAAATGAAAATATGGGCAAAGCACTATGTTTTAGAACCAAGTGATTGAGATAAAATTATTGCACTATCATTTAGTTTGAAAGTTTGTGCTTGTGGCCTTTCTGGTTTGGGAGAGTAAGTCCTAAGGGGTGCTCGACACCTAGTCCCTAAGATCAACTGGTCTGGGATCGGCTGACCCAAATCCTGCAATAGAACCAGATAGAAAGCCATGTTCTACTGGTACAAATGGGTTTACGATATATCAATGTGGCCTTTCTGGTTTGGGAAATTAAGTTCTAAGGGGTGCTCGTCACCTAGCACCTAAGGCCAACTGGTCTGGGATCTGCTAACCCAAATCCTGCTATAGAACCAGATAGAAAGTCATGTTTAACGGTGTATCTTATTCTTACTAAACTTCTTGATCAAAAGATGCCAATGAGCACAAAATCAAAAGATTCAAATGTGCACAATATTAAAAGATGCCAAAGAGCACATATCTCTTGAAACTTAGGAAAATACAAAGTCGCGATAAACCCGTAAATTTGTGAAAATTCTGATTTTAGACAAATAGTGTGAGTAGAGCAAAGTATTCTTATATATTGTAGAAATACATAAGCTTTATGCCAATCATATTTCGCATGCTAGCACACCAAATAGATTTGATAAAGGGGTTGACACTGAACAATTATAACTTGATAAGCAATGATGTCTTGTCCTTGAATCCAAACACATGCATTTGATTTCATTTGATTGAAATATCTGTTAAATTTCATTAAGTTGAATTTCTTTTATAAAGTTTTCAAATGATCAAATGTTTGTAGTTATAAAATGAAATTCAATGAATTTTATTTTCCTTGTGTAAATTTGTTTTAAAATTTGTGCTACATTTTCAAATATTGTACGTTATTGAAATATATGCACATTTTCAGGGGGAGAAAACAAATTGCTCCAAAATTCTTATTTTGAGGGGGAGCAAGGTTATTCTCTAAGGAGGAGATTGTTAGCAATACTCAAAGACTCGACTGAAATTGAAGATGGTTTTCGATGATTATGATGCTCACCATCATCGAAAAAGGGGGAGAAAAGTTTAATTTTAATTTCATGTCAAAGAGCTTTCAAATCAAAGATATTTCAAGTCAAAGATTCGTGAACAAAGACTGAAGATTAGGGGGAGAAGGATCTTGTGAAGTCCAAATGTTGCTGAATTTGGTTATCTTAGTTATGAGTGGTTCTCGGAATGCGCTTACACCGAATTTGGTTATCTTAGTTCTGAGTGGTTCTCGGAATGCGCTTACACCTAAAAGTTTAACACTGTGGTTGGTTTCACATCTTTTTGATCCAAACTCTAATCGTTTCTGAGTCATCTTGTTCCGAATTGATGGTTTTATACAAAGATCGGAATTTCATATTCAAGACTTGAAGATAATCTGTTGAAGATTTTATTGAAGAATATTGATTTTTCAAAGAGAAAGACAAAGACTTTTCATGTTTGACTGAAGTTTCTTCAAAGCTGAGTTCTTAAAGAATGTCAAAGCATATAGTTCGCCGTGAACTAATGAAGATAAAGATGTTTGAAGATTATCTTAGCTTCAAAGTTTAAAGTGATCAAAGTTAAAGTTTTGAAGATCAAGAGCTGAAGACTACTGTCATATTTTTTAAATCTTGAATCCAAAGGGGGAGATTGTTAGAGCATTATTGTATTCAAGATTTATTGTTAAAGTCTTGTAATGGTCAAACATTGTAAAAGTCAAAGATTGTCAAAGTCAAAGTAGATTAGATTTAATGCTTTGTAATCCTAGGTATAAATAGGATTAGTTAGCTTAGAGGTTAAGCAAGTCAAAAGAAATCAATTCATTAGTGATCTTAATTGTAATATTCTAGAGAGAGAAGTGAGAGCATTCTAGAGAGAGAAAGTGCATAATTCCTATGTAAATCTCTATTATGTTCAAGATCAATGGATGATTTGATGATTACCTAATAGAAACTGGTTTATCATTGTTGAACTTGGAAGCAACTTGACATCTCTAAGATTGTTTCGCTCATCATTCTCATCTATTACAACATGTAAATCTGAATTATCATCATCTCTTACTGATTCTAATTGTTCAGGAAGAATCAAAGAATTCTCAGATTTCAGGTCTGCAGAAGGTTCAAAATTCTGAGTAGTAGAATCAGAATTCTGGATAACTGGATCAGAAATCTGGTTGACTTGATCAGAATTCTGATTAACTGGATCTGATATCTGCTCTTGAACTGGTTTATCATGACTTGTGTTCTTTGAAGTTTAACAACCTTCCGAAGGTCCAGATTCTGATGTAGTAACAATATCTGGAACCTTTGAATCTCTACTTCTGAAGTCTTCAATCAGATTTGGATTCCCAAATTCTACACATGTATCATAAGTTAGATCAAATGCATCCTCAAACAATAAATTGAGTTCTGAACTTTTAGGATTAGATAAAGATTCAGAAGTTTTAGTCTGATTAAGCCTGAGATTTGTACTGCCTTGTCCAGAAGTCTGCACATTGGTGAACTTTTAGGATTAGATAAAGAT
Organism: Saussurea involucrata; assembly: GCA_033807775.1. Taxonomy (NCBI): domain Eukaryota; kingdom Viridiplantae; phylum Streptophyta; class Magnoliopsida; order Asterales; family Asteraceae; genus Saussurea; species Saussurea involucrata. Next base: position 116,741,402 of record CM066319.1, read on the forward strand.
TCAAAAGATACATTAATGTTTTCCATTATGATTTTGGTCCTTTTATTGTAAATTCTGAAAGCTTTTGAAGTTATTGAATATCCAACAAAGTATCCTTCATCAACCTTCTTGTCAAACATTCCAAGATTAGCTTTCAGCACATAACACCTGCAACCAAAAACATGGAAAAATATAACACAAGGTTTTCTTTTGTTAATGATCTCATAAGCAGCTTTGTTTAATCTTTTATTGATTATGGTTCTGTTCTGAGTAAAATAAGCAATTGATATAGCTTCAGTCTATAGATACATAGGAAGTTCTGAAATAAGCCAACATGGTTCTTGCAGCCTCAACCAAAGTTATGTTTCTTCTTTCTACCACTCCATTTTGCTGAGGAGTTATGAGAAATTCCCACACATTGTAAAAAATTCTGAAGGGTCTCATTTCTGAATTCTGTACCATTGTCACTCCTTATTTTCTGAACTTGAAGTTATAGAAGAACTTGTATCCTCTTGATGAATGCAATGATTAACTCTGGTGCTTCAGATTTTGCTCTGAGAAATTCCAACCATGTATATCTTGAATATTCATCAACCATTACCAGAATATATTTTTTACCACCAATAGACAGAACTGAAGTAGGGCCATAGAGATCCAGATGAATCATCTCTAAAGGAAATTTGCATGAAGATTCCATTTTCAACTTATGTGATCTTTTCTTCATCTTTCCCATCTAACAAGCAGAGCATAGAGATTCCTTTTCAAATCTTATCTCTGGTAAACCCTGAACTAATCCTTTGCTTACCAACTTGTTGATATCTTGAAAATTCAGATGTGAAAATCTTGTGTGCCATAACCAACTTTCTTCTGTAGTAGGTTTTGAAATTAAGCCAACAGGTTTAGTGACCATGATTTTTGAGAAGTTGACCACAAATAAATCTAAATGTCTTTTAGCTCTGAAGATTTCAAATCCATCTTGATCATCAATAACACATCGTTGAATAAAGAACCTAATCTGACAAAGACTATCCAGAAACTAACTTATGCTGAAAAGATTATGTTCTAATCCTTCCACATAGTAAACCTTCTGAATTGTAACCTGCCCATTTGAAAGCATGTCATAACCTCTGACATAACATATACCATTGTTTCCAAAATTTACAGCTCCTCCAGGTTGGACTACATAATTTTTCAAGAGATGCTTATGTCCTATTATGCTTATTTAAGTACCACACATGACATACCTGCAAAAAAATTACTTTGATTTAGGTACCCATATCCATATGGGTCCTTTATTCAGCTTTAAACATCTATTTCATGGATGTAAATGTACCTTTGATTCTCCATTCATATCTTGGTTTGGGTAACCACTTCTAGATACCATTTACATTCATATTTGAATCAATTTTCTTCTTTGAAACTGTTGGTCCTGAAGGGTTATACAAGTTTGTAGAAAGGGGGGGGGGGGTTTGAATACAAACACACAATTTTTTATATTTCTAAATTGTTTATTGATATAGTCAAACAATTTACAGTTTGTTGCGGAAAAAGACCAAGTATAAAACATAATCTAAACAAACTATGAGAATCACAAAGATTTATTGCACTTAGAATAAGAATGAAAGAAGTTAAGAAAATCTAAGGATTGTTTTCTTGGCACTAAGAAGTTCAGGAATGGACGACCACTTTAGAAATGAAGTAGAACTTCCTATTTTTAATGCATGCATTAAATGTGTTGGTTCCTGTTTTGCTTAACAATGATGATTCTATCTAATTGTTCAAACAATATATAATGCGGAAACGTTTTAACGAACTAAAAGATATAATAAGGTAGAAGACACACAATATCAAATATATAAAGTGGAAATAACTTAGATAATTAGCTCAATAACCTACTGTATATTGAAATAAATAAAGCACCAAGAATACTGAAAGTTATACAAGAAATCTGCTCTAATGGTGTATGTCTCGTGCAAAGCTTAATAGAAGAACTCAACATGAGTCTTCTATTTATACTACTTCTAAAGGGGACAAGATCTGGACAACAAGGACTGAAGGTACAAAGACATTATTCAGGTACTGTTGAAGGTATAACGTTAATTAAATGCGCCGGCTTCTACTAAGGCTATGACCCATCAGAGTTTGACACGTAGAGTTGTCAGGTCACGCCTTGTACGAATGATCTTGAGTATCTTCGTACAGCAGAAATCGTGAGAAGCACGATTGTCTTTGTATAGATCTTTGGTCTTTATACCACAGAGGCTCTGTCATGTATGACAGAGGTTCTGTGGCCTTGTCCGCATTGAAGAGTCTTTAGGCGGTTCTTACTTCGGTCTTCTCGGTTACTCGACAGAGCCTTTGTCGAGGACTTCGGTCTTCTTGGTAACTCGGCAGAGCCTCTGTCGAAGATTTCTATACGTAGCCTATTTTTCAACACTTTTATTAACATGAAGATTGGAGCTAACAATCTCCCCCTAAGTATTGAAAAATAAAAAATTGAAAAGTGCAAGGTTTTCTAGGCTAAGTACATAACAAGAGGTGAAACAATGTAACTCAAAAGATTTTACTTTCTTTCATACAAAATTATGCCAGAGGCACTTACACTTGATTATATTATGAAAGGAAAGGTTTGCAGGGGTTGGAAGAGGATTTCAGACGTTGGCGTCTTTGAAGTCGTTGAAACTTCTGTTGTCGAATCCTAACTCTCTAAGCTCGTGATAGAATCTGATGTAGAGGGTTCTGAAGTTGATTGTTGAGTCGATGACCTCTATCAGTCTATCTACAAGAGCTTGATTCATGAGTTCCGTTCCTCTGTGCTCCACGAGGCTTGCTCTGAACTCTGTCAAAGTATTTGTAGCATACTTCTGACAGTCCATCTCTATGAACAGTTTTGACTTCCCGGCAGGATATTGATAGACTAACCCAACTCTTGGAGATGTAATGATTGAGTTTGGTATGGCAGAGGATGGGCAGTCATTTTCTGGCGGTTTTAGACTTAGGTTTCTCACTCCAAGATCTCGTCCTAGTTGGAAGTCGACAAGGCTGTATAGCAGAAGTTTCTCATGCATGGCTTTCCTTATCACCCTGTATGCCCTTTGATGTGCATCTGTTGTGTAGTTCTCTTTCGTCCAGTTGATGTAACGACCCGATTTCCAAATAAATACAAATAACATATATTTCATGACATCACTTTACCACAAAAGATACATCATATTTCAATTTCGGTCCCCTAGTCTGTTTATCCATAACAAGTACTGCGATACAAACATTTTTACATTATAACTAATAACGAAGTTATACGTACAAAACATATCACAATCTTCAAAACAAGCATCTTCCAAAAGCTAGACATGGATTATCCTATCATTTGTCCTTATTTGCTCTATGACCTGAAATACGTATTTTAAAACAAAATGAGGGTTAGACCTAGCAGTCTAAGTGAGAAAATCCCTGTTAGTTTTAAAACCCTTTTGCACAAATACCATATACATAATCCAAAGATGAATACCAATTAAGACTCGTGCATTGTGTACTTCCTGTCTCATTTTCCATGGCCATATTAGTTGGTTGCAAGCCAACTAATAAATTAACTCCGCTGTACGAGAATTACAGCCAACACCGCTGTACGAATATTACAGCCAACACCACTGGTCCTAAGCCCGGCCAACGTATTCTCGTATAGTGTAATGCTCATGTAAATACAATATCTCAATATATTATATTTCAAACATAAACACATAATCACACCATCTATCACATTCTCCATCCACACATATATGTATTCCAGTTTAAAAACGTTTTAAAGTAAAACTCACCTGTTTTGCTTAACAGCAAAATCCTTCCAAGATATTTTCATGTACTCCAATCTTTCAGCCCAATTTCACATAATCTGTAACCACATAAATACAAATATCTCTTTAAAGACTAAAAACTCTAAAATCCTAAAATCCTCGACTCATATCGCAACCAACTAAAATCATAAACCTTGTCGCAACATATTGCACCTGTCGCAATTAAATACTGCAACACAGTAGCATATCGCAACCAACTGTTGCGATATACATCATGTCGCAACCAACTATTGCGATATACCACAAGTCGCAACTGACCATTGCGATATCAAGAGCTTGTCGCAACCCAAGGTTGCGATATTCATGAATGTCGCAACTCAAGGTTGCGATACCTATGATGTTCATCAATATCTCAGTTAACTAAAATCATCCTAAACGCAGAAATTTGCAGGTTTAGACCATGAATGTTTATGATGTTTTGCAGATATGTTTAAGACCATAAATAACAACTACCCATAAACTTAGTTTCCCAAAACATCCATATTTCATCAAAACCCATTTCTAAACTTTTTAGTAGTCTTTAAGAAAGTAATAAACATAAAAGAAAGGATTTAGATAAGGTTGTTACCTCTTTGATTCATCACTTGTGTAATACCCCGGGTAAGTTTGTTAGTTAAAGCCTCGTTCCGTTAAATTTTCTTAACTCTATAATTGATATTTAGGGAAAGTTTAGGTGAATTTATAAGTTTAGGGGTGTTTGGATTAATTAATAGGTTAAAAAGGTATTTTGGTCATTATTGAATAAGTTAGGGACTAATTGGTAAAATTTGGTTGATAATATCTCTTAGACATCAGATATTATCATAATCCAGAAATCAATGTGTGCAAGTGTGTGTGTTTGGAGAGAAAAAGAAGAAGAAAGAAAAGGAAGGGTTAAGGCTCCATTTGTCTACTTAGAAGTGATTTGAAGGTATGTTCCTTTGTAAATTATGTCTATAATTGCTAGTTAATGGTTCCTATCGGAGTAGAAACACTGATATCGTATCTGGGGTTAGTTCTGTCGATTTCTGGGTAAAAAAATAAGGATGAACAACAGCAGTTTCCGGACACCATGAATGTGTCCGGGTAATTTCTTTAGTAGTGTCTGGTAGTCCCTTTCGGTGGTGTCCGGACGAATTCAATATCCGGGTAAGTCAATTATTTACGTAGTTTCCGGATAAAATAAGATACCGGATGGTATCCGGGTTACCTTAGTTCCCGGGTGTTGTCCGGATTTTTATGTCGTCCGGAAAAGTGATGTTGTCCGGAAAAGTCTTGTTGTCCGGAAAAGTTGTGTTGTCCGGATAACTTATGGTATCCGGATACTCTAGCTGTTTGGTCATTTTGAGAGGATTGATGCTGTTAGTTGTCTAGGAACACTGTGTTTATTGACCTATGGGATAGAGTATAAATGAGGCCTGGTTGTGCTGTTGATTTGACTTAAGTCGGGTTTGGGGAAGACAATTGAGGATAGGAGTTAGATAAAGCTATCTCGACTTCTTAGCTTAGCAAGTCTTATGTGATCAATGTGGTAAAGAAATACTTGTATCTGATTGTTTCAGAACCTGTGAATTAGGATTGAAAGCTGGATCGTTTTCAGAAGAGCTAAAGAGCATTTTAATAAAGCAAACATGTGAGTTTTACTTCAAAATGTTTTTAAACTGGAATACATATACGTGTAGATTGAAAAGGTGATAGATAATGTGATTAGATGTTCATAAATGACAATATGATATATTGAGATATATATTGTATTTATATGTGCATTACACTACACGAGTATATGTTAGCCGAAACTCTAGCCGGCGGTGTTTGCTGTAGTTGTTGTACAGCGGTGTTGCTGTAGTTGTTGTACAGTGGTGTTAGCTGTAGTTGTTGTACAGCGGATTAGTTGGATCGCAACCAACTAACATGGTCAGGAGAAATGAGAATGAGAAAGAGGATGAGTTGAACACAGTGCACGAGTCTTGATTGGTATATAATTACGTGTAATATATGTGTGTTTATATAATGTATTTTATACAAATGGGTTTTATAATGAATGTGAAATGGCAGGGATTTTCTCACTTAGACCGCTAGGTCTAACCCTCGTTTTGTTTTAAAAATATGTATTCCAGGTCGTGGATCAAGTAAGGGAAAATAAGAAGGATAGTCGTTGCTTAGCTTTTGGGAAGACTTGTGTTATGAAGATCATGAAGTGTTTTTGTACTTATGGCTTTGTTGTTAGTCATAATGTAAATTATTTAGTTAAAAAGTTTGTACTGAAATTCTTATTATGTTTAGTAAGACTATGGGACCGAATATGAAATATGATGTATCTTTTTGAGATGAAATGTATGTTATTTGTATATATGGAAGATCAGGATGTTACAACTTGTTTCAGTAAAATCCAGCAGAAGATCAACAACTTTTACTTCTTCTTCTTAGTTTCCTCTTAATTTACCTTCTCTCTCTCTTTGCCGAAAATAAAAACACACACACACACTTTGGGATATTTTACTAATAGTCTCACAATGAGACACCTATTGCTTCTAAAGACCATATGACGGTGGTGGTGAAATTTTGGTTAGAATGACCAAACAAACCCTAGGCTTCTCCCATTTGGCAAAACACACCCTTATACTTCTATATTAAAATTAAAACTTACCCCTTAACTTCTAACTACATAAAACACTTTTAACTAAACTTAAACTTATAAAATTTCCCAAATCCACCTTAACTAAAATAATAATGTTAAGTAAATAAATAACATACCTGGTTATTACAACATCTCCCCCTTAAGAGAATTCCGTCCCGGAATTCGGTTAAGAGAAAATGTGAGGGTATTTGGCTCTCATTTCTGATTCTGATTCCCAAGTAGCATCGTGACCTCTATGATGCCTCCACTGTACTTTCACTTGTCTGATTATTTTGTTCCGCAACACTTTAAATTTGTGATTAACCATGGCTTCAGGTTCCTCCACATAATTCAGCTTTTCATAGACTTGTATATCTGGTAGAGAAATGGCCTGATCTGGCGTAACCAAACACTTCCGAAAATTCGATACATGAAACGCGTTGTGAATCCTGCTTAACTCCGGCGGAAGATCGAACCTGTAGGCTACTTCACCAATCCTTTCCGTAATTGCAAACAACCCGATGTACCTTGGACTAAGCTTACCTTGTTTCCCAAATCGAATGACTCCTTTCCAAGGTGAGACTTTCAACATTACGAAATCTCCAACTTGGAATTCTAACGGCTTTCGGCGTCGGTCCACGTAGCTTTTCTGTCTGTCTTGAGCCACTTTCAATCGTTCCCGAATCTGAATAATCTTATCCGCGGTTAACTGAACTATATCTGGCCCCGCTAACTGTTTCTCTCCCACTTCATTCCAACACAGAGGCATTCGACATTTTCTACCATACATAACTTCAAACGGTGCCGCTTGTATGATGGAATGATAACTGTTGTTGTAGGCAAATTCAATCAACGGTAAATGCTTATCCCATGATCGCCCAAAATCAACAATGCAGACCCGTAGCATATCTTCCAAAGTCTGAATTGTTCGTTCGCTCTAACCCTCAGTTTGAGGATGGTATGCCGTACTCAACTTTATCTGCGTTCCCATTTCTTTTTGAAAGCTCCTCCAGAATCTTGAAGTAAAACGACTATCACGATCAGAAATAATCGAGATTCGAACTCCATGTCGAGTTACTATTTCATCAATGTACAACTTGGCTAATCGTTCCAACGAATCAGTTTCTTTTAGTGGTAGAAAGTGAGCAGACTTTGTCAACCTGTCAACGATCACCCAAATGGCATCAAATCCTTTCGGAGTCCTTGGTAACTTCGTGATGAAATCCATAGTAATCTGATCCCATTTCCACATAGGTATTTCTAAACGTTGTAACTGACCAAAAGGCTTTTGATGTTCAATCTTTACTTTCTTACACGTGGCACAACCTTCCACATGCTGAGCAATGCTCCTTTTTATTCCCGGCCACCAATAAAATTGTTTTAAATCTTTATACATCTTATTCGTACCTGGATGAATAGAGAAACAAGATTGATGATCTACTTGTAGTACCCGATCACGTAAACCACCCAAACGATGCACCCAAATTCTGTTTCCCAGACACAATAATCCACGATCATCTTTTACAAGCAATGATGATATACCCACTAACCGTTCCGGTTTCAAATGTTCTTCTTGAAAAGCTTCCACTTGCCACTTCTTCAATTCGTCGAAGATGTTAGGTAGGAGTTCAGCTCTTAGTGCAATGGCTTTTATTGTTCCACTCCTTTCTTGACGACTTAGTGCATCAACTACCACATTCGCCTTTCCCAGATGATAAAGAATTTCACAGTCTTAATCATTCACCAGTTCTAGACATCTTCTTTGCCTCATATTTAATTCCTGCTGATCGAAAAGATGTTGAAGACTCTTATGATCAGTAAAAATTTGACATTTAGAACCGTAGAGATAGTGTCTCCAAATATTTAGCGCGAATACAACTGCTGCAAGTTCCATGTCGTGTGTAGGATACTGTCGTTCATGATCCTTTAGTTGACGAGAAGCATAAGCGATGACCTTCCCACACTGCATTAGTACACAACCCAATCCCAGTTTGGAAGCATCACTGTAACAACAAAATCATCGGAACCTTCAGGTAATGCTAGTATCGGCGCGCTACAGAGTTTCTCTTTCAATATTCGGAATGCTTCATCCTGTTCTGCTTTCCATTCAAAGTTTATATTCTTTCGAACCAGCTTTGTTAGAGGCGTAGCGATGCGAGAGTAATCTTTTATAAACTTGCGATAGTAGCCGGCTAAACCCAGAAAACTTCTTACTTCGGTTGGGGTTCTCGGCGGTTCCCACTTTTCTATTGCTTCCACTTTCATCGTATCAACTTGAATACCTTTCTCGTAAACTACATGCCCAAGAAATTGAACTTCCCGTAGCCAGAATTCACATTTAGAGAACTTAGCGTATAACTGTTCCTTCTTCAACAATTCCAGAATTAAATGAAGATCTTGTGTGTGCTCTTCTTTGGATCGGGAGTAGATAAGGATATCATCGATAAACACAATAACAAATTTATCAAGATATGGCTTACATACTCGGTTCATTAGATCCATAAAAGCAACTGGAGCATTCGTTAATCCAAATGGCATCACCAGGAATTCATAGTGACGGTACCTTGTGCGAAAAGTAGTTTTCAGAACGTCTTCTTCTTTAACCTTCAGCTGATGATAACCAGATCTTAGATCAATCTTGGAGAAATAACAAGCTCCAACTAATAGATCGAAGAGGTCATCAATTATGGGAAGCGGATACTTGTTCTTGATCGTGCGCTTATTCAGTTCCCGGTAATCAATACACATTCTCATCGAACCATCCTTATTTTTCTCAAACAAGACTGGTGCACCACACGGCGAAGAACTGGGTCTGATGAAACCCTTATCTGAAAGGTCTTGTAGTTGCGTCATCATTTCTTTCATTTCTGGAGGTGCCAAACGATACAGTGCACGGGCTACAGGAGCGGCTCCAGGGAATCAGATCTATGCTAAACTCTACTTGTCTAACGGGAGGAAGACTATTCAAGTCTTCGGGGAAAACTTCTGGAAATTCATGGACAATAGGAATATCTTCCAACTTATTCTTTTATGGCTTAATATCTATCACATAAGCTAAGTAACTCGGGAAACTTTTGCTGACACACTTACGAGCTTTTAACATAGATATTAGGCAAGACTGATGATTTCTACGGTCACCATAAATCACTACCGGTCCCCTCTCAGGTAAGACAACATTGATTAACTTCTTATCACAAACTATGTTAGCCTGATTCTCGGCTAACCAATCCATCCCCCTACTACATCAAACTCAATCAAGGCTATAGGAAATAATTGAATAGGTACTCCACACCCCTCTATATTTATCACACAACTATCAAAAACCTCTTTAACGGATACTTGATTATCATTTGCAGTATCTACCATTAAAGCATGATCTAACACTTTAGGCTTTAAATGCATATAAGCAGCAAATGAAGGAGACACAAACGATCGGTTTGCACCGGAGTCAAATAGCACTTTAGCACGTGTAGAGTTTATTAAAAATGTACCTGTAACCAAATCCGGAGTTTCCTCCGTTTCTTGTGTCGTCATCTGAAATGCACGACCTCTTGTTCTTGGTTTCTCTGGCCTTTGTACTACTGGTCTGACACCCGTTGGTCTCCCCGACGTACCCCCTTGCTGTACTCTTCCCCTCGGACAATCGAACTGAATGTGATCCGGAGAATTACATAAGAAACAAAACCGTGTTACTCGACAGTCTTTAGCAACATGTCCGGTCTTCCCACACCTATAACAAACCCGAGGATCAACTTGACAATTTCCTTGGTGGATACGGTTGCATTTCGGACAAGGTCTTTCCCCTTCCAATTGTTTAACTGCTGCTTGGGGACAAAACTATTTCCTGAAAGCTATAACGAATTCTTCCCAAGAGAAAGTAGAATATATGTCAGATCCTCCAGAAGAAATAAGAGCTTCCCACCAGTATAGAGCATCGGCTTTTAGCATTGCAGTCCCATATAGTACTCTATCCTCTTCAGCACACTTACTAGTTTTGAAGATAGCTTCTATTTCTTTCAGCCACCTCATAGGCTTCACTAGTTCCCTTTCTCCTGAGTAGGTCGGAGGTTTGCAACTTAGGAACATTTTATAATCACACTTATTCGTCACTGGTACGACAGTCTGTGTAATGGGCATTTCGTCTTCATGAGTAGGATCTAGTATTTCCGTTTCAGTATTATGAGTTCGGTTGAACCTAGCTTGGATATTTGCATGTAATCTTCCCATTTCAGCCGCTAAGTCGTCTCTTGTAACAATTTTTGTACCTCGCGGTTGAACTCTGCCGCCTGTTCTGCCTCTACCACTTTCTCCCCCTCTTCCCCTTGTCCCAACGATTGGATTCGTTCTATTAGGATTTCCTCCTCCCTCTCGATTCGTTTTTCGAGTACCACTTGCCATTCTGTAGATCCAAACAAGGTTAATATACACATAAGCATATACCCCATATAACAAGGTATTCCAGTTCAAACATGTACCTGTAAGTGTTGATCCAAACCCTCGATGATTTGATAATGACCCTCTCTTAAACACTTAGTGAAAATTGTAAGTAAACAATATGTATTAGAGTTTCACTATAGCTGATAAGTACTAAGACTTTACAGTACCGCTGATAGGAACTCTCATTCTATAGATTAGATATTCAACGAACACTGTTCATCATCTTATAGCTCTGAGCCTGTTCAGTTCTATTGATGATCGCTGATAGTTTAGTTTGTTTACTTATGATCCCTGAAGACAAGTTTCACGTCAATATATGTTCTACGCTGAAGTCGAAGATCAAGCTCAAGAACCAGCGACAAGTCTACTCATGAACTGATGTGGATATCAGCGAAGCAAGACCTGTCCATTCAACGTGAAGTATCAAGTAGAAGACTTCAGCAATCGCTGAACTTTATCATTCGCTGATAAAGATCTGACTCAACGAATGATCATGAAGTCTCCCTTGCATGTCCCCGTACGAACTGTCAGAACAGACATCCCTTTTGTCTGTAATCGTACAACAACTCTGATTCTACACTGTGCACCATGCGGCTACTAAGGTTGTCTACAAAGGTCAATGGCATGCAACCACTCAGCTGCTGCCACGTGTAAAGCCATACTGCCATGCATTAAATGCATGCAGTATATAAGAAGAACCTTACTTCAATTTTGAAGTGTTCTCGGACCATCTTCTTATTTCTCTCTTATTGTTAAGTTATTATTCGTAATTTCTTTAACTCTTTCTAGTGCAAAAACTTAGTGTTCTTAACTTGTTTAGATTAGGTTTATCCCTAATCTTGTTCCGCAACAAGTTGTAAATTGTCTTGATTTATCAATAAACAATTTAGAAAAGTAAAAATCGTGTGTTTGTATTCAACCCCCCCTTCTAAAAACTTGTATAACCCTTTGGGACCAACAAGTGGTATCATAGCAGATTTGTTTAATCTCATAAACAAGATCTGATCTATACTAAGATTTCTCTTCCTTGCTATTTCTTAAAATGGCTACCAACACAAACACCAACTATATTGACAACGGTTCTCTTGCAAAACCCCCTAGATTCTCCACATATAATTTTAATCTATGGAAAAATAGGATGATTCTCTTCTTAGAAGGTGTAGACCCTACTATGCCTTACTATCTTGAAAACGGCCCATATATTCCTATAAGAATTGATCCTGCAGTTCCAGTCACTGAGAATAGACCTGCTATTCCAGAAAGGCTGATTCCCAAGGAAATTCATATGTGGACTGATGAAGATAAGAATAAAGTGGCTATCGACACCAAAGCCAGATCCATACTCTCCATAGCTCTTCCTGACGAAGTCTACCATTCTGTCAAGAACCTGAAAACCTCAAAAGCTATGTGGGACACAATCTGTGTTCAGTATGAAGGTACTTCTGAAGTCCAAGACTCTCGAAATATCAACCTGGTAAGACAATATGAAAGCTTCATTTGTGGTAAGAATGAAACTCTCTCTAAAGTACACCAACGTTTTAACTACTTAATAATAAATCTGAAAACTGTTGGTAAGGAATATTCTAACTTTGAAGTACTGACAAAGTTCTTAGAATGTTTACCTGAAAGCTGGGACAGTTATTCTATGTGTCTCAAGCTGTCAAAGGATCTAAAATCAATGACCCTTTCTACCTTATATGGCACGATGTTGAATCATGAGCAATCGAGTCATCTTATGAAGAATCTTGTAAAAGATTCCAAAAGCACCCCTGTTGCTTTAATCTCAGAGTCACCTTCCACTCAATGATCGACTATCACTGTCACTAAGTTGGAAACTAACTCTAAAAGATCATCAGACTCCGACGTTTCAGATAATGATGAAACTCTGGCATTCCTGGCTAATAAGTTCAGAAGATTTGCTAGAAAGAGTAATTTCAAGAAGAACAAGCCTCTTGCTATTACTGACATTCCTGGCTAACAAGCCTCTTGCTATTACTGACAAGCCAAGATCATCAACCCCTGTTGATAAGGCTACTGCTACTTGCTATAACTGTGAAAAGATAGGACATTTTGCTAGCGAGTGCAGGTCAAAGAAAGTCTCTAGACCCTCAGATTTTCCCAAGAAAAACATTACTCACAGGACTAGAGATGAAAAATACAAAAGGCTGAAAGAAAGGTATTCAAAGCTGAAAACCATTAAGAAGAAAGGCAAAGGCCTTATGGCTGACTATGATTGGGCTGCCTCTGACGAATAAGAATCATCCGACTCTGAAGATGATGATGAAGCCAATCTATGTATCATGGCCAAACTTGAAGATGAGGAAGAAAATTCTGACATTCCCTCTACTTCAACCTCTGCTACAAAGGTATCACCTTCCTTCTTTGCCAATATTTTAAATATTGATGAAGCTGATAGTTTTTGAAAGATCGATCTCCTGACTATAAGTTTATATGAAGCCATGAATGGCAAAACTGTTGTTGAAAATCAAAACCTTGATCTCGCTGAACAGCTTAAAAACTGTCACCTTCAAATAGAAAATCTTTCTAAAATTGAAGAAGATTTTAAAGATCAAGTTCATTTAAATCAGCTGGTCAAAATCGAACGCAAAGAAGCTATCGCTGCATTAAAAGCTGAAAAAGCTACTGTTGATGGATGGTATAATTCCTCAACAAAGATCACTGAGATAATTAAGTCTCAGATTCCCCTGAGTGATAAACGTGGTCTTGGTTACAAAGCTGATACTCTATAACCAACCACTGACCATTCCATGCTTAAGTTTGGAATGTTCGTATCCTCTATCCCTGACACTTTCTCATCTCAGTATTCCTCTTCTAAACCACCTATACCTGAGGAAATCTCTACCTTAACTTCTAAAGGTAAAGAAAAGGTTGTTTATCTAAAACCTACCTCAATCTTTAAAAACAAAGGTAAAGGATCTATTTTTAATCAAAATCCTCATAAGGGTACCTCTGTACCAAAGCTGAATGCTTATAAAGCCTCAGTGACTTATCCCTCTAGTTCAAAGAATAAGATCCCTAGAATTATTCAGCGTGGATCTATTCAGCGATCTACTCCTAGAATCAAAGTGTAAATTATTGGTAAGAAATCCGAAGAACTGAATGTTCCTCCCATTTCAAAAACCAATAGCTTACTTGGTGCTGGTCCTTCAAATTCAAAATCAAAAGCTCAGCATGCAAATGGTCCTAGAACTACTTTTAGTTATAGGAAATGTTATCATTGTGGACTTACCAATCATATCGCTAGTAAGTGCCCCACAGCCACCCAAGCTGAAAAGATAGCTAAGGTGAAGATCATTGCCCCCAAGGCAAAGAAGACCACTGAGGTTAAGAAATTAACCAAAGTGAAGACTGACAAAGTTGAATCTTCAAATGCTGCGAAGACTACTGAACCTTCCACCTCCTCTTCTACCACCACTGACAAGTGTGTACACATGGATAAGTGGGTACCCAAAACAAACTAATATTCCTTTGTAATGCAGGTTAAGAAGGGTATCTGGTATCTCGATAGCGGATGCTCTAGACACATGACTGGTATGAAAAACCTGCTCACTGAGTACAAAAAAGAGAAGGGTCCCTCTGTAACTTTCGGTGGAAACGGAAAAGGACATACCCGAGGGTTTGGTGTACTCTCTAATGGTACAACAACCTTCAGAAGAGTCGCATATGTTGAAGGGCTGAAGCATAATCTTCTAAGCATCAGTCAGCTTTGCGACAAGGATAACAAAGTAATATTTACTAAGGAATCCTGCTTTGTCGCTGACAAAAAGGAGAATATAGCTCTCAGCGGTTATCGTTTGGAAAATGTTTATGTAATAAACAAGGACTCAACAACCACTGAGAACTCCTGTTTCTTCTCAAAAGCCTCATATGATGTCAATTGGTTATGGCATAAGAGACTCTCTCATCTCAACTTCAAGACACTGAACACTCTTTCTTCAAATGAGTTAGTAACTAGTCTACCTCAGCACTCATACGCCAAAGAATCCTTATGTTCAGCGTGTGAGAAAGGCAAGCATACCAAAGCAAGCTTTAAGTCAAAGCAAGTTTCCTCAGTGTCATCTCCTCTACAACTTCTCTATATGGATTTGTTTGGCCTTGTTAACAAACAATCCATCGCTGGAAAGAAGTATACACTGGTCATAGTTGATGAATTCTCTCGATATACATGGGTTATGTTTCTCCGTTCTAAGAGTGACACCCCTGAAGAACTCATCACCTTTGTCAGGAAGATGGAAACCCTGAACAACTTGACCGTTCGCTCAATAAGGAGTGATCATGGGACTGAATTCAAAAACAGTTCTCTTGATTCCTTCTATGAGAGTAAGGGTATTTCTCACAACTTTTCTTCGGTGAGAACACCGCAACAAAACGGAGTCGCTGAAAGAAGAAATAGAACTATTATTGAAGCTGCACGTTTAATGCTCAGCGATTCTCATTTACCTACTCAGTGTTTCATACTGAACAACACTGCTTGTTTTATGCAAAACAGGTCGCTGATAGTCAAAAGATTTAATAAAACAGCCTATGAACTTTTTCATGGGAGAAAGCCTTCAATTAGCTTTCTTCACATCTTTGGATGTCAGTATTTCATACTGAACAACAGGGATGCCCTTGGAAAGTTTGATCCTAAGGCTGATGATGGAATCTTTCTTGGATATTCTTCAATCTCCAAAGCCTTCAGAGTCTTCAATCGAAGAAGACAGACTGTTGAAGAAACTATTCACGTCACTTTTGACGAATACCGTTCAGCGAATTGTCGACCTTCTACTGATACTGAAGAACTGAATCAATGGATGTTTTCTCATGTTGGTGATTCAGAAGATATTCCCACTCCTCATACTCATACCGTTGAAGATGATGGTCCTATTATCATTCCAAACATGCATAATAGTGAAGTTGAAACATCATGGGTCTCAGCTGTTCTTTTAAACACTATGTCTGCTTCTGAACCAAATGTCTCAGACATTCCATCTAATTCTCAGTAATCAGTAAATGAAATGACATTTGCACCTACTCCTCTCTTGGCTGATATTCCTGAAGTTGCTGAAGCTTCATCTTCAGCTCCTCCAGTTCAATTTGAGTCAGCGATTCATGCTCCGGCTCAGCGATGGACTGTAAATCACCCAATTAATCAAATCCTTGGTGATCCAAACGCTGGTGTTCAGACTCAACGAAGTGCAGGTAATATTTGTTTATTTGTTAACTTTATTTCTCTGATTGAACCAAAGAAAATAGATGATGCCCTCAAATATCCAAACTGGGTCAGCGTTATGCAAGAAGAGCTGACTGAATTCGAAAGAAACGAAGTTTGGAATCTTGTTCGAAGACCAACTGACAAGACAGTGATAGGCACTAAATGGGTCTATCGAAACAAGTTGGACGAACATGGAACTGTAACCCGCAACAAGGCTCGACTTGTTGCTCAGGGATACAGACAAGAGGAAGGTATAGACTACGACGAAACATTTGCTCCAGTAGCAAGACTAGAATCTATTCGTCTATTCTTAGCATACGTTGTACACAAAGACGTCAAAGTATATCAAATGGATGTTAAGTCAGCATTTCTCAATGGAAAGCTGAATGAAGAAGTCTATGTGGAACAACCTCCAGGATTCTCAGATCCTAAGCGTCCAGATTATGTTTATAAACTGGATAAGGCACTTTATGGCTTAAAGCAAGCTCCACGTGCATGGTATGACACTCTGTCCTCTTATCTCCTAATTGAAAATTTTGAGCAAGGTAAAATCGACAAAGCTCTATTTTTTAGAATAGTAAAAGGTCATATCATTCTTGTTCAGATATATGTTGATGACATTATATTTGGTTCTACTAACCCTGACCTTTGTACTCGTTTCGCGGATAGAATGAAAGAAGAGTATAAAATAAGTATGATGGGTGAGCTAACACATTTCCTTGGTCTTCAGATAAAACAGAATGAAAAAGGAACTTTCATTAATCAGGGAAAGTATGTTAAAGATATGCTGAAGAAATTCGATTTAACTCAGAGTTCAGCTATGAAAACCCATATGGCACCACCGCTGACACTAAACATGGACTCAAATGGAATACCTATTAATGTCACGCTGTACCGTGGGATGATCGACTCTCTCTTGTATCTTACAGCTAGCCGACCCGATATTATGTACGCAACCTGTTTGTGTGCACGATATCAAGCTTAACCTAGGGAATCTCATATGATCGCTGTAAAGCGAATCTTTCGTTACCTTAAGGGTACTATGAACCTAGGTATTTGGTATCCCAAAGACTCATGGTTTGATCTAATCACCTATTCAGATAGTGATTTTGCAGGTTGCAAATTGGATAGGAAAAGCACCACATGAGGATGTCAGCTCATGGGTGGAAAGCTGGTGAGTTGGACAAATAAAAAGCAAAACTCAGTGTCCACCTCAACTGCTGAAGCTGAGTTTGTAGACGTTGGAAGCTGTTGTTCTCAGGTCTTATGGATGAGACATCAACTACTAGACTTTGACCTTCAGCTCTCGAAAATTCCAATCTATTGCGACAACACAAGTGCCATCGCTATAGCCAACAATCCAGTGCTACACTCAAAGACCAAACATATCGAAATCAGGTATCATTTTATAAGAGATCATGTGATGAATGGTGATATAGAACTTCATTTTATTCCAACTGAATATCAGTTACCTGATCTGTTCACCAAACCTCTTGATGAGACAAGATTCAACTTTCTCATCAACGAGCTTGGAATGCTGAACTTTGAAGAGTAAAGATCTTCAGTGGTTCACATTTGATCAGCGATAGGATAAAACAATTATATAACCCATTCTATAATTCTCTCTAAAAATAATTGATTCGTTTATATCAAGGTATGTTTTCTCTCTTGCTCGCTGACGTTCGCATGTGAATGTAAGATTTCAAAATAAATTGCATCGCTGAATATCTCTTCCTTAACAGCGATACTTTGAAATTTCTTAAACTAACACTGATATTTCTATTCAGTTCTTCATGTTTTTTAAAGTAGTCCCTGAGCTTTCAAAACCTTAGAGACATCCTAAAATATGAAAGGACGTTTGGGACATCATCACAATGTATAAACCCTGGCACGTTCTTTTTCTGACACACATTTGCACGTTTCGTTTACCATCAAATCAAATGCAAACATGTGTCCGTGTCATGATGAACAACTTTCCCGCCCGAGTTTTTCTCTCTCTCAAATCTCACTATATAAACTATTTCAAGTTTATATTTTTTCTTTACGCGAACTTCTTCTCCAAGCAAGAAAAGATTTACTGTTGCTTATTTCCAGAAATTTGTTCATCTTCTTCTTCGATTACCAGGTTAATATTCTTATTATTCACCTGCATAACTTGTTTCTGTTCTTCTTGTTTCTTTTAACAGATCAAACAAAAGAAACCTTTTCTAAAATGAAATCATTTCTTTCATGGTTTTATGAACACAACCTTTTCATGGTTGTTCTTCATGTTTAAAACTCAAAATCTTAAACTTATTCTTCATTCGTTTTTCCATAATCCTTATCTAAAGGAAAATGGAAAACAAGACTTTTACTGGGTTTGTTCTTCTTTTTCAAAACAAGAAAACCCTAATCTTCATTAAGACATTTATGTCTGAATGAAATGGACAAAATCGGAAAACATCTTATTGGAAAATCTTTCACATTAAGACTATTCTTTATCTATGTTCATGGTTGATATGTTAAACAGAAATGGCATCTTCTACTCATGCTCCTACCGCTGAGAAATCCACGGCTGCAAAGAAACTGACTCTCGTCAAAGCTCCTCAGGTCAAGTTCAAGCTTGAGGAAATCGATTTTTCAAAATCGAACAACCTCCATGCGCTTTTTGAGTTTCCTCCTCGAAAGAAAGTCACACATCTGGATGATGCTGTGAATTACCTCAAAACATGTTGCTTATCTACAGCCCTGACTATTACACCCCCTGCTTATCAATTCCTACTATCTCGGTTCTGGTATACTGCCAGAAGAGCTCAGGTACCCCATGCCAAAGACCCAACGAAGATCGTTGACTCCATTCTGTGTGACACCAAATTTGGCACCACCAAAATCAACCCTGCCATTATTAGGAAAGCACTGAGTCTTCCTACCTCTACCAAAGAAAACCGCTTTGTCCCTCTCCCAAACCACAAAAATCATGCTGATAGGGAAGCCATCACTGCATTCTTTGATGCAATGGGTTACGCATGGGACACTGGAATGGACAAGAAGCCTGAGAAGAAACTGACCTTGATCAAGAAGTCCAAAATTTCCAGTCAGATGAACTTCATCTTCGCACATTTGATAAGCTGCATGACAGCGAAGAGTGGCTCCTCTGATCAAGCTGCTCAACCTCAGCAAGCAATGGGCTATGCATTGTTGAAAGGTCTAAATGTTGATTGGGCCTCAATCATCTACGACGACCTTGCGTTCAGATTGGATATGGCTGAAAGATCTGCATGGGTTTCGTATCCCAGATTCATCAGCGCCGCCTTTCAACTTGGACTTGGCGATAGGTACCCAACAGAGGGTTTTCTGAGACTCTCTCAGGTTGGCCCTAGGGTGCTCGACTTCAAGCCGCTGGAAAACGAGGTACGTCTTTCTACTCTTTTATCTCTTCTCAATCATCCTTCTTCTACTTCTGCAGCTCATTCAGTGGAAATCCCCACCGCTGATACCCACGCTGCACCCTCCACTCCTTCTCGAAAAAGGGAACACTCATCTTCCCAACTTGGTTCCAAAAGAATCAAGAAAACCAAGGAGCAACCCCCCCCCCCCCAGCATTTACACGCTGAAGACTCTACAGCTCATATTGAAGAGCTGATGGAAAGTTCCGTGGTACGCTCTGCCACAGCTGATCAAGCCACCCCTTCCATCCCGGCTTCAGCGTCTCTAAACGCTGAAGTTATAAATTTGGAAATGAACCCACCTCCTTCAGCCTCTCTACAGACTGAAGTGATTGTCAGCGGATCAAATGCTGAACCTCACACCCAACCATCATTCTCATCCCTCATTCCTCCTACTCAATCTTTGGTCTCTCCACCAATTTTCCCAACTTTCTCAGGGACACCCTTTATCGTACATGACTTAGCTGCAGAAACTCTAAATACGATGATGGATGCAAACTTAGGATCTGCAGGCACCTCCATGCGCCAAGGTACTCTTGAAGGCGACATGGAATATCATTCAGGACACAAAGGGTTCGACAACTTCGCCAACCCGCCTACAGGTATACACACAATCCAAAACACTCCTCTCTCTCTACCCCAAACTTCTAAGCTTTCCTCTGTTCATAAGTTAATAACTATTTCGGGTCCTAATTTGGGGGATATCAACACCTCCCTGAAGGCGTTGGAAACAAAGGTGGAAAATTACAACACCATTCTCTCCACGAACTCTTCAGCGGTTACAGACGCTGGAGAGAAACTCAAAAAGTTGACCTAGATCGTTGATACGAAAGCCTCCAAAACTGATCTGGAGAAGGTGGATGGTAGCATTGCTCAATTTGCTACCACCCTCGCTGATAATTCAACCGCCACCACCTCTCTTTCAACAAACTTCACCACTCTGTCCAATGAAGTCACATCATTGAAGACAGAGGTTGGTTCTCTTAAGGGTAAAGTCTCCACGATCAAGGCTGAAGTCTCCGTCGTAAAAAAAACTGTTCAGAAAGTACTCGATCGCCTGAACGCGCCCCAACTTCTCATTTTACTCAGGTTGATCGAGAAGTTCTTCAAAAGATCAATCCTGCTATAACTGGCCTGGAAGTCAGATTAGCAAAGATTGAGAATTGTGTTGGGATCTCTGGCCTGGAAGATAGAGACCAAATACACACTGCTGCTGCTGAACAATCGGTTACCTCCCCCAACCATAATGTGGAAGAGGGGGAGAAGACTAAAGAAGACCTTCCCCATAATGCTGAGGGGGAGGGTATTGAAACTGATGCTGCTGCTACTTTTAGGGAGTTGAAAACCCTGAGGAAACCAAGAAACCTCCCTCTGTATCTGAGGGGGAGCAACTCGATGAGCAACTTAAGGAAGTTGATGCTGACATGACCGAACCTTATGCTGAAGAGGTCGAGTCTGAAGAAGAAACTGAAGACGATGAACGTGTCGACATCTCTGATGAAGAACCATCATCATCCCCCAAAGATGAAGATGATGATGATGCTGATGACGATTTCTTCTATGTCTAGCCTGTTGCAAAATCCCCAACTCAAAAAAGGATCGAGATAAAAGAACCTTCAGGGGAGCAGACCAAGACAAAGCCTGCAGCGTCTGAAGCTGACAAAGGCAAAAACAAAGGCCTCGCTGAAGAAGACAGTATGACGATCTTGTTTCAAAAGCCAGTTTTTCAGGTACATTACCTTCTATTCTCTTACACTGCATCCCTCCTCTATCCTTTCTCAATCTCAATCCTTCTATCCATAAAACCTCTATACACTTAACCACATTCTTTTCTCTATCTCTTTCTTCCCAACTTTTCTTACTTAAACGATCACTGTGTTTCAGCTAGTCCTCTCCCCTGTTTGAGGATCCCGCTGAAGCTCCTACGACTACACCAGAAATAATCCCAGCCACAAGAACTGAAGAAATAATCCCAGTCTTGGATTTTACCACTGAGACTGATGAACCTGAAGAACAGCTGCTCTCTCACAAAAATAGACCTTCCTTGGCAACTCAAAAGCTAAGTGAAGAGGATCAAGAAAAGAGAGATGCAATGATCAAACAACTTGAAGATCAGTGAATCATTCTTCCTCGTGACAAAATCCCTGCTCCCACAAAGTTCAGGATATCAATGAAAGAATACGAGGATGATCTAAGAGCTGAAAGATTACTCGCCGAATAGAAGAAAGTTGAAGAAAAAGATAAGGCTCTCGCCATCCAGCTTGTCCAACAATCGGGGAAAGACCCCGCGCTGAAAAGAACTCCCATTGATGTCCAACGTCAGCTATGGGATGATGCCCAAAGGATCGTTGAAGAAAAGACTAAGGTATCTGATTCGACTTTGGAATGGTGTAAAGAAATGCTGAACTATCGATCTCGACCATCCAAAATAATCAAGGTAAATATCAGAGGAAAACTGTTCGTAGACGTTCCTATTGTTGAAGTTGACGTATTCAGAGAAGACAAAACCGAGCAAACCTTTTGTGCTGCTACTTTAGAGAAATTTGGTTTCTCTGAATGGTTGGAAGTGAAATTAGCCATTCCGCGACCTCGCTCAAAATTCAAGAGCCATGTCGAGAAAATTCTAAATTCTCAAATCGACTTGTTTTCTTCTGCTATGGATATTCCTCCTTCCACTTTTCTTCCTCCTCAACAAAGAAGAGCCTCTGCAAAGAAAAAGAAAACCTCAGACTCAAGTCCTCCTATACGGAATGAAACAGGTATTGGTTTCTCTCGTGCTAAAGTTCTTGGTCCTGATCCTGACCTCTCAGTGCTTGACACCTCCCTACCACCTGGTGAAACTTTCATCCCTGGCAAACTCCTAAGTGATCCCTATGGTATATTCTTTCTAGACTGCCATGGAAATCAACACTTTCAACGCATCTCTGAGATTCCAATCACTCCCATCGAACATCTCAGAGACCTCATATACTGGTGTGAAGTCAGACGCGACATTCAGACACGTCACCTCAAGCCCCTGATCTTTGAAGAAGCAAAGAACAAAAAGGATCAAGGTGTAACTGTCCCTGACTGGATGATTCCCACATCAAAGACCCATGATGAACTTCTTATTAAGGAAGAACCTTTTGACGGATAGGACCTCCTTGTAATTCTCTCCATCCTTATCTATCTACATCTTATCTACTTGTAATTTTATTTGTTGTACTTGTAATTTTTCCACTTCCCTCTATAATCTTTACGAAGCTTAAAGAAAAATTTCAGCGAATGTACTTTACTCCATCAGTACTGGAAAGATCCCAGAAAACAGTAAAAGGGACAAATATTTTATGAGTTCTTTTTATCCTTAAGTTTTCATTAAATAGCAATTTTCTCTGTTGCTATGTCATAATCAAATAGGGGGAGATTGTTGATCCAAACCCTCAGTGATTTGATAATGACCCTCTCTTAAACACTTAGTGAAAATTGTAAGTAAACAATATGTATTAGAGTTTCACTATCGCTGATAAGTACTAAGACTTTACAGGACCGCTGATAGGAACTCTCATTCTATAGATTAGATATTCAGCGAACACTGTTCATCATCTTATAGCTCTGAGCCTGTTCAGTTCTATTGATGATCGCTGATAGTTTAGTTTGTTTACTTATGATCCCTGATGACAAGTTTTACGTCAATATATGTTCTACGCTGAAGTCGAAGATCAAGCTCAAGAACCAGCGACAAGTCTACTCATGAACTGATGTGGATATCAGTGAAGCAAGGCCTGTCCAATCAATGTGAAGTATCAAGTAGAAGACTTCAGCAATCGCTGAACTTTATCATTCGCTGATAAAGATCTGACTCAACGAAAGCTGATCATGAAGTCTCCCTGCATGTTACTATTATCTTACCTCCCTTGCACGTCTCCATACGAACTATCAGAATGGACATCCCTTTTGTCTGTAATC
Organism: Saussurea involucrata; assembly: GCA_033807775.1. Lineage (NCBI taxonomy): Eukaryota > Viridiplantae > Streptophyta > Magnoliopsida > Asterales > Asteraceae > Saussurea > Saussurea involucrata. The sequence goes on from CM066319.1 coordinate 116,764,850, forward strand.
GTACAACAACTCTGATTCTACACTGTGCACCATGCGGCTAGTAAGGTTGTCTACAAAGGTCAATGACATGCAACCACTCAGCTGCTGCCACGTGTAAAGCCATACTGCCATGCATTAAATGAATGCAGTATATAAGAAGAACCTTACTTCAGTTTTGAAGTGTGCTCGGACCATCTTCTTATTTCTCTTTTATTGCTAAGTTATTATTCGTAATTTCTTTAACTCTTTCTAGTGCAAGAAACTTAGTGTTCTTAACTTGTTTAGATTAGGTTTATCCTTAATCTTGTTCCGCAACAAGTTGTAAATTGTCTTGATTTATCAATAAACAATTTAGAAAAGTAAAAATCGTGTGTTTGTATTCAACCACCCCTTCTACAAACTTGTATAACCTTTCGGGACCAACAGTAAGATCACAATTACACTGGCCAGGTGTAATATGAAATTACCTTACATGATGTTCCTTCTACCTTTTTATATTTAACATCCCAAGGTTCTACAATAATAGGGACATCCTACTTCACATGCAGTTTAAGTCTAGGTACAGATACGAATACCTAAATCCCTTAAACTAGGGCTCTGATATCATATGTAACGACCCGATTTCCAAATACGTACAAATAACATATTATTCGTGACATCACTTTACCACAAAAGATACATCATATTTCAATTTCGGTCCCCTAGACTGTTTATCCATAACAAGTACTGTGATACAAACATGTTTACATTATAACTAATAACGAAGTTATAAGTACAAAACATATCACGGTCTTCAAAACAAGCATCTTCCAAAAGCTAGACATGGATTATCCTATCATTTGTCCTTATTTGCTCCATGACCTGGAATACATATTTTAAAACAAAATGAGGGTTAGACCTAGCGGTCTAAGAGAGAAAATCCCTGTTAGTTTTAAAACCCTTTTGCATAAATACCATATACATAATCCAAAGATGAATACCAATTAAGACTCGTGCATTGTGTACTTCCTGTCTCATTTTCCATGGCCATATTAGTTGGTTGCAAGCCAACTAATAAATTAACTCCGCTGTACGACAATTACAGCCATCACCGTTGTACGAATATTACAGCCAACACCACCGGTCCTAAGCCCGGCCAACGTATTCTAGTATAGTGTAATGCTCATGTAAATACAATATCTCAATATATTATATTTCAAACATAAACACATTATCATACCATCTATCACATTCTCAATCCACACATATATGTATTCCAGTTTAAAAACGTTTTAAAGTAAAACTCACCTGTTTTGCTTATCACCAAAATCCTTCCAAGCTATTTTCAAGTACTCCAATCTTTCATCCCAATTTCACATAATCTGTAACCACATAAATACAAATATCTCTTTAAAGACTAAAAACTCTAAAATCCTAAAATCCTCGACTCATATCGCAACCAACTAAAATGATAAACCTTGTCGCAACATATTGCACCTGTCGCAATTAACTACTGCGACACAGTAGCATATCGCCACCAACTGTTGCGATATACATCTTGTCACAACCAACTATTACGATATACCACAAGTCGCAACTGACCGTTGCGATATCAAGTGCTTGTCGCAACCCAAGGTTGCGATACCTATGATGTTCATCAATATCTCAGTTAACTAAAATCATCCTAAACCCAGAAATTTGCAGTTTTAGACCATGAATGTTTCTGATATTTTGCAGATATGTTTAAGACCATAAATAACAACTACCCATAAACTTTGTTTCCCAAAACATCCATATTTCATCAAAACCCATTTCTAAACTTTTTAGTAGACTTTAGGAAACTAATAAACATAAAAGAAAGGATTTAGATAAGGTTGTTACCTCTTTTATTCATCACTTGTTTCAGTAAATTCCAGCAGAAGATCAACAACTTTTACTTCTTCTTCTTAGTTTCCTCTTAATTTCCCTTCTCTCTCTCTTTGCCGGAAAAAACACACACACACACACACACACACTTTGGGATATTTTACTAATAGTCTTACAATGAGACACCTATTGCTTCTAAAGACCATATGACGGTGGTGGTGAATGGTTTGGTTAGAATGACCAAACAAACCCTAGGCTTCTCCCATTTGGCAAAAAACACCCTTATACTTCTATATTAAAATTAAAACTTACCCCTTAACTTCTAACTCCATAAAACACTTTTAATTAAACTTAAACTTATAAAATTTCTCAAATCCACCTTAACTAAAATAATACTGTTAAGTAAATAAATAACATACCAGGTTATTACAATTGAGAAGGTCGGGTAGGTCGTAGGGATTTAGATTTCTCAGATCAGCATCGGAGAATTGGTTCACGGTTCTGTCGTCCCTTTTGACCTTGTATATGTTGTAGGAAACCTTAGGAGTGGTTCTGGTTTGAGAAAACTTACAGTATATGACCTTGTCGATTGTGGAGGTTGAGAAGACTTCGTGTTTTGTCTTGGGTTTTGTTCTTGTGAAGATATTTTTGAGATCAGCACGAAGGTCAGAATCTTGAATAGATGGTGGCAGAGGATCTCTGGCAGTTCAGTTGTACAGATATCTGTACACCACCTCTTCCATCTGTTGTGGAGGTGCAACAGGTGGAGGCATGGGCCTGTGAAGAGCATCCAAGTTTTTCTTTATTTGGGCCACTCGATCCTCTGTGGTTTCACCTTTGGACCAAGAACAGGTATATTTGACAAAAGGGTGGCACCGAAAGCCCAGTCTTCTTCTTCTGGCTTTGGTGTCACATAGGCGTTGAAAGAGCTTTTCATCAATTTCTCTGCTGGTTGATGCTTTGGCTTCTTCTTCTTGGGTTCCTCTGTCATGATCCTTTGCCTTTGTCTTTTGCCTTCGGCTGTACATCTTCTTGTAGAGATGGGGTTGCCTCTGCAGGTTTTGGCACTTGTAGGTGAGGCTTCTGTGGTTTTGCTCAGATGTTTTCTTTTGTGAGCAATGGTTTTGGTTCTGGTTTTGGGTGTGGGAGATGGGGGTTTTGGTTCTTCTGTTGTTTTTGGTGTTGGAGAGGGGAGTTATTCTGGTGATTTTGGTTTTGGTGATTGGGATGGTTGATCTTCTTCGAAGGATGACAGACTTTGAAATTCTTCACGTGTTATTGCATCTTCTCCGAATATAGAGGTTGTTCCCACAGAGTTGGGTGTTGCCTCTGTGGTCTGTTGCTGTTGTTGGTTTTCAGTGGTTTCGGGTACTTGGGTTTCATAATGGGTTGTTTCCACAGAGGTGGTTGTTGCCTCTGTGGATTGTTGTTGTTGTCTTTCTTGGGTTTGAGTTAGGGGAACTTGGTTTAGGGGTTCTGCTGATACCGGTGGAGCTGGTAGACCTCTGTTTGCACCTTCTTCCCTTTGTTTTTCCCCCTCAGGATGATCTGATGGATTGTCAGAGTCATCATCAGAGTCATCCTGACCCTTATCTGTCGTACCCTCTGCTCTGCATGAAGCTTCTGGTTTATTTGGAGGAGTTGCACCTGTGGCTATTAGTTTTGCGCATAGATCATCGCAGAGCCCAAGTAGAGTGTGGAGCTCTGCTTCTGTGTTGTAGCGCGTTTTCCCGACGCTTTTCCTGAAGTCTTTGACATAATTGGCGTTGGAAGCTGTGAAGGCTTTGATGAGCTCTGTGACTTGATCGATTACCCCTTGTCCAAGTTCTGTGAGCTGAGCTCTGGTCATGTAGTCGGAGGGCTTCATGGCCTGAGTTGTCGTTGTAGTGTTCTCTTGGACCTGTTCTAAGGCTTTCTTTAGGTCTTCTGGAGTTAAGCCTTTACAGGTTGAGGTTTGTTCCTTTAGTTTGTCGAGCAAGTCTTTGACAGAGTTTTGGAAGGCATATGTGGTGGCCTTCTCGAACTCAGCAGCATCAGAGGTGGCAGAGGTTGTCGCAGCAGTTCTCATCTGGGCTAGAGAATTTTGCACCTCTGTGGACAGGTTGTCCATTTTGGTGTTCATATCAGAGAAGGCCCTCGTGGTAACTTCTGCAAAATAATCAAAAGAACCTTTCAACTCTTTCAATGTGGTGTCCACAGAGGTGACAAGGGTTTGGAACTCATCCCTTGATACATGTCGACATGGTGTAACCTCTGGGGGAACACATTCGTCCCCAGAGTGAGTCTCCGTTCCTGAGACGCCTTCTTTCGTTCATGTATTAATGTTGAGAACGGAAGGACTTCCTTCTAATCCTTGAGAAGGGGCCTTTTGATCCTCAGACTCTATAGAAGTTCTGAGAAGGACATTGTCTTGATCCACTCCATAGGTGGGGACAAGAGTATCCTTCTGTTGACTCGGAGACTTGTCTAGAGTCTCTCCGTCTTTGTGCACTCTAAGCTCCTCTGAAGAGCCTGTTGGACCTATAAGTGTGGGCGTGTCAGAGGAAACAAATTCCTCTGTGGGGATGTCTGTTGTGATCTGGGGCAATGGATCACTTACTAAAGGTAAGTCCTTTAGAGAGGACTCCCCTGGAATGGTTTCCCCGGTTATTATTGGCACAGAGGTGGAAGGAGTTTCCTCTGCCCGGTTAGTTTCCGGTGGGTTCGAGCTGTGCTGCTCTTGTTCAATATTACCTTCTGCCACTAGACTGGCGGTAATAGAAGTGTGGGTTGCACTGGGAGGTGGTTGGGGATGTGTGCCTCTGCTATCTTCGACATCTTTTTGGGCTTCTCCCTCTGTCATAGACCCTAACCTAATGGTTTCTCTTCTAGCCTCCATCACATAAAAATTGACCATATCTTCTGCACTTTTTCTATGTACATCGTAGCTTGGATGAGTAGAGTGGAGGAAGGGGTTCTGGATCACTTCTGGGGTCTTTTCCTAAACACCTGCAGGGGTTCTGTCATCGTTATCCAGATCAGAGTCTTCTTCTGTTATTCGAAAGTCGGGATTTTCACTCGACCAATTTGAGAGGGCTTCACATTCCCACCCTGAGGTATCTAATGTGTTGGCGATTTCGGGGTGCTCAAGGAAAGAGTTGAAGTCACCCTGATGGTTTGCAAAGTTGATGGGTGAAGGGGATTGCAGAGGTTGGTCATGGGTTTCTTCGACCATTTCAGCTTTCTCTGCAATTGTTTGTAGAGGACTGTGAGGCTTCTTGGTTTTCTTGCTTTTCTTCCTCTTTGGTTTGGGGGCACCCTCCTCAGAAGACTGGTGTTTTCTCTTCATTTTGTCTGTAGGAGGAGGATGAGGTGCAGAGAATCCGACTTCTGTTGTATGAGGACGGGATAGTTGAGTTACAGCAGCACTAGTTGAGGTTCCTTCTACAACTTTTCTTTTCTTGTGAGCTTTCTTCTTGTTTGGAGTGGTTGTAGAAGTTTTGCTCTTCGAGGCATAGGTTTCTGATTACCATCTCTGACTAAGGAATTTCTCTTGGACTTGTTCGTGCTTGGCCAAGGCCACTGCCCATTCTTCTTCTGACATTCTATCTACAACCCTAGTTCCTAAGCGGACCCCTAGACGCGGTGGTGTCACAGGACTCGGTTCTGGAGTCCTATGATCGCGTATGTATTCTAACTTAAGGGTCTCATCTATTGCATATCCCATAAGTTCTTTTGGCAGAGGTCTGCAGAATGTGTATTCATCTTCGTGCTCTGTTGGGGAGTTCTTTTTCATAGCATACATTCTGGTTGTTGGTCCCTCCATTGGCCATTTCTGTAGTAGGAGCAGAGGCTCTAGAAGGACACCCAGAATACGCTGATATTGCAGAGGAGGTAGAGCATCGGTTTTTCATCCTTTGGCCTTTTGGGTGGAGATTCTTCTGTGAATGGTGTTGACCATTTCCTGCATCATGAGGGTGGAGTAGTCCAGAGGTAGATCATAATATACCCCGTACATTATGGTCATGATTTGGTGAGAAGTTTGGTCTGGACTACCCACTTTCCTAGTTAGACACCGATTTAGGATGGAGATAAGGGTGTTCCACAGAGGGGGTAATCGATTTCTTCTGAAATCATTTCGTTTTCTAAGGGTTGTGTTGTATTCCAACATTTCAACAAACCTGCAGAGCTCGGTGTCTGTGGGTTCTTCTGCGTATGCCTTTATCCTTAGAAGACCTCTTGTGGGTAGACTGAACTCAAGTGAGAACATTGTTCTGTTGAACTTGAGTTCAAGGTGCTCGGATTTGTCTGGTTTTGAGATGTTGCCCTTGATCTGTCTATCTTCGAGGTCAAATCTGCTGCTTTGCCAGAATTGATTTAGGTATCTGGCAGGGATTTTGTTGACGGTTTTGGTCAAAGGAGTAGAGGTAATGTTTTTCTAGAATATGAAGTAGGATGGCATGTTTTTTTCCCAAATGCGGTTCTTGAGGGGACCAGGTGATAGTTATTGGGTTTTGAAGGAAGAACACTTTCGAAGTGTTCATGTGCGATGAAGTTTTGAAGGTTGGTTGTCAGAGCAAAATCTGCTGTGTCGCCGAAGTTATCCGGTTCTAGGTTTCTGGCTATTTATGGGGTTTCAGAATACTCAGAATGGGATGGGGAGTTCACCGGATCATTGGAGGTGGATGCCATTGCGATAAACTTGAAGAAAGAGAGTAAATGGAAGTTGCAGGTTTTACAAATTTTGCCGGAGAAGATGGAGAGTGTAAGTTCGTAAACGTTTAGAGGAAGTGGTAAGTTGGGTTTTATACTGAAGAGCTAATGGTAGAATCTGAAGAGGTAAATAGGTGAAAGTGAATAATATTTGGGGTCCGCAATCGAGTACATACGGCTGGGTTCAACTTTCTAGGAGAACGTGTGCCATGTACGCCCAATCAAAAAATGTCACGTCATAAATGTCAGAGCACGATTAGATGGCGTGTGCGGCCCATTAATGCTTGGCACGTGAGCTTTTCTACTTTCAGATGTCTGTTACTCGCAGTAGATAACCCATAGTTTTACAGAATTTCCTTAAAAAGCCAAGTATCTGAAACGACAGAAGCTCTGTAGTGAATTGAGCTCTGTGGTCTGAAAAACTGCCTTTTATATCCTCTGTTTCTTGCACCTTTACCAAAAACGTTTGAAAAATCATTGGAGAGGATCGATAAATCTTTAGTACAAATTTTTTCATTTACAGAGGCTTTGAGGCTCTGTCAATGCCAACAGAGGCTCTGAGAGGGAAAATTTCTCATAACTAAAAATTTAGAAAACGTTTTGATCATCCAAAGTTTTAATTGTTTTAAACATTGTTTTTAGAACATATTTGGAAATTAGTGTCCGAGAAAACTATTTTGGAAATAGATTTTGTGCGAGACATTTACTTTTAGAGTGTCTAGGTTGGTCGACAGAGACTATTTGGTGGAGTGAACTCTTCGACCAAAAGACTTTCTTCCAGTATCTTTGTGTGAGCATTTGTACGTATGAAACCTTAATCGATAGAGTTCTCGTATGAAATTTGCAGTTCTAGAGGATCCGGCTTATAGAGGCTCTATGACCTTAAATTTCTAATAACAGACAGCTCAATAATTATTTTGATTATCCATGGCTTGGAATGTCTTAAACAGTGTTTCTAGGACATATTTGGAAATTGGTGTCCTAGAAATTTGTTTTCAAAAAGGATTTGTACGAGATACCCACCTTTGGCTCTCCTTTGTTCGGCAAAAGTACCTGACTTCTGTGGATATGGTTGATGATATCTCTTCTTTGGCTCCCCTTGAATGATCAACCTCTGTAGATCATTTCAAGGTCTTCTTCTGCTCCCCTTTGACCTATGCTTGAATCAAATGAGATAAGTATTGCACAGAACATAGGTCAAGCTCATCAGAGGTTCTGCGGAGATTATCATGCTCTGAGCAATCCCACAGAAGCTCTGTTGGTTACAGAACTTTTGATGATTAAGAATTTACATACTAAAGAATTTAAATATATATACATATTTACAAAAAGATCAAATCTTTCTTACAGACGATTCAACTCATATTAATCATTCCCAACTTACCCACCAAGAAAAGGAATCATTTCTCATCAAGGGCCTTGGTGAATAAGTCGGCAAGCTGGTATTCAGTGGACACAAAGTGCATTTCGATTGTACCATGTTCAACATGATGCTTCAGAAAGTGGTAACGGATATCGATATGCTTTGTTTTTTAGTGTTGTACTGGATTAGCAGAGATGGCTATGGCACTTTTTGAATCACAGAGGATGGGTATCTTGTATATGGTGTACCCATAGTCTGTTAGCTGAGTTTTCATCCACAGAACTTGGGAGCAACAGCTAGCAGTAGCAACATATTCAGCTTGTACTATAGATGTAGACACACAGTTCTACTTCTTCGAAGTCCAGCTTACTAATTTACCACCGAGGAATTGACAAATCCCAGAGGTACTTTTTCGATCAAGCTTGCATCCTCCATAATCTGAATCTGTGTATGCCTTAAGACCAAAACCAGAGTTCTTCGGATACAAGAGCCCAAGATTTTTGGTCCCTTTAAGGTATCTGAAGATCCTCTTTACAGCAATATAGTGGGATTCCTTTGGGTTAGCTTGATATCTTGCACAGAGGCATGTGGCATACATTATATCAGGCCTACTTGCGGTTAAGTATAACAGAGACCCAATCATACCTCTGTAGAGCTTGTACTCTACAGATGTGCCATTTGGATCTGAGTATAACTTATTTTCAGTGGCCATTTGGGTCTTCATTACAGAGGCACCAGAGAGACTGTATTTTGAAAGTATGTCAGAGACATATTTGGCTTGATTTATAAAAATTCCCTCTGATGATTGTTTTACTTGGAGTCCTAGGAAGAAAGTTAATTCTCCCATCGTACTCATTTCAAACTCACTCTGCTTGAGTTTTTCAAAATCTTTGCACTGTTGTGCAATTGTAGACCCGAAAATAATGTCATCCACATAAACCTGTACAAGCAGAATCTCATCACTTTTTCTTTTGTAAAACAAAGTTGTATCTGTCGTACCTCTGTCGTAATCATTATTGAGAAGAAAAGTTGAAAGTCGTTCGTACCATGCTCTTGGATCCTGTTTCAGTCCATACAGAGCTTTGTCGAGATAATAGACATATTTTGGGTACTTGGAACTTTCAAACCCTGGTGGTTGTTGGACGTATACTTCTTCTTGGATTTCACCATTCAGAAAGGCAGATTTTACATCCATCTGAAAGACTTTGAAACCTCTGTGGGCTACGAAGGCTAAGAAGATTCTTATTGCTTCGAGCTGTGCGACAGGGGCAAAAGTCTCATCGTAATCAATGCCTTCTTCTTGGCGATATCCCTTGGCCACCAATCTCGCTTTGTTTCTAATGACCACCCCATCCTCGTCCTTTTTGTTTCTGAAGACCCATTTTGTCCCTATGGTTTGTTTCCCTCGTGGCAGAGGTACTAGGGTCCATACCTTGTTTCTCTCAAACTGTAGAAGCGCTTCTTGCATAGCATCTACCCAGTTTGGATCATCTAGGGCATCAGAGATTCTTTTTGGCTCGATCACACTTATAAAAATTGTAAAGAAACAAAAATTAGCAGTGGCTGATCTTGTCTTGACCTTTTCGAAGGGTCACCAATTATAAGGCTTGGAGGATGGTTTTCGTCCACTGTGTTGTTCTTGGAAGATGATCATTTGAGTCATCAAGATGAACCTCTGTGGTTGCACACTGCTGTTCTGGTGCAACCTCTATTGTAGATGGTACTTCTGTGCTTGTGCTTGGTTCTTCAACTTGTGGAAGGATTGGAATGAGATTTGGAATTTGTTCCTCTGAGGAAGTGGAGAATGTGTCTTCGTTTTCCTCTGGTATTGATTCCTATGTAGTCGCTGGAGTTGGTATTTCAGGAGCCATTGTAGTTAAGTCTTTAGTTGTATCATCTTCTGTTCGCTCCCCCTCAGCACGTGCATCTGTATGATTCACAGAAGAGGATGAAGTATTCAATGGACCAATTAGAGATATACCTGACTTAGTCTAGTTGGCAGAAGATGTTTCTCCAGAGGCTCTGACAGCTCCAGCATAGTGATCAATATCTTCGTAGAACATCTCTTCAAATAGCAGATTTAGGTCTGCTTCTCTTGTTTTTGAGATGTCAAATGATTCCTTCTTTAGACCGACTTCTGAACTGACTTGTTCAGAAGTCTTTTGAAAGGAATCGTCAAAAGACACATTGATGCTTTCTACAATGGTTCGTGACCGCATAAGATAAACTCTGTAGGCCTTAGAAGTGGCAGAGTGTCCAATGAACTTGCCTTCATCTGCTTTCACCTCAAACTTTCCTCTTGCTTCTCTATCATTTAAGACAAAGCATTTGCATCCAAATACATGAAAGAACTTGATGTTTGGTCGCCTTTTGTTGATCAAATGATATGGTGTCTTGATGTGCCTCTTCACAATGGTTGATCGATTTTGGGTGTTGCAAGCGGTTGATACTGCTTATGCCCAAAAAGACATTGGTAATCCAGATGCTGTCAGCATAGTTCTTGCAGCCTCCAAAAGCGTGCGGTTCTTTCGTTCAACCACGCCATTTTGTTGTGGGGTGCGTGCAATAGAGAAGTTATGTGATATGCCTTCTTCTGTAAGATAGGCTTCAATGACAGAGTTTTTGAATTCTGTGCCATTGTCGCTTCTTAGTTTCTGAATCCTGCACTCATACAGAACTTGGATTCTTTTCATTAAATTTATCAGAATGTTTGGAACATCTGATTTCTTTCTGACAAATTCAACCCATGTAAATCTTGAATATTCATCGATCAAAACAAGTATATATTTTATTGCCTCCTAGGCTATGTGTAGCGATTGAACCGCAGAGGTCAACATGAAGCATGTACTGAGGCCTAGGGCAAGATACATCAGTCTTGCCTTTATGGGAAGCTCTTTTAAGTTTTCCCATTTCGCAATCAGAGCACAAATGATCTTTATTAAATTTAACATTTGGCAGACCTTTGACTAGATCAAGTTTAACAAGCTTATCTAGAGTATGAAAGTTTAGGTGGCAAAACCTGTTATGCCATAACCAGGCTTCTTTGCTTTTACTGGCAACAAGGCAGAGCTTGTCTTCCTTGTTCTTGGCACAAAAGTTCATGAGGTAAAGATCGCCTCTTCGTTCGGCTCGCAGAAGTTCGACTCCTGTGTCCTCACCTTGTAGAGAGCAGAAGTTTCTTTTGAACATTACATCAAAACCCGTATCGCAGAGTTGGCTAACACTGAGAAGATTGTGCTTAAGGCCATCCACATATGCAACTTTGCACACGATTATGTTTTCCTTCTTTATGACTCCGTAGCCTTTTATATACCCCTTCTTGTTGTCACCAAAGGTCACAGATCCTCCATCGAGTTTATCTTTGTAAGAGGATAGTAGACCTCTGTCGGCAGTCATGTGCCGCGAGCACCCGGAGTCAATATACCAGGTTGGCACATACTGCTTCTGTAAGACAATCAGAGAATTTTAGGTACCCATATCCAAATGGGTCCAGCTTTGTTAGGGGTCTTCAAGTTTGCCTTAGCATTCTTGGGTTTGGTTTTAGCTTTTATTGAAGAGGTATTTTGTTTCTTCTTACCCTTGAATTTAGCATTCTTTTTGGGTACAGAGTGGAAACAGTGTGGACTTGAGAAGTGTTGATTTAATCGATACATGAGATCAAAACTATGACAATAATGAATGTGCGAAGAGATTTGCTTGAACTTTTCATTGAAAACATTAAATGGGGGTACAGAGGCATTACATTCTATCCTAACATTTGACTTCCTATTACAAGAAGACCTATGTAGGCTAGTTTGTTGTTTGCAAAAACTTCTGTTGAGAGTAGCCTTCTGTGGACCCCTTCTATGGTGAACTTCTGCAGGTTTCACTGTCACAGAAGAAAAATATTTGTTATTTTCAGCCCATTTGCCCTTCTGTTGCCATGTTAGTTTTTATTTAATAGGCCTTAAGGGATTTGAAGTCATTGAACTAATTGAATTTTGAGAGGACGTTTTCTTTTGTTGTTTGATTTTCTCAAGCTCAAAAGAGATTTTGGCTTGTATACACATGTCCAAAAAATCTGGACAGATAGGAACTCTTGTGATTTTCTCCTTGGGAGGAATAGTTCTGTTAAGAACTCCAGAGGGTAGAATAAAATCCTCTGAGTCACAAGGTACTGTCTCTGATTTAGAGTCAGTCTCAGATTCGTCAGAGGATGAATCGTCCTCATATACAGAGGTTGAGTCACTTAGTTCTCTTTCGACAGAGGCTGGATTTTCAGAGAATGTGTCATACTCGCTTTCATCCTTTTCTTTGAGATTATTTTCCATGTTAACAGAAGTATCTATTAAGATTTTATCAGAGATATTTTGATCGATAAAAGTTGTACATAAGTTTTCGTAAAAGTTATTTTTCCCGATTTCCATCAATTCCTTTTCAGAGATATCTTTAGGTTTTTCTTCTGAATCGTTAGGCTTGAACTCAGGTGCCTCTGCCGATAATTTCTTTTCAGCGTTTATCATGCAGACAAAGGCAACATGGGTTTGAGTCTCGGGGTTACCAAACTTGAAGATACCTATCTGATCTTGAGTTTTCAGATATTTCTTAGGTTTGGAATATCTTTTGACAGAGAATGAAGGTGACAAATCTGTGTTTTCAAACCACACATTTATCATCTTCAGAGGTTTTATCTGGTGAGGTTCCCCTGAGATTTTTCGCCTTTTGCTTACAGAGAGTAAGTTTGGAAATCCAGGTTTTCTTGTACTTCCAATTTGAAATAGAGAGGACAGAGACTTATTCCTTTTGTTTCCAGTGTATGGATCTATATCACAGAAGCCAATTCCCCGTCTCCCTATTTGTGTATTAATTTTCTCGTACACCTTCTGTGCATCTTGATAATTCTTTATTGAAAGATCTCTTCTGAGTAAGTCTTGACATAGGACTTCTCTTTCCTTTTGAAAATAATTTTTAAGAGCTAGAATATTCATTCTGTCGCCCTCAACGTCGATAAGTTCTTTAGATTTTGCTTTTAAGGCAGAGTTAAGTTCAGAAATCTTTTTCTTTCAAAGGATTTAGGTGTTTGTTTCAATTTCTTCATTTTCTTGAAAGATTTTAGCCTTTTCTTGAGTGAGAAGTCTAGCTTCTCTCTCAAAGAAGGTAAGCTTCTTCTGAACACTTTCGTCGGTCTTTTTAAGTTCTATGTATTCAGTGTTTAGTTTAAGCAAATCAGCTTCTGCTTTATTGGTGTAAGAGTCAGAAGTGGATACCTCACTATCGGAGTCGGAGCTGACCTCTGCCATGCCACAGAACAGGGCGTTCTTCTTTTCTCCTTCGTCAGAGGATGTATCTGACTGCCAGTTTTCTTGATTCACCATGAGTGACTTCTGAGCATAAAATTCTGCCTTCTTTTTGTAGAAAGCAGAATCCCTCTGAGGGCGGTTTTATTTGCTCCTGCATTCATTGGCGTAGTGGCCTGGCTTGCCACAATTATAACATCCTTGGTTCTGTGGAGTGTTGCCAGCTTTGTCATCTGACCTCTGTCGGTCACCACCTCTGTCGTTCCTGTCAATTGTCCTCTATTGGTCGCCACCTCTGTCGTTCTTGTCATTTGACCCTTCTCTTCCACGATCATCTCTTCCGTAGCGTTCATTACCAGACTTCTTCTGGTATCCTCTACTGAATTCCCTTGTCAAAAGAGCTAACGATTTAGCTATCGAGGCCATAGTTTCCTCCTCTTCTTCCACCACCTCCTCCTCTTCACTATCAACGATCAAGATCTTCCTCTTCTTCTTCTTTTCTTCCACAGCTTTCTCCTTCTTCGGCTTCTCTTTATCTTCTGTAGTCTTACCAACCAGCGCAAGAGGTGCACTGATTTGAACTTTTGCTTGTGCAATCTGAAGCTCTTGGGCTGCCAACGTTCCATAGAGATCTGACAGAGTCCAGGAGTCTAAGTCTTGATTTGTTTGTAAAGACATAGACAACTGGAGCCATTCATTATTGAGACTCTTTAGGAACATGACATTGTTCTCCTCTGAAGTTCTGTGGATTCCGAATTTCTTGCTATTGTTGATTAGAGAGTTGAAACGATCATATGTTGTCTGCAGGGTTTCTGTCGGCAGATCTTTGAATGCGTAGTACTCGTTGATGCATTGGGCTATGCGGTTCTTCTGAGTTTTGGCCCCACCCTCCAGTTGTTTTTCCAGTTCCTTCCACAGATCATAGGCAGATTCACACGCATCTAGGGATTGGAAGAGGTCATTTGGGATGGCCATAATCAGAAGTCTCTTAGTCTTTTGAGGAACTTCATATTTTGCCCAATCAGGGTCTGACCATTTTTCCTTGGTCTTTGGTTTATCGTGTGCAGGGATTTCTGGAGTGTCGTCTGTGCCAGGTACACGGGGTACTGTGATCATTGGTACGAAAGGAGGATTGTTGATATAGTGCATGAGTTCTTTGTCAATACCCTCGAAGAAGTGAATCATTCGTATCTTCCACTGAGGGTACTCATCTCTGAGTAGTATGGGTGGCTTGGTTAAAGAACCAGCGGTGAAGAAGTTGTTTGTGTTTGTCATTTTGAAAGATGTTGAGAGATCCAAAAAATAGGGTATGAATGGTAAATTTGCAGAGAATGAAGTGGAAGCTTCGAATAGTGTTTATAAGCTTAAAAACCTTTAAACAATGCACTAAAATGGAGATTTAATCGGAGTAACACACTGTAAGTTTACCAAAGTCGAACAGGTCGAGAATGGCAGAAAAACATATGTTGTTTTGTAATAAGTGAAGAACAGGTTAAAATTACTCCAGGTTTCTACCAAAAATCATTGTAAGTGAGGATCTCTTGATATAGAAAATCAAGAACCGCTCTGATACCAATTGTTGGTTCCTGTTTTGCTTAACAATGATGATTCTATCTAATAGTTCAAACAATATATAATGCGGAAACGTTTTAACGAACTAAAAGATATAATAAGGTAGAAGACACACAATATCAAATATATAAAGTGGAAATAACGTAGATAATTAGCTCAAAAACCCACTGTATATTGATATAAATAAAGCACCAAGAATACTGAAAGTTATACAAGAAATCTGCTCTAATGGTGTATGTGTCGTGCAAAGGTTAATAGAAGAACTCAACACGAGTCTTCTATTTATACTACTTCTAAAGGGGACAAGATCTGGACAACAAGGACTGAAGGTACAAAGACACTATTCAGGTACTGTTGAAGGTACAACGTTAATTAAATGTGCCGGCTTCTACTAAGGCTATGACCCATCAGAGTTTGACACGTGGAGTTGTCAAGGTCACGCCTTGTACGAATGATCTTGAGTATCTTCGTACAGCAGAAATTGTGAGAAGCACGATTGTCTTTGTATAGATCTTTGGTATTTATACCACAGAGGCTCTGTCAAGTATGACAGAGGTTCTGAAGGCCTTGTCCGCATTGAAGAGTCTTTAGGCGATTCTTACTTCGGTCTTCTCGGTTACTCGGCAGAGCCTCTGTCGAGGACTTCGGTCTTCTTGGTAACTCGGCAGAGCCTCTGTCGAAGACTTCTATACTTAGCCTATTTTTCAACACTTTTATTAACATGAAGATTGGAGCTAACAAAATGCATGTCAGGATAACTTTACACATCTCAGCACGTGGTTGGTTGCATGAATCTGACTTCTGCAAACATGCCTTTGGCCGCATGATGAACAATGTAGTTGGCAGAGTGGTTTGTACGATCCTGGACAAAGGCATGTCCTTCTGACAAATCGTACAAAAGAGTGCAAGGGGATAAGACCAATGTTCCTTGTAGAACAGGCTTCATGATCAGCGATAGGTGAGTTGATCTTCATCAGGGAGGACGATGAAGGTCAGCTATCGCTGAAGTCTTCTACTTGACATATCGCGTCATGTGGACAAGTCTTGCCTTCGCTGATATCTGCATCAGGTCATGAGTAGACTTTGTCACTTGTCCGCCAGCTTGGTCTTCGATTTCAGCGTTGAACACTTTTTCGCGAGTCTTGTCTTCAGGGATCATTAGCAAATATTTACAGAATGAACATTCAGCGATTATCAGCGAGACTGAACATAGTCAGGTCTCACAGATGTACATTTATCACTGAAGTATAATTAAAGAACAATGGTTTCACATCAGTGATACTAAACAGACATAGTATATTTTCTTTGATGGTGAAACACTAATACATAATGTTTACTTACAATTTTAACTAAGTGGTTCTAAGGGTCATCATCAAATCACGGAAGTGTTTGGATCATCAATCTCCCCCTATTTGGTGATGACAAATCAATAAAAGAAAATTGCTAAGTTAAAACCATAAAGATGAAGAGGACTCATCAATACGTGTCCCATTTACTGTTTTCAGGGATCTTTTCTAGTACTGATGGAGTAAAGTATTTCATTGAATTTTTTCATTAAACTTCATAATCAGTTTACAAGGGAAGTTGAAAAAATATAAGTACAATGAAAAATTACAAGTACAAAAAGAATACAGCTAATAATATAGAAGAATACAAAAATGATCCTATCAGCCAAGCGGGTTCATCCTTGAAGAGAAGTTCATAAAGGGTATCAGTTTTAGGAAACATCCAGTCAGGGACCTTCTCTCCCTGTTCTCTTCTTAGTTTGGCTTCACGGTAGACTTGAGGCTTCAGGAAGACTTCTATTCTGGATCGATCACATCAATAAATTAGATCTCTGAGTAGATTCACTAGAGTGATGGGAAACTCAGACCAGCGTTGAAAGCAGTTGTGACGAAGGTAGTCATAGAAGAAAATTCCCAGAGGTTCACTGACCACTTTTCCGGCTTCAAATTCTTCACCGGGTGGCAGCGACAGGTTGAGGGCAGATAGATCAGGTGGGGGTCGAGCACTGCTTCATGGGAAAATTCGATCCTTGTTTCATTCTGAATAGCAGGCCCTGAAGAAGAACATGCTTTTTTTAAGAGGCTGGTTTTGATGAAGTCCTGGGGGTAGAGGAAGATCAACTACTGAGGCGACTAGATCAATCAGCTTGTTGATGAATTTTTCAACGACAGGTTTAAAGCTTGATCTTTATCGCTGAATAGCCATCCTGAATTCCAACAATTCATTAAATCCATAAGATTCTATCTTTGATAAGTATAATGTCTTCGTGTCTCCATTTTCCCTGATCACCGTCACGTCTATCACTGATGCACCTCTGACTGTTTTGCCTCTGATGTTGACATTCAAGATACGACTTGCCAGGTACCTGAAGTCAACTTTCTTCTTACACCAATCCAGAGTGGTGTCACTTACATCTGACTTCTTTTTCTTCTTTTCTCCAGCATTCCTAAAAAGTTCTTCGTCAGTGCGCCCCTTCTTGTCCCATGCATATTTCATGAGATCGAGGAATTTGATCGGTTCTTCTGCATGTTCAGGTTGGTTGGGGAGGGATTCAAAGGGTCATTCAGGAAGGTTCAGTGTAGCACGAATCATTGCAGGAGAGATGTAGCCTTGGCCGTATTCGGTCTGAAAACCGATGACAGTGAATTCCTTGCCAGTGCGGGTAGAGTTTGAGTGGTTCGTTCAGCTGTGAACCAAAACTGTTGGAGAAGATGGCGGTGTGCAGGTGATGCGATGGTCATTGCAGTGTACAATGGGCATTGTTTCAGGAATGCGACCGCATCGGCAAGGTGGGTGCTGGGTTTCTTCTTAGGGAAGTCAAGTAGGTCCAGGTGATTGTTGGCAGCGATTGTGATCTGGTGTAGTTAACCAGTCATTTTTGATGATCTGGCCATGGTAGCAGGGCTAGTAGCAATGTTGGTAGCAACAACGTTGGTAGATGCCATTTCTGAACAAGGAACCAAAAAATAGAAAGAGGATGAAAAAACTTCTTGGTATGTAAAGTTTTTTCCAAAATAAGGGTTTTTGGGTTTTTACAATATCCTTTTAGGGAAAGAAAAAGGTAAAATAGGGTTTTCTAGTTCTGTGAAGTCAAAACTAGTGGAAAAAGATGGTTTTCTAGTTTCCTTTTAAGGAAAGGAAATCGGAAAAATGTATGAAGAATCAAGTTTAAGATTTTTATTTTAAACTTGTGAGAAAAACTATATTTCAAGTTTTGTTTTAAGAACTCATGAGGAAGTATGATTTCTTAGAAAAACGTTTGTTTTGATCTTGAAAAACAATAGAAGTATATCAAAAACAAGTTTAAAAGGATTAAAAGAAGGAAGTGGGAAGAAATATGAACCTGTGTGATGATGAAGGTTTGAAGATCTTAGTTGTAGGTTACAATATTATCCAAGAACACAAAAATGCTCGGGAATTCTTTCTTGCTTAGAGAGTCTAGTGTGCGTAAAAGGTAAAAATATAAACTTTGAGTGTTTATATAGTGATAGTAGAGAGAGAAAGTGATTAACGGGGAAAACACTCATCATGACATGTGACATGTCCCACGAAGCTTATTAGACAAGAATTCGAAACGGACGAACGTGTCAGACAAAAAGGCGTGCCATGGATTATTCGTTTGATGACGTCACATAGAAAACTGCCTTTTCATTTTCAAAACGTTTCCCTGATATGTTTAGAAAACATCAGAGATGATTTATAAATGAAGATTCACTGATGAGAATTATCAGTGATGAGTTTTGTTATCTCAAAAGAATCACTGAACAAAGAAATGTCAGTGATCACTCTTGATTTTTGAAAAACAACTTACTGAAGTAAACTTCAGTGATCAGGGATAGAAAAACATACCTTGGTATCAGTGAACATTATGCTCAGAGATTAGATGATAAATAAAGAGATAGAATTCCTTTATCACTGACATAATGTATAACCACTGAAGAATTAATCTTCAAGGTTCAGCATGCCAAGCTCGCTGATGAGAAAGATGAATCTTGTCTCATCAAGAGGTTTGGTAAAGGGATCAGCTAGCTGAAAGTCAGTAGGGATAAAGTGAAGTTCTATATCACCATTCATCGCATGATCTATGATAAAATGATACGTGATCTCGATGTGTTTGGTATTTGAGTCTAGCACTGGATTATTTGCTATAGCGATGGCACTTGTGCTGTCGCAATAGATTGGAATTTTGGATAGCTGAAGGTCATAGTCTAATAGCTGATTTCTCATCCATAAGACCTGAGCACAACAACTTCCAGCAGCTACATACTCAACTTCAGCGGTAGAAGTGGACACTGAACTTTGCTTCTTGCTTGTCCAACTTACCAGTTTTCCACCCAGGAGCTGACAACCTCCTGTGGTGCCTTTTATATCCAGTTTGCAACCTGCAAAGTCACTCTCTGAGTAGGCAGTTAGATCGAACTCTGAGTCTTTGGGATACCAAATACCTAGGTTAGGTGTACCCTTCAGATATCTGAAAATTCGCTTTACAGTGATAAGATGTGATTATTTTTGTTCAGATTGATATCGTGCACATAGACAAGTAGCAAACATAATATCAGGACGACTCGCTGTAAGATAGAGAAGAGAGCCGATCATTCCTCTGTGGGCAATGACATTAACAGGTTTTTTTGATGGATCCTTGTTAAATGTCAGCGGAGGTTCTATGGGAGTTTTCATTGCTGAACTTTGAGTAAGATCGAATTTCTTCAGCATATCTTTAACGTACTTACCTTGGTGAATGAAAGTGCCTTTGTCCCTTTCCTTGATTTGGAGTCCAAGGATGTATGTCCTCACCCATCATGCTCATTTTATCTTCAGATTTCATTCTTTCAGCGAATCGATCACAAAGAGATGGGTTAGTAGAACCAAATATAATATCATCGACATATATTTGAACAAGAATGATATGACCTTTTACTTTCCTGAAAAATAGAGTGTTATCGATTTTACCACGTTCAAGTTTTTCAATAAGGAGAAAAGATGATAGAGTGTCATACCATGCATGAGTTGCTTGTTTTAAGCAATTGAGAGCCTTATCCAGTTTATAAACATAACCTGGAAGCTTAGGATCAGCGAATCCTGGAGGTTGTTCAACGTAGACTTCTTCATTCAGCTTTCCATTAAGGAACGCTGACTTGACATCCATTTGATGAACTTTGAAGTCCCCGTGAATTGCATAGGCTAGAAAGAGTCAAATTGCTTCGAGTCTTGCTACTGGGGCAAAGATTTCATCGAAGTCTATGCCTTCCACTTGTCTGTATCCCTGAGCAACTAGACGAGCCTTGTTGCGAGCTACAGTTCCAAATTCATCTAACTTTTTTCGGTAGACCCACTTAGTGCCTATCAGTGACTTGTTAGATGGTTTGGGAACAAGATTCCAAACTTTGTTTCTTTCAAATTCAGTCAGCTCTTCTTGCATAACACTGACCCAATTTGGATCTCTGAGGCATCATCAACTTTCTTTGGTTCAATCAGCGAAATAAAATTAACAAATAAACAAATATTACCTAAACTTCGACACGTCTGAACGCTTGCGTTTGGATCACCAAGAATTTGACCAATGGGGTGATTCATAGTCCAACGCAGAGCAGGAGCATGAATTACTAGCTCCAATTGAACTTCCGGATGAGCTGAAGAAGAATCTTCAGCAGTTTCAGGTATACCAGGCAAGACACGTTGAGGTTCATATGAAAGTTCATTCACTTGATTGTATCAGATGTTGAGAAGTAGATGGAATATCAGATGTTGAGGGTTCAGAAGGAGGCAAAGTGTTAATAGAAACAGCTGAAACCCAAGATGTGGATTTAGCTTCACTTGACTGCATGCTATGAATGATGATGGGATCATCATCAGCGATTGGATTGTTGACCTGAGGGTCATGGTTAAGGTTAGCTTCTGAATCCCCAAAATGAGAAAACATCCACTGATTCAGTTCTTCATTATCAACAGTAGGTCTGGAATTCGCTGAACGGTATTCGTCAAAGGTGTGAATTGTTTCTTCTATAGTTTGTCTTCTCTTGTTGAAGACTCTGAAGGCTTTAGATACTGAAGAGTATCCGAAGAAAATTCCATCGTCAACTTCGGGATCAAACTTTCCAATATCATCTCTGTTGTTTAAGATGAAACATTGACAACCAAAGATGTGAAGAAGGCTGATAGATGGCTTTCTTCCATGGAAAAGTTCGTAGGCCGTTTTCTTGAATGTTTTAATGATCAACGACCTATTTTGAGTGAAACAGGCAGTGTTGACAGCTTATGCCCAGAATTGAATTGGAAGATGAAAATCACTGAGCATTGATCTGGCAGCTTCAATGGTCGTTCTGTTTCTTCTTTTGTGAGAAATGCCCTTGCTCTCAAAGAAGTTGTCAAGGGAGCTGTTTTTTAATTCAGTCCCATGATCACTCCTTATTGAGCGAACAGTCATATTGTTCAGGACTTCCATTTTCCTGACAAAAGAGATTTGTTCTTCTGAGGTGTCACTCTTAGCACGGAGGAACATCACCGAGGTATAGCGAGAGAATTCATCTACTATGACTAAAGTGTATTTCTTTCCAGCGAGGGATTGAATGTTGACAGGGCCAAATAAATCCATGTGGAAGAGTTAAAAAGGAGTTGTCACTGAGGAGACTTGCTTGGTCTTGAAACTTGCTTTCGTTTGTTTTCCTTTCTCACACGCTGAACAAAGAGATTCCTTAGCGTATGAGTGTTGAGGCAAGCCAGTGAACAACTCTTTGGAGGAGAGAGTATTCAGCGTCTTGAATTTAAGGTGAGAGAGCCTTTTATACCATAACCAGTTGACATCAGAAGAGGCTTTGGAGAGAACCAAATGTTTTCAGTGGATGTTCAGTCCATGTTTATAACATAAACATTTTCCAAACGATATCCACTGAGTGCAATGTTCTTTTTCTTATCAGTGACAAAGCATGCTTCTTTGGTAAAGCAAACCTTGTAGTCCTTATCACATAGCGGACTGATGCTAAGAAGATTGTGCTTCAGTCCTTCAACATATGCGACTCTTCTGAAGGTAGTTGTGCCATTAGAAAGTACACCAAACCCTCAGGTATATCCTTTATCATTTCCACCAAAGGTCACTGAGGGACCTTTCTCTTCCTTATATCCAGTGAGTTGGTTTCTTTTTCCAGTCATGTGTCTAGAGCATCCACTATCGAGATACCAGATACCCTTCGATACTTGCAAACAAAGGAAGATTAGTTTGAAATAGTTACCCATCTTATGATGGGTCCACACTTGTCAGTGGTAGAGGATGTAGAAGGATCAGCGATCTTCGTAGCATCTGATGACTCAGCGTCAGTGGTAATGTTCACTTTGGTTAATTTCTTAACCTTAGTGGTATTTTTCACCTTGGCTTAATTTCCACCAGGGATATTCTTCTTTGCCTTGGGGGCAGTGATCTTTACATTAGCTAATTTCTTAGCTTTGGTGGATGTGGGGCACTTACTAGCAATATGATCGGTAAGTCCACAGTGATAACATTTCCTATAGCTGAAAGTAGCTTTAGGACCATAGGCATAAGTATTTGACAATTTCAAATGGGCAGGCCTGTACCAAGAATACCTTTGGCATTAGAGATCGGAGGAACCTTTGGTTCTTCAGATTTCTTGCCAATAACATCCACTCTGATTCTTGGAGTAGATCGCTGAACATGTTCATGGATCTTGTTCTTTGAAGTAGAGGGAAGATTAGCTGAAGGTTTAGAGTTTTTCAACTTTGGTACTTTGGTACCCTTCTGAGGTTTTTGAATAACAGCTTTTTCTTTTCCTTTAAGTTTGGGGCTTAAAGTAGATTTATCCTCAGGGATTGGATTATTAGAAGAAGAGCACTAAGATGATGAGGGGTTAGGGATAGAAGACACGAACATTCCAAATTTAAGCATGAAACGATCGGTGGTTGGTTCTTTAGCGTTAGCTTTGTAACAATGACCACTTCTGTCATTGACAGGGATCTGAGCACCGATTATCTCAAAGATCTTTGCTGAGGATTTATACCATCCTTCAACAGTATATTTTTCTGCTTTCAGTTCAACGATAGCTTGTTCACGCTCGATGCTGATAACTTGATTTACATAGACCTGATCTTTCAAATTTTATTCCATTTTTGAAAGCTCTTGAATTTTCAAATGATAGTTTTTAAGCAGTACAGTTAGATCTAGATTTTGTTGTTCAACTTTGGTCTTGCCATTCATGGCATCATATAAATCAACAGTCAGTATATTGATAGCACGAAGTCTATCAACTTCAGTGAGCAGGAGGAGAAGGAGAAGGAGAGAGTGATACCTGAGAGGTAGAAGTAGAGGGAATTTCAGCATGTTCTTCCTCTTCTTCTTTGATTTCTTCAATAAGATAGAGATTGGCCTCATCTTCTTCATCATAATCCGATTCTTCATCAGATTCAGCCTATTCGTGTTCTTCACCGATTAGACCTCTACCTTTCTTTGAGTTTCAGAGATTTGTCATCTCTAGTCCTAGGAGTAGAGGATTTCTTGAAAGATGAAGAAGGTTTGAATACTTTCTTTGACTTGCATTCACTTGCAGAGTGTCATACTTTTTCACAGTTAAAGCTGGTCGCAGTAGCCTTATCAATAGGAGTAGATTTTGGCTTGTCAGTGATGGTGAGAGGTTTATTCCTTTTATGTTTTCTCTGCACATATAAATCGGGATTTTCGAGTGGATTTCTGTATATTTAAGAACCTCGTGAGACTTCTTTTTTTATGCTACTTCTAGCCCTGGAACTTCAATGTGAGAATGCTTCTTTGTTATGCAGAAGATCTGGACAGCGAACAAGATTGTCAGTCGTCAGAGCTCTGTCAATAATAGAGACGTCAGAGCTCTGGACATAATTTTGTATGATTTGAGAGTTAACATCTTCAGAGCTCTGATAAGCTCTGTCGATGATCAGAGCTCTGCACACGAACAAAAGCTAACAATGATCAGTCTTCAGAACTCTGTGAGTTGCCTTTGTCACGAATCCTTCTGTCAATGCCTCCGATCCAAATTCTCTATCGATTCTTTTTACTTCAGAACAACTTCTTCTGTCAAACTAAATTCAATCAGATTCTGTAAACGAGCAGCTGCATGTGCCTTCTAAACGAAATCATCTCGGACATCTTAACGGCAGCGGCTGCTTAACAACAACAGCTTAATGGACAACTTATCATCAGATTCAGCATCAAATTTCTTTTTGGTACATCTGATAATCTCGCACGGGTCTGCAGTAAACTCTTCGAGCAGCAACAAACAGTTTTCACGTCTGTGATTAAGATACATTAATCTGGACAGAAGTTTGGCCTGAGCACGAGTTCCATTCAGATAGATCCTCTGTGTATCCTCTGATGGAACTTGGATGACCTCTGATCGCTGCTCTGAAGTTTCTCTAGACATAGCAGCAGCAAATTTTTGCTTCTTAATCTTTTGCACAACTTTTTTTTATCACTTCATGGACATCCATTTAATCTGCTACTTAACCAAACAGCTTGTTAGTAGCAGCATCTTCTTCACAACCTGTGATCTTGGATTATGCCCAATATTTTGTTGTACATTAAACCTGTTGTTGCATAAGATCGACATGGACAATAGATGCACACAACAGCTAAGTCAAAATTCTGAACATTTTCTCCAAAAACTCTGGACAGACTATAAACGATTTTTGAACAGTTCTTGACAGCAAAAACATGAGTACTAGACTTTAAACAACAACTCTTTATGGTTTTGATTTTGCATAGCAGATTCACAGCATTTTAACAAAAAAATCTTTCTGCTTCTGAACTTGGACAACAACCTCTGTTGAACAACAACTGAACTCTGCTGCTGCACTGCTCGAACACATCTATTTGAGTTGTTTAGATCTGAATGGCTGAATAGAAACAACACGAACAACAACTTGTTTTGAATTCTGTTGCACAACTCCACACAACAACACAATTCAGTATAATCTGGAAACACGTCTTGATCAAATTCTTGGACCAAATCACTTGCAGATTTGAAACTACACAGTCTAATGAGCACATCAAGATTGCTACAGCTCAATTCTAAAACAAATAATATATAATAAACCTTTTTAAACATGAATCAGAACAATCTGTTCTTTCCAACATTGACCAATATCTGTCAGTTTACTACAATAATTGTTGGTTCCCGTTTTGTTTAAACAAGATTATCAGATCTATTAGTTCAAGTTTTAAGTTTGATGCGGAAGCGTATTTGAAGAACTAACATATATGTTTGATAGATTTAGAACATACTATAAATAAACAGTGAATAGGAAATAATATCTCAAAGTTTACTGAATATATATATATCAAGAACAGTGAGTAAGCAAAGCTTTAAAGCAGATATGACTCTCAAAGGGTATAAGCTATGTGTTCTTGTGATGTTTTTATCTCTTGATTCTTGATTAGGAAGAACTCAACATGAGTCTTCCTTTTATACTACTACAAGGGGACCATAAAGCATAAGCTACTATTCAGAACGGACGGCATGAACAGTTGAACGTGTTGTATTGCATTTAATGCCGCAGACGTCTATTATGTACTAAGCCTTATTGAGTCCACTCAGAGTTTGACACGTTGAATTTGGACAGGGTACGTTGCCATGCAAGTTGATGAACAGGTCCAGGAACAGTAGCAAGATATTATAAATATCATCCAAGTCTTTAATGAGGACCGCAGAGGCTCTGTAAAGTGTTACAGAGGTTCTGCGGTATGGTCCTTTGTAGATCAGTCTTTACCGGATTCCGAGTCTTTGGTCTTCTTTGCGCGTATGACATAGCTTCTGTAGGACGTATCTGTAGCTTCTGTAGCTTCTTGACCTTGATCTCTCGGTAAGTTCGGCAGAGCCTCTGTAAGAGGCTTTCTTCACTTGGCCTATTTTTCACTACTTCTAAATACTTCTATGATTAGGAAGATTGAAGCTAACAATCTCCCCCTAAGTAGTGAAAAATAAAAATTTGACATTTAAGTATTTTTAGGCTAAGTTAGATAAGACAGAGGTTAAACAATACCTCGAAAGTTCCTTCATTCAGAGATATGCCAGAGGCATTTTACATTTGAGTACAATGAAAGATAAACTTTAACATGGTTTGCAGAGATTGGTTGTTTGAGAATCAGATTTTGGCGTCTTTGAAATCATTGTAGCTTCTGTTGTCTCTTCCGACTTCTCTGATCTCTTTGTAGAAACTGATGCAGAGTTCTCTTAAGCGTATTGTAGCATCAATCACTCTGATGAAGGTATCTGCAGCATCTCTATCCATTTGATCGGTATCTCTGTATTTTACAAGGTTTGCTCTGAGCTTGTTCAGTGTACTAGTTGCATACTTCTGACAGTCCATGCTCACAAAAAGTTTGACTTCGCCTTGTGGGTTTTGAAATACTAACCCGAACCTTGGTTCTGTAATGATTGAGTTAGGCACGGCGTCAGGTGTGCAGCGATCCTCTAGTGGTCGTAGGTTCAGATGTTTGAGACCAAGATCCTTTCCCAGCTGAAAGTCTGTCAGACTGTAGATCAGAAGCCTTTCCCTCATTGATTTTCTCAACACTTGATAGGCTCTGGTGTTTGGCTCTATGTTGTAGTTGTCCTTCGTCCATTGCAGAAGGTCAGGTAGATCATAGGGATTCAGATTCCTTAGTTCAGCATCAGCGAAGGTGGTTTCTGAATTGTTTACCCTCCTGACTCTGTAAATATTGTACCTGACCCTTGGATAGGTTCTGGTGAAGGAGTATCTACAGAAGATTACCTTTTTCATCTTGTGGATTGAGAAGACGTCTGCTTTGGTTCTTGGCTTTGCCCTGGTGAAGACGTTGTCAAATTCTTCTCTGATCTTTGGATCTGTCACATGATTTGTTGGATGATTGGTCTGAAAAGATTGTTTATAGAGGTATTTGTATACCACATCTTCCATTTCTTCTTGTGTTGGACCAGGTTGTGGTACTTGCCTTCTGAGACTTTCCATCTTTTTAACAACTTCTGCAGCTCTTCCTGATAGAGGAATGTCTGACAGAGGCTTCAATCGATATGCCCAGTCCTCTTCTTCAGGCTTTGGAGTTTGAAAGGCATCAAAAGCGCTTTTCATCAATTTCTCTATAGGCTTAGGCAATGATTTCTTTTTCTTGGGCTCTTCTGTCAGTATTGCTTTGCCCTTGTCTTTGGCTTTTGGAGGTGCAGAACCTGTTGCTTCTGTAGGTTTGGTTGTTGGTGCTTCTGTTGGAATGATGGGGGTTGCCTCTATAGGTTTTGACACTTGTGTTTGAGAGGACTTTTGTGGTGTTGGTTCTGTTGGCTTGATTTGCTCTGTAACCTCTGTTGGAGGTTCTTTGGTGACTTCTTCTGTGAGCTCGGTTTCAGTTGGTGAAGGTTAGATATCAAATCTTCTTGCCATTTTGAAAGCTAATGTGAACCTATGCCTTTCTTCTTCTCTCTGCGCCATTCGTTCAGTCATTGTTTTGTGCATATTCCTTAGAACAGAAGAAGCAGAGGTCGTTGTTTTTTTTGGTTTGTGGGCAATGGATTTTCTTCTTGGGATGGATTGGGGTTTTTCTTTTGGTTTTGTAGTTTGGGAGGGAAGATCTTCTTCTGTGGAGGATGACATATGTTGAACATCTACTCCAAACATTGTAGGGAATTGCACAGAGGTGGGTGTTGCCTCTGTGGTCTTTTGAGCTTCTGGTACATGGGTTTCTTCAGCGGTTGATTCCACAGAGATGGGTGTTGTCTCTGTGGTCTGTTGAGTTTGTTGATCTTTGGTTTGTTGTGGAGGGGCTTGGCTGATTGGTTTTGCTGCGATTGGTGGAGCTTGTAGTCCTCTGGTCGTAGCTTTTTCTCTTATATTCTCCCCCTCAGGATGATCTGATGGACCAGGATGGTCATCATCAGAGTCATCCTGACCCTTATCTGAAGTACCCTCTGCTCTGCAAGAAGCTTTGGGTTTCTTTGGTAGTTCTGCTCCTGCGGCCATCAACTTCGCACATACATCATCACAGAGGCCGATTAGAGTTGCAAACTCTGCCTCTGTGTTGAAGCGCATTCTGCCGACACTTTTTCTGAATTCTTTTACGTAGTTGGCATTTGCAGTAGTGAAAGAGACGATGACTTCTGTGACCTGGTTTATGACATTCTGCCTGAGCTCTGTTAGCTGTGCTCTGGTCAGGTAGTCTTTTGGCTGCATCATTGTAGTGTTGCGCATTGCCTCTTCTTGTACGTGTTTGAGGGCGTTCTGTAGATCTGTAGGTGTAATGCCCTTTGATTTGTTGGATTGCTTGTTCATTTCTTCAAGGAAATACTTGACTGATTCCTTGAATGCAGATGTTGCGGCTATTCCGAAATCTTTAGCAGTAGAAGTGGTTGTAGTTGTGGCAGTTGTTTGAGCAGAAGACTTCATCTCTGTGATGGCGGATTTCACCTCTGTGGACAGATTGTCCATTTTGGTGTTGAGATTTAGCAAGGCCGTTGATGTTGTCTCTGTAAAAGATGTGAAAGAGCTTTTCAACTCTTTCATGGTTTGGTTCACAGAGGTGACAATGGTTTGGAACTCATCCCTTGATACTTGTGTCCCTGGTGTAACCTCTGGAGGAACAACCCCTTCTCCAGAGTGAGTCCCTGTTACTGGGACACCTTCGTTCACCCTTGTTTGTATGTTGGGGGTGGAAGCATATCCACCTGATCTTCGAGAAGAAACCTGAGTTTCGATCTCTACAGAAGTTCTGGGAAGAACAGTGTCCAAATCCACTCCAGAGGTGGGTATCGGAATGTTCTTCTGTTGACTTGGAGACTTGTCTAGAGTCTCTTCGTCTTTGTGCTCACTATTTCTCTCTAAAAGAAGTTTTGGCCCTATTTTGTGTGTGGCAGAGGAAACAAATTCCTCTGTTGGGTGTTCTAGTGTGATCTGGGGCGATTGATCACGAACTATAGGTGAGTCTCTCTGAGGAGACTCCCTAGGAATGGATTCCCCGGTTTTTGTGGGCGCAGAAGTCGAAAGAGTTACCTCTGGCTGGATGGGTTGGGTTTGGATCGAGCTGTGCTGCTCTTGTTCAATAACACCTTCTGCAGCTAGACCTGCGGTGTTAGAAGTGTGGGTTGCACTGGGAGGGGTTTGAGGATTTGTGCCTTCAACTTCTACGGCATCTTTTTCTGTCCCTTTTTCTTTTTCTCCCATTATATCTAAGGCCTTTTTAACCTCGTCTCTGTTCCACAGAGCTTCTGCTTGTAGCCTAAGCCTTTCCCTAGTTTCAACATCTGACAAACCGATTTCTTCTATTCCTTCTTCTGAAGCTTGGCTTGGACTCCTTCTGTGGACGTCCAGTCCCTGTTGGATGAAGGGATTCTGTAGAATGTTGGGGGTTTCAGATGGTTGATCTCTGGGGGTTTGATCATCTTCTTGCAGATTGGTGTCAATGCCAGAGATAGAGAAGTCTTGTTCTTCTGTGGTGTGGTGGTCAAGTGGTGGTGCATTCCACCAGGCTGTATTTAGGGTGTTAGCAAAGTCAGGGTGTTGAAGAAAATCGTAAGTTTCCTTGATAAGCGAATCGATCTGGGGATTGATAAGGTGATTGATATCCCTCTTCTGCAACTTTTTCTTCTGCAGTTCCTTCGACCCGGGTTTCTGCGGCCTCTTCTTCTGCAGTTCCTTCTTCTGCAGTTTCCTCTTCTGCGATGGTAACCAATTTATCAAGCTTCTTTTTGGTCTTCCTCCTTTTTGGTTTTGGTGCCCTTTCCTCTGTGGTTTTCGATTTTCATTTCTTCTTCTGTTCTGGAGAAGAGGGAGGAGCGGTGGAGACAATTTCTGTGGCATGAGAAGGTGAAGGTTGATCTTCTGCAGCGTTTGTGGAGGTGCCTTCTGCAGTTTTCCTCCTCTTTGTCTTTCTGGTAGAGGCAGAGGTTTTCGAAGAAGACTTCTTTTACATGAGCTCGTCACGTTTGGCCATAAAACTAAGTTGGATTGCCAAGTGTTTTGCTAGTTTCTGCTTCTTCGCTTCTGTAGAGAGGGGTTCTACAACCATTGTTCCTAGGGGGACACCTAAACGCGGGGGTGTCACAGGGCTCGGTTTTGGAGTCCTATGATCGTGTATATACTCTAACTTAAGGGTTTTGTTCGTGGCATATTTCAGAAGCTTCTTTGACAGAGGTCTGCAGTGGGTGCAGCCATCTATATGATCGGTGGGGATGTTTTTGTTCATTGGGAACTGTTTGGGAGTCGGCCCTTCCATTGGCCAGTTCTGTATCATCAACAGAGGTTCGAACAGGACTCCCAATATCCTTTGGAATTGCAGAGGTGGTAGAAACTTAGGATCGTTCTCTTTTACCCGTCTGGTGTTGTTCTTTCTGTCGATCGTATTGATTATCTCCTGCATCATGATGGTTGAGTAATCGAGTGGGAGATCGTAGTAGACCCCATACATGATGGTTAAGATCTGATGCGAGCTCTGGTCAATGCTACCTATCTTCCCTGTAAGGCATCTGTTGAGGATTGAAAACAAGGTGTTCCACAGAGGTGGTAGTCTGCCTCTGCGGAAGTCATTTCTCTTCCTAAGTTGGGTGTTGTACCCAAGCATTTCTACAAAACGACAGAGCTCGTCGTCTGTTGGTTGTTCTGCATATCTCTTCAGTCCAAGAAGACCCCTTGTTGGTAGGTTGAACTCAAGTGAGAACATCGTTCTATTAAACTTGATTTCCAAATGCTCAGATTTGTCAGGCTTGGAGATGTACACTTTGATAAGAGAATCATCTTTATCATATCGGCAACTTTGCCAAAACTGGTTCAAATACCTAACAGGTATTTTGTTTGGGGTTCTTGAAAGTAAAGGGAAGAGGACATGATTTTCCATGATGTTTAGAAGAAGGGCATGGGCTTCGCCGAAAGCAGTGGGTGAGGGGACCAAGTAGCAATTGTTTGATTTGATTGGCAGTACCTTTTCGAAATGATCCTTTGCTATAAAGTTTTGAAGATGTGTGGTCGGAGCAAAGTCAGTTGTGTCGCCGGAATCTTCTTGTTCAATATTTTTGGCGAGATGGGGGTTTTCTGAATGTTCCGAATGAGCAGGTGAATGTTCTGGTAAGTTCGCCGGAGAGTGTGCAGGGTAGATAACTTGAGAAGATGAAGCCATTTGGTAAGAAGAATAGGATTCTTGCAAGCTTTTGCAAGGTTTTGCCGGAGAAGAATGAGAGTTTGTAAAGGTTTTATGAGAAAGTAAGCTTGGGTTTTATATGAGTGTAAAATGGTAGAATTCGAAAGAGTAAAAATATATGGCAATGGATAAATATTTGGAATCCGTACTCGAGTTAGAACGGCGGGTTCAACTTTCCATAGAAAACGTTCCATGTACGCCCAATGAAAAAGAGACACGTAGGCCATGTCAGAGGATGTCAGGACGTCGTGCGCGGCCCATTAATGCTAGGCGTGTGGGGTTGTTCTTAGCCATATGAATTTCACTCTCAGTAAAAGTAATCGTTATTATTACAAAAATGCCCAAGTTGCAGATTGACAGAATCTCTGTGGTTTACAGAAGCTCTGTGATTTTGAAAAACTTGAAGTTCATGCCTCATATCTCATTGTTATCATGACTCTGTAGGTTCTTCTTTAACCAAAACATTTGTAAAGGCATTATAGAGGATCGATAGGATTTTAGTGAAGAATTTTAACTCTGAGGTTTTGTGGCTCTGTTGGAACTTGCAGAAGCTCTGTCAGGGCCATCATAAGCTCTGTGAGGGAAAAAATCTCATAACTAAAATTCTATTAAACTTTTTGATCATCCAATTTTTGATCTGTTTTAAGAGATGTTTTTCGGACATATTTGAAAGTTGGTGTCCGAGAAAACTGTTATGAAAAAAGTTTTGTTCGAGAAGGTCATGGTGTGTGTATTCGGTTTCCGAGATAGCATTCCAAAAGATCGATAGAGGCTAAATTTGCGATCACAGAGCATATTTCTTGCAGAACCTCTGTTGAGCTCAGTAGAAGCTCTACGACCTTAAATTTCTCATTACTCGAATTTTATGAAACTTTTTGATCTTTTGATTTTTGACATGTTATTCACAGTATTTTAGGACATATTTGACAATTTGTGTCCTAGAAAACTATTTTCAAAAAACTTTTGTACGAGAGACATACCTTTTGGTTCTCCTTTTCTCGGCAGCGATGTCTGACTTCTGTTGATATAGATTCATCGACACTCTTCTTTGGCTCCCCCTTGAAAGATTTACCTCTGTAGATCATTTCAGGGTGCCTTTTTGCTCCCCCTTGATCTAATCACCTCTGTAGATCAAGTAATTTCCTTTTGTTCCCCCTTGACCTATGCTTGGATCAAAGAATGATAAGTTTTGCATAGAACATAGGTCATGTTTTCTAGAGGTTCTGTAGGGGTCGTCAGAGGATCTGAGCAGACCCACAGAAGCTCTGTGATATCAAGAACTATTTTAAGATTGAGAATTTACATACAGAAAGAAATCAATCATAGTAATAAAATAAAACAATATATTTATACACACATTTACAGAAGATAAGCTATACTTACAGATGATTTTCACGTCATATTGATCATTCCTAATTTACCCACCAAGAAATTAAATATTTTCTCATCTAAAGCTTTGGTGAATAAGTCCGCGAGTTGATATTTTGTGGGCACGAAATGCATCTCGATTGTACCGTATTCAACATGATGTTTCAAGAAGTGGTACCTTATATCGATATGCTTGGTTTTTGAATGGTGCACTGGATTTGCAGAGATGGCAATGGCACTTTTGGAATCACAGAAGATGGGTATCTTGAGTAGGATGTGGCCGTAGTCTTTTAGCTGAGTCTTCATCCACAGAACCTGAGAACAACAGATAGCAGCAACAACGTATTCAGCTTTTGCCGTAGATGTTGAGACACAATTCTGCTTCTTGGAGGTCCAACTGACTAGTTTACCACCTAGGAATTGACAACTCCCGGAGGTACTCTTTCTGTCGAGCATGCATCCTCCATAGTCTGAATCTGTATAGGCTTTAAGATAAAAACCAGAGTTCTGTGGATACCAGAGACCAAGACTTTTAGTCCCCTTTAGGTATCTAAAGATTCTCTTTACAGCATCATAATGTGATTTCTTAGGATTAGCTTGATAACGTGCACAAAGACATGTGGCATGCATAATGTCAGGTCTGCTTGCAGTTAAGTATAACAGAGATCCAATCATTCCTCTGTAAAGAGTGCATTCTACAGAGATGCCATCTGGATCTAAGAATAACTTATTTCCAGTGGCCATTGGAGTTTTCATTGCAGAGGTATCAGAGAGGCTATACATGGAAAGAATGTCAGAGACATATTTGTCCTGATTTATAAAAATTCCTTCTGATGATTGTTTGATTTGGAGTCCTAGGAAGAATGTTAATTCTCCCATCATACTCATCTCAAACTCACTCTGCATGAGTTTTTCAAAACTTTTGCACTCTTCTGTATTAGTAGACCCAAAAATTATGTCGTCCACGTAGATTTGTACTAGCATTATTTCACTGTTTTTACGTTTATAGAATAAGGTTGTATCTGTTGTACCTTTGTCGTAGCCATTGACTAGAAGAAAGGTAGAAAGTCGTTCGTACCATGCTCTTGGAGACTGTTTCAGTCCGTACGGAGCCTTTTCAAGGTAGTATACATGCCTTGGGAACTTTGAGCTTTCAAACCCTGGTGGCTGATTTACGTAAACCTCTTCTTGGATTTCACCGTTGAGAAAAGCTGATTTTACGTCCATCTGATAAACTTTAAATCCTCTATGGGCTGCGAAGGCTAAGAATATTCTTATTGCTTCGAGTCGTGCGACAGGGGCAAAAGTCTCATCGTAGTCTATGCCTTCTTCTTGTCTATATCCCTTGGCCACTAATCGTGCTTTGTTTCTGATGACCACTCCATCTTCATCCTTCTTATTTCTGTAGACCCACTTAGTCCCAAAGGCCTGTTTCCCTCGTGGCAGAGGTACTAAAGTCCATACTCTGTTACGCTCAAACTGCAGAAGTTCTTCTTGCATGGCGTCTACCCAGTTTGGGTCATCTAGGGCTTCAGAAATCTTCTTTGGTTCTATCATACTGATAAAATTTGTAGAGAAACAAAAATTAGCAGTGGCAGGTCTGGTTTTTACTGTGTCAGAAGGTTCGCCGCTTATTTGGCTTGGAGGATGGCTTTTTGTCCACTTAGTTGTGCGTGGAAGGTCGTCACCAATGTCATCGAATCTTTCTTCAGAGGCTTCTTGTTGTTGTTGTTGTTCTTCTTCTTCTTCTTGTATAGCCTCTGTAGTAGTGTGTGCCTTTGTAGTTGATCCTACAGCTTGTGGAATGATTGGTATGAGAGGTGGTGGAGTTTGTTCCTCTGAGGACGTATAGACTTGGTCCTCTATATCCTCTGTAATTGGTTCCTCTGTGGATTGTGAAGTTTGATTTTCAGCAGCTTCTGTGGTCGTTTTCCTCGTTATTTATAGAAGAAGATGAAGCATTATTTGGACCAGTTAGAGTCATACCTGTAGGATTTTGACCGATGGAAGATGGTTCCTCAGAAGCTCTGTTTGTTCCAACAGAGGGATCAATGTCGTCGTGGAACATCTCTAAAAATAGAAGATTTAAGTCTTCTTTCGTTTGCGAGATGCCTGAGGTTTCCCTTTTAAGTCCGAGTTCTGAACTGATTTGCTCAGAAGTCTTCTGGAATGAATCATCAAAAGAAACATTGATGCTTTCTACGATTTTGCGAGACCTTGTAAGGAATGCTCTGTAGGCTTTGGAAGTGGCAGAGTATCCAATGAATTTGCCTTCGTCAGCTTTTACCTTAAACTTTCCTCTGGAATCTCTGTCGTTTAAAACAAAGCATTTACATCCGAACACATGGAAAAATTTGATGTTTGTCCGCCTTTTGTTGATCAATTCGTAAGGAGTATTGAGGTGTCTTTTCACAATGGTTGAACGGTTATGTGTATAACAAGCGGTAGTGTTGATCCAACCCCTCAGTGATTTGATAATGACCCTCTCTTATATACTTAGTGAAAATTGTAAGTAAACAATATGTATCAGAGTTTCACTATCGCTGATAAGTACTAAGATATTACAGTACCGCTGATAGGAACTCTCGCTCTTTAAATTAAACATTCAGCGAACACTGTTCACCATTAATGCTCTGAGTCTGTTCAGTCATTATGATGATCGCTGATAAGTTAGTTGTTTACTTATGATCCCTGAAGACAAGTTTCACATCAACAAAGGTTCTACGCTGAAGTCGAAGATCAAGCTCAAGAACCAGCGACAAGTCTCCTAATGAACTGATGCGGGTCAGCGAAGACTCAGATTTGTCCACTCAACGTGAGGTATCAAGTACAAGACTTCGGCTATCGCTGAACTTTATCATTCGCTGAATAGAAAATGATAATGCTCTGAATCAACGAAAGCTGATCATGAAGTCCTCCGTACAAAGTACTTTTGTCTTAACCCCCCTTGCACGACTCCGTACGAAATGTCAGAAAAGAACCTTCGACTGTCTGAAATCGTACAACCACTCTGATACAACACTGGTCATCCATGCGGCTACCAAGGTTGTCAACCAAGGTCAATGACATGCAACCAACCAGCTGATGACACGTGTAAAGTGTATACTGACTTGCATTAAATGCATGCAGTATATAAAGAGATGAACCCACTTAATTTGAAGTAACTTGCTAACTCTGGACAAGTTCAATCTCTTATCTCAAGATAGGTTATTATTAGTAATTTCCTTATCTCTCTTAGTGCAATAAACCTTAGTGTTCCAACTTGTTTAGATTTAGGTTTATCCTTAATCTTGTTTCCGCAACAAGCTGTAAATTGTTAATGATTTATCAATAAACAATTTAGAAAAGTAAAATCTGTGTGTTTGTATTCAACCCCCCCTCCCTTCTACAAACTTGTATAGGCCTTCGGGACCAACAAGTGGTATCAGAGCGGATTTGTTTAATCTCATAAACAAGATATAATCTAAGGCATTTCTCTTCCTTGCTATTATCTGAAAATGGCCACCAACACAAACACAAATTATATAGACATTGGTTCTCTTGCTAAAGCCCCTAGATTTTCCAGAGATAACTTCAACTTATTCAAAAATAGGATGACACTCTTCTTAGAAGGTGTAGACCCTACTATGCCTTACTATCTCGAGAATGGTCCATTCATCCTTGTAAGAATTGAAGTTGTTGTTCCAGCCGCTGAGAATAGACCTGCTATTCCAGAAAGGCTGGTACCTAAGGAAATCTTTGAATGGACTGACGAAGATAAGAAGAAAGTGGCTATGGATACAAAAACCAAATCCATACTATCCATGGCTCTTCCTGACGAAGTCTACCATTTCGTTGATGAATCTGAAATTATCAAAAGCCATGTGGGACACAATATGTGTTCAGTATGAAGGAACGTCTAAAGTCCAGGACTCAAGAAAGATCAACCTGGTAAGACAATACGAAAGCTTCATTTCTGGTAAGAATGAATCTCTCTCTGAAGTTCACCAACGTTTTAATTGTTTAATTATAGATCTGAAAACTGTTGGTAAGGAATATTCTAACTTTGAAGTACTGACAAAGTTTCTAGATTGTTTACCTGAAAGCTGGGACAATTATTCTATGTGTCTCAAGCTGTCAAAGGATCTAAAATCAATGAACCTTTCAACCTTATATGGAACGTTGCTGAATCATGAGCAATCGAGCCATCTTAAGAAGAATCTTGTAAAAGATTCCAAAAGCACCCCTGTTGCTTTAATCTCAGAGGAACCTTCTACTCAGCGACCCTCGGTCACTATCACTGAGTTAGAAAGTAACTCTGAAAGGTCATCAGATTCTGATTATTCAGATGATGATGAATCTTTGGCTCTCCTAACTAAGAAGTTCCAGAGATTTGCCAACAAGAAAATGTTTAGAAAGAACAAACCTCTTTCCATAACTGACAAGCCTAGATCATCAGCTTTTGTTGATAAGGCTACTGCTACTTGTTTTAACTGCGAAAAGACATGACATTTCGCTAACGAGTGCAGGTCTAAGAAAGTTTCTAGACAGTCAGCTTTTACAAAGAAATCCTTTGTTCCAAGGAATAAAGATGACAAATATTCAAAGCTGAAAGAAAAATATGCTAAGCTGAAAAGCTTTAAGAAGAAGAGTAAAGGCTTGATGGCTAACTATGATTGGGCTGCTTCTGATGAAGAAGCATCATCATCTGACTCTGAAGATGATGAAGCAAATCTATGTCTTATGGCCAAGATTGAAGAAGAGGAAGAAAGTTCAGGCATTCCCTCCACTTCAACCTCTGCTATTCAGGTATCACCTTCTTTCTTTACCAATATTGCAAATATTGATGAAGCTGATAGTCTCCGTAAGATCGATCTCTTGACTAGAAGTTTGTACGAAGCCATGAACGGCAAAACTGTGGTTGAAAACCAAAACCTTGATATCGCTGAAAAGCTTAAAAACTGCCACCTTCAAATAGAAAAGCTTTCTAAAATTGAAGAAGATTTTAAAGATCAAGTATATTTAAATAAGCTAGTCAAAATCGAACGAGCAGAAGCTATCGCTGCATTAAAAGCTGAAAAAGCTACTATTGAAGGATGGTGTAATTCTTCAACAAAGATCACTGAGATAATAAAGTCTCAGATTCCCCTAAGTGATAAACGTGGTTTGGGTTACAAATATGATACTCCAAAACCAACCACTGAGCGTTCAATGCTTAAATTTGGAACGTTCGTATCCTCAGTCGTTGATACTTCATCTTCTCAGTGCTCCTCGTCCCATACACCAATCCCTGAGGAAACTCCTACCTCCTCAAAAGGTAAGGAGAAAATGGTTTATTCAAAACCTACCTATGTCTCTAAAGACAAAGGTAAAAGAATTGTTATTTACCAGAATCATCAGAAGGGTACCTTAGTACCAAAGTTGAATGCTTCTAAAGCTTCAGTGGCTCATTCCTCTGGATCAAGGAAGTAGATCTCTGGATCTATTCAGCGATCTACTCCTAGACTCAGAGTGGATGTCCTTGGTAAGAAATCTGAAGAACTGAATGTTCGTCCCATTTCTAAAGCCAATAGTTTACTTGGTGCTGGCACTTCTAATTCGAAATCAAAAGCTCAGCATTCAAATGGTCCTAGAACTATTTTTAGTTATAGGAAATGTTATCACTGTGGACTTACCGGTCATATTGCTAGTAAGTGTCCCACAGCCACCAAAGCTGAAAATATAACTAAGGTGAAGATTGCCCCCAAGGCAAAGAAGACCAACCCTGGTGCAAATCAGGTCAAGGTGAATCCTACCACTGAAGTTAAGAAATTAACCAAAGTGAAGAAACACAAAGCTGAATCTTCAAATGCTGCGAAGACTGCTGAATCTTCCATTCCAACTACTTCCACTGACAAATGTGTATACATGGTCAAGTGGGTACCCAAGAAAAACTAATCTTCCTTTGTATTGCAGGTTAAGAAGGGTATCTGGTATCTCGATAGCGGATGCTCTAGACACATGACTGGAAAGAAAAGCCTGCTCGCTGAATACAAGGAAGAGAAGGGTCCCTCTATAACTTTCGGTGGAAATGGAAAAGGACATACCCGAGGGTATGGTGTACTTTCAAATGGTACAACCTCCTTCAGAAGAGTCGCATATGTTGAAGGGCTGAAGCATAATCTTCTAAGCATCAGTCAGCTTTGCGAGATGGATAACAAAGTAATCTTTACTAAGGAATCATGCTTTGTCGCTGACAAAAAGGATAAGATAGCTCTCAGCGTTTATCGTTTGTAAAATGTTTATGTAATAAACATGGACTCAACAACCACTGAGAACTCATTTTTCTTCTCAAAGGCCTCATCTGATGTCAACGGGCTATGGCATAAGAGGCTATCTCATCTAAATTTCAAGACACTGAACACTCTTTCTTCAAAAGAGTTAGTCACTGGTCAACCTCAGCATTCATACGCCAAAGAGTCTTTATGTTCAGCGTGTGAAAAAGGGAAGCAGACCAAAGCAAGCTTTAAATCTAAGCAAGTTTCTTCAGTGTCATCTCCTCTACAACTACTCCATTCGGATTTGTTTGGCCCTGTTAACAAACAATCCATCGCTGGAAAGAAATATACGCTGGTTGTCACACCCCGCTAAAGCGGAAACACGAGATGTAACAGATAGAGTTTCATAGCATTAGGAAATAAACAACACCAACCATACAATTACAAAAGGTAATACATTACAAAGTTCCAAAAATCTAAAGTTAAGGGTTTACAATCCAAAGTTTACATGTAACCCAAAATAGTGTTTTTAACAAGATATGACAAAAGACGAGTCTCGGTTGATGTCGTCATGCAAGCTAAATTAAACCTTGTCATTTACCTTCTTAGCCCCTGAAAAGCATGTTTAAAACAAAGGTCAACTACAAAGAGTTGGTGAGTTCACAGGTTTTTCCATACACACAACAATTTTTCATCCAATGGTTGCTCTCATGAAACGTTCGTTCATGACAAGCTCCAAATTTAAAAGATTTATGAGTACAATTTACAATGAGTGATTTTTGTAAGATATATAAGTGTTGAGCCACTACTAAGCCTCCGACAATCTACGCCCCGGACTACCTCAGAGGTGGTATGATGGCCACATGAGTAGAACATTATTAACAGATAAAGTGCACCCCTACTCGTCAGTTAAGGTGGGTTTGTCAAACCAAATAGCGCTATCCACAAGTATCACCGGCTCGTTACGAGTTAATAAGTAGTGTATCTATTGGGGACTTACCATTTTCATTATCACTCAACATATCTTTATCACTTATGTACATTTGTCCATTCATTAGTACTCATTTCTCAAAGCATAAATATCCACAATTTAATATCATGAATCATTTAGCATTTTAAAAATCATAACATGTTTTTCACCCCAAACATTTAAACAAGTAAATCGGGGCTGTGATTACTCACCTTAAAGTGTAGACGCGAAGTAGTGCAAGCTTGATTGCTTAAGGCTTTACGGGTCTCCTATAAAGTCAAACAAGCTCTATAAGTCCTTCATATCCAATCAAGGTTATACTTGACTAATTTAGTCCACCTCTTGTGAAATGCCTTTGTTTTTAGTATTTAATTTGAAATGCAGAGTTTAACATTGTCCCGATGTTTTAATCATGTATATATATATATACATAGGGTTATAATAATAAAATCTCATACTCTTTCAAAATGCTTAATCTGGCAGAAACTTTGTACTTCAAAAATGGCTATTGAAATACTCTTTCTGGAATGACAAATTTACGCATTTTTTTATATGTAGTACTATACTGAGTTAAGGCTATTTTGACCAAATTTCATAAATTTTGAAGGTATTTAAGGGGTCCAAATAATTTTTATTAACTTGTGTCATACAGGGCCTAAAACAGATTGCACCCTTCTGTGAAAAACTTAATATTTTTTCAGAGTTTTTGCATGCTTTGGAAACCTAACACATAAAGGTATCTTATGGAAAACGATTCACAAATATTTGATAACTTTTGAGTGAGTTATGGACGAATGAAGCTGCATGTACCAATCTGCCAATTTTGGACAGCTTGGCACACTTGACTTGTATAAAATGTTTAAGTGACCAAAACTCCATATTTTTGAATGAAACCAAGTGCATGTGAAACCTAACTCATCTGAGAAATTCCCAGAAAGAAAATGAGTAATTTTGATGGTTTCTACAGAAAGTTATAAGCAAAACAAAGTAACACAACAATCTGGTTGGTCATCTGCTGCACACCAAATTTGTTCTAAGGAGTAGAAGGCTCAAATCTCAATATTTTTATATGAGACCAGTTGGGTTTGAACCCTAACTCATTAAACCTTACTCCAGAAGAAAAATGAGGAATTTTGGACATGATTTGACCAAGATATGGTCGTCCTAAGTACATGCAACCAATCTGCCAGATTCTGAAATTCTAATATTCTTTAGGAAATCACATTTTAAGCACTCTAACATCCATAGATGTGGGTTCCTTTGTTAAGGATTCAATCCCAACATCATATAACATGTTTTTGAAAGAGAATACTTTAAACTTATAAAGAAAATGTGCTTGCAAAGTCAAAAATTTCCAGATTCTTGTGAAAGAACAAAACCCACGTTTTTGATGATTTTTGGTCATTTTTCTCAAGTTCATGATGGAAGTTCATAGATTTTCACCACTTTATGGACATTTCTCATGTCCTTGGTGTTTTATCTCACTTCTAGAACAAGAAAAAGAGTTCATCCATTTGGATGAAATAAAAATGTAGAACAAGGTAGAAAAAATGGCATAAAAGGTGCCAAAAAGTTATGAAATAACACAAGTTTGGAGTTCTTACCTTAGGAGGATAATGCAAGTACTTCAACCCTTTGAAATTTCGTATTTGGATACTTGTTCTAGGCTGAAATTTTCTGGAGTTGAATGTGTTTTGGTTGAAGGAAAGTGAAGAAGAGGAAGGAGAAGGATAGAGAGAGAATAGAGGAAGATGGATGGTTTTCTTCCAATAGTTTGAAATGAAGTAAAAATTAAACAAAGAGAGGGTAATAGAGGGGAGGGGGTGGCCGGCCTCACTTGGGCCCCCAACCCTTTGCAACTTATTTTTTTTTTTAAAAGAATAGGCCCAAAATCATTTCTTGTAAAAAAAAACACTTTTATCTAGCACTTTATTTGCACACAAGCTTCTAAAATACCTTCTTGTTTTATTTTTAAATCTTATAAAAAGAAAAGTTTAAGTATAAGTAAAACCCTATATTTTATATAGGTTATATGTTATTTAAGGTATTTTGGCATTTCACAAGGTGTTCCGGTTGGTCTTGGGTCAAAACCGGGTCTTTTAGCGATTTTTTCGCTTTAATATTTTCTGGATGAGTCCTATTAGGGTATATTCCCTCTATTAATATTAGTGAGGGTTTAACAGCTGCTAACCTGGAAGTTTAGTTTTTTGCCGAATGTTACACTGGTCATAGTTGATGAATTCTCTCGCTTCACTTGGGTAATGTTTCTGGTTGGTCTTGGGTCAAAACCGGGTCTTTTAAGCAACTACCGGGAATTTTAGCGATTTTTTCACTTTAATATTTTCTGGATGAGTCCTATTACGGTATATTCCCTCTATTAATATTAGTGAGGGTTTAACATCTGCTAACCTGGAAGTTTAGATTTTTGCCGAATGTTACAGTTTTCCCCTGTTAGAGACATTTCGTCCCGAAATTTAATGACTGGCATTCTCAGTTGGTTCCTTGTCGAACAGCTGAGGATATTTACTCCTCATAAAGTCCTCTCGTTCCCAAGTGTATTCAGGTCCGTGCCTTGCACACCATCGAACGTTTACGATCGGGATCTTGCTACGTCTTAACCGCTTAACATCTCGGTCAAGTATCTCCACGGGTTCTTCTATAATGCGTAACTGCTCACTCACTTGTATATCTTCCAATGGTAGAACCAATGATTCATCCGATAGGCATTTCTTCAGATTCGACACATGGAATGTGTCGTGAATAGCGCTTAACTCTTGTGGTAGTTTGAGTCTGTATGCAACGGGTCCAATCCTTTCCAGTATCTCAAACGGGCCAATATATCTTGGACTCAACTTGCCCTTCTTCCCAAATCGTACCAATCCTTTCCATGGTGATACTTTTAAGAGTACCTTATCGCCCACCTGAAATTCCAATGGTTTCCTGCGATTATCTGCATAACTCTTCTGACGAGTTCTGGCTACTTTCAGTCTTTCCTGAATGGTTACGATCTTGTCCGTGGTCTCCTGAATTATGCCGGGTCTTATCAGCTGTCTGTCACCAACCTCCAACCAGCTGAGTGGGGATCTACACTTGCGTCCATATAAGGCTTCATACGGCGCGCACTTTAAGCTGGTATGGTAGCTATTGTTGTAAGAGAATTCGACCAGCGGTAAATGAGTATCCCAATTTCCCCCAAAATCTAATACACAGGCTCGCAGCATGTCCTCCAGTGTTTGTATAGTTCTTTCTGTCTGACCGTCCGTCTGCGGGTGGTAGGCAGTGCTCAAGTCCAACCGTGTGCCCAACGCTTTCTGGACTGACCGCCAAAGGCGTGACGTAAAACGGCTATCTCTGTCCGAGATAATGGAAGTAGTTACTCCATGACGCATCACAATCTCGTTGATGTATATCTGAGCAAGCTTTTCCGTCTTGAAGTCCTCTCGGATAGGCAGAAAATGTGCAGATTTCGTAAGCCGATCCACTATAACCCAGATTGAGTCATGTCCTTTCCTTGTCCTGGGTAACTTAGTTATGAAATCCATACTTATTTGTTCCCATTTCCACTCGGGAATCTCAGGTTGCTGAAGCAGACCTGATGGTTTCTGATGTTCAGCCTTAACCAGTGCACAAGTCTGGCACTTGCTTACATAACAAGCAACATCTTTCTTAATCCCTGGCCACCAACAGTATTCCTTCAGATCCTTGTACATTTTATCGGCCCCGTGGTGAATTGAATATCTTGATTTATGAGCTTCATCCAAGATTACTACTCGCAGTTTTTCAACCTTAGGTACCCAAACTTTATTTCGGAAGTAACGCACCCCGTCTGGTTGTGTTTCAAATTCTTCTTCCAAACGGTGTAGATTTTCGTTTTTCAAATTCTCCTCTTTTAATGCTTCCTCTTGAGCTTCGAGAATTTGGTCCTTAAGGCTCGTCCGGACCATTGCTCCCATAGCTCTTGCCCTCGATGGCTTCACCCTTTCTTTTCGACTTAAAGCATCAGCTACAACATTAGCCTTGCCTGGATGGTACTTTATCTCGCAATCATAGTCGCTAAGCAGTTCAACCCATCTCCGTTGTCTCATATTCAGCATTTTCTGATCGAAAATGTGTTGTAAGCTCTTGTGGTCGGTAAAGACGGTACATTTAGTGCCGTAGAGATAGTGTCTCCAAATCTTGAGTGCGAACACTACGGCTCCTAGTTCCAAATCATGGGTGGTATAATTCTTCTCGTGAACTTTAAGTTGCCTTGATGCGTAGGCAATAACCTTGTCTTTTTGCATTAGCACACACCCCAACCCTTGGTGTGAGGCATCGCAGTAAACAACAAAATTCTCTGCACCCTCTGGTAAAGCTAAGATCGGTGCATTGCAAAGCTTATGCTTAAGCGTCTGAAAAGCTTCTTCTTGTTTCTCTCCCCAATCGAACTTCTTATCCTTTTGGGTTAATGCCGTTAATGGTTGCGCAATTTTGGAGAAATTTGCAATGAAACGCCGATAGTAACCAGCTAAGCCGAGAAACGAACGAATTTCTGTCGGAGTCTTTGGGGCTTCCCACTTCTTGATGGCTTCTATCTTGGCCGGATCGACATGAATTCCATCTTTATTAACTACATGCCCAAGAAATTGCACTTCACGAATCCAAAACTCGCATTTGGAAAGTTTAGCATACAGCTTCTGGTCTTTGAGCAGTTCTAGTATTTGCTTTAAATGTTGCTCATGTTCCTTCTTGCTTTGCGAATAAATTAATATATCATCTATGAACACAATTACGAATTTGTCCAAGTACGGTCGACATACTCTGTTCATTAGGTTCATAAAGACTGCTGGAGCGTTTGTCAGTCCAAAAGGCATGACTAGGAACTCATAATGTCCATATCGAGTCCTAAACGCTGTCTTAGGAATGTCCTCCTCACGAACCCTCATTTGATGGTATCCGGACCGAAGGTCGATCTTTGAAAAGTACGTAGCGCCTTGAAGTTGATCGAACAGGTCATCGATTCGAGGAAGGGGATATCGGTTCTTGATGGTCAGCTTATTAAGTTCCCTGTAGTCGATGCACATTCGAAAAGAACCATCTTTCTTTTTAACGAATAAAACTGGAGCTCCCTAGGGTGAAGAGCTGGGTCTGATGAATCCTTTATTGAGTAGCTCCTTAAGTTGTTCTGACAACTCCTGCATTTCTGAAGGTGCTAACCGGTAAGGTGATTTCGCCACGGGTGCCGCTCCTGGAATTAAGTCGATATGGAATTCAACT
Source organism: Saussurea involucrata (assembly GCA_033807775.1). NCBI lineage: Eukaryota > Viridiplantae > Streptophyta > Magnoliopsida > Asterales > Asteraceae > Saussurea > Saussurea involucrata. The sequence continues at coordinate 116,809,545 of CM066319.1, forward strand.
TGTCTTGGTGGGGGTAATCCGGGTAATTCATCTGGGAATACCTCGGGAAAATCCCATACTATCGGAAAGTCTTGAATATTCTTCTCTTTGATCTCCTTATCCACCACGTGTGTCAGAAATGCAACACAATCCTTCCGCAAATATTTTCGCATCTTCATACTCGACACTATTTTGAAATTTCTCCCCGAGTTTTCTCCCTGTATTTCCAGTACTCTTCCTTCGGTTTGTGGTATTCGGACAATCTTTTCGGAGCAAACGATTTCAGCGCGATTCTTCGATAACCAATCCATACCTACGACTATATCGAAGCTTCCTAGTTTGATTGGGATTAAATCTATGCAAAAATCTTTTTTCGCCAGTTTTAGGGTACAGTTTTTAATTGCATCTCTGGCCCTAACTTCCTGTCCATTAGCAAATTCAATAACGTAGGCCTCTTTCAACTTTTGAGGTTTCAAGTTAATTTTCGGCCTAAACCCTAGTGATACAAAGCTCCTATCTGCTCCCGAATCAAAAAGTACTGTTGCATAATGATTATTCAAGAGAAACGTACCTGTGACTACATCCGGATTTCGTCTTGCTTCATCTGCTCCACATTCAAACACTCGACCTCGTGCCTGACCTCCTTGATTCCCTTGATTGAATGGTCGCGCTTGATTTGCATTAGGCCTTCGGTTCAGTCTCGGACATGCGTTCCGAAAGTGATCAGGGCTCCCACACTCGTGACAGGTTCGCTTTCCTCCGCTCTTGCAATCTTTGGCGACATGGCCTCCTTTGTTACACTTGGGGCAAATGATGCATCTTCCGAGGTGTCGATTATTGCACCTGACGCATCTCGGGCATGGCCCCCTTTCTTTCTCCTCCGCCTGTGCTTGAATTCCGAAATTTCCTGTCACTCTCTGACCCTTGTCTGATTTTCCCCCAAATTGCCTTCTTACAGGCTCTTCTATCTTTCTCTTCCCTCTGGCTTTATCATCCCTAGTTGTTCTCGAATGATTTGCGTTGTTAGTGAGTCTCGTTGCTAGATTCACTGCTTCTTGAAGTGTCTTCGGGTCAGCTGAAGTCACATTTCCTCTGATTTCTGGAGATAAACCCCACACATATCTATCCACTCGGTTTTCCTCGGGCGTCACCAAGTGTGGCACCAGCTTTGCCAGCTCATGGAAACGGGCAGTATAAGAATCTATGTCGTTTCCCTTCATTTCATGGTTCCACAGTTCTGCTTCCAGCTTCTGGATCTCACTCCTTGGGCAGTACTCATCCTTGAGCATCTTTTTAAACTCATCCCATGTTAGTCTATTGGCCACATCCCGGCCTCGGGTTTGTACTTGGGTGTTCCACCATGTTAATGCCCGTCCTTGCAGAAGGCAAGCGGCATATTCCACCTTGTTTCCTTCAGTACATTTACTGATATTGAGAACAGACTCCATACCCTCTAACCAAGCTAATAATCCAACGGCTCCCTCAGTTCCGTGAAACTCTTTAGGGTTACAGCCCCTAAACGTCTTGTATGTGCATTCCCTGTTTCCAGCCGTTCCCGCATTATTTCCTGGATTAGCATTCAGACCGGCTGCTACTTGGCTAACAATGTTCGGAAGTGCGGCCATAATTTGCTCAGCCACGAGCCGTGCGACTTCAGGATTCTCTCTCCTTGGAGGCATAGTCCTACAGTTATGGTCTTAATTAAGGATTTAGTCGCATGGTCACCAATTCTGTTACTTGGTTACACTTCCTACTTGTTATGTTAATCCAAGTTATGATACTACTTCATGCATACTATCATTATTATCAACACATATTGTCATAATAACATACCACGATTTCATAATCATGCATTAAAGTAGTTGAGATATATAAACATTAACCAAGCATTTCATTTAGAAGCCGTACATATTCAATTCCCCAAAAGAAACAGTTAACAAAACATACAATGTTTGAAATTAAACGGCCAAATGCCCCAAAAATATGAGTTTAAGTTTAAGTAAATCCCAAAAGTTCCACCATAATTGGTCTTCTAGTGCATCATCATCCAAATCAGCATCCCTATCATCAACACCAGTGCTCCTATCACCCACATTAAGTACATATACAGGGTCCTCATCTCCCTCCTAGTGGCATCAACTACCTCCATGGTTCTATCGGAGACCTCATTATGTGCATTTAAGACCCCCATTATTGCATTCAGGTGTTCATGCTGTATGTCCAATCTCTCCTTATGATGTTGCACCTCCTGCGATATAAATAGGACCCACTGGCTCTCCCGCGTGGTCATGCCGGGAAGAGGAGCCACGGGTACCCCGGTCACCATTTGTGGGGTTACGTGCCTCGCTCCCGATCGGGAGGACTCTCCTTCAAATCTCGGCTGGTTGGTGAAATTCACACATCTTGGCAATGGGACACTTTTCCTCGCCGTTGTTATCACTCTCGGTCCACGACGAGTAGACGGAGGGGATTGAGTGGGAGGTACACTGTTTACTTCCCGGTCGTCATCATAAGGGTCTCTTTCTACTTCAGCAGATCTATGGCCCCTAGGTCGGCTAGTGATGTAGCCGGATGGGTCGGCCGAGTACGAGTGCTCGGAGTGAGTGTGTTCCGATGGGTCGTGTTCGGATGGGTCGTGTTCGGATGACATAGTGGGCTGCGATAATAGTAGACTTTGTTATTATGTGTATTATTGTAAGTGCCTAAAATATGCAAGGTTTATGCCGACACACACAAAATCATGCTTTCAAAATTTTAAGTAGAAAATTTATTTTAAGCATACTTCCATTATGACCAACCCGAGTCTCTCATTATATTTACCCGAATTAAACATAGGTGATCAGGCTTTGTTTAATTGAGGTATAATAATGTGACATTCGACTTGGTTATATTAGCAATATACTTCAGATTTTAGACAATCATTTCGAAAACCGTTTTGAAAATAGTTTGCGTTATGGTTGGGTTATAGTTTGTGGTTCCCATAAGAAAGCCAGCATTCTCTATAACCTTAGGCTCTGATACCAATTCTGTCACACCCCGCTAAAGCGGAAACACGAGATGTAACAGATAGAGTTTCATAGCATTAGGAAATAAACAACACCAACCATACAATTACACAAGGTAATACATTACAAAGTTCCAAAAATCTAAAGTTAAGGGTTTACAATCCAAAGTTTACATGTAACCCAAAATAGTGTTTTTAACAAGATATGACAAAAGACGAGTCTCGGTTGATGTCGTCATGCAAGCTAAATTAAACCTTGTCATTTACCTTCTTAGCCCCTGAAAAGCATGTTTAAAACAAAGGTCAACTACAAAGAGTTGGTGAGTTCACAGGTTTTTCCATACACACAACAATTTTTCATCCAATGGTTACTCTCATGAAACGTTCGTTCATGACAAGCTCCAAATTTAAAAGATTTATGAGTACAATTTACAATGAGTGATTTTTGTAAGATATATAAGTGTTGAGCCACTACTAAGCCTCCGACAATCTACGCCCCGGACTACCTCAGAGGTGGTATGATGGCCACATGAGTAGAACATTATTAACAGATAAAGTGCACCCCTACTCGTCAGTTAAGGTGGGTTTGTCAAACCAAATAGCGCTATCCACAAGTATCACCGGCTCGTTACGAGTTAATAAGTAGTGTATCTATTGGGGACTTACCATTTTCATTATCACTCAACATATCTTTATCACTTATGTACATTTGTCCATTCATTAGTACTCATTTCTCAAAGCATAAATATCCACAATTTAATATCATGAATCATTTAGCATTTTAAAAATCATAACATGCTTTTCACCCCAAACATTTAAACAAGTAAATCGGGGCTGTGATTACTCACCTTAAAGTGTAGACGCGAAGTAGTGCAAGCTTGATTGCTTAAGGCTTTACGGGTCTCCTATAAATTCAAACAAGCTCTATAAGTCCTTCATATCTGATAACTCTATTTTTAGAGTTATTATTTCCATTTATTTTCCACTTTATTTTGTCAATTTTAGCCATTTCACTTCTAAAAACCCCCATTCTTGGTATGATTTACGAAAACGAGCAAAAGGAGTGAACCATGGTCTTTAATAAATTATTTGGGGAAGTTTTGGGTGTTTTCTCGATTTTTCATCCGCAGTGACGTATACAGTGCCCACTCCGGTTCCCCACTCTTCGAGCTGATCAAAAAGAAATCAAAAAGAAACTTTTAGTTGGGATCTAATTTTCTGGAGGAGGAAGGTTCATATGGCAGAGAAATGGCTGGAGAAGTACAAGGTAGTTCTCATTGAAGATAGCATCAAGTACACCTCTTTGTACTTGGAGATTGACTTGGAGAAGGGACCATTGGATAAAAGAATTGCACAAGGAGCTGAATTCTGCCACAACTCAGCAGTCTTTACCCATTGGAAGACCCACCTCTTTTGTGTAATACCCAACTCCTTCTCCTAGTATATAAAGGAGCACTTGGGTGCCATTAAATGCATGCTTGGTTTTCATCCTTGAATACTTTTAGTCTCAAATTCTCTCAACTACCACATTAGCTTTAGTCTTTTATTTACTGCAGTAACTAGCTTTAATTTTCAGTAATTTACTTTCTTAGTTTAAATTGTAGTTCGTATTACACAGTGCAGGGACGACTTCTCGTTCCCCACTGTGAGCAGTTAATTCAAATCACTTTCAGTTTTATTATGTGCAAATCTTCATCTTTTGTTTTCTTTACTTCGGAAATGTTAGGCTAAACATCCTTTGGGATGTAGGAAGGAGAAGTACCTGGATTTTATCAAAAATGCTTGAGTAATCTTTATACTTAGAATATTTGTTGTTTTGGTCTTTCATTCTCAATATTTACCCAAGGATGCGAACAAGCTGATCACTTGCAAGGATCTAAAGTCTAGTTCTTAACTTAGAAATAAGTAGAGCGCAGTGACACGAGCTTGAATGATGCTAGGGGATTCGAAAGAATTCTTTTGACACTTACGAAAGTGAGGTCGGCACAGTGAGTTAATCTCTGCCCACTGGAGTAGTAGGCAAGCTAATTTGTGTATTAAAAACACTTAGAGTATTTGTCTCTACACATTCCATCGAGGCCTGAAAAGGTCCATTTAGAGATTACCATTGACAAAACAACAAGTACTAAGAGTATGGGATTTTTATCTAACGGTGTGAGTATTTTGTAACCGGGCTTTTCTAGCGAAAATGTCCACCACGAATACGAGGATCACTCTAAGGACCGAGTATTTGAGATAAAATTTAGGGAAAATCCAACCTACATTCCTCCTTTTTAGCATTTAGTAAATCGTTTCAAGTAGCTATTTTACCAAACCAAACCAAAGTATTATTTTCCTCTCTAGTTGAAACTTGTAAAAGGAGCTCATGAGAACCGTATTGTCTTGATTGTCCAGTCTCTGTGGATTCGATTCTGGTATTTTACCAACTATTACTTGCTGTGACGATCATAGTGGACAGTGTACACTTGCACTTCCCACTGTGGACAGTTTGCAACCCACTGCGATTAAAACACACATTTCGCACGTAACAAGTTTTTGGCGCCGTTGCCGGGGACTGGCGTGATTTTAAATCTCAAGACATTAGTTTTTGTTCGAGCCCGAGTAACTAGTTTTTCTAAGCTGTTCGTATTGTATGCCACGGCGACAACTCGAACATTTGGTTCCAATAGATCTCGAAATAGAAAAAACGTTGCGAAAAACACGAAGAAGCAAGAAAACAAATCGACAACCTCCTGTGATCCCCACTGTGAACATGGCTGCAGTACCGCCACCTATAGTGGAGACCACAATCACGATTGCCGATAACAAAGATCGAAAAATACGGGACTATGCTACTTCCGGAGTTGGTGATTTAAGCTCCGGAATTTTGAGACCCAATATTGTTGCAACGCATTTTGAACTCAAACCGGTGATGTTTCAAATGATCCAAGCCATGGGTCAATTTGGAGGATCGCCATCTGAGGATCCGCACTCGCACTTAAAATCTTTTTTAGAAATGACCGATTCCTTTCAATTACAAGGTGTTAGTGATGAGGCATTAAGACTAAGGCTTTTCCCTTTTTCATTAAGGGACAAAGCAAAATCTTGGCTGAACGCACATGCACCTCACTCGATAACCACTTGGCAAGAACTTGCCGATAGATTTTTGCAAAAATACTTTCCTCCAACAAGGAATGTTAGATTTCGAAATGATATAATTTTATTTAGACAAGAGGAAGATGAGGCTGTTTCGGATGCATGGGAACGATTTAAAGATTTACTTCGAAAGTGCCCACATCATGGCATCCCACATTGCATCCAATTGGAGACCTTTTACAATGGTCTTTCCAATGCAGCCAAAATCATCTTAGATGCAACAGCCGGTGGAACATTTACGAGTATGACTTACAACGAAGGATATCAAATCTTAGAAAAAGTGTCCAACAACAATACCGAATGGTCAAATCCGAGAGCACCCATGTCTAAGACCAACACCATAGATTCCGAAGCACTCAAAACCATGAATGCACAATTAGTGGCCTTGACAAAAATCGTTTTAAATCAAAATCGAGGCCAAGTCAATTCCGCAACCCATCTCGCTGATAACTGCTCCCTTTGTGGAGAGGAGCATGTTTTCGACTATTGTCCAGCAAACCCCGAATCTGTTAATGTCATAGGGACCAACCAAAGGAACAACCCTTATTCGCAGACTTATAATCCAGGTTGGAGAAATCATCCGAATTTCTCTTGGTCCGGTAATCAAGGACTCCAACCCCAAGGACCGAGTCACATCCAGCAAAGACCATACAATCCCCCGGGATTTCAGCAACATCACAGTGGGCAATCCCCACATCACAGTGGGCAGTCCCCACAACCATACCAACCACGATCCAACCAACCAGCTGAGGCTCAACAATCGATCGAGTCGATTCTAAAAGGTTTTATGAATCAAACCCAAGCAGCCATTAGGAATATAGAGACCCAAGTAGGACAGCTAGCCGTTGAAGTTAAGAATAGACCACCAGGAACGTTACCGAGTGATACCGAGCAAGCTAGAGTGATAGGAAAAGGACCAGAACATGTCAAGTCCATAACTTTAAGGAGTGGAAAGGATCTGAAAAATATCATTTTTGAATCTGATGATTCGCCTCAAAAACCCACTGTGAGCACCTCAGTGGGCACTCCTCAAGTCACTGTGATCCCCACAGTGGGGACCGACATCCCTGACCTTCCCACTTTTGGACCTGTCCCAAAGACTACTGTTCCAAAGCCAATACCACAGCAAACTCAGATTGACCCACGAAACATTCCATTTCCTTAAAGAATGAAGCCTAAAAATGTCGATGTTCAGTTTAAAAGATTCTTAGACATTTTTAAGCAACTTCACATTAACATACCCTTGGTAGAAGCTCTCGAGCAGATGCCAAGCTATGTTAAATTCTTAAAAGATATTTTGAACAAAAAGAGGAAGTTGGGTGAATTTGAAACTGTGGCTTTGACCGAAGAATGTAGTGCCCTCCTAACAAGCAAGATTCCACCTAAGTTGAAAGACCCGGGTAGTTTCACCATTCCATGCATTATAGGAGGACAAGAAGTAGGCCAAGCACTCTGTGATTTAGGAGCTAGTGTCAACTTGATGCCTTTGTCCATTTTTAACAAGTTAGGGATTGGAGAGGCTAGACCCACAACCGTGACATTACAACTAGCCGACCGATCCATTGCCTACCCCAAGGGAAAAATAGAAGACGTTTTGGTCCAAGTGGATAAATTTATCTTCCCCGCCGATTTTCTTGTTTTAGATTATGAGGCCGATAAAGAAATCCCAATCATCTTAGGACGTCCGTTTCTTGCAACCGGACGTACTTTGATCGATGTGCACAAAGGAGAACTCACGATGCGAGTTAATGACCAAGAGGTAACTTTTAATGTTTTCAAATCTCTCAAATATATAGACACCGAAGATTGTTTTGCCTTAAGTTCGATTTATGAAACCCACCATTTTGGCAATTTGCCCACAGTGGGGAGTACAGTTCCCACAGTGGGGATTGACAGTGAGCACTCTGAATCAGAGAGTAATGACACTTTTAAGGATGAGTGTAATAAAATGGTTGCAGCTTTTGAACCTCTGGACTTCAAGGATAGAGATGTTCAATCCCCTTCAATAGAACAACCTCCCGAGTTAGAGCTTAAACCATTGCCTTCCCATTTAAAGTATGCTTATCTCGCTAAGGATAATAAACTTCCCGTCATTATCTCTTCCAAACTTAGTGAGAAACAAGAACAACTTCTGATTGATTTGTTGATAAAGCATAAGGGAGCAATTGGTTGGACCATAGCGGACATTCGAGGGATTAGCCCCTCTTTATGTCAACATAAGATTAACTTGGAGAATGACCACCCGGGGAAAGTCCAACCCCAAAGAAGGTTGAACCCCATCATGAAGGAGGTAGTTAAGAAAGAAGTCTTGAAATGGTTAGATGCCGGTATTATCTATCCCATTGCCAGTAGTAGTTGGGTGAGCCCCGTTCAATGTGTCCCTAAAAAGGGAGGAACAACAGTGGTCAGAAATGAAAAGAACGAACTCATTCCAACTAGGACTGTTACGGGATGGAGAATATGCATGGATTATAGGCAACTGAATCTAGCAACAAAGAAAGACCATTTCCCGTTACCTTTTATTGATCAAATGCTTGATAGATTAGCGGGAAAGGAATTTTATTGTTTTCTAGATGGATACTCCGGATATAACCAAATCCACATCGCACCCGAAGACCAAGAAAAGACCACCTTTACTTGTCCATATGGTACTTTTGCATTCCGGAGAATGCCTTTTGGTTTATGTAATGCTCCCGCTACTTTTCAACGCTGTATGATGGCCATTTTTACTGATATGATAGAAGATACCATAGAAGTTTTTATGGACGATTTTTCTGTGATCGGCACATCATTTGATAACTGTTTGAGGAATCTAGAAAAAAGTTTGGTGAGATGTGAAACCCACGACCTTATTCTAAATTGGGAAAAATGTCATTTCATGGTCGAAGAGGGCATCGTTTTGGGTCATCTTGTGTCGAAAAAGGGTTTGGAAGTTGATGGAGCAAAACTAGAAGTAATCTCCCAACTTCCCGAGCCCACAACGGTAAAAGGCATTCGCAGTTTTTTAGGTCACGCAGGTTTCTATAGGAGGTTCATAAAAGATTTTTCCAAAATAACTAAACCCCTATGTAACCTGCTGCAACATGAAAGAGAGTTTGTTTTTACCAAAGAATGTAGAAACGCATTTGAAATAATCAAAAATGCCTTAGTTACTGCACCCATAGTGACCACTCCTGACTGGTCACTCCCATTTGAAGTCATGTGTGACGCCAGCGATTGGGCTATAGGTGCAGTACTAGGCCAACGAAAAGATAAGATTTTTCATCCAATATACTATGCAAGCAAGACTTTGATCGAGGCTCAAATCAACTACACTGTAACCGAAAAAGAACTACTTGCAGTAGTTTTTGCTTTTGATCGTTTCAGGTCTTACTTAATTGGAGCAAAGGTCATAGTACACACCGATCACGCAGCCATCAAATATTTGATCAACAAGGCTGACTCTAAACCGAGGTTGATCAGATGGGTGCTGTTGCTGCAGGAATTTGACCTCCAGATCGTCGACAGAAAAGGAACAAGCAATCAGGTTGCTGATCATCTGTCCAGGCTCGAGAAGACAGTGGGCACTGTTGACCCCACTCCTGACCCCACTCCGGTAAAAGAAACTTTTCCCGATGAACAAATATTATCTGCGCAACATCATAATGAAACTCCTTGGTATGCTGATATTGCAAACTTTTTAGCAAGTGGATTTAAGCCCCACGGGATGAGTGGACAACCATTCAAGAAATTTTTACACGACACACGACAATACGTTTGGGACGATCCCTTCTTGTACAAGATAGGGGCGGACCAAATATTAAGGCGTTGTGTCCATGGGAGTGAACAACATCAAATACTCCATGGTTGTCACACATCCCACTACGGTGGCCACTTCGGTGGAAACCGTACCGCAGCAAAAATTTTGCAAAGTGGATTCTTTTGGCCCACTGTTTTTAAAGACTCATTTGAATTCGTGAAAAATTGTGAGCAATGTCAACGTACGGGGAATATATCACAAAGAAATGAAATGCCTCTTAACAACATTCTAGAGGTCGAACTTTTTGATGTATGGGGGATAGATTTTATGGGACCTTTTCCAAATTCCAACAATAACTTTTACATCTTGGTTGCGGTAGATTATGTTTCAAAATGGGTAGAAGCCATTGCTTGTCACTCCAATGATGCTAACACTGTGGTGAAGTTCTTACACAAAAATATATTCACTCGCTTCGGAACACCACGAGCATTAATTAGTGACGAAGGCACCCATTTTGTAAACAAAGTCATGGCCTCGGTTCTTGCTAAATATGATATTCATCATAGAGTGGCCACCGCATACCACCCACAAACCAATGGGTTGGCCGAGCTTTCAAATCGTGAGATCAAGGGAATTTTGGAAAAAGTTGTTAAGCCACACCGTAAAGATTGGTCAATCAAACTCGATGATGCTCTTTGGGCCTATCGAACAGCCTATAAAACTCCTCTGGGAATGTCTCCATTCAAATTAGTTTTTGGCAAAGCTTGCCATTTACCGATTGAATTAGAGCACAAGGCGTTCTGGGCCCTTAAAGAGCTTAACATGAGTGAGGATGCCGCGGGAATCAAAAGGAGTCTGCAAATACATGAGCTAGAGGAGTTGCGATATCACTCCTATGAGAATGCAAAGTTGTACAAGGAAAAGACCAAGATGTGGCACGATCGTCGAATCAACCATAGGGAGTTCATGGAAGGACAACAGGTACTATTGTTCAATTCTCGTCTCAAACTCTTTCCAGGTAAACTTAAATCAAGATGGACGGGACCATACACCATTGTCAAGGTGAGTCCTTTCGGAACAGTGGAGTTGAAATCCCCACAATCGGGTCAAACCTTTAAAGTCAATGGGCAAAGGGTAAAGCATTTTTTGCATGAAAGTGCCCACATCCCTGCCCACTCTCCGCCTCGCTATGGTTAGAGAAATTCACAACCGTGTGTAAATATTTTATTTCACTTATTTGTTGTCTTTTTATTATTTTTGGTCTTTTTAATTCTGCATGGTAGTTTGTTTTAATGTGTGTAGAAGAACGTGCCACCTTTTGAAGAAAAATCAAGGAAAGTACTTTGCAGTGGGGAAGGCTCAGGTCACTGCGCTCCCCACTCCCCACCTGACGAATGAAAGGACTATTTTTGGGGCCCAATGCTGACAAGCTTTCACCTTTTGCTGCCATCAAGTCTACTTTTAGGCCATGGTGTCATAGTTCATCATTTCCCAAGCAAAGCTATCATTGTCAATCCTCTCCCTCTCTCCTAAAACCGGCGGTTTCCCCCCAATTTTGAAAAGAAAACATTTCCAAAAACCACCTTAACCTCCTTTGCTTCCAAAATTTACCCAACAAACTTTCTCTTCTTCATTTCTCTCTCTACGAAAAACCCACCAGCAAAACCCTTCCAAAACCCTAAAAATGGCAAGAACCAAGAGAATGAACACCAACCCCGATGCACTCACACGTGCGGCCGTCCGCCGCAGGACCGCCGAGGAACAACCACCGGAAGCCGTCACCAATGACCTGAACGAACCGCCACCGGTCTCCGGCGAAAACCCGATCATCTCCGGTGCAGCCGACGAGGGTTCTTCAAAGCACGAAAGCCCAAAAGCTACTTCATCATCGCAAGTCTCAGACAACAGTATCACCCATTTCGAGACCGAGACACTTCTAGCCGAAGAAGAAGAGAGACGGTTAGCAGAGGAGTTCAAACAGAAAATGGAAGCCATTAGAAAAAGAAAGGAAGAGGTCGAGAGGAGGCGTCGAGAGGAAGAAGAAAGAATCAGAAAGGAAGAAGAAGAAAGAATCAAAAGAGAGGAGGAAGAGAGATTGAGGAGGGAAGAAGCCGCAAGATTGGCTAGAGAGGAGGAGGAGCGATTGAAAGAGGAAGAACGAAAGAAGGATGAAGAAGCAAGGATATTCGAGCAGAAAAAGAAACAAGCAGAGGAGGAGTGTTTGGCTCGTGAGGAAGAAGAAAGACAGAAGAAGATTAAGGAGCAGGCTCAGACATTAGACATTCCCCAGAACAAAAATGCTGATAGTGTGGAGGATGTCCACACCACTGCCCACAGTGAAGAAACCCCAACCAGAGCACTCCAGAGGAACAGGGGAATGGTTACACGATCTGGTGCATCCAAGAAGGCATCGTCTGCAAAACCAAAAAGAAAAGCGTCGAGGAAAGGTAAGGGCATCGAACCCTCTTTAAGTTCTTCTTCTAGTGATACTAATACGGGAAGTGAACAAAACCTTTCTGAAAATCCACATCTGTCCACTGTGGGGACTGCTCATGCCCCCAGTGGGATACCGAGGCAATTCACTTCCCCAGCTGCTAGAACCCACTTTGAGTGTATTTGCACTCGGAAGTTGAATTTAGAGAGGGGTTTCGACCCCGACTTTGTAGAAGCAAATCCCTTTGTCAAAGATAAACTTGTAGCGCAAGATTGGGCAACCATTGCCACTGCCAATCGCCGCGCTAATGCATCATTAGTCCGAGAATTTTATGCTGAGGCCTCCCAAGCCAAAGAATCATTTGTTAAGATCAGAGGAAAGGTTGTGGACTTTACTCCAGGCAATATAAACCGAGTGTTAGGTAGAGGAGCTCCGGAACCTTGTGCTTTCGGACAGTTCCTGGCAAAGATGACTCCGGCTGATGAGGAATTGATTTTAAAAGAAATAGCAGTTGAGGGAAGGCCATGGAATCAGGATGGCCAAAGAAGGTGTCTATATGCTGGCAGCCTCACCACTGAGGCTGCTGTGTGGTTCCAATTCCTAAGGGCCTCGGTGGCCCCAACATCGCACGACACGACTCTCTCCATGCATAAGTGTGCCATGCTTTACTGCGTTCTCACTAAAAAGAAGATCAATCTGGGAATCATAATGCATGGTGCCATCCATCAGGCCAGAACACGAACCAAGGTAATCCTACCCCTTCCTTGCCTTATTACACTATTGCTAATTGATGCCGGAGTGCCCACAGCTGAAGAAGACCAGTGGATCATTTCCACGAAAAACATCAGTATTCAGACAATTAAGAAGATGAGAAGAGAGATAGGAGGCCCGTCTGTTGAGCCTGCCCAGGTACAGCCCAATGTGCGAATAGCCGACGAGCACATAGTGGGCACTGAAGTGCCCACTGTGGGGAAGAAGGGTACCCCACTCCATTCAACCGAGGCCGGATCATCAAGCAACCAAATGGGAGAGATTTTGGCAGCTTTAAAGAAGCTCACATACAGGATCGAGTTGCTGGAAAGTGAGCAGCGATACCAGAACCGGGCCACGCAGAAATTTTGGATGTATACAAGAGAACGAGATGAGGTGACGGGCCTGATGATGAAAGAGGCCAACCCAATGCTAGCTGCTCAGCTACCAGAATTCCCGAAAGATATCTGCCCGGTTAATGACAGTGAGGATGAGTTCGATGATGATGATGCGGATCTGTCACCGCAAGCCACCCAAACCCCGTGAATGGTTTGTTTTTAAAACAATGGTTTCGCTCTTTTGCTCACCAAAAACAATTTTATTTTGTTGGGTTGATCTTTTTGTGCCTATGGCTAGGCATTGACACTATTTGCTGTTTTAACTTTTTAAATATCGATGCATGAAAATCCTACCGGTAGGTAGGTACTTTTGGGTACTAACATATTGATTGTTTGAATGCTTGTTTGACCTCGTTTCCATTTCAAGGTACAACTTTCGGCTTCCGACTTAAAAGGTCACTTTTGTAAGTACAAATCTCAACTTGTCCCGTGAAATGATATAGGCCATTTTTCGCATCCAAACACGATCCTTTTTGTACCCCCAAACCACCACCTTTGTTCATTAATTCAATGTCACAGTGGGGACACTGTGAGATTTTAAGTTTGAGGTGGGAACTTCCAGAGTGACCTCCAGTTTGCTCACAGTGAGGACACTGTGAAGTCCAAGTTTGAGGTGGGTAAGCCGTACCCCCCTCCAAAAAAAAGAGAAAACACAAAAATACAAAAACAGAAGAAAATAGGAGTAGCACTAACAAAATTGATGGTGTGCCTTTTCTGGACCATCAAAGTGCTCACTCCCAGAAAACGATGGTGTGCCTATTCTGGACCATCAGAATACCCACCCTCACAAAAAAATAGCCATACTCATTATACCCAAATAAAGCCTGAAAGTGTACGTTCTTATCATAGCAAAATACTAAACACCCACTTCTTGAAATAAAAATCTCAAAGCGAGATCTTCGGTCCATGTTTGGAAATTTTTGCCAAAACCCTTGGGAAAAGATTCAAAGCCATAAACCCTTCAAACCCAAGAAAGCCCTATTGATCAAAAGGTAAACAAGGGAAAGGTTTCGTCAAACACAAAAGTGAAATTTTCAAAGTTTGGAACCGAAGGAAGTATCGAAGGAAGGAGATCAACGCCCATTCAAGTCAAGAAATATGTAAGTCCATCAAAGACCTTTTATGCATTGTGTTTCATTTTATTTCTTTCTTTTTATTACTTGGGGACAAGTAATGATTTAAGTTTGAGGTTGTGATAACTCTATTTTTAGAGTTATTATTTCCATTTATTTTCCACTTTATTTTGTCAATTTTAGCCATTTCACTTCTAAAAACCCCCATTCTTGGTATGATTTACGAAAACGAGCAAAAGGAGTGAACCATGGTCTTTAATAAATTATTTGGGGAAGTTTTGGGTGTTTTCTCGATTTTTCATCCGCAGTGACGTATACAGTGCCCACTCCGGTTCCCCACTCTTCGAGCTGATCAAAAAGAAATCAAAAAGAAACTTTTAGTTGGGATCTAATTTTCTGGAGGAGGAAGGTTCATATGGCAGAGAAATGGCTGGAGAAGTACAAGGTAGTTCTCATTGAAGATAGCATCAAGTACACCTCTTTGTACTTGGAGATTGACTTGGAGAAGGGACCATTGGATAAAAGAATTGCACAAGGAGCTGAATTCTGCCACAACTCAGCAGTCTTTACCCATTGGAAGACCCACCTCTTTTGTGTAATACCCAACTCCTTCTCCTAGTATATAAAGGAGCACTTGGGTGCCATTAAATGCATGCTTGGTTTTCATCCTTGAATACTTTTAGTCTCAAATTCTCTCAACTACCACATTAGCTTTAGTCTTTTATTTACTGCAGTAACTAGCTTTAATTTTCAGTAATTTACTTTCTTAGTTTAAATTGTAGTTCGTATTACACAGTGCAGGGACGACTTCTCGTTCCCCACTGTGAGCAGTTAATTCAAATCACTTTCAGTTTTATTATGTGCAAATCTTCATCTTTTGTTTTCTTTACTTCGGAAATGTTAGGCTAAACATCCTTTGGGATGTAGGAAGGAGAAGTACCTGGATTTTATCAAAAATGCTTGAGTAATCTTTATACTTAGAATATTTGTTGTTTTGGTCTTTCATTCTCAATATTTACCCAAGGATGCGAACAAGCTGATCACTTGCAAGGATCTAAAGTCTAGTTCTTAACTTAGAAATAAGTAGAGCGCAGTGACACGAGCTTGAATGATGCTAGGGGATTCGAAAGAATTCTTTTGACACTTACGAAAGTGAGGTCGGCACAGTGAGTTAATCTCTGCCCACTGGAGTAGTAGGCAAGCTAATTTGTGTATTAAAAACACTTAGAGTATTTGTCTCTACACATTCCATCGAGGCCTGAAAAGGTCCATTTAGAGATTACCATTGACAAAACAACAAGTACTAAGAGTATGGGATTTTTATCTAACGGTGTGAGTATTTTGTAACCGGGCTTTTCTAGCGAAAATGTCCACCACGAATACGAGGATCACTCTAAGGACCGAGTATTTGAGATAAAATTTAGGGAAAATCCAACCTACATTCCTCCTTTTTAGCATTTAGTAAATCGTTTCAAGTAGCTATTTTACCAAACCAAACCAAAGTATTATTTTCCTCTCTAGTTGAAACTTGTAAAAGGAGCTCATGAGAACCGTATTGTCTTGATTGTCCAGTCTCTGTGGATTCGATTCTGGTATTTTACCAACTATTACTTGCTGTGACGATCATAGTGGACAGTGTACACTTGCACTTCCCACTGTGGACAGTTTGCAACCCACTGCGATTAAAACACACATTTCGCACGTAACAATATCCAATCAAGGTTATACTTGACTAATTTAGTCCACCTCTTGTGAAATGCCTTTGTTTTTAGTATTTAATTTGAAATGCAGAGTTTAACATTGTCCCGATGTTTTAATCATGTATATATATATATACTAGGGTTATAATAATAAAATCTCATACTCTTTCAAAATGCTTAATCTGGCAGAAACTTTGTACTTCAAAAATGGCTATTGAAATACTCTTTCTGGAATGAAAAATTTACTCATTTTTTTATATGTAGTACTATACTGAGTTAAGGCTATTTTGACCAAATTTCATAAATTTTGAATGTGTTTAAGAGGTCCAAATAATTTTTATTAACTTGTGTCATACAGGGCCTAAAACAGATTGCACCCTTCTGTGAAAAACAGACCTTTGGAAGGTCAAAACTTAATATTTTTCAGAGTTTTGGAAACCTAACACATAAAGGTATCTTATGGAAAAAGATTCACAAATTTTTGATAACATTTGAGTGAGTTATGGACGAATGAAGCTGCATGTACCAATCTGCCAATTTTGGACAGCTTGGCACACTTGACTTGTATAAAATGTTTAAGTGAGCAAAACTCCATATTTTTGAATGAAACCAAGTGCATGTGAAACCTAACTCATCTGAGAAATTCCCAGAAAGAAAATGAGTAATTTTGATGGTTTCTACAGAAAGTTATAAGCAAAACAAAGTAACACAACAATCTGGTTGGTCATCTGCGGCACACCAAATTTGTTCTAAGGAGTAGAAGGCTCAAATCTCAATATTTTATTATGAGACCAGTTGGGTTTGAACCCTAACTCATTAAACCTTACTCCAGAAGAAAAATGAGGAATTTTGGACATGATTTGACCAAGATATGGTCGTCCTAAGTACATGCAACCAATCTGCCAGATTCTGAAATTCTAATATTCTTTAGGAAATCACATTTTAAGCACTCTAACATCCATAGATGTGGGTTCCTTTGTTAAGGATTCAATCCCAACATCATATAACATGTTTTTGAAAGAGAATACTTTAAACTTATAAAGAAAATGTGCATGCAAAGTCAAAAATTTCCAGATTCTTGTGAAAGAACAAAACCCACGTTTTTGATGATTTTTGCTCATTTTTCTCAAGTTCATGATGGAAGTTCATAGATTTTCACCACTTTATGGACATTTCTCATGTCCTTGGTGTTTTATCTCACTTCTAGAACAAGAAAAAGAGTTCATCCATTTGGATGAAATAAAAATGTAGAACAAGGTAGAAAAAATGGCATAAAAGGTGCCAAAAAGTTATGAAATAACACAAGTTTGGAGTTCTTACCTTAGGAGGATAATGCAAGTACTTCAACCCTTTGAAATTTCGTATTTGGATACTTGTTCTAGGCTGAAATTTTCTGGAGTTGAATGTGTTTTGGTTGAAGGAAAGTGAAGAAGAGGAAGGAGAAGGATAGAGAGAGAATAGAGGAAGATGGATGGTTTTCTTCCAATAGTTTGAAATGAAGTAAAAATTAAACAAAGAGAGGGTAATAGAGGGGAGGGGGTGGCCGGCCTCACTTGGGCCCCCAACCCTTTGCAACTTATTTTTTTTTTAAAGAATAGGCCCAAAATCATTTCTTGTAAAAAAACACTTTTATCTAGCACTTTATTTGCACACAAGCTTCTAAAATACCTTCTTGTTTTATTTTTAAATCTTATAAAAAGAAAAGTTTAAGTATAAGTAAAACCCTATATTTTATATAGGTTATATGTTATTTAAGGTATTTTGGCATTTCACAAGGTGTTCCGGTTGGTCTTGGGTCAAAACCGGGTCTTTTAGCGATTTTTTCGCTTTAATATTTTCTGGATGAGTCCTATTAGGGTATATTCCCTCTATTAATATTAGTGAGGGTTTAACAGCTGCTAACCTGGAAGTTTTTATTTTTGCCGAATGTTACACTGGTCATAGTTGATGAATTCTCTCGCTTCACTTGGGTAATGTTTCTCCGTTCTAAGAGTGACACCCCTAAGAACTCATCACCTTTGTTCGGAAGATGGAAACCTGAACAATCTGACCGTTCGCTCAATAAGGAGTAATCATGGGACTGAATTCAAAAACAGTTCTCTTGATTCCTTCCTTGAGAGTAAGGGTATTTCTCAAAACTTCTCTTCAGTGAGAACACCGCAACAAAATGGAGTCGCTGAAAGAAGAAATAGAACAATTATTGAAGCTGCACGTTCAATGCTCAGCGCTTCTCACCTGCCTACTCAGTTTTGGGCAGAAGCTGTCAACACCGCTTGTTTTACGCAAAACAGGTCGCTGATAGTAAAAAGATTCAAAAAGACATTATATGAACTCTTTCATGGGAGAAAGCCTTCAATCAGCTTTCTTCACATCTTTGGATGTCAGTGTTTCATACTGAACAACAGAGATGCTCTTGGAAAGTTTGATCCTAAGGCTGATGATGGAATCTTTCTTGGATACTCCTCAGTTTCCAAAGCCTTCAGAGTCTTCAATCGTAGAAGACAAATTGTAGAAGAAACTATTCACGTCACGTTTGACGAATCCCGTTCAGCGAACTCTAAACCGTCCGCTGATACTGAAGAACTGAATCAATGGATGTTTTCTCATCTTGGTGATTCAGAAGATATTCCCACTCCTCATGCTCATCCAGTAGAAGATGATAGTCCTGTCATTCCAAACATGCAGAATAGTGAAGCTGAAACATCATGGGTCTCAGTTGTTCCTATAAACACTATACCTACCGCTGAACCAAATGCCTCAGACATTCCATCTATCTCTCAGCAATCAGTAAATGAAATGACAAATGCAAGTATTCCTCTCTTAACTGAAACTCCAGAAGTAGCTGAAGCCTCATCTTCAACTCCTCCAGTTCAAAATGAGTCAGCGACTTATGCTCCGGCTCAGCGATGGACCATAAATCACCCAATTGATCAAATTCTTGGTGATCCAAACGCTGGTGTTCAGACTCGACGAAGTGCAGGTAATATTTGTTTATTTGTTAACTGAAACAAAGAAAATAGATGATGCCCTCAAAGATCCAAACTGGGTCAGCGCAATGCAAGAAGAGCTGACTGAATTCGAAAGAAACAAAGTTTGGAAACTTGTTCGGAGACCAACTGATAAAACAGTAATAGGCACTAAATGGGTCTATTGAAACAAGTTGGACGAACATGGTTCTGTAACCCGCAACAAAGCTCGTCTTGTTGCTCAGGGATACAGACAAGAGGAAGGTATAGATTATGACGAAACATTTGCTCCAGTAGCAAGACTTGAATCTATTCGTATATTCTTAGCATATGTTGTACACAAAAACTTCAAAGTACATCAGATGGATGTTAAGTCAGCGTCTCTGAATGGAAAGCTGAATGAAGAAATGTATGTGGAACAACCTCCAGGATTCTCAGATTCTAAGGGTCCATGTTATGTTTATAAACTGGATAAGGCACTTTATGGCTTGAAGCAAGCTCCTCGTGCATGGTATGACACTCTTTCTACTTATCTCCACATTGAAAAATTTGAGCGAGGTAAGATTGACAAAACTCTTTTTTTTAGAAAAGTGAAAGGTCATATCATTCTAGTTCAAATATATGTTGATGACATTATATTTGGTTCTACTAACCCTGAGCTTTGTACTCGTTTCGCTGATAGAATGAAAGATGAGTATAAAATGAGCATGATGGGTGAACTAACATATTTCCTTGGTCTTCAGATTAAGTAAACTGAAAAAGAAACTTTTATCAATCAGGGAAATTTTGTTAAAGATATGATGAAGAAATTTGATTTAACTCATAGTTCATCTATGAAAACCCCTATGGCACCACCGCTGACACTTAACAAGGATTCAAAGGGAATACCTGTTAATGTCACGCCGACCCGATATTATGTATGCAACATGTTTGTGTGCACGATATCAAGTTGAACCTATGCTATCTCATATGAAAGATGTAAAGCGAATCTTTCGATACCTTAAGGGTACAGCGAACCTAGGTCTTTGGTATCCCAAAGATTCAGGATTCGATCTAACCGCCTATTCAGATAGTGATTTTGCAGGTTGCAAAATGGATAGGAAAAGCACCACAGGAGGATGTCAGCTCCTGGGTGGAAAGCTGGTAAGTTGGACTAGTAAAAAGCAAAATTCAGTGTCCACTTCCACAACTGAAGCTGAATATGTAGCTGCTGGAAGCTGTTGTTCTCAAGTCTTGTGGATGAGAAATCAGCTACTAGACTATGAACTTCAGCTCTCCAAAATTCCAATCTATTGCGACAGCACAAGTGCCATCGCTATAGCAAACAATCCAGTACTACATTCAAAGACCAAACACATAGAAATCATATATCATTTTATCAGAGATCATGTGATGAATGGTGATATAGAACTTCATTTTATCCCAACTAATTATCAGTTAGCTGATTTATTTACCAAACCTCTTGATGAGACAAGATTCAACTTTCTCATCAGCGAGCTTGGAATGCTGAACTTTGAAGGGTAAAATCCTCAACGGTTCACATTGATCAGCGATAGGATAAAATCAACTCGTATAACCTATTCAATCATCTTCTCTCTGGATAAAACTTGGTTAAAGCTGGTATCAATGTATGTTTTCTCTCTCTGACAATCGCATGAAAATGCAAGATTTCAAAACAAAATACATCGCTGAATATCTCTTCCTTAACAACGATATTTTGAAAATTCTTAAAACCATAACTGATATTTTCATTCAGTGCTTCATGTTTATAAAAGAGTCCTTGAGTTTTCAAAACCTCATAGACATCCTAAAAGAATATGAAAGGACAGTTGTGACGTCATTGCAACGGATAAACCCCGGCACGTTTTCTCTTTCTGACACACGTTTGCACGTCTCGTTCAAACTTCCAATCAAATCCAAACACGTGTCCGTGTCATGATGAAAATCTTTTCCCGCTCAAGATTTTCTCTCTCTAATCTCTCTATATAAACAAACTCGTGGTTTATATTTTTCTTTTACGCGATCAATCTTCCTCCGCAAGAAAGAATTCACTGTTGCATTTGTGCTTTCTAAAACTTCAAAGAACTGTTCATCAACCTCTTCATCAAACATCAAGGTTAATATGTTCTTATTTATTACCAAATGCGTATAACTTGTTTCCGATCTTTTCCTTGTTTTAACAAGATCAAACAAAAGAACTTCTTAAAATGAAATCATTTTCTTTCATGGTTTTATGAACACAACCATTTCATGGTTGTTCTTCAAGTTTAAATGCAAAAATCTTAAACCTATTCTTCATTCGTTTCCATAATCTATTTCTTCATAGAAAACTGGAAAACAAGAATAAATGGGTTTTACATTTCGTTTCTTAAAATCAAGAAAATCCCTAATCTTCATTAAGACATTTGTGTCTGAATGGAATGGATAAAATTTGAACCATCTTAATGGAAAATCTTTCCACATTAAGATAATTCTTATTTGTTAACATCTTTGGTTGAACTGATAATACAGAGAAATGGCATCGTCTGACATTCCTGCTACCGCTAAGAACATCTCCGCTGATTCTGAGGAAGTGGAATTTATCAAGGCTCCTCAGGTTAAGTTCACTCTGGAACAACTAGATTGGACCAAAACGAATAACCTTTCTGCGCTTCTCGAGTTTCCTCCTCGAAAGCAAGTCACACATCTGAAAGATGCTGGGAATTTCCTAAAGAACTGCTGCATTTCAACAGCCCTGACCATCTCACCTCCTGCAAGTCAGCTGCTACTATCCCAGTTCTGGTACACTGCCAGACATTCTCAGTTACCATCCGCCAAAGATCCCCCCAAAACAATTGATTGTATCCTCAGCGATACTGAGTATGGCACGATAAAGATCACACCTGCCATCATTCGCAAAGCTCCGAACTTTCCCAACGCTACAAAAGAAAAGCCTTTTGTTCCTTTCCCTGACCATAAGAAACTCGCTGACAAAGAAGCTCTTATTGCATTTTTCGATGCAATGGGCTATGTATGGGAAATTGACAAAGACAATAAGCCCGAGAAGAAGCTAACCCTGTTGAAGAAGTCAAAAATGCCCAACGAGATGAACTTCATCTTCGCTCACCTAATCAGTTGCATGACTGCCAAGACCGGCTCCTCTGACCAAGCCGCTCAACCTCAGCAAGCAATGGGATATGCTCTGCTGAAAGGTCTACACATTAACTGGGCATCTCTTATCTATGATGACTTGGTTCAAAAAGTAGACTCTGCCGCTGACAGACCTCCATGGGTTCCTTACCCATGATTCATCAGCGCTATCTTCCAATATGGCCTGAAGGACAGCTACCCGCAAGAGGGAGACCTGAAACTCTCTCAGGTTGGCCCTAAGGTACTTGACTTCAAACCAGTTGGAAATGAGGTACATCTTTCTACCCTTTTAACTCTTCTCAACCCTTCTTCTTCTAATTCTATGGCTCCTTCAGAGACAATACCCATCGCTGATACCCTGGCCACAAACTCCTCTCCTTCTAAGAAAAGGAAACAATCATCTACCCCACTTGGTTCTAAAAAGATCAACAAAACAAAGGAGCAACCCCAGCAATCTCATGCTGAAGACTCCTCAGCTCTTTCTGCAGAGCTGAAGGAACGTTCAGTGGTATGCTCTGCCACACCTGAACAACCCATCCATTCCATCCCAACTTCAGCGTCTCTAAACGCTGAGGTTACAAACTTGAAACCTACCCAACCTCCTTCAGTCTCTCAAAAGACTGATGAAGTGTTTATCAGCGAATCCAACGCTGAACTCAGAACCCAACCTCCACTCTCATCCTTCGCTCCTCCCTCTACTCATTTGGTCTCTCCTCCAGATCTAGCTGGAGCTGCCATCATTTCTACGAAACCTAAAGCTTTTTCTTCAGGAATGATGAAGACAGGACCTGCAGGACAATCCATGGGCACTTTTGAAGATGACATGGAACACTTTTCAGGAACCCGTAATTTTGACGAGTTCATCAATCCTCTTGCAGGTACACACCAACCCATAAACACTGTCACTAAACCCCAAACTTCTGAGCTTTCCTATGTTCACAAGTTCTTATATGTTACAGGTCCTAATTTAGGAGACTTCAACGCCTCTCTGAAGTCCGTGGAGACAAAGCTGACAGGTCTCACCACCACTCTTTCAAATAACTCTACAGTTGTAACAAACGCTGGAGAGAATCTTACAAAGCTGACAATGGTGGTAGAGAAGAAGGCTTCCACAGATGACATGAAGCAGGTTGATAAAACTCTCAGCGACTTCGCCAAGGTGCTCGCTGACATCTACACAGACTACACCTCTCTCAAAAATTCAGTTTCGTCCATGTCCAGCGAGGTCACAACGCTAAAGACATCGGTTGGACAACTAGAGGGAGATATGTCTACTGTAAAGACTGACTTAGGCTCTGTAAAGACTGATGTTAGTTCGATGAAATCGATGATCGAGCAGCTACTACAGAACGCGAATACTCCTGCTCCTGCTCCTGCTCCTGCTCCTGTCTCTGCATCTGACAATTTCACAGCGGCGGATCGCACTGAGCTGGAGAAGATCAATCCTGCTATTTCTGGCCTTCAAGACATAATAGCAAAGATTGAAGTTTGTATAGGTATCTCTGGCCAAGAAGACAGAGAACCTACCAACGCTGCTGAGTCAACCCATTCCTCCCCCACTCATCATGAGAAAGAGGGGGAGAAGAGCGCTAAAGATCTCTCCAAGAGCGCTGAAGACCTTTCCCATGATGAATCTATCAGGGGAGAGAAGAATGCTGAAGAAACCACCGTTGGACCTCAGGGAGATGAAAACCCTGAGGAAACCAAGAAGCTCGCCTCTGTATCTGAGGGGGAGAAACTCGAAGAAGAAGCTGATAAAACCGAATCCGAAGCAGAAGATGATGAAGCCATTGACCTCCCTGATAATCAACCATCCTCTTCTCCAAAGAATGATGATGATGATGACGAAGATGACGAAGACTTCTTTATCGTCAAACCTGCTCCGAAGATCAAAGTTCTTAAGGGAATCTCGATAAATGAACCTTCAGGGGAGCGGACAAAGACAAAGCCCTCTGCCTTTGGAGCTGAGAAAGGCAAAGGCAAAAGCGTCGCTGAAGATGACAATCTGACGATCTTGCATGAAAAGCCGGTTTGTCAGGTACACTAAACATCTCTCATTCCATCCCTCCTCTATCATACACTATCAGTTCTACTACCCAAGCCTATACACTTGAACAAATTTTCTCTCTCTGATTCTACCCAAGTTCTTACTTGTAAGATCGCTGTGTTTCAGCTAGTCCTCTCCCCTGTTTGAGGATATCGCTGAAGGTTCCACAACTGCGACTTCACCAATAATACCAGCTGCTGCTGAAGAAATAATCCCAGTCTTAGATTTGAACTCTGAGACTGATGAACCAGAAGAACAGCTACTCTCGCACAGACACAGACCTTCCTTAGCTCCACAAAAGCTAAGTGAGAAGGATCAGAAAAGAAGAGAAGAGATAATAAAGCAATTCGAGGATCAACGAATCATGCTGAGGCGTGATCAACTTCCTTCAGTTCCTCCAAAGTTCAGAATTTCCAAAAAGGAATACAAGGATCACCTCAGAGCTGAAAGATTAATCGCTGAAAGAGAGGAAGCTGAAGAAAAGGACAGAGAATACGCCATCCAGCTTTCTAAACGATCAATAAAAGACCCCAAGCTGAAAAGAGTTCCCATTGATGTTCAACGTCAGCTCTGGGAAAATGCCAAGAAGATAACTGAAGAAAAGAGAACTGTGTCTCAGTCAACTTTAGCCTGGTGCAAAGAAAAGGTCAACTACAGACTCTCTCCTGCCAACATCATCAAGGTATTCATCTCTGGAAGAACAACCCTTGTTTCAATCGCTGAAGTCGAGATATTCAGAGAAGATAAGAAGTACGAAAAATTCTATGCTGAAGCCATAACAAAGTACGGTATCTCTGAATGGTTGGAGATCAGGTTAGCCATCCAGAAGTCCAAGTCGAAGTACAAGGAACGTGTTGAAAAGATGATCAACAAACAAATCGACTTAGTCTACTCCTGTGTGGATATTCCTCCTCCTCCTCTCGAACGTCAGAAAAGAAAGGCCTCAGCGAAGAAGAAGAAATCTATATCTTCAATTGATGGCCCTGTCACACGAAATGAAACAGGTATTGGTTTTTCACGTGCGGAAGTCCTTGGTCCTGATCCTGATCTTTCCATGCTTGACACATCTCTTCCTCCTGGTGAGACTTTCATCCCTGGCAAAGTCATAAGCGAACCCTACGGGATATTTTTCCATGACTACGATGGTGGAGAGCATTTTAAACGCATCTCTGAACTTCACATCACTCCCATCGAACAGCTGAGAGATCTCATCTACTGGTGTGACTTCAGGAATGACCCTCAGGCACGACAACTGAAACCCTTGATTTTTGAAGAAGCGCTGATCAAAAGAAAACAAGGTGTAACCGTTCCTGACTGGATGATTCCCACCACATCAATGACCCTTGATGAACTTCTCATTAAGGAAGAACCCTTTACAAACTGATATGATCGCCTATTTCTCTATTGTATCGGTTATTCTTTTGTACTTGTAATTTATTTCGCTTGTACTTGTAATCTTTCCATTTCTCTTTGTAACCTGATTCAAAGTTTTACAGAAAGAATTCAGCGAATGTACTTTACTCCATCAGTACTGAAAAGATCCCAGAAAACAGTAATAGGGACAAATATTTTATGAGTTCTTTGTATCCTTATGTTTTCATTAAATAGCAATTTTCTTTGTTGCTATGTCATAATCAAATAGGGGGAGATTGTTGATCCAAACCCTCAGTGATTTGATAATGACCCTCTCTTATATAGTTAGTGAAAATTGTATGTAAACAATATGTATCAGAGTTTCACTATCGCTGACAAGTACTAAGATCTTACAGTACCGCTGATAGGAACTCTCGCTCTTTAAATTAAACATTCAGCGAACACTGTTCACCATTAATGCTATGAGTCTGTTCAGTCATTATGATGATCGCTGATAAGTTAGTTGTTTACTTATGATCCCTGAAGACAAGTTTCACGTCAACAAAGGTTCTACGCTGAAGTCGAAGATCAAGCTCAAGAACCAGCGACAAGTCTCCTAATGAACTGATGCGGATCAGCGAAGACTCAAATTTGTCCACTCAACGTGAGGTATCAAGTATAAGATTTCAGCTATCGCTGAACTTTATCATTCGCTAAATAGAAAATGATAATGCTCTGAATCAACGAAAGCTGATCATGAAGTCCTCCGTACAAAGTACTTCTGTCTTAACCCCCCTTGCACGACTCCGTACGAAATGTCAGAAAAGAACCTCTGACTATCTGAAATCGTACAACCACTTTGATACTACATTGTTCATCCATGCGGCTACTAAAGTTGTCAACCAAGGTCAATGACATGCAACCAACCAGCTAATGACACGTGTAAAGTGTATACTGACTTGCTAACTCTGGACAAGTTCAATCTCTTATCTCAAGATAGGTTATTATTAGTAATTTCCTTATCTCTCTTAGTGCAAGAAACCTTAGTGTTCCAACTTGTTTAGATTTAGGTTTATCCTTAATCTTGTTTCCGCAACAAGCTGTAAATTGTTAATGATTTATCAATAAACAATTTAGAAAAGTAAAATCTATGTGTTTGTATTCACCCCCCCCTTCTACAAACTTGTATAGGCCTTCGGGACCAACAGGTAGAAATTGCTTTTGCCCAAAAGTTCATCGATAATCCGCATGCTGATAGCATAGCTCTTGCGGCCTCCACGAGGGCTCGATTCTTTCTTTCGACTACGCCGTTCTGCTGTGGAGTGCGTGCGGCAGAGAAGTTCTGTGATATTCCTTCTGTAGAAAGATAGACTTCAATGACAGAGTTTTTAAATTATGTGCCATTGTCACTTCTTAACTTCTGTATTCTGCATTCATAAAGAACTTGGATTCTTTTCATTAGATTAATCAAGATGACTGGAACATCTGATTTCTTTCAGACAAATTCAACCCATGTGAATCACGAATACTCATCAATTAAGACAAGTATGTATTTCTTGCCACCTAGGCTCTGTATGGCAATGGGACCGCAGAGGTCGACATGAAGAATGTACAGAGGCCTAGTGCAAGACACATCTGTTTTGCCTTTGTGAGAAGCTCTTCTGAGTTTTCCCATTTCACAGGCAGAACACAAATGATCCTTATTAAATTTAACATTAGGCAAACCTTTAACTAGATCAAGTTTGACCAGTTTATCCAAGGTTGAAAGTTCAAGAGACAGAACCTGTTATGCCATAACCAGGCTTCCTCACTTTTGCAGGCTACAAGGCAAACTTTGTCCTTGTTCTTGGAACAAAAATTCATCAGATACAGATCACCTCTTCTTTCGGCTCGCAGAAGTTCCATTCATGTGTCTTCACTTTGCAGAGAGCAGAAAGTTCTTTTGAATAACATATCGAATCCTGTATCACATAGTTGACTTACACTGAGTAGGTTATGTTTAAGGCCATTCACATATGCAACTTTGTATACAGAGACGTTTTCCTTCTGTATGACTCCATAGCCTTTGATGTGTCCCTTCTTGTCGTCTCCAAAAGTTACAGATCCACCATCGTGTGTTTCTTTGTACGTGGATAGTAAACTTCTGTCGCCAGTCATGTGCCTTGAGCATCCGGAGTCAAGATACCAAACATGGCACAAACCGCTTCTGTAAGACAATCACATAGACTTAGGTACCCATATCCATATGGGTCCAATATTGTTAGAATTTTTCAAGTTTGCCTTAGCATTCTTGAAATACATTTTATCTTTTGTAGAAAAATCAGATTGTTTCTCTCTTGGTTCTGACTTTGGAGTTTGAATTTTAGAGGAGAGTAAGCAATCTGGACTTGAGAAGTGATTATTCAATTTGAACATAAGATCAAAGCAATGACAATTGTTAGCTTCAATCTTCCTAATCATAGAAGTATTTAGAAGTAGTGAAAAATAGGCTAAGTGAAGAAAGCCTCTTACAGAGGCTCTGCCGACATTACCGAGAAATCAAGGTCAAGAAGCTACAGAAGCAGCAGAGGCTTCCTACAGAACCACTGCTGTACTCAAAGAAGACCCAAGACTCGGAAACAAATGTGGACTGCTCCACAGAGGACCAGACCACAGAACCTCTGTAACTCATTACAGAGCCTCTGTGGTCCTCACTGAGACTTGAAGATATTTATAATATCTTGCTACTGTTACAGGACCCGTTCATCAACTTGCATGGTAGCATGCCCTGTCCAACATCGACGTGTCAAACTCTGATTGGACTCAGTAGGGCTTAGTACATATTAGACGTCTGCTGCATTAAATGCAATACATCACGTCTGACTGTTCATGCCATCCTTGCAACTGTTCACGACATCCGCTCTACTATTCATACGTACCTATTGAATAGTAGCATATGCTTTATGGTCCCCTTTAGAGTAGTATATAAGGAAGACTCATGTTGAGTTCTTCCTTACACAAATACACACACACACACAACTTCAATCGAACATCAAGAACACAAAAGCTTATTCACCTTAAAAGTCATGTCTGTTTTAAAGCTTTTCTTACTCACGGTTCATAAACCTGTTCTTGATATATATTCAGTAAACTTTGAGATATAATATTTTGTTCACTGTTTATTTATATTTTGTTCTAAATCTATCAAACTTATTTGTTAGTTCTTTAAATACGCTTCCGCATCAAACCTTAAACTTGAACTAATAGATCTGATAATCTTGTTTAAGCAAAACGGGAACCAACAATTGGTATCAGAGCAAAGCTTGATTTTCAATATCAAGTGATCCTCGTTTTACAACTTTTATTTGATAGATTATTTTCTCTCTTCATCACCATATTTCTAGATATTAGTCGTACCCAGAAAACCTTCCAGATCTTCATACTTAGAAATCCTCCATCATATTATCCTTTCCTCAAAATGACAAATACAAATAACTTTTTCACTGCTGGCTTACTAACCAAACCTCCTACTCTTCTTAGAGATGAGTATCCTCAATGGAAGATAAGAATGGTTCATTTCTTTGAGGGTACTGAAAAAACTCTCAAACAATATCTTTACAATCTTCCTCCAGTTCCGATGATAACTATGCCACGTGTACCAGCTACTGCTAAATCTGCTGAAATCCTTGAACATCAAAAACCTAAGCCAAGAGAAGAATGGTCAAATGAAGATAAGGCAGAAGATGAAGTTGCACAGAAAACAAAGAGAATATTGATCATGGCAATCCCCAACGAACTTTTTCAATCCTTAGATGCATGCGAAACAGCGCACGATCTCTGGAAAGAATTAGAAAGACAGTTGGAAGGGGGTGCTAAAACTCAGAAGAACCGAAGGGCACAATACATAAATGAATATCATGCTTTCAGAGCCTATGCAACAGAATCTCTGCAAACAACATACGACCGGTTCAACTCTCTCATAAACAAATGCAAAAAGTCTGGTATTCACAGAACCACGGAATAAAATAACGTCATGTTTCTAAAGAGCCTGAACGATGAGTGGCTTCAGTTGTCTATGTCTTTACAAACAAATCAATATCTAGACTCCTGGACACTCTCTGATCTATATGGAACACTTGCTGCACAAGAGCCTCAAATAGCTCAAGCTAAAACACTAACCATTGTGCCATACGCATTGGTTAGTAAATCTACAGAGGCTGCAGACAGACCAAGAAATGAGAGATCTACAGAGGAGAAAAAGAAGGAGAAAAAGAAGATGGTAATGGTTGATAGCGAAGAAGACGAGCTGATAGAGGAAGAGATAACTCTTGCGTCATTATCTAAATCAATGGCTCTATTGACAATAGAGTTTAGAAATAACCAAAGGAATTCTGGTAGAAGAGATGATGGAAGAAGAGAAGAATCAAGTGACCGACAGAGGTCAGACTACAGAAATGATGACCTACAGAGGTCGAGCGACAGAAGCTACAGAGGAAATGATCGACAGAGATCAGATGACAAGGTAGGCCACACACAAGAATGCTACAAATGTGGTAAACCCGGTCATTACGGAAACGAATGCCGAACAGAGAAAGGTGGAGACCTACAGAAGTCTGACGACCGAACTGGAAACATCTCCCAATGTTGTTTCAACTGCGGCAAGCCAGGTCATTTCGCAAAAGAATGCAGAAGTAGACCAAATCGCCCACAGAAGGACTCAGCTTTTTACAAAAAGAAGGCCGAGTATTACGCACAAAAATCTCTAATGGCGAACAAAGGGCATTCTGAGGCAAACAAAGAAGACTTCGAATCAGACTTACCTCTGATGATGAATTTCCCACAAATGCCCTGTTCTGTGGCATGGCAGAAGTTGACTCCGGCACTGACAATGAGGTATCCATTTCAAACTCTACCTCAAGTACTAATTCTGTAGATGATGATTTATTTAAACTTAACATTGAACTGAAAGATATAATTGAAAACATTCAGAAAAAGCTGACCTTTAATGAGAGAGAAGTGAGGCTTCTCACTCAAGAAAAAGCCAAAATCTTTGAAGAAAAAGGAAAAGTCGAAAAATATTGGAGCAAAAATATAGATCCTTTAAAAAGGCAAATTTCTGATTTAACCTATGCTTTAAAAATCAAAACAAAAGAACTTTCAGTTTCAAGAAGTGAAACTACAGACATAAGAGCTCTCAAAGAATACTTTCAAAAAGAAAGAGAGGTACTTTGGCAAGATCTTTTAAGAATAGAAGTTTTAATTAAAAACTATAAAGATGCACAGAAGGTGTATGAAATGGTAAACTCTCAAATATCAAGACGAGGTATAGGGTACAGTGATATTACCTTAGGAGTTGAAAATAAACGACTAAAACCTCTGTCCTCTCTATTTGTTTTGGGAAAAACTAACAAACCAAACTTTCCAAACTTACTCTCTGTAAGTAAAAGGGTTAAAATCTCTGCAGAACCTCACTTGAGGAAACATACAAAGATGATCAATGTGTGGCTTGAAAACACATATTCATCATCTTCAACCTCTGTCAATAGAGGAATCAAATCAAAGAAATATCTGAAAACACAAGATCAGATTGGTATCTTTAAGTTTGGTAAACCAGAGACTCAAACACAGGTCGCTTTTGTCTGTATGATAAATGTCGAAAAGAAATTGTCAGCAGAAGCTCCTGAGTTTAAACCCATCTTTTCAGAAGAAAAACTTGAAGAATCTATTGAAAAAGAAATTTTGTAAGTTTTGAAATCAAATGTTTTAGAAAATCTCTGTACATCTTCTATAGATCAAAAACTCGATGAAGAGATCTCATCAGAAACCTCTGCCATCTACGAAAGTTTTTCTACAGAGGAAGAAAGCTCGTATGATACATGCTCAGAAAATCCAGCGTCTGTCGAAAGAAATGACTCAACCTCTGCATATGAGGACGATTCATCCTCTGACGACTCAGAGACTGATTTCAAATCAGGGATAATTCACTGTGACACAGAGGATGTCAAATTCTCCTCTGAAGTTCTTAACAGAACAATTTCTCCAAAAGAGAAAATCACAGAGATACCTATCCATCCAGATTTTCTCAAAATGTGTATACAAGTCAAAACCTCTACAGAGCTTGAAAATCTGAAAAAGGCCTCTGAAAATCCAAAAAGCTTAAAATTTTCAAAACCTTTAGGGAAAATCAAAGAGAATCCCACTTGGCAACAAAAGGGAAAATGGCCTGAAGCTAACAAATATTTTTCCTCTGTGACAGTGAAGAAAGATGTTCACCACAGAAGAGAGTCACAGAAGGCAGGAACTAAACAAGACTTTTGCAAACAACATTCTAGTATTCATAGATCTTCTTGTAATAGGAAATCTAATGTAAAGAAAGAGTGTAATGTCTCTGTGGCTCAGTTCAAAGAATTCAATGAAAAGTTCAAACAAATCACATATCATATTCAATACTGTCATTGTTTTGATCTTATGTTTAAATTGAATAAACACTTCTCAAGTCCAGATTGCTTTCTCACCACTGAAATTCGAAAGTCAGAACCAAAAGAGAAACAATCTGATTCTTCTACAAAAGATAAAATGTATTTCAAGAATGCTAAGGCAAACTTGAAAAATTCTAACAATATTGGACCCATGTAGATATGGGTACCTAAATCTCTGTGATTGTCTTACAGAAGCAACATGTGCCAATTTGGTATCTTGACTCCGGATGCTCAAGGCACATGACTGGCAACAGAAGATTACTATCCACATACAAAGAAACACACGACGGTGGATCTGTAACTTTTGGAGACAACATGAAGGGACACATCAAAGGCTATGGAGTCATACAGAAAGAAAATGTCTCTGTATACAAAGTTGCATATGTGAATGGCCTCAAACACAACCTACTAAGCGTAAGTCAACTCTGTGATACAGGATTCGATGTGTTATTCAAAAGAACTTTCTGCTCTCTACAGAGTGAAAACACAGGAATGGAAATTCTGCGAGCTGAAAGAAGAGGTGATCTATACCTAATGAATTTTACTTCAAAATCCAAGGACAAAGTTTGCCTAGTAGCCTGCAAAAGTGAAGAAGCGTGGTTATGGCACAACAGGTTCTGTCACTTAAACTTTCACACCTTGGATAAACTAGTAAAACTCAATCTAGTTAAAGGTTTGCCAAATGTTAAATTCAATAAGGATCATTTGTGTTCGGCCTGTGAAATGGGAAAACACAGAAGGGCTTCCCACAAAGGCAAAACTGACGTGTCTTGCACTTGGCCTCTGTACATGCTTCATGTCGACCTCTGCGGTCCCATTGCCATACAGAGCCTAGGTGGCAAGAAATACATACTTGTCCTAATTGATGAGTATTCACGTTTCACATGGGTTGAATTTGTTAGAAAGAAATCAGATGTTCCAAATGTATTGATAAATCTAATGAAAAGAATCCAAGTTCTTTATGATTGCAGAATACAGAAGTTAAGAAGTGACAATGGCACAGAATTTAAAAACTCTGTCATTGAAGCGTATCTTTCAACCGAAGGAATATCACAGAACTTCTCTGCAGCTCGCACTCCACAATAGAACGGTGTTGTCGAAAGAAAGAATCGAACACTTGTGGAAGCCGCAAGAACTATGCTGTCAGCATGCGGATTATCAATGAACTTTTGGGCAGAAGCAATTTCTACTGCGTGTTATACTCAGAATCGTTCAACCGTTGTGAAAAGAGACCTCAAGATGCCTTACGAATTGCTTAACAAAAGGCGGCCAAACATCAAATTTTTCCATGTATTCGGATGCAAATGCTTTGTCTTAAACGACAGAGATTCAAGAGGAAAGTTTGATGTAAAAGCTGATGAAGGCAAATTCATTGGATACTCTGCCACTTCCAAAGCCTACAGAACATTCCTTACAAAGTCTCACAAGATTGTAGAAAGCATAAATGTTTCTTTTGATGATTCATTCCAAATGACTTCTGAGCAAATAAGTTCAGAACTCGGAATTAAAGGGAAATCCTCTGACATCTCAAGAACAAAAGAAGATTTGGATCTTCTATTTTTGGAGATGTTCCACAATGACATTGATCCTTCTGTTGGAACCATTAGAGTTTCTGAAGAACCATCCTCTGTCGGACAAAATACTACAGGTATGACTCTAACTGGTCTAAATAATACTTCTTCTTCTTCTTCTATAAATACTACAGATGCAATTGCCGAAGCAGAAGAAAGTGCAGAAGATGAAACATCAAGAAAAACGACCACAGAAGCTGCACAAACCACAAAAGAACCAATTACAGAGGAGATCGAGGACCAAGACTATACGTCCTCAGAGGAACAAACTCCACCACCACTCATACCAATCAGTCCACAAACGGTAGAATCAACTACCAAGGCACGAAGAACGACAGAGGCTACACAAGAAGAAACACAAGAAGCCTCTGAAGAAAGTTTCGATGACATTGATGATCATCTTCCACGCACAACTCAGTGGACAAAAAGCCATCCTCCAAGCCAAATAATTGTAGAACCTTCTGACTCAGTAAAAACAAGGTCTGCCACTGCTGATTTTTGTTTCTTTACAAATTTTATTAGTGTGATAGAACCAAAGAAGATTTCTGAAGCCCTAGATGACCCAAACTGGGTAGACGCCATGCAAGAAGAACTTCTGCAATTTTAGCGTAACAGAGTATGGACTTTAGTACCTCTGCCAAGAGGGAAACAGGCCATTGAGACTAAATGGGTCTACAGAAACAAGAAGGATGAAGATGGAGTGGTCGTCAGAAACAAAGCAAGATTAGTAGCAAAAGGATATAGACAAGAAGAAGGCATAGACTACGATGAGACTTTTGCCCCTGTCGCACGGCTCGAAGCAATAAGAATATTCATAGCCTTTGCAGCCCACAGAGGTTTTAAAGTCTATCAGATGGACGTAAAATCAGCTTTTCTAAATGGTGAAATCCAAGAAGAGGTTTACGTAAATCAGCCACCAGGTTTTGAAAGCTCAAAGTTCCCAAGGCATGTATACTACCTTGAAAAGGCTCTATACGGACTAAAACAGGCTCCAAGAGCATGGTACGAACGACTTTCCACCTTTCTTCTAGAAAATGGCTACAACAGAGGTACAACAGATACTACATTATTTTATAAACGCAAAAATAGTGAGATAATGCTTGTACAAATATACGTAGATGACATAATTTTTGGGTCTACAAATTCAGAAGAGTGCAAAAATTTTGAAAAACTCATGCAGAGTGAGTTTGAAATGAGTATGATGGGAGAATTAACATTCTTCCTCGGACTTCAAGTCAAACAATCTTCAGAGGGAATTTTTATAAATCAAGCCAAATATGTCTCTGACATACTTTTAAAATATAATCTCTCTGATACCTCTGCAATGAAGACTCCAATGGCCACTGGAAATAAGTTATTCTTAGATCCAAATGGTATTTCTGTAGAATGTACTCTCTACATAGGCATGATTGGATCTCTGTTATACTTAACAGCAAGCAGACCTGACATTATGCTTGCCACATGTCTTCGTGCACGTTATCAAGCTAATCAAAAGAAATCACATTATGATGCTGTAAAGAGAATCTTTAGATACCTGAAGGGGACCAACAATCTTGGTCTCTGGTATCCACAGAACTCTGGTTTTAGTCTTAAAGCTTATACAGATTCAGACTATGGAGGATGCATGCTCGACAGAAAGAGTACCTCTGGGAGTTGTCAATTCCTAGGTGGTAAACTAGTCAGTTGGACCTCCAAGAAGCAGAATTGTGTCTCCACATCCACTGCAGAAGCTGAATACGTTGCTGCTGCTAGCTGTTGTTCTCATGTTCTATGGATGAAGACTCAGCTAAAAGACTACGGCCACATCCTGTTCAAAATACCCATTTTCTGTGATTCCAAAAGTGCCATTGCTATCTCTGCCAACCCTGTGCAACACTCAAAAACCAAGCATATCGATATAAGGTACCATTTCTTGAAACATCATGTTGAATACGGTACAATCGAAATGCATTTCGTGCCCACAGAATATCAACTCGCTGACTTATTCACCAAAGCACTAGACGAGAAAAGATTCAACTTCTTGGTGGGTAAGTTAGGAATGATTAACATGGTGTGAAAATCCTCTGTAAATAAGTATAAATATCTATTATTACTTAAGTTATTGCTTTGACAAATTTATTTCTGTATGTATTTTTTTTTTGTGCAAAAATAATTCTTGGTTACAGAGCCTCTGTGGGTCCGCTCAGATCTTCTGATAACCCTTACAGAACCTCTGGTAAACATGATCTATGCTCGATACAAATCTTACCATTCTTTGAACCAAGCATAGATCAAGGGGGGCAAAAGGAAAATTCTTGATCTACAGAAGTGATTAGATCAAGGGGGAGCAAAAGGGACCCTGAAATGATCTACAGAGGTAAATCTTTCAAAGGAAAGCCAAAGAAGAATGTCGATAATTCTCCATCGACAGAAGTAAGACAAAACTGCCGAGAACAGAAGAACCAAAAGGTATGTCTCTCGCACAAAAGGTTTTTGGAAAACAGTTTTCTAGGACAAGAATTGTCAAATATGTCCTAAATATACTATGAATAACATTTCAAAAATCAAAAGTTCAAAAAGTTTAACAAAATTCGAAATAGGAGAAATTTAAGGTAATAGAGCTTCTGCTGAGCTCAACAGAGGTTCTGCAGGAAATATGCTCTGTGATCACAAATTAACCCTCTGTCGATCTTTTGGAATGTTATCTCGGAAACCGACAACACACACCATGACCTTCTCGAACAAAACGTTTATCAAAATAGTTTTCTCGGACACCAACTTTCAATAATGTGCGAAAAACATCTCTTAACACAGATCAAAAATTGGATGATCAGAAAGTTAATAGAATTCAAGTTATAAGATTTTTTCTCTCATAGAGCTTCTGCTGGCTCTCACAGAGCTTCTGCAAGTTCCATCAGAGCCACAAAACCTCTGTGAGTAAAATTTCTTGAAAAAATCCTATTGATCCTCTCCAATGTCTTTACAAACGTTTTCGTTCAAAGAAGAACCTACATTGTCATGATAACAATGAGATATATGAGAAGAGGTTAAAAAAATCAAGATTTTCAAAATCACAGAGCTTCTGTAAAACACAAAAGTTCTGCCATTTTGTTATCTGGGCATTTCTGTAGTAATAACGGTTACTTTTACTGAGAGTGAAACTCATGTGGCTAAAAACAACCTCACGCGCCTAGCATTAATGGGCCGCGCACGACGTCCTGTCATATTCTGACAAGGCCTACGTGTCCCATTTTCATTGGACGTACCTGGAACGTTTTTATTTGGAAAGTTGAACCCGCCGCTCAAACTCGAGTACGGATTCCAAATTTTAATCCATTGCCATATATTTTACTCTTTTGAATACTACCGTTTTACCCTCCTATAAAAACCAAGCTTACCCTCTCATAAAACCTTTTACAAACTCTTATCTTCTTTTCCGACGAAACCCTGCAAAAGCTTGCAAAAAAAACCTTGTTCTTAAAATCAAATGGCTTCATCTTCTAAAGCTATCTCCCAAGAACTCTCTCCGGCGAACTCACCGGAACACTCACCTTCCCATTCTGAACATTCAGAAAACCCCAACCTTGCAAGAGCTATTGAACAACAAGATTCCGGGGACTCAGCAGAATTTGCTCCGACGACACACTTGCAAAACTTCATAGCAAAAGATCACTTCGAAACCATACTTCCTATCAAATCCAACAACTGCTATTTGGTCCCCTCACCCACTGCTTTCGGCGAAGCCCATGCTATTCTTCTGAACATAATAGAAAATCACATCCTCTTCCCTCTACTCTCAAGAACCCCAAATAAAATTCCAGTCCGTTATCTGAACCAATTTTGGCAAAGCTGCCGATTTGATAAAGACGATTCTCTTATCAAAGGGTACATTTCAAGACCTGATAAATCTGAGCATATTGAAATCAAGTTCAACAGAACAATGTTCTCACCTGAATTCAACCTACCAACAAGGGGTCTTCTGGGATTGAAGAGTTATCCAGAGCAACCAACAGACGAAGTGCTCTGTCGCTTCGTAGAAATGCTTGGGTACAACACCCAACTACGGAAGAGAAATGACTTCCGCAGAGGAAGATTACCACCTCTGTGGAACACTTTGTTCTCTATTCTTAACAGATGCCTGACAGGGAAAATAGGGAGTATTGACCAGAGCTCACATCAAATCTTGAGCATCATGTATGGGGTTACTATGATCTTCCACTAGATTATGCGACCATAATGATGCAAGAGATCATAAACACCATCGACAGAAAGAACAACACGAGAAGGGTCAAAGAGAACGATCCCAACTTTCTACCACCTCTACAATTCCAAAGAATATTGGGAGTACTGTTCAAACCTCTACTGCTAATCCAAAACTGGCCAATGGAAGGACCAACTCCCAAACAGTTCCCGATGAACAAGAATACCCCCACTGATCATACTGATGGCTACTCACACTGCAGACCTCTGTCAAAGAAGCTTCTGCGCTACGCATCGAATAAATCCCTTAAGAAAGAGTATATACGCGATCATAGAACTCCTAAACCGAGTCCTATGACACCCCCGTGTTTAGGTGTCCCCCTAGGAACAATGATAGCAAAACCTCTTTCCACTCAAGAAGAAAAGGATCAGAAGTTAGCAAAGCACATGGCTCTTCAACTCAGCTTTATAGCCAAACGTGCAGAACTTATGGGAAATAAGTCTTCATCAAGAACCTCTGCATCTACTCCAAAAGCTAAGAAGAGAAAAACTGCAGAAGGCACCTCAACAAGCGCTGCAGAAGATCAACCTTCACCTCCTCATGCCACAGAAATTGGCTCCTCTGCTCCTCCCTCTTCCCCAAAAATGAAGAAGAAAAGAAGATCGAAATCAACAGAGGAAGGGGCACCAAATCCTAAGAGAAGGAAAACCAAAAAGAAGCATGGTAAATCACTTGAAAAGTTGGTTACCATTGCAGAAGAGAAAACTGCTGAAGAAGAAGTTGCAGAAGAAGAAATGGCTACAGAAAAGTATCAATCACCCTATCAATATCCAGATAGATTTGCTCACCAAGGAGACCTGAACGACTTCTTACAGAACCCTGACATTGCCAACACCCTAAATACAGCAGGTTGGACGGCACAACCTCTCGACCACCACTCTCCAGAAGAACAAGATTTCTTCATTTCTGGCATTGACACACATCTGCAAGAAGATGACACAACACCCAAAGATCAACCAGCCAACACCCCTGTTATTTTACAAAACCCTTTCATTCAAGGATTGGACGTCCACAGAAGAAGTCCAAACCCAGCTTCAGAAGAAATAGAACAAACATAAGCTGAGTGGAATAGAGGTGAAATTACAGAGGCTTCTGAGAAAATGATGGAAGAAGAAACAGAAAAAGGGGCCGAAGTTGTACAAAAAGAGGGATTTGCAACAACAGAGACAGGAATAGAGATCTTAGAGACAGATTCAGATGAAGAAGAAGCTGTCTGGATACGTAAACGTCTCTATCATCCACATGTCATGAGATTATTCGGATCTCATCAAATGTATGACTTCTTACGACCAGAGCAAGGAACTTCAACAGAACCTAGGGAAGAAGCACCAAGCCGTAGGATAGCTACAGAGGATGAAATGATAGACAATGATGTAGTGCTTGGATGCTTAACAGGGGAAGAAGCAAGAAAAGATGCCTGGATAAATAGAGGCACACAACCAAAACCAACTCCCAGTGCAACCCACATTTCTAACTCCGCAGGTCTAGCTGCAGAAGGAGTTATTGAAAAAGAGCATCACAGCTCGATCCTAACCCAACCCATCCAGCCAGAGGTTACTCTTTCAACCTCTGTGCCCACGGAAACCGGGGAAACCATTCCTAGGGAGTCTCCTCAAAGAGACTCACCTATTGTTCGTGATCAGTCGCCCCAGATCACCCTAGAACATCCTATAGAGGAATTCGTTTCCTCTGCCATGCACACATTAGGACCAAAACTTCTTTCAGAGAGAAGTAGTGAGCACAGAGACGAAGAGACTCTAGACAAGTCTCCCAGTCAACAGAAGGACATTCCAATAACCACCTCTGGAGTGGATTTGGACACTGTTCTTCACAGAACTTCTGTAGAGATCGAAACTCAGGTTTCTTCTCGAGGATCAGAAGGAAATCCTTCCACCCCCATCGTACAAACAAGGGTGAACGAAGGTGTCCCAGGAACAGGGACTCACTCTGGAGACGAATGTGTTCCTCCAGAGGTTACACAAGGAACACAAGTATCAAGGGATGAGTTCCAAACCCTTGTCACCTATGTGAACCAAACAATGAAAGAGTTGCAAAGCTCTTTCAAATCCTTTACAGAGACAACATCTACGGCTATCCTGAATCTGAACACCAAAATGGACAGTCTGTCCACAGAGGTAAAAACCGCCATCTCAGAGATTAAGTCTTCTGCCGAAACTTCTGCCAAAGCAACAGCCACTTCTGCCGCTCAGGAATTCGGAACAACTGCAACTTCTGCTTTCAGGGACTCTGTCAAAAATTTCCTTGAACAAATGAATACGCAATCCAACAGAGCAGAGGGCATTACTCCTGCAGACTTACAGAATGCCCTATCACAAGTCCAAGCAGAGGCAATAAGCAACACGACAATGATGCAACCAAAAGACTATATGACCAGAGCACAACTTACAGAGCTCGGACAGAACGTCATTAACCAGGTCACAGAAGTCATTGTCTCTTTCACAACTGCAAATGCCAACTATGTCAAGGATTTCAGAAAGAGTGTCGGCAGAATGCGTTTCAAAACAGAAGCAGAGCTTGCGACATTGATTGGCCTCTGCGATGATGTCTGTGAAAAGTTGATGGCAGCAGGAGCTGAATTACCGAAGAAGCCCAACACTTCTTGCACAGCAGAGGGTACTTCTGGTAAAAGTCAGGATGATTCTGATGATGACCAACCTGGTCCATCAGATAATCCTGAGGGGGGGAATCTAAGAGAGAAAGCTACGAGCGGAGGAATACAAAGTCCACCAATCGCAGCAGAACCAATCAACCAAGCCCCTCCAGAACAAACCCAACAACAACAAACCCAAAATACCACAGAGACAACCCCCATCTCTGTGGAACCATCTCCTGACGAAACCAAAATTCCAGAAGCAGATCAGCAAACCACAGAGGCAACAACCGCCCCTGAGGTAATCATTTTGGAAGAAACAGATGAACAAACCATAGAGAAAACACCCACCTCTGTGGAAACACCCCAAACCATACCGAGAAGAAAGTCGATTGCCACCAAACCAAAAAGAGCAACGACCTCTGCTTCTGACGTTCTGAAAAGGATGCACACAACAATGAGTGATCGTATGGCGCAGAGAGAAGAAGAAAGGCACAGGTTCACTTTAGCTTTCAAAATGGCAAGAAGATTCGATGTCAATACTTCATCAACAGAAACTGAGCTCACAGAAGAAGTCAACAAACAACCTCCAACAGATGTTACAGAG
This sequence comes from Saussurea involucrata, assembly GCA_033807775.1. Taxonomy (NCBI): domain Eukaryota; kingdom Viridiplantae; phylum Streptophyta; class Magnoliopsida; order Asterales; family Asteraceae; genus Saussurea; species Saussurea involucrata. The sequence goes on from CM066319.1 coordinate 116,850,739, forward strand.
CAACTCAAGCCAACAAAACCATCGCCACAAAAGTCCTCTAAATCACAAATGTCAAAACCCACAGAGGCAACCCCCATCAAGCCAACAAAAGTTCCAACCTCCAAACTTATAGAAGCAACAGTTTCTGCCCCGCCAAAAGCCAAAGATAAGGGCAAAGGAATACTGACAGAAGAGCCTAAGAAGAAAACATTGCCAAAGCCAACAGAGAAACTAATGAAGAGTGCGTTTGATGCCTTTCAAACCCCAAAGCCTGAAGATGTTGACTGGGCACATGGATTGAAGCCTCTGTCAGACATTCCTCTAACTGGTAGAGCCGCAGAAGTTGTTCAACAGATGGAGAGTCTCAGAAGACAAGTACCACAACCTGGTCCAACATATGAAGAAATGGAAGAAGTGGTATACAAATACCTCTATAAACAATCCTTTCAGACCAATTATCCAACAGATCATGTGACAGATCCAAGGATCAGAGAAGAATTTGAGAACATCTTCACAAGGACAAAGCCAAGAACCAAAGCAGATGTCTTCTCAATCCACAAGATCAAAAAGGTAATCTTCTGCAAATTCTCCTTCACAAGAACCTATCCAAGGGTCACGTACAATCTTTACAAATTCAGAAGAGAAGACAATTCAGAAACTACCTTCGCTGATGCTGATTTAAGAAATATCAATCCTTATGATCTACCTGACCTTCTGCAATGGACAAAGGACAACTACAACACAGAGGCAAACACCAGAGCCTATCAAGTGTTGAGAAAAGCGATGAGGGAAAAGCTTCTGCTCTACAGCATGATAGATTTCCAACTGGGAAAGGATCTTGGTCTCAAGCATCTGGATTTACGACCACCAGAGGATCGCTGCCCACCGGACGCCGTACCAAACTCAATCATCATAGAACCACGGTTTGGGTTAGTATTTCAAAACCCTCAAGGCGAAACTAAACTATTTGTATGCATGGACTGTCAGAAGTACGCAACAAGTACTCTGAACAAGTTCAGAGCAAGCCTTGTGAAATACAGAGGTACAAAGAAAATGGATAAAGATGCTGCAGATACTATCATGAGAGAGATTGACGCAACAATCCGCCTAAGAGAACTCTGCATCAGATTCTACAAAGAGATCAGAAGAGTCGGAAGAGACAACAGAAGCTACAACGATTTCAAAGATGCCAAAATCTGATTCTCAGACCTCCAATCTCTGCAAACAAAGTTAAAGTTTATCTTTCATTGTACTCAAATGTAAAATGCCTCTGGCATATTTCTAAATGAAAGAAATTTCGAGGTATTGTTTAACCTCTGTCTTATCTAACTTAGCCTAACTTAACTCAAGTTCAAATTTTTATTTTTCACTACTTAGGGGGAGATTGTTAGCTTCAATCTTCCTAATCATAGAAGTATTTAGAAGTAGTGAAAAATAGGCTAAGTGAAGAAAGCCTCTTACAGAGGCTCTACCGATATTACCGAGAAATCAAGGTCAAGAAGCTACAGAAGCAGCAGAGGCTTCCTACAGAACCTCTGATGTACTCAAAGAAGACCCAAGACTCGGAAACAAAGGTGGACTGCTCCACAGAGGACCAGACCACAGAACCTCTGTAACTCATTACAGAGCCTCTGTGGTCCTCACTGAGACTTGAAGATATTTATAATATCTTGCTACTGTTACAGGACCCGTTCATCAACTTGCATGGTAGCATGCCCTGTCCAACGTCGACGTGTCAAACTCTGATTGGACTCAGTAGGGCTTAGTACATATTAGACGTCTGCTGCATTAAACACAATACAGCACGTCTGACTGTTAATGCCATCCTTGCAACTGTTCACGACATCCGCTCTACTATTCATACGTACCTTTTGAATAGTGGCATATGCTTTATGGTCCCCTTTAGAGTAGTATATAAGGAAGACTCATGTTGAGTTCTTCCTTACACAAATACACACACACGCACAACTTCAATCGAACATCAAGAACACAAAAGCTTATTCACCTTAAAAGTCATATCTGTTTTAAAGCTTTTCTTACTCACGGTTCATAAACCTGTTCTTGATATATATTCAGTAAACTTTGAGATATAATATTTTGTTCACTGTTTATTTATATTTTGTTCTAAATCTATCAAACTTATCTGTTAGTTCTTTAAATACGCTTCCGCATCAAACCTTAAACTTGAACTAATAGATCTGATAATCTTGTTTAAGCAAAACGAGAACCAACAACAGTATTTAATATGAGACGTGATTTGTTTGAACTTTTCATTGAATTTATTGAACTGAACCACAGAGGCATTACATTCTTTCTTAACATCAGATTTCCTATTACAAGAAGATATATGAATACTAGAATGTTGTTTGCAAAAGTCTTGTTTAGGTCTTGCCTTCTGTGGTGAACATCTTTCTTCACTGTCACAGAGGAAAAATATTTGTTAGCTTCAGGCCATTTTCCCTTTTGTTGCCAAGTGGGATTCTCTTTGATTTTCCCTAAAGGTTTTGAAAATTTTAAGCTTTTTGGATTTTCAGAGGCCTTTTTCAGATTTTCAAGCTCTGTAGAGGTTTTGACTTGTATACACATTTTTAGAAAATCTGGATGGATAGGTATCTCTGTGATTTTCTCTTTTGGAGAAATTGTTCTGTTAAGAACTTCAGAGGAGAATTTGACATCCTCTGTGTCACAGTGAATTATCCCTGATTTGAAATCAGTCTCTGAGTCGTCAGAGGATGAATCGTCCTCATATGCAGAGGTTGAGTCATTTCTTTCGACAGAGGCTGGATTTTCTGAGCATGTATCATACGAGCTTTCTTCCTCTGTAGAAAAACTTTCGTAGATGGCAGAGGTTTCTGATGAGATCTCTTCATCGAGTTTTTGATCTATAGAAGATGTACAGAGATTTTCTAAAACATTTGATTTCAAAACTTACAAAATTTCTTTTTCAATAGATTCTTCAAGTTTTTCTTCTGAAAAGATGGGTTTAAACTCAGGAGCTTCTGCTGACAATTTCTTTTCGACATTTATCATACAGACAAAAGCGACCTGTGTTTGAGTCTCTGGTTTACCAAACTTAAAGATACCAATCTGATCTTGTGTTTTCAGATATTTCTTTGGTTTGATTCCTCTATTGACAGAGGTTGAAGATGATGAATCTGTGTTTTCAAACCACACATTGATCATCTTCGTATGTTTCCTCAAGTGAGGTTCTGCAGAGATTTTAAACCTTTTACTTACAGATAGTAAGTTTGGAAAATTTGGTTTATTTGTTTTTCCCAAAACAAATAGAGAGGACAGAAGTTTTAGTCTTTTATTTTCAACACCTAAGGTAATATCACTGTACCCTATACCTCGTCTTGCTATTTGGGAGTTTACCTTTTCATACACCTTCTGTGCATCTTTATAGTTTTTAAGTAAAACTTCTCTTGTTAGAAGATCTTGCCAAAGTACCTCTCTCTCTCTTTGAAAGTATTCTTTGAGAGCTATTATGTCAGTTGTTTCACTCCTAGAAACTGAAAGCTCTTTTGTTTTGATTTTTAAAGCAGAGGTTAATTCAGAAATTTGCCCTTTTAAAGGATCTATATTTTTGCTCCAATATTTTTTTACTCTTTCCTTTTCTTCAAAAATTTTGGCTTTTTCTTGAGTGAGAAGCCTTACTTCTCTCTCATTAAAGGTGAGTCTTTTCTGAAAGCTTTCATTTATCTCTTTTAATTCAATCAGTTCAATGTTAAGTTTAATTGAATCATTATCTATAGATTTAGTACAAGAGGTAGAGTTTGAAATGGATACCTCATTGTCAGTGTTGGAGTCGACTTCTGCCATGCCACAGAACAGGGCATTGGTGGTGAATTCATCATCAGATGTAGAGTCTGACTCGAAGTCCTCCTTGTTTGCTTCAGAATGCCCTTTGTTCGCCATTAGGGATTTTTGCGCATAAGATTCAGCCTTCTTTTTGTAAAAAGTTAAGTCCTTCTGTGGGCGATTTTGTCTACTTCTGCATTCTTTTACGAAATGGCCTGGCTTGCCGCAGTTGAAACAACCTTGAGAGGTGTTTCCAGTTCGATCGTCGGACTTCTGTTGATCTCCACCTTTCTCTGTTCGGCATTCGTTTGCGTAATGACCAAGCTTACCACATTTGTAGCATTCTTGTGTGTGGCCTACCTTGTCATCTGACCTCTGTCGGTCATTTCCTCTGTAGTTTCTATCGCTCGACCTCTGTTGGTCATCATTTCTGTAGTCTGGCCTCTGTCCGTCACTCGATTCTTCTCTTCTTCCATCATCTCTTCTACCGCTCTGGTTGTCTCTGCTATATCTGTCATTTCCAGAATTCCTTTGGTTACCTCTGAACTCTCTTGTCAATAGAGCCAATGATTTAGCTAATGACGCAAGAGTTATCTCTTCCTCTATCAGCTCGTCTTCTTCGCTGTCAACCATCACTATCTTCTTCTTCTCCTTCTTCTTCTCCTCATCTGTTGCTCTCTCATTTCTCGGTCTTCCTGTAGCCTCTAATGATTTACTAACCAATGCGTATGGTGCAATGGTTAGTGTTTTAGCTTGTGCTATTTGAGGCTCTTGTGCAGCTAGTGTTCCATAGAGATCCGAGAGTGTCCATGAGTCTAGATCTTGATTTGTTTGTAAAGACATAGACAATTGAAGCCACTCATCATTCAGGCTCTTTAGAAACATGACGTTATTTTCTTCCGAGGTTCTGTGAATGCCAGACTTTCTGCATTTTTTTATGAGGGAGTTGAACCGGTCGTATGTTGTTTGCAGAGATTCTGTTGTAGAGGCTCTGAAGGCATGATATTCATTTATGTATTGTGCCCTTCGGTTCTTCTGTGTTTTAGCACCCCCTTTCAACTGTCTTTCTAATTCTTTCCAAAGATTGTACGCTGTTTCGCATGCATCTAAGGATTGAAAAAGTTCGTTGGGGATAGCCATGATCAATATTCTTTTTGTTTTCTGTGCAACTTCATCTTCTGCCTTATCTTCATTTGACCATTCTCCTTTGGGCATAGGTTTTTGATGTTCAGGGATTTCAGGAGATTCAGCAGTAGCTGGTACACGTGGAATAGTTATCATAGGGACCGGAGGAGGATTGTAAAGATATTGTTTGAGAGTTTTTTCAGTACCCTCAAAGAAATGAACCATTCTTTTCTTCCATTGAGGATACTCATCTCGAAGGAGAGTAGGAGGTTTGGTTAATGAGCCAGCAGTGAAAAAGTTATTGGTATTTGTCATGGTAAGAGTTTTTTCAGGGGTTCAGAAAGGATAAACAAGATGAAAGATTTATGAGTATGAAGAACTGGAAGGATTTCTGGGTAATAACTAATATCCAGAATTACTTTACTGGTGTTCTGTAAGTTCAGGATTCAATCTTACAATCAATATAACAATGAATAGAATAGTAATTGAGAAGTAATTTGATCAAGAACACTTGTATTCAATGAAGAACAGATTTACAGATCTTAGAGAGAGCGTATCTCAAAGATTACAAAATATGAATACAAGAATATGCGGGAAAAGTTATGCCAAAGATTAGCCAAAGATCTTTTTGCATACAGTTGCTAACTCCTATATATACTGTTTAAGGAAGGACTAAAGCTACAGTACATAAAAGAAACAGACTAATAGAACAATTACACGTGTCCTAATTAGTAACTGAATATAACAGAGAATATCCCAAGATATGAATTCTGAACATACTTCTGAATAAGCGCTTCAGAACATTTGTCTTCATAGTCAGAAGTTCTGAGTCTCCTACTCAGAACTCTGAACCTTCTAGTCAAAATCCAACACTTCTGAGTCTTCTACTCAGAACTTCTGAGTCTTCTACTCAGAGCTTCTGAGTCTTCTTTAGTCTTCTTACTCAGAACTCAACACTTGTGTTTTTGACAAAACTATAGACCTAACATGTTCTAACCTGGAAAAATGGTTTCTATCATAATGAATCGAAGAGTGATAGGAAAACAGAAACCTTTTTAATTATGATGAAGAGTAGGTTAAAAACAGAATGAAATCTATCAATAATGTTGTCAAACGAGGATCACTTGATATTGAAAATCAAGCTACGCTCTGATACCAATTGTTGGTTCCCGTTTTGTTTAAACAAGATTATCAGATCTATTAGTTCAAGTTTTAAGTTTGATGCGGAAGCGTATTTGAAGAACTAACAGATATGTTTGATAGATTTAGAACACAATATAAATAAACAGTGAACAGGAAATAATATCTCAAAGTTTACTGAATATATATATATATATCAAGAACAGATTTAAGAACAGTGAGTAAGCAAAGCTTTAAAGCAGATATGACTCTCAAAGTGTATAAGCTATGTGTTCTTGTGATGTTTTTATCTCTTGATTCTTGATTAGGAAGAACTCAACATGAGTCTTCCTTTTATACTACTACAAGGGGACCATAAAGCATAAGCTACTATTCAAAACGGACGGCATGAACAGTTGAACGTGCTGTATTGCATTTAATGCCGCAAACGTCTATTATGTACTAAGCCCTATTGAGTCCACTCAGAGTTTGACACGTTGAAGTTGGACAGGGTACGTTGCCATGCAAGTTGATGAACAGGTCCAGGAACAGTAGCAAGATATTACAAATATCTTCCAAGTCTTTAATGAGGACCGCAGAGGCTCTGTAAAGTGTTACAGAGGTTCTGCGGTATGGTCTTTTGTAGATCAGTCTTTACCGGATTCCGAGTCTTTGGTCTTCTTTGCGCGTATGACAGAGCTTCTGTAGGACGTCTCTGTAGCTTCTTGACCTTGATCTCTCGGTAAGTTCGGCAGAGCCTCTGTAAGAGGCTTTTTTCACTTGGCCTATTTTTCACTACTTCTAAATACTTCTACGATTAGGAAGATTGAAGCTAACAATAAGATTCTCAAGAACAGGAGCATGAGACTTGTAAATTGAGATGTTCTAGACATCACATCTTTCTTTCCATCTCTTCTTTCCTTATAACTCCATAAACCAATTTCCAAATCAACAAAATTTTAGGCACAGGGCAGTTAGTTTCCATGTTTCACAAAACCTTTGGTGTTGAAAATAAGACGATCGTCATAATTTTTAGAACAATGAGTGCAAATGCTCAGATATCTAATTGATCAGGTCAGAAAACTGATTAGAAGCACTCAAAAGTCAAAAAAAAAATCAGATCAGACTTTGAGAATGTAGCACAACACCAAAACTTTCTCAAACAACTTTTTGAAGACCCAAAAGAATTTGTTTTTGTTAGCTCCAATCTTTATGATAAAAAGAAGTATTGGAAAAATAGACTAAGTATCGACACCAACATAAGCTCTTCCGAGTAGCCGAGTAACCGAGAAGACAGAAGTCTCCGACAGAGGCTCTGCCGGGTTAGCCAAGAAGACCAAAGTGAAGAAACAACCGAAGACTATTCTAAGCGGACAAGGCCACAGAGCTTCTGTCATACTTGACCGAGCCTCTGTGGTAAAAAGAAGATCTACGCAAAAAATCTATACAAGGACAATAGTACTTCACACGATTTCTGCCATTCGAAGGTTTTGAAGATCACTCGTACAAAGGCGTGACCTGACAACTCCACGTGTCAAACTCTGATAGGTTTCAGGCTAAAGCAGAATACGGAGCATTTAATGAACGTTGTATCTGCAACAGTTCTAGAATAGTGGTTTGTACCTTCTAGCAACTGTTCCAAGCAGTGTATTAGTACCTACCATCCTTAGTATCTAGATCTTGTCCCCTTTAGAAGTAGTATAAATAGAAGGTTCATGTGAACTCTTCCATTAAGCTTTTTACACAACACACACACCTTTAGAACAGTTTCTTGTCAAACCTTTCGGTGTTCTTGGTGTTCTTATTATATCAAATACAGTAAATCATTGAGCTATTTATCTGTCTTATTTACACTTCTTGTATTTGATAGTGTGTGTTATTCTACCTCATAATATCTGTTAGTTCGTTAAAACGCTTCCGCATTATTTATTGTTTGAACTAATTAGATAGAATCATCATTGTTAAGCAAAACAGGAACCAACAATTGGTATCAGAGCCTGCCTTGATTTTCTATAACATGTGATCCACTCTTACAATGATTTTTGGTAGAAACTTGGACGGATATTAAACTGTTCTTCATTCCTTCTGTTTTTCTTCCACTCTCGACCTGTTCGACTTTGGTATACTTACAGAACCTGTTACTACAGTTAAAATCTCCATTTTAGTACACTGCTCAAAGCTTTCAGAAAGCTTACCCTATTTTCTGGAATTATCACTCTCTAAAAATGACAAATTCAAACAACTTCTTCACCGCTGGTTCCTTAACCAAGCCACCCACACTACTCAGAGATGAGTACCCTCAGTGGAAGATACGACTGATTCACTTCTTCGAGGGTACTGACAAATAACTCATGCACTTTATCAACAATTCTCCCTACGTTCCCATGGTCACGGTACCACGTATTCCTGTCACATGTGACACTCCTGAGGTTCCTGCGTACGAGAAACCAAAGACCAAGGAAAAGTGGTCCGAACCTGATTGGGCAAGATATGAGGTTGCTCAGAAAACAAAGAGACTTCTGATAATGGCCATACCTAATGACCTTTTCAATCCCTAGATGCGTGTGAGTATGCATACGATATGTGGATTGAACTGGAAAAACAACTGGACGGTGGGGCCAAAACTCAGAAGAACCGCAGAGCCCAATGTATAAATGAATACTATGCATTCAAAGCTCTGTTGACCGAATCTCTGGAGACCACATATGATCGGTTTAACTCTCTAATCAACAAGTGCAAAAAGTTCGGGATTCACAGAACTTCTGAAGAGAACAACGTCATGTTCCTTAAGAGCCTACATGAAGAATGGCTCCAGTTGTCCATGTCTCTGCAAACAAATCAGGACTTAGACTCATGGACTCTGTCAGATCTCTATGGAACATTGGCAGCCCAAGAGCCTCAAATCGCACAAGCAAAAGCACAAATCAGTGCACCTCTTGCCCTGGTCGGTAAGACCACAGAAGCTAGAGAGAAGCCAAAGGAGAAAGCTGCAGAGGTAAAGAAGGATAAGAAAAAGAAAATCTTGATCGTTGATAGTGAAGATGAGGAGGTGGTGGAAGAAGAAGAGACATCAATGGCCTCTATTGCTAAATCATTAGCCCTTTTGACAGGGGAATTCAGTAGAGGTTACCAGAAGAAGTCTGGCAATGAATGCTATGGAAGAGATGATCGAGGAAGAGAAGGGTCAAATGAAAGGAACGACAGAGGTAGCGACCAACAGAGGTCGACTGACAGAGGTGGTGACCGACAGAGGTCCGACGATAAAGTTGGCAACAGTCCACAGAACCAAGTGTGTTACAACTGTGGAAAGCTAGGCCACTACGCCAATGAATGTAGAACTGAAAGAGGTGGTGACCGACAGAGGTCGGACGACAAAACTGGCAACGGTTCCCAGAACCAAGGATGCTTTAACTGTGGCAAGTCAGGTCATTATGCCGCTGACTGCAGGAGCAAATCTAACCGCCCACAGAGGGACTCTGCTTACTACAAAAAGAAAGCGGAGTTTTATGCTCAAAAGTCGCTAATGGTGAATCAGGAGAACTGGCTGTCAGACGAATCATCTAATGAAGGCGACAAAAATGCCTTGTTCTGTGGAATGGCAAAGGTCAGCTCATCCGACTCCGATAGTGAGGTATCCACTTCTGACTCTAACTCTAGTCAAGCAGAAGATGATTTGCTCAAACTAAACATTAAATACACAGAACTTAAAAAGACCTGCGAAAATATTCAAAAGAACCTTACCTTCTTTAAAAAAGAAGCTAGACTTCTCACTCAAGAAAAAGCTAAAATCTTTCAAGAAAAGGAAGAAATTGAAACAAATTGGAACAAACACCTAAATCCTTTGAAAGAAAATATTTCTGAACTTAACTCTGCATTAAAAACAAAATCTAAAGAACTAATGGACGTTGAGACCGACATAATGAACATTCTAGCTCTTAAACTTTATTTTCAAAAGGAAAGAGAAGTCCTCTGTCAAGACTTACTCAGAATAGATCTTTTAATTAAGAAATACCAAGATGCACAGAAGGTATACGAATAAATTAACATACAAATAGGGAGACGGGGAATTGGCTTCTGTGATATAGATCCATACACCGAAAACAAAAGAAACAAATCTCTGTCATCTCTATTTCTCACTGGAAGTACAAGAAAACCTGGTTTTCCAAATCTACTCTCTGTTAGCAAAAGGCGAAAAGTCTCTGGAGAACCTCACATAAGGAAACCTCTAAAGATGAAAAATGTGTGGTTTGAAAACACAGACCTGTCACCTTCAATCTCTGTCAAAAGAGAATCTAAACCTAAGAAATATCTGAAAACTCAAGATAAGATAGGAATCTTCAAGTTTGGAAAACCCGAGACTCAAACACAGGTTGCCTTTGTCTGCATGATAAACTCTGAAAAGAAATTATCGGCAGAGACTCCTCAGTTCAAGCCTAACGTTTCAGATGAAAAAGAGTTGATAGAAATCGGAAAAAACAACTTTTTCGAAAACTTCTGTACACCTTCTGTCGATCAAAATCTCTCTGAAGAAACCTTGTCAGATACTTCTGTTGACATAGAAGATAGTCCCCTAGAAAAGGAAGAAAGTGAGTATGGCACATGCTCTAAAAGTCCAGCCTCTGTCGAAAGAGAACTAAGTGACTCAACCTCTGTATATGAGGATGATTCATCCTCTGACGAACCTGAGACTAACTCTAAGTCAGAGATAAGACCTTGTGACACAGAGGATTTTAAACTACCCTCTGGAGTTCCTAACAGAACTATTCCTCCCAAGGAGAAAATCACAAGAGTTCCTATCTGTCCAGACTTTTTGGACATGTGTATACAAGCCAAAACCTCTCTTGAGCTTGAGAAAATTAAACAACAAAAGGCTCTGTCCTCTCAAAATCCAACAAGTTCAAAGATTTTAAAATCCTTAAAGCCTATTAAAGAAAAATTAACATGGCAACAGAAGGGCAAATGGGCTAAAAATGTCAAATTTTTTTCTTCTGTGACAGTGAAACCTGCAGAAGTTCACCACAGAAGGGGTCCACAGAAGGCTGCTCTCAACAAAGGATTTTGCAAACAACAATCTAGCCTACATAGGTCTTCTTGTAATAGGAAGTCAAATGTTAGGATATAATGTAATGCCTTTGTGCCCCCATTCAATGTTTTTAATGAAAAGTTCAAGCAAATCTTTTCGCACATTCATTATTGTCATTGCTTTGATCTCATGTATAAATTAAGCCAACACCTCACAAATCCACATTGTTTCCTCTCTGTACCCATCAAAAATGCTAAATTCAAGGGTAAGAAGAAACATAATGTTTCTTCAACAAAAGCTAAAGCTAAGTCCAAGAATGCTATGGAAAACTTGAAAACCCCTAACAAAACTGGACGTATTTGGATATGGGTACCTAAAACTCTCTGATTGTCTTGCAGAACCAGTATGTGCCAACCTGGTATCTAGACTCCGGATGCTCGTGGCACATGACTAGCGACAGAGGTGTACTATCCACATACAAAAAAAAAACACGATGGTGGATCGATGACCTTTGGAGACAAAAAAAAGGGGTACATTAAAGGCTACGGAGTCATCAAGAAGGAAAACATATCCGTATGCAAAGTTGCATATGTGGATGGCCTTAAACACAATCTTCTCAGTGTTAGCCAACTCTGCGATACGAGTTTCGACGTAATGTTCAAAAGAACCTTTTGTTCTCTACAAGGTGAGGACACAGGAGTCGAACTTCTGTGAGCCGAACGAAGAGGCGATCTCTACCTAATGAACTTCTAGATAAGCTTGTTAAACTTGACTTAGTTAAAGGTCTGCCAAATGTCAAGTTTAATAAAGATCATTTGTGCTCTGCCTGCGAAATGGGAAAACTCAAAAGAGCTTCCCAAAAAGGCAAAACTGATATATCTTGTACTAGGCCTATGTACATGCTTCATGTCGACCTCTGCGGTCCAATCGCTACACAGAGCCTAGGTGGCAAGAAATATATACTTGTTTTGATCGATGAATACTCAAGATTTACATGGGTTGAATTTGTCAGAAAAAAATCAGATGTTCCAAACATTCTGATAAATTTAATGAAAAGAATCCAAGTTCTATATGAGTGCAGGATCCAAAAGTTGAGAAGCGACAATGGCACAGAATTTAAAAACTCTGTCATTGAAGCTTACCTCACAGAAGAAGGCATATCACAGAACTTCTCTGCTGCACGCACCCCACAACAAAATGGCCTGGTTGAACGAAAGAACCGCACGCTTGTGGAGGCTGCAAGAACTATGCTGACAGCATGTGGATTACCAATGTCTTTTTGGCCAGAAGCAGTATCAACCACATGCTACACCCAAAATCGATCAACCATTGTAAAGAGGAACATCAAGACACCTTATCATTTGATCAACAAAAGGCGACCAAACATCAAATTCTTTCATGTATTTGGATGAAAGTGCTTTGTCTTAAATGATAGAGAAGCAAGAGGAAAGTTTGAGGTGAAAGCAGATGAAGGAAAGTTCATAGGATACTCTGCCACTTCAAAAGCTTACAGAGTGTACCTTCTGAAGTCTTAATCCATCGTAGAAAGGATCAATGTATCTTTTGACCATTCCTTTTAAAAGACTTATGAACAAATCAGTTTAGAACTCGGTCTAAAAAGGAATTCTCTGGCATTTCAAAGACAAGAGAAGAAGACTTAAATCTTCTATTTGAAGAAATGTTCCACGATGATATTGATCCCTCTGCTGGAGCCATCAGATCCTCTGGAGAAACATCTTCTGCAAACCAGAATGAGTCAGGTATATCTCTAACTGGTCCATTAAATACTTCATCCTCTTCTGTGAATCATACAGATACACATGATGAGGGGGAGCGAACAGAAGATGATACAACTAAGGATTCAACCACAGAGGCACCTGAAAAACCAACTCTAGCAACTACAGAGGAATCAATACCAGAGGAAAATGTAGACTCAGTCTCTACTTCCTCAGAGGAACAAATTCTAACTCTCATTCCAATCCTCCCACAAGCTGAAAAACCATCAACAACAGAGGTTGCACCAGAACCGCAGTGTGCAACCACAGAAGTTAATCTTGATGACTCAAATGACCATCTTCCAAGAACAACACAGTGGACGAAAAGCCATCCTCCAAGTCTTATAATTGGCGACCCTTCTGAAAAGGTCAAGACAAGATCAGCCACTGCTAATTTTTGTTTCTTTATAAATTTTATCAGTGTTATAGAGCCAAAAAGAATCTCTGAAGCCTTAGATGATCCAAACTGGGTAGATGTAATGAAAGAAGAGCTTCTGCAATTTGAGAGAAACAAAGTATGGACCCTAGTACCTCTGCCACGAGGGAAACAAGCAATAGGGACAAAATGGGTCTTCAGAAACAAGAAGGACAAGGATGGGGTGGTCATTAGAAACAAAGCAAGATTGGTGGCCAAGGGATATCGCCAAAAAGAAGGCATTGATTACGATGAAACCTTTGCCCCTGTCGCACGACTCAAAGCAATAAGGATCTTCTTAGCCTTCGCTGTCCACAGAGGATTCAAAGTCGTTCAGATGGATGTAAAATCTGCCTTTCTGAATGGTGAAATCCAAGAAGAAGTATACGTCCAACAGCCACCAGGGTTTGAAAGCTCCAGGTACCCAAAATACGTGTATTACCTTGACAAAGCTCTGTATGGACTAAAACAGGCTCCAAGAGCATGGTACGAAAGACTTTCAACCTTTCTTCTCGATAACAATTACCAAAGAGGTACAACCGATACTACTCTGTTTTATAAAAGAAAAGGTGATGAGATTTTCCTTGTACAGATTTATGTGGATGACATTATTTTTGGGTCTACAAATGCACAACAGTGCAAAGATTTCGAAAAACTCGTGCAGGCTGAGTTTGAAATGAGTATGATAGGAGAATTAACTTTCTTCCTCGGACACCAAGTAAAACAATCATCAGAGGGAATTTTTATAAATCAAGCAAAATATGTCTCTCACATACTTTCAAAATACAGTCTCTCTGATGCCTCTGTAATGAAGACCCCAATGGCCACTGGAAATAAATTATTCTCAGATCCAAATGACACATCTATAGAGTGCAAACTCTACAGAGGTATGATTGGGTCTCTTTTATACTTAACCGCAAGTAGACCTGACATAATGTATGCCACATGCCTCTGTGCAAGATATCAAGCTAACCCAAAGGAATCCCACTATATTGCTGTAAAGAGGATCTTCAGATACCTTAAAGGGACCAAACATCTTGGACTCTAGTATCCGAAGAACTCTGGTTTTGGTCTTAAGACATACACAGATTCAGATTATGGAGGATGCAAGATTGATCGAAAGAGCACCTCTGGGAGTTGTCAATTCCTGGGAGGTAATCTAGTCAGCTAGACTTCGAAGAAGCAGAACTGTGTAACTACATCTACACCAGAAGCGGAATATGTTGCTGCTGCTAGCTGTTGCTCTCAAGTTCTGTGGATGAAAACTCAGCTCAAGGACTACGGGTACAATATATACAAGATTCCCATTATCTGTTATTCCAAAAGTGCCATAGAAATCTCTGCCAATCCAGTACAGCACTAAAAACAATGCATATCGATATTCGTTATCACTTTCTGAAACATCATGTTGAATTTGGCACAATCGAAATGCATTTTGGGCCCACTAAATACCATCTTGTAGACTTATTCACCAAGGCACTAGATGAGAAAAGATTCCTTTTCTTGGTGGGTAAATTGGGAATGATAAACATGAGTTTAACCCTCTGTAAGTACGATTTGATCTTCTTGTACATATGTATATATTTAAACTCTTCTGTATGTAAATTCTTAATCATTAAAAGTTCTGTAACCAACAGAGCTTCTGCAGGATTGCTCAGAGAATGACAATCTCCACATAACCCTTGATAACTTTGACCTATGTTCTGTGCACAACTTATCTCATTTGATCCAAGCATAGGTCAAGGGGGAGCAGAAGGAGATCTTGAACTGATCTACAGAGGTTGATCATTCAAGGGGGAGCCAAAGAAAAGATATGATCAACCATATCCACAGAAGTCAGGTGTTTTTACCGAACAAAGAAAAACCAAAACTGAGTAACTCGTACAAATCCTTTTTGAAAACAATTTTCTAGGACACAAAATAAAAAATACGTCCTATAAACACTGTTTAAGACATCTCAAACAAGAAATGATCAAAAAGATTTTCGAGCCTTCCGTTATGGGAAATTTAAGGTCATAGAGCTTCTGCTGAGCTCAACCGAGCCTCTGTAAGCCAGATCCTCTAGAACTGCAAATTTCATACGGAAACTCTGTCGATCAAACTTAAATTTCTTCTTTAAGGATTTGTACGTACAAATGCACACACAAGGATACTGGAAGAAAGTCTTATGGGCAAAGAGCTCACTCAACCAAAGAGTCTCTATCGTCCAAACTAGACACTCTAAGAATGTGTCTCGAACAAAATCCATTTCCAAAACAGTTTTCCAGGACACAAATTTCCAAATATGTCCTAAAAACAGTGTTTAACACAATGAAAACCTTGAATGATCAAAAAGTTGTCTAAAGTTTTAGTTATGAGAAATTTTCACTCTCAAAGCCTCTGCTGGCCTCGTCAGAGCCTCAAAGCCTCTGGGAATGAAAACTTTGTACTAAAGATCTATCGATCCTCTCCAATGATATTTCAAACGTTTTTGGTAAAGATACAAGCATCAGAGGAGATAAAAAGACAAGTCTCAGATCACAGAGCTCACTCCACCACAGAGCCTTTGTTGACTCTGACACTTGGCCTTTTATGGATATTCTGTAAAAGAACGGGTTATCTACTGCGTGTGACAGTCTTCTGAAAGTAGAAAAGCTCACGCGCCAAACATTAATGGGCCGCACACGCCATCTAATCGTGCTCTGACATTAATGACGTGGCATATTTTGATTGGACGTATGTACTCAATTACGGATCCCAAATTTTATTCACTTTCAAATATTTACCCTTTCAGACTCTACCATCTCTTCAGTATAAAACCAAACTTACCACAACCTCTAAACGTTTACGAACTTATTCTCTTCATCTTCTCCGGCGAACCTTGCAAAAACCTGCAACTTCCATATTCTACTCTCTTTCTTCAAGATTAAACCAATGGCATCCACCTCCAACGCTCCAGTGAACACTCCAGCTCATTCTGAGAACTCCCAAAACCAAGAAATCACCTGAAACCTAGAACAAGACCACTCCGGCGAACTTCATTGCCCACGAACACTTTGAATGTGTTCTTCTGTTGATCCCATTTTTTAGCAACAATAGAAGAAATATAAAGTCCATATTTAAATATAGAGATAAGATATACATGAAGAACAATCATAAAGAAACTTATCTCATATTCATTGATGATTAAATATGGAGAGGAGAAATGTTGAAGAACACCACACTAAACATGAAACGGCTCTCATAAGAAACTAGTCTATGTGTGTTTTTGTGTGCTTTCCATATTTCTCACTACTTGAAATAAGACTATGGACACCTCTTATATATGGCCATTTACACATTAGATATTTAAGATATCTAAAATCTAGACAATATCTAAAATATCTATATAAAATATCTAAGTAAATATCTATAAGAAAATATCTAAAACATTAAAATATATTTATAAAACATTCATTTAATTAGGAGCTAATTAAAGCTAACAATCTTCCCCTAATGTTTTATAAAGAAAGCATCATCTTATAGTCTCCCCTTTGCTTTCTTTAGAACCTTTGATGTTCCGTTCTTCAAGTCTTCAAAGCATCATGTGCTCCCCCTCAAATGTAGGCTCATCCACCGAGCTTTAAACGTGAATAACAGAGGATGGAGTGACATTTAAAATGTGACAAATGTAGCTTGACACCATGAAGAACCGTTGAGAGAACACTGTTCTTGAAAGCGGAAAGAGCATGAGTGAAATGCGATGCTTTCGGTGCAGCAAGAGTCCATTGACTTTGACACAGATTCTGACCATTAAGCACACTGATTCAGACCAAAATCAAAACATGAAAAAGTTTCACTTGTGTCTTAGGAATTCAACAAAACTGGACTCATGCGAATCGGAGTACCGAGTAGGAAGTTATGCGCGTGTTTCTGAAACAGTGCAAAGCTGACAGTAAGTAAACAAAAATCAGGCTCTGAGGTTGAGTCGCAGAGGTTCAATCCACAGAGACTCTGTCGGGTTTCACAGAGGTTCTGTGGTGAACAGTAACATAGAGGTTGGTCGCGTGCGGCAGAGGTTTGGTCGCGTGCGGCAGAGGTTTGGTCGCCGCTCGGCAGAAGCTTAACAGAAGTGTTACACTTACTTTGACACTAATTTAGACCATTTTACCTCTGGAGTTTGCAAAAACTCCAAACACAAACAACTTTCATTAGTTTGTTATCTGTTCAGATCATCTTGAATCACCTCTTTTCGAGCTCGTACGACAAAGATATGGTTGATTTACCACAGTCGCGCAGATCTGTCCATCAGCTTTCCATCAGCACACTGTTGTCTACTTCAACGATGCATATGACCCTTATAAATTTCGAATCTCTGAATTCTCAAAACATGAAAGCTGTTCATCAATGTGTTTTGAATCCAGGGCCTTTTGAATCGCATCAATCGGTGTTTTTATGAGTGAGATATGATCAGTTTAATACAGCAGCGCAAATCTGTCATTAAATCTGATTTGATGTAAAAGATAAGACGATATTCATATAATTTTTAAAACCGTGAGTGCAAATAATTCGATCTCTAATTGATCAAGTAAGAAAACTAATTAGAAGAACTCAATGTTTTAAAAAAACGTTTCAGATCAGACTTTGAACATGTAACAAAACATCAAATCTTTCTCAAACAACTTTCTCAAGACCCAAATGATTTTGTTATCCATATATAAATGTTTATGAGCAGCGGAAGACAAACAAAATTTGGATCAAAGATAGTCCAATCTTGAAAATAAAGGTCAGATCAAACAAGGATCAACAACCTTTCTACCAAGATGCAAAAAGAATTGCTATGGACTTAAGCACACACAAGGATGAGATCATAGATCAACCATCTTCTTAGTGCTTATCAAATAAAACCAATGAATGAGAAAGAATCAAACACACACATGAAGTATATCATAAACTAAACCATCTAAAACTTCCATTGTTGCATAGATGATCGATTTTGAAGAAAAGTTTCTTCAATCGGCTCTGATACCAATTGATGGTTCCCGATTTGTTTAAACAAGATTGTCAGATCTATTAGTTCGAGTTTATGTTTGATGTGGAAGCGTATTTGAAGAACTAACAGATATGTTTGATAGATTTAGAACACACACTATCAAATAAACAGTGAACATGAAATAATATCTCAAAGTTTACTGAATATATATATTTCAAGAACAAATTCAAGAACAGTGAGTAAGCAAAGCTTTTAAAACAGATATGACTCTCAAAGTATATAAGCTATGTGTTCTTGAAGTTTTTCTCCTTTTAATTCTCGATTCTTGATTAGGAAGAACTCAACATGAGTCTTCCTTTTATACTACTCAAAGGGGACCATAAAGCATGAGCTACTATTCAGAACGGACGGTATGAATAGTTGGAAGGATGGCATGAACAGTTGGATGTGCTGTATTGCATTTAATGCAGCAGACGTCTATGATATACTAAGCCCTATTGAGTCCACTCAGAGTTTGACACGTTGAAGTTGGACAGGGTACGTTGCCATGCAAGTTGATGAACAGGTCCAGGAACAGTAGCAAGATATTATAAATATCTTTGAAGTCTTTGTTGAACACCACAGAGGTCAACATGAAGCATGTACAGAGGTCTAGTGCAAGACACATCTGTTTTGCCTCTGTGGGAAGCTCTTCTGAGTTTTCCCATTTCACAGGCAGAACACAAGTGATCCTTATTGAATTTAACATTAGGCAAACCTTTAACTAGATCAAGTTTTACCAGTTTATCTAATGTGTGAAAGTTCAAGTAACAGAACCTGTTATGCCATAACCAGGCTTCTTTACTTTCGCAAGCTACAAGGAAAACTTTGTCCTTGGTTGTTGAACAAAAATTCATCAGATACAGATCACCTTTTCTTTCGGCTCGCAGAAGTTCCGTTCCTGTGTCTTCACTTTGCAGAGAGCAGAAAGTTCTTTTGAATAACACATCGAATCCTGTATCACAGAGTTGACTTACACTGAGTAGGTTGTGTTTAAGGCCATTCACATATGCAACTTTGTATACAGAGACGTTTTTCTTCTGCATGACTCCATAGCCTTTGATATGTCCCTTCTTGTCGTCTCCAAAAGTTACAGATCCACCATCGTGTGTTTCTTTGTATGTGGATAGTAAACTTCTGTCGCCAGTCATGTGCCTTGAGCATCCGGAGTCAAGATACCAAATTGGCACAAACCGCTTATGTAAGACAATCACAGAGACTTAGGTACCCATAACCATATGGGTCCAATATTGTTAGAATTTTTCAAGTTTGCCTTAGCATTCTTGAAATACGTTTTATCTTTTGTAGAAAAATCAGATTGTTTCTCTCTAGGTTCTGACTTTGGAGTTCGAATTTTAGTGGAGAGTAAGCAATCTGGACTTGAGAAATGATTATTCAATTTGAACATAAGATTAAAACAATGACAGTATTTAATATGAGACGTGATTTGTTTGAACTTTTCATTGAATTCATTGAACTGAACCACAGAGGCATTACATTCTTTCTTAACATTAGATTTCCTTTTACAAGAAGATCTATGAATACTAGAAT
The DNA here is from genome assembly GCA_033807775.1 of Saussurea involucrata. NCBI lineage: Eukaryota > Viridiplantae > Streptophyta > Magnoliopsida > Asterales > Asteraceae > Saussurea > Saussurea involucrata. The sequence continues at coordinate 116,870,517 of CM066319.1, forward strand.
GTTGTTTGCAAATGTCTTGTTTAGGTCGTGCCTTCTGTGAGTCTCTTCTGTGGTGAACATCTTTCTTCACGGTCACAAAGGAAAAATATTTGTTAGCTTCAGGCCTTTTTCCCTTTTGTTGCCAAGTGGGATTCTCTTTAATTTGCTTTAAAGGTTTTGAAAATTTTGAGCTTTTAGGATTTTTAGAGGCCTTTTTCAGATTATCAAGCTCTGTAGACTACTTGAAATAAGACTATGGACACCTCTTATATAGGGCCATTTACGCATTAGATATTTAAGATATCTAAAATCTAGACAATATCTAAAATATCTATATAAAATATCTAAGTAAATATCTATAAGAAAATATCTAAAACATTAAAATATCTTTATAAAACATTCATTTAATTAGGAGCTAATTAAAGCTAACATCTTCCTTTAAAACCAAATAACTACTATCTGGTTCCCTCAAAAACCGCTTTTAGGGAAGCACATGCCATCCTTCTTCACATTCTAGAAAACCATTACCTTTACCCCCTGTTATCCAAAACAGTCAATAAAATCCCTGCCAGATACCTCAATCAATTCTGACAAAGCAGCAGATTTGACCCCCAGATAGACAAATCAAGGGCTACATCTCCAAACCAGACAAATCCGAGCACCTCGAACTCAAATTCAACAGAACCATGTTCTCACTGGAGTTCAGCCTACCCACCAGAGGACTACTAGGAATAAAGGCATACGCAGAGGAACCAACAGACGAAGAGCTCTGCCGTTTTGTTGAAATGTTAGGGTACAACACAACCCTAAGAAAAAGAAACGATTTTAGAAGAAATCGCCTTCCTCCTCTGTGGAATACACTCTTCTCAATCCTAAATCGGTGCCTAACAGGGAAGGTGGGTAGTCCAGGCCAAACTTCACACCAAATCATGACCATAATGTACGGGGTATATTATGATCTACCTCTGGACTACTCCACCATCATGATGTAAGAAATGTTCAACACCATTGACAGAAGGATCTCCTCTCAGAAGGCCAAAGGACGAAAGCCCGAAACTCTACCTCCTCTGCAATATCAAAGAATTCTGGGTGTCCTGCTAGAACCTCTGCTACGTCTACAAAAATGTCAAATGGAGGGACCAACGGCCAGAATGTACCCCATGAACAAAAATACCCCAACAGAGCACGAAGATGAATACCCTTTCTGCAGACCTCTGCCAAAGAAACTTCTGGGATACGCAACAGACAAAACCCTTAAGTTAGAATACATACGCGATCATAGGACTCCAGAACCGAGTCCTGTGAAACCCCCGCGTCTAGGAGCCCCATTAGGAACTAGGTTTGTCGAAAAGATGTCAGATGATCAATGGGCTGCAGCTTTGGCCAAACATCAGCTTGTACAGGCCAACTTTCAAGCTCAGAGGGAAGCGATACTCTCCCCTTCAACAAAGAGCAAAACCTCTTCCACCACTCCTAAGAAAAAGAAGAAGAAATCACACAAGTGAAAAACTACAGAGTATACCTCTACCTCTGCTGCTCAACTATCCCCTCCTCATGCAACCGAGGTTGGATCATCTGCACAACCACCTCCTCCAAAATAAAAGAAGAAAATAAAACATAAGTCTTCAGAGGAGGGTGCCCCAAAGCCAAAAAGGAAAAAGAGCAAGAAGAAGACCAAGAAACCTCACACCCCTCTGCAGACCATCGCAGAGGATGCAGAAATGGGCAAAGAAACCAATGAGAAACCTCTGCAATCCCCTTCACCCATCAACTATGCAACAGATCAGGGTGAGTTTTCTCTCTTCCTCCAACAACCCGGGATTGCACACTCTTTGGACCCCTCTGGATGGACTGCAGAAGCTCTATCTCATCATTCAACAGAAGCACCAGACTTCAGAATCTCTTCTGACTTGGATGATGATGATGATCAAACACCACAAAATGTTCAGGGTAAGACACCAGAGGTACTACAGAACCCTTTTCTTCAACCAGGATTTGATGTACAAAGGGCAAGCCCAGAGGAAGTGGTAGCTGCAGAAGACCATCACATGGACACCATGTTTGGAGGTCCAACAGAGGAAATGGTTGAATCTAGGGAGACTAGGGTTGTAGAATCCAGATCCATGCAACGATTATGTTTGTGAATAAGCAAATAAGAACAGTTGATATGATTCACAAAGGCTGCCCACTTAGCTATTGATTTAGAGAGAATTACAGTGTAAAGCAGAAAAGCTAAATGAGACAACTAGCTAATTTTCTAAGCTAATTGCACTTTAAATACGCTGGGACCGTGGTAACAAGCCCAAGGCCCGTTCACAATGGACTAAGTTTAATCTATTACAAAATAAACCCTTGAACTTAAAATCAACATAAATTCTACCCTAACAATCTCCCCCTTTGATTTGAAGTTCGAGTTCGCGCTCTATCTCTTGCCAGTTGTAGACATAGCGTTTGCACAACGCGAAGTGAACCTCTAAGAATCTAATGGCGCGGCGGTAGTCGAGACGTTCTTCAACAATATCCAAAGCAGTCTGAGCAGTTCTTTCATTCAGATTGGGTGCATAGGATACCTTTGGATTTTCGGATTCGTGCTTGATGATCTTCCGAAGAGCGTCTTGAACTTTGAGCAGTATGCCGTCGCAAAATCGATCCACCTGACTGAACCTCATAAACTTCTTTTCTTTCTGAGCATTGAGGAACACGATCCCAAATTCCGGTTGAAGCAGCATTGCATTCTTGGGATACATCGACAGTTCAGGAGCTTTCAGATTCGGTTTGAGCAGATTTACCTTCTTCGCTCGGTTCTCGATTGCCATTTGAAAGTCCGTAAGATAAGAGATCATAATAGAACGAACGAGGAATCGACGAACCGCTTCGAGCGCCTTTGTTACAGCAAGCGGTCGGATGGTTCTGGTGCGAAGATCTCTCAGAATAACCAGGAGGTCGAACGGATGGAGATGCTTAAAGTCAGCTTCAGAAAAAATCCATTTTTTTCCGTCTTCACGTCGAACAGTGAACACGGGAAAGACGATCTTCATAATTCGGTTTGACTGAATCTTTAGCACCTCTGAAATTTTATGTTTGGTTCGAACCTGGTCTCTCGGGAGACACCGCTTCATGGCTTCTACGTATCGGAGTTGGCGTGCTGGATCAGGACTGTAGATGCCAAGACAGAAGGTCGGCTCGATCGGGCGAATTCGGTGAACAAACAGCTTCTTCAGAGATTCCTCCAGATGAGGAATGAGGACCTTGATCTTCTCTCAGCGGTTTTGTTGCGGTTGAGGAAGGGGAGGAAGATCAGAAGCTGTCGTTTGCTGAGGAGATGTCGGGATTTCTGCATTTGAGCTTTCGGGTTGATCTAAAGTCGTAGCGGGTTGAGTCGAGTGAACGGGAGGCGTACCATAGAGATTCTGAAGCAGAAACTGGTCGTAATCAACGTTGTCATCTTCATCAGTGGGAAACACCAAGTTTACCTCGAAGTTTACGGCTCTGGCAGCTTTTTCGTACCATGCATCTTCGGTTTCCGGGTTGGTTTCACATGCTGGATCAATCATGGTGAGCATTGGCATGTCTGATGGTTCTTGTGCGACCAATTCCTGTGTTGTACCCTCGGGCTTTTCAACCGTTGGGGCTTCGTCATCTGAAATATCCATGTCGATGACCATCTGTGCTAATGGCAACTCGGCTTCGGGTGTTGCTGTTGAAGTTACCGCAGTTGGGGGTTCCTGTTGAACCACTGTTGTAGTTTCGGTAGTCACGATCTGGACGGTCTCGGTTTGGCGTAGACGCTTCTCCCCCTCACGGTGATCAGGATCATCCTGGTCATCGTGCTTGCGTTTGAGACCGCCGGCTTGACTCTTACAAGTGTCTTCTAGTGAGCGGACCCTCTCAGACAGCGTGGCAAGTGCTTTGGTGTAGTCGTTGAGGGTCGAGTCAATGGCGTCAAGGCGTGACGTGATGGACGAAGATGGAGCAGTGACCTGTGATCGGAGAACGGAGATCAGGTCTGCTTCGGCAGATGCGGTTGTGTCGGATTCCTGGAGCAGTTGGGCTAAGAGCATCGTCTTCAGGGTGTCCACCGAGTAAGTAGGTTGCGGTTGAGTCGGTGGAGGCACAGAGGCGGTGTCAGTGTCGACGATGGGGCCCTTTCCTTTGATAGCATGCATCTCTTTGGCAAGTTCAGCGGCTACCTGTTCCTGCATTTTGTGCTCCATAACCTGTTGGACAGCCTCAAGGGTGCTGTCTAGAGACCCTTTTGACACAAAGTCGGGTAAATTAACGCCGGGCTCACTTAGAGTACCCGTTGAGGCATCTACCGTAGAGGCAGAGCCACCTAAGTTCACAGCTGGCGTGATATTGACTGTGGTAGGATTTCCGTCCAATCCTCGTGTTCCGTCAGTCGGAGACACTATAGACGTTTCGGTCGGGTCACAAAGAGCCTCGACTTGGTGTTGTACCTCTTCAAGTGTCCTAGCCAAAGAATGATCTATTTCAAGTGGCTCTAGACTCGATGGTGCACGAAATGAAGGTGTTGGGTCTAGAAAGCCCCAATTATATAGAAAGTTTTATAAAGTCCATGTAAAGTCAACAAAAGTCAAATGTGTTGTTATTAGCTTTATAAGTATTTTGGGCTTTGGGAGTTTAATGGGAAGTTAAATGGGCTTGTGCCCATGTCTTGTATTTTAGACACTATAAATAAGTGTCTTGGGTTTGCATTGTTATTTCAGACTTTGAGACAATTAAGAGAATACACAGTGAGTCTTGAAAGAGTCGTATATCAATTTCTCCCTCCATTGTATTGTAAAGCATATGAATAGAGATCATTCAGATTAAATTGTTCTTCATGTCTATCTCTATTCTACTTTCTATGGAGTATTCTTGATTGTTGCTTCAACTACGGGACTTACAATTGGTATCAGAGCCACATCGAATCAATTTTAATTCGATACGATCATTTTTACAACAATTCATGATTTCAAGATCTAGTTTCAAGATTTGGTGATTCAAGATCGTTCTTAATCGTGTGCTACAATTCAAGGTAATATTCTGTGATCTTATACATCTTGAAGAGCTATTTTCTATTTTGAGGAAGATTTTATAGATCTTGATGGTTCTTGATGAAGAGAAGAAGTTAGATGTTCATGATCTACTTCTAAATCAGTTTCTGCACGCCAAATGCTCGATGAATTGTCTGTGAAAGGTTTGATGATGTGTTAATTGTTCAAAGTCAGATCTGAAACGAGTTTTAGATCTTTGAATGCTTAAATTCAACTTTCTGAATTGATCAATCAGAAACTTGACTCTTTGCAATCTTTGTTCTAAGAAGATAATTATGGAGATCGGCTTATCGTTCTACATCAAATTAAATTGGTGAACATTTGATTAGAGTGGAGGATTTCACAAGGAGAATAATGAGTTTGTATTGATGATGAACAACCAGATTTGTTCAAAAGATTAATAGTGATCGATTTGTTCTTCTTCATCAAATAAATTTGATGAGCATTTGATTTCATTTGAGGATGTTGATCAGAGAAAGGTAATATGATAATAATTGGAAGATGTTATCAATTGGAAAGAATTTATTGTTGATCATGCCAAAAGCAAAAGCCGTTGATTCAATTCAAGATGGTTGTTATCAAGATCAGTTAGAGTGTTCAAAGTTGAAGTAAAACAGAAAGCAAGAAGGGGCTGTTTGTTGCTGTCAAAAAAAGGCTGTTGTCCAAAACAGAAAACAACTTAATGATGTTGCTGTAATGGAATGTTTGCTGTTTGGTGCTGAAAATTCAGAAATTTAGCTGTTTAGTTGCTGTCTATATGATGTCATAACAAGCCACAAGGTTGCAGTCAATGCCATTTTGCTGTCAATGCCATTTTGCTGTCAAATTAGGGCTGTTAAGTATTTTTTGCTGCTGTCAAAGTGCTGTCAAAACAGAAAAAAATTGTTGCTGTCAAAATGGGTTAACGCAGAAAATTGTTGTTGGAAACCGAAAGCTGTCAAACCAGAAAATAGCAAGCTGTTAGGCTATTTCTTTGCTGTCAAAAATGGCGAAGTTGCTTGCAAAAAGTGCAGTATTCTGATTCAAGACTAAAATGTAGCAGTTCTGATCGATCAAAGACTAGTTAGAGTCATGTTTGTTCAGAAATCGATCAAAGGATGATCAGAACTTTGTTCAAGACAAGTCAGAAGTCTGATCATGAGTGTTCAGAACTATGATCAAGGGTGATCAGAATTACACTTAAGCCTTCGCAGAACATTCTTGTTAAGTCAGAACTTCAACAAAAGGCAATTCAGAAGTATGATCGGAGGTTAATCAGAACTTTGATTAAGCTGTTCAAATTTCAGCTTAATCAGATTTGTTCAGAACTGATATTAAGCCTATTCAGAAGTTGAAGTGATTTTATTCAGTTACAAGGCAATTCAAATATCTGATCATGAGGCTCAGAAGGATCAGAATGTTCAGAACTTTGTCGAAGCTTAATCAGAAGTCTGACTCTAAAAGTCAGAACTTTATCGTGAAGAGTCAGAACTTTCAGACTTAGAATTTTTTAAAAAAAAAATTCTTTAAGGATCAGATATCTGATTGACTTACTCAGAGGTCTGAGTGGTCTTCTCAGAAATATTACATAGTATTTTTCTGAGTAACGGTGCATTTCAGAATTTTTCAACAGCTTTGCGCACCTGTCGTATTTTGATCATAACTCCCTTCTAGAAGCTCGAAATTTGACGATTTCAGATGCGCTGAATTTCTAAGACACAGATGAACATTTTTCATGTTTTGAGTTTGTTCTGAATCGATGTTCTTATTGGTCAGATTCTGGACCGAAGCAATGTTTTTCACGATATTTCTCCCAAACTTCAGAATGATGTTCTATCTTCTATTTTTTTGTGGATCCAAGCTGAGTTATTGAAGTGTGTTAAGACACTCCCTCCTATGATCTTAATGGATTAAGCTCTTGAGCTTAATGATCATACAACTCGAATTTCAAGGACGAATTCCTTATTATAAACTGAGGTTGTTTCAGTCGAGCTTATTGCACATGGGATTCGATTTTAAAGTTGTAATTTGTGAAGAAGAAGAAGAGCAAATTTTGAGGGGGAGCTTGGATAGTTTTGCAAGGCATGAAGATATGAAACATCAAAGTTTTCAAAGAAATCAAGGGGGAGATCATTTGAAGATGCTTTCTTTATAAAACTTTGGGGGGAGATTGTTGGGTCTAGAAAGCCCCAATTATATAGAAAGTTTTATAAAGTCCATGTAAAGTCAACAAAAGTCAAATGTGTTGTTATTAGCTTTATAAGTATTTTGGGCTTTGGGAGTTTAATGGGAAGTTAAATGGGCTTGGGCCCATATCTTGTATTTTACACACTATAAATAAGTGTCTTGGGCTTACATTGTTATTTGAGACTTTGAGACAATTAGGAGAATACACAGTGAGTCTTGAAAGAGTCGTATATCAATTTCTCCCTCCATTGTATTGTAAAGCATATGAATAGAGATCATTCAGATTAAATTGTTCTTCATGTCTATCTCTATTCTACTTTCTATGGAGTATTCTTGATTGTTGCTTAAACTACGGGACTTACAGAAGGCGAGACCGGGGGCTGCTGGTCTATTATTTCAACACCAACACTCTCCGAATGAGAGGCCGGTGGAAGTTGTGCTTGTTCCCCGTGTGATATTGAAACATCCGTCTGTCGAGACACGGATGAGTGGATGAGGGGGTCGTGCAATTGCTCCGCTGGGTCTACGGAGGCTTCTTCAATACCCCATCCCAACAAATGAGACGGGATAGCAGATGTGGCTACCCGGATTTCACTCGGCTGGGGTCGCTCATGAGCCTTTTTATTTTTACGGCTCGTTCTTTCCTGGTTCAACTTTGAACGCAGTTCTCTCCGTCTCGCATGATCTAACTCCTCTACGTTTTCCCCCTCAGATGTCCTAGTGATAGGTCCGGTTCCAGTATGTGGAGGTGATCCAAGTGGGATGCCAACGGTAAAATCAGGGTTGGGTCCGATACCGTGAGCTATTTGTCTCAGGCGTATGTTTCGGTCGGTATCGGAGTCCGTGGAGTCAGATTCCACGTCTTCAACATCATGAGATGGTGACGGGGGTTCGGTGATGTAAGGCTCGGTCGAGTGATGTAGAATTGGTCTGGAGGATTAACCGGCTTGGGCTGAGCTGGAACTGGGTCGTGATTCCACTGCACCACCTACTCTCGGTCCCCTTCCTCTCACAACTAACGTTCCCCGCCCGACAGCGCCCGCTTGTCGGGCCCTTCCTCCTCTCGTCCTAGGACCCTCACGTCCCTCAGGCCTATTTCCCTGGGCAGGTCCCTCCGGCTCTGGCTGGACCATGGGAATTCCTAACTCTCCCCTATAAGCGACTACCCCTGGTGCAGCGGGATCGAAGATGGCTAGTAGGGCGGCAGGAATGGGCGAGGCGACCGCATCGGATGGGTTACGGATCACCATGAATTGGAGGTGTCGGATGGGGCATACCGGATGTGTAATACGTCTCGGAATGGCTGGATTCGCATCCATGTGTTGATGAACGGCAAGCGATAGGAAACACGGGTATGGGAGGAACTTCTTCTGTTTGGTTCCGCCGATGTGTCGAATGATTGTCACAAGTTCACGCCAGATTATCATGGCGAAGTCGACGTGGCGGTGGTAGCACACGGCGTGAACAAGTCGCAGAAAGTCTCCGGTACATTGATCAATACCTTTCCATCGGGCGGATAGGCAGCGGTTGAGTATGGTGAAGAGCGTGTACCAAATTGGCGCCAAGAACTTGCGATTGAAGACAGATGGTCTTTGAAGGTCGGAGTTGTAACCAAGGGCACGCATTTGTGCGCAAAGTGTGGCATCGTTAACGGCAGGATCGTACCATTCATTGTTGTTGGCAGTGGCTTCCGGTAGAGACGGTAGTCTGCGAAAGGAGTCGGGCGTCAGAGTGAATGGGTGGTTGTCAATCTGCGCCGTGATGGTCTGTGTGTTGCCAATCGTACGAACTTGTGCCGTCAGCCAGACTTGTAGAACGTAGATCAAGGGAACGTCGGCGGTGCGGGTGAGTGCCTCGCGTATGGTATGGCGCATCAAAATGACCTGATGTTGCGGGTAGGTCTGAACTGCTCCGGGTCCAAGTAATGATTGTTGGCTTCCAACTCGATGCCATGGTCAGGATCAACCAAGGCAGCATCGGCTACTTCGTCGATGATTTCCTCCTCCTGAGGAATTTGGTCTGCCGGATTTTGTTGTTCCGCCATGTATGAATCTGTTGTCGGAGAGAAAAACGAGCGGGAATCGAGCGATGTAGAAAAATCCGAGCGAGAGAGAGGAAATATCGTGGGGTGTAGGGTTTTAGGTTGAAATGTCCGGATGGGGAAAATGAGCGGCCCGGGTACCTTATATAACCCGGGTGTGGTCCGGGTTTATGACCGACCCGGATACAAGAGAATCCGGATAACATGAGAATCCGGATACCAGAAGAATCCGGATAACATGAGAATCCGGATGAGTCCTTATTCGTGAATTTTCAGAAAAACGGAATCCTTTAAGAGATCTTTCTCTCGCTCCCCCTCAAACTGAGCATGGGAATGACTTGCTCCCCCTCGGAGTGAGAGTGATATCAATACAAGAAAAAAATATTTAGACTTTGTAAGAAAACCAGTGTGACTCTTACCCTCGGATTGAGGTTGTGGATCCGCCATGGAATATCTGTAAAAAGACCCAAAGTTAGAAACTGAGGCGGATAAACAAGTTCTGGTGCGTACCTTTGCATTAAGTGGCTCAATCTGATACAGATTGAGGACAGGTAGTGATGAAACAGGTACAAGACTGAAAATAGTAGGGGCGTCCGGACATAATAATGAAATTGCAAGACATTCCGGATAACACAGGTATCCGGACAAAAGATGTCCGGACAAAAGAGCATATCGGAGATGATGAAAGTTTCCGGATAAAATAAGCAATCCGGACAAAAGAGAATCCGGATGACATTTAAGAGAGACCAAGAGTCCGGATATGGTACGCGGGTTCCCTTCCAATCCGGATAAGGACCCGGTCCGGAAACCTGTCCGGATACTTCTGGATTTTCAAGAATTTCCCTGATTCTTGACATTTTGCAAAAATAAAGCTATATGGATTTCAAAAACGAACCTTCTCTCGCTCCCCCTCCAACGGAGCATGGGGAAGAATTTGCTCCCCCTCGGATAGTGCAATGGAGAGTCCGACACACATAAAAACTTTTAGGCATTGAAAGAAAAACGCTGTGTCGCTCCCCATCAGAATGTGCGCGTAGTGTGAAATGCACACTGGAGTATCCCCACACACAAAAACTTTTTAACATATTTAAGGAAAAAGTGTGTGTGATGCTCCCCCTCAACAGTAGAATAACATACCTGATAGCTGATCATGCTCCCCCTAAACACGTGAGCAGCTTGTTAGAGCACAGGTATAGACAAACCTCACGTCTTCTTAATATTGTTCCTTGTAGATCGTGAGCAGCTCCCTCCTTGCGGTCATGTGTGTGGAGCATCCAGTGTTTAAGGACCACACATGACCGTCCTGCAAAACAAATTTAGCGGACCTTCGGTACCCAGATTTGCCTGGGTCCAGGAGGGTTAGGTCTGGCACCGTTTGGGGAAGCTTGCTTTGTCCCAACTTTCCCTTTAGGTATAGGAATTACACCGTTAGAGGGAACTGGTTTTGGCACGTGTTTCCTCTTCGGTGCAGAATTTACACCTTTAGGAGGAACAGATTTTGTAGCAGCTTTCCACCTGGGTGCCGGTTTAACCTCAGTAGGAGCAACCCATCTAGGAGCAGGTTTGGTCTCCTGCTGTGGTTTAACCGCTGATTGGTAACCCCGTTTTTTGATAGTGTCTTTGCTGGTTATGACGGGGTTTGCGTTTGGCTGTATGATTAAACCTTTGATATTACCCAAACCAATCATTGTTCTAGATATTATCAAAGTCATTCCAACCACAACTAGAACAACACAAACGATCGTGTGATAATTGAATCAATTGCTGAATGGAATAAATTTTCATCGGAAAATTAACATCTCTATTAACAAAATTATTCCTATGATTCCAGGCACAATCATTTTTGTTCATCCTAGGATGAAAGACAGTATTGAACGACTTTGATGCATCATCCTTGACAGATTCCTTGGCTGGCCACTTTGGTTTTGTTTGTTTAGCTCGACCGGTTTTATCCGAAACAACAGGGACAGTGCGGTCAGTGACCTTTGAGGAAACAGGAATCTTAGTGGTCGGTTGTTCGGTCTTTTGCTTCGGCTGTGATCCTTTTTGAACATGTGAAGCATTTTTAAGAATCTTGATCACAGCCGAAGTCTTGGATTGTGAACAGTCGCCCTTTAGAAAATTGACCGGACGATTAACCACTGGAGACAAAAAGTCAGAATGACTTGGAAGAGGTTTGTCGAAAGGGAACGACTCAAACTCTCTATCAGAATTACCTTCGGAGTTCATGTATTCTGAAAAATCGACATCCGGAATTACTGCACTTGGATCGGTCGAGGAAGGCGAGGAACTCTTTTTGCTCGTGTGTGTCGGGGAACTTGGTGCGGAAGCTAGGAAAAAATCAGAGTTCAAGTTCCGTGAAACACTCTTATCTTGGGAATCTAAATCGTCTTGTGTTGAAAACGTTTTGCTAATAAAAGCTTTGCACGAAGACGTGTCAGATGAACTTGAGGAAAGTTCGGGTGAAATCTACTTTTCAGGTTGGATTTGGCCAATCTGCTCTTGAAGCTGACCATTACTCACTTTCTCTTGCATCACTTTTGTTGCCAAAGCTGTTGGTTCCCGTTTTGCTTTAAACAAGATTATCAGACCTATTAGTTCAAGTTAATGTTTGATGCGGAAGCGTATTTGAAGAACTAACAGATATGTTTGATAGATTTAGAACACATACTATCAAATAAACAGTGAAGAGAATAGATTTATAGCACAAAGACCCACTGTAATTAATATATCAAGAACACTTAGTACAGATTTGACGCTAATTGAGTGTAAGTGTTTTGTGTTGTGTGTTAAGTGATTGTGTAAACTTGTAAAGTGTAAAAAACGGTGATCCTTAGGAAGAACTCAACATGAGTCTTCCTTTTATACTACTACAAAAGATCTATTCTAGACAAGAGACTGTTGCTACAGGAAAGGAGAGATGGTATGAACAGTTGGAAAATTGCAAGCATTAAATGTCGCAGACGTCTATGTTGTACTAAGCCCTATTGAGTCCACTCAGAGTTTGACACGTGTTGAAGTTGGACAGGGCATGCTACCATGCAAGTTGATGAACAGATCCTGGAACAGTAGCAAGATATTTCTTTAACAGTGATAAGATATTATAAGTACCTTGAGTCTTCAGTGAGGACAACAGAGGCTCTGTGATGTGTTGCAGAAGTTCTGCGGTCTGGTCCTTTGTAGAGTAGTCTTCACTGGGTTCCTTGTCTTCTGAAGTTGTCTGCAGAGGCTCTGTTATTGGTGACAGAGGTTCTGAGGTCTTGATCTTCTGTAGCGTTCTTCTGTAGTTTCTTCAGTCTTTGATCACTTTTGATCAAACTTCCTTTGCTTCTTCTTAGTTGCCCGGCAGAGCTTCTGTTGCACTCAACATAGCTTCTGTGGAAGTTCTTCTGTACTTGGCCATTTTTCAATACTTCTAATGTTTTAGAATATTGGAGCTAACAATCTCCCCCTAAGTATTGAAAAATAAAGTTTGACTTTTTAGGCTAAGTTAAGATAGACAGAGGTTAAACAATACCTCAGAAGATTATTTCTTTCATTTGGAAGTTATGCCAGAGGCATTTACATTTGAGTACATTAAATGAACAGAAATAAAACGTTGACAGATGTTCTTTGAAGAGACTCAGATTTTTGCATTTAGGAAGTCGTCGCACTTTCTGTTGTCTTTTCCTACTTCCTTGAGTTCTTCATAGAATTTGAGGCAGAGATTTCTTAAGCCTAGTGTAGCATCAATCTTTTTGATCATCATTAGAGCAGATTCTTCATCTATAAGCTCTGTTGCTTTGTTCTCCTCTAGTATTTTTCTGAACATGTTCAGAGTACGGTTTGTGTACTTCTGACAGTCCATTGTCACAAATAGTTTAAGTTGATCAGCAGGATTCTTGAATACTAACCCGTACCTTGGAGTTTTGATGATCGAATTGTGTATGGCATTGGGTGGGCAGAAATCCTCTGGTGGTCTGATGCTTAGAGTAGTCACGCCTAGATCGATGGCTAGTTGAAAGTCGAGCATGCTGTAGATTAGGAGCTTTTCACGCATTGCCTTTCTGAGAACTCGATAAGATCTTTGGTGGCAGTCGTCATTGAAGTTGTCTTTCGTCCATTGCAGAAGGTCAGGTAAGTCATAGGGATTGAGGTTTCGGATATCAGCATCAGAGAATTGATTCTCTGATCTGTCAGACCTTTTGACTTTCCAGATTGTATACATCGTATGAGGATAGGTTCTCATTTTAGAGTATCTACAATAGATTACCTTCTTTATCTTGTGAATGGAGTAAACTTGATTGACCGGTTTTGACTTAGTAGAGGTGAAGATGGCATCGAATTCTTCTCTTAGCTTCTGATCTCGGACATGAGCTGGCAGATCGCTCTGGAAGTGCTGTCTGTAGAGATTACTGTAAACATGCTCTTCCATTTGTTCAATGGTTGTAGTAGTTCTTGGAATTTGTCTCCTTAGCTTATCCATTTGTCGAGTGATGTCTGCTACTTTACCTTCTGTTACCTTAGCTGTGGGATCCAGGGTTGGGTTTTCTGACAGAGGTTTCAAGTTGAATGCCCAGTCTTCCTCTTCGGGTTTAGGATTGATGAAATCATTAAAGGCACCTTTCATCAACTTCTCTGTTGCAACTGGCATCTTCTTTTTTGGTTCTTCTTCTGTCATTTTTCCCTTGCCTTTATCTTTTGGTTTTGAGGTTTCAGAGGTTGGGTTTTGGATTTGTGTGGGTGGCACCTCTGTAGATTTGATAGTTAGAGTTTCTGTGGGTTTTGGGGTTGGATGCTCTGATGTTTTGGTTGTTGCCTCTGAAGGTTTTGATACTTCGGGTTGTGAGGTCTCTGTTGGTGAGGAGTCTTCGGGTCTTGGAGGTGGAATGTCAAAACGCTTTGATGATTGAAAAGCAGATACAAATTCCATTATGCGAATAATGAACTCTGCAGAGCGTTTTGGTCTTTGGGGTTTTTGAGCTATGGTTTTGACTCTAGTTTTGCGCGGGATTGGTTGTGGGGTTGGTGTTGGTTCTTTGGGTGAGGGTGGAGTTTGTTCTGTGGATGAGGATGCAAGAGTGATTACCTTAGGTTCTGTGGTTGGTGTATCCTCTGCTGAGATAGAGGTGTTTTTCCTCTGTTGAGTTCCTTGTGTTTCCTTCGGGGTTTCTGTTGTAGAGGGTTCTGCAGTTTTCTCTGTAGTTTTTGCAGAAGCAGCCTCTGTTGTTTCCTTTGTTCTCTCCCCCTCAGGATGACCAGATGCTCCATCATCAGGATCATCCTGCCTTCTTTTAGCAGAAACTTCTGTTCTGCAGGTGTCTTGAGCTGCTTGCCTTGCTGCTTGTTTCTTCATTGTTTCAAGGTAGATTGCGATCGAAGTCTTGAAGGTTGTGGTTGCTCTTTTCTCGAATTCTGCATCAGTTGTTTTGGCAATGTCAGTGGCAGAGGTGGTTGCAGCAGCAGCAGAAGCTTCTGTATGTGACTTTATTTCTGCAAGGGATTCTTTAACTTCTGTGGATAAGGTATCCACTTTGGTATTTAATCCTGTAAGCGCGCCTGAAGTTGAATCAGTAAAAGTCGTGAATGAGCTTTGCAACTTATTCAATGTTTGAGTTACAGAGGTTACAAAGACTTGGAACTCATTCTTCGTAACATGTTCCTCTTGGGTAACCTCTGGAGGAACAACCCCTTCTCCAGAGTGAGTCCCTGCTCCTGGGACACCTTCGTTCACCCTTGTTTGTACGTTGGGGGTGGAAGGATTTCCATCTGATCTTCGAGCAGAAGCATCTAGTGCTTCAAACTCTACAGAAGTTATGTAAACGACATTGTCTAGATCCACTCCAGAGGTGGGTACTAGATTATCCTTCTGTTGACTCGGAGACTTGTCTAAAGTCTCTTCGTCGTTGTGCTCACTACTTCTCTCTGAAAGAAGGGTTGGCCCTAGTTGTGTGCATGTGGCAGAGGAAACGAATTCCTCTGTAGGGTGTTCTGTTGTGATCTGGGGCGGTTGATCACGAACTATAGGTGAGTCTTTCTTAGGAGACTCCCTAGGAATGGATTCCCCGGTTTCTGTGGGCGCAGAAGTCGAAAGAGTGACTTCAGGCTGGATGGGTTGTGTTTGGATCGAGCTGTGCTGCTCTATTTCAATAACTCCTTCTGCAGCTAGACCTACGGAGTTAGATGTGTGGGTTGCACTGGGAGGGGGTGAGGGATGTGTGCCTTCTTCATCTTCGGCATCTTTTTCTTTTTCATTTTCTTTTCCTCCAGAAGTTTCTACCCTACCCTCTAACCTATTTTCAGTAATTTTACCTATTTGGGCCTCTTCTTCTGCAGTTTCTTGTCTTGGCAGAAGTGAATCAAGACCCTCTGTGATTGTATGGGTTTGCAGAGGTGAAGGTTGAGGTTGTTCTTTTTCGATTCCTTCTGTAATTGATTGCAGAGGAGAAGAAAGTTTCTTCTTCTTTGATTTCCTTTTCTTTGGCTTAGGTGCCCTCTCCTCTGTAGATTTTGACGTTCTTTTTTTTTTGGAAGAGGGAGGGGCAGACTGGCCTTGGGTTTGTGGTGGTGATGAGGGTTTTGTGGGATATTCAGTGGGTGGAGAAGATGGTTCTGCAGGGGGTTTTTGGATAGCAGAAGCAGAGGCAAGTAGTTCCTCTGTAGGGGTCTTGGTTTTCTTTCCCTTTTTCTTCTTCTTCTCTTTAGATCCCTCAGAAGACTTCCTCTTTGAAGGATAAAGGTATTTCCTTATATTTCTGAAGTTCTTCTGGTTGGCCTGGTGTTTAGCCAACTTTATCTTCCATTCTTCCTCTGTTAGTCTTTCTACAACACTACATCCTATGGGTATTCCTATACGCGGGGGTGTTACAGAACTGGGTTCAGGAGTTCTGTAAACACGTGTGTACTCACTAACTAGTTCTTCATTACTAGCATAACCTAACATTACCTTTGACAGTGGCCTGCTGTGCGGGTAGCCGTCCTCATGTTCTGTAGGGGTGTTTTTGGACATAGGAAATTGCTTAGGTTTGGGACCGTCCATTGGACATTTTTGGATGAGGAGTAGGGGTTCAAAAAGTACACCGAGGATTCGCTGGAACTGTAGAGGGAGCAACCAGTTGTGATCAGATATTTTGGCTTTCTGGGAGGCAATTGTGCGATCGATGGTGTTGATGATATCTTGCATCATTATGGTGGCATAATCTAGTGGTAGATCATAGTACACACCATACATGATTGAGAGAATTTGAGGTGAGCTTTGATCGATGCTCCCGATTTTTCTAGTGAGGCAACGATTTAGGATGGAGAATAAGGTATTCCACAGAGGGGGTAGTCTTGCTCTGCGGAAATCGTTCCTCTTTTTCAACTGTTGGTTGTACCCTAACATGTGCAGAAAGTCGACAAGTTCTTCATTTGTTGGTTGGGGGGCATACTTTTTGATTCCCATGAGTCCTCTTGTTGGAAGGCCAAATTCTAATGAGAACATGGTGCAGTTGAACATCGGTTCAAGACTCTTACTTTGGTCAGGCTTAGAGATATAGCCTCTTATCAAATCGGTGTCAGCGTCATAACGACAAGATTGCCAAAACTGATGTAGGTAACGTACAGGTAATTGTTCAACGGTTTTGCTAAGAAGAGGGTAAAGAAAGTGGTTCTCTAGGATGTTTAGCAGGATGGCATGTTCTTTACCAAAAGCCGTAAGAGAAGGAACAAGATAACAATTGTTTGATTTAATGGGAAGGGTTTGCTCGAAATGGTCATTAGAGAAGAATTGTTGTAGGTGGGTAGTGGGTACAAAGGATGCCTCGTCGCCGGAGTCATGTCTTTTGGTATCGGCGGCAGTTTGTGAGTTGTGGGAGTGCTCAGAATGTACTGGAGAGAGTGGTGGAGAGTTCATCGGTGAAACGTGAGTAGCTTTGGAACTGGAAGCCATTTGTAAGTTTGAAAGTTCTAGATTTTCAGAAAGAAATAAGCAAGTTCGCCGGAGAAGATGAGAGAATAGTAAAGTTTTGAAAGTTATTTTAACTTAGGTTTTATACTGTGGTAACGGGTAGAATTTGGAACGGTGAAAATGTGAGAAAGTTAATAAAATTTGAGGTCTGCACTCGAGTTCATTTGGCGTGGAGCAAGTTTCCAGGACGACGTTATATGTACGTCAATGAAAACTCGACATTTCAATAGTGTCAGTGATGACAAGACGTCTTGGGCGGCCATATTAAATGAAGAGCGCGTGGGTTTAAATTTTCACCACAGAAAAGTTACCGTTAAAAAGTTACCGTTACAGAAGTTCCTAAGTGAAAATCTTTACAGAAGCTCTGTGGGTACAGAAGCTCTGTGATTTTGAAAAACTTTTATCTCTGTAGATTGTATCTTATGAAAATTTGTTTGAAAAACGCAAGGAGAGGATCGATAAATCTTTAGTAGAGAAATAGTCCTACTGAGGTTTTTGGACCTCTGCCAGAGCCAACAGAGGCTCTGTTACAGGAAATTTCTAATAACTAATAATTTATAAACATTTTGATCATCCAAGTTTTTGATCAGATTTAACAATGTATTTAGGACCTATTTGAAAGTTGGTGTCCTAGAAAATTGTAAATCTCAAAGATTTTGTGCAGCAGAAGTCTTTTGAAAGTTTTGAGTTATCTACAGAGGTTCTTTGGATGAAAGTAATCTGTAGCTTAAGACTTCTGTAGCAATGTGCATGCAATTGGTTTCCGAGATGACATTCCAAAATATCGATAGATGTTAAATTTGCGATCATAGAGCATATTCCTGGCAGAGCTTCTGTTGAGCCCAGCAGAAGCTCTGTGACCTAAAATTTCTCATAACTCAAATTTTATGAAACTTTTTGATCTTTTGATTTTTGAAATGTTATCCACGGTATATTTAGGACATATTTGACACTTTTTGTCCTAGAAAACTGTTTTCAAAAACCTAAAAGTACGAGATACCAACCTTTTGTTCTTTTAGTTTGGCGAGTGTGATTTCTTCTGTCGCATTCTTAGCTCCCCCTTGACTTATAAATATCTGTAGATTCAGCAAGGTCTCCTTTTTCGCTCCCTCTTGATCTAACAACCTCTGTAGATCAAGTGTCTTCTTCTGCTCCCCCTTGACCTATGCTTGGTTCAGAATAAGATAAGTTGTGCACAGGACATAGGTCAAGATCATCAGAGGTTCTGTGAAGGTTGTCAGAGGTTCTGAGCAGACCTTACAGAAGTTCTGTGATATCAAGAACTATTGTAGATTTAAGAAATTACATACAGAAAATAATAAATAAACAAAGATATTTACAAAATATACAGTATCTATGTTATACTTACAGAGGTTTTGGGTACCCATAACCGTATGGGTCCTATTGTATGAAACGCCTTTATGCATTTGTCATACATACCAGAAATGAAAGGCTTTTTGTCTTTTTGAGCATTTTGAACAGGTATAGAGCCTTTCACTATCCAAACCTTTTTCACCTTTTTAAAAGTTTGATTAACTAATTTGTCCAACCTATGATCATGCAAAAATTTCGATCTTGAGGTCTGAAGTTTTGAAAACATATTAGGCTTAAAAGATCCTTCACAATTGAATTTCCTGATCCGTTTAGCAAAAATATTCTTTTTCCTTAAATTTTCCTCAAGCATCTTTTGGAGATTAGATTTACATCTTTTCTCCAACATGATTTCAGTTGATAAATTAGAGAGTACTTTTTTTAGTTTGGAAATTTCTGTTTTAAAAATCCTTCTCTCTTTTTCAAAGTCATCTTTTTTACTTAAATCTTGAAATCTTTGAACCTTCAACTGTTCAGATTTTTTTCTTTCAGAATCAGATTCTTTCCTTTCTTTTTCAAGGATATTCTGCAATTCTGAGATTTTATAAGTAAGCTTCATCGACTTTGTTTCAAGAACAGTTTTCTTCTCTTCATAATTTCCTCTTTCATTGACCACAATCTTTTCAAAATTGAAAATTAGTTTAGAGAAGTTTAAACATTTTAGTTCAAGTCTTTTCTTTTCTTCATCTGACAAAGATAAGTTCCTTTTTAGTTCAAGATTTTCACAGTTTAAGTTTTTAACAGTTTTTTCAAGTTTAGCAATTTTATCAGAAATAATAAAAATGCTTTTGTTCTTTTCATCTAGTTCTTTTTCAAGAGAAGGAATTATTTGGCGAAAATTTGTGCTGAGTTTTGAATAAAAATTTGAATCAGCATCACCACAAAATTTCATTATAGACATTTTAAATGAAGTTTTTAACGAAAGAAACAGTTTCTATGATGTTACCAGATCAAATAAATCCAAAATGGCAGTAAAACAGAATCTGTTTGAAGGAATGAAGAATAGGTTAAAAACAGACAATTTCTATCAAAAATCTTTGTAAAAACGAGGATCACTTGATATTGAAAATCAAGCTTGGCTCTGATACCAATTGTTGGTTCCCGTTTTGCTTTAAACAAGATTATCAGATGTATTAGTTCAAGTTAATGTTTGATGCGGAAGCGTATTTGAATAACTAACATATATGTTTGATAGATTTAGAACACATACTATCAAATAAACAGTGAAGAGAATAGATTTATAGCACAAAGACCCACTGTATTTAATATATCAAGAACACTTAGTACAGATTTGACGCTAATTGAGTGTAAGTGTTTTGTGTTGTGTGTTAAGTGATTGTGTAAACTTGTAAAGTGTAAAAAACGGTGATCCTTAGGAAGAACTCAACATGAGTCTTCCTTTTATACTACTACAAAAGATCTATTCTAGACAAGAGACTGTTGCTACAGGAAAGGAGAGATGGTATGAACAGTTGGAAAACTGCAAGCATTAAATGTCGCAGACGTCTATGTTGTACTAAGCCCTATTGAGTCCACTCAGAGTTTGACACGTGTTGAAGTTGGATAGGGCATGATACCATGCAAGTTGATGAACAGATCCTGGAACAGTAGTAAGATATTTCTTTAACAGTGATAAGATATTATAAGTATCTTGAGTCTTCAGTGAGGACAACAGAGGCTCTGTGATGTGTTGCAGAAGTTCCGCGGTCTGGTCCTTTGTAGAGTAGTCTTCACTGGGTTCCTTGTCTTCTGAAGTTGTCTGCAGAGGCTCTGTTATTGGTGACAGAGGTTCTGAGGTCTTGATCTTCTGTAGTGTTCTTCTGTAGTTTCTTCGGTCTTTGATCACTTTTGATCAAACTTCCTTTGCTTCTTCTTAGATGCCCGGCAGAGCTTCTGTTGCACTCAGCAGAGCTTCTGTGGAAGTTCTTCTGTACTTGGCCATTTTTCAATACTTCTAATGTTTCAGAATATTGGAGCTAACAAAAGCAGACAATTGTGATGTGAGTCGATTGATTTTAGACCGAAGAATCTCCTGTCCTTCATCAGACATAACTTCGGTTTTGACCGGTTGTTGATTCTCAAGTTTTTCAAGTAAAGCTTGCTTTTCCATTTGAAAATTGGACCTTTCTTTCTCTAATGACTCCTCCAACTCGACAATCTTTGCTTCCAAGATGAGAGGGGGAACATAGAGTTTAAACTCGTCCGTCTCATTCTTGGTTGCTGGTGCTAAGTCCTCATCCTTTTTGGAGGAATCCTTGGGAGTAGCTACCTTGTAGGGGTCGAAGTAGTCATTGGAAAGGTACTTTTTCCGGATGTACTAACTTTCCGGATAACAATGAAGTTTCCGGGTACAATGGATTGTCAGGATAAGATATGTCCGGAAACACTGGGTTTCCGGATACAAATGTTACCCGGATAGTATAAGGAATAGTGACTTACCCGGATTGCAGAACTTACCCGGAAAAATGAGGAGTCCGGATGGAATTGGAGTTGTCCGGATGAATTTCACACAAACGTCCGGACACCTTTAAGTTGTCCGGAAAAATCGGTTGTTTGCCTAAATCGATCGACTTTTCGATTAGGGTTGCCCAAAATCGATCCTGGAAGATTAGTAACATTGCAAGACAAAAAAATAACACTAATCCAATCGATTTCAATGCAAAAACAACAAGTTTTGATGGTAAAAAATCGAATCTTTGTCAAGCACACTACCAAAACTTTTGATCTTAAATTGCTAAATTGACCACTCAAACGAATGAATTAGGATGTGAAAATTTGCAGAAACACATATAACGATAATGGTAACACAACCCAATAAGCAAAAACAACCAATTTTGACTGAATCAAAAAGTCAAGAATTCAAGAATAGTCAGACGAGTAAAAGTCAAACTAACCAGAAATCAATGAATGATACTTTGAATCGAATCCTTCCGTCTGCTCTGATACCAATTGTAGAATCCAGATCCGTGCAACGATTATGTTTGTGAATAAGCAAATAAGAACAGTTGATATGATTCACAAAGGCTGCCCACTTAGCTATTGATTTAGAGAGAATTACAGTGTAAAGCAGAAAAGCTAAATGAGACAACTAGCTAATGTTCTAAGCTAATTGCACTTTAAATACGCTGGGCCCGTGGTAACAAGCCCAAGGCCCGTTCACAAAGGACTAAGTTTAATCTATTACAAAATAAACCCTTGAACTTAAAATCAACATAAATTCTACCCTAACAAGGGTAGAAGTCTCAGAGGTTGATTTTGATGAAGAAGAAGCAGACCAAATAAGAAAAGGTCTTTATCATCCACATGTCATGCGACTAACTGGGACAAATCCCTACTATGATCATCTAGGGAAAAGCCCAGAAGTCAGGGTAGAAACAGCAAGCCATAGGGTAGCTACAGATGTTGAGACCATAGATGTAGAATAAGTGGTTGGATGTTTCACAGAAGCAGAAGCAAGAACAAATGCTTGGAATAATAGAGGCACACAACCAAAACCAACTCCCAGTGCAACCCACATTTCTATTGCCGCCAGTCTAGTGGCAGAGGGCAATATTGAAAAAAAGCAGTACAGCTCAACCCCAACCCAAACCATACGGATAGAGGAAATTCATTCATCCTCTGTACCATTAGAAACCGGGGAAACCATTCCAGGGGAATCCTCTGTAGGTTCCCAGATTCACGTTGTATCAAGATAATGGTAAAGAAATAGACAGCGGAAGCATATTAAATAAAGCCATTAAAGTGATTATGTAAACGATAAATGAACCGTGAGAATCAAATATATATCAGTAAAATGATAACATGATCAGATATAAAATCTGCTCATATATTGATAATGAATCACACCAAGAACACGTTCAAGTGTGTTCGGAAATCTCACAGGACAACAATATCGTACGGAGGTAGTTCTCGGGATTTCAGCAGTGTGTGCTTTTACAATTGTGGAAAACTATTCTTCCAAAAACTTACAATTGCTTGTTCCACTACCTCACTATATATAGCCTGATAAAGCGTAGACAATATACTATCGTACCCTGGAATGACACGTGGAAAGTGTGTCTCCAATTTTTAGGGCATACGTGGAAAGTATGGACACGTGTCTAACACTTAGGATTTACTACGAGACTTAGATTGACAGAGGTCATCACTTCACCAGAGCTCTTTCGCAAGAGCTCTGTTGGTCTTCTGTTAAACAATTGTTCTTCTGTTGGAAGTCTTCGACAGAGCTCTGTTGAGCTCTGTTGGTCTTCTTGAACTTCTTCCAAGTCTTCTGTCTGATCTCTGTTGGTCTTCTGACTTGAACTATTTTCAATACTTTTACATAACAGATACTTGGGGCCAACAATCTCCCCCTAAGTATTGAAAAAAAAATTACAATTGACAAGAGATTAAACAAAAGAACAGAGAACTTTTACCTTTGTCGAAGCCTTGCACTAATCTTTTAGAATATTACATTAAGATTAAAAGACAAGTACATTTAGGCATATTTATCTCCCCTTAAGATTCTGTCAAATCTCTTGATGAGTTCTCGGAAGTTCAGCAGAAGGTTGATTTGGGTGATGAAGCTTCTCTGTTGTTCTTCCGGACATTTCTCTCTTGGGAGATTCTGAATGATGTCTCTGAGGTATACTAGCGACTCACTTGAGTACTTATGAGTTTCAGTAGCTCTGAGGGCCTTCTTGGTTTTCTTCTGTCGGCAGATGAACACTGGAGGATCTCCAATTACTGTTCCAGTTTTATAGTGCCCATAGCCTTCAAGGATCTCATTTGGTGGTGCAGTCGCTAGTGTCTCGACTTCGAACTCTATGCCTAGCGGAAAATCAATCTGAATCCTTAGGTTGATGTGCTCTTGCATAGCGAAGCGTACCTCAGGAAGTGTCGTTCTTGCCTCTTTGTATTTGTCACTGAAGTTGTAACAGTAGGCATGAAGTTGAATCAGATCACAAGGGTTTAGTAGTACCATATCGTTATTGTTGAAGTGCTCAACCATGTTGTTGTTTGATTCAACTATGAACTCGTGATAACTCATCTGCGTTCTGTTGTGCCGAAAGACCTTCTGCTTGATGTCTACGATTCTGCGGATTCCAAAGTCAGAGTTTATGTTGCTGTTCAAACCGGACTTTGTTTCGATGAACTTACGCCTTACGTCAGAGATCGTATTTATCCTATAGGGGCTAAAATATGGGTTAATGGGCACAACATTGACAGGAATTGTATCACGGTCACCATAGAGATAGGCAAAAATTTCTTCTAGCGGTGGTTTGCTTGAATGTTGGTTTAAGGTTTCAGGGTTCTGTTCTGTTTGCATGGGATTTGGGTCTTCATGAGTTTCTGGCATTAGTCTGTCGATGTGTTGAACAGACTCTTAAGTTTGGTTTTGGCTTGGTTGTTCTTCAGCAGAGAATGGGTCTGTTCTCTCTAGTTCTGTTCTTGGTGAAGTAGGAGGGGTATCCAAGATGATGACTTCTGATGGTTGTTGAGATGCGGGTTCTGTTGGCTTGATGACCCTGTCTTTGAATATGTAGTCGAAAGTTACCATAGTCATCTCTGGTAAGTCTTCAGTTGTATTCCCTTGATCTCCTCTTTATGTTTCCTTAGCCTCTGTTGCTTTCCCTTTTTCCTTATCAGTTCCCTCAGCCTCTTTCTCTGTCGCAGGCTAATTTTCTTTTTCCTTTTCCTTCTCTTTCTCCTTCTCCCCCTTTTATTGCGTACAAGACTCACTGGACTTGGCATCTGAATGACCTTCTGCTGCGTCTTGAAAATCATCGTCATTATCAGAGTCCTCGTCATAGATTCTGGTGACGATTGGGGAGTCTTTGGCAACAAACCTCTGTCTTTTTTTAGAGGGTTCTCCTTCTGGGGCTCCTTCTGCAGGTCTCTTTTCACCTAGTGCAGCTTTGATTTATGTTGCAGCCTTCTTGAGTACATCCTCTAGTTCTGTCGCAGCCATGCGGACTTCACCAACCTGATTAGCAAAGTTGACATTTTTCGAGCTGAGTGAAGTTTGAACAAGTCTTTCTGTTGATTGGGCTTTCATCACAAACTTGGAAGAGACAGTCATCATTTTGCTTAGGACTCTTTTGCTGAACTCACCCATCTGGCCAACTGTCATCGGTAAATCATTGGGTCTGGGGCCAGAGATGTTGATAGGGGTAGCAGAAGAAGTCGTGGCTTATGTGATAGCAACCTTAACAGAGTTGTTAATTAGCTCTATCAAGGTTCTGACGTTGGAGTCTGACAGAAGCACGGAAGGGGTTGGCAAGGTTCTGTTCATTTGAGCCGTGTGGTTTTCTACCATGAGCGTCTTCAAAGAGGCTAGTTCTGTTGAGAACTTTGTTCTTTCCTCTGTTCTGGCCCGTTCTTCCTCTGTGCGGAGTCTTCTCTGTTCCGCTAGTTCTGTTGTTAACTTGGCAATTTCCTCTGCTTTGACTCTTTCTGCCTCCGCTCTGACCCGTTTGGCTTCTGTTCTGATCCGTATTGCTTCTGTTCTGAGCAGTTCAGCCTCATCATTCTTCTGAGTTATTTCCGCAAGAGAGGATGTCATCTTTTGTAGCTCTTCTCTGAGAGAAGCATTGTCCTTCTGGATCAGCTCCTCCTTATGTGAAATGATAAGTTTATACTCATTTAAGGAGTTGTTGATACTATTACAATAGCTTTCGAACTCTGCTCTTGTGACAGTGTCAACGGGGGTAACCTTGTTTCCAACACATGGATTCAAGTCGACCTCGAGTTCAGAGGTGCCTCCTGTAAGAGTGGTATTGATGATGACTCTTGGAGGACTTCCACCTGATCCTTGATGTTCCTTTTGAGGGGAAACATCTACAGATGTTCTGATCAGAGGTTCCACTTCCAGCTCAGGTTCTGAAGAAGGAAATCTGATGTGATGAGGAGCATTTGGATCAAGCAAGGTTTGCCCTCGTTCAACTATGGTCTCCCATTGTCCCTGAGTCGGACAGAGCCTACGTGAGATCTGAAAGATCTATGGTCTATATTGGGACGAGTCTAAATGAGCCACAGAGGCATCATTGTGTGGAGGTGACCTATCGATGTCATGGGGCGAATTGACATCATTACCAAATGGAGATTCCTCGGTTTCGTGCATACCAGAGGCATGAAGAGTTGCCTCTGGCGGTTCTTGCTGGTTAAGGTTCGAGGTGTGCACCTCTGTTACAATAATCCCTTGGTCTTGATCACCGGGATTAGATTGTGTGGTAGCACGGGGATTTGGGCTTTGGATACGCTCATCTGTGTTCATGTTTTGAACATCTTCTAAACTCTCATTTCTCTCGGATTCTAGGGGTATAGAATTCTCGGGTGAACTCTCTATCACATGAATTATTGTCTCACGATTACCAGAGGGATGCGAACTCTCTGCCATCTCCTCTGTAATTTCCCTTTCACCCTCGTGAACAGCCTCCATAGTGGATGCTCTATTCTGTACTTCCTCCATCACTCTAGAGGAAGACCCCACTTCGGGTGCTCTTACCTCTGATTCATGTTCTTCTGCTACTTCCTCACTCAAGCTCTCCAACACAGGTTCAGATCCTATGTATGCTGGGGTTCTCACCTCAGGTTCTTGAGGTTGAGCAGGGTTTCAACTCTCCAACACAGGTTCAGATCCTCACTCAAGCTCTCCAACACAGGTTCAGATCCTTTTGTCTTTTGAAAGCACCAATCCTGGTAATGTCCTTGTTGTATCCTAGAAACTTTATGAAGTCGAGTAGGGTTTCAACTTTGGGAGGTTTTTCATATGCTACAATTCCCAGTTGGGTCGTCGTCTTCAATCTGAATGCTCTTCTCAGGGTATTATCACTGATACGGATTGTTCCTGAACCACCGTCTCTGCCAGCATCGACGTTGCCAATGATTCCTTCTTGTTCTTCAATAAACTGGCAGGTGGTCCACCATTGACGAATGTACAGCTCTGGAACATCATCGTCGAAGTCGGTTAAGGCTCCAAAAAGTTCAGAGTTTCTGAAAAACTCCAAAGAGATGTGGTAAGTGGGTAAATAGAGACTAGGGTTTGGGTCAAGACGGTAGTTGTTGTCAGCGAGTTCATATGGGAGAATAACGATTTGATCTACAGGGCCGATTCTGCTTGAATCAGCAGAATGTTGGGGTTGTGCCATTGTTGCAGGTTAGGGTTCTTGAAGGTTTTGAACAAGGAGGGAAAGATGAGTAAAGGTTTGAATATTCAGAAAGTGTAAGAAATGAAATGGTTTGAAGAAAATGGGTATTTATATGAGGAATGTGTGGCTGGATCACGATCATAGGTGCTATAGGCACCCGAGTTTTGGATAGTGGAACGTTTGCTACAGTATGAACGTGGGAACAACTAACGGTTGGTTTCTCAATTAGAGATTCCCACGTAGATTTAAATCTGACATCTTTTGGGCAAGTAAACCATCACGGTTAGAGATGTGTGAGTGACAAGCGGTTGACCTTTAAAGAATGACCCGCATCTCTGATGACGTGTTTCTGATGACGTGGCATAACAAACTAACAGAGCTCTGGTGGATCTTTGTTAAGTTGCTTTTGTTGAGTGATCTCTTCATATCGTATCAAGTAACCCAAGATGTTGCACCTTTACCTTTAAAACATTTAAAAAATTTTGTTCTGATTTGAAAGGAAAAGAACAGACAAAACTTAGACAAACAACAGAGTTCTGGTGAGAAACAACAGAGGCTCTGGTGAGAATTTAGAGTTCTGGCAGATTCTTAACATTACCACAAAGGTTATCATCAGAACAGGTTTTCCTCCTTTCTTCAAAAAGATTTTTCAATGAAGATCAAAAAGCAAAGTCAATTTGGATTTGAAAATTTGAGTACTGACTTGCTCCCCCTAAAACCATGCATTATTTTTATTTTGAACTCCCCCTTGAAAATTGAGCTAAAAAAAACAAAAACTTTATATACACAGAATGTTCACTGAGTGTTAAAAAATATGCTTAACAGAGTTCTGGTGAACAACAGAAGCTCTGTTGAATTATCCTACCCAACTATTTGACAGAGCTCTGGTAGGATCATCAGAGGCTCTGTTGAATTTTGAACATACTTAGGAGGACAAGTTCAGCATACCCAGTTTGTTGATTAAGAAGTTAAACCTCCTTTCATCAAGGGCTTTTGTAAACAAGTCAGCAAGCTGGAAGTCAGTTGAAACAAAATACATTTCAATAGTCCCTTTTTCAACATGATCCTTTATGAAGTGGTTCCTTATGTCGATGTGCTTAGTTTTCGAGTGTTGAACTGGATTGGCTGTTATGGCAATGGCACTCTTGGAGTCGCATAGAATTGGAATTTTACCATACTCCAAGCCATAATCTTTGAGTTGTGTTTTCATCCATATCACTTGAGAGCAACAACTAGCAGCAGCAACATATTCTGCTTCCGCTGTAGAGGTTGAAACACAGTTCTGTTTCTTGGATGTCCAACTCACCAACTTTTCTCCAAGCAGTTGGCAGCTACCAGAAGTACTCTTTCTGTCATTCTTGCAACCTCCATAGTCTGAATCTGTATATGCTACAAGCTTGAAACCAGAGTTAAGAGGATACCAGAGACCCAAAAATTGAGTCCCTTTCAGATATTTAAAGATACGCTTGACAGCTGTTAAATGAGTTTCTGTAGGATTTGCTTGAAATCTGGCACAGAGACACGTTGCAAACATTATATCAGGTCTGCTGGTAGTTAAGTACAGAAGTGACCCTATCATGCCTCTGTAGCCCTTGACATCTGTTGGTTCACCATTAAGATCAGAGTTAAGCTTAACTCTAGTGGCAATAAGAGTTTTCATTGGTTTTGAATCATTGAGCTTATATTTTTTCAACATATCAGAAATGTATTTGGACTTACTTATGAAAGTCCCTCTGTCAGATTGTTTAACTTGTAAACCAAGGAAAAAAGAAAGAAAGTTCTCCCATCATGCTCATTTTGAATTCGCTTTTCATTAAATTTTCAAACTTATCACAGTACTCCTGCCGTGTAGACCCAAAGATAATATCATCAACATATATTTGTACCAGAAGTATATCATTCTTATACCTTCTAAAGAATAGAGTTTTATCGACAGTACCTTTCTCGAAGTGATTGACCAACAGAAATTTGGACAGAGTTTCATACCACGCTCTGGGAGCTTGCTTAAGGCCGTACAGAGCTTTGTCTAACTTGTAAACGTGGTCTGGAAACTCAGAACATTCAAAACTAGGTGGTTGCTGGACATAAACTTCTTCTTGTAGTTTGCCATTCAGAAAGGAATACTTGACATCCATTTGGTAGACCTTAAAACCCTTATGAGCAGCATAGGCTAGGAAGATTCTGATGGCTTCTAGCCTAGCCACAGGAGCAAAGGTTTCATCATAATCAATGCCTTCTTCCTATCTGTATCCCTTTGCAACCAGACGGGCTTTGTTTCTGATGATAATCCCATCTTCATCCTTTTTGTTTCTAAACACCCACTTGGTTCCAATGGCCGCTTTGCCTTTTGGGAGTGGAACCAAGGACCAAACTTTATTTCTTTCTAATTCCAGAAGCTCTTCTTGCATAGCTTCGATCCAATTTGGGTCCTCTAGGGCTTCAGAAATCTTCTTCGGCTCAATCATGCTTAAAAAATTTACAAAGAAGGCTTCATTGACTGTGGCCGATCTTGTCTTCACACCATCTTCAGCAGCACCAATGATAAGATGATGAGGATGATCCTTTGTCCATCGTGTCATGGGAGAATGGACAACAGGCGGGGTTTGTGCTTCTGATGGGAAAAGATGAACTTCAGCGTCAGAGCTCTGTGGATTGGGACCAGGGCTCTGTGGCACACAACTTTGGAGAGTGGCCTCATTGCTCTGTGAGTCATTAACAGGGCTCTGTGAAGGTGAGCTTTCAAACAAGGAGTCTCTGCCAATATTAGTTAGCAGAGGTGATGATGGCTCTTGTTCAGGTTCTCTCTCGTTCTGATGTGGTTCCTCATTTCTCTGAATCACTCCTGTAGACAGAGAAGTAGATGGTGAAGTATTAAAGGGACCAGTGAGAGAAGATTCTGTTATGTTGAGTTCTGAGCTTGATCTCCTCTGTTGATGTTATCAGAGGAATCATCATCATCGAAGAATTCGTTGAACATGAGATTGATATCTTCTTCCCTTGTCTTTGAAGAACTTGTCTTCTTCTGTTCTGTCTGTGTCCCCTCTGTTGATTTACGATCAGAGGAGCTTGATGTACTTTCATCAAAGGACACATTTACACTCTCTTGAATGACCCGACATCTGGAGTTGTAGACTCTGTAGGCTTTAGAGGTTAAGGAATAACCAATAAAGATTCCTTCGTCTGCTTTCTTATCAAACTTTCCCAGCTGTTCTCTGTCATTCAAAATGTAGCACTTGCAACCGAAAACATGAAAGAATTTCACATTTGGTCTTCTATTGTTGATGAGTTCATAAGGAGTCTTCCTAAATCTATTTACTATCACAACTCTGTTTTTGGTAAAACAGGCTGTTGAGACTGCTTCTGCCCAGAAGTTTATTGGAAGGACAGAGCCAGGCAACATGGTTCTGGCGGCTTCTACCAGCGTTCTGTTCTTTCTCTCCACAACTCCATTCTGTTATGGAGTTCTTGCAGCTGAAAAGTTCTGGGTAATACCTTCCTCTGTTAGGTAGGTATCAATTTTGGCATTCTTGAATTCTGTCCCGTTATCACTTCTTAACTTCTGTATCTTCAGATCTAACAGAACCTATATCCTTTTTAACAAACTTATCAAAATTTCTGGGACATCAGATTTTACTCTAATGAACTCAATCCAAGTATATCTAGAATATTCATCAATTAAAACAAGAATATACTTCTTGCCCGACAGACTTTGCACAGAGATTGGACCACAGAGATCCACGTGAAGCATATGTAAAGGTCTGGGACAACTATGATCACTCTTTGTTCTATGTGAAGATCTTTTCATCTTACCCAGTTCACAAGCAGAACAAAGATGGTCTTTGTCAAACTTCAGAGAAGGAAGTCCTTTTACTAACTTCAGTTTCACGAGCTTGTCAAGGTTTTGAAAGTTCAAATGGGCAAATCTTTTATGCCAGAGCCAGGCATCTTCATTTTTCAAAGACACTAAACAGAGTTTCTCTGTTGTAGAGTTTTGGTTTGGTTTAAAATTTATTTTGTAAAGATTGCCTTTTCTGTCAGCTCTTAAGAGTTCTTGACCAGACTTGGAAAGTAACAAGGAACAATATTTCTTCCTGAAATTGACATCGAATCCGTGATCACAGAGTTGACTTATACTGAGAAGATTATGATTTAATCCTTCAACATAAGCAACCTCAGAAACTGAAACACCACCATTAACTAATGTACCATAACCCTTAATCTGTCCGCCATTGTCTCCTCCGAAGGTTACTGCACTTCCCATCTTGTTCTTAAAAGAAGTTAACAGCTCCTTATTCCCCGTCATGTGCCTGGAGCATCCAGAATCCAAATACCAGATCTGCACATGAGGTTTCTGCATGACAGATCAGTTCTTTTTAGGTACCCATTGCATAATGGGTCCTTTCTTGTTAGGCTTAGGTGGGTTAACAGACTTTCCATTGGGCTTTCCATACTGTGATGGTGTGCCAGAGGTTTTCCTCTGTGTATTCTGAACAGTCTTTGGATTTTTCTTTTGAACTGACTGATTCAAAACACAGTGGGGACCATTCAGATGATTTTGCAATTTTAGTAACAGCTGAATGCAATTGCAGGTGATGGAGCATGACTGATGCATATTGTTTTTATTCAAAAACTGTTTGAATGGTGCTTGATTCTGAAATTTTTTAGGACCAGATGTCTTTGCATACAATCTGTCCTGGTTTTGTTTCTTAAAACTGTTATTCCTAGGAACAGACTATGTTGACATGAAGTTCTTTGGAATAGATTCATTTGACCAAAAAGAATTTCTTCTTTGATTTACACCAGAAATTGGAATAGATTTGTTGTTTGCTATCCATTTTCCCTTCTGTTCTGGTGTGAATTTTACTGGTTTGAATGCAAAAGGAACATTTGGGTTTACAAAAACACTTTTGTTTTTCTCTCTCTTCTCCACTTCTACTGCATCAGAAGCAAGAATCTTAAAACCTTTGTTGTTAAACTCAGTTACCGGTATAAATCTTGATTGTTTTTTAAAGAAAGAAACATCCTCTTTTAGATCCGTAGATCCTATCGGCATCTGCTTTAACTTGTGTAAAATTTTCTTTTGACCACAAAAGATCTGTTCATCTACTTCAGAATCAGAGTCACGGTCAGAGGCTAGAAAGTCTCTAGTGGCTTTGTTGGAGGTATTAGACTCACTGGGTATGACAGAGATATTTGTCTTGACAGTTCTGAACCTTATCAACTTTGGCTTTAAAGAATCTGAAACAGCATTTTCCTCGATAACTTTCAACAAATCTTCCTCAAAAGATGTTCTTATGGATTCAGAGGTAGGAGAGAAGACTGGGGCTTCTGGATTGAGTTTGCTCTGTGGGATTTCAACAGAGGACTCAGTCACAGAAGTAACAGACTTCTGTCCTTTGTATGAGTTGAAGTTAAAAATCTCTTTTGTATCCAAGTCCTTGACTGAGTTAGGAAGTATGATTCTAGCTCTTCCTTGATCAAGAAAAAACTTTGAGGATGGTTTTAAAACCTTTTCATGATCAGAGGAATCATAGATGACGTTCCTAAAGTCAAGATTTCTTGGTTTTGAGAAAGCATCTGAAGTTTTGGTTCTTTTGAAAACAGCATTACCAGATATCACGTCCTCTTGGATTTTCCCAACACAAAAGGCAGAGGACAGAGATGTCTTCTTCCTTTCGTCATAGGGAGCAAGGTCAGAGAAACCAAGACCTTGCGTATCCATCTGTGAATTTATCTTGATGTGCACATCTTGTGCATCCTGGTACTTTTTAATCTGAATTTCTTTTCTCTGTAGGGATCGATGCAGAATTTCCCATTCTCTTTGAAAATAATCAGTTAGAGCAACAGAGTTAAGTCTCTCTGTTTCAGACTTTTTCAATTCTTCAGACTTCTGTTTCAAAACGTTTTCATATACTTTAATCTTGTCAGAAAACAGGCTCTCTTTCTTCCTTTGCAAGATTTCTAGCTCAGATTTTTCTTTGAAGATTTCTTCCTTTTCTTGTTCTAAGAGAGTTTTCTCTCTCTTGTAAAAGGACAGATCCTTCTAAGCTAGCTTTCTTAGCTCCTTTTCTTCAGAAAGTTTTTGTTTCAGAAGTTGAAATTCCTCATTCAGCATAGAAACATGCATTTCTAATTCTGAGTCAGACTTGGTTTCAGATGAACATACCTTGGCACTGGGTCTGGTGGTCTCCAGCGCTATGTCGTCGTAAGAGCAAATGCATGAGCTAGATCTTCTTCTTCTTTTGTTCCCTTCGTTATCTCTGGTTCTCCGGTCATCCAGTCAACAGTTTCTTCTAAACTCTCATCATCCACAGCAACTCCACAAAAGTTGGCTTGTTCTGGTTCATCATCAGAAGATGAATCAGAAACCCAGTTCTCCATTTCAGCAACATACCTTCTTTCTCTGTAGTTGTTCTTGTATTTGTTCTTGTAGTAGTCCTGTTCTTTTACCAGTTTGCCTCTACAATTAACAGAGAAGTGCCCAGGTTTGCCACATCTGAAGCAACGTCCATCATTCTGATTGATGGGTTGGGCAGCATCGGCCTTCTGTTGTGCTGGTGGATTTTCTCTTCTGTTTTGTGGAGGTTATCTTTTTTCTGTGGTAACTCTGTTGTTACTTTGTTCTGGTGCAGCATATTCTCTTCTGTCTTCCTTTCCTTTTCTCTCATATCTACCTCTTCTGTCAAACTTATTGCCAAATCTCTTGTTAAATTGTTGAGTTATTAGAGCAAGAGATTGAGCAAAAGCTTGAATGTCATCATCCTCTGATGAGCTTT
This sequence comes from Saussurea involucrata, assembly GCA_033807775.1. Lineage (NCBI taxonomy): Eukaryota > Viridiplantae > Streptophyta > Magnoliopsida > Asterales > Asteraceae > Saussurea > Saussurea involucrata. The sequence continues at coordinate 116,903,963 of CM066319.1, forward strand.
CCTCTGTTTCACTCTCTGCAACCAAACTTTTCTTTCCTTTTTTTTAACGGACTTTTCCTTCTTTTTCTCTCTGTTTGAACTCTCTCTGTTGGACTTTTCTGATGTGGTTTTCTTAGAATCAGAAACTAAAGCGATTGGGCCTGCAATGGTGGATTTGCCTTTTTGCTTGACAACATCTTTCTCTTTTGCGGCCAAAGTGCCATACACATCTGTTAGAGACCATGCATCTAAGTCCTGGTTAGCTTGTAAAGACATGGACAGATTTAACCATTCATCATTCAAACTTTTCAAAAATAGAACATTGTTATCTTCCTTCGACCTAACAACCCCACATTTTTTGCATTTGTTGATCAACACATTAAATATGTTGTAGGTTTGTTGTAAGGTTTCCTCAGGAATTGCCTTGAAATCGTTGTATTCATTTATACATTGGGTCCTTCTATTCTTTTGGGTCTTGATACCACCCTCAAGTTGGTTAAGAAGTTGATCCCAGATTTCTTTAGCAGTAACACATGAATCTAGTTCTTGAAATATTTCGTTTGGAATTGCCTTGAAATCGTTGTATTCAGTAGTCTAACTGCTTTAAGATCATTTTCCATTTTTAGATTTTCCTCATCAGTAAACCTTATGGTTTTAAATTCATAATGAGCTGGAATCTCAGCAGTAGTTCCTGTTGCGGTTACACGAGGAACAAAAACCCTGGGTTGGTATGGTCCATCCGTGACAGATCGCATTAAGTCTTTATCCATACCATCGAAAAAGTTAATCATCCTGATCTTCCACTGAGCATATTCATCTCTCAAAAGTATAGGAGGTTTTGTTAAAGAACCAACAGTATAGATAGCATTTATACCGTTGTTCGCCATTTTTGAGAAAAACAGAGTACAGCTGTTACAAAAAGAGTTTCAACTAGAAGATTTGTTTTAAACAGTAACCAATGGAACAGTAACTTTTGAGAGAAATGTTTAAACTAAACTTGAAAGCTTTAAACACAGTTATATGAGCTATGAAAGCCTGTTTAGACTCGGAAGCAGTAAAAACAGAGTATATAATGAAGCTTTTAAAGACACACAGACACAATCAACAACAGTGAGTCAACCTTGGTAGATTGGATCGTTTGGTTTAAGAAAACCAAAGAAGCTCTGATACCAATTGTAGGTTCCCAGATTCACGTTCTATCAAGATAATGGTAAAGAAATAGACAGCGGAAGCATATTAAATACAGCCATTAAAGTGAGTGATTGTGTAAACGATAAATGAACTGTGAGAATCAAATATATAACAGTAAAATGATAACAGGATCAGATATAAAAGCTGCTCATATATTGATAATGAATCACACCAAGAACACGTTCAAGTGTGTTCGGAAATCTCACAGGACAACAATATCGTACGGAGGTAGTGCTCGGGATTTCAACAGTGTGTGCTTTAACAATTGTGGAAAACTATTCTTCCAAAAGCTTACAATTGTTTGTTCCACTACCTCACTATATATAGCCTGATAAAGCGTAGACAGTGTACTATCGTACCCTGGAATGACACGTGGAAAGTGTGTCTCCAATTTTTAGGGCATACGTGGAAAGTATGGACACGTGTCTAACACTTAGGATTTCCTACGAGACTTAGGCTGACAGAGGTCTTCACTTCACCAGAGCTCATTCGCAAGAGCTCTGTTGGTCTTCTGTTAAACACTTGTTCTTCTGTTGGAAGTCTTCGACAGAGCTCTGTTGAGCTCTGTTGGTCTTCTTGAACTTCTTCCAAGTCTTCTGTTTGATCTCGGTTGGTCTTCTGACTTGAACTATTTTCAATACTTTTACATAACAGATACTTGGGGCCAACATCCTCTCTAAAGGATTTGCCCTTAGTAAGTGATCAATTCTCCCAGATCACATCAAACATCCCCGCAGAGGAATTTGTTTCCTCTGCTACACGCAGACACCTAGGCCCAAACATCTCTTTAGAGGAGATTAGAATACACACAGACGAAGGGATTCTAGACAAATCACCAAGCCAACTCAAGGATAATCTTGTACCCACCTCTGGAGTGGATCAAGACAATGTCCTTGACAGGACTTCTATAGACACTGAAACTCCAAAAGTTTCTTCTCAAGGATTAGAAGGAAATCCTTCCGCCCCAACATAAAAACAAGGGCGAAAGAAGGTGTCTCAGGAACAGAGACTCACTCTGGGGAAGAATGTGTTCCCCCAGAAGTTACAACTAGTTCACATGTATCAAGGGATGAGTTCCAAACCCTTGTCACCTCTGTGGACAATTCATTGAAGGAGTTGCAAATCTCTTTCAAATCTTTTGCAGAAACAACATCCAGGGCAATCCTTAATCTGAACACCAAAATGGACAACCTGTCCACAGAGGTGCATAATGCCGTAACCCAAATGAAGTCAACTGCTACCACCACTGCTACCTCTGCAGCTTCCGAATTTGGGAAAGCCGCTACCTCTGCTTTCAAAGAATCAGTCAAACACTTTCTCCAAAAGCTGAAAGAGCAATCCTCTGCTACTAAGGGCCTTACACCTGAAGACCTAAAGAAGGCCTTAGACGAAGTTCAAGAGCAAACAATGAAAAACATTCAAGCCATGAAGCCTTCAGACTACATGACCAGAGTTCACTGCTGCCAACGCCAACTATGTCAAGGATTTTCAGAAAAGCGTAGGAAAAATGCGCTTCAACACAGAAGCAGAGGTTCATACACTCCTCGGCCTCTGTGATGATTTATGCGCTAAGATGATCGTTGCAGGTGCTGTACCGCCCAAGAAACCTGAAGCTTCGTGCAGAGCAGAGGGTACAAAAAATAAAGGTCAGGATGACTCTAATGATGACTCTGACGATTCATCAGATCATATATCTCAAGCGGAGGTCTACAAGCTCCACCGGTATCTGCAGAACCTATATCTCAAGCACCTAAAACTCAAACCCAAGGAGGAACACAACAACAGTCCACAGAGGCAATAACCACCTCTATGGAATTCCCCTTTGTATTCGGAGAAGATGTCCAAAGCCAAGAAAACTTACAAATTCTGACATCTTCTGAAGAAGAACTACCTTCCCCAACACCTAAAACAAACCCAAGAATCAAAACCATTGCTCAAAAACAGAGAAAATATCTGAGCAAAACACCTGAAGCCTCTCCAACAGAACCTAAATCACCAATCAAGCCCTCTGAAACTCAAGTGTCAAATCCAACAGAGGCAACCCCCACAGAAACTCCAACAATCAAGCCCTCTGAAACTCAAGTGTCAAATCCAACAGAGGCAACCCGCACAGAAACTCCAACAACCAAACCCTCTGAAACTCAAATGCCAAAACCCACAGAGGCAACCCCATATCTATAAGAAGATCTGTTAGGGCATTATCGTAGCTATCAAGACAGTATTAATATCTTGTACTGTTCTTCTTAGTAAAGGCATGGACATGTCATAGCCCTACTATATAAAGAAGACTCCTTTGTTAATTCCATAACACTTGTAGCATTTTGTCATTTGCTTTTTCAAAGATCAATATATGGATGACTAGTGCTCTCTAGATTCTCTCTCTACATTTCATTGCTAGATTCTGGGTTTATCAATTGGTATAAGAGAACAAACAGGAGATTCAAGCATATTAAGATCTAAATTGAAGATTTTGTACACTGAGATGAAGATTTCGGACCATGCATATATCACTGTTCATCTAATCACTTTACATTCAGACATTGATTTTTTCTAGTTTCTGATTTCTTGGATCAATTCTTGGCATCACTGAACTCGGAATTGATTTCTGAACAATTTTAATTCTTGGATCACCATCAATTACTGCACATAATCATTAGATTTGATCATATTTCATCACTTTTGTTCGAAAACCCTATTTTACTGATTTTGGATCAAAATTTGATTAAATCGATCGAATTAAGATCTGTGATTAACTAGAAAATTGTGCGGACTTTGATTTCGAACAAATCTATGCAAATCTCGATTTAATTGATCAAGAATCAAAGAAATTATGGCTGAATCAGTGGTTTTTGGGATAAAGTGAGGGTTTCGGATTGTTCTTGAGGGTTTCAGATCATTCATACGGATTTCGCACCATTCATGTTTTTCGAAGTGTTCAAGTGATGGTTTCAGATCCAGTTAAGTCCGAAATATGTGGTTTTGCACCCTGCTAGGTTCGAATTCTTGAGGTTTCGAACATAGTTATGTCCGAATTCTGGTGGTTTCAGATTGGTATTCATTAGTTGTAAGCTTGATTTTGTACAAGTGTTGGTTTCGTACCATGTTAGGTTCGAATTTCGTGGTTCCGCACCCATCTACGTCCGAATTCTGAGGTGAAGTTTGTAATTGGATTCAAATTTGTCTAAGTGTTGATTTTGCACCAAGCTAAGTCCGAATTCAGGGATTTCGTACTCAGTTGCATTCGAATTCTTGGTTTCGCACCGTACTACATCCGAAATCTTAAGATTTCGCACCGTATAGCATCCGAAATCTGAAGGTTTCGCACCATATTGCATTCTAATTCTATTGGTTTCGGACCCTTGTGTTGAATTTTTTGAACAATTTATTCTAAGTGTAATTTCAGTTACACTTACTGCTTGATCTTCTGAACGATCGTTTTCTAGCTATTTGAAAAGATGTCGAGAGATTTACTGAGTATGGGATCAAATAGCAAGCCTCCAGTTATTCAAGCCGAAGAGTATTCTCAATGGAAAAAGAGAATGGCTCAATTTCTGAATCATCAAATAGAGAACTCATGCTGTCTATTCAAAATGGTCCCTACAAAGCATACATAGATATTGGTGGTATTGCTGAAACTGCTACAAGTCAGTATGTTCCTCCAAGAAGAGTTGAAAAAGAATACAGATATTACAATGAAGCTGACAAAGCTAAAGTTGAAATTGATGAGTTAGCGTTGACATAACTGACCCAGGCCATCCCAAATGATATCTACAATCGAGTAGATAGTCGTAATACCGCTAAGGAAATATGGGATGAGTTAGAAAGGCAGTTTGAGGGATCATCAAAATCCATGAAGACCAAAAAGAATCAAAGCATCAATGCTTATGAAGGGTTTAAGGCAAAAGAAGGCGAATCATTGAAAGAGACCTACAATCGCTTCAACATCATCCTTAATGATTTGAGAAGAAATGGAGTCGACAAATCAGAATCGGAGATAAACTACAAGTTTATCTAGAATCTTCTACCAGAATGGGACTCATACTCCATTCAGCTCCAAATGTCTAGGGATATGGATGAAGAAAAGTTGACTGACATTTTCAGTATTCTTGGTCAACATGAAGATAAAGTAAAAGCAGTTAAGGAAAAGGATAAAAAGGTCGAAGAGTCTTTAGCCCTTCTAAGTGAACATAGGAAGATTGGATCTGTGAAAACAAAATCTTTGATTTCTGGGATAAGCAAGAAAAAGATGAGTTCTGATGATGATTACAGTAGCAGTTTTGGAGATGATATGGAGGAAATAGCTGAAAAGTTGGCTTTGTTAACAAACAAATTTCAAAACAGGTTTGGCAAAAAGAAGTTTTATTCAAAAACCAGATCTGATTTCAACAAAGCTAACAGATATAAAATATTTGAGAAAAGGAATGATAAAAAGTAGGAAGAGAAAGAGGAGAAAGAGGAGAAAGTTGTGAGAAAGGAGAGAGAAGATAAGAAGGATAGAGATGACCGAAACTGTTTCAACTGCGGAAAACCAGGTCATTTTGCCAGAGACTGTAGGCAAAAGAAGGTCAAGGATTCAGAATATTATCAGCGTAAGGCACATCTAGCAAAAGCCAAAGAAAGTGGAAAGCCTGTCAACGTTGAAGAGGAAATTTGGCTTTTGGATTCTTCTGATGATGAAGAAGTGCATTTTACTGAAGTAAAGCACAGTCTGATGGCAAAACTGAATGAAGAAGACCAGGAATCCGAGGTATCATTTCTATATCCTTCCAATAATTCTGATAATAATGATTCTGAACTGAAGATGATAGATATGAAGAAATGTAAATCGTGATACTTGAACTTGATGAGAAATTTGAAAAAGCTCAAAAGAAACTTGAAAAAGTTCAAAAGAAACTTGAAGAAGAGAAAAGTTCAAAGTTGAAATATCACGATGAAGCACTTCTTTATAAAGCTTTAGATGAAGATAGAGAACAGGAAAAAGAAGTTATTAGATCAAAAGTTAAAACGCTTGAATCTGAAATTTCTGAGTTAAAGAAGAAAATGAAAGATATATATGATGAAAACATAGATTTTCAGTTCAGAATCAAAGTTCTTTCTAAAGAAAGAAAAGATGCTTTTGAAAAAATCAAGGAGCTTGAAGATTTAAATTATAAAAGAGGTCAGACTAAGCAAACTCTGAAATTACTAACTAGCAACCCAAAAGATACTAGATTTTATAATCCTAAAATGGGTCCAGGATTATCTGATGTAGAGGTTCTTAAGAATGCACCTGAAAATCTTTACACAATTGAAAAATTGGGTGAAGGTTTAAAGGAAACTCTTAAAACTAATGAACCTGAAATTCAAAGTAAGGTTTTGAAGCAAACAATTATAAAGGAGATTCCTCCAATTTCACAAGTCTTTGTTAAATCAAGTAACGAAGTCTTACAACAAACTATAATAACAAAGGTTCCATCAGTGACACAAGCTTTTGTTAACACTAATAATGAAAGTTTGAAACAAAGTTTTACTAAAGATGTTGCTTCAAATCCTTCAACTCCCATTTCAAACAAAGAGGAAGTAAAAACGGATAAAGGTTCGGAAGAAAAGCCTAGATTTAATACTACAAACTTCAAATACGATGAACTAAATTCTAGTTACAAAACCAAAAGGGTTGAACTAACTGAATTTAGTTTATTATTTTCAAAAGAATCTGTGGCTAAAACAACTGATGAACCTGAATCTGTTAAATCTGAATCAAGTATTGAATTGGAATCAAAACTAATATCAGATTCTGACCAAAAGGAGTTTGTTCACGATATCTCTTCTGAATTTCCTGATTTGAATTCGGCTTTGCTTAAAATTGTGGATTTAGAAAATCAAATTTCTAAATTACAATTAAATTTTGAAAAATTAGAGGATGATTATCGCTACTACAGAACTTCCAATCTACACCACCTCCACCACCACCACCACCTCCACCTCCACCTACATCTACAGTTACATCCACGGAGTTCCAAACCTTATCCACGGAGTTTACTTCTTTCAAGTCAACAGTTGTACAATCTTTGAATGATATGAAGCAGTCCTTAGATGAGTTGAAAGCATTACTGAATCAGAGTTGCAAGACTCAAGCCCATGGTTTGAAACGAAAGCATGATCAGGATCCCGATGATCATGATCATGAGGGGGAGATGAGTAAGAAGAGAAGGGTTGAGTCTGATAGTTCACAAGGCTTAAAGAAGAATCCAACTGTTGCTGAGATTTCTGATATGTTTGAAACTGGAGCTATGGGTGATGAAAGCGGAAAACAGATTGTATTATATATTGATCTGAATGCAGAACCGACGGTTGAAAAGCCTGAGGTAAATGAGGAGGAGATAAGGGAAGTGGTAGACAGATTTGTGGAATCTGTTGAATTGATTGAAATCAGTTCTGGTGATGAAAGTGATGATCTGGCAAGAGAATATGATCAGTATTGGAAAGTAAAGGAGGAAGCTGAACCGTTCGCATTGCTTACTTATGAACCAGAGGATCAAGGTGTTGGGTTCACACAAGATGAGGTAGACATACTAACTGAAATCTATGGGCCACAAACTCCTGAAGAAATAACTTCAAGTCCTATATATTCACCTGAACATATTTCAAGTACCTTTATACCCGTTCAATATGATGTTACACCTTTATCTTTTAAACTAAACCAGCCCAGTTCAACTCAAACCACTACATCAGTTTCTGAACCAATTCCAACTTCTGAATCCATTCCTATTCAACCTGAATCACAACCTATTCATGATCCATTCTTTAAAGAACCAAAATCTGAAGAATCTGAAACTCCATCCACTACACTTTTAGTACCACCTGTTATTCCTACCCATGACGAAGTTGGTCCTTCCAATACAGCTGATCAACCTGGTCCATCATCCTCACGGAGCAGAAAATTGTCTTAACTTGAACAGCGTGAAAGAACTTTGTATTTGAGAAAACCATTCTTGGGAGAGTCTGAAAGAAGACTGTTTGTGCACAGAATCAGAAGTTTGAATCCCTACGCCGTATTGGGAATTATTGATCAGACAGCCGAATACAAGTTCGAGTATATGAATTTTCTGAGAGACAAGTGCCAGAAGAAAAGAGAGGTGAGGAGCAAGAAGTTGATTGTAACTATAAAGGAGGTAACTGCCAGATTATATTACAAAATGTGGTATCCAGAGTTTGTTATTCCGAGGCAGGATTGTAGGGATTACAGATTCTATGAAGCTGATTTTTGTCACCTAACGATGGAATATTTTGAGTTCATGTATCATAATTTCAGAGATCTTCAGATCAGAAGGGAAAACGTGACTCTTGCATTGAATGCCATCAAAAGATTTTTGAGAAGACACGTCTTGTTCACACAGTGTCATGATTTACAAATGGCCGTGGAGAGTTATCAACCAAGAGTTAACTTGTTGAGGCCAAATCAAGATATGCCTGGATTAATGAAGATGGCACTATTTGCTGTGATTGGAGAACCAGAGTTTGGTGTTGTGTTCAGAAGTGGTGGAAATAAGATATTCATTCGGTTTAATGAGCTGGAAAAGTATTCTGACGGTACGCTCAAGATTGTAAGACTTCAGTTGATAGAAAAGCTCAAACGACATGATGATGAACGAAAAGTTACTTGGATGTCCTCAAGACCTAGAAGAGTTTTGTCAAGAGCCATTGAAGAGATAGATGAAAGATTGAATTTCAGAATGGCTATGCGAAGAATTGAAACGCATCTTGGGTTTCGAAGAAGAAGAAGACCCTTTCTGCCTTGATAGCTAAGGGGAAGATTGTTAGGGCATTATTGTAGCTATCAAGACAGTATTAATATCTTGTATTGTTCTTCTTAGTAGATGCATGGACATATCATGGCCCTACTATATAAAGAAGACTCCTTTGTTAATTCCATAACACTTGTAACACTTGTAGCATTTTGTCATTTACTTTTTCAAAGATCAATATATGGATGACTAGTGCTCTCTAGATTCTCTCTCTACATTTCATTGCTAGATTCTGGGTTTATCAAGATCTTCAGCCGAAGGCAAAAGACAAAGGCAAGGGAATAATGACAGAGGAACCCAAGAAGAAGAAACATAAGCATCAACCAACAGAGAAACTCATGAAAAGCTCCTTCGATGCTTATGTTACACCAAAACCAGAAGAAGAACACTGGGCTTTAGGTGTCACCCCTCTGTCAAACATACCTGTTCTGGATCCAAAGAAAAAGCTCACAGAGGATCGAGTGGCAGAAATTAAGAAGAAAATGGATGCTCTGCGCAGACCCATGCCTCCAGTTGGTGCACCTCCACCTCAAATGGAAGAAGTGCTGTACAGATATCTCTACAACAGAACTGCTAGAGATCTCAATCGAAAAAATCGACAAGGTCATATACTGTAAGTTTTCTCAAACCAAAACTACACCTAAGGTTTCCTATAATATATACACGGTCAGAACGGAGAACAGAACCATGAATCAATTATCAGATGCTGATCTGAGAAATCTAAATCCCTACGACCTACCCGACCTTCTGCTATGGACAAAAGAGAACTTCACAACAGATGCACATCGAAGGGCATACAGGGTAATAAGGAAAGCCATGCGAGAGAAACTTATGCTATACAACCTTGTCGACTTCCAATTAGCACGAGATCTCAAAGTAAGAAACCTTGCACTCCGACCATCAGAAGACGACTGCCCATCCTCTGCCATACCAAACTCAATCATTACATCTCCAAGAGTTGGGTTAGTCTATCTAGATCCTACTGGGAAGTCAAGACTATTTGTAGAAATGGACTGTCAGAAGTATGCAACAAGTACTTTGACAGAGCTCAGAGCAAGCCTCGTGGAGCACAGAGGAACAGAGCAAATGGATCGGGTTAATGCAGATAGACTGATAGAAGTCATCGATTCAACAATCAACTTCTGAAACCTCTGCATCAGCTTCTATCACGAGCTTAAGAAATTAGGATTCGACAACAGAAGTTTCAACGACTTCAAAGACGCCAAAGTCTGATATCCTCTACCAACATCTGTTACTTTTACTTTCATCATGTAATCAAATGTAAGTGTCTCTGGCACATCTTTTATGAAAGAAAAATATCAACAAAGGTGAAATACCTCCTGTCGTGTTCTTAGTCTACAAAACATTGCGTGTTTCAAATTTTTATTTTTCAATACTTAGGGGGAGATTGTTAGCTCCAATCTTTATGATAAATAGAAGTATTGGAAAAATAGACTAATTATCGACACCAACAGAAGCTCTGCCGAGTATCCAAGTAACCGAGAAGACAGAAGTCTCCGACAGAGGCTCTGCCGAGTTAGCCAAGAAGACCGAAGTGAAGAAACAACAGAAGACTCTTCTAAGCGGACAAGGCCACAGAGCTTCTTTCATACTTGACAGAGCCTCTGTGGTAAAAACAAGATATACGCAAAAGATCTATACAAGGACAATAGTACTTCACACTATTTCTGCCATTCGAAGGTTCTGAAGATCACTCGTACAAAGGCGTGACCTGACAACTCCACGTGTCAAACTCTGATAGGTTTCAGCCTAAAGCAGAATACGGAGCATTTAATGAACGTTGTATCTGCAACAGTTCCAGAATAGTGTTTTGTACCTTCCAGCAACTGTTCCAAGCAGTGTATTAGTACCTACCATCCTTAGTATCTAGATCTTGTCCCCTTTAGAAGTAGTATAAATAGAAGGTTCATGTGAACTCTTCCATTAAGCTTTTTACACAACACACACCTTTAGAGAAGTTTCTTGTCAAACCTTTCGGTGTTCTTGGTGTTCTTATTATATCAAATACAGTAAATCATTGAGCTATTTATCTGTCTTATTTACACTTCTTGTATTTGATAGTGTATGTTATTCTACCTCATAATATCTGTTAGTTCGTTAAAACGCTTCCGCATTATTTATTGTTTGAACTAATTAGATATAATCATCATTGTTAAGCAAAACAGGAACCAACAGTTTTCATTTAATCGATTATGAGGAGCGGAAAAAAAAACAAAATCAGGGTCAAAGAGAGTCTAATCTTGGATTTAAATAAAGGTCAGATCAAAGATCAACAACCTTACTACCAAGATGCCAAAAAAAATGCTATGGACTTAAGCACACACAAGGATGGGATCATAGATCAACCATCTACTTTGTGCTTATCAAATAAGACCAATGAATGAGAAAGAATCAAAACACACACATGTATTAAATCTGATCAGATTTGATCCAAACAGAACCAAATCTTCACTTAGGCATTTCATCAAACATGTGGTATGCAGAATCAGATTTTGTGAAGAGTATCACTAATTTTCTGTCAAAACTTATCCAAATCTTATTGAAATCAAAGATTGGATTTCCAATAGGCACAAAACATAAATTAAGCATCAGTTATGATATTTGTGTTTAGGCTCATGTGATTTAATCAATCTAAGCACCAAAACAACAAATAAGTTATCTAATCTTCTATTGTTTCCATAGATGACCGATTGAAGAAGAGTTTCTTCAATCCAGCTCTGATACCAATTGTTGGTCCCATTTTTGACAAGCAAACAATAGAAGATAAAACCCATATATAAGATGTAGAGATAAGATGAACAATAAGAGCAATCATAAAGAAACTCATCTCATATTTACTGAATCACAATATGGAGGAGTATATATGAAGAACACCACACTTTACATTTTGGATGACTCTCATAAGAATAGTCTTGTGTGTGTTACTTCTAAAAACCTTTCTCAAATGAGAAATGAAACCCTAAACTTCTTTTAAAGGGTCCATTTACATTAAAAGGCTCAAGCCCATAAAGCTAACTAAAAAGCCCATACACTTTTTCTTTATAAAACATTTAATTAAATTAGGAGCTAATTTAATCTAACACTAAGGGTCATCATCAAATCACTGAAGGGTTTGGATCAACATAAACATTTTTCTGATTAATCTAAAAAGTTTTTAATGAAGAATGAGTGATCATTTCTGATTTTGACTTGAGTTGAGAAACCTTATTGATTTTATCTGTTTTCTGAGTTTTCTTTGAGTTGTTTGAAATTAGTTTGAAAGACTTATGACCACAATGATTGCATTTAAGATGTTGTTTGGCAATAGATAGTAATTCTGAATGGAAATTCAATGTACTTTAATAGTTTATAATGTATTGTAAATGTCCTTATACCTTGTATGTATGGGGTATAAATAGGCATGTCTAGTTCATTATCTAGTAACAATCAAGAACTTAGAGAAACACTTTCACGCTTATGTCATTTTGTACTTTGAAGTTCAATACATGGATGACAACTTTGCTCTCTAGATTCTCTCTACATGATATTATGTTTGTTTACTAGATCTGGGATTTGACATTTGGTTTCAGAGCACAAACAGGAAATTCAAGCAGATTTAGACCATTTTGAAGATTTTTTACACTGTTCATCATGATTTCTGAAGGATTCGGGTCACTCATGGATTACTGTTCATCATGATTTATGACTCTTCATCGTTTACTGTTCATCCAGAATTCTACTTTTCTACATTTTTTAGTTTTTGGATTGATTCTTGACACTACTGAACTCGATTTTCATCACTGATCATCTTTAATTCAAGGATCTATATTAAATTCTACACATAATTCATCGAATTGAGCATTTTATAACTTTTTGTTCAAAAACTTGTTCTTACTGTTTTTGGATCAAAATTCGATTAATTTGATCGAATTGGGATTTAAAATCAACTAGAAAAGTTTGTGGAATCTAATTTCGAACAAATCTGTGCAAGTTTCATTTCAATTGATCAAGAATTGAAAAAGTTATGGCTGATTCAGTGATTTTTGGTGTTTAAGTGAAGGTTTCGGATCATTCATAAGGATTTCAGATCATTCAAGAGGGTTTCAGATCATTCAAAGCTTGGTTTCGGATAGTTCAAGCTTGGTTTCGGATCACAAGGCAAACAGTGATAATTGATACATGTGAAATTTTTCACAAGTTTAGGTTTCGGATCCTTAAGGATACGAAATCATTGGTTTCGCATCCTTATACACACGAATTCTGTTTGTTTCGGATCCTTATACATCCGAAATCCGTGGTTTCGCACCCTTATACATACGAAATTCGTTGGTTTCGGATCCTTATACATACGAAATCCGTGGTTTCGCATTCAACTACATATGAAATCCGTGGTTTCGCATCCAACTACATACGAAACCCGTGGTTTCGCATCCTTCTTGATCCGGATTCCGTGGTTTCGCATCCTACTTGATCCGAAATCTTGTGATTAGTGTTGGATCCGAATTGTGACTAGTTTTTAAAAAAAAAAAAAATCTATAGTGTATTTCATACACTTTCTGCTTGATTTTCTGAAAGATCTAGTTTCTAGCAATTTTCAAAATGTTTATCAAGATGAATTATATAGATAAGTTAAATGAGAGAAAATGGACTATTTCTGAAGCTAAAGATGAGATCAAGCGTCTTGAATGTTTATCCGATAAATACATGAGATATTTTTCTGAAGAAGAAAGAAAAAATATAAAGCTCAAGTCTAGAGAAAGTGATTAGTAAATGAGCATAATTGTAAATCTAGAGAGAGATTCTAGAGAGAGAATCTAGAGAGAGAAAGTGCTTAATTCCTATGTAATATCTAGATTCTTCAAGATCAATGGAAGATTTGATGATTACCTAATAGATCTGGTGTTTACAATTGCTTAATAATCACTCTAGATTCTGTGGTTTCTTTACTATATCTAACGGCGAGTAGACCGGATATTATGTTTGCAACATCTTTTTGTGCACGTTTTCAAGCTAACCCGAAGGAATCTCACCTTGTGGCTGTTAAGCGAATCCTTAGATATCTCAAAGGCACAAGAAATTTGGGCCTTTGGTATCCTAAGGACTCCGGGTTTGAACTAACAGCTTACACAGATGCAGATCATGCGGGTAATAGGATGGACAGGAAAAGCACATCCGGTGCTTGTCAGTTTTTGGGAGATAAACTTGTAAGCTGGTCCTCAAAGAAGCAAAATTGCGTGTCAACGTCTACGGCGGAAGCAGCATATGTGGCCGCCGCTAGCTGTTGCTCACAAGTAATTTGGATGAAGACACAACTTAAGGATTACGGATACATCATCAACAAAATCCCAATATACTGTGATTCCAAAAGCGCAATTGCAATAACTGAAAATCCTGTTTAGCATTCCAAAACGAAACACATCGATGTCAGGTACCATTTTATTAAAGACCATGTTGAGAAGGGAACTATAGAATCTTACCAAAAGATGCGATTCTTAATCTTACCAAAAGATTATCTGGTTTATCGGCTGACATTATGAAGGATCAGTTGATCAAATCTGATCTCCAAAAGAAATTTGATCTAATTTTTAAAGAGAAAAATGTTTTGATAAACAAAGTCAAAGAACTTGAAGACATCATTTTTAAATTTGATGTCTCAAAGCAGGCAAGTCGTGATACTATCTTTCAGACTCGATTTGTTGATTCAAATGATTCTGAATGCTCATTCAAAACTACTTCAAGTTCATGTTTTAAAAACATTCTTTCTAACCAATTTAATAGATCAACTGATTTCTCAAAAGATCAGATTCGTTCAACAAATCTCTTCTATAATCCTCTGTTTGATAAATCAGATAACAAACCAAATGTGCCCAAAGTTAATACTTCCAATTCTAAAGAAGTTCCAGTCTTCAAGAAGGGGAAGATGGAATGGAGAGTCAAAGGCACAACAATTCCAAAGAAAGATGTGCCAAAATCATCTACATCCACCTCAATTGCCAAGAAGAACAATGCGCCGAAAGGTAAATCTTTTGCTAAACCTAATCCTATTCATTCCGCAAATCATCTGATTAGGTTGGCACATAAGAAAATCTATATTGTTCTTACTGTGGATCAAATGATTTTGTGCATAAAGATTATACTTCTTATTGGTACGGTACTTATAGTATTCCGTCTAAGAAATCTACACCTAACACACTAGGACCCAAGTGCCATTGGGTACCAAAATCTTCTTAATCTGTTTTGCAGGTTCATCATGTGTTGTGCTGATTTGGAATTATATACCACACACATGACTGAAAACAGAAGAGAAGCGGTGATTTTTTTTAAGAGTACATGTGCCATTAAGGGGGAGCAAATAGATTTTGGCTTCTAAACATATCAGTTTAGGACCCGTACTTCAAAGTGTTTGACTTCTGATCATATCAGATCAGGACTCGTTCTTCAACAACTATGACTTCTGAATTTACTTCAGTCCTGGAAATTCAGAACTCGTTTTCATGATTAAGGATATTTTAATCCAAGTCTTGTTCTTTGTGCATATTTTGTACACATAAAGGTTTTTTGCACAAGTTAAGGGGGAGCTTAACTAATTTTAAATCATTATATCATGATTTGAGGGGGAGCTCAAATATTTCTAACTGTACGTATCTTCTGACCTTAATCTCATATTGTTTGAAAGAAGAGCAACTTTCAAGCATGAAAAACATTTTTTCCTTAAATGTTCAAACCACTTCTCTATTCTCAAACTGATTTTATGAATTTAGAAGTGTGATTTTAAATGTTTTTCTGGTATATCTCAGATTATTGTGACATCATTTCTGACCGTGTGTTTCCAAAGATTAATACTTGTGTATTATCTTTTCTATACTTTCAAGTATTCATACACACCGGTTCAGCTTCATATTGACTTTGTTATTACCATGTCTCAAAACGAAACAATTTTTCGATGGTAATACTCCCGTTTGTATTCCAATTTTTGTTGAGCATCATATATTTTTTCAGCGTATTACTTAAACATTTTATTCAAAGATTGTTTATATTTGTTGATATAAAAAAATTTCAATTCTTTGATACCCTATCCTTTTATGATCATCATTCTTATTTGATCTGATTGATACATTGTCAGATTCTCAAACAAGTCTTTCGAATTCATTTCATTCATTCAATATTCTTGTTTTGAGAATTCTTCATCGTAAAATGCTCAAATATTTCATGATATTATTTAGGAGCATACATTCTGATGACAATGTCATTCAAATGTTGAAGTTTATTTGTTCAAGCCAAACTGTTGAACAACACAAATCATTTTAGGACATTTTAATGGGATCAGTGTGAGATTATTAAACTTCTATGGATTCACGTTAACCAGTGTTTCCTACCCAAGAAGTTATCCTTGAGTGATTGAGGGGTGAGGGGTCTACATCAAAGAGTGGGGGAGATTACTCATCCGGTTGAGTATCTCATTGTGGTGAGGTAAAATGTAAATGAGAGTTTGGGTAGAAGTGAGCAGATTAAAAACAGAAAGAGGGTGTGAGAACAGAGTTAAAAGAATAAGAGAACTCTGCACCATCCATTTTCTGAGCCGGGAAGCCACATTACTGATTGGTTCACATTCTTTGGTGACCATCATTGAAACAGGCAGTCAGCCCATGCCAACTCTTGCATTTAACCCCACTAGCTACTCATTTCTTTCTTAACAAAGGAACGTTTCATTTTTCTTGGGGACACAGCATATAATCTATCTGATCTTCACTCGGAAGGTCTAGATATTGAAAAAGAAGGAAGTTTGCCCCACCTTCGCTCTTCATTCACGCACATTGAGTCCGGGGAAAATTGTTGCTGTCTCAACAGTTTACACAATTTGAGCCTATATTATTCAAGCATATGTTGCTTTATTCTTTCTACACAAGCACGTTCACACAAGGAATATGTTTTCTTGTCATAACGTTCATAGAGATTCCTTTATGGTTTTTCGATGATTGAATGGAAGCCCTGGGGGAGTGAACATCAAAAAGCTCCTTTATAAAGTACATCCGTTGTACTAAGTGGCTCCGTGCTACTTACAGGCATTTTAACAGATTCATCCGTTGTTTCAGGGTTACCACTCTCTATTTATCTGAATTTGAAAAGAGTCGGATAAATATCTTTTGGAATTGACGGTTTATCAGATCAGAAAGGAGGAGAATGTTTCTTGTGGTGAACAAAGTGCGTGCTGAAATTGATGAAGGTTTTGATGATCATGATGCTCACAATCATCAAAAAGGGGGAGAAATAGTGTACTGAAGAACAGGGTAAAAAAAACAATACCCTGAAGAAAAAGGAAGTTTTGTCAATGACAGATTAAGGGGGAGAAATGATATGATGAAGTCAAGAAGACATTCCGAGATGTTTCAAGAGAGTTCGTGGTTCGAAAGATAATTCAAGATCAAAGAAGATGAAGATACAAAGTTCAAGAAATCATTCAATGTTTGAGTTCAAAGCTTCAAAGTTCAAAGCTTCAAAGTTTTTCAAATCCTCAAAGTTCAAAGCTTCAAAGTTGTTAAAGCTTCAAAGATCAAATATGCAAAGATCTGAAATTCATGTTCAAGACTTGAAGACAATTTGTTGAAGATGTGAAGATAGACTTTTCAATGTGAAAGACGAAGACTTTTCATGTTTGACTGAAGACTGTTCAAAGTTGAATGTTTGAAGATTCTAAAGTGTTAGCTCCAATATTCTGAAAAATTAGAAGTATTGAAAAATGGCTAAGTACAGAAGAACTTCCACAGAAGCTCTGCTGAGTGCAACAGAAGCTCTGCCGGGCATCTCAGAAGAATCAAAGGAAGTTTAATCAAGAGTAAACAAAGACCGAAGAAACTACAGAAGGACGCTTTCAGAAGACCAAGACCGCAGAACCTCTGTTACCAATAACAGAGCCTCTGCTGACAACATCAAAAGACAAGGAACCCAGTGAAGACTACTCACAAAGGACTAAAGAAGGATCTACAGAAGAATTCTCACCAAGGAACCAACCACAGAACCTCTGTAACCCTTGACAGAGCCTCTGCGGTTCAGACTGAAGACTAGGAAGATATTTTTAATATCTTGCCACTGTTAAAGAAATATCTTGCTACTGTTCCTGACCTATTCATCAACTTGCATCGTAGCTTGCCATGTCCGACTTCAACACGTGTCAAACTCTGAGTGGACTCAATAGGGCTCAGTACAACATAGACGTCTGCGCCATTAAATGAAATACATCACATTTAACTGTTCATGCCATCCGTTCAATTGTTCATACCATCCGATCAACAAAAGCTTATGCTTTATGGTCCCCTTGTAGTAGTATAAAAGGAAGACTCATGTTGAGTTCTTCCTAATCGAAAAAATACACAAATGTTTTTACTAAAGCACACAAGAACACATAGCTTATGCACATCGAGAGTCATATCTGCTAAAAGCTTTGCATACTCAACTGTTCTTAAATCTATTCTTGCTTTATATATAAAACAACAGAAATCTTCAAGATATCATCTTTATACTGTTTCTTTATATTGTGTGTTCTAAATCTATCAAACATATCTGTTAGTTATTCAAATACGCTTCCGCATCAAACATAAACTCGAACTAATAGATCTGATAATCTTGTATAAGCAAAACGGGAACCAACAATTGGTATCAGAGCCGAGCTTGTTTTTTTTAATATCAAGTGATCCTCTTTTTTACAAGATTTGTGATAGAAATTGTCTATTTTTAACATGTTCTTCATTCCTTCAATCAGATTATGTTTTACTGCCATTTTCGATCTATTCGATCTGGTAACATCATAGAAACTGTTTCTTTCGTTAAAAACTTCATTTAAAATGTCTAGAATGAAATTTTGTGGTGATGCTGATTCAATTTTTTTATTCAAAACTCAGCACAAATTTTCGCAAAATAATTCCTTCTCTTGAAAAAGAACTAGATGAAAAGAACAAAAGCATTTTTATTATCTCTGATAAAATTGCTAAACTCGAAAATCTGTTAAAATCTTAAACTGTGAAAATCTTGAACTAAAAAGGAACTTATCTATGTCAGATGAAGAAAAGAAAAGACTTGAACCAAAATGTTTAAATTTATCTAAACTAATTTCCAATTTTGAAAAGATTGTGGCAAATGAAAGAGGAAATTATGAAGAGAAGAAAACTGTTCTTGAAACAAAGTCTATGGAGCTTACATGTAAAATCTCAGAATTGCAGAATATCCTTGAAAAAAAAAAGAAAAGAATCTGATTATGAAAGAAAAGAATCTGAACAGTTAAAGGTTCAAAGATTTCAAGATTTAAGTCAAAAAGATGACTTTGAAAAAGATAGAAGGATTTTTTAAACAGAAATATCCAAACTAACAAAAAGACTCTCTAATTTAACAACTGAAATCATGTTGGAGAAAAGATGCAAATCTAATCTCCAAAAGATGCTTGAGGAAAATTTAAGGAAAAAGAATATTTTTGCTAAACGGATCAAGAAATTTAATTTTAAAGGATCTTTTAAGCCAAATGTGTTTTCAAAACTTCAGACCTCAACATCGAAATTTTTGCATGATCATAGGTTGGACAAATTAGTTAATCAAACTTTTAAAAAGGTGAAAAGGTTTGGATAATGAAAGGCTCTATACCTGTTCAAAATTCTCAAAAAGACAAAAAGTCTTTCATTCCTGGTATGTATGACAAATGCATAAAGGCGTTTCATACAATAGGACCCATACGAATATGGGTACCCAAAACCTTTGTAAGTATAACATAGATACTGTATACTTTGTAAATATTTTTTTTATTATTGTTGTATGTAAATTCTTAAACCTTCAATAGTTCTTAAGATCATAGAACTTCTGTAAGGTCTGCTCAGAACCTCTGACGACCTCTACAGAACCTCTGATGATCTTGACCAATGTTTTGTGCACAATTTATCTTATTCTGAACCAAGCATAGGTCAAGGGGGAGCAGAAGAAGACACTTGATCTACAGAGGTTGTTAGATCAAGGGGGAGCGAAAAAGGAGACCTTGCTGAATCTACAGAGATTCATAAGTCAAGGGGGAGCTAAGAATGCGAAAGAAGAGATCACATTCGCCGATCAAAAAGAAAAATAGGTTGGTATCTCGCACTCACACAATGCTACAGAAGTCATAAGCCGCAGAGTTCTTTCAACCAAAGAACCTCTGTAGATCACTCAAATCATTCAAATGACTTCTGCTGCACAAAATCTTTGAGATTTACAATTTTCTAGGACACCAACTTTCAAATAGGTCCTAAATACATTGTTAGAACTTATCAAAAACTTGGATGATTAAAAATGTTTATAAATTTTTAGTTATTAGAAATTTCCTGTCACAGAGCCTCTGATGGCTCTGGCAGAGGTCCAAAAAACCTCTGTAGGATAATTTCTCTCTACTAAATATTTATTGATCCTCTCCGTGTTTTTCAAACGATTTTTTCATCAAAGATACAATATACAGAGATAAAAGTTTTCCAAAATCACAGAGCTTCTGTACCCACAGAGCCTCTGTAAAGATTTCCACTTGGGAATTTCTGTATCTGTAACGGTAACTTTTCTGTGGTGAAAATTTAAACCCATGCGCTTTTCATTTAATGTGGTCGCCCACGACGTCTCGTAGTCACTGACACTGATGACGTGTCTAGTTTTCATTGACGTACATATCACGTCGTCCTGGAAACTTGCATCACGCCGAATGAACTCGAGTGCGAACCTCAAATTTTATTAACTTTCTCACATTTTCACCGTTCCGAATTCTATCCGTTACCACAGTATAAAACCTAAGTTAAAAATCACTTTCAAAACTTTATTATTCTCTCATCTTCTCCGATGAACTTGCTTATTTCTTTCTGAAAACCTAGAACTTTCAAACCTACAAAAGGCTTCCAGTTCCAAAGCTACTCACGTTTCACCAACGAACTCTCCGCCACTCTCTCCAGTACATTCTGAGCACTCCCACAACTCACATACCGCCGCCGATGCCAACAGACATGACTCCGGCGACGAGGCATCCTTTGTACCCACTACCCACCTGCAACAATTTTTCTCAAATGACCATTTC
The DNA here is from genome assembly GCA_033807775.1 of Saussurea involucrata. Taxonomy (NCBI): domain Eukaryota; kingdom Viridiplantae; phylum Streptophyta; class Magnoliopsida; order Asterales; family Asteraceae; genus Saussurea; species Saussurea involucrata. The sequence goes on from CM066319.1 coordinate 116,924,984, forward strand.
GAGCAAACCCTTCCCATTAAATCAAACAATTGTTATCTTGTTCCTTCTCCTACGGCATTTGGCAAAGAACATGCCATCCTGCTAAACATCCTAGAGAACCACTTTCTTTACCCTCTTCTGAGCAAAACCGTTGAACAAATACCTGTACCTTACCTACATCAGTTTTGGCAATCTTGCCGTTATGACGCTGACACCGATTTGATCAGAGGCTACATTTCTAAACCTGACAAAAGTAAGAGCCTTGAACTGATGTTCAACCGCACCATGTTCTCATTAGAATTTGGGCTTCCAACAAGAGGACTCATGGGAATCAAAAAGTATGCCCCCCAACCAACAAATGAAGAACTTGTCGACTTTCTGCACATGTTAGGGTACAACCAACAGTTGAAAAAGAGGAACAATTTCCGCAGATCAAGACTACCCCCTCAGTGGAATACCTTATTCTCCATCCTAAATCGTTGCCTCACGGGCAAAATCGGGAGCATCGATCAAAGCTCACCTCAAATTCTCTCAATCATGTATGGTGTATACTATGATCTACCCCTAGATTATGCCACCATAATGATGCAAGAGATCATCAACACCATCGATCGCAAAATCGCCTCCCAGAAAGCCAAAATGCCTGACACAACTGGTTTCCCCCTCTGCAGTTCCAGCGAATCCTCAGTGTACTTTTCGAACCCCTACTCCTTATCCAAAAATGGCCAATGGACGGTCCCAAACCTAAGCAATTTCCTATGTCCAAGAACACCCCTATAGAACATGAGGACGGCTACCCGCACAGCAGGCCACTGTCAAAGGTAATGTTAGGTTATGCTAGTGATGAAGAACTAGTTAGTGAGTACATACGCATTTATAGAACTCCTGAACCCAGTTCTGTAACACCCCCGCGTATAGCAATGCCCATAGGAGTTAGTGTAATAGAGAGACTTACAGAGGAAGAATGGAAGATAAAGTTGGCTAAACACAAGGCCAACCAGAAGAACTTCAGATATATAAGGAAAGACCTATATCCTTCAAAAAGGAAGTCTTCTGAGGCATTTAAAGAGAAGAAGAAGAAAAAGGGAAAGAAATCCAAGACCCCTACAGAGGAACCACTTGCCTCTGCTTCTGCTATCCAACAACCCCCTGCAGAACCATCTTCTTCACCCTCTGCCCCTCCCTCTTCCAAAAGAAAAAGAAAGTCAAAATCTACAGAGGAGGGGGCACCAAAACCGAAGAAAAGGAAATCAAAGAAGAAGAAACCATCTTCTCCTCTGCAATCAATTACAGAGGGAATAAAAAAGGATCAAGTTCCACCTCTGTAAACCCCAATCTTCACAGAGGTTCTTGATTCACTTCTGCCAAGACAAGAGACTGCAGAAGAAGAGGTCCAAATAGGTAAATTTACAGAAAATAGGTTACAGGATAGGGTAGAAATGTCTGGAGGAAAAGAAAATGAAAAAGAAAAAGATGCCGAAGTTGCAGAAGGCACACATCCCTCACCCCCTCCCAGTGCAACCCACACATCTAATTCCGCAGGTCTAGCTGCAGAAGGAGTTATTGAAAAAGAGTCGAACAACTCGATTCCTACCCAAACCAAACAGTCAGAAGTCACTCTTTCGACTTCTGCGCCCACAGAAACAGGGGAATCCATTACTAGGGAGTCTACTCGAAGAGACTCACCTATAGTTCGTGATCCATCGCCTCAGATCACACTAGAAAACCCTACAGAGGAATTCGTTTCCTCTGCCACGCAAAATATAGGGCCAAAACTTCTTTCAGAGAGAAGTAGAGAGCACCAAGACGAAGAGACTCTAGACAAGTCTCCAAGTCAACAGAAGAATATTCTGATACCCACCTCTGGAGTGGATTTGGACACTGTTCTTCACAGAACTTCTGTAGAGACTGAAACTCATGTTTCTTCTCAAAGATCAGATGGAAATCCTTCCACCCACAACGTACAAACAAGGGTGAACGAAGGTGTCCCAGGAGCAGGGACTCACTCCGGAGAAGAAGTTGTTCCTCCAGAGGTTACCCAAGAGGAACATGTTACGAAGGATGAGTTCCAAGTCTTTGTAACCTCTGTAACTCAAACATTGAATAAGTTGCAAAGCTCATTCACAACGTTTACATATTCGACTTCAGGCGCGCTTACAGGATTAAATACCAAAGTGGATACCTTATCCACAGAGGTTAAAACAGCCCTTGCATAAATGAAGTCAACTACAGAAACTTCTGCTGCTGCTGCCATCGCCTCTGCCACTAACATTGCCAAAACTACCGCTGTAGAATTCGAGAAAAGTGCGACCAAAGCCTTCAAAACTTTGATCGCAATCTACCTTGAAACAATAAAGAAACATGCAGCAAGGCAAGCAGCTCAAGAAACCTGCAGAACAGAAGTTGCTGCTAAAAGAAGGCAGGATGATCCCGATGATGGAGCATCTGGTCATCCTGAGTGGGAGAGAACAAAGGAAACAACAGAGGCTACTGCTGCAAAAACTACAGAGAAAACTGCAGAACCTTCTACGACAGAAACCCAGAAGGGAAAACAACATAGGCAAAACACCTCTATCTCAGCAAGGGATGCACCAACCACAAAACCTAAGGTAATCACTCTTGCATCCTCTTCCTCAGAACAAACTTCACCCTCACCCAAAGAATCAACACCAACCTCACAACCAATCCCGCGCAAAATTAGAGTCAAATCCATAGCTCAAAAACCCCAAAGACCAAAACGCACTGCATAGTTCATTCTTCGCAGAATGGAATTTGTATATGCTTTTCAATCAGCAAAGCGTTTTGACATCCCACCTCCAAAACCCGAAAACTCTTCACAAACGAGAGTCCTCACAACCCGAAGTATCAAAACCTTCAGAGGCAACAACCAAAACATCAGAGCCTCCAACCCCAAAATCCACAGAACCTCCAACTGTCAAATCTACAAAGGTTTCACCCATACAAATCCAAAACCCAACCTCTGAAACCTCAAAACCAAAAGATAAAGGCAAGGGAATAATGACAGAAGAAGAGCCAAAGAAGAAGATGCCAGTTGCTACAGAGAAGTTGATGAAAGGTGCCATTAATGCCTTCATCACTCCTAAACCCGAAGAGGAAGACTGGGCATTCAACTTGAATCCTCTGTCAAAAAACCCAACCCTGGATCCCATAGCTAAGGTAACAGAAGGTAAAGTAGCAGACATCACTCGACAAATGGATGAGCTAAGGAGACCAATTCCAAGAACATCTCCAACTATTGAACAAATGAAAGAGCAAGTTTACAGTTATCTCTACAGACAGCACTTCCAGAGCGATCTGCCAGTTCATGTCCGAGATCAGAAGGTAAGAGAGGAATTCGATGCCATCTTCACCTCTACAAAGTCAAAACCGGTCAATCAAGTTTACTCCATTCACAAGATCAAGAAGGTAATCTATTGTAAATAATCTAAAATGAGAACCTATCCTCATAAAATGTATACAATCTGGAAAGTCAAAAGGTCTGACAGATCAGAGAATCAATTCTCTGATGCTGATAAACGAAACCTCAATCCATATGACTTACCTGACCTTCTGCAATGGACGAAAGACAACTTCAATGACGACTGCCACCAAAGGACTTATCGAGTTCTCAGAAAGGCGATGCGTGAAAAGCTCCTAATCTACAGCATGCTCGACTTTCAACTAGCCATCGATCTATGCATGACTACTCTAAGTATCAGACCACCAGAGGATTTCTGCCCACCCAATGCCATACCCAATTCTATCATCAAAACTCCAAGGTACGGGTTAGTATTCAAGAATCCTGCTGATCAACTTAAACTGTTTGTGACAATGGACTGTCAGAAGTACACAACCCATACTCTGAACATGTTCAGAAAAATACTAGAGGAGAACAAAGCAACAGAGCTTATGGACGAAGAATATGCTCTGATGATGATGAAAGAGATTGATGCTACACTAGGCTTAAGAAATCTCTGCCTCAAATTCTATGAAGAACTCAAGGAAGTAGGAAAAGACAACAGAAAGTTCGACGACTTCCCAAATGCAAAAATCTGAGTCTCTTCAAAGAACCTCTGTCAACGTTTATTTCTGTTCATTTAAATGTACTCAAATGTAAATGCCTCAGGCATAAATTCCAAATGAAAGAAATAATCTTCTGAGGTATTGTTTAACCTCTTTTTATTACTTAGGTTAAAATGCATAAATTCAACCTTTTATTTTTCAATACTTAGGGGGAGATTGTTAGCTCCAATATTCTGAAAAATTAGAAGTATTGAAAAATGGCTAAGTACAGAAGAACTTCCACAGAAGCTCTGCTGAGTGCAACAGAAGCTCTGTCGGGCATCTCAGAAGAATCAAATGAAGTTTAATCAAGAGTAATCTAAGACCGAAGAAACTACAGAAGGACGCTTTCAGAAGACCAAGACCGCAGAACCTCTGTTACCAATAACAGAGCCTCTACGGACAACATCAAAAGACACCAGTGAAGACTACTCACAAAGGACCAAAGAAGGATCTACAGAAGAATGCTCACCAAGGAACCAACCACATAACCTCTGTCACCCTTGACAGAGCCTCTGCGGTTCAGACTGAAGAATTGGAAGATATTTATAATATCTTTCCACTGTTAAAGAAATATCTTGCTATTGTTCCTGACCTGTTAATCAACTTGCATGGTAGCTTGCCCTGTCCAACTTCAACACGTGTCAAACTCTGAGTGGACTCAATAGGGCTCAGTACAACATAGACGTCTGCGCCATTAAATGAAATACAGCACATTCAACTATTCATTCCATCCGTTCAACTGTTCATACCATCCGATCAACAAAAGCTTATGCTTTATGGTCCCCTTGTAGTAGTATAAAAGGAAGACTCATGTTGAGTTCTTCCTGATCGAAAAAATACACAACTGTTTTTACTAAAGCACACAAGAACACATAGCTTATGCACATCGAGAGTCATATCTGCTAAAAGCTTTGCATACTCAACTATTCTTAAATCTATTCTTGCTTTATATATAAAACAACAGAAATCTTCAAGATATCATCTTTATACTATTTCTTTATATCAAGACTATATAAAGCTTGTGTTCTAAATAGCTTGTGTTCTAAATCAAGACTATTTCTTTATATCAAGACTATTTCTTTATATCAAGACTATATATAAGCTTTGCATACTCAACATAGCTTGTGTTCTAAATCTATCAAACATATATGTTCGTTCTTCAAATACGCTTCCGCATCAAACATAAACTCGAACTAATAGATCTGATAATCTTGTATAAGCAAAACGGGAACCAACATAAAGCCGTTTGAAGACTGTCAAAGCTTCAACGTTTAAAGCGGTCAGAGTTAAAGTTTTGAAGATCAATGGATGAAGACTGTTGTCATATTTTTTTAAATCTTGAATTCAAAGGGGGAGATTGTTAGAGCATTATTGTATTCAAGATTTACTGTAAAGTCAATGTACTGTAATAGTCTATACTGTATTGTAAATGCCTTTATACCTTGTATGTATGGGGTATAAATAGGCATGTCTAGTTCATTATCTAGTAACAATCAAGACCTTAGAGAAACCCTTTCATGCTTATGTCATTTTGTACTTTGAAGTTCAATACATGGATGACAACTTTGCTCTCTAGATTCCCTCTACATGATATTATGTTTGTTTGCTAGATCTGGGATTTCACACGAAAACTCCAACTTTTCGCAGCCTTTGTGTACGAAAACCTTTCCTTCCCTTCTTGCGAAATCCTGATGAATTTTGCGAAAACTATATGAACTTGCAAAAAGTTTCAGATCTTGCGAAAACTTAGCAAAGTTTCGAATTCAGACCATAACTTCTTCAATTCTTGATGATTTTTTGTTAACTCAAATCTTTCTGTTTGTGAAAGTAGTGAAAATAGTCTAAGTACAGAAGTAACCCACAGAGGCTCTGAAGAAGAACCCAAGAATACCGAAGGCAAGAATCAGCAAAAGTCTGCCCACAGAGGACCGAGCCACAGAACCTCTATCACCCTTGACAGAGCCTTTCCGGTTTATACTGAAGACTTAGAAGATTTAATAATATCTTTCTACTGTTCCAGGATCCGTTCATCCAGTTGCTTAAGGCATGCCCCGACAACAACAACACGTGTCAAACTCTGATAGGGCTCTGTCCAAGTTGGAACATGTGCATTAAATGCATGCAGTACCTTCTACTGTTCATACGATCCTGTCTACTGTAGCATAAGTCCTTATTGTCTAATGTATGTCCCCTTTGTAGTAGTATAAAAGGAAGACTCATGTTGAGTTCTTCCAAAAACAAGAATCAGATAATAAGAGCTACGCACAAACACACACACCAGCAGTTCTTTCTTGTTATGTTCTTGGTGTTCTTAATATAAATCAAATACAGTAATCTTGGAGATATTCATATGTTCTTACATACTGTTTATTTGATATTGTGTGTTCTTCTACCTTTACATTAACTTTCAGTTCTTAAATACGCTTCCGCACCATACAATCTGAACTAACTGAAAGTTAAGATCATTGTGAAGAAAACAGGAACCAACAATTGGTATCAGAGCAAACCTTGTTTTTTAATATCAAGGGATCCACTCTACATGATCTTTGGTAGAAACTTGGATTTTTAACCTATTCTTCATATTAATCAACAGTTTCTGTTTTTCTGCCATTTTTGATTCATTCGAACTTTGGTAAACTTATAGAATCTGTTATTCTGGTTAAAAACACCATTTTAGTGCCCAGCTTAACGCTTTTAAGCTTAAAAACTTCATACGAAGCATCCACTTCATACTCTGTAAAGCTTGTTGTTCATACCCTTTTCTGGATAATTTTATCACTTTTAAAATGACTAATACAAACAACTTCTTCTCTTCTGGTTCCTTAACCAAACCTCCCACTCTTCTTAGAGAGAAATACCCTCAATGGAAGATTCGAATGATTCACTTCTTTGAGGGTACTAACAAAGAATTGTTTATTATATCCGTAACCCTCCTTTCATTCCCATGATAACTGTACCTCATGTTCCTGGCACAGACGACACACCAGAAATCCCAGAACACACAAAACCAAAGACCCAAGATAAATGGTCTGATCCTGATTGGGCAAAATACGAAGTTGCTCATAAAACTAAGAGAATTCTGATTATGGCCATTCCAAATGACCTTTTCCAGTCCATGGATGCATGTGAATCTGCATATGATCTATGGAAAAAAAACTAGAAAAACAACTAGAAGGAGGAGCCAAAACCCAGAAAAACCGCAGAGCCCAATACATAAATGAGTACTATGCCTTTAAAGCTCTGTCAACAGAATCTCTGCAAACTACGTATGATAGGCTCAACTCTCTAATAAACAAGTGAAAGAAGTTCGGCATCCACAGAACTTCTGAAGAAAAGAACGTTATGTTCCTGAAGTCTCTGAATGAAGAATGGCTTCAGTTATCTATGTCTCTGCAGACAAATCAAGACTTAGATTCCTGGACCCTATCAGACATCTATGGAACATGGGCAGCACAAGAGCCTCAGGTAGCACAAGCAAAAGCCTAGATCATTGCACCTCTTGCATTGGTTGGTAAGACTACAAAGGCTAGAGAGAAACCAAAGAAAGAGAAAGCAGTAGAGGAAAGAAAGGAGAAGAACAAGAAAAACATGATGGTGGAAAGTGAAGAAGAAGAGGAAGTATCAGCAGAAGAAGAAACGACCCTGGCCTCGATAGCTAAATCATTAGCTCTCTTGACTAGGGAATTCAGCAGAGTATACCAGAAGAAATATGGTAATGAACGATATAAAAGAGATAATCGAGATATAGAAGGGTCAAACGAGAGAAACGACAGAAGTGGTGACCGACAGAGGTCAAGTGACAGAAATGACAGAGGAAATGACCGACAGAGGTCGGAAGACAAAGCTGGCAACACTCCACAGAACCAAGGATGCTACAACTGTGGAAAGCCAGGTCAATTTGCCAACGAATGCAGGAGCAAGTCAAATTGCCCTCAGAGGGATGCAACTTTCTACAAAAAGAAAGTTGAATACTATGCTCAGAAGTCACTAATAGTAAACAAAGTAATCTGGGAGTCAGACACATCCTCTGACGAAGGCGAAACAAAGAATGCTCTATTCTGTGGCATGGCAGAAGTCAGCTCCAACTCCGACAGTGAGGTATCCACTTCTACCTCTAACTCTAATACTGCAGAAGATGATTTGATTAAACTTAACATTGAATACACTGAAATGAAAAAGACATGTGAAAATATTCAGAAAAATCTCACCTTCTATGAGAGGTAAGCTAGACTTCTCACTCAAGAAAAAGCTAAAATCTTTAAAGAAAAAGAAGAAACTGAAATGGACTGGAACAAAAAGTTAAATCCTTTAAAAGAAAAGATTTCTGAACTTAATTCTTCTTTGAAAACAATGTCTAAAGAACTAATGGATGTTGAGTGCGATAGAATGAACATCCTAGCTCTTAAAAAATATTTTCAAAAGGAAAGAGAAGTCATATGTCAAGATTTACTCAGAAGAGATCTTCAAATTAAAAAATTTCAAGATGCTCAAAAGGTGTACGAAAAAATAAACACACAAATAGGGAGACGGGGAATTGGCTTCTGTGATATAGATCCTTATACCGGAACTGTTAGCTTCAATCTTCCTAATCATAGAAGTATTTAGAAGTAGTGAAAGATAGGCTAAGTGAAGAAAAGCCTCTTACAGAGGCTCTGCCGAACTTACCGAGAGATCAAGGTCAAGAAGCTACAGAAGCTAAAGAGGCGCCCTACAGAAGCTCTGTCATACGCGCAAAGAAGACCAAAGACTCGGAATCCGGTGAAGACTGCTCTTCTAAGGACCAAACCGCAGAACCTATGTGGCACTTCACAGAGCCTCTGCGGTCTTCAACAAAGACTTAAAAGATATTTATAATATCTTGCTATTGTTACAGGACCTGTTCATCAACTTGCATGGTAGCATGGCCTGTCCAACTGCAACGTGTCAAACTCTGGTTGGATTCAATAGGGCTTAGTACATAATAGACGTCTGCTGCATTAAATGCAATACAGCACGTCCAACTGTTCATGCCATCCGTCCAACTATTTATACCGTCCTTTGTGAATAGTAGCATATGCTTTATGGTCCCCTTAGAGTAGTATATAAGGAAGACTCATGTTGAGTTCTTCCTATCCATCGATCGATCAATCGAACAATCGAAACAAGAATTCAAGAGAGAAAAACATCACAAGAACACATAGCTTTAAACACTTTAAGAGTCATATCTGTTTTAAAAGCTTTGCTTACTCACTGTTCTTGAATCTGTTCTTAATATATATATTCAGTAAACTTTGAGATATTATTTCCTGTTCATTGTTTATTTATATTATGTTCTAAATCTATCAATCATACCTGTTAGTTATTCAAATACGCTTCCGCATCAAACATAAATTCAAACTAATAGATCTGACAATCTTGTATAAGCAAAACGGGAACCAACAATTGTTGGTCCCGAAAGGCCTATACAAGTTTGTAGAAGGGGGGGGGGGGGGGTTGAATACAAACACACTATTTTACTTTTCTAAATTGTTTATTGATAAATCATTAACAATTTACAGCTTGTTGCGGAAACAAGATTAAGGATAAACCTAAATCTAAACAAGTTGGAACACTAAGGTTTCTTGCACTAAGAAAGATATGGAGATTACTAATAAAAACCTATCTTGAGAGAGATTTGAACTTGTCCAGAGTTAGCAAGTTACTTCAAAAGAAGTGAGTTCATCTCTTTATATACTGCATGCATTTAATGCAATTCAGTATACACTTTACACGTGTCATCAGCGGATTGGTTGCATGTCATTGACCTTGGTTGACAACCTTAGTAGCCGTAAAGATGAACAGTGTAGTATCAGAGTGGTTGTACGATTTCAGATTTTCGGAGGTTCTTTTCTGACATTTCGTACGGCGGCGTGCAAGGGAGGTTAAGACAAAAGTACTTTGTACGGAGGACTTCATGATCAGCTTTCGTTGATTCAGCGATTACCATTTACTATTCAGTGAATGATAAAGTTCAGCGATAGCTGAAGTCTTGTACTTGATACTTCACGTTGAGTGGACAAATCTGAGTCTTCGCTGATCCGCATCAGTTCATTAGTAGCCTTGTCGCTGGTTCTTGAGCTTGATCTTCGACTTCAGCGTAGAACCTTTGTTGACGTGAAACTTGTCTTCAGGGATCATAAGTAAACAACTAACTTATCAGCGATCACCATAAGGACTGAACAGACTCAGAGCATTATGGTGAACAGTGTTCGCTGAATGTTTAATTTAAAGAGCGAGAGTTCCTATCAGCGGTACTGTAAGATCTTAGTACTTATCAGCGATAGTGAAACTCTGATACATATTGTTTACATACAATTTTCACTAAGTATTTAAGAGAGGGTCATTATCAAATCACTGAGGGTTTGGATCAACAATCTCCCCCTATTTGATTATGACATAGCAACAAAGAAAATTGCTATTAAATGAAAACATAAGGATAAAAAGAACTCATAAAATATTTGTCCCTTTTACTGTTTTCTGGGATCTTTTCAGTACTGATGGAGTAAAGTACATTCGCTGAAATCTTTCTTTAAATCTTTGAATCAGATTACAATTAAGAACAGAAAGATTACAAGTACAAGCGAAATAAATTACAAGTACAGAAGGATAACTGATACAATAGAGAAAAAGGAGATTATATCAGTTTTCAAAAGGTTCTTCCTTAATGAGAAGTTCATCAAGGGTCGTCTTTTCAGTGGGAATCATCCAGTCAGGAACCGTTATACCTCGTTTTCTTTTATTCAGCGCTTCTTGAAAAATCAAGGGTTTTTGGTGTCGTGCCTGAATGTCCTTTCTGAAGTCACACCAGTAGATAAGATCTCTGAGCTGTTCGATTGGAGTGATTGGAAGCTCAGCGATCCGTTGAAAGCATTTACGTCCGTCATAGTCAAGAAAGAATATTCCATAAGGATTACTGATGACTTTACCAGGGACGAAAAGTTCACATGGTGGCAAAGAGATGTCAAGGGCAGATAGATCAGGATCAGGACCAAGCACTTCAGCGCGAGAGAAACCAATTCCAGTTTCATTTCGTATGACAGGTCCTGAGTTTGAATCTTGACGTTTCTTCCTTGGAGAGCCCCTTTTTCTTTTTGGCTTTAGATCAGGAACAGGAGGAATATCCACACAAGAAGATATCAAGTCGATCTGTCTGTTTATCAGCTTTTCGAAATGATTCTTGTACTTAGATTGTGATAGTTGGATAGCTAACCTCATCTCCAGCCATTCAGAGAGACCATACCTTTTTACAGTGTCAGCGCGAAAGGTTTCAGATGTGCCATCTTCTCTGAACAGTTTGATGTCAACAATAGGTACTCCGATAGAGGTTCTTCCATAGATGAATACCTTGTTGATCTTCGCTGGACGATATCTGTGGTCTGAGAAACTTCAGTTTTCTTTTCCACGATCTTCTGGGCTTCTTCCCACAGCTTTCGTTGGATTTGAATGGGAACACGCTTCAGCTTGGGGTCTTTGACAGATTCTTGAGTGAGCTTGATGGCGTATTCTCTGTCTTTCTCTTCAGCTTCCTTCCTTTCAGCAATGAGGCGTTCAGCTCTAAGGTGGTCCTGGTATTCAGCTTTTGAAATTCTGAACTTGGGAGGAACTGAAGGTAGTTGATCAGGCCTTAGAATGATTCGCAAATCCTCGAATCGCTTTATTATTTCTTCTCTTCTCTTTTGTTCCTCTTCACTCAGCCTTTGAGGAACTGAGGAAGGTCTCTTATTGTGCGAGAGAGGTTGTTCTTCTGGTTCATCAGTCTCAGAGATCAAATCCAAGACTGGGATTATTTCATCAGCAGCAGCTGGCTTTATTTGTGAAGTCGCAACAGTAGAACCTTCAGCGACATCCTCAAACAGGGGAGAGGACTAGCTGAAACGCAGCGATCTTACAGATAAGAACTGGGTAGAAGAACTTGGGTAGAAAAGATAGAAAAAGAATGTGGATGTGGAGAGAGGTTGTTGAGTAGAGAACTTATTGAGTTGATGAGAAGTTCAGGGAAGGAAAAAGTAAAGTTTTAGTGTACCTGACAAACCGGCTTTTCAAATAGGATCGCTAGATTTTCATCTTCAGCGAGGCCTTTGTCTTTGCTTTTCTCAGCGCCAGAGGTTGAGGGCTTTGTCTTTGTCTTCTCCCCTGATGGTTCTTTTATCGAGATTCCTTTAAGAGCTTTGATCCTTGGGGCAGGTTTGACGATAAAGAAATCATCGTCATCTTCATCATCATCATTATCCTTTCTTGGAGAGAAGGATGGTTTGTCTTCAGGGATGTCGATGTCTTCATCTTCTTCTGCTTCGGATTCCTCAGCATCTTCTTCGAGTTGCTCCCCCTCAGATACAGAGGCGAGCTTCTCGGTTCCCTCAGGATTTTCATCTCCCTGAGGTCCAGTGGTCAGATCTTCATTCCTCTCTCCCCTGATAGATTCATCATGGGAAAGGTCTTCAGTGCTCTTGTTCAGATCTTCAGCGCTTTTCTCCCTGGAATGTTCAGCGCTCTTCTCCCCCTCTTTCTCATGATGACTGGGGGAGGAATGGGCAGACTCAGCATTGGTGTTATCTCTGTCTTCTGGGCTAGAGATTTTCACACAACCTTCAAGCTTTGCTATTCTGTCTTCTAGGCCAGAAATAGCAGGCGTGATTTTCCTCAGCTCTATGCGATCCTCCTCTGTGAAAGATTCCAAAATAGGGACAGGGGCAGGAGCAGGAGCTGGACTATTTGCCTTGTTTACCAGCGCCTCGATCATCGTCTTCATAGAACCAACGTCGGTCTTTACAGAGCCTAAGTCAGTCTTGACCTCTGACATATCACCCTCGAGTTTTGCAACCGATGTCTTCAGTGTTGTTACTTCGCTGGACATGGTCGAAACTGATGTTTTGAGGCTTGTGTAGTCAGTGTAGATGTCACAGAGCACCTTGGCAAAATCGCTGAGCGTCTTATCAAGACTCTTGATGTCTTCAGTGGAAGCTTTCTTCTCCACCACCGTTGTCAGCTTTGTCAAATTCTCTCCAGCGTTTGTTACAGCTGTTGAGTTGTTGGAGAGTGTGGTGGTGAGACTGGACAGCTTTGTTTCCACGGACTTCAGAGAGGCGTTGATGTCTCCCAAATTAGGACCTGTAACATATAAGTACTTGTGAACAAAGGAAAGCTCAGAAGTTTCGGGTTTAGTTACAGTGTTTAAGGTGGGATTTGTACCTGCAGGAGGATTGATGAACTCGTCAAAGTTGCAGGTTCCTGAATAGTGTTCCATATCCTCTTCGAAAGTACGGTGAGGTATGGTGATCTCTGCAGGTCCTTTCTTCATCATTTGTTGAGAAGCATCAACGGTGGCTTCTGGAATGATGGCATCTCCAGTGTTCGCTGGAGGAGTGTCCAAGTGAGTGGAGGGAGAAGCGAAGGTTAAGATTGGGGTTCGGGTTCTGAGTTCAGCGTTGGAATCGCTGACAACCACTTCATCAGTCTTTTGAGAGACTGAGGGAGGTTGGGTAGTTTCCAAGTTTCTAGTTTGGAGACGCTGAAGTCTGGATTGGAGGGATGGCTTGCACGGGTGTGGCAGAGCGTACCACGGAACTTTTCTTCAGCTCTTCAGAATGAGCTGAGGAGTCTTCAGCATGGAATCGCTGAGGTTGCTCCTTGGTTTTCTTGATCCTTTTGGAATCAAGTTGGGTGTGTGAGGGTTTCCTTTTCTTAGAAGGAGAGGATTTTGTGGCCGGGGTATCAGCGATTGGTATTGTCGCTGAAGGAGCCACAGAAAGCGGAGAATTTAGAAGAGTGAGAAGAGTAGAGAGACGTACCTCATTGGCGACAGGCTTGAAGTCGAGAACCTTAGGGCCAATCTGAGAAAGTTTCAGATCACCCTCTTCAGGATAGCTGTCCTTCAGGCCATATTGAAAGATGGCGCTGATGAATCGTGGGTAAGGAACCCATGCTGGTCTGTCAGCGACAGAATCGACACGTTGAATCAGGTCTTCATAAATAATGGAGGCCCAGTCAATATTTAGACCTTTCAGCAGTGCGTATCCCATGGACTGCTGAGGTTGGGCGGCTTGATCAGAAGATCCGGATTTTGCTGTCATGCAGCTGATCAGGTGAGCGTAGATGAAATTCATCTCGCTGGGCATCTTGGATTTCTTTATCAGCGTCAGTTTCTTCTCAGGCTTCTTGTCCCTTCCAATATCCCAGATATAACCCATTGCGTCAAGGAAAGCAATGATTGCTTCTCTGTCAGCATGCTTTTTATGGTCAGGGAATGGAATGAAGGGTTTTTCTTTGGTGGCATTTGGGAAGTTTAGGGCTTTGCGGATAATGGCGGGTGTAATCTTGATGGTGCCATACTCAGTATCGCTGAGTATGCAGTCTATGGTTTTGGATGGATCTTTGGCAGAGGGTAGCTCAGTGTGTCTGGCAGAGTACCAGAACTGGGATAAGAGCCGCTGACTGGCAGGAGGTGTTATGGTCAGGGATGTGTAGATGGGGCTGTTCTTCAGAAAACTTACAGCATCGTTCAGATGTGATACTTGCTTCCGAGGAGGAAACTCGAGAAGAGCTGAGAGGTTGTTGGCCTTAGTCCAATCGAGTTGATCCAGCTCGAACTTAACCTGGGGGGCTTTGAAGATGTCCATTTCCTCAGAGTCAGTGGAGATGGACTCAGCGGTAACATTCAGCTTTGAAGATGCCATATCACTGTTTTATCAATTCAACCAAAGATGTTAACAAATAAGAATTATCTTAATATGGAAAGAAATTTCCGTTAAGATTTTTCGAATTTTGTCCATTTCATTCAGACAAAAAATGTCTTAATGAAGATTAGGGTTTTTCTTGATTTTTAAAAGAAAAGTAAAACCCATAAAGTCTTGTATTCCAGTTTCTAAAAGAAAAATGGATACGAATGAAGAACAAGTTTAAGATTTAGATTTAAAACTTGAAGAACAACCATGAAATGGTTGTGTTCATAAAACCATGAAAGAAATGATTTTATTTTATAAAGTTCTTTTGTTTGATCTTGTTAAAACAAAGAGAAGATCGAAAACAAGTTATACGCATTTGATAAAAGATAAGAACATATTAACCTTGAAGTTTTGATGAAGAAGATGATGAACAGTTCTTGAGGTTTTTGAGAGCACAAATGCAACAGAGGATTCTTTTCTTGCGGAGAAAGATTGTTCGCGTAAAAGACAAATATAAACCAAGAGTTGTTTATATAGGGATTTTTAGAGAGAGAAAACCTTGAGCGGGAAAAGGTTTTCATCATGACACGGACACGTGTTTGCATTTGATTGGAAGTTTGAACAAAACGTGCAAACGTGTGTCAGAAAGAAATCGTGCCGAGTGTAATTTGTTGCAATGACGTCACAACTGTCCTTTCACATTCTTTTAGGATGTCTCTGAGGTTTTGAAAACTCAGGGACTCTTTTGAAAAACATGAAGCACTGAATAGAGAATGTCAGTGAAGATTTAAGGAAATTTTCAAAATATCGCTGTTAAGGAAGAGATATTCAGCGATGCAATTTATTTTGAAATCTTGCATTTTCATGCGATTGTCAGAGAGAGAAAACATACCTGGATATCAGTTTAACCAAGTTTATTCAGAGAGAAGATGATGAAATGGATTATATAAGTTGATTTTATCCCGAAGGCTATACACGGTTGTATAAACGTATCGCTGATTAAATGTGAACCGCTGAAGATTTTATCCTTCAAAGTTCAGCATTCCAAGCTCGCTGATGAGAAAGTTGAATCTTGTCTCATCAAGAGGTTTGGTAAACAAATCAGCTAACTGATAATCAGTTGGGATAAAATGAAGTTCTATATCACCATTCATCACATGATCTCTGATAAAATGATATCTGATTTCTATGTGTTTTGTCTTTGAGTGTAGCACTGGATTGTTTGCTATAGCGATGGCACTTGTGCTGTCGCAATAGATTGGAATTTTGGAGAGCTGAAGATCATAGTCTAGTAGCTGATTTCTCATCCACGAGACTTGAGAACAGCAGCTTCCAACGGCTACATACTCAGCTTCAGCTGTGGAAGTGGACACTGAGTTTTGCTTCTTACTTGTTCAACTTACCAGCTTTCCACCCAGGAGCTGACATCCTCCTGTGGTGCTTTTCCTATCCATTTTGCAACCTAAAATCACTGTCTGAATAGGCGGTTAGATCGAATCCTGAGTCATTGGGATACCAAAGACCTAGATTCGCTGTACCTTTGAGATATCGAAAGATTCACTTTACAGCTTTCATATGGGATATCTTAGGTTCAGCTTGATATTGTGCGCACAGACATGTTGCAAACATAATATCGGGTCGGCTAGCTGTGAGATACAATAGTGAGCCGATCATCCCACGGTACAGCGTGACATTGACAGGAACACCCTTTGTGTCCTTATCAAGTATCAGCGGTGGTGCCATAGGGGTTTTCATAGCTGAACTTTCAGTTAAGTCGAATTTCTTCAGCATATCTTTAACATACTTTCCCTGATTTATAAACGTTCCTTTTTCAGTTTGCTTAATCTGAAGACCAAGGAAATATGTTAGTTCACCCATCATGCTCATTTTATACTCATCTTTCATTCTATCAGCGAAACGAGTACAAAGCTCAGGGTTAGTAGAACCAAATATTATGTCATCAACATATATTTGAACTAAAATGATATGACCTTTCACTTTTCTAAAAAACAAAGTTTTGTCAATTTTACCTCGCTCAAATTTTTCAATATGGAGATAAGTAGAGAGAGTATCATACCATGCACGTGGAGCTTGCTTTAAGCCATAAAGTGCCTTGTCCAGTTTATAAACATAACCTGGACGTTTAGGATCTGAGAATCCTGGAGGTTGTTCCACATATACTTCTTCATTCAGCTTTCCATTTAGAAATGCTGACTTAACATCCATCTGATGTACAGTGAAGTTTTTGTGTACAGCATATGCTAAGAAAAGACGAATAGATTCAAGTCTTGCTACTGGAGCAAAAGTTTCGTCATAATCTATGCCTTCCTCTTGTCTGTATCCCTGAGCAACAAGACGAGCTTTGTTGCGAGTTACAGTACCATGTTCGTCCAACTTGTTTCGATAGACCCATTTAGTGCCTATCACCGTTTTGTCAGTTGGTCTACGAACAAGTTTCCAAACTTTGTTTCTTTCGAATTCAGTCAGCTCTTCTTGCATAGCGCTGACCCAGTTTGGATCTCTGAGGGCATCATCTATTTTCTTTGGTTCAGTTATAAAAATAAAGTTAACAAATAAACAAATATTACCTGCACTTCTACGGGTCTGAATACCAGCGTTGGGATCACCAAGAATTTGATCGATTGGGTGATTTACAGTCCATCGCTGAGCCGGAGCATACGTCGCTGACTCAGTCTGAACTGGAGAAACTGAAGATGAGGCTTCAGCTACTTCTGGATTATCAGCTAAGAGAGGAATGTTTGCATTTGCCACTTCATTTACTGATTGCTGAGAAATAGATGGAATTTCTGAGACATTTGGATCAACTGCAGGTATAGAGTTTATAGGAACAGTTGAGACCCAAGATGTTTCAGCTTCACTATTTTGCATATTTGGAATGATAGAAGGACCATCATTTTCTACGGTGTGAGCATGAGGAGTGGGAATATCTTCTGAATCACCAAGATGAGAAAACATCCATTGATTCAGTTCTTCTATATCAGCGTTCGGTTTAGAATTCGCTGAACGAGATTCGTCAAACGTGACGTGAATAGTTTCTTCTACAGTTTGTCTTCTTCGGTTGAAGACTCTGAAGGCTTTGGAAACTGAGGAGTATCGAAGAAAGATTCCATCATCAGCCTTAAGATCAAACTTTCCAAGGGCATCTCTGTTGTTCAGTATGAAACACTGACATCCAAAGATGTGAAGAAAGCTGATTGAAGGCTTTCTCCCATGAAAAAGTTCATAGGCTGTATTTTTGAATCTTTTAACTATCAGCGACCTGTTTTGCGTAAAACAAGCAGTGTTGACAGCTTCTGCCCAAAACTGAGTAGGCAAGTGAGAATCGTTGAGCATTGAACGTGCAGCTTCAATAATTGTTCTATTTCTTCTTTCAGCGACTCCATTTTGTTGTGGTGTTCTCACTGACGAAAAGTTGTGAGAAATACCCTTGCTCTCAAGGAAGGAATCAAGAGAACTGTTTTTGAATTCAGTTCCATGATCACTCCTTATTGAGCGAACAGTCATATTGTTCAGAGTTTCCATCTTCCAAACAAAGGTGAAGAGTTCTTCAGGGGTGTCACTCTTAGAACGGAGAAACATTACCCATGTGTAACGAGAGAATTCATCAACTATGACCAGCGTATATTTCTTTCCAGCGATGGATTGTTTGTTAACAGGGCCAAACAAATCCATATGGAGTAATTGTAGAGGAGATGACACTGAGGAAACTTGCTTTGACTTAAAGCTTGACTTGGTCTGCTTCCCTTTTCCACACGCTGAACATAAAGACTCTTTGGCGTATGAATGTTGAGGTAGACCAGTGACTAACTCTTTGGATGAAAGAGTATTCAGTGTCTTGAAGTTGAGATGAGAGAGCCTTTTGTGCCACAGCCAGTTAACATCAGAAGATGCTTTTGAGAAGAAACAGGAGTTCTCAGTGGTTGTTGAGTCCATGTTTATAACGTAAACATTTTCCAAACGATAACCGCTGAGAGCTATCTTCTCCTTTTTGTCAGAGACAAAGCAGGATTCCTTAGTGAAAATCACTTTGTTATCCATGTCGCAAAGCTGACTGATGCTTAGAAGATTATGCTTCAGCCCTTCAACATATGCGACTCTTCTGAAGGATGTTGTACCATTTGAAAGTACACCATACCCTCGGGTGTGTCCTTTTCCATTTCCACCGAAAGTCACAGAGGGACCCTTCTCTTCCTTGTATTCAGCGAGCAGGTTTTTCTTCCCAGTCATGTGTCTAGAGCATCCGCTATCGAGATACCAGATACCCTTCTTAACCTGCAATACAAAGGAAGATTAGTTTTGCTTGGGTACCCACTTCACCATGTATACGCGTTTGTCAGTGGAAGAAGTTGGAATGGGTTCAGCAGTCTTCGCAGCATTTGAAGATTCAGCTTTGTCTTTCTTCACTTTGGTCAATTTTTGACCTCAGCGGTAGGAGTCACCTTGACCTGAATTGCAACTGGTTTGGTCTTCTTGGGTGCTATCTTCACCTTAGCTATCTTATCAGCTTTGGTGGCTGTGGGACACTTACTTTCAATATGATCGGTAAGTCCACAGTGATAACATTTCCTATAACTAAAATTAGTTCTAGGACCACTTGAGTGCTGAGCATTTAATTTGGAATTAGAAGTACCAGCACCAAGTACACTATTGGTTTTTGAAATAGGACGAACATTCAGTTCTTCAGATTTCTTACCAAGGACATCTACTCTGAGTCTAGGAGTAGGTCGCTGAACTGATCCAGAGGTCTGATTTCTAGAACCAGATGAATGAATCACTAAGGCTTTGGAAGCATTCAGCTTAGGTACTAAGGTACCCTTCTGAGGATTTTGATAAATAACAATTCCTTTACCCTTGTCTTTAGAGACAGAGGTAGGTTTTGAATAAACCATTTTCTCCTTACCTTTTGAGGAGGTAGGAGTTTCCTCAGGGATTGGTGTAATCGACGAGGAGTACTGAGATGATGAAGTGTCAGCGACTGAGGATACGAACGTTCCAAATTTAAGCATTGAACGTTCAGTAGTTGGTTTTGGAGTATCATATTTATAACCCAGACCACGTTTATCACTCAGAGGAATCTGAGCCTTAATTATCTCAGTGATCTTTGTTGAAGAATTACACCATCCTTCAACAGTAGCTTGTTCGGCTTTTAATGCAGCGATAGCTTCTGCTCGTTCGATTTTGACTAGCTGATTTAAATAGACTTGATCTTTAAAATCATCTTCAATTTTAGAAAGCTTTTCTATTTGAAGGTGGCAGTTTTTAAGCTTTTCAGCGAGATCAAGATTTTGGTTTTCAACCACAGCTTTGCCGTTCATGGCTTCGTATAAACTTCTAGTCAGTAGATCGATTTTACGGAGACTATCAGCTTCATCAATATTTGCAATATTGGTAAAGAAGGAAGGTGATACCTGAATGGCAGATGTTGAAGTGGAGGGAATGTCTGAACTTTCTTCCTCTTCTTCAATCTTTGCCATGAGACATTGATTTGCTTCATCATCTTCAGAATCAGATGATGAGGCTTCTTCATCAGAAGCAGCCCAATCATAGTCAGCCATCAGGCCTTTTCCTTTCTTCTTAAAGCTTTTCAGCTTTGCATACTTCTCCTTCAGCTTTGAGTATTTGTCATCTTTATTCCTTGGAACAAAGGATTTCTTTGTAAAAGCTGAAGGTCTCATGATTTTCTTTGACCTGCACTCGTTAGCGAAATGACCTGTCTTTTCGCAGTTGAAACAAGTAGTAGTAGCCTTATCAACAAAAGCTGATGACTTAGGCTTGTCAGCTATGGAAAGAGTTTTGTTCTTTCTAAACATTTTCTTCTTGGCGAATCTCCTGAACTTTTTAGTTAGGAGAGCCAAGGATTCATCATCATCTGAAGAATCAGAATCTGATGACCTTTCAGAGTTACTTTCTAACTCAGTGATAGTGACTGAGGGTCGCTGAGTAGAAGGTTCCTCTGAGATTAAAGCAACAGGGGTGCTTTTGGAATCTTTTACAAGATTCTTCTTAAGATGGCTAGATTGCTCATGATTCAGCAATGTGCCATATAAGGTAGCAAGGGTCATTGATCTTAGATCTTTTGACAGCTTGAGACACATGGAATAATTGTCCCAACTTTCAGGTAAACATTCTAGAAACTTTGTCAGCACTTCAAAGTTAGAATATTCCTTACCAACCGTTTTTAGATCTATAATTAAGCAATTAAAACGTTGATGAACTTCAGAGAGAGTTTCATTCTTACCAGAAATGAAGCTTTCGTATTGTATTACCAGGTTAATCTTTCTTGAATCCTGGATTTCAGACGTTCCTTCATACTGAACACATATTGTGTCCCACATGGCTTTTGATGATTTCAGGTTCATGACGGAATGGTAGACTTCGTCAGGAAGGGCCATGGATAGTATGGATCTGGCTTTTGTATCTATAGCCACTTTCTTCTTATCTTCATCGGTCCACATGTGTATTTCCTTTGGAATCAGCTTTTCAGGAATAGCAGCTCTAGTTGCAGTGGCTGGAACTAAAGGATCAATAGTTACAGGGATGTGTGGGCCGTTTTCAAGATAGTAGGTCATAGTGGGGTCTACACCTTCTAAGAAGAGCATCATCCTATTTTTCCATAAGTTGAAGTTGTCTCTGGAAAATCTAGGGGGTTTTGCAAGAGAACCATTGTCTATATAATTTGTGTTTGTGTGGGAGGCCATTTTCAGATAATAGAAAGGAAGAGAAATATCTTAGATTAGATCTTGTTTATGAGATTAAACAAATCTGCTCTGATACCACTTGTTGGTCCCGAAAAGCCTATACAAGTCTGTAGAAGGGGGGGGGGGGGGTTGAATACAAACACACTATTTTACTTTTCTAAATTGTTTATTGATAAATCATTAACAATTTACAGCTTGTTGCGGAAACAAGATTAAGGATAAACCTAAATCTAAACAAGTTGGAACACTAAGGTTTCTTGCACTAAGAAAGATATGGAGATTACTAATAAAAACCTATCTTGAGAGAGATTTGAACTTGTCCAGAGTTAGCAAGTTACTTCAAAAGAAGTGAGTTCATCTCTTTATATACTGCATGCATTTAATGCAATTCAGTATACACTTTACACGTGTCATCAGCGGATTGGTTGCATGTCATTGACCTTGGTTGACAACCTTAGTAGCCGTAAAGATGAACAGTGTAGTATCAGAGTGGTTGTACGATTTCAGAATTTCGGAGGTTCTTTTCTGACATTTCGTACGGCGGCGTGCAAGGGAGGTTAAGACAAAAGTACTTTGTACGGAGGACTTCATGATCAGCTTTCGTTGATTCAGCGATTACCATTTACTATTCAGCGAATGATAAAGTTCAGCGATAGCTGAAGTCTTGTACTTGATACTTCACGTTGAGTGGACAAATCTGAGTCTTCGCTGATCCGCATCAGTTCATTAGTAGACTTGTCGCTGGTTCTTGAGCTTGATCTTCGACTTCAGCGTAGAACCTTTGTTGACGTGAAACTTGTCTTCAGGGATCATAAGTAAACAACTAACTTATCAGCGATCACCATAAGGACTAAACAGACTCAGAGCATTATGGTGAACAGTGTTCGCTGAATGTTTAATTTAAAGAGCGAGAGTTCCTATCAGCGGTACTGTAAGATCTTAGTACTTATCAGCGATAGTGAAACTCTGATACATATTGTTTACATACAATTTTCACTAAGTATTTAAAAGAGGGTCATTATCAAATCTCTGAGGGTTTGGATCAACAACAATTGGTATCAGAGCAAAACTTGATTATCAATATCAAGTGATCCTCGTTTTTACAAGATTAGTGATAGAAATCATTTTTTTCTTATTCCTCATCTCTAGGTTAAAACTTCATTAAAGTGTACTCTGGGAACTATTCAAACCCAGAAAACTTTCCAGATCATCAGACTCATACTCTTTAAATCATACTATCTTTTCAGAACCTGAAAAATGACAAATACAAATAACTTCTTTACTGCTGGTTCACTCACCAAGCCTCCTACTCTCCTACGAGATGAGTATCCTCAATGGAAGATAAGAATGGTTCATTTCTTTGAGGGTACTGAAAAAAATCTAGTACAATATCTTTACAACCTTCCTCCTGTTCCCATGATAGCAGTACCACGAGTACCAGCTACTGCTGAATCTCCAGAAATCCCTGAACATCAAAAACCAAAACCAAAAGAAGAATGGTCAAATGAAGATGAGGCAGAAGATGAAGTTGCACAGAAAACAAAAAGAATCCTGATAATGGCTATCCCCAACGAGCTTTTTCAATCCTTAGATGCATGCGAAACTGCGCACGATCTTTGGAAAGAATTAGAAAGACAGTTGGAAGGGGGTGCTAAAACACAGAAGAACCGAAGGGCACAGTACATAAATGAATATCATGCATTCAGAGCCTCTGCAACAGAATCTCTGCAAACAACGTACGATAGGTTCAACTCTCTCATAAACAAATGTAGAAAGTCTGGCATTCACAGAACCTCGGAAGAAAATAACGTCATGTTTCTAAAGAGTCTGAATGATGAGTGGCTTCAACTGTCTATGTCTTTACAAACAAACCAAGATCTAGACTCATGGACACTCTCTGATCTCTATGGAACACTAGATGCACAAGAGCCTCAAATAGCACAGGCTAAAACAATAGCCATTGCACCATACGCATTGATTAGTAAATCAACAGAGGCTACAGAGAGACCAAGAAATGAGAGAGCAACAGAGGAGAAGAAGAAGATAGTAATGGTTGGTAGCGAAGAAGACGAGCTGATGGAGGAAGAAATAACTCTTGTGTCATTAGCTAAATCATTGGCTCTATTGACAAGAGAGTTCAGAGGTAACCAAAGAAATTTTGGAAATGACAGATATAGCAGAGACAACCAGAGAGATAGAAGAGATGATGAAAGAAGAGAAGAATCAAGTGAATGACAGAGGTCAGACTACAGAAGTGACCGACAAAGGTCGAGCAACAGAAACTACAGAGGAAATGACCGACAGAGGTCAGATGACAAGATAGGCCACACACAAGAATGCTACAAATGTGGTAAGCCTGGTCATTATGCAAACGAATGCCGAACAGAGAAAGGTGGAGACCAACAGAAGTCCGACGATCGAACTGGAAACACCTCCCAAGGTTGCTTCAACTGCGGCAAGCCAGGCCATTTCGCAAAAGATTGCAGAAGTAGACAAAATCGCCCACAGAAGGACTCAGTTTTTTATAAAAAGAAGGCTGAATATTATGCACAAAAATCCCTAATGGCGAACAAAGGGCATTCTGAAGCAAATAAGGAGGACTTCGAGTCAGACTCTACCTCTGATGATGAATTCACCACCAATGCCCTGTTCTGTGGCATGGCAGAAGTCGACTCGGGCACTGACAATGAGGTATCCATTTCAAACTATACCTCTTGTATTAAATATGTAGAAAATGATTCAGTTAGACTTAACATTGAACTAATTGAACTCAAAGAGATAAATGAAAGTATTCAGAAAAGACTCACCTTTAATGAGAGAGAAGTAAGGCTTCTCACTCAAGAAAAAGCCAAAATTTTTGAAGAAAAGGAAAGAGTAGAAAAATATTGGAGCAAAAATGTAGATCCTTTAAAAAGGCAAATTTCTGAATTAACCTCTGCTTTAAAAGTCAAAACTAAAGAGGTTTCAGTTTCTAGGAGTGAAACAACTGACATAAGAGCTCTCAAAGAATACTTTCAAAAAGAGAGAGAGGTACTTTGGCAAGATCTACTCATAAGAGAGGTTTTACTTAAAAACTATAAAGATGCACAGAAGGTGTATGAGAAAGTAAACTCACAAATAGGAAGACGAGGTATAGGGTGCGATGATATTACTCTAGGTGTTGAAGGAAAAAGACTTAAACCTCTGTCTTCTCTGTTTGTGGTAGGAAAAACAAATAAACCAATTTTTCCAAACATACTCTCTGTAAGTAAAAGGGTTAAAATCTCTGAAGAACCTCACTTGAGGAAACATACGAAGATGATCAATGTGTGGTTTGAAAACACAGATTCATCATCTTCAACCTCTGTCAATAGAGGAATCAAACCAAAGAAATATCTGAAAACACAAGATCAGATTGGTATCTTTAAGTTTGGTAAACCAGAGACTCAAACACAGGTCGCTTTTGTCTGTATGATAGATGTCAAAAAGAAATTATCTGCAAAAGCTCCTGAGTTTAAACCCATCTTTTCAGAAGAAAATCTTAAAAGATCAATTGAAAAAGAAATTTTGGAAGTTTTGAAATCAAATGTTTTAGAAAATCTCTATACATCTTCTATAGATCAAATTCTCGCTAAAGAGATCTCATCTGAAACCTCTGCCATCTATGAAAGTCTTTCTACAGAGGAAGAAAACTCGTACGATACATGCTCAGAAAATCCAGCCTCTGTCGAAAGAAATGACTCAACCTATGTATATGAGGACGATTCATCCTCTGACGACTCAGAGACTGATTCTAAATCAGGGATAATTCACTGTGACACAGAGGATGTTAAATTCTCCTCTGAGGTTCTTAACAGAACAATTTCTCCAAAAGAGAAAATCACAGAGATACCTATCTGTCCAGATTTTCTAAAAATGTGTATACAAGTCAAAACCTCTACAGAGCTTGATAATTTGAAAAAGGCCTCTGAAAATCCTAAAAGCTCAAAATTTTCAAAACCTTTAAGGACTGAAGCTAACAAATATCTTTCCACTGTGACAGTGAAGACAGGCGTTCACCACAGAAGAGACTCACAGAACGCAGGACCTAAACAAGATTTTTGCAAAAAACATTCTAGTATTCATAGATCTTCTTGTAATAGGAAATCTAATGTTAAGAACGAATGTAATGCCTCTGTGACTCAGTTCAATTAATTCAATGAAAAGTTCAAACAAATCACGTCTCATATTAAATACTGTCATTGTTTTGATCTTATGTTCAGATTGAAAAATCACTTCTCAAGTCCAGATTGCTTACTCTCCACTAAAATTCAAACTCCAAAGTCAAAACCTAGAGAGATACAATCTGATCTTTCTACAAAAGATAAAATGTATTTCAAGAATGCTAAGGCAAACTTGAAAAATTATAACAATATTGGACCCATATGGATATGGGTACCTAAGTCTCTGTGATTGTCTTACAGAAGCAGTATGTGCCAATTTGGTATCTTGACTCCGGATGCTCAAGGCACATGACTGGCGACAGAAGTTTACTATCCACGTACAAAGAAACACACGATGGTGGATCTGTAACTTTTGGAGACAACAAGAAGGGACACATCAAAGGATATGGAGTCATACAGAAGGAAAACGTCTCTGTATACAAAGTTGCATATGTGAATGGCCTTAAACACAACCTACTCAGTGTAAGTCAACTCTGTGATACAGGATTTGATGTCTTGTTCAAAAGGACTTTCTGCTCTCTGCAAAGTGAAAACACAGGAATGGAACTTCTGCGAGCCAAAAGAAAAGGTGATATGTATCTAATGAACTTTTGTTCAACAACCAAGGACAAAGTTTGCCTTGTAGCTTGCGAAAGTAAAGAAGCCTGGTTATGGCATAACAGGTTCTGTCACTTGAACTTTCACACCTTGGATAAATTGGTCAAACTTGATCTAGTTAAAGGTTTGCCTAATGTTAAATTTAATAAGGATCACTTGTGTTCTGCCTGTGAGATGGGAAAACTCAGAAGAGCTTCCCACAGAGGCAAAACAGATGTGTCGTGCACTAGGCCTCTGTACATGCTTCATGTCGACCTCTGCGGTCCTATTGCCATACAGAGCCTAGGTGTCAAGAAATATATACTTGTCTTAATTGATGAGTATTCGCGCTTCACATGGGTTGAATTTATTTGAAAGAAATCGGATGTTCCAATCATCTTGATTAATCTAATGAAAAGAATCCAAGTTCTTTATGAATGCAGAATACAGAAGTTAAGAAGTGACAATGGCACAGAATTTAAAAACTCTGTCATTGAAGCCTATTTTTCTACAGAAGGAATATCACAGAACTTCTCTGCCGCACGCACTCCACAGCAGAATGGCGTAGTCGAAAGGAAGAATCGAACGCTCGTGGAGGCCGCAAGAACTATGCTATCAGCATACGGATTACCGATGAACTTTTGGGCAGAAGCAATTTCTACCGCTTGTTTCACACAGAATCGGTCAACCATTGTGAAAAGACACATCAAGACTCCTTACGAACTGATCAACAAAAGGCGGCCAAACATCAAGTTTTTCCATGTGTTTGGATGTAAATGCTTTGTTTTAAACGACAGAGATTCAAGAGGAAAGTTTGAAGTAAAAGCTGACGAAGGAAAATTCATTGGATACTCTGCCACATCCAAAGCCTACATAGTATACCTTACAAGATCTCGCAAAATCGTAGAAAGTATCAATGTTTCTTTTGATAATTCTTTCCAAATGACTTCTGAGCAAATCCGTTGAGAACTCGAACTTAAAAGAGAAACCTCTGGCATCTCGCAAACGAAAGAAGACTTAAATCTTCTATTTTTAGAGATGTTCCACGATGACATTGATCCTTCTGTTGGAACCATCATAGTTTCTGAAGAACCATCCTCTGTCGGACAACATCCTACAGGTATGACTCTAACTGGTCCAAATAATGCTTCATCTTCTTCTGTAAATACTACACATGCAAATGCCGAAGAAGAAAATGCAGAAGATAAAACATCAAGAAAAACGACCACAGAAGCTGCTGAAAAACTAACTCCACAATCCACAGAAGAACCAATTACAGAGGTAATTGAGGACCAAGACTATACGTCCTCAGAGGAACAAACTCCACCACCACTAATACCAATCATTCCACAAATGGTAGAATCTTCTACCAAGGTAAGAAGAAAGACAGAGGCTATACAAGAAGAAGATCCACAAGAAGCTTCTGAAGAAAGGTTCGATGACATTGATGACCATCTTCCTCGCACCACTCAGTGGACAAAAAGCCATCCTCCAAGCCAAATAATCGGAGAACCTTCTGACTCAGTAAAAACGTGGTCTGCCACTACTAATTTTTGTTTCTTTACAAATTTTATTAGTGTGATAGAACCAAAGAAGATATTTGAAGCACTAGATGACCCAAACTGGGTAGACGCCATGCAAGAAGAACTTCTGCAGTTTGAGCGTAACAGAGTATGGACTTTAGTACCTCTGCCACGAGGGAAACAGGCCATTGGGACTAAGTGGGTCTACAAAAATAAGAAGGATGAAGATGGAGTGGTCATCAGAAACAAAGCACGATTGGTAGCCAAGGGTTATAGACAAGAAGAAGGCATAGATTACGATGAGACTTTTGCCCCTGTCGCACGGCTCGAAGCAATAAGAATATTCTTAGCCTTCGCAGCCCACAGAGGTTTTAAAGTCTATCAGATGGACGTAAAATCAGCTTTTCTCAACGGTGAAATCAAAGAAGAGGTTTACGTAAATCAGCCACCAGGGTTTGAAAGCTCAAAATTCCCAAGGCATGTATACTACCTTGAAAAGGCTCTGTACGGACTGAAACAGGCTCCAAGAGCATGGTACGAACGACTTTCTACCCTTCTTCTAGTAAATGGCTACGACAGAGGTACAACAGATACTACCTTATTCTATAAACGTAAAAACAGTGAAATAATGCTTGTACAGTGGATGACATAATTTTTGGGTCTTCTAACACAGAAGAGTGCAAAAGTTTTGAAAAACTCATGCAGCGTGAGTTTGAAATGAGTATGATGGGAGAACTAACATTCTTCCTCGGACTCCAAGTCAAACAAACATCAGAGGGAATTTTTATAAATCAGGCCAAATATGTCTCTGACATTCTTTTCAAGTATAGCCTCTCTGATACCTCTGCAATGAAAACTCCAATGGCCACTGGAAATAAGTTATCCTTAGATCCAGATGGCATCTCTGTAGAATGCACTCTCTACAGAGGCATGATTGGATCTCTGTTATACTTAACTGCAAGCAGACCTGACATTATGCATGCCACATGTCTTTGTGCACGTTATCAAGCTAATCCAAAGAAATCACACTATGATGCTGTGAAAAGAATCTTTAGATATCTAAAGGGGACCAAAATCTCGGTCTCTGGTATCCACATAACTCTGGTTTTAGTCTTAAAGCTTATACAGATTCAGACTATGGAGGATGCATGCTCGACAGAAAGAGTACCTCTGGGAGTTTTCAATTCCTAGGTGGTAAACTAGTCAGTTGGACCTCCAAAAAGCAAAATTGTGTCTCAACATCCACTGCAAAAGCTGAATACGTTGCTGCTGCTAGCTGTTGTTCTCAGGTTCTATGGACGAAGACTCAGCTAAAAGACTACGGCCACATCCTATTCAAAATACCTATCTTCTGTGATTCCAAGAGTGCCATTGCTATCTCTTCCAATCCTGTGCAACACTCAAAAACCAAGCATATAGATATAAGGTACCATTTCTTGAAACATCATGTTGAATACGGTTAAATCGAAATGCATTTCGTGCCCACAGAATACCAACTCGCGGACTTATTCACCAAAGCTTTAGACGAGAAAAGATTCAATTTCTTGGTGGGTAAGTTAGGAATGATCAATATGACGTAAAAATCCTCTGTAAGTATAGCCTTATCTTCTGTAAATATGTATATATTTCTAATTATTTTTGCTTTAATTAATTTATTTCTGTATGTAAGTTCTCAATCTTAAATAGTTCTTAAAATCACAGAGCTTCTGTAAGTCTACTCAGAACCTCTGACAAACCCTACAGAACCTCTGGAAAATATGACCTATGTTCTATGCAAAACATATCATTCTTTGATCCAAGCATAGGTCAAGGGGGAGCAAAAGGAAAATTCCTGATATACAGAGGTGATTAGATCAAGGGGGAGCAAAAAGGGATCCTGAAATGATCTACAGAGGTAAAAATTTCAAGGGAAAGCCAAAGAAGAATGTCAATGAATCTATATCGACAGAAGTCAGGCATCACTGCCGAGAAAAGAAGAACCAAAAGGTATGTCTCTCGCACAAAAGGTTTTTGAAAACAGTTTTCTAAGACACAAATTGTCAAATATGTCCTAAATATACTGTGGATAACATTTCAAAAATCAAAAGATCAAAAAGTTTCATAAAATTTGAGTTATGAGAAATTTAAGGTCATAGAGCTTCTGCTGAGCTCAACAGAAGCTCTGCCAGAAATATGCTCTGAGATCGCAACTTTAACCTCTATCGACCTTTTGGAATGTTATCTTGGAAACCAAACAGACTCACCATGACCTTCTCGAACAAAACTTTTTCCATAACAATTTTTTCGGACACCAACTTTCAAATATGTCCGAAAAATATCTCTTAAAACAGATCAAAAATTGGATGATCAGAAAAGTTAATAGAATTTTCGTTATGAGATTTTTTCCCTCACAGAGCTTCTGTTGGCCCTCCCAGAGCTTCTGCAAGTTCCAACAGAGCCACAAAACCTCTGCAAGTAAAAACTCTTAACTAAAAATCCTATTTGATCCTCTCCAATGCCTTTACAAAACGTTTTGGTTAAAAAGGAACCCCACAGAAGTCATGATAACAATGAGATATATGAGAAAGGGATACACATCAAAGATTTTCAAAATCACAGAACTTCTATAAACTACAGAAGCTCTGTCAATCTGTTACTTGGGCATTTCTTTAGTAATAACGGTTACTTTTACTGAGAGTGAATTACATGTGGCTAAGAATAACCCCACGCGCCTAGCATTAATGGGCCGCGCACGACGTCCTGTCATCCTCTGACATGGCCTACGTGTCCCATTTTCATTGGGCGTACATGGAACGTTTTCTGTGGAATGTTGAACCCTCCGTTCTAACTTGAGTTCGGATTTCAAATTTTAATCGATTACCATATATTTTACTCTTTCGAATTCTACCGTTTTACCCTCCTATAAAAACCAAGCTTACCCTCTCATAAACTCTTTACAAACTCTCATTCTTCTCCGACGAAACCTGCAAATTTCTTATTCTCAGTACCAAATGGCTTCATCTTCTCAAGCTATCTCCCGTGCACACTCTCCGGCGACCTCACCAGAACATTCACCTGCTCATTCTGAACATTCAGAAAACCCCAACCCTGCCCAAAACATTGAACTAGAAGATTCCGGCGATTCAGCAGACTTTGCTCCAACCACACATCTTCAAAACTTCATAGCAAAGGATCATTTCGAAAAAGTACTACCAATCAAATCCAACAATTGCTATTTGGTCCCCTCACGCACTACTTTCGGCGAAGCCCATGCCATTCTTCTAAACATAATGGAAAATCATATCCTCTTCCCTTTACTCTCAAGAACCCCAAAGAAAATTCCAGTAAGATATCTAAACCAGTTTTGGCAAAGTTGCCGATTTGATAAAGATGATTCTCTTATCAAAGGATACATTTCAAGACCCGACAAATCTGAGCATCTAGAAATCAAGTTCAATAGAACAATGTTCTCACTTGAATTCAACCTACCAACAAGGGGTCTTCTTGGATTAAAGAAGTACGCAGAGCAACCAACAGAAGACGAGATCTGTCGTTTCCTAGAAATGCTTGGGTACAACACACCACTAAGGAAGAGAAATGACTTCCGCAGAGGCAGATTACCACCTCTGTGGAACACCTTGTTCTCAATTCTTAACAGATGCCTGACAGGGAAGATAAGCAGTATTGACCAGAGCTCACATCAGATATTAACCATCATGTATGTGGTTTACTATGATCTCCCACTGGATTATGCGACCATAATGATGCAAGAGATCATTAACACCGTCGACAGAAAGAACAACACAAGAAGGGTCAAAGAGAACGATCCTAAGTTTCTACCACCTCTGCAATTCCAAAGAATACTGGGAGTCTTGTTCGAACCTCTATTGCTAATACAGAAATGGCCAATGGAAGGGCCAATTCCCAAACAGTTCCCAATGAGCAAGAATATTCCCACTGATCATGTAGATGGCTACACACACTGCAGACCTTTGTCAAAGAAACTTCTGAGGTATGCCAAGAATAAAACCCTTAAGAAAGAGTACATACGCGATCACAGAACTCCAAAACCGAGTCCTATGACACCCCCGCGTTTAGGTTCCCCCCTAGGAACAATGATTGCAGAACCTCTTTCCACTCAAGAAGAAAAAGATAACAAATTAGCAAAACACATGTCTATTCAACTTAGCTTCATAGCCAAACGTGCAGAGCTCATGGGAAAGAAGTCCTCTTCAAAATCAAAAAGGAGGAAAACTGCAGAAGGCACCTCTACAAGCGCTGCAGAAGATCAACCTTCACCTCATCATGCCACATAAATTAGCTCCTCTGCTCCTCCCTCTTCTCCAAAACAGAAGAAGAAAAGAAAATCAAAAACCACAGAGGAAGGGGCACCAAAACCTAAGAGGAGGAAAACCAAAAAGAAGCATGGTAAACCACTTGAGAAATTGGTTACCATAGAAGAGGAAGCAATCGCAGAAGAAAGAACTGCAAAAGAAGAAGATGCAGAAGAAGAAATGACAGAAGAGGGATATCAATCGCCCCATCAATCCCCAGATCGATTTGCTCACCAAGGAAACATTAACGATTTCCTACAGAACCCCGACATTGCCAACACTTTAAATACAACAGGGTGGACGGCACAACCTCTCGACCACCATTCCCCAGAAGAACAATACTTCTCTATTTCCGGGATTGACACACATCTGCAAGAAGATGATCAAACACCCAGAGATCAATCAGCTGAGACACCTATTATTCTACAGAACCCCTTCATTCAGCAAGGATTGGACGTTCACAGAAGGAGTCCAAGCCCAGCTTCAGAAGAAATTGGACAAACAGAAGCTCATTGGAATAGAGATGAAGTAACAGAGACAAGAATGGAGGTCTCAGAGGTAGATTCAGACGAAGAAGAAGCTGTCTGGATACGAAAAGGTCTCTATCATCCACATGTCATGAATTATACGGCTCTCATCAAATGTATGACTTCTTAGGCACATAGCAAAGAACTTCAACAGAGGATAGGGTAGAAACATCTGGAGGAAAAGAAAATGTAAAAGAAAAAGATGCCGAAGATGAAGAAGGCACACATCCCTCACCCCCTCCCAGTGCAACCCACACATCTAACTCCGCAGGTCTATCTGCAGAAGGAGTTATTGAAATAGAGCAGCACAGCTCGATCCAAACCCAACCCATCCAGCCAGAAGTCACTCTTTCGACTTCTGCGCCCACAAAAACCGGGAAATCCATTCCTAGGGAGTCTCCTCAGAGAGACTCACCTATAGTTCATGATCAATCGCCCCAGATCACACTAGAACACCCCACAGAGGAATTCGTTTCCTCTGCCACGCACGAAATAGGGCCAACCCTTCTTTCAGAGAGAAGTAGTGAGCACAACGACGAAGAGACTCTAGACAAGTCTCCGAGTCAACAGAAGGATAATCTAGTACCCACCTCTGAAGTGGATCTAGACAATGTCGTTCACAGAACTTCTGTAGAGTCTGAAGCACTAGATGCTTCTGCTCGAATATCAGATGGAAATCCTTCCACCCCCAACGTACAAACAAGGGTGAATGAAGGTGTCCCAGGAGCAGGGACTCACTCTGGAGATGAATGTGTTCCTCCAGAGGTTACACCAGGGACACAGGTATCAAGGGATGAGTTCCAAACCCTTGTCACCTCTGTGAACCAAACCATGAAAGAGTTGCAAAGCTCTTTCACATCTTTTGCAGAGAAAACATCAACGGCCTTGCTGAATCTGAACACCAAAATGGACAATATGTCCACAGAGGTGAAAACAGCCATCACAGAGATGAAATCTTCTGCGCAAACAACTGCAACAACTACAGCCACTTCTGCTGCTAAAGATTTTGGAATTACATCAACTTCTGCATTCAAGGAATCAGTAAAACATTTCCTTGAACAAATGAACAAGCAATCCAACAAATCACAGAGCATCACACCCGCATATCTACAGAAGGCTCTGCAAAACGTTCAAGTAGAAGCAATGCGCAACACAATACTGATGCAGCCTAAAGACTACATGACCAGAGCACAACTAACAGAGCTCGGCCAAAATGTCATAAATCAGGTCACTGAAGTCATTATCTCCTTCACTACTGCAAATGCCAACTACATCAAAGAGTTCAGAAAAAGTGTCGGCAGAATGCGCTTCAACACAGAAGCAGAGCTTGCAACTCTTTTCGGCCTCTGTGATGATGTATGTGCGAAGTTGATGGCCGCAGGAGCAGAACTACCAAAGAAACCCAAAGCTTCCTGCAGAGCAGAGGGTACTTCTGATAAAAGTCAGGATGATTCTGATGATGACCATCCTGGTCCATCAGATAATCCTGAGGGGGAGAATATAAGGGAGAAAGCTATGACCGGAGGAATACAAGCTCCGCCAATCGCAGCAGAACCAATCAGTCAAGCCCCTCCAGAACAAACCCAAGATCAACAACAAAATCAACAGACCACAGAGACAACACCCATCTCTGTGGAATCAACTCCTGAGGAAACCAATATTCAAGAAGCTGATCAGCATACCACAGAGGCAACAACCACCCCTGTGGTAATCAACTTGGAAAAGAGTCCTTCAACAAAATCAACAGAAAAACCCCAAACCATACCAAGAAGAAAGTCGATTGCCACCAAACTAAAAAGAGCAACGACCTCTGCGACCTCTGCTTTTTCTATTCTGAGAAAGATGCACAATACAATGTCTGATCGAATGTCGCAGAGAGAAGAAGAAAGGCACAGGTTCACATTAGCTTTCAAAATGGCAAGAAGATTTGATGTCCAATCTTCACCAACAGAAATAGAGCTCACATAAGAAGTCACCAAAGAACCTCCAACAGAGGTTACAGAGCAACTCAAGCCAACAGAACCATCGCCACAAAAGTCCTCTAAAACACAAGTGTCAAAACCTACAGAGGCAACCATCAAGCCAACAGAAGCACCAACCTCCAAACCTACAGAAGAAACAGGTTCTGCACCTCCAAAAGCCAAAGACAAGGGCAAAGCAATACTGACAGAAGAGCCCAAGAAAAAGAAATAATTGCCCAAGCCTACAGAGAAATTGATGAAGAGCGCCTTTGATGCCTTCCAAACTCCAAAGCCTGAAGAAGTTGATTGGGCATATGGATTAAAGCCTCTGACAGACATTCCTCTAACTGGCAGAGCTGCATAAATTGTTCAAAAGATGGAGAGTCTCAGAAGACAAGTACCACAACCTGGTCTAACACATGAAGAGATGGAAGAAGTGGTATACAAATACCTCTATAAACAAACCTTTCAGACCAATCATCCAACAGATCATGTGACAGATTCAAGGATCAGAGAAGAATTTGAGAACATCTTCACAAGGACAAAGCCAAGAACCAAAGCAGATGTCTTCTCAATCCACAAGATCAAAAAGGTAATCTTCTGCAAGTTCTCCTTTACAAGAACCTATCCAAGGGTCAGGTACAATCTTTACAAAGTCAGAAGAGAAGACAATTCAGAAACCACCTTCGCTGATGCTGACCTAAGAAATATCAATCCTTATGATCTACCTGACCTTCTGCAATGGACAAAGGACAACTACAACACAGAGGCAAACACCAGAGCCTATCAAGTATTAAGAAAAGCAATGAGGGAAAAGCTTCTGATCTTCAGTATGATAGATTTTCAACTGGGAAAGGATCTTGGTCTCAAACATCTAAATTTACGACCACCAGAAGATCGCTGCCCACCCGACGCCGTGCCCAACTCTATCATTACAGAACCAAGATTCGGGTTAGTATTTCAAAACCCACAAGGCGAAATCAAACTATTTGTGTGCATGGATTGTCAGAAGTACGCAACTAGTACTCTGAACAAGTTCAGAGCAAGCCTTGTAAAATACAGAGGTACAGAGAAAATGGATAGAGATGCTGCAGATACTTTCATCAGAGAGATTGATGCCACAATCCGCCTAAGAGAACTCTGCATCAGTTTCTACAAAGAGATCAGAAGAATCGGAAGAGACAACAGAATCTATAACGATTTCAAAGATGCCAAAATCTAATTCTCAAACCTAAAATCTCTGCAAACCAAGTCAAAAGTTTATCTTTCATTGTACTCAAATGTAAAATGCCTCTGGCATATTTCTGAATGAAAGAACTTTCGAGGTATTGTTTAACCTCTGTCTTATCTAACTTAGCCTAACTAAACTCAAGTTAAATATTTTATTTTTCACTACTTAGGGGGAGATTGTTAGCTTCAATCTTCCTAATCATAGAAGTATTTAGAAGTAGTGAAAAATAGGCTAAGTGAAGAAAAGCCTCTTATAGAGGCTCTGCCGAACTTACCGAGAGATCAAGGTCAAGAAGCTACAGAAACTAAAGAGGCGCCCTACAGAAGCTCTGTCATACGCGCAAAGAAGACCAAAGACTCAGAATCCGGTGAAGACTGCTTTTCTAAGGACCAAACCGCAAAACCTCTGTGGCACTTCACAGAGCCTCTGCGGTCTTCAACAAAGACTTAAAAGATATTTATAATATCTTGCTACTATTACAGGACCTGTTCATCAACTTGCATGGTAGCATGGCCTGCCCAACTGCAACGTATCAAACTCTGGTCGGATTCAATAGGGCTTAGTACATAATAGACGTCTGCTGCATTAAATGCAATACATCACGTCCAACTGTTCATGCCATCCATCCAACTATTCATACTTTCCTTTGTGAATAGTAGCATATGCTTTATGGTCTCCTTAGTGTAGTATATAAGGAAGACTCATGTTGAGTTCTTCCTATCCATCGATCGATCAATCGAACAATCGAAACAAGAATTCAAGAGAGAAAAACATCACAAGAACACATAGCTTTAAACACTTTAAGAGTCATATCTGTTTTAAAAGTTTTGCTTACTCACTGTTCTTGAATCTGTTCTTAATATATATATTCAGTAAACTTTGAGATATTATTTCCTGTTCACTGTTTATTTATATTATGTTCTAAATCTATCAATCATATCTGTTAGTTATTCAAATACGCTTCCGCATCAAACATAAATTCGAACTAATAGATCTGACAATCTTGTATAAGCAAAACGGGAACCAACAGGAACTAAAAGAGACAAGTCTCTGTCCTCTCTATTTCACATTGGAGATACAAGAAAACATGGATTTCCAAATCTTCTCTCTGTAAGTAAAAGGCAAAAAGTCTCTGGGGAACCTCACAAGAGGAAACCTCTGAAGATGACAAATGTGTGGTTTGAAAACACAGATTTGTCACCTTCAATCTCTGTCAAAAGAGAATCCAAACCTAAGAGGTATCTGAAAACTCAAGATCAGATAGGAATCTTCAAGTTTGGTGATCCCGAGACTCAAACTCAAGTTGCATTTGTCTGCATGTTGAATTCTGAAAAGAAATTATCAGCTGAGGCACCTGAGTTCAAGCCAAGAATTACAGAAGAAAAACTTGATATCTCTGAAGAATACCTATGTACATCTTCCAGCGATCAAGTTCTCTCTGAAGAAAACTTAACAGATACTTCTGTTAACTTAGAAGATATTTCCTTAGAAAAGGAAGAAAGTGAGTATGGCACATGTTATGAAAGCCCAGCCTCTGTCGAAAGAGAACTAAGTGACTCAACCTCTGTATATGAGGACGATTCATCCTCTGACGAATCAGGGACTGACTCTAAGTCAAATATCGGACCTAGTGACACAGAGGATTTTAAACAAACCTCTGATGTTCTTAACAAAACTATTCCTCCCAAGGAGAAAATCACTGGAATTCCTATCTGTCCAGACTTTTTGGATATGTGCATACAAGCCAAAACCTCTCTTGAGCTTGAAAATTTCAAACAACAGAAGTTAATGTCCACTCAAATTCCAACGAGTTCAAAGATTTTAAAACCCTTAAAACCTGTTAAAGAAAAACTAACATTGCAACAGAAGGGTAAATGGACTAAAATTAACAAATCTTTTTCTTCTGTGACAGTGAAACCTACAGAAGTTCACCACAGAAGGGGAACACAGAAGGCCGCACTCAACAAAATATTTTGCAAACAACAATCTAGCCTACATAAACCTTCTTGTAATAGAAAGTCTAATGTTAGGATAAATTGTAATGCCTCTGTGCCCCCATTTAATGTCTTTAATGAAAAGTTCAAGCAAATCTCTTCGCACATTCAATACTGTCATTGCTTTGATCTTATGTTTAAATTAAACCAACACTTCAAAAGTCCACACTGTCATCTCTTTGTACCCAATATTTCTTCAAAAGAAGCTAAAACAAAGACCAAGAATGCTAAGGCAAACTTGAAGACCCCTAACAAAACTGGACCCATGTGGATATGGGTACCTAAAACTCTCTAATTGTCTTGAAGAAGCAATATGTGCCGATATGGTATCTAGACTCCGGATGCTCAAGGCACATGACTGGCGACGGATGTCTTCTATCCACATACAAAGAAAAGAACGATGGTTGATCTGTGACCTTTGGAGACAACAAAAAGGGGTACATTAAAGGCTACGGAGTCATACAGAAGGAGAAAATAACCGTATGCAAAGTTGCATATGTTGATGGCCTTAAACACAATCTTCCCAGTGTTAGTCAACTCTGCGATACGGGATTCAACGTAATGTTTAAAAGAACCTTCTGCACTCTACAGAGTGAAGATACAGGAATTGAACTTCTGCGAGCCGAAAGAAGAGGCGATATATATCTCATGAACTTCAATACCAAGAACAAAGACAAAATATGCCTCGTCGCTTGTAAAAGTGAGGAAGCATGGTTATGGCATAACAGGTTCTGCCACTTAAACTCTCATACTCTTGATAAACTTGTAAAACTTGATCTAGTCAAAGGTCTGCCAAACGTTAAATTTAATAAAGATCATTTATGCTATGCCTGTGAAATGGGAAAACTCAAAAAGGCTTCCCATAAAGGCAAAACTGATGTATCTTGCCCTAGGCCTCTATACATGCTTCATGTAGACCTCTGCGGTCCAATATCTACACAGAGCCTAGGTGGCAAGAAATATCTTCTTGTTTAGATCGATGAATTCTCAAGATTTACATGGGTTAAATTTGTCAGAAAGAAATCAGATGTTCCAAACATACTGATAAACTTAATGAAAAGAATCCAAGTGCTGTATGAGTGCAGGATTTAGAAACTGAGAAGCGACAATGGCACAGAATTCAAAAACGCTGTCATTGAAGCCTATCTTACAGAATAAGGAATTTCACAGAACTTCTCAGCTGCACGCACCCCACAACAGAATGGCGTGGTTGAATGAAAGAACTGCACGCTTGTGGAGGCCGCCAGAACTATGCTGACCGCATGTGGATTACCGATGACCTTTTGGGCAGAAGCAGTATCAACCGCTTGCTATACTCAAAATAGATCAACCATTGTAAAGAGGCACATCAAGACACCTTATCATTTGATCAACAAAAGACGGCCAAACATCAAATTCTTCCATGTATTTGGATGCAAGTGCTTCGTCTTAAATGATAGAGAAGCAAGAGGAAAGTTTAAAGTAAAAGCAGATGAAGGCAAGCTCATAGGATACTCTGCAACTTCCAAGGCCTACAGAGTTTATCTTCTATGATCTCGAACGATTGTAGAAAGCATAAACGTTTCTTTTGACGATACCTTCCAAATGACTTCTGAACAAATCAGTTCAAAACTCGGGCTAAAAAGGGAATCCTCTGGCATCTCAAATACAAGAGAAGAAGACTTAAATCTTCTATTTCAAGAGATGTTTCATGATGATATTGATCCCTCTGCTGGAGCCGACAGAGCCTCTGGAGGATCATCTTCTGTCAGCCAGATCGATAAAGGTATATCTCTAACTGGTCCCTTAAATACTTCATCTTCTTCTATAAATCATACAGATACAAATACCGAGGGGGAGCCAACAGAAGGTGATACAACAAAGGATACAACCACAGAAACTACTGAAATACCAACTTCAGCAACTACAGAGGTACCAATACCAGAGGAACACGACGACTCAGTCTCTACTTCCTCAGAGGAAAGAATACCAACCCTCATACCAATCATCCCTCAAGATGAAAAACCAAGCACAAATACAGAAACCCCATCTACAACAGAAGGTGCACCGGAACAACAGAGCACAACCTCTGAAGATCAACTTGATGACTTCGATGACCATCTCCCAAGAACAACTCAATGGACAAAAAGCCATCCTCCGAGCCTTATAATTAGCGATCCTTCTGAAAAGGTAAAAATAAGATCAGCCTCTGCTAACTTTTGTTTCTTTACAAATTTTATTAGTGTGATCGAGCCAAAAAAATTCTCTGAAGCCCTTGACGACCCAAACTGGGTAGATGCTATGCAAGAAGAGCTTCTACAGTTTGAACGAAACAAAGTTTGGACCCTAATTCCTCTGCCATGAGGAAAACAAGCTATAGGGACAAAGTGGGTCTTCAGAAACAAAAAGGATGAGGATGGGGTGGTTATCAGAAACAAAGCAAGATTGGTGGCCAAAGGATATCGCCAAGAAGAAGGCATAGATTACGATGAAACTTTTGCCCTGTCACACGGCTCGAGGCTATAAGAATACTTTTAGCCTTTGCAACCCACAGAGGTTTCAAAGTATTTCAAATGGATGTAAAATCGGCCTTTCTAAATGGCGAAATCCAAGAAGAAGTCTATTTCCAGCAGCCACTAGGGTTTGAAAGCTCCAAGTACCCAAAATACATGTATTACCTTGACAAAGCTCTGTATGGACTGAAACAGTCTCCAAGAGCATGGTACGAAAGACTCTCAACCTTTCTTCTCGATAACAACTACGACAGAGGTACGATCGATACAACCTTGTTTTATAAAAGGGAAGGAGATGAAATTATGCTTGTACAAATATATGTGGACGACATTATTTCTGGGTCTACAAATGCACAACAGTGCTAAAATTTCGAAATACTCATGTAGAGTGAGTTTGAAATGAGTATGATGGGAGAATTAACTTTCTTCCTCGGACTCCAAGTAAGACAATCATCAGAGGGAATTTTCATAAATCAAGCAAAATATGTCTCTGATATGCTTACAAAATTCAGTCTCTCTGACGCCTCTGTAATGAAGACCCCAGTGGCCACTGGAAATAAGTTATACTCAGATCCAAATGATAAATCTGTAGAGTGCAAGCTCTACAGAGGTATGATTGGATCTCTGTTATACTTAACAGCAAGTAGACCTGACATAATGCATGCCACGTGACTCTGTGCAAGATATCAAGCTCACCCGAAGGAATCCCATTATATTGCTGTAAAGAAGATCTTCAGATACCTCAAAGGGACCAAAAATCTTGGCCTCTGGTATCCGAAGAACTCTGGGTTTGGTCTTAAAGCTTATACAGATTTAGACTATGGAGGCTGCAAGCTCGACAGAAAGAGTACCTCTGGAAGTTGTCATTTCCTAGGTGGGAAATTTGTTAGCTGGACTTCTAAGAAACAGAACTGTGTATCGACATCCACGACAGAAGCTGAATACGCTGCTGCTGCTAGCTGTTGCTCCCAAGTTCTGTGGATGAAAACTCAGCTAAAAGATTATGGTCACAACATATATAAGATACCTATCTTCTATGACTCAAAGAGCGCCATAGCAATCTCTGCCAATCCAGTATATCACTAAAAAACAAAGCATATTGACATCTGTTACCACTTTCTGAAGCATCATGTTGAATATGGCACAATCGAAATGCATTTTGTGTCTACAGAATACCAGCTTGCGGACTTATTCACCAAGGCACTAGATGAGAAAATATTCCTTTTCTTGGTGGGTAACTTAGGAATGATAAACATGGTTTGAAACCTCTGTGAGTATAACTTAATCTTCTGTAAATATGTATATACTTTAGTCTGTTGTTTTATTTATTTTATTATATGTAAATTCTTGATCATTAAAAGTTCTTTAGATCACAGAGCTTCGGTGGGTCTGCTCAGAACCTCTAACGGCCTCCACAGAACCACTGATGAACTTGACCTATGTTCTATGCACAACTTAACTTATTTGATCCAAGCATAGGTCAAGGGGGAGCACTAGGAGACCTTGAAATGATCTATTGAGGTTGATCATTCAAGGGGGAGCCAAAGAAGAATTGTGATCAACCACAATCAACAGAGGTCAAGAATTTCGCCGAACAAAGGAAAGTCAAAAAGTGAGTATCTCGAACAAATCCTTCTTAAAAACAATTTTCTAGGACACAAATTTCCAAATATGTCCTAGAAACATTGCTTATGACATTTCAAAAAGAAAATAATCACAACGATTGATGAGTTTCCCTTTATGAGAAATTTAAGGTTCCAGAGCCTCTGCTGAGCTCAACAGAGCTTCTGTAAGTCAGATCCTCTATTACTACAAATTACATAAGAACTCGATCGATCATCTTGAATGTCGTACAG
Source organism: Saussurea involucrata (assembly GCA_033807775.1). NCBI lineage: Eukaryota > Viridiplantae > Streptophyta > Magnoliopsida > Asterales > Asteraceae > Saussurea > Saussurea involucrata. Next base: position 116,967,101 of record CM066319.1, read on the forward strand.
AATGTCTCAAGTCAAAAAGTTCCATACACCACAGAACTTGTGCTAACCAATCAAGATATTTGAAGTTTACTCGTACAAAATCATTTTCGAAAACAGTTTTCTAGGACACAAATTTCCAAATATGCCCTAGAAACACTGTTAAAGACATTCCAAACTTCAAATATTTAAAAAGATTAACGAGTTCTTCGTTATTAGAAATTTAAGGTCATAGAGCCTCTGCTGAGCTCAATAGAGGCTCTGCTAGGGAAATCCTCTATGATCATAAATTTAAAATAAAAACTCTATCAATCTATTTGAATGTCCTCCACAGAATTCTCTTGAACAATGGCACGCCTTAAAGACACAAAAAGGGGTTAGTCACAGAGCCCATTCCAACACAAGAACATCTGTTGATTAACCTAGGCATCTTATAAGAGTTACTCACACAAAACCTTATCCAAAACAGTTTTCTAGGACACCAACTTCCAAAAATGTCCTAAAAACAATTCTCAAAACAATTAAAAACTTGGATGATCAAAAAGTTTTATAAATTTTCAGTTGTGAAAAATTTCCACTCATAGAGCTTCAAATGGCTTTGACAAAGCTTCAAAACCTCTGTAAATGAAATTTCTGCACTAAAAATTTATCGATCCTCTCCAATGCTTTTCAAAAGATTTTGGTAAAGGTACAAGCAACAGAGGATATAAAAGGAATGTTTCAAAAACACAGAGCTCCTAACTCTACAGAGCTTCTGTAAAGTTTCTAAACTTAGGAAATTCTGTAACAGTAACGGTAAAATTCTGCGAGTAAGAATATTCTGCAAGTTGATAAGCCCACGCGCCTAGCATTAATGGGTCGCGCACGAAGTTCTATCATACTCTAACACTGCTGACATGTCTCATTTTCATTGGACGTACATGGCACACGTTTGTATAGGAAGTTGAACCAGCCGTTTACACTCAAGTGCGGACCCCAAATATTATACACTTCCATATATTGACCTCTTCAGATTCTACCGTTACCTCTCACTATAAAACCCAAGTTACCTCTCCTCATAAACTTTTATGAACTCACTTTCTTCTCCGACGAACCATTGCAAAAACCTGCAAAATTCTCATATTCATACAAGAAATGGCCTCCTCTTCTCAAGCTATCTCCCCTACACACTCACCGGCGAACTCCCCTGAACCCCCTGAACAACCTGAACACTCTGAACATTCAGAAAACCCTGAAATCGCCAGAAACCTGGAGCAAGATAACTCCGGAGATGAAGCAGACTTTGCTCCGACAACCCACCTCCAAAACTTCTTAGAACATGAACATTTTGCAAATGTTCTACCTTTAAAACCCAATAACCACTACCTTGTTCCATCCAAAACAGCTTTTGGAGAAGCACATACCATTCTTCTCCATATTTTGAAACATCACATACTCTACCCTCTCCTTACCAAAACCGTTGATAAAATCCCTGCCAGGTACATAAATCAATTCTCGCAAAGTTGCAGATTTGACCCAGAAGATAGACAGATCAAAGGCTACATCTCCAAACCCAATAAATCCGCTGAAAGTGCAGGATCTATTCTTACAATCAATATAGAAAGAAGTAATTGAGAAATTGTATGATCAAGCCCAATTGTATTCAATGATGCACAGAATTACAGATCTAAGAGAGAGATCACCTCAAAGATTACAAGGAAAGAATTCAAGTAATATGGAAAATCAATCAGTTAGCAACGTAGTGCTAACCACTCTATTTATACTGCAACAAACATCTTAAAGCTACAGTACAAATAAGAAAGACTAATAAGAACATAACACGTGTCCTAATTAGTTTACACATTACTAAATAACGAAACTCGTCATAAGTTCTGAACAGGTAGTTCAGAACTTCTGAACATTTTTCTGATCACGCTTCTCAGAACTTCTGACTTCTCTTTCTCAGATCTCTGACTCTTCTTCTCAGAACTTCTGACTCTTCTTCTCAGAACTTCTGAATCTTCTTATCAGATCTTCAACACTTGGTTTATTGACAAAACTTCAGATCTAACAATCTCCCCCTTTTTGTCAAATAAACTTAAACTTTGCATCATCTAATTCTTTCAGAGCAGGAACAATTTTCTGAAGTAGCACATTCCTCAGATTAAGCCTCTTATCAATCTTGTCAATAATTTCTTGAATAATCTCAACTTGCTGATTAATTACTTCTTGAATCATGTTTGCTTCCTTCACTTTCAGCATCTTTTTCTCCAAATTGTGCTTTATGATCCTTAAAGTTCCAGAACAATATTTTGCAGTTTCCTTTGCTCTGAAGAAGATCTTTCCACTTTTGTTCTTCAAAAATACTCCCAACTCTGGATATCTGTGAACACTTCCAGTCTTTAACACCTTTTTCTGCTCATGATCTGTATTGGGATTTGCCAGATAAACACATGACTTTTGCAAATACAGAGCTATTTGGAAATCTGTATAGCAATGCCACCTTAAGATATAGAACATGGCCTCAATCACCACACTTCTTGCCTTCCTTTCATTTCTATCTTTACTTGACTCATTAAAACATAGAAAGCTGTGTAATCTGTAGAAGTCAACCACTGACAGTTTCTCAAAATCTGCATCAGTGAAATAATAAACCTTGCCATCTTCTCTCAAAACTTCAAAGGATAAGTACTCCATCTTTCTGAATTTCTTAACCTTCAATTCTCTGATTCCAGTGATTAGAAAATCTGAGTAAACGGCTTGCTTTGTTTTGCCAAGACATCTTGATTTTTCAGCCAACCAGATCTGAGTCTCCTTAGACCTATCATAATACACATCCAAGAATTGTACCTCTTTTGGTTTGAAGAACTCAGGCAGATCAAATTCAAGAAAGTATCCATTCAGATCAATGAATATTTCATCTTCTTTGGGTTCAGACTGTTCAGCTTGATCAATATTAGTTATCTGCACATTCTGAGGTGTTGTGTCCTGAACTTCTTCAGCCTCATCTGACAAAATTTCATTCACTTCATACTCAGCTGGGAACACAAAATCATTATGTAGAATCTTTTTGGGATTCACCTCAGATAACAACCATTCACTACTGTTTCTGATTTTTCTTCTAAAATCCAACCTCCTCTTCACACAGTTTATGCATCTCTTCTTTAAACTCTCTTTTTCAGCATCCATACTTACTTCCATTCTAATCAACAGCCAATTCAGAGTTGCATCACTGTACTTCACCAACTCTTTTAATCTAAATAATTCAAGTCTTTCGTGAACCATATATGTGAACCCTTCTGCCTCCATTCCTTCATTCACAAAACCCTTCACATGCAGATCAACTTCTGTTTTCTTTGTGGGAGAACTCAGATTGCACTTTTCTTTTCTTTCTTCTATAGCCAACTGGAAGTCATACAAGTATGTATTTCTGACATAAATACCCAGAAGTCTTCTGCATTCAATTTCTATCAAGGCTTCTTCAGTGCTAGCAAAGAACTTGACTAGAAAGATCTGATCATCAAGAGTCAATCTGTGAAAATCAAATGTAGACATGGAAACCTTTGTATTTCTTTCTTTCAGTGTTTCCATTCTAACGAACATTAAACCATTGAATTCATCTTGTTGAAACATCAGAACTTTCTCGATTCTTTTCTGAATATGCAGTTTTGAGTCAGGAACTCTGAACATATTAGAAGCTTCTGAGTAGACCATCTGAGCTCTGTCATCCATAAAACCATCAATGTTACTTTCCAAAAGCTCATACTCTCCTTCTGTGTAGTAGAGATTATCATATATTTCCTCAGGAAAAATATCATCATGAAATTGTCTGGCTAAAGGTACATCACTTAACTCTAGAATGAAGTCACACAAAGGTTCTTCTAGTCTTTGCAATTTAATCTTTGGAATCTCGATTGGTTTTCTGAATACATATTCAGAAGGCATAAAGAAGTCTTTCACTTTCACATACTCTTCTTCTGTATTTAACTCATCACAAAAGTTAAACCTAAAATCATCTTTAAAATCCTGAGTGTAATCTACAGTTCTGTCTTCTTCTCCCATTAGATCAATGGGTCTTAACACTTTTATTCCTTTATGAATTTTCTGGACACTCAAAGCTCTAACTACCTCATTATGCATTCTTCTGATCAATTCTTCATTCAACCTCCTTTCTTCTGATTCAGACTCCATTGCCCTTTCACTGTTATAAACCACAATATCTGTACATCTGTTTTCCACTGTACTTTCCACTATTTCTTCCATTCTCAAATCAGATTCCTCAATAGCTACAGTTTCATCTGAGTTTCCTTCCATCTCAGTATCCAAGTTCAATTCCTCTGTTTTATCTGATTCATTACTATCAATACTTCCCAACTCCATTTCTTCTGTATCTGAACTGTCAAGCTGTACTATCTGAATCATCTCCTTTAAATTTTCCTGTGTCTGATCTTCTGTACTTTTTGTATTGGCTAAGTGCATGTCTGCTATCTCAAAATCTTCTATGCCAATATCATCATCAGAACTTAACCTTTGTCTTTTCTCCCCCTTTTGATGATTATGAGGATCATTATCATCAAACTTCCTTTTCAAGTTCTGATTAAAAGCAACTTCAGGTTCAGCTTCTGCAATAGGAACAGGATCAAGAGGCTTTGAAGTAGAAGCCAAAGATACACTCAGTGCTTTCAATATAGATTCCTGCATACCCTGCATCTGTTTTAACATATCTTTTTGAAAACCAGACATTATATCCATGATCTCCTTTTTGTGAGAATCCAAGGATTTCTTTACATCATCTACCTTGGTTTCAACAGAAATTAACTTTTTCTCTAACACAACTTTCAAATCTGATACCTCATCATTCAGATCCTCCATCCTCTTCTCCAAATTTTCTACTTTTTCCCCCATCTCCTTGTTTTGTTTCTGAATCTTTTCAAATTCAGAAGTTTCTAACAGTGAACCTGAACCAACAGATGGTCCAGTTTTCATGTGCCCAGAAAGCTCATGGCCTGTAGATAACACACAGTCATCTTGTACAACAGATGCACGTTTGAATGAGGCTTTTGTAATGTTCACCTCACCAGGACTTCCATCCAATCCTTGACACCCAACATTAGGCATGTCTATGAATGTTGTTTCAGTAGTACGAAATTCCTGATCTGTGCAAGTGTCAAAAGGAATTTCAGGCTCAATATGAATAGGACTGTGATATTCAGACTCAATGTGTTGAAAAATAAGTTGGGATTTATCACCTCCCTCCAAATGAGTTTGGGATGGTTCCCCGGATTTGTGTGAAACAGTAGCATGTTGAAATGCTTCTGAGTGGGTATGGATGGGTTGTTCAAGATCCACCACTAGGTCCATGGTGTTTGTTTCAATATTGGACACCAAGAGATGTGAACCAATAGCATGTGTGGTTACCTGGTCAAGATTAGCTGGTTCAGAGGCATCTCTTTCTGTTTGAACCTCTGTTAACAATCTCTCATCCTCACCACTCTCATTCTGTTTTTCCTCACTGAGTCTAACCAAGCTCTCAGAATTTTCCCCCTCAAGTCTCTCAGAATGTTCACCCATCTGAACATCCTCCCCCTCTCTAATTCGACTAGACCCCTCACCTCTCTTCTCAGGTTGGTCCTCTTGGGTAGGGATTTGAGGTAATTCAATTCCCATAGAGGTGCAATAAGCTTTTAAAATCTCACTCTCCCTTGGAATATAGTTCCTAAGTGATTTTGGCAACAGTTTATGATTGGGATAATTTTCAAGTCTTGTTACTGAGGTCATCTTACCCAAATAAAATGTAGGACCATGCTCTTCATTTGTTCTTCTTGAGATTGTTCTGTTTTCCTGCATGGCATACCAAATAACAATTTGCCAGTACCTTATGTAGGGAATGTATGTCAGTGGAGCATCCTTTGTCTTCTTCTGAATTGCTTTCTGATTCTTCTCAAATGTATTCTTCATATCTTCCCAAAGTATTAAAGTATAGTCATAATGCCTATTCTTCACTAAACCTTGAAATATCTGAAGAATTTGTTTAGAACCTTGATCAGCAGAACTATTTTTCCCTGACAAACATTTATTTACCACATGAAAGAAGCAAGCCCAAATAGGTGGTAATTTGTTTCTTCTGAACAAACTGAGAGTCCTCAATCCTTCATTGTATCCCAACTTCATAAACTCTGCTATTAATTCCTCTGTTAGGGGTAAATCCTCAAAATCTGTTCTTCTTTGTACATCATCTTTCTCTGGTAGATTCAGCATCTCTCTTAGTGCAGAGATAGATAAGACAAATGTCACTCCTCCAATTTCAGACACAAACTTATTATCTTCTAACCTAAGATATTTCTACCATTGTTGTATGTACTGAACAGGCACATTTTTACTTCTTGTAAACCATTTTCTGTACGGATGATGTTTGAATAACTCCATGATAATTCTGTGTTCAGGCTTAAAACGACTTTCCTCAAACAATATAACACAGTTATTTTCAGATAATTTCAACCATTCACTCTCAGGAACAACTCTTTCCACTAGAATAGATCTATCTGACATAATAGAACCTGCAGCACTCTGATCATGTTCAATATTAACATTTACCTCATCCGCATTTCCTTCAGATTCATCCATTTGTTCATCTTCTTCATCATTTCTTATTGCCCCTTCCTCTGCAACTCTATTTTGTACTTCATCACTTTCCGAATCAGATGAATCCATTATCGATTTTGTAGAATGTAGAGAAATTGGACCACTTCTTCGTATTTCAGACATGATTTAAGAAGAAAACAGATTCAAAGAACTCTGGATTTGATTCGTATCTCACGTTTCGCTCTGGAATTTGAAAGAACTTTGAAATAGGGATTTTAAGACCTATTTAAAATCCGCGAAGTTGAAAGGTTTAACGGAAAAGCGAAATCAATGTTATAACGGAGTCAACACACGTGAAATACCACAAAGGATTTAAATGAAATACGTGGCATTGTCAAACAAATATGAAGCTGACACGTGTTAGTGGATAGAATTTTGACTCAAGTCAAAGATCTGAATAACACGCGCAGATGTTCTGATTCCATGACTCAGAAGAATTTTGCCTTGTAACCAAAATGTCTTTTAAAATCAACTTCTGACCAATATAAAACATTTTGATTATTCAGAAGAGGTTTGAACAGATAAGAAATGAAAACAAATCTTTTAAGCATCACAAAATGATTTTCAAAAGAATTTTGATGCTCCCCCTTGACTTGAGCATGCATTTGAGTATTAATGATACATAAAGATGAGATAACAAGATAATCGAAGAAGCATAATCCATACAGTTGAAGTTATTTGTATTTCTCAAAAATAAATTTTTGAAAGTTAGATTGCTGAAGTATTGACTCAGAATTTCTGACCTCAAGATTTAGAGGTTCTGATCTCAAGACTCAGAAGTTCTGAACTCAAGACTCAGAAGTTCTGAACTCAAGACTCAGAAGTTCTGAACTCAAGACTCAGAAGTTCTGAACTCAAGACTCAGAAGTTCTGAACTCAAGACTCAGAAGTTCTGAGTACACTACTCAGACAACTTCACTTAGAAAAATTTAGCATTTTTAAGAAAGAAAAAAAATATTTTCAACTAGGCAGATTAAGCATTCCTATTTTACATATGAGAAAAGAAAACCTTTTGTGATCAAGAGGCTTTGTGAACAAGTCAGCCAATTGATACTTTGTATGCACAAAGTGCATCTCTATAGTTCCTTTTTCCACATAGTCCTTTATAAAATGATACCTCACGTCTATATGCTTAGTCTTCGAATGTTGAACAGGGTTCTGAGTAATAGCAATTGCACTTTCTGAGTCACAATAGATGGGAATCTTATTAAGCTGATATCCATAGTCCATGAGTTGTGTTCTCATCCACAATGTTTGAGAGCATGAAGCAGCAGCAGCAACATACTCTGCTTCAGCAGTTGAAGTGGATACACAATTCTGTTTCTTTGATGCCCAACTCACTATTTTATCTCCCAAAAAGTGACAAGCACCAGATGTACTCTTTCTGTCCAACCTACTTCCTTCAGGTTGATGGACATACACCTCTTCATTAAGTTTGCCATTTAGAAAGGCTGATTTGACATCCATTTGATACACCTTGAAGTTTTTATGTGCAGCATAGGCTAAAAATATTCTGATTGCCTCTATCCTTGCCACTGGTGCAAATGTCTCATCATAATCAATTCCCTCTTGTTGACAGTATCCCTTAGCAACCAATCTTGCCTTGTTTCTGATGACAACACCTGATTCATCCTTTTTGTTTCTGAACACCCATTTAGTTCCAATTATAGATTTACCTTCAGGCTTTGGAATGAGTCTCCAAACTTTATTTCTTTCAAATTGAAGCAATTCCTCTTGCATTGCTGAAATCCAGTCTGGATCCTCTAGGGCTTCATTAGCTTTCTTTGGTTCAATTACACTTAAGAAACCAGCAAACATTACTTCATTTGCTGTAGCTGATCTTGTCTTTACTCCTGCTGATGGATCACCTATTACTTGATGAATAGGGTGATTTTTAGTCCATTTGTTAGCACTAGGGAGTACATCAATCTCTGAATAATTGTTGTTTGCATCATTCTCATCAATGATTGCTTGTAATTCTGAACTGTCACCTTGTTCTGACGTATGATTAGGAGTTGCATCCAAGTTTGAGTTCTGATTAATGAAGTCAGAGTTCTGATTGACTTGTTCAGAGTTCTGAGTACAAGAATCAGAATTCTGATTACAAGGTTCAGAGTTTTCACCACTTGTATTTATTAGATTTGGGCACTCCTCTGATGGACCTTTGTCAGAAATTACAGTTGATTGAACTATTTCTGGAGTCTTATTTTTCATCTCTTTGACCATCTTTGGGTTTTCATATTCTGCATAAGAATCAGAAATTAGTTCACTAAAAGCATCCTTAAACAGTAATGATTTGGCTCTGATACCAATTGAAAGTGCAGGATCTATTCTTACAATCAATATAGAAAGAAGTAATTGAGAAATTGTATGATCAAGCCCAATTGTATTCAATGATGCACAGAATTACAGATCTAAGAGAGAGATCACCTCAAAGATTACAAGGAAAGAATTCAAGTAATATGGAAAATCAATCAGTTAGCAACGTAGTGCTAACCACTCTATTTATACTGCAACAAACATCTTAAAGCTACAGTACAAATAAGAAAGACTAATAAGAACATAACACGTGTCCTAATTAGTTTACACATTACTAAATAACGAAACTCGTCATAAGTTCTGAACAGGTAGTTCAGAACTTCTGAACATTTTTCTGATCACGCTTCTCAGAACTTCTGACTTCTCTTTCTCAGATCTCTGACTCTTCTTCTCAGAACTTCTGACTCTTCTTCTCAGAACTTCTGAATCTTCTTATCAGATCTTCAACACTTGGTTTATTGACAAAACTTCAGATCTAACATCCGCACATCTTGAACTCAAGTTCAACAGAACTATGTTCTCTCTTGAGTTCAGTCTACCCACAAGAGGTCTTCTAGGGTTAAAGACCTTTGCACAGGAACCTACAGATGAAGAGCTCTGCAGGTTTGTCGAAATGTTGGGGTACAACGTACCACTCCGAAAGAGAAATGACTTCCACAGAGGCAGATTACCACCTCTGTGGAATACACTCTTTTCAATACTCAACAGATGCTTAACCGGGAAAGTGGAGAGTCCAGATCAATCCTCACACCAAATACTAGCCATCATGTACGAAGTCTACTACGACATACCTCTAGACTTCGCCACTCTCATGATGCAAGAAATGGTTAACACTATCGACAGAAAGATCACCTTCCAGCAGAAAAGGTCACAAACAACAGGAGCTCTACCTCCTCTGCAGTTTCAAAGAATTCTAGGTGTTCTGCTAGAGCCTCTACTCTTGCTCGAAAAATGGCCAATGGAGGGGCCAACAACCAAGATGTATGCTACGAACAAAAACTCCCCAACAGAACATGCTGATGGATACCCACACTGCAGACCTCTGCCAAAGAAACTTCTAGGATATGTAAGGGACGAAGAACTAGAATTAGAATACATACGTGTAGGATCCCAAATACAACAAGTAACAATAATAATAGCAACAATCTTTGTATATTGACTAATAAAAAGGAGTTTACAAGATAGGAATTAAGAACACTCTCTCACAATTGAAGCCTTATTTATTCACGTATGAATTGAAAATGAGGCTAGGAGGCTTAACCTAAATTCTCTAAGACAATACTTTATAAGCAATACATTAATTGGTTATTTACACTTTTAGCCCTTGACACTCATCAAATACAAATAAGTCCTTGACACTATTTCTTTATAAAACATTCATATAAATTAGGGGCTAATTAAAGCTAACAATCTCCCCCTAATGTTTTATAAAGAAAGCATCATCTTGTATTCTCCCCCTTGCTTTCTTTAGAGGCGTTGGAGTGTCAATCTTCAAGTCTTGTGAGTCTTCTTTTCCTGATCTTCCACAATATCAGTTGCTTTAGTTCATTTTTTTTTAACTCCCCCTTGATCTTTGCCTACTCCCCCTTGAATGTTGCTTTATTTTTCAGATCCCAGTTATCTCCCATAGATTAAACTCAAACAATCAGAGAACGATTTGATGTGCGGAAGCTTGTATAACCAGTTTGAGTAATAACCGATGGTAGATAAACAACTAGGAGATGAAGAGTAGCGAACACATTCGGCTCATGAGAATCTGCATTAACAATAATAAGTAACCAGGGGTAATCATCTAACACAAAAGCACATAGCAACTGTTATCACAACAATTAAAATAATTGTGTGGCCTATGTTCGAAGTTGACAAATATGAAGCTCTGATAGGACTTCCAGTTATCATAGAAGTAGAATTATAAAATTGAACTTCTCAAACTGTTCTGGCAATATCACATAGATATGCATGTGGAATCACAAATATTCGTGATATTGTGTGGAAGAAAAATAGAATATTATCTATTAGGCTCAAAAGTGTGTAAACTGTTTGGACATAACAGGTGTCCACAGACTCAATGTGCATGAGTGAAGTGTGAAGGTGGGGCAAATTTCCTTCTTTTCAATATCCAACCTTCCAAATAAAGATCAGATAGCATATATGCTGCTTCCCCGTGGAAAAGTGAAGTATTTCCCTGTTGAGAAGGAAATAAGTAGCCAGTGGGGTTAATTCAAGAGTTGGCATGGGCTCACTGCCTGTTTCAATGATAATCACCAAAGAATCGTGGGGTTAATTCAAGAGTTGGCTTGCCCGGCTCAGAAAAAGTTAGTGCAGAGTTGTATAATTCTTTTGACTCTGTTCTTACACCCTCTTTCTTTTTATCATTTAGCTCACATCTAACCAAACTCTCTTTTCATTTTTACCTCTTAAGCACAATGAGAAAAACTCAGATGAGTTGTTGTCACACCCCGCTAAAGCGGAAATACGGGATGTGCAGCTCAAGTTTCATAGCAAAAGTTACAAGATCACATCAACCATCAAAATACATTCAAAAGGTTAAAACCTTGTCTTTTAAAATCGTTTTTACGAGAGGAAAATGAACCTAAATAAAAGATAGAAAAGAAAGTTTCATCACGTGTAGCCTTCCTAAGTCCCAACCTTAAGGACGCTCACCTGAAAAGCATGTAATGAGAGGTCAACTAATGCACTAGTTGGTGAGATCACAGGTTTAACGAGTTCAAAAAGTTGTCATAGAAAATAGTTCCAATCCGCACAAGGGATAAATCAACCGGATATAAAAACACTTCCTCAAGGTAATCGTATGTAAAATGTTTAAGTTATGAGCCCGTTACACGACCTATACCAACAGAATCTCCCCACCGCATGTTCTATCGCCAACAATGCGTAAATACAAACAATAATTATGCACTCAAACAAGCGCTACTTGTGAGTGGGGTGTCAACCAAATAACGTTATCCATAATTACCAACGGCTCAATACATGAGTTAAACGGGTAACGTAAAAATAAACGGGGACTTTTGAACGATAGCAAAAGAAAACTCAAACTTACAACATTTGCGAAAACATAGATACCATAGAGCATAAACTAGTATAGCAAGTTTCGTATTTCCAAGAAAACGAGATAACCGGTGCGTAAAATAGTTGTAGTAACGACATGCTTTTCACCCCAAAATATGTAAAATATTGAAAAAGGGGCTGTGATAACTCAGTTGATAAGCGATAGAATCCGGGAATCTCTCACAAGTACTTCGAGACGATCCTACTTCAAACCTATGAACGTAAGGTCACTAGTGAGTTTTCGATCTCGAAGATTCGGTACTAACTATCCAAATCGTCATAAAATGCCTTTATTGTGATTTAATTATTATAAATCGTATGGAGTTATCAAAATTTTTAATTGTAACATACGTATACTTCGTTATTGTTAGATTAAAGTTACTGCAGTTTCGTCGTAATAAGTAACGAAAAGGGTTTAAAGAATGTATATATATATAGTACATATATATATATAAACCGAAATTTTATCGTAAGAACGATAAATAGGGGTTTTTAATGAAAAGAAGAAGTATTTAAAGTGCATAAATATAAATGTATAGTTTATATGTATATATATTCCACAATTTCATCATAAAATGATGAAATGGGATCAAGAATATATAAAATGTATAAGTATATATAGATATGTTATATATATGTATATTCTACAATTTCATCATAAAATGATGAAATGTGATCAAGAGTAAATAAAATGCATAAATATATAAATATAAGATATACATATATATTCCACAATTTCATCATAAAATGATGAAATGGGATTGGAAGTTAGTCTTCAATTATAGTAAGACATTTGTCCTTTGCTGTCCAGATTTTGGTGTCACTTTGTGTCCACTTTTGGGTAACCTCCAGGTATATTTTATGTCCAAGTGGTTTAATGAGTTAGGAAACTTTTGACATAAGTTTCATAATTTTTAGACGTGGTTAAGTACATGAAATAATACTTGACGTAATATATGACAGAAAACTTTGCTGGTTGCGCACTGTTTTTGTGAAAACTGTTTGGTAGACGAAATCTTTGCGTTTTTGAGTGAAACCACTTGGGTTTGAATCCTAACACATGACAATAATTTCCAGAAAAAGAATTACTCAATTTGGAGTTTTATTGAGTGAGATATGACCATTTGAAGAGGGGTGTGGAATCTGACAGCAAGCTGTCAAATATGCATGTGCATTCTCTTGACTTTTTACCCAAAACTCTTATTCCTTTTTGCATGCAATCCTATTTGACTCATCCCCATACAATTATTTTCAGTTCTAAATCTTGATTTTTAGCCATTTAAACTACATGCAAGTTACCCATCATCTCATCTTTTATAAAATCTTAAAAATGGTTCTTTTTGAAGAATGTTGGTGTTTATGCCAAGAAACTTCATCATGCATCTTAAAATTGTGTATTTTTAGCTTATGCATGTTGGTTTAAACATGTTTTTAGTGGATTCAAAGACCTACTCATGAAACCTTTGAACCAAAAGATATGGATTTTTCCAAGAAAACTACATGCATGTGTTTAAAAGTTCATAATTGATCTTAACATGGGTTTGATTTTGGATTCACCACCTTTTTAATAACAATCAAGTGTTATGGAGATGAATCTACAAACATTAAGATATTTAAAGATGATTTTTGAGAAGATTAAAGAAAGTATAGAAGAAGATGAAGAACATTCATAAGAAAAATGCAAGAAATGAAAACTTGACAAAAGAGAGTGTGTGGATTTCATCCAACACACTTGTAATTACATTGAACACTTTTATCTCTTGGAAGAGATGTGTTTAGGGGCTGGAGTTGTTGGATGAAGATGGTTGAAGATGGAGAGAGAAGGAGATGAGAGAATTCTAGTGAGAATTTAGAGAGAGAGTGAGATGTGTTGTAAGTGAATTGTAATAGCATAAAAGAAATACATAAGGAGTGTAGAGAGGGGGGGGGGTGTGATGCAAAAATAAAAATGTCATTTCTTGTCTTTTTGATTTATTTTAAAACAAGATGTATTTTTCTTTTAAATTATAAATAACATAACAATTATATAAAGTAAGGTATTTATATAAAATTTAGTTGTAGAAAATTAGTTGCTAATTATATATATACTTGTGATATAATTGTAGCTTAAGTTGGCATTTTATGAGATTTATGGATAATTTCCTAAGTTAGGGGTTTCTAGACAAAATTTCTCAAATTTTCCTATTGTACCGAGTTTACTGCTAAAATTGCATTGTTCGAACTATGATATGAATAAATGAAATATCCAGTGCGGTTCTAACCTGAGGTGTAAATTTGATAGTTGTCACAGTCTCCCCCGGTTAAAATAATTTTGTCCCGAAATTCAAGAGTTACTAGCTTTAACAGGTTTGCTAGCAAAGAGATGAGGATACTTATGCATCATGTAATCCTCTCGTTCCCAAGTGTACTCAGGCCCACGCCTTGTGTTCCAATGGACTTTTACTATCGGGATTTTGCTTCGCTTAAGACGCTTGACTTCCCTATCGAGTATCTCCATTGGTTCCTCTACTATGTGTAGCTTATCGTTGATCTGGACCTCTTCTAAAGGCACGGTTACTGTTTCGTCGGCTAAACACTTCTTCAGGTTCGACACGTGAAACGTGTTGTGGATAGCACTTAACTCCATTGGCAACTCCAGCTTATAAGCCACTGGTCCAATTCTTTCCGTAACTTTGAATGGTCCAACATACCGTGGACTCAACTTTCCTCTTTTCCCAAATCGGACTGCTCCCTTCCAAGGGGATACTTTTAAAAAGACTTTGTCTCCAACCTGGAATTCTAAAGGCTTCCTTCGATTGTCCGCATAGCTCTTCTGACGATCTTGAGCTGCTTTAAGCCTATCTCTGATAACTGCAATCTTGTCGGTGGTTTCTTGTACGATATCCGGACTAGATAGCTGACTATCTCCAATTTCCAACCAACAAAGAGGTGATCGACACTTGCGTCCATACAGAGCTTCATATGGCGCATGCTTGATACTAGTGTGATAGCTATTGTTGTAGGAAAACTCAACTAACGACAAATGGTTATCCCAACTTCCTCCAAAATCTAGCACGCATGCCTGAAGCATGTCCTCTAACGTTTGAATGGTTCGCTCACTCTGGCCATCCATTTGAGGATGATAAGCCGTGCTCAAACTCAATTGCGTACCCAACGCTCCTTGAAGTGACTGCCAAAACCGAGATGTGAAGCGACTATCTCTATCTGAAATAATGGAAACTGGGACTCCATGATGCGTGACGATTTCCTTGATGTAGATCTGAGCAAGCTTCACCATCTTATAATCTTCCCGAATAGGCAAGAAATGTGCCGACTTCGTAAATCGATCTACTATAACCCAAATCGAGTCGTGCCCTTTGGCAGTTCTCGGGAGTT
The DNA here is from genome assembly GCA_033807775.1 of Saussurea involucrata. NCBI lineage: Eukaryota > Viridiplantae > Streptophyta > Magnoliopsida > Asterales > Asteraceae > Saussurea > Saussurea involucrata. The sequence continues at coordinate 116,982,461 of CM066319.1, forward strand.
TGATTATAAAATCCATAGTGATTTGCTCCCACTTCCACTGGGAATCTCCGGTTGTTGCAACAATCCTGATGGCTTTTGATAAACAACTTTGACTTTTGAGCAAGTTATGCATTTCCCTACATATATGGCAACATCCTTTTTCATTCTTGGCCACCAGTAGTACTCCCTTAAATCCTTGTACATCTTATCTGCTCCTGGGTGAATTGAGTACTTAGATTTATGAGCCTCCTCCAAAATCATTTCCCGTAGGTTATCAGCCTTTGGGATCCATACTCTGCCCTTAAAGTAACGTACTCCATCAATCTTAGTTTCAAATCTAGCCTCTAAACCATGAAGAGTCTCGTCCTTCAGGTTTTCAGACTTCATTGCTTCGACTTGAGCTTCAAAAATCCAGGTTTTCAACCTTGTTTGAACCAGCGCTCCTAATGCTCGGACTCGTGAAGGTTTTACCCTTTCTTTCCTACTCAGGGCATCGGCTACCACATTGGCCTTACCTGGGTGGTAACGTATCTCACAATCGTAGTCGATGAGCAGTTCTACCCATCTTCTTTGCGTCATATTAAGCATCTTTTGATCAAAGATGTGTTGAAGACTCTTGTGATCAGTGAAAATAGTGCACTTGGTACCATATAGATAATGTCTCCATATCTTTAAAGCGAATACCACAGCTCTGAGTTCCAAATCGTGCGTGGTATAGTTCTTCTCATGAACTTTTAATTGTCTTGAGGCGTATGCTATCACCTTATCATTTTTATCAATACGCAACATAATCCTTGATGTGATGCGTCACAATACACCACAAAGTTTTATGTTCCTTTCGGTAAAGCTAAGATCGGTGCATTGCACAACTTCTTCTTTAAAAGTTGAAACGCTTCTTCTTGTGAAACTCCCCAAACGAATTCCCTATCCTTTTGGGTTAACATGGTGAGAGGTTTAGCAATCCTAGAGAAATTCTCGATAAAACGCCGATAATATCTTGCCAAACCTAGAAATTGGCGAATTTCCGGTGGGGTCCTTGGGGCTTCCCATTTCCGAATGGCTTCCACTTTAGTCGGGTCCACGTGCATCCCTTTTTCTCCAATTACGTGACCTAAGAAATGTACTTCCCGAATCCAAAATTCACATTTAGAGAATTTGGCATATAGTTTATGTTCCTTAAGAAGCTCTAGAATCACTTTTAGATGCTGCTCGTGATCCTTCTTACTCCGAGAATAGATCAATATATCATCGATGAATACAATCACGAACTTATCAAGCTATGGTCTACACACTCTATTCATTAGATCCATAAACACAGCTGGCGCATTCGTCAACCCGAATGGCATGACTAAAAACTCGTAGTGTCCATAGCGAGTTCTAAAATCTGTTTTAGGAATGTCTTCCTCTCGGACTCTTAACTGATGATATCCCGATCGAAGGTCGATCTTCGAGAAGTAAGTTGCACCCTGCAACTGGTTAAACAAATCATCTATTCGAGGGAGAGGATATCGGTTCTTGATTGTTATCTTATTTAGTTCCCTATAATCGATGCACATTCGAAATGATCCATCCTTCTTCTTGACGAAGAGAATCGGGCTCCCCAGGGTGATGAACTTGGTCGAATGAATCCCTTATCCATAAGTTCGTGAAGTTGATTCGACAACTCTTGCATTTCGGCAGGTGCTAAGCGATATGGGACCTTGGCAACAGGCGCTGCTCCGGGTATGAGATCGATCTGAAATTCGACTTGTCTCGGCGGGGGAAGTCCAGGAAAATCGTCTGGAAACACATCTGGGTGATCTTTCACCACAGGAATATCTTGGATTCGCCTCTCTTCGGACTTCTTCTCTACTACATGTGCCAAGAACGCAACGTACTTCTTCTTTAAATACTTACGGACCTTCATACAAGACACTATCCTCAAGTTTCTCCCAGTTCTATCTCCTTGGACAACAAGGGTCTCTCCGCCTTGTAAGGGTAACCTGATAATCATTTCAATCAACTAACCTCTGCTTGGGTCTTAGATAACCCATCCATGCCTATTACTACGTCAAAACTCCCCAACTCAATTGGAATAAGATCAACGCTAAAAAACTTATTAGCTAAGTTCAATGTACAGCCTAAGATTACATCCTTAGCCTCTAATTCAAATCCGTTAGCAACCTTAACAATATAAGCATTCGGCATTTTCTTAGATTCTAGATTGATCAAAGGCCTAAATTCTAACGAAACAAAGCTCTTATCGGCACCAGTGTCGAATAATACGGATGCATAATAATCGTTTAGGAGGAACATACCTGTCACTACATTGGGGTCTCGCCGTGATTCTTCTGCTCCTAAAACAAATGCCCGTCCTCGAGCTTTTCCACCTTGGTTTCCCTGATTGGCTTGCCTTGTTTGATTCCCAGCGTTGTTATTGATTGGTCCCCTTTTAAGTTTTAGGCACACATTCCGGAAGTGATCCGGACTTCCGCACTCATAGCATGCCCTTCCTTCCACCTTTACATTCTTCCCCACCTTGCAGTACCGGGCTAAATTACCCTTTTGCTTACATATGCCACAAATGTAAAGCCCGTGTCCCGGTATGGGTTTTTTATTAAATCATTAAGTTGTTTTAATATTTTCTCTTAGCTAATTTCATTAACGGGATTGACGGGATTGTGTTAAAAGATAACGGGGAAAGACCTTAACTCCTTTTGGCAAGACTTTGGAACTTAAAGGGCTAAAAGTGACATTTTTATAGAGAGTTGCATGGAATCGGGCCCTAAGGACCGACCCCCTCCCTTTCCTTCTCATTTGCGATTTTCCTCCCACACAAGAAACACCCACGCTAACCCTAATCCTTCTTCTCATTCTTGCCGTCGCCGTGCCACTCCAAATCGCCGGCGCCGCCACGGTTTTCTTGCCGGCGAAGAGAGAGAGAGAGAGATCGCGAGAAAGAGAGAGAGGAGAAGAAGAATGCAGCGGCAGCCCCTTTCGCCGCCGCTGCTGCTGTCGCCGGAGACCGCCATCACCTGCTGTCGTCGGAGGAATCGAGAGAGAGAGGTTTGGTTGTGTTGGTGAGACGTCGTCGTGAGGTAAGTAGCTCTCTCGTTCGTCTCGTTCTTTTCTTTTTCCTTTTCGTTTTTCCGGCGAGACCACCACCGCCGCACGCCGTCGCTACGGTGGCTGTGGGTGGAGGGCGGTGGCGGTGGGTGACACTCGTAGCGTAAATCCCAACCGTTAAGCCGAACGCGAACCGTTTTATAAAGTTATATTTTTATGCAAATTCTAAGTGTGCCGTCCAGTTTTCGTTTGACCATAACTTTTCCGTCGTAACTCCGTTTGAGCCGAAACTGGCGCCCACGGTTCAAGTTCGGGGTCGAACACGTTTTCTATGTTTTAGCGGAAAACTGGTTCGGTCTCTAGCTGGGCGAAAAAGTGGTCGCAAGTTCGGTGTTTCGTCATTTCATGTGAAAATTTCTGGAATCTGCCTTGATCTTGCGAAAACCATAACTTTCTGCTCGTAACTGGTGTTTGGGTGAAACCGGTGTCAAAAGTTCCCTTTTTGAGTCTAGAAACGTTTCTGTGTTTTGTGCAAAACCCAGTTCGGGACGTAGCATGGGTCATATTGTCGTTTTATACTGAAAGATGCTGAATTTCGTTGTTCTGGAAACTGTTTTTGTAAAATCCGTAGTAAATTGTAGAAAAATCGTTAGGAGGCGTATAATATGTCCTTGGAACCCTAACTCAGAGTACTTTCTGGTCATGAAATAATATTGGGAATTTTCTGGGTTTAAAGGGGTCGAAACAGGTCCCGAATAGACCTGTTTAGTGAGAACGGAAAATAGTTTTAGTGACGGTTTAAGCGTGTGTCGTGTCATAGGGTCCGGGTCTCGTATTGACACGTTTTAACATGCGTTTAGGTGCTGGGAAGTGACCGTAATTGTGAAGCTTGAATTGTATTGTTAAGCTAGGCGCGCATTCGAGGTGAGTTCTCTCACTATATCTAATAACGGTTGTTTTATCATTCCTGTAGTACGTGTGTGGTAGCTCTATGTGATTGTGTTGTGGAACTAGATAGTGGGGTGTCTAGTTGATACTATGTTGCCATGTTAACTCGGTGGGACCGAGGGTCCGGCGGGGCCGGAGGTTTTATACGCGGGTGGCGTCGGAGGTTTTATACGCGGGTGGCGTAGAGACTCGGTGGGACAGGGGATTCGGCGTGGCCGAAGATGTTATCATGTGGTCGGTGGGACCGACTTGTGCCTCTTAGGCGGGTGGTTGTGGACATACATGTTTATGATTTGTTCGTAGACCTGTATGATCGTTTATGTGTCACTATCTGTTGTAGGGGTAGTGTGGAATAACTGTATTATTTATGGTGTTTGAATTCACTAAGCTTCGTGCTTACCCTTTCCCAATAAATTGTGGTTTCAGGTACGGGCGGCTCCAAGGCGTGACGAGTACACACTGGCGCGCGAGGAGAGCTGGTTGCTTTCTGGTTTTAACAATTAAACGTTTATTCCGCTGGTTTTATTTTATAAAGATATTAATTATGAGTTTGCAAACGAAACGTTGGGATCATTTAATGAGTTGTTATAAATGAAATGTTTAGTTTAAAAATTTAAATTTGCTTGTAATTTTCGGGACGTTACAACTTGGTATCAGAGCACAGCTTGAGTGAATCAAATGCACCTCGGTGTGTTTGATCTCAAGTTTGCGGCTATAAAATTTTCTTTAAAGTTTTTGGAAAATAAAAGAAAGGAAAACCCGTTTGAGAAACGATGATCGATGGCGCAGTGTGTACAGTCAGCCTGAGCCAGGGGAAAAGGTACATCACTTAGTGTTTTATTGCTTTCTAGATCATAGAGTATGCATGCTAGATTGCCTGTTGTGGACACTATGCTGTATGTTGAACTACTTGCTATTAGGAATTTATGCTAATTATGATAGGTTACTAAGTGGATGCCCTCTAGGTTGTATGTAGTAAGAGATTTATAGCCTTAGAATATTCGATTTAGTTCTATTGCGCAACTCTTGTTTGAGTCCAACCGTTCTAGGATAGAGTCTTGTATTCGACTGTCTATTTGTTTCGCACTGCATATAATCGGGTATTCGCGAGGTCACCCGTTATAATTAGTAGGGATTCGGTAGTAGCAAGGGTAGTGGGATAAGAGGAAGTTCCTAGAGAGCTGGGAAGGGTGTTTATGTATGAGTACGTGTGCTAGATTGCTTTTTAGAACATAGGAGTATGTATGCTAAATTGCTTGGTGCTTATTACACTGTATTGCATGTCTGCTGCTTGCTATTAGGGATTTGGCAGTAGCAAGGGTAGTGGTTTGGATGGAATTCCTAGGGAGCTAGGAAGAGTGTGTACATATGCCGGTGCGGGCATATGTGTATAGTTTCGGCGAGAAACTACTTGGACCCCTTGGGATTGAACTCGGAACGGGCGATGATAGGTGTGGATGGTAGTAGTAGAGCTCCTACTACCGGAAGTACAGGATCAATGCTCGAGTCGGGGAAGTCACGAGGAATCCAAGGAGTTGAGCGTGAGTGTTGTTAGTATGAGTTATTATGTGCTAATAACGCGTTGTATTGTCTACCCAGAATAGCCATCACAAGGAGGAACAACTATAGTAAACCTACTAGTACAGGTGTGTACTCGAAGTGTTTTGAGGTGATGATCGTTGGGGGTAGTGATGAAGGTTCTAAACTAGTAGTCGTTGGAATAGAAAGACGATTCTAATATTAGTCACTTGGAGTGACGATAAGGATGATATTTGTTGTAAGCAGATCATTTCGGGCCAAGATGGAAGATTGTGCTAGGGTCATAGGCTCATAGAGCCGACTTTGATTTGAGGAAAACCCGTAAGATGATTTGATGTGATTTTCCCAACTTGCCTTAAGAGGTTTAAATGTCTGGATGACAATAGTAGACCGGAGAGTTTCGGAGTAGTAGGGGTCGAGACGTTGAATGCCGAATGAGTCATGCACGAAGTTATTTTGAAAATATGATTGCATTAACAAATTCTTGTGTTTCAAATCTTTGTATGGACGGTGTTTTGGAATTTTGGGAACTGCTCAGCACACGCACAAGATTTTGAAATATGGTTTTGAAAGTGTATGAAATCGTTTTATCACGGGAGTGCAAACTTTGTTAGAATTTGTCTCATTTTCGTTATTTTTCCAACGGTTCTTTCGGGTACGATGTTATCCGTGTTTTGGTGGTGGTTAAGATGTTGGGTAAGTGACTACGGATTGAGACTCTAACATTGGAACTCCTCCACATGTGTTAGAGTTGAGGCGAAAAGTTACATTCCACGATGTCTGTATAAAGGCTATTTTGGTGATTTGTTTAAAATGAGTTTGGAATTCCAGTGTCGCTTAACTTTTCGTTCGAGAGTTTGTATTACTAAGTGCTTTATTGCAAATAGTTCAGTGTGTGGATTGATTCATGCGTGGCATGAGTGATGCATGGAGGAATTTTGGTAATATTTCATAAGGAGTTGTTTAGTGCGCTTTTTAGTCAGCTAAAGGTTTTATTGACATTTCCATGAAAATGCGATTTATCGACTTAGGGGTATGCATACTGGGGTAACCTTTGTTCTCGACTTTTTGATGAACGAGTCGTGCATGAAAATGTTTTAGTTCCTTTTTGTCGAAATGAAAGACCATTTGATCCAAGGAGTGTTTTAATGTTGTGAACATCATGCATACGATTACAATGTGTTATATTTTGGAAATATAAATGCGTAGATTTTTGACATTCGGTTAATTTAGACTTACCGATCATTTTTTTTAGGAAATTAAAAAACTTTTGCTTTGGAGGAAACGAGTATTTTGAGCATTTTCGATAAATACATTTTTAAACTATAATGTTTTGACGTTATATGTCCCAAGTACGAAACTTGAGGAAGTGTTACAAGCTTGCATGCCTGCCCCCAGTTTGAGATTTTATGAGGTTTTAGTCGATATTTCCAATTAATAGAAGCGGACTGGTTCCTGTCTTCAAGTTTGAATCTTACACGAGGCAGTTGTGTTTTAACAAAAATATATTTGTAAACCGTGTCATCATTTTGTGTGACTAGCTGACGCGCGAAAAATTGGTGGCGAACCCTGTGCCACGTCATTTTATGATTAAAAAGAAGAATTTTTGAATCAAATGTCGTGAAACTTATTTTGAATTATGTGCACACCTTTGTCGCACCCTGTTTAAGGTCAAGCGATTACTTTAAGTGCACGTCATGAGTCAATCCATACTGGAATCGAGGCGGTTCATTTTAAATAAATTATTTATTACGCTTGCTTTTGTGTGAGTAAACTGAACTGCAATGGAACGATTTTCAACATGATTTTCCTATGTGGGACGAGCGTGTCCAGTTTTGCGTAACTATCGATCAGGTAATAGTAGTTTTATTACATACGATCTTTTGAGATGAAAATCCTGATGTTGAAAATATTTTGTAAATGATTTTGTAAACCATTTGGGGAAATGTGCTTTTAAGTGTCATGTGTCATTTCGAGAATTTTTAGGTTGTGAGTCCTTTTGGAAAACTCTTTTGTTTAACCCGTGTTGAGTCTGAGACTAAGGTTGATTTCAGAGTATTGCTTGCTTAAACTTTGTTCAAACGCATTTTCCGACCTACGGGTCTAGCAAGCGTGGAGCGTTTTGCTCGGTTTTGGTTTGGAATTAGTCATGGGCTAATTGCCCGGTTTTAATGACTCAAGGTGGAGTCTTGTTGATAAATTGTTTTGTCGCACCGTTTGGCATTCATTGCACGTCGAGTATTTACACGTTTGGGTGTAGGAGACAATCCGGGATAGGCACTCGTGGGAAGGCTGTTTTGCTTTGGATCCTTAGGTACGTTAGTCAGTCGCTGTTGTGGTCGGTTGGGTATCTCGGGGTGAGACCCCGGTGTACAGGCGTTATAGCCTAGGCTTTCTAGTAGGTGCTAGGAGGATATAGTTGTGGGCACTTACCTGAGAGGTAGGCGTCGAGGTGTATCTTCGGTTCAGATAAATTAGCTTTGTAGAAGCGAGTGTGGGGGATACGTCGACGGTGGGAGGTTGGGTATTCCACGCGTGTTGGTAATGTAGGCCGGGTAGTATCGGTTAAGGGAATGACCTGCGTGTGTATTAGTGGACTTGATTGTAGGGGATATCTATTTGTGTTGGTGTCTATGATAATACCACGCTTATGTGAGTCACTGTAATCGGTTGGACCGATGTTCGGCGGGTGGCCGATGTTTGTCATTGTAATCGGTTGGACCGATGTTCGGTGGGTGGCCGATGTTTGTCATTGTAATCGGTCGGACCGATGTTCGACGGGTGGCCGATGTTTGTTAATGCGATTCATCGTGAATTTAGGGAGTCTAGTAGAACTCGTAGAAGTTAATCGGCAGTTAATGGTAGAAAAAAAATCGGATTCGAGTATCCTGTAGGGTATATTGGTGAGCATCTCTAGAATGGTTAGAGCTTGAAAAATTTAACCGGGAAGTATGAATAATCTAAGGTTGGGAGACAACCGAAGTCGTTTGACTAGGAATGGTTTCAATGGTTGGAGTGTTCTTCCAATCGCGTTTTCAGTGTTCTTGAAGGAGTGTTGTTGGTAAGGAAGTTTTCGGGAGATTCTTAGACGGTGTGAGAAATTAGGCTCCAGTTAGTGAAGGTCCAGTGGAAACACCGAAAGGGTTCCGAGTGAACTTGGGAACCTGAGGTTGAGATGAGGGAGAGTTGTAAAGCCTGTGTCCCGGTATGAGTTTTTTATTAAATCATTAAGTTGTTTTAATATTTTCTCTTAGCTAATTTCATTAACGGGATTGACGGGATTGTGTTAAAAGATAACGGGGAAAGACCTTAACTCCTTTTGGCAAGACTTTGGAACTTAAAGGGCTAAAAGTGACATTTTTATAGAGAGTTGCATGGGATCGGCCCCTAAGGACCGACCCCCTCCCTTTCCTTCTCATTTGCGATTTTCGTCCCACACAAGAAACACCCACGCTAACCCTAATCCTTCTTCTCATTCTTGCCGTCGCCGTGCCACTCCAAATCGCCGGCGCCGCCGTGGTTTTCTTGCCGGCGAAGAGAGAGAGAGAGAGAAACGAAGAGAGAGAGAGAGACCGCGAGAAAGAGAGAGAGGAGAAGAAGAACGCAGCGGCAGCCCCTTTCGCCGCCGCTGCTGCTGTCGCCGGAGACCGCCACCACCTGCTGTCGTCGGAGGAATCGAGAGAGAGAGGTTTGGTGGTGGTTGTGAGACGTCGTCGTGAGGTAAGTAGTTCTCTCGTTCGTCTCGTTCTTTTCTTTTTCCTTTTCGTTTTTCCGGCGAGACCACCACCGCCGCACGCCGTCGCTACGGTGGCTATGGGTGGAGGGCGGTGGCGGTGGGTGACACTCGTAGCGTAAATCCCAACCGTTAAGCCGAACGCGAACCGTTTTATAAAGTTATCTTTTTATGCAAATTCTAAGTGTGCCGTCCAGTTTTCGTTTAACCATAACTTTTCCGTCGTAACTCCGTTTGAGCCGAAACTGGCGCCCACGGTTCAAGTTCGGGGTCGAGCACGTTTTCTGTGTTTTAGCGGAAAACTGGTTCGGTCTCTAGCTGGGCGAAAAAGTGGTCGCAAGTTCGGTGTTTCGTCATTTCATGTGAAAATTTCTGGAATCTGCCTTGATCTTGCGAAAACCATAACTTTCTGCTCGTAACTCGGTTTGGGGTGAAACCGGTGTCAAAAGTTCCCTTTTTGAGTCTAGAAACGTTTCTGTGTTTTGTGCAAAACCCAGTTCGGGACGTAACATGGGTCAAATTGTCGTTTTATACTGAAAGATGCTGAATTTCGCTGTTCTGGAAACTGTTTTTGTAAAATCCGTAGTAAATTGTAGAAAAATCGTTAGGAGGCGTATAATATGTCCTTGGAACCCTAACTCAGAGTACTTTCTGGTCATGAAATAATATTGGGAATTTTCTGGGTTTAAAGGGGTCGAAACAGGTCTCGAACAGACCTGTTTAGTGAGAACGGAAAATAGTTTTAGTGACGGTTTAAGCGTGTGTCGTGTCATAGGGTCCGGGTCTCGTATTGACACGTTTTAACATGCGTTTAGGTGCTGGGAAGTGACCGTAATTGTGAAGCTTGAATTGTATTGTTAAGCTAGGCGCGCATTCGAGGTGAGTTCTCTCACTATATCTAATAACAGTTGTTTTATCATTGCTGTAGTACGTGTGTGGTAGCTCTATGTGATTGTGTTGTGGAACTAGATAGTGGGGTGTCTAGTTGATACTATGTTGCCATGTTAAGTCAGTGGGACCGAGGGTCCGGCGGGGCCGGAGGTTTTATACGCGGGTGGCGTAGAGACTCGGTGGGACCGAGGGTCCGGCGGGGCCGGAGGTTTTATACGCGGGTGGCGTAGAGACTCGGTGGGACCGGGGATTCGGCGGGGCCGAAGATGTTATCATGTGGTCGGTGGGACCGACTTGTGCCTCTTAGGCGGGTGGTTGTGGACATACATGTTTATGATTTGTTCGTAGACCTGTATGATCGTTTATGTGTCACTATCTGTTGTAGGGGTAGTGTGGAATAACTGTATTATTTATGGTGTTTGAATTCACTAAGCTTCGTGCTTACCCTTTCCCAATAAATTGTGGTTTCAGGTACGGGCGGCTCCAAGGCGTGACTAGTACACACTAGCGCGCGAGGAGAGCTGGTTGCTTTCTGGTTTTAACAATTAAACGTTTATTCCGCTGGTTTTATTTTATAAAGAGATTAATTATGAGTTTGCAAACGAAACGTTGGGATCATTTAATGAGTTGTTATAAATGAAATGTTTAGTTTAAAAATTTAAATTTGCTTGTAATTTTAGGGACGTTACAACAAATGAGACAGGCTTCCTCATGATGCGAATTGCATTGGTTGCACTTTGGGTGGGGTCCATTGTAACGTCCTACTTCCTTTGCATTCATCCCAAAATTTCCTACTATTTTCTTATTCCTACTTGAACTACTTCCAATCGCCTTTCCTGACTGACTCTCTGGCCTTCTGTTACTACCGACACCTTTCTGAGTCAAAGTTCATGCCCTGACCGCATCGTGGGTCAAACTAGTTGCTAATGCCACTGCGGCTTGGATCGTGGTCGGACTTGTTTACTTAACCATCCCTCGGATCTCCGGATCTAATCCATACAAATATCGGTCAATCCTTTTTCTCTCTGGTGTAACCATGTGGGGTACTAACTTCGCAAGTTCGTGAAAACGAGCGGTGTATGGATCTATCCCCGAACCAACCATGGTAAGATCCCAAAGTTCAGCCTCCAATTTCTGAACTTCGCTCTTGGGACAGTATTCCTCAATGAGTAATTTCTTGAACTCAGTCCAGGACAGCTTGTATGCATCCTCCCTTCCACGGGTTTGGACTTGAATGTTCCACCAGGTTAGAGCTCGCTTTTGCAATTGACAGGCCGCATACTCTACCATGCGATCCTCCGAGCACTTACTGATATGGAGTACCGACTCCATGCTATCAAACCATGAATGTAATCCTATAGCACCCTCGGTTCCATGAAATTCCATTGGTTTGCAAGTCAAGAATGTTTTGTAGCTGCATCCTCCATTGTCTTGAATGTCATTGGGAGTTCCTCCTCCCGCATTGACATTCCTATTACTCTGATTGATGCCCGCAGTGACTTGAGTTACTATGCCGGGTATCGCCTCTTGGATACGTTGAGCTATGATTTAGGCAATATCGGGGTTTTGCTCTTCAGGATTTCCTCCCGTGCGACGTGTGGATCTTCTCGGTGGCATTTTTCTAAAACATATTTGCAAATGTCGATTTGATTAAAATTTTGAGTAAATACAATCGGATATTTTGTAAATAATACGTTTCTAATTCGAAATATTGGAAATTAATAAAAATAACTGTTGCATGTTCAACACATATATAAAAACGTGAAATTGCCCTTTTCATTAAAAACCATTAATAATAGCCGTTTTAATACAAAATTTCTGATGTGTGTCACACATCAGTACTAGGGTGTTTTAGAAGACAGAATTACAAATCTAAATACAACATTTAAATAACTAGAAATAAAGTTCCACTTCACGAAGCTTCCACCATCCCGGTCAGTATCCTCCCCGATACATCTCAAACATGATCCACGACACCATCAAAGTCAGTAGCATCACTACTACTATGCACACTACTCGGCCCTTAAGGCTATCCTTTGAGCTATCCTTGCTCCACTTAGGGCGTCAGACGACATGTTGGTTAGGAGGTGACTTAACTCTACTAGTTCTGTTGTGACTTGACTCTGACGACTGACCCTCATCTGACATCCGTGCAAATCTGTTGTTACAGCCCTAAGATGCTGCTCTTCTGCCCAGGTCATGCCAGACGCACGACCAATAGGCACTCCTTCGATCACTCGTGAGGGTTCCGGTGCCTCTTGCCGATCGGACCTCAAACTCACTCGTCTAGGTATAGGGACACTTTTCCTAGCCGTTAGCCTCGTACGCGGCCCTCTAGAGTTAGGTTGTATTGCTATAGGAGTGGGTTGTGGGGGAACCGCGGTCGGTGGTATCTTCGGTCCATCATACGGGTCTCGTTCGCCTTCCGATGATCGCTCGCTCGATGGCGTGTAGGAGGGTTGAGAGCTTGATGATGACGATGATGACATAGTGGTACTGAAGTATGAGTGTGATGATGATGATGACATAGTGGTACTGAAGTAAGAGTGTGATGATGATGATGACATAGTGGTACTGGAGTAAGAGTGTATAACATTACTATCGCGCAAATATAAAGGCTAAGCGTACTATACTATAGGCAATAACTACGCGCATACTAGGCATACACGTGAAGCATCAAGTGCGAAAAACACACATATTCCAAGTATATCCATTTCCGGTCTCGCATTACTCTTTCTTTAATTAAACATAGGTGGTCAGGCTTTGTTTAATTAAAGACCGATGATGCAATACCCAAATTAGTTATACTAGCAACATGTTTAGTAATTTAAGTGTTCTTTCCCGTTTTTGGTTATAGTTGCAGTTTTCCAAAGGAAAACCGGTATTCTCTATAACCTTTAGCTCTGATACCAAATCTGTCACACCCCGCTAAAGCGGAAACACAGGATGTGCAGCTCAAGTTTCATAGCAAAAGTTACAAGATCACATCAACCATCAAAATACATTCAAAAGGTTAAAACCTTGTCTTTTACAATCGTTTTTACGAAAGGGAAATGAACATAAATAAAAGATAGAAAAGAAAGCTTCATCACGTGTAGCCTTCCTAAGTCCCAACCTTAAGGACGCTCACCTGAAAAGCATGTAAATGAGAGGTCAACTAATGCACTAGTTGGTGAGATCACAGGTTTAACGAGTTCAAAAAGTTGACATAGAAAATAGTTCCAATCCGCATAAAGGATAAATCAACCGGATATAAAAACATTTGCTCAAGGTAATCGTATGTAAAATGTTTAAGTTATGAGCCCGTTACCCAAGCTATACCGACAGAATAGCCCCACCGCATGTTCTATCGCCAACAATGCGTAAATACAAACAATAATTATGCACTCAAACAAGCGCTACTTGTGAGTGGGGTGTCAACCAAATAACGTTATCCATAAATACCAACGGCTCAATACATGAGTTAAACGGGTAACGTAAAAATAAACGGGGACTTTTGAACGATAGCAAAAGAAAACTCAAACTTACAACATTTGCGAAAACATAGATACCATAGAGCATAAACAAGTATAGCAAGTTTCGTATTTCCAAGAAAACGAGATAACCGGTGCGTAAAATAGTTGTAGTAACGACATGCTTTTCACCACAAAATATGTAAAATATTGAAAAAGGGGCTGTGATAACTCACTTGATAAGCGATAGAATCCGGGAATCTCTCACAAGTACTTCGAGATGATCCTACTTCAAACCTATGAACGTAAGGGCACTAGTGAGTTTTCGATCTCGAAGATTCGGTACTAACCATCCAAATCGTCATAAAATGCCTTTATTGTGATTTAATTATTATAAATCGTATGGAGTTATCAAAATTTGTAATTGTAACATATGTATACTTCGTTCTTGTTAGATTAAAGTTACCGCAATTTCGTCGTAATAAGTAACGAAAAGGGTTTAAAGAATGTATATATATAGTACATATATATATATATATATATATATATATATATATATATATATATATATATATAAACCGAAATTTTATCGTAAGAACGATAAATAGGGGTTTTGAATGAAAAGACGAAGTATTTAAAGTGCATAAATATAAATATAAATGTATAGTATATATATATTCCACAATTTCATCATAAAATGATGAAATAGGATGAAGAATATATAAAATGCATAAGTATATATAGATATGTATATTCCAAAATTTCATCATAAAATGATGAAATGGGATCAAGAGTAAATAAAATGCATAAATATATAAATATAAGATATACATATATATTCCACAATTTCATCATAAAATGATGAAATGGGATTAGAAGTTAGTCTTCAATTATAGTAAGACATTTGTCCTTTGCTGTCCAGATTTTGGTGTCACTTTGTGTCCACTTTTGGGTAACCTCCAGATATATTTAGGTCAAGATATTTTATGTCCAAGTGGTTTAATGAGTTAGGAAACTTTTGACATAAGTTTCATAATTTTTAGAGGTGGTTAAGTACATGAAATAATACTTGACGTAATATATGACAGAAAACTTTGCTGGTTGCGCACTGCTTTTGTGAAAACTGTTTGGTAGACGAAATCTTTGAGTTTTTGAGTGAAACCACTTGGGTTTGAATCCTAACACATGAAAATAATTTACAGAAAACGAATTACTCAATTTGGAGTTTTATTGAGTGAGATATGACCCTTTGAAGAGGGGTGTGGAATCTGACAGCAAGCTGTCAAATATGCATGTGCATTCTCTTGACTTTTTACCCAAAACTCTTATTCCTCTTTGCATGCAATCCGATTTGACTCATCCCCATACAATTATTTTCAGTTCTAAAACTTGATTTTTAGCCATTTAAACTACATGCAAGTTACCCATCATCTCATCTTTTATAAAATCTTGAAAATGGTTCTTTTTGAAGAATGTTGGTGTTTATGCCAAGAACTTCATCACGCATCTTAAAATTGTGTATTTTTAGCTTATGCATGTTGGTTTAAACATGTTTTTAGTGGATTCAAAGACCTACTCATGAAACCTTTGAACCAAAAGATATGGATTTTTCCAAGAAAACTACATGCATGTGTTTAAAAGTTCATCTTTGATCTTAACATGGGTTTGATTTTGGATTCACCACCTTTTTAATAACAATCAAGTGTTATGGAGGTGAATCTACAAACATTAAGATATGTAAAGATGATTTTTGAGAAGATCAAAGAAAGTATAGAAGAAGATGAAGAACATTCATAAGAAAAATGCAAGAAATGAAAACTTGACAAAAGAGAGTGTGTGGATTTCATCAAACACACTTGTAATTACCTTGAACACTTTTATCTCTTGGAAGAGATGTGTTTAGGGGCTGGAGTTGTTGGATGAAGATGGATGAAGATGGTTGAAGATGGAGAGAGACGGAGATGAGAGAATTCTAGTGAGAATTTAGAGAGAGAGTGAGATGTGTTGTAAGTGAATTGTAATAGCATAAAAGAAATACATAAGGAGTGTAGAGAGGGGGGGGGGGGGGGGGTGTGATGCAAAAATGAAAATGTCATTTCTTGTCTTTTTGATTTATTTTAAAACAAGATGTATTTTTCTTTTAAATTATAAATAACATAACAATTATATAAAGTAAGGTATTTATATAAAATTTAGTTGTAGAAAATTAGTTGCTAATTATATATATACTTGTGATATAATTGTAGCTTAAGTTGGCATTTTATGAGATTTATGGATAATTTCCTAAGTTAGGGGTTTCTAGGCAAAATTTCTCAAATTTTCTTATTGTACCGAGTTTACTGCTAAAATTGCATTGTTCGAACTATGATATGAATAAATGAAATATCCAGTGCGGTCTAACCTGAGGTGTAAATTTGACAGTTGTCACAGTTGTCTCCTCCACTCCTTAATGTAGACCCTTTACCTCTCAATCACTCAAGGTTTACTTCTTTGGTAGGAAACACAGGTTTAAGTGAATCCATAGAAGTGCTATATATGCTCACACATTGATCCCATGAAATTGTTGTCCTAAAGATTGTATTGTTCCACACACTGACTATTTTTAGTCTCAGAAAAGCATTTAAAATCCAACTTCTATATCAGAAAAAGCATTTAGCACCTAGAAGTGGTTTGACCATTTTAGAAAGGTTTTATCATTTTAAAGTTAGTCTTCTTTAAAAATGATGATGAGTTTAAAGTTCAAAGATTTTACCTTTGCATTTTGCATGATTAGATTGGCATTCTCCCCCTCAAATTGAGCATTAAATCTCATTTAAGCTCACTTTGAAATCAGATATCCTGGAAAAATCAAAAGGTGTTGGTAATCATCTTTGATGATTCCTCATTTGTTAGGACTATCCAAAAGCACTTGATAATTCAAATTAAAAAAATTGTAGGGGGTCAGAGTTTAGAAATACCAGTAAACATTCTGAACTGAAAAAGCTCGGCAGAGGTTTGGCGGCAGAGGTTGGTCGGCAGAGGTTGATCTTTTGTCGACAGAGGCTGATTAAGTGTTGACAGAGGCTGATTAAGTGTCGACAGAGGCTGATCAAGTGTCGACAGAGGCCTTCTTTATGCTTTGCATGAACTTTGATCTTCAAGACTGCTTCTGATATTTTGAGTATCTGAAAACTCCACAGAGCTCTGATGATGATTTTAGTGAAACACAACTTTCTGTCCAGCAGATGTATACTGACTGTAGCAGAGATTCTGACCAAGAAGAACACTGATTCAGACCAAGCTCAAAAAATAAATTTGTTCATCTCTGTGTTAGGAATCCAACGCATCTGGACTCATCAAATTTGGAGCTTCGAGGAGGGAGTTCTGTTGAAAATACGACGGGTGCGCAAAGCTGACAGCAAGTACAAAGAAGTTGGGCTACGGGCTCTGAGGTTCAGTCACAGAGGTTACGTCCACAGAGGCTCTATCGGATTTCACAGAGGCTCTGTGGTGAACAGTACCACAGAGGTTGGTCGCGGCTCGGCAGAGGTTTGGTTGCTACTCGGCAGAGGTTGGTCGCCGCTTGGCAGAGGTTGGTCGCGGCTCTGTGTTCTGAGACTTTGTGACACCCCAAAATAGGGTCAACAAAAACTTCCATAAAACGGAAGAGTGATATATAATGCCATTGCACGAGCTCACAAAAGAGGGGGATTACACATGCCGGTTTACAAACAAAGTGTAATATCTACAACTAATTGACAACCGACTAATCTAATCTCTACTATAGAAATAAGATTTACAAAAAGTGTCATCGTTAGGCTAACTTTGATCTTCTATCTTTAGCATCTCAAATGTATCCCCACGCTCACATATCCCCAACTATGCCTTCTTAGGGATGGCACCACTAGAACCTGTGACACACACATCAGACACAGAACAAGTGTTAGGCATGGAATGCCTAGTGAGTTAAACATATAGTAAAACATGCAGTTATGTCATATAAGAGATATTAATTTGGTCATTCACAAATCGGACTCTATGGGAAGACCCCAAACATCAACTCAAGTTACATCATATTTGAAGATATACCTTAGCGTCTACCTCCAAGGTAACGCCTCAAGGCCCGGCACATCGGGACTACCTATATGGTATTAATCCCGAAAGCGTGGATCGATACACAAACCTCCAAGGTAAGTGCCCAAGATTATATCTTCCTAATGCCTACTTAGAGACTCCTCCAATTTGTGAATACCAACAAACAACTACTCCAAGCAGTTCATAAATCCAATCATTAACTTCATCAAAAGACAGTCCAACTATCTCATTAAGCACATGATTTCTACATACAAGAAATCCTCCACTTATCCACATACATATAAGTGATATCATGAGTTCATCATTTAGCATGGCAACACATACTAAATTAGCATATTAAGTCACTTCTATTATAATCATAATTTCTTCATTAAGACATAGCTTAATCCATTAAGCTCCAAACCCTAATATTTAGGTTTGACCAATTTCACATGATCACCATCATAAAAGATACAATTCCAAATAGAATAAAATACCACATCACCTTTATCTTACCATTGAGCCCCTTAAATTTCCTCTTTAGAGAAATAAGAGCTTATTGGCTCAAAGTATACTTCAAGGCAAACTTGTTAGAAATAAATGAAATGATAGAGTAAATTATGTAACAAGTATACCTTTAAATCAAAGTTACTCACCTTAAAGCTCCAAATATGGAAACCCTAGAAATGGAAACCCTTGCTCTTGTCCACATCTAGCTAGTATCACTTGTAGTTGAGATTGATTACCTTTTTGGAAGAAGAAATCGGCTGCCAAAATGTTCTAAGTTCGTGAAATAAGCTAGAAACCCGTAACTCTCCTTTTTATACCAAAACAGGTCGGCGGCGATTGTGACATGGCGATAGTGACACTGTCACTATCGCCGGGGCACTCTCGCTCAACTCCCCCAAACTCTCGGTACCAAACCCGCGATTGTGACCATGCGATAGTGACACTGTCACTATCGCCTAAGGCATACTCGCCTGAAACCCAAATGCCTGCAAGATCGAACTTGCGGTACAAAATCGGCGATTGTGACACCCGCGATAGTGACATGGGCACTCTCGCCGGTCACTATCGCCTAAAGGGTACCAAGTCTCATTTGATCCCCTTTTCAGCCCTTGAAATAGATTCTAACGAGGTACGATCTATGCTATATCTATAAAATACTTGAAGATGCAAAACAATTACATAACTACTCATAACGAAAATCGGGGTGTTACAATTCTCCCCAACTTGAACAAAATTTCGTCCTCGAAATTTAAGATTGTACGGATATCGACGTCTTATGTCCTCTTCCGGTTCCCATTGCACTATTAACAAAGACATCTCTTTACCACTTCGTAACCTCTTAACTGACCTTTCGAAGATTGCCTCTGGTTCTTCCACACCACAATTCTTCTTTTTCCATTCTTACTTTAGTAAACGAGATCACGTCGTATCAACATGAAATATTTTGTACATCTTTTCCCTTTTAAGTCTTACATACTTAATCACAATTAAAAGTCCAGGAAAAACCAGAATTTATCTTTTCATATTTTTTTGAACCTTACCTCTTTCGTTAGTATCCACTCCCCAACTTGGATTTACAAACCTCCTTAGAGTAATGGTTCATCATCAAATCTTTACCCGACTATTTCTTGGTCTACCATACCGACATTAATCGCAAATCGATCTCCGGGTCTCAAAAGAATTTTACCATCTACTACTTGAAAACCTACACTCGCCTTAAATTGAGCATACTCACTACTATTGAATACTTCAATAATTACGACAGACCTTTGTTACATCCACGACTCACACGTTTCTTTAGTACAAAGGGTTACCATTTCCTCCCACCACTATCGCATTATGCGACCATAATACAAACAAATACTAAAGTGTTGTACAACAAGGGTGAAAATTCTATTGAACCTGTAGTTTAAATACATTCTTAGGTCCGATCTTTTTATCATTACTTCCCACGCTAGTATGGAGTGTTATTCTCCAAACATTACTTGTCTCTTTCTCTCAACTTTTCCACACACTGATAACATTTTCTCATTACTATACATACAACACAGTTGTACCAAAATTCTACTCAAGACAATCAACTAAGAAATCTTGAAACGACATACCGTGCCAAGGTACTACACATTCTTTAACCTGCAACTAATACTTCCTCGGACAATCTTTCACATATAAGAAGCAACTCTCATTCCTCAAGGATTTTACATCTATTTCACCACAATTTGACTAACACCCTCCTCATCTTTATTAAACTTCCTATGATTCAAAATCATAAACTTACTTAGCAATTCACACAACTATCATCTCTTTAGATAAAAATCCACTACCTTTCCGCCACCTTATTTCGACATTAGCCATATTACTACGCCATCTCGCAACCACATACCCCAAAAACTTTATTGATAGCTAGTACTCGTTATCTGGAATCCCCGAAAAGACTTTCATTTGAAGTTTCTTCCTTCTAGCCTCACATTACACATTAGTTGATACCTTTAAATCGGAAATTTATCCCACTACTCGTCCGTACATTCTACAACTATAACATTTCACAGCAGACTAGGTCTCTCATGATTATTCATACATAAATCAACTTACCTTCATGTTCTTCCGCATATTTAACTGAGTCTATTTTGTTACGTTATCTCTCCCCAACTTCAGTTGGACCACAACTCACGATTTTCTAATTAACTCATACCTACTCGTTACTTTCTAATTCTTGGTGATTCCAAACCTTTACATAAACCGGACATACTCTTTCACAGATCACACAATCTATGTACTCCTTTCGTTCGTCTCAATTACTTCAGTCCTTACTAATCACCCACTTTGTAAATAAGGCACTTATTTAAAACCACAGTGTTTCAATATTCTAACATCTTTACAAGGTGGTCCTTTAACTTTTAATCTTCTGATTCCAGGCTTAATACTCATACATGACCTCAGAAAATAATTGTATTTATATCATGTAAACTTCAATCATAATACAATTTATATAATTCCAACCCCAAGCCTACGTCGGGCATATTTAAACCAGGCGAATACTCCCAAATCCCAATACTCAACCGAGTCCAAAACCAAGCCTTCCGCTCAAGGATCCAAAGATTATTTATCAACATCTACTCATGCAATTAAATACATCTAACTCACATCATGCAACGCACGCTCCGAGGCGTGATAATCTTACAATCCCTTCATTGCTACTTTTCCAATGAAGTCAATCCATATATGTATCTATAGGTACACGTGTATACAACCTCTTTTATACCCAACAATAGATATTTACCTTACTAGAGTTCATTAGTACCCTAGGTACTAGGAATACACGATCACTATAACTTCTGATTTAATCTTAGAATATTATTCTTTCTATCTCACCACACTACTCATAGCGAGTTACTAATTTCATCACCCTAATGACTACTAATCCTTCCTCCGGACGCAACCGTCCCTTGGCAATTATATTTCTAATTATCAAATAAGGGTACAGATCTTCTTACAATCGACACTAAAGTTTACTTTCGATCCCCTCACTATTCACCTCTCCTTTTGAACGCAAATACTAAGACTATAAACATTCTCCCATGATTTATCTCACACCTCTCCACTCTTGGAGTTCTTTCTTAGTTTAATATGTAATACTCTACGATCTAGTGAGTTCATAGCCTTCATGCATGGCAACGTGATAAATAAATCCTTTCACACATTTTCTCATCTTAACGGACGATGCTTGAAACAACTTGGGCACATATGACCCTAACATCCTCATAACTTTAGTGTACTGCACAACGATCTTGAGAACCTTTTGCATACAGCTTTACTCGTAATAGAAGGCTGCTTACTCGAACAATGTCAATCGTTTTACTCACCCCACTTGTAACACCCTCGAATTTAGAAAGAGCAACTAAATTAAAATTTCCAATAATACATCCGAAACCATATGTAAAATACCTCAAATTACAAACTATGGTTATCTCCAAACAACGCCTACTACTCAAGTCTCATTCCCAAACCTAAACCCGCTTTAGACATCACTTAATCCAAATACAAGTGCTATTTCCCAAGGGTAAATGCGGAAATATAACTTAAGCTATTCACCTCTAATGCACCTTACTAGCACTCGCCACTTCACAATGTAAACATTAAAACGTGAATACCGAGGTCCAACCCCGAGATACTCAACCGACCATTACCAACGACTGACTAACATGCCTATGAATCCAATACAATATAGTCTACTATTTTCATGCCTATCCTGGAATGACTCACTCACCCAAGCATGTAAATATTCAAACGTGCAATAAATGCAAAATGGTGCAATAAAAGCAACCCATCAACAAGACTCTACACCGAGCCCGTTAAGCCGGACAAATGTCCCCAAGACTTACTCACAATCAAAACCAAGCAAAATGCTCCAAGCTTGTTAAACCCATACGTCGGTCAAAATACATTTAAACTTTGTTTAGGCAAGCTATATTTCAAAATCACCATTAACCCCAAAACTCATCACGGGTTAAACAAAAAGGGTTTTCCCAAAGGATTCACACCTTTATAATTCTCAAAATGACACGGCTATTGTGACAACTCACCCCACTTATCATCAACACTCTACTTCCGACTAGTGGTCATCCTATTGACCTTGTAACACTTGCTATCCATGCGTTCCACGACCCACTTACTCAATCATTTCATATTATTTTCTTTTTAATCAATCACCTTTCATTCTATCTCTACACATCTCCATCCACCTATTTAAGGTTGCCTCAGCGGCTTTCATGAGTCCTACCAGTTCCAGGTTGTCTTCCCAACCTCCAATCATTTACTGATCTTATCTCCAAAGAATTGAAGAACCTTGGTGGCATACTCACCATCGTTCTATTTTAACACAAAGAGATAGCCATAAAGTGGTTATACTAGTATAAACATGCAAAACGTACTTTACCGATCATTAGTCACTGTGACAATTTAGAAACAAGTATGCTCGTGTAACTCATGTTCATAATAACAGTAGCTAATTGAAATTGCGAACATACTTTACATGAGAATTCTCGTTGCTATTGCTACAGTACTAAATTCATGTATTTCCGTCGACTCTAAGACTATCCCGTCTTAGTACTTCTACCCAAATCTCGCAAGTCATACTTAATTCATCACAGCTTAAGTCTAAGTATCTCCTCAGCATACTTAGTTCACTTAAACTAATGCTCTGATACCAACTTGTGACACCCCAAAATAGGGTCAACAAAAACTTCCATAAAACGGAAGAGTGATATATAATGCCATTGCACGAGCTCACAAAAGAGGGGGATTACACATGCCGGTTTACAAACAAAGTGTAATATCTACAACTAATTGACAACCGACTAATCTAATCTCTACTATAGAAATAAGATTTACAAAAAGTGTCATCGTTAGGCTAACTTTGATCTTCTATCTTTAGCATCTCAAATGTATCCCCACGCTCACATATCCCCAACTATGCCTTCTTAGGGATGGCACCACTAGAACCTGTGACACACACATCAGACACAGAACAAGTGTTAGGCATGGAATGCCTAGTGAGTTAAACATATAGTAAAACATGCAGTTATGTCATATAAGAGATATTAATTTGGTCATTCACAAATCGGACTCTATGGGAAGACCCCAAACATCAACTCAAGTTACATCATATTTGAAGATATACCTTAGCGTCTACCTCCAAGGTAACGCCTCAAGGCCCGGCACATCGGGACTACCTATATGGTATTAATCCCGAAAGCGTGGATCGATACACAAACCTCCAAGGTAAGTGCCCAAGATTATATCTTCCTAATGCCTACTTAGAGACTCCTCCAATTTGTGAATACCAACAAACAACTACTCCAAGCAGTTCATAAATCCAATCATTAACTTCATCAAAAGACAGTCCAACTATCTCATTAAGCACATGATTTCTACATACAAGAAATCCTCCACTTATCCACATACATATAAGTGATATCATGAGTTCATCATTTAGCATGGCAACACATACTAAATTAGCATATTAAGTCACTTCTATTATAATCATAATTTCTTCATTAAGACATAGCTTAATCCATTAAGCTCCAAACCCTAATATTTAGGTTTGACCAATTTCACATGATCACCATCATAAAAGATACAATTCCAAATAGAATAAAATACCACATCACCTTTACCTTACCATTGAGCCCCTTAAATTTCCTCTTTAGAGAAATAAGAGCTTATTGGCTCAAAGTATACTTCAAGGCAAACTTGTTAGAAATAAATGAAATGATAGAGTAAATTATGTAACAAGTATACCTTTAAATCAAAGTTACTCACCTTAAAGCTCCAAATATGGAAACCCTAGAAATGGAAACCCTTGCTCTTGTCCACATCTAGCTAGTATCACTTGTAGTTGAGATTGATTACCTTTTTGGAAGAAGAAATCGGCTGCCAAAATGTTCTAAGTTCGTGAAATAAGCTAGAAACCCGTAACTCTCCTTTTTATACCAAAACAGGTCGGCGGCGATTGTGACATGGCGATAGTGACACTGTCACTATCGCCGGGGCACTCTCGCTCAACTCCCCCAAACTCTCGGTACCAAACCCGCGATTGTGACCATGCGATAGTGACACTGTCACTATCGCCTAAGGCATACTCGCCTGAAACCCAAATGCCTGCAAGATCGAACTTGCGGTACAAAATCGGCGATTGTGACACCCGCGATAGTGACATGGGCACTCTCGCCGGTCACTATCGCCTAAAGGGTACCAAGTCTCATTTGATCCCCTTTTCAGCCCTTGAAATAGATTCTAACGAGGTACGATCTATGCTATATCAATAAAATACTTGAAGATGCAAAACAATTACATAACTACTCATAACGAAAATCGGGGTGTTACAGACTTGTCTTTTATTCTTCTCTAGACTTGCATCTACAAGATCGTTTGAAAAAGCATTGGAATTGATCGATAGAGCGTTAGCACAAAATTTTTCATTCATAGAGGTTTTGAAGCTCTATAAAACTCCGCAGAGGCTCTATCAAGCTCGACAGAGGCTCTATCAAGCTCGGCAGAGGCTCTATGAGTGAAAATTTCTAATAACTAGTAATTCATAAAACATTTTGATCATCCAAAGTTTTCATTATTTTAAACACTGTTTTTAGGACATATTTGGAAATTGGTGTCCTAGAAAACCGTTTTTGAAAAGATTTAGTGCGAGACATTATTCCTTTGGTTTACCCTTGCTCGGCAGAGGTTTGGTCGCGGCTCCGCAGAGGTTGGTCGCTGCACGGCAGAGGTTTGGTCGCGGCCGGCAGAGGTTTGGTCGCGGCTCGGCAGCAGCTTAACATAAATGTTTCTCTAACTTTGACACCGATTTAGACCATGATAGCTCTGGAGTTTGCAAAAACTCAAAACATAAATAGTGTGCATTGGTTTGTTATATTTTCAGAGAATCTAGAATCATCTCTTTTGGAGCTCGGACAAAAAATATATGGTTGATTTACCACAGTCGCGCAGATCTGTCCAACAGCTTTGTATCCGCACACTGTTGTCTACTTCAACGATGCATATGATCCTCATAAATCTCGAATCTCTGAAATCTTAAAACACGAAAGCTGTTCATCAATGTGTTTTAAATCCAGGGCCTTTTGAATCGCATCAATTGGAGTCTTGATCAGTGAGATATGATCAATTTACTACAACATCGCAAATCTGTCTGCATGCTGTCATAGTACTTGATTGTTGTGCACCGAAATCAATTGCCTTTGAAGGATGAGTCTTAAACTGAGTGTTTAAGAGTCCATTGTCAACTGAAGTGTGAGTCCTTAACAGATATATTAAGGAGTCCATTTACCTGCAAGACAGATCAAAGAACTTTTGGTACCCATTTCCAAATGGGTCCTATTTTGTTAGGATTTGGAATTGTCTTCAGGTTTGCCAGGTTCCTTCCTATGAAATCTCATACTATGGGTCTTTAAATTTTCCTTTTGAAATGACCCATTATGAACACAGTTTGAATTAGAGACATGGTTCTTTAATTTAAACATAAGATCAAAGCATTTACAGTTATGAGAATGAAGAGATGAATGTTTAACAGAAACAGAGGGCTTTGGAGCATTTTTGACAGGAGTAGAGCTTTTGACTTTCCAAACCATTTTCACTCTTTTGAAAATAAGATTATCTGTATTATCAGCACAAGAGTTTGCTAAGTCAATGTCCTTAAGCCTTTTAGCTAAAACATCTTTTTCTTTAAGATTCAAATCAAACTTCTTTAGAATATCTGATTTATACAACTTTTCCAACATAATCTTGGTTGACAAAACAAATAGTCTTTTGGTCAATTTGGACATTTCAGCTTTAAAAACCTTTCTTTCTCTCTCAAAATCATCTTTCAAACACTTTGTTTGAAATCCTTCAACCTTCACCTTTTCAGACTCTTTTCTTTCAAAATCATGCTCTCTCCTCTCCTTTTCGAGAGTCTTTTCTAAATTAGATAATTTGTTAGAAAGCTTAACAAACTTTGTTTCAAAAGATTTTCTTTCATTTTCAAAGTTCTCTATTTCACAAATTACAAGCTTTTCAAAATTAGAAATTAGATTAGAAAATTTTAAATATTTAAGTTCACGTCTTTTCTTCTCTTCTTCAAAAATATTTTCAGACTCACATAATTTTCTCTTAAGATCGAGATTTTCACACGTTAAGGGTTTACCTGATTCTTCAAGCTTAGCAATCTTTTCTGAATCAATCAGGATGTTTTTGTTCTTTTCCTCCAACTCTTTCTCAAGATTAGGAATAATTTTGCGAAAATGAGTACTAAGTTTAGAATAATAATGAGCATCAGCATCAGCACTAAATCTTAGTCTTGACATATTGTTACTTGAAAGATCGTTTAAC
The DNA here is from genome assembly GCA_033807775.1 of Saussurea involucrata. Taxonomy (NCBI): domain Eukaryota; kingdom Viridiplantae; phylum Streptophyta; class Magnoliopsida; order Asterales; family Asteraceae; genus Saussurea; species Saussurea involucrata. The sequence continues at coordinate 117,008,990 of CM066319.1, forward strand.
AGATACTTTGTGCGAAAAAGAATTAATTGTTACACAGTCTTTTGTCTTAATGCACTAACCTGTCTCAGCCAAAATCTTATCGGATTGAGCTGAAATTTGGTAGATAGGTGCACGAGGATATTCTGGACAACTTTAATTTTTCGAGTTTTGTCCAAAAACCAACAGAAAATGGGTTTTCGAAGCAAAAACCTGTGCAGTAAATAAAAGTTATATTCAAATGTTCTTGAGTCAATGTTTTTCAAAAATGATCGGATTGAACACTGAAAGAGTTGCAAAGCTCTTTCAATTCTTTTGCAGCTACAACTTCAACGGCCATCTCAAATCTGAATACAAAAATGGACAATCTGTCCACAGAGGTACAAAATGCCGTAGCCCAGATGAAGTCCACTGCAACAAACACTGCTACTACCACTGCCACCTCTGCAGCAACTGAATTTGGAAAAGCCGCAACCTCTGTATTCAAAGAGTCTGTCAAGCACTTTCTTCAACAGCTGAAAGAGCAATCCTCTAAATCTAAGGGCCTTACACCTGAAGACCTAAAGAAGGCCTTAGAAGAGGTCCAAGAGCAAACAATCAGAAACAATCATGCCATGCAACCTTCAGACTACATGACCAGAGCTCAGCTAACATAGCTTGGGCAAGGGGTTATAAATCAAATCACAGAGGTTATCGTCTCCTTCACTGCTGCAAACACAAATTATGTCAAAGACTTCCAAAAAAGTGTAGGAAAATTGCGCTTCAACACAGAAGCAGAGGTTGAAACACTACTCGGCCTCTGTGATGACTTATGCGCAAAGATGATTGTTGCAGGGGCTGTTCCACCAAAGAAACCTGAAGCTTCTTGCAGAGTAGAGGGTACTAAAGACGATAAGGGTCAGGATGACTCTGATGATGACCATCATGGTCCATCAGATCTTCCTGAGGGGGAGAAACCAAGGGAGAAAGCGACAAAAATAAGACTACCAGCTCCACCAACTGCCGCATAACCCATCAACCAAGCACCCCCAAATCAAACCCAACAAGGAACACAACAACAGTCCACAGAGATGACATCCTCCTCTGTGGAAATGATTTCTGAAGAAACCCCTGCTACAACCCAAAGCAAAAACCAAACCACAGAGACAACAACCATCTCCATGGAATCCATTACTGAAGAAACCCAAGTACCCAAAACAACAGTTCAACAGAAAACCACAGAGGCAACACCCACCTCTGTGGAATATCCTTCTGTATTTGGAGAAGATGTCCAAACCAGAGAAGAACTCCAACTCCTGACATCCTCCGAAGATGAACTTCCTTCTCCAACACCCAAAATACAAAGAACCAAAACAATTGCTCAAAAACAGAGGAAATATCTGAGCAAGCCACCAGAAGCCTCTCCAATAGAAGCACCCATATTCAAGCCCTCTGAAACTCAAGTGTCAAAACCTACAGATGCAATCCCCAAACCAACAGAAACATCAACAACAAACTCTGAAACTCAAGCATCAAATCCTACAGAGGCAACCCTATCTCTACAAGCAGATCAGACGAAGGCAAAAGATAAGGGCAAAGGGATTATGACAGTGGAACCGAAAAAGAAAAAGCCCAAGCATCAACCTCCAACAGAGAAACTGATGACAAGCTCTTTCAATGCTTTCGTGACACCAAAGCCAGAAGAAGAAGACTGGGCTTTTGATGTTGCTCTGATAAACCCAGATCTAGCAATCAAATATAGAGAGAAAATCTAGAGAGCAAATGTCATCCATATATTGATCAATGAGTTACAAATGACATTAAGCATGAAGTGTTCTAGATTGTTATCTAACTATTGAACAAGACATGCCTATTTATACCCATAACATACAAGGTATAAAGGAATTATGAACTAATACAGTACATTGACTTTACAGTAAATCTTGAATACAATAATGCTCTAACAAGCTCCTCTGTCAAACAAACCTGTTCTGAATCCAAAGGGTAAACCAACAGAGGATCGAGTTGTAGAAGTCAAGAACCAATTAGATGCTCTGCGCAGAACCTTACCTCAACCACCACCACCACAAATGGAAGAGGTGTTGTATAGGTACTTATACAGCAGAATGGGCATAATGGATCAAGCCGAACCAACCATTCAAGACCCTGATTTCCGTGCTGACCTCGAAAACCTCTTCACCAGAACAAAACCCAAGCCTAAATATGAAGTCTTCTCAACATCCAAGATCATCAAAGTCCTATATTGTAAGTTCTCTAGAACCAGAACCTGGCCTAAACTCTCTTACAACATCTACAAGGTCAAAAGAGAGGACAGATCAGAGAACCAATTTGCAGATGCAGATCTTAGGAATCTCAATCCTTATGATCTACCTGATCTTCTGAAATGGACGAAAGAGAACTTCACAACCGACGAAGTTCGCAGAGCCTACAAGGTGATTAGAAAGACCATACGTGAAAAGCTTCTGCTATACAGCATGGTTGATTTCCAACTAGCTGGAGACCTTTGAGTGAATAACTTGGTTGTTCAACCACCAGAAGACTACTGCCCTCCCTCTGCTAAACCCAACTCAATCATCACAAATCCAAGGGTCGGGTTAGTATTTATAGATCCTTCTTGTAAGTCCAGGATCTAATCTTACAATCAAATATGAACATTCAAGATCGTATTCACAGCAACTGGTCATATGATTTATTAACAAACTGTGAATTGCAAGATGTTACAATGAGTTTTTCTCTAAATGGATTCACCAAAGATTATATCAAAGATTCTGTTAGCTACAGTTGCTAACTCCTATATATACTATAGAGAAAGGCTAAAGCTACAGTACATATGAGAAACAGACTAATAGAACAATTACACGTGTCCTAATTAGTAACTGAATATAACAGAGAATATCCCAAGATATAAATTCTGAACATACTTCTGAATAAGCGCTTCAGAACATTTGTCTTCAGTCAGAAGTTCTGAGTCTCCTACTTAGAACTCTGAACCTTCTAGTCAGAATCCAACACTTAGAATCTTTTTGAGATTTCTCACTCAGAACTTCTGAGTCTTCTGAGCAACTTCCATACTTGTAATCTTTTCATTATTCTCTGATCAGAACTTCTGAGTCTTCTTACTCAGAACTCTGATTCTTCAGATCAGATCTTAACAGTTGTGTTTTTGACAAAACTCTAGATCTAACAATCTCCCCGTTTTTGTCAAACACACCTGTACTTTTCATCATCAAATTCTTAGAGCAGGAACAATCTTCAGAAGGAGCTCTTCTGAATGCTTTGACAACTTTTGCTCAGAATTCTGAATAATATGAGTTAACAACTTCTGGTCAGTCTTTAATCAGCAGCATCAACGATTTCCAAATTGATTTATGTTATATATTTGCTTTTTCTTTGCTCCCCCTTGAAATGACAATTCTCATCTTCATTTCAGCTTTCATAAGATTTCTTTATAAGAAACAACCGATCAGTTTTCTTTTCCTCTTCTCCTTCTTAAAATAACATTTCTCTCTTTTGTTATTTCTGTACAAAAACCATATCAATCTTCAAAATCTTTAGCTTTTCTCCCCCTAAAGTTTTGGAAAGCAAAATCATCTTCAAAATCTTTAGCTTTTCTCCCCCTTGATTTTCAAAACTTTAGCGATGCTTTTTCTTCCAATGAAGTCTATGCTTTTTCTCCTCCTTAATGAATAACCTTGCTCCCCCTCAAAATAATAATTATGGAGCAATTTGTTTTCTCCCCCTGAAAGTATGCATATATTTCATTAAAATTATTCATTTCAAATATAGTGCTTTAATGAAAACATTTATACAAGAAAAATAAGATTCACTGAACTACACTTGATAACTACTAACATTTTATCATTTGAAAACTTTACAAAAGAAATCCAACTTAATGAAATTTAACAGATTTTTCAATCAAATAAAATCAAATGCATGTGTTTGGATTCAAATACAAGTCATCGTTGCATATCAAGTTAAAAATGTTCAGTTTCAATCTCTTTATTAAATATATTTGGTGTGCTTAGCATGCGAAATATGAATAGCTTCAAGAATATGCAATTCTAAAAACATATACGAATACTTTGCTCTACTTACACTATTTGTCCAAAAACAGGATTTTCACAAATATACAGGTTTATTGCAACTTTGAATTTTCCCAAAGTTTCAAGAGATGTGTGCTCATTGGCATCTTTTAATTTTGTGCACATTGGCATCTTTTAATTTTGTTCACATTGGCATCTTTTAATCAAAAAGTTTAGTAAGAATAAGATACATCGTTAAACATGACTTTCTATCTGGTTCTATAGCAGGATTTGGGTCAGCATATCCCAGACCAGTTGGTCTTAGGTGCTAGGTGACAAGCACCCCTTGGAACTTAATTTCCCAAACCAGAAAGGCCACATCGATATATCTTAAACCCATTTGTACCAGTAGAACATGGCTTTCTATCTGGTTCTATTGCAGGATTTGGGTCAGCCGATCCCAGACCAATTGAACTTAGGGACTAGGTGTCGAGCACCCCTTAGGACTTACTCTCCCAAACCAGAAAGGCCACAGGTACAAACTTTCAAACTAAATGATTTTATATATATTTATTTCATCTCAATCACTTGGTTCTAAAACGTAGTACTTCCCCCATATTTTTGTTTACATCCATCATTCTGACATTTCGACTTTTTTTTTAGCATTATATTCTATATAAGTCTAAATTTACATAACATTGAGCATTCAACATAATTTCATTCATGTTTTGCTAACCTTTCGATTTATTTCAGAAGTGAAAGTTGAAACAAATATAACTCAGATAATACAAAAATATTTGTAAAATCACCCTTGACACACATTTTATTCATTAAAAAAAATTCATCTTATTGAATTAAATTTGTTAAGATTTAAACTTTCAAAGCAATAGAAATAAAACATAATGCAATGTTACCTTTCACCACTTGTTCCTTAAAACATAGAAATATGACAGTTAAGGATATCACCTGAGAAATATGAGTTCTAAACTGATTTGTTTAGAAGTCTTAATCTCTGAAGTACGGGTCCTGAACTGAATTATTCAGAAGCCATAGTCATTTAAGTACGGGTTTTGAACTGATATGTTCAAAAACCTAAAACGTTGAAGCACGGGTTTTGAACTTTATCTTGAAACAATCAGATCAAATTTTGAGTCAATACTTCCTCTGAAATCAAGATAATCCTGCAAAATCAAGAGATTTTGGTAATCATCTACGATGATTCCTCATTAGATATCAAAAATTCAAATTCTGAGTAGTAGAGTCAGAATTCTGATTAGAAGAGTCAGAATTCTGAGTAACTTGTTCAAAATTCTAAGTATCAGAGTCAGAATTCTGAATAGTTGAGTCAGAATTCTGAGTAGTAGAGTCAGAAGTCTGAGTAACTTGTTCAAAATTCTAAGTATCAGAGTCAGAATTCTGAATAGTTGAGTCAGAATTCTGAGTAGTAGAGTCAGAATTCTGAGTAAGAGAGTCAGAATTCTGATAAAACTATCCAGAGAAAATTCCTTAGAAAAATGTTTGGATTTTGTGATTTTTGAACATTCTGAACTTCAAATCACCATAACTTGCTCAAAAATCAGAATTTTTCAACCAAAATTTGCAGGGTTGCTCAAAATGTGATTCTGAACACATTCTCTGGAAATGTTTTCTAGCAAAAATATCCACAACTATGAGTTCGATAACCCCATAGTAAACAGAACTTTTTCGTAAAAAATATTCTTCAAAGTCAACAAATTGATCTGTATGAATCAGAAATCCATAATCACATTCAGACCGAGTTTTGGACTGAAGTATCCAAAAGTCCAAATTCTCAATTTAAGCACAGCATCAGTTTTAAGTCATGTGTCAGTATTATCATTCAGCTCTACACATGAATAACCTGCAAAACAGATTAAGTTGTCTTTGGTACCCATATGAACTTGGGTCCAGGTTTGTTAGGTGCAGTGGCATATGAAGATATTCTATAAGAACCATACCAGTGCTGAATAAAATTCTTGTTCACAAAATCATTAGTCCCACAATATGAACAACAAAGTTTCTTTTGTGCAATTCTGACTAATTGATTTACAGAATAAATCACATTAGGTTTAACAAAAGATTTTCTTTGAAATGTATTGTTCTTCTTGACATTTGAATTAGGAACCTTTGATTTTGGCACTTCTTTCTTGGAAGTTGTTCCTTTAACTCTCCATTCCATTTTTATCTTTTTATAAGAACAATTATAAGATTTATCAATAGCAGAATCATAAAACAGATTAGAAGAACGAATCTGATCTTTTGAACTATGATTTGATTTGTCAACAACTTTCGTTTCAAATTCCCTAAATTTTTTATCATACAAATCAAACCTTGACTGCAAATCAGATTTGGACTTCCTCTATATCATGATTTTAGTTGATAAATCAGATAATTTCTTAATAAGACTCCTTATCTCCAAATGAAAAACTTTCTTTTCCTTCTCAAACTCATCTTTTAAGCATTTTTCTTTAAAGCCATTTACCTTCTTCTTTTCAGTCTCTTTCCTTCCATCTTCTAACTCTTTCTCCAACTCATTTATTTTTACAGAAAACTCATTTAACATTCCTGTTTTCTTTTTCTCAAAACCATTCTTTTCTTTTTGAAAAACATTTTTCTTGCATTCAAACTTTTTTCTTTCTTTTGCAAGAATTTTCTCCAAATCAGAAATTTTCAAAGATAATTCAACAGACTTTGTTTCAAAACCTTTCCTCTCAGTTTGAAAGTCTCTTCTCTCTTTCTCAAATTTCACTCTTTCAAGTATAAGAACTTGTTCAAAATCATAGATCTGTTTCAAGAGTTGACAAATTTTCATTTCACATGATTTGATTCTATTTTCAGACTCTGTCAACATCTTTCTTCTAAAATTTCCTTTCTCTTTCAAATCAACATTCTCTTTTTCTAACAACTTTATGTTTTCTTGAACCTTTTCAAAATCCTTTAGAAAATCAGATTTCTCTTTTTGCAAAATCTTTATAACTTTTGTATTTTCATCTTGTTTTGCTTGAAGATTAGCAATCTTGCTTAAATGAGCAATCTCAGTTTTTGTTTCAGAAATTGTTTCTTTTGCTTTTACAGGACTTATTTTTTTTAAATTGTCTGAACTGGTTATAGAACATGCAGGTCTCACAAAAACTTCAACAATCTCAGGCATGATAAAATGAAAAATTCAAATATCAACTATGAATTTTGATCAAAACTGAGAATCAACACAGATCTAGAATATGCAAGAACTAATCAAATCTGTCACATGAATTTTATCAAACAGTTAGAGTACATGAATTAATGAAATCTTCTTATCAACAAAAAATTTGAATACTAATCAACATGCAGCAGATATAATCACTTTGATCCAGAAACCAGTCAAGAATTTCGAAAACATACCTGTGATCTCTGTTTAATTTCGAGAATTAATCAGCATAGATAGAAAATCTTTGGATGACTTGACTGTGAGATATCGATTCAACAGAAAGACAAATTCAAATTTCTTGAATCAATGATAGAAACGAATTCAAGAATTGTTAGGAATTCAAGAATTGTTAGCAGCAGCGGAATCAATTGTCGAATTGATCAAGAAACTTCAAGAATGCGATCAAACACATTCTTGGACGAATTTGTTTGTTGATTGGCTCTGATACCAATTGTAAGTCCAGGATCTAACCTTACAATCAAATATGAACATTCAAGATCGTATTCACAGCAACTGGTCATATGATTTATTAACAAACTGTGAATTGCAAGATGTTACAATGAGTTTTTCTCTAAATGGATTCACCAAATATTATATCAAAGATTCTGTTAGCTACAGTTGCTAACTCCTATATATACTATAGAGAAAGGCTAAAGCTACAGTACATATGAGAAACAGACTAATAGAACAATTACACGTGTCCTAATTAGTAACTGAATATAACAGAGAATATCCCAAGATATAAATTCTGAACATACTTCTGAATAAGCGCTTCAGAACATTTGTCTTCAGTCAGAAGTTCTGAGTCTCCTACTCAGAACTCTGAACCTTCTAGTCAGAATCCAACACTTAGAATCTTTTTGAGATTTCTCACTCAGAACTTCTGAGTCTTCTAGTCAGAACTTCTGAGTCTTCTGAGCAACTTCCATACTTGTAATCTTTTCATTATTCTCTGATCAGAACTTCTGAGTCTTCTTACTCAGAACTCTGATTCTTCAGATCAGATCTTAACAGTTGTGTTTTTGACAAAACTCTAGATCTAACACTTCTGGTAAATCAAAGTTGTTCGTAGAGATGGACTGTCAGAAGTACGCAACAAGTACTTTGACAGAGTTTAGAGCGATCCTAGTGGAGCACAGAGGAACAGAGCTCATGGATCAAAGTCTTGCCGACAGACTGATAGAGGTTATCGATGCAACAATCAACTTCCGAACTCTCTGCATCAACTTCTATCACGAGCTCATACAAGAAGGACTCGACCGCAGAAGTTTCAATGACTTCAAGGATGCCAACGTCTGAGTCAGTCAAACAAATCCTCTGTAATATTTTATTTTCAATACAATCAAATGTAAATTCCTCTGGCATAATCTAATGTAAAAAGAAAATTGTTCTTGTGCTTAGAAAATCCTTGCAATTTCAAATTTTTTAATTTTCACTACTTAGGGGGAGATTGTTAGCTCAAATCTTTCTGTTTGTGAAAGTAGTGAAAATAGTCTATGTACAGAAGTAACCCACTGAGGCTCTGAAGAAGAACCCAAGAATACCAAAGGCAAGAATCAGCAGAAGACTGCTCACAGAGGACCGAGCCATAGAACCTCTGACACCCTTGACAGAGCCTCTGCGGTTTATACTGAAGACATAGAAGATTTATAAATATCTTTCTACTGTTCCAGTATCCGTTCATCCACTTGCTTAAGGCATGCCCTAAGGATTCAGCCGGTTTATAAATATCAATATAGCAAGTAAGTCGAACGGTCTAAGATTCTTAAAGTCAGCTTCAAAAAAATTTCATTCATTATCGTCTTCGCGTCGGACAGTGAAAACTGGAAACATGACTCTAAGGGTTCAGCCGGTTTGGATGTTAAGCACTTCAGTGATCTTGTGCTTGGTTCGGACTTGGCTAACTGGCAGACACCGCTTCATGGCATTTATGTACTAACATTGGAATTCTTTGTCGAAGTGAGAAATCCCAAGGCAAAAAGCCGGCTCGATAGGGTGTAACCTGTGAATATACAACTTCTTCAGAGATTCCTCTAGGTGAGGAATAAAGATCATGATTTTCTTCCATCGGATTTGTTGCTGTTGAAGAGGAGGATGATCAGAAGCTGTCGGTTGTTGACGAGATGTCGGATTTTCAGCAGTTGAAGTTTCAGGTCTTGTAGAAGTCTCGGCGACCTAAGCAGTGTGAACGGGTGTACCATATAGGTTTTGCAGCAGAAACTGGTCGTAGTCAACGTTGTCGTCTTCATCAATAGGAAAGATCAGGTTTACTTGGAGATTTATCGCACTGGCGGCTTTTTCGTACCATGCATTTTCGGTCTCCGGGTCGATCTCGGTGTCTGGATCTATCAGTTGTAGTTCATGCCTATCTGATGCATCATATGTGACCAATTCCTGTGTTTCTACCTCGGGCTTTTCAACCGTCGGGTCTTCGTCGTCAGAGATGTCCATGTCTATGACCATCTCGACTAAGCTCAACTGGGCTTCAGGTTGTTCTTCAGTTGTAGTTGCCGCAATTGATGGTTCCGGTTGAACCACAGTAGTTTCAGTGAGGATCGGGGCGGTCTCAGCTAATCGTAGTCTTTTACTCTCCCCTTCACGGTGATCAGGATCATCTTGATCATCGTGTCTTCGCTTTAGACCTCCGGCTTGACTCTTGCAGGTTTCTTCCATAGAGGCGACTCTCTCGGTCAAGGTGGTTAGGGCTTGTTGAACATCCTTGAGAGTCATGTCAAGTTGATCCATTCTTGTGGTGATGGATGATGAAGGAGCAGATACCTGGGATCGTAGGACAAAGATCAGGCCTGCTTCGGTAGAGGTGTCAGTGTCGGTGTGTTGGAGCAGCATAGCGAGGAGCATAGTCTTCAAGGTGTCCACCAAATAGATTGGCTGAACGGGAGCCGGTGGAGGTGTTGGTGCGGTTTCAGGTTCGACTACTTTCTCCTTACCTTTAATCAAGCTTTTCAGTTTATTGAGCTCGTTGGTGAATCGCTGCTCCATGGCCTCGTGGACATCCTTTAGGGCGCTGTCCAGATATCTCTGTGACACAAAGTCGGGTAAAATAACTCCGGGATCACTTAGATTACCCGTTGAGGCATCTACCATAGAGACAGAGACACCTACGTTCACGGTTGGCGAAGGTGTGTACATGGTAGGATTTCATTCCGATCCTCGCGCTCCGCCTAAAGGCGGAGACACTACGGAAGTTCCGATCGAGTCACGAAGAGCATCGATGTTCATTGTCTCATCTTGTGTCCTAGCCGAAGAAATAACATTAGAAAATGGCTCTAGACTCAATAGTGCATCCAAAGAAGTCGAGACCGGGGGATGCTGGTCTCTTGTTTCAATACCAGTACTCTCCGATTGAGAGACCGGTAGAAGTTGTGCTAAATCCCCGTGCAAAATTGAAACATCCATCTTTTGAGAGACGGATGAGTGGCTTTGGAGATTGTGCACTTGCGCCGCTAGGTCCACGGCGGCTTTTTCAATATCCCGTCCCAACGGATGAGACGGGATAACAGATGTGGCTACCTAGTCGACACTGGTTTGGGGTCGCTCAGAAGCCTCTGTATTTTTACGGTTATTCTCTCTTGATTTGTTTTCGATCTCAGTTCCCTCCGTCTCATATGTTCCAAATCTTCAACTAATACTCCCTCCTCTCTCCTTATGTCTCCTGTATCAGGCGGGGTAGTAGGGATTAGAGGGGTTGTGGGTGACTCAGATGGGGTGCCTTCGGTCAGTTGTTGGTTTGGTCTGATACGGGTAGGTATTAAGGACCCACGTATGGAACGGTCCGTATCGGATTCGGTGGAGTCGGATTCCACATCCTCCACCTGTCTGGGTGGGGAAGGGTCAGATATGTATGGCTCTGGGTCACGGAGAAGCATTGGTCTAGACGACATTCCAGCTTCGGTCGTCGTTCGGGTGATAGGAATAGGAGGGTATTGGCTTGTACCGGCTTGGGTGGATTGGGAAGTACTAGCTCGCGTATCCAATGCACCGTCCACACCTGTTCCCCTCCCATGTAATCTCTACACACCCCATCCGGGAGCCCCAACTTTCCGGACTCTACCTTCTCTAGTCCTTGGACCCTCACATCCCTCAATTCTATGTCCCTGGGGAGGTCCCTCCGGCTATGGCTGGACCATGGGAGCAGCTAACTCTCTCCTATATTTTAACACACTCGGTGCAGTGGGGTCCGTGTGTGCCAGTAGGGCTTCAGGTAAGGGCATGGCTCTGGCGTCAGATGGGTTGCGAATAACCAGATATTGTAAATGAAAGGGTGGACATACCAGATGGTTGATGCCTCGCGGTATTGCTGGATTCACCTCCTTATGTTGTCTGACGGCCAGTGAGAAGAATCGAGGATAAGGTAGGAATTTCTTTTGCTTCATACCGCCGATTTGCCCATAGCTTGAACCATCTCGCGCCATATAATCATCGCGAAGTCAACGTGTCTCTTGTAGCATACAACATGGAATAGACACAGGAAGTCGGCTGTGGACTGGTCTATTCCCATCCACCTGGATGAGAGACACCTGTTCAGTATGGTGAACAGTGTGTACCAGATGGGCGCAAGATATTTCCTGTTGAAGGCTGAAGGACGGTCGATAGCACGGTTGTAGCCTAGAGCGCGTACTTGAGCACACAGGGTTGTGTCATTGACTGTGGGGTCGTAGCCTTGGTGTCCACCGGCGTTGGCTTCTGGTAGGGATAGCAAGCGGTGGAACGAGTCAGGTGTGAGCGTGAAGGGATGGTTGTCGATCCGTGTGTCGTGATGGTCTGAGAATTGGCAGCCGTGACGACTTGGGCAGTGAGCCATAGTTGATATACATATAACACGGGGACGTCAGCTGTTGTAGTGAAGGCCTCACGAAGAGGGTGACCAAGTAATATGTCCACGACCGCATGGTGCTGTGGTCGAAACTCAGCGGCATCCAACTGATGATTGTTGGCTTCCATCTCAATGCCATGGTCAGGGTGGACCAAGGCATTATCGGCTGCGTCGTCTATAAATTCCTCTTGTGGAGGAATTTGCTCTGGAGGTGGTTGTTGTTGTTCTTGATCCGCTATATAAAATATCTGAAAAACAATCAGTGTTAGAATACCAGGCGGAGGAACAAGTGTAGGCGCGTACCTTTGCAGTAATTGGCTGAATCTGAGACAGATCGAGGACTGGCAGTGAGATAACAAGGTACTGGAATGATGAAAACAGGGGTGTCCAGACAAAATACCTTTGAGACAAAGGTTTCCGGACAATCAAGAGTGTCCGGACAAGGGTATCCGGACAACTAAGGTTACCGGACATAGTGTAGCTTTCCGGACAATGTACCAATCCGGACAAATACGGTTTCCAGATAAAGCAAGAGTTTTCTGATGATGTTGGTTGCCGGACACCTCAACAATCCGGATAGTTGAACTTACCGGAAACCCTTAGGTTTCCGGACAACTATGGTTACCGGACGTTGTGGGTGTCCAGATAAAATATCTTCGGTATGATGGTGTCCGCACGATTTGAATGTGTCCGGACGAGATCCACAAACAAGTTCCCAAGCATCATAGCAGCATCTATATGAGCGTGTATGCATACATGAAGGTTTAATTCGACCTAAAACACCCTGAGATTGGTCGAACGATGTTCGACGTGAAATGAGGGTTCGGAAACCCTGTGTTTATCAAATCTGTGGGTGGTTTGTGCGATTAAATCTGTGGGTGGTTTGTACGAATATAAGATCGCATATGGAGAAACATACCTGATTTTGGAACCGAACTCGATCAAGAATCGACGATGTTGAGAGTATCCGAGTGAGTGAGAAAGCGAGGGGTTTTTAGGTGGGTTTCAAAATGTCCATATAAAGTGTACATGAGAGTTTCCGGAGCACATATATATGGGACCAATAATCCGGGTGGGTCATCCGTATACCCATCCGGTCCGGATAGGTGTCCGGTCCGAAAACTTATCCGGATAGGGGTATCCGGAAACCCTTCCGGAAAGTGTGAGAAAAATTCTCTGGTTTTAGCAAAAATCCCAAATTAATATCTATGTGACTTTGAAAGAACATTGTCTCGCTCCCCCTCAAACTAGGCATGGGGATTTCCCTGCTCCCCCTCGGATTGTGCAATTGTGTGCATCAGAGAGACTGACACTTAAAAAAAACTTTTACACAGTGAAAGGAAAAGTTCTGTGTCGCTCTCCCTCAAATGATGAGCATATAGGCTGTGGTCCCCTCAGAATGTGCATGGAGTGTGATGTGAAGTGCACATGGGAATGTCGACACACAAAAAAAACACTTTTCTGCAGTTAAAAAAATTGTGTGTGACACTCCCCCACGACAATAGAGTAAACTTCCCTGATACCTGTGCGTGCTCCCCCTGAACACATGAACACTTGTGAAAGTACAGATATATAGCCAAATAAACGAGACGACAGTAATAAAGAAAAGAAACACACGTGGAAAGAAAGTAAACAAGCGAAATCTACCTAATAAATACATAGACTTAACCTAACTATGTAACTGATACAAGTAGAATACAGAAATGAGAAAGTGTATGCCCAATCATCTGGAGTGTGAACAACAGATGATGAGTAGACAATTTCTCGTAGATGTATGGAACTTGTATCTTCACACAATCAAATCAAGTCTTCAGATTTAGCATACCTAACCTGGACACTAGGGAATTAAAGCGTTTTTCGACCAGGGGTTTTGTAAATAGGTCCGCTAACTGATGCTCTATACTTACAAAGTAGAGTTCGACTGTACCTCTTTCAACGTGATCCTTGATAAAGTGGTACCGAACGTCTATGTGCTTTGTCTTCGTATGCTGGACCGGATTGCTGGATATGGCAATAGCGTTGTTCGAGTCGCAGTAGATGGGCACCTTGACGTATGTAAAGCCGTAGTCCTTGAGTTGCGCGCGCATCAATATTATTTGAGAACAGCAGCTTACGGCGGCCACGTATTCCGCCTCGGCAGTCGACGTAGAGATGCACTGCTGCTTCTTGGATGCCCAACTCACCAAGCTATCGCCCAAGAACTGCACATGACCCGATGTGCTCTTCCGATGCATCATGTTCCCTGCATGGTCCGCATCAGAATATGCTGACAGCTCAAAACCTGTCTCTTTCGGCTACCACAAGCCAAGATCAGCAGTACCACGTAGATAACGAAAAATTCGTTTGACAGATATTAAATGAGACTCTTTCGGTTTTGACTGAAACCGGGCGCAAAGAAATGTTGAGAACATGATGTCCGGTCTACTAGCAGTTAAGTACATTAAAGAACCAATCATACCCCGATACGTTTTTGTATCTACATCCTTTCTGTTAGGATCGGCGTGTAACTTTGTACCGGGTGCCATGGGGGTTTTCATCGGTGAGGACTGTTCCATCTGAAATTTCTTAAGAATATCCAGGATGTACTTGGCCTAATTTATGAATATCCCGGTCAACAGTTGTATAACTTCAACACCGAGAAAGAAATTCATCTCACAAAGCATACTCGTTTTAAAAACTTTCCCCATTAACTTGGCAAAGTTCTTAGCAAACTGAGGATTAGTAGAACCGAAGATGATGTCATCTACATACACCTGAACTAATACAATGTGACCTTTTTCATTTTTGATAAATGTTAGCTCCAATATTCTGAAACATTAGAAGTATTGAAAAATGGCCAGGTACAGAAGAACTTCCACAGAAGCTCTGCTGAGTGCAACAGAAGCTCTGCCGGGCATCTAAGAAGAAGCAAAGGAAGTTTGATCAAGAGTGATCAAAGACCGAAAAAACTACAGAAGAACGCTACAGAAGATCAAGACCTCAGAACCTCTGTCACCAATAACAGAGCCTCTGCAGACAACTTCAGAAGACAAGGAACCCAGTGAAGACTACTCTACAAAGGACCAGACCGCAGAACTTCTGCAAACACTTTACAGAGCCTCTGTTGTCCTCACTGAAGACTCAAGATACTTATAATATCTTACCACTGTTAAAGAAATATCTTTCTACTGTTCCAGGATCTGTTCATCAACTTGTATGGTAGCATGCCCTGTCCAACTTCAACACGAGTCAAACTCTGAGTGGACTCAATAGGGCTTAGTACATAATAGACGTCTGCTGCATTAAATACAATACAGCACGTCCAACTGTTCATGCCATCCGTCCAACTATTCATACCATCCTTTGTGAATAGTAGCATATGCTTTATGGTCCCGTTAGAGTAGTATATAAGGAAGACTCATGTTGAGTTCTTCCTATCCATCGATCGATCAATCGAACAATCGAAACATGAATTCAAGAGAGAAAAACATCACAAGAACACATAGCTTTAAACACTTTGAGAGTCATATCTGTTTTAAAAGCTTTGCTTACTCACTGTTCTTGAATCTGTTCTTAATATATATATTCAGTAAACTTTGAGATATTATTTCCTGTTCACTGTTTATTTATATTGTGTTCTAAATCTATCAATCATATCTGTTAGTTCTTCAAATACGCTTCCGCATCAAACTCATACTTGAACTAATAGATCTAATAATCTTGTATAAACAAACCGGGAACCAACAATTGGTATCAGAGCAAAGCTTGATTTTCAATATCAAGTGATCCTCGTTTTTACAAAGATTTTTGATAGAAATTGTCTGTTTTTAACCTGTTCTTCATTCCTTCAAAGAGTTTCTGTTTTACTGTCATCTTCGATTCATTTGATCTGGTAACATAATAGAAACTGTTTCTTTCGTTAAAAACTTCATTTAAAATATCTAGAATGAAATTTTATGGTGATGCTGACTCAAATTTTTATTCAAAACTCAGCACAAATTTTCGCGAAATAATTCCTTCTCTTGAAAATGAACTAGATGAAAAGAACAAAAGCATTTTTATTATTTCTGATAAAATTGCTAAACTTGAAAAATCTGTTAAAAACTTAAACTGTGAAAAGATTGTGGTCAATGAAAGAAGAAAAGAAAAGACTTGAACTAAAATGTTTAAACTTCTCTAAACTAATTTTCAATTTTGAAAAGATTGTGGTCAATGAAAGAGGAAATTATGAAGAGAAGAAAACTGTTCTTGAAACAAAGTCGATGAAGCTTACTTATAAAATCTCAGAATTGCAGAATATCCTTGAAAAAGAAAGAAAAGAATCTGATTCTGAAAGAAAAGAATCTGAACAGTTGAAGGTTCAAAGATTTCAAGATTTAAGTCAAAAAGATGACTTTGAAAAAGAGAGAAGTATTTTTAAAACAGTAATATCCAAACTAACAAAAGGACTCTCTAATTTATCAACTGAAATCATGTTGGAGAAAAGATGCAAATCTAATCTCCAAAAGATGCTTGAGGAAAATTTAAGGAAAAAGAATATTTTTGCTAAACAGATCAGGAAATTCAATCGTGAAGGATCTTTTAAGCCTAATATGTTTTCAAAACTTCAGACCTCAACATCGAAATTTTTGCATGATCATAGGTTGGACAAATTAGTTAATCAAACTTTTAAAAAGGTGAAAAAGGTTTGGATAGTGAAAGGCTCTATACCTGTTCAAAATGCTCAAAAAGACAAAAATCCTTTCATTTCTGGTATGTATGACAAATGCATAAAGGCGTTTCATACAATAGGACCCATACGGTTATGGGTACCCAAAACCTCTGTAAGTATAACATAGATACTGTATATTTTGTAAATATTATTGTTTATTTATTATTTTCTGTATGTAAATTCTTAAATCTACAATAGTTCTTGATATCACAGAACTTCTGTAAGGTCTGCTAAGAACCTCTGATAACCTTCACAGAACCTCTGATGATCTTGACCTATGTCCTATGCACAACTTATCTTATTCTGAACCAAGCATAGGTCAAGGGGAGCAGAAGAAGACACTTGATCTACAGAGGTTGTTAGATCAAGGGGGAGCGAAAAAGGAGACCTTGCTGAATCTACAGAGATTTATAAGTCAAGGGGGAGCTAAGAATGCGACAGAAGAAATCACACTCGCCAAGCTAAAAGAACAAAAGGTTGGTATCTCGTACTTTTAGGTTTTTGAAAACAGTTTTCTAGGACAAAAAGTGTCAAATATGTCCTAAATATAATGTGGATAACATTTCAAAAATCAAAAGATCAAAAAGTTTCATAAAATTTGAGTTATGAGAAATTTGAGGTCATAGAGCCTCTGCTGGGCTCAACACAAGCTCTGCCAGGAATATGCTCTATGATCGCAAATTTAACCTCTATTGATCTTTTGGAATGTCATCTCGGAAACCAATTACACGCACAATGCTACAGAAGTCTTAAGCTACAGAGTACTTTCATCCAAAGAACCTCTGTATATCACTCAAATCTTTCAAAAGACTTCTGCTGCACAAAATCTTTGAGATTTACAATTTTCTAGGACACCAACTTTCAAATAGGTCCTAAATACATTGTTAAAACTGATCAAAAACTTGGATGATTAAAAATGTTTATAAATTATTAGTTATTAGAAATTTCATGTGACAGAGCCTCGCTGGCTCTGGCAGAGGTCCAAAAACCTCTGTAGGACTATTTCTCTACTAAAGATTTATCGATCCTCTCCTTGCGTTTTTCAAACAATTTTAATAAGATTCAATCTACAGAGATAAAAGTTTTTCAAAATCACAGAGCTTCTGTAAAGATTTTCACTTAGGAACTTCTGTAACGGTAACTTTTTAACGGTAATTTTTCTGTGGTGAAAATTTAAACCCACGCGCTCTTCATTTAATATGGCCGCCCACGACGTCTCGTCATCACTAACACTATTGACATGTCGAGTTTTTCATTGACGTACATATAACGGACCTTAAATTTTATTAACTTTCTCACATTTTCACTGTTCCAAATTCTACCCGTTACCACAGTATAAAACCTAAGTTAAAATAACTTTCAAAACTTTACTATTCTATCATCTTCTCCGGCGAACTTGCTTGTTTCTTTCTGAAAACCTAGAACTTTCAAACTTACAAATGGCTTCCAGTTCCAAAGCTACTCACGTTTCACCGATGAACTCTCCGCCACTCTCTCCAGTACATTCTGAGCACTCCCACAACTCACATACCGCCGCCGATACCAACAGACATGACTCCGGCGACGAGGCATCCTTTGTACCCACTACCCACCTGCAACAATTTTTCTCTAATGACCATTTCGAGCAAACCCTTCCCATTAAATCAAACAATTGTTATCTTGTTCCTTCTCCTACGACTTTTGGTAAAGAACATGCCATCCTGCTAAACATCCTAGAGAACCACTTTCTTTACCCTCTTCTGAGCAAAACCGTTGAACAATTACCTGTACGTTACCTACATCAGTTTTGGCAATCTTGCCGTTATGACGCTGACACCGATTTGATCAGAGGCTATATTTCTAAACCTAACCAAAGTAACAGTCTTGAACTGATGTTCAACCGCACCATGTTCTCATTAGAATTTGGCCTTCCAACAAGAGGACTCATGGGAATCAAAAAGTATGCCCCCCAACCAACAAATGAAGAACTTGTCGACTTTCTGCACATGTTAGGGTACAACCAACAGTTGAAAAAGAGGAACGATTTCCGCAGAGCAAGACTACCCCCTCTGTGGAATACCTTATTCTCCATCCTAAATCGTTGCCTCACGAGAAAAATCGGGAGCATCGATCAAAGCTCACCTCAAATTCTCTCAATCATGTATGGTGTGTACTATGATCTACCACTAGATTATGCCACCATAATGATGCAAGAGATCATCAACACCATCGATCGAAAAATCGCCTCCCAGAAAGCCAAAGTGTCTGATCACAACTGGTTGCCCCCTCTGCAGTTCCAGCGAATCCTCAGTGTACTTTTCGAACCCTTACTCTTATCCAAAAATGGCCAATGAACTGTCCCAAACCTAAGCAATTTCCTATGTCCAAGAACACCCCTACAGAACATGAGGACGGCTACCCGCACAGCAGACCACTGTCAAAGGTAATGTTAGGTTAGGCTAGTAATGAAGAACTAATTAGTGAGTACACACGCGTTTACAGAACTACTGAACCCAGTTCTGTAACACCCCCGCGTATAGGATTACCCATAGGAGGTAGTGTTGTAGAGAGACTAACAGAGGAAGAATGGAAGATAAAGTTGGCTAAACACAAGGCCAACCAGAAGAACTTCAGAAATATAAGGAAAGACCTCTATCCTTCAAAGAGGAAGTCTTCTGAGGGATCTAAAGAGAAGAAGAAGAAAAAGGGAAAGAAAACCAAGACCCCTACAGAGGAACCACTTGCCTCTGCTTCTTCTATCCAACAACCCCCTGTAGAACCCTCATCTCCACCACAAACCCAAGGTCACTCTGCCCCTCCCTCTTCCAAAAGAAAAAGAAAGTCAAAATCAACAGAGGCGGGGGCACCTAAACCAAAGAAAAGGAAATCAAAGAAGAAGAAACTCTCTTCTCCTCTGCAATCAATTACAAAGGGAATCGAAAAAGAACAACCTCAACCTCCACCTCTGCAAACCCATACAATCACAGAGGGTCTTGATTCACTTCTGCCAAGACAAGAAACTGCAGAAAAAGAGGTCCAAATAGGTAAAATTACTAAAAATAAGTTAGAGGATAGGGTAGAAACATCTGGAGGAAAAGAAAACATAAAAGAAAAAGATGCCGAAGATGAAGAAGGCACACATCCCTCACCCCCTCCTAGTGCAACCCACACATCTAACTCCGCAGGTCTAGCTGTAGAAGGAGTTATTGAAAAAGAGTCGCACAACTCGACCCCTACCCAAACCAAACAGCCAGAAGTCACTCTTTCGACTTATGCGCCCACAAAAACCGGGGAATCCATTCTTAGGGAGTCTCCTCAAAGAGACTCACCTATAGTTCGTGATCAATCGCCCCAGATCACACTAGAACACCCTACAGAGGAATTCGTTTCCTCTGCCACGCACGAAATAGGGCCAAAACTTCTTTCAGAGAGAAGTAGTGAGCACAAAGATGAAGAGACTCTAGACAAGTCTCCGAGTCAACAGAAGAACATTCTGACACCCACCTCTGGAGTGGGATTGGACACTGTTCTTCACATAACTTCTGTAGAGACTGAAACTCTTTTTTCTTGTCGAAGGTCAGAAGGAAATCCTTCCATTCTCAACGATCAAACAGGAATGAAAGAAGGTGTCCCAGGAACAGGGACTCACTCTGGAGAAGGGGTTGTTCCTCCAGAGGTTACCCAAGAGGAACATGTTACGAAGAATGAGTTCCAAGTCTTTGTAACCTCTGTAACTCAAACATTGAATAAGTTGCAAAGCTCATTCACGACTTTTACAGATTCAACTTCAGGCGCGCTTACAGGATTAAATACCAAAGTGGATACCTTATCCACAGAAGTTAAAGAAGCCCTTGCAGAAATAAAGTCAAATAAAGAAACTTTTGCTGCTGCTGCCATCGCCTCTGCCACTGACATTGCCAAAACAACCGCTGCAGAATTCGAGAAAAGTGCGACCAAAGCCTTCAAGACTTCGATCGCAATCTACTTTGAAACAATGAAGAAACAAGCAGCAAGGCAAGCAGCTCAAGACACCTGCAAAACAGAAGTTGCTGCTAAAAGAAGGCAGGATGATCCTGATGATGGTGCATCTGGTCATCCTGAGGGGGGAGAGAACAAAGGAAACAACAGAGGCTGCTTCTGCAAAAACTACAGAGAAAACTGCAGAACCCTCTACAACAGAAACCCCGAAGGAAACACAAGGAACACAACAAAGGCAAAACACCTCTATCTCAGTAGAGGATGCACCTACCACAGAACCTAAGGTAATCACTCTTGCATCCTCATCCACAGAACAAACTCCACCCTCACCCAAAGAACCAACACCAACCTCACAACCAATCCCGCGCAAAACTAGAGTCAAAACCATAGCTCGAAAACCCCAAAGACCAAAACGCTCTGCAGAGTTCATTCTTCGCATAATGGAATTTGTATATGCTTTTCAATCAGCAAAGCGTTTTGACATCCCACCTCCAAGACCCGAAGACTCCTCACCAACAGAGACCTCACAACCCGAAGTATCAAAACCTTTAGAGGCAACAACCAGAACATCAGAGCATCCAACCCCAAAACCCACAGAACCTTCAACCGTCAAATATACAGAGGTTCCACCCACAAAAATCCAAAACCCAACCTCTGAAACCTCAAAACCAAAAGATAAAGGCAAGGGAATAATGACAGAAGAAGAGCCAAAGAAGAAGATGCCAGTTGCTACAGAGAAGTTGATGAAATGTGCCTTTAATGCCTTCATCACTCCTAAACCAGAAGAGGAAGACTGGGCATTCAACATGAAACCTCTGTCAGAAAACCCAACCCTGGATCCCACAGCTAAGGTAACAGAAGGTAAAGTAGCAGACATCACTCGACAAATGGATAAGCTAAGGAGACCAATTCCAAAGACTACTCCAACCATTGAACAAATGGGAGAGCATGTTTACAGTTATCTCTACAAACAGCACTTCCAGAGCGATCTGCCAGCTCATGTCCGAGATCAGAAGCTAAGAGAGGAATTCAATGCCATCTTCACCTGTACAAAGTCAAAATCGGCCAATCAAGTTTACTCCATTCACAAGATAAAGAAGGTAATCTATTGTAGATACTCTAAAATGAGAACCTATCCTCATACGATGTATACAATCTGGAAAGTCAAAAGGTCTGACAGATCAGAGAATCAATTCTCTGATGCTGATATCCGAAACCTCAATCCCTATGACTTACCTGACCTTCTGCAATGGACGAAAGACAACTTCAATGACGACTGCCACCAAAGATCTTATCGAGTTCTCAGAAAGGCGATGCGTGAAAAGCTCCTAATCTACAGCATGGTCGACTTTCAACTAGCCATCGATCTAGGCGTGACTACTCTAAGCATCAAACCACCAGAGGATTTTTGCCCACCCAATGCCATACATAATTCGATCATCAAAACTCCAAGGTACGGGTTAGTATTCAAGAATCCTGCTGATCAACTTAAACTGTTTGTGACAATGGACTGTCAGAAGTACACAACCCGTACTCTGAACATGTTCAGAAAAATACTAGAGGAGAACAAAGCAACAGAGCTTATGGATGAAGAATCTTCTCTGATGATGATCAAAGAGATTGATGCTACACTAGGCTTAAGAAATCTCTGCCTCAAATTCTATGAAGAACTCAAGGAAGTAGGAAAAGACAACAGAAAGTTTGACGACTTCCCAAATGCAAAAATCTGAGCCTCTTCAAAGAACCTCTGTCAACGTTTTATTTCTGTTCATTTAATGTACTCAAATGTAAATGCCTCTGGCATAAATTCCAAATGAAATAAATAATCTTCTGAGGTATTGTTTAACCTCTGTCTATCTTAACTTAGCCAAAAAAAAATTAAAAAAATCAAAATTTATTTTTCAATACTTAGGGGGAGATTGTTAGCTCCAATATTCTGAAACATTAGAAGTATTGAAAAATGGCCAAGTACAGAAGAACTTCCACAGAAGCTCTGCTGAGTGCAGCAGAAGCTCTGCCGGGCATCTAAGAAGAAGCAAAGGAAGTTTGATCAAGAGTGATCAAAGACCGAAAAAACTACAGAAGAACGCTACAGAAGATCAAGACCTCATAACCTCTGTCACCAATAACAGAGCCTCTGCAGACAACTTCAGAAGACAAGAAACCCAGTGAAGACTACTCTACAAAGAACCAGACCGCATAACTTCTGCAAACACTTACAGAGCCTCTATTGTCCTCACTGAAGACTCAAGATACTTATAATATCTTACCACTGTTAAAGAAATATCTTGCTACTGTTCCAGGATCTGTTCATCAACTTGTATGGTAGCATGCCCTGTCCAACTTCAACACGTGTCAAACTCTGAGTGGACTCAATAGGGCTTAGTACATAATAGACGTCTACTGCATTAAATGCAATACAGCACGTCCAACTGTTCATGCCATCCGTCCAACTATTCATACCGTCCTTTGTGAATAGTAGCATATGCTTTATGGTCCCCTTAGAGTAGTATATAAGGAAAACTCATGTTGAGTTCTTCCTATCCATCGATCGATCAATCGAACAATCGAAACAAGAATTTAAGAGAGAAAAACATCACAAGAACACATAGCTTTAAACACTTTGAGAGTCATATCTGTTTTAAAAGCTTTGCTTACTCACTGTTCTTGAATATGTTCTTAATATATATATTCAGTAAACTTTGAGATATTATTTCCTGTTCACTGTTTATTTATATTGTGTTCTAAATCTATCAATCATATATGTTAGTTCTTCAAATACGCTTCCGCATCAAACTCATACTTGAACTAATAGATCTAATAATCTTGTATAAACAAACCGGGAACCAACAATAAAGAGAGTTGAATCGATTTTACCTAGCGTGAATTCCGATTTTATCAAAAAATGTGTTAACGTATCATACCAGACCCGTGGAGCTTGCTTCAATCCGTAGAGGGCCTTGTCGAGGATGTAGACATGATCAAGCTTCTTCTCGTCCACGAACTCGTCCGGTTGCGAAATGTACACTTCTTCCTTGAGTTCGCCGTTAAGGAATGCGGTCTTCACATCCATTTGGAAGACCGTGAAGTTCTTGTGCGCGGCGTATGAAAGGAACATACGTATAGCTTAGATCCTTGCCACCAGAGCGTATGTCTCGTCGTAGTCAATCCCTTCTTGTTGACGATATCCCTTAGCCACGAGACGCGCCTTGTTGCGTACTATGATGTCGTACTCGTCCTGCTTGTTCTTGAAGATCCACTTAGTGCCGATCACCGTCTTGTGGGATGGACGTGGGACAAGTCACCATACTTTGAGGGCCTCGAATTGATTGAGCTCCTCTGGCATGGCCATGACCCAGTCCGGATCTTCGAGTGCTTCGCGGACGGTGGTGGGCTCGATCTTACTCAAGAAGCCGGAGAAGAGGCAGAAATTGCCTGATCGCCTCGCGTTTGGACTGGAGTAGAGGGATCACCGATGATCTGGTGTAAGGGATGAGCTCTTGTCCATTTGGTGGTGTGTGGAAGTGGTTGCTGGGTTAAGTGTGTGGCGTACGGATCCACGTAATCACCAGATGGAAGGTGTTGTACAGCTTCAAGTGTCGCAGGTTGGTTTCTCGGAGGAGATGGGGGAGGATTCGTCGAAGGTTGAGCAACTTCTGGTTCCGAGGAATGCAGAGGTTGATCATTGATTGTAGCAGATGACGAATCTTGAGGAGCGATCTCCGTATCTTGTGTTGGTTCCTCCGGGGAGATGGTAGTATCAGACGATGTTGAGGATGACGACTGAGGTGTCTCCACAGTAATGGATAGAGTGCTAGTCGAGGGCGGCGGACCGGAGAGATTCATCGAATCCTCGATTTCAGCAGCTTCAAGTCGTGGTTGCGCTGAGACACGAGGAGTAGAAATGTTAATCATATCATCATAAAAATATTGGAATAGTAAATCTAAATCTGAAAGATCAGCATTCGACGTAGATGCATTATTCGGATTTACTGTCGTTTGTGCAGATCCTGAACGTGGAAGTTCGGAAGCTAGCACGCCAGTTAAACCGGGTTCTGAACTGATGTGTTCAGAAGCCAAATCTACGGCTTCGTCGAATGTTACATTTACACTCTCAGTAACGGTTTTAGTCCGTTTGTTGTAAACGTGATACTCCTTAGCCTGCATGGAGTATCTATTGGTTCTATATGCTCAAGAATGATTATAAAATAATATTACCGGTAATATATGATCTTATAGGGTCACACCATATAGCAAGTAGACACCAAAATTGATATTTATAAGAATTTGATTCTTGATAAATATTAATTATTTCTTGAAAATATTAATGAATATGATTCATAATATTAGATGCAAATAATAAATTTTAGTTTGTTAATACATATGATGGACTCATGTGTAACTAAAATTGAAAGGAGGATTTAAAGGAGAATGTTTAAAATAGTTAAAATATGATTTTAACCATTTTAAACTAGAAGGGTTAAAAGTATAAAATTGCATGGCCTTCTTTTATGACCATTGGCCATGTTTGGTGGCAATATGCACACCATTGGACCTTTTTGTGGTCTAATAGAAATGAAGACCTTGTCTCTTGACTTCTAGTAAAAGAGAGAGAGACCACTTTAAAAATAAGGTTAACTTAATTTTTGCTCTCTCTCCACTTCGGCCGAAACACACACATAGTGTGTGTGTTTTTGTTCTTCTTCTTCTCAAGTCTATTGTATAGCTTTTAAGGAGTTCTTTTTGCATCCTTGATCAAGAAGGTACTAGCATACATTTGGTGTTGGAGATTGTTGGTGGACTATTCTAGAGGACCTCTTGCTTGAGTTCTTACCATCTCCATCTTCTCCAAACTAGAAGGCTTTGCAAAGGACTTCAAATGTTGTATTTTCTAAAAACCCCCATATGGTTGTTTTAATCTTTCATGTTCATGCAAATGGATCCTTGCAAGTGGGTGTTGAAATGTTTTTAATGTTGTTCAAATTTTTAGCTTCCGTTGCAAAATGTTTTGATTTTTGAAATCGTTTTTTGAACAAACCCCAACAAGTGGTATCAGAGCCACTTTTGCATGCATGTTAAGATTTCTTGTTTATATGAAAAACTTGGTTTTTGGAAGCCATGGGTGTTTTTCATCTTGCATGAAGAAGTTCATGTATGGCATCTTTGGCAACTTTTTTTTGTTTTTAATTGTTATTTTATGTGACCAAAATTTACATGCATTTTTGGTCATAGAAGTTGCCTTAGAAAAACAAAGTGTTTGTTTATTTTTGTTGTATGTATATGATGTGTATAAACAAGCCAAAGACCCCATGTGATGATGGTTGTGTTGTTTATTCTTTTGGTTGTAATATTTATTTATTCATAAATTATGTAATAGTAAATAGGCATTTTTCATTTTGTTAATTTTTGTATTAGATAGATTAATGTTAGATTAGTTTATTTATATAAAAATGTAACAAGTTTGAAGAATGAAGACTTTCAAGGAGAAAACGCACACACCATGGAGTTCCTAGAAGATTTGCATGCAATGGTTGTTTTGGCAAGTGGGAGCTTGAAGACATCATTTGGAGTTTTGGTTTTTTGTCCCTTAGGAATAGATTTGACTTTCTTGTTTGGTTCACAAGAATTGTCACTAGAATTTTTGGCTTGGTTTGTACACTTTTTGCATTATGTTGATTATGTTTATGTTGATATTATCATGTGTGGTTGAAATAGGATTTTGCATGCTAGATAATATTTTGAACATAAAAGTAAGTCGTTTTTTAATTTGGAGTTTGGCTTTTCAAAAAAAAAAACTATAACATTTTAGAATAAAATGATAAAATTGAGTTTTTAAAATAAAAGGAGTTTTATTCTAAAACTCTTAAAATTTTGAAGTGGTAAAATGAGTTAAAATTGTGATTTTAAAACTCATCCAAACTCCATGTCTAAAAATAAAAGGTTGTTTTTATTAAAAGACTAAAATTGGATCTTTTGCGCTCAAACTCGAACATTAATATAGGATATTAGTTTAAAATTGACCGCAACGAAATACTTAATAAAATGTAGATTTTATTTTAAACTAAAAGAACCAATAAAAGAAAAATATTTTTTTAATAAGTACCATGTGATATTGGATGCATGCAATATACATGATACAATATGTTGTTTTAAAAACTAGAATTGTAAAACATTTAAATCCCTTTCAAAACGCAAGTCTATGCCGTCCTTTTGAGAAACACTCAATACGTCACTATGACACCCTTTTGGAATAAAGGTCACATAACGCTAGGAATTACATTCGATGTAATCGATAAACGTTATCTACCTTGTTGGATTAAATGGACGGGATAAAGGTCACCTAACCGTTTCATTTGTTTTGCAACGTTGGATCCTAGATTTTATGCAAATTAATATTTTCAGAAAACTAAAGGGTAATTAATTTGCTAAAAATTAATATTGAAAATACTATATTAACTTTGTTAAAATTTGTAGATGGCCCAAAATGCAAACACTACGATTGACACATCCCTGAGAGCTTTTCTTGACGCAGAAAAGTTAACCACTCAGAACTTCCCGATTTGGTTTCACAGATTGAGACACATTCTCAGAAGTGAACACAAATCATACCTTATTAACGTACCTCTTCGTCAAGAACCTCCTCTTACCTCCACTGAAGCTCACAAGGCTTGGTTGAAACATAATGATGATTCAATCGACATATCACGTCTTATGCTTGAAACCATGGTTCCATCCTTACTAGAAAGAATGGAAACGTTTCCTCTAAAGGCATTTGACATGGTAAACCGATTACGGGAATATTGCCAAATGTATATGGTCCGTGAACGCTTCGATACTATTGGGGTACTTCACAGGACAAAGATGGAGGAAGGCCAAGATGTAAGCTCTCATATTCACAAAATGAGGACGCAGCTTGACAATCTGGATAGACTTGGCTATCCTTATTCCAATGGGAGAGCCATGGATGTGATCCTCAAATCTCTGACCAAAGCATTTGATGTTTTTCTCGAGAATCTGAATATAGACCTCGAGAAGATTTCAATCCCAGAATTGCAAACGATGCTAGCAATTGCTGAAAGGAATCTTCCCATGGTAACAGTTACATGTGATAGATGTGGCAACATTGGTCATAGAAGAGGAGATTGTCTTTCTGAGAAATAAATGTTTTCTAACGAAGTAAAGTCCTTCAGGTATCTATATTTAGATAGAACTTTTACCTTTCTATCTTACAGTTGTGTATTTGATACTAAGTGTAGAACTCACTTTTGTAATATGTTACAGGTGATCAAGAAAGGTAAGTGACTGAATGATAAGCAAAATGGTGATCCATATAAGCAAGGAAGCAAGATTGCATACCAAGCTTATAGGAGATTTTATTATGAAACCATATGGCTTGTATTGTTCAACAAGTTTGTTTCGAACATTGTTTAAATTTAGCTTGACTAAATTATTATTTTTCAGTCACATGTTTGTTGCTTGAATGAAATTCACTTAACCGTTTTGGAAACGATTATATTCATATTCAAAATGAAATATTCCATTTCGAGAACTAGTCCTCTTAATTGAATAATAAAGTGCATCTTAAAAGCTTTCTAAAACATAGTTCTATATAAACACCATAAGACTCAAATGTGATTTGAATCAAATCTACACATGAAATAGTCAACTTAATCAAGTAACTTAAACGCATATCTCAACTTCAAAAGTGTGGTATTTTGAAGGAAAATATGATTGTTTTCATTTGATATATGCGATCTTAATAAGTTGAATATAACTCTTTTCTCTAGTTATAGAAAAGGAGAAAACGGTTTTGTTAGAATTGATACATATTGATGTATGTGGTTTTTCAAAACCAAGTCTAGATATGGTGATAGATAAAACAATATCTTCACTGGCGATTTCAAACGTTGAAGTTATGTTTATGAAACATGACGCATGAAGCATTTGATATGATTCAAGTTGTTTCAAAGTGAAGTTAAAGAAAACAACTCAATAGGACCATTAAGTCTTTTCTGATATAGGAAGATAGTAACTAAACCAAGAACTCTTGGATCATCTTAGAAATTGTGTATATCCGAAAGGATGAACCAAACCTTATTAAATATGGTTCGCTCTATGATGAGTAGAAGTATTATTCCTATATCAATTCGGAATTTCTGCCCTAGTCACTATAAACCGTACTTTTCGACACCAACCAAAAGGTAGATAAGACACCTTATAAGATTTCGTATGAAAGTTTTTCATCCTTACTCTTAGTTGAAGGTGTGGGTTTATGAAGCTCATGTAAGACAATAAGCTTCAAGTAAACTCGACACAAAATCTACCAAATGCATGTATTGTAGAATATACTATAAATTGTTTAAGATAACGATTCTACAGTCCCATAAACAATAAAATTGTTTATTGTTCCGAAGCCAAGCTCTTAGAAAGCAAGTTTCTAATGGACAAGGCAAATGGGAGATTTAAGGAACTTGAAGGGAATCAAGAACCTTATAATCTAATGCACTTATTGGTTGGCACTAGTTATCAAATAAAGGTTGTTGAAACTGAGCAATTTGATTGATCAGAAACATAGTAAAAACACCAAGTGTTCGCAAATCTAGTGGAATCATTCAGAAATCCGAGAAATATCGATTTCTCATGACTAATGAAGAATGATATATGATAGATTTCTAGTAAGCCCATCAACTACTGCTATGTCAGATTCTGAATCTGATGAGTGGCTTAGAGTCATGAACACTGAGATGCAATCCATTCATGGATCAACACGAGTATCACAAAGCTGGAATCTTCATTTTGACAGGAAAATTTAAAGTTTTAATTTTCACCAAAATAAAGATGACTCATGCATTTACTAAGAGGCTAGTGGGAGCGCAGTAAAATTCCTAATGTTGTATGTGCAAGACATACTAGTATTTGGAAATTAACTTTCCGACTAAGCAAAACATCATGTTTTGGCTCGGACAATATTTACTTAATAAAAGACTTAGAAAAGGCAAATTTTGTTCTTAAAATAGAGATCTTTAAAGTTGGATCAAGACGACTTATAGGTTTAAGTCAAAGTGCATATGTTGACATCATCTTGAAAGGTTCAAGATGCAAGGCTCTAAAGGTAGTTTCTTGCAAGTATGATATGACATCATTTTGAACATGTCTCATGTTCTAGCATAAAGGCTGAGCTAGATAAAATGACATGCACTAGATCGAGTGTATAATAATGCTTTAGAGCATTAGAAGAAGATACCAACGAAATACGAGGAAAGGTCATTGGATGACTATAAAGAACAACTTAAGGTATTTACGAAAACCAATGAAGTGTTCCTTAACTGAGGGTTGGAAGAAAATCATAGTAAAATGTTACATTGATGATAGCTTCTATAAAGATCGAGAAAGTTCTCGACCATAAAAAGGGGAATGTCTTCATTATGAATGAAGAAGTAGTTCGTTTGAAAAGGTTCGAAGCAAAAGTAAAATTGCATAATACACAACAAAATAAGAATACACTGCTGCTTTAGAAGCTGCAAAAGAAATGTTAGGTCTAGAGTTTTGTCAAAAACACAAGTGTTGAGTTCTGAGTAAGAAGACTAAAGAAGACTCAGAAGACTCAGAAGTTCTGAGTAGAAGACTCAGAAGTTCTGAGTGAGAAATCTCAAAAAGATTCTAAGTGTTGGATTCTGACTAGAAGGTTCAGAGTTCTGAGTAGGAGACTCAGAACTTCTGACTATGAAGACAAATGT
Source organism: Saussurea involucrata (assembly GCA_033807775.1). Classification (NCBI taxonomy): domain Eukaryota; kingdom Viridiplantae; phylum Streptophyta; class Magnoliopsida; order Asterales; family Asteraceae; genus Saussurea; species Saussurea involucrata. The sequence goes on from CM066319.1 coordinate 117,039,411, forward strand.
TCTGAAGCGTTTATTCAGAAGTATGTTCAGAATTCATATCTTGGGATATTCTCTGTTATATTCAGTTACTAATTAGAACACGTGTAATTGTTCTATTAGTCTGTTTCTTATATGTACTGTAGCTTTAGCCTTTCTTCTACAGTATATATAGGAGTTAGCAACTGTAGCTAACAGAATCTTAGAAAGAATCTTTTGGAGAATCTTTGAGAAAATCTTTGATATAATCTTTGGTGAATCCATTTAGAGAAATTCATTGTAATATCTTGTAATTCACAGATTGTTAATAAATCATATGACCAGTTGCTGTGAATACGATCTTAATTGTTCATATTTGATTGTAAGAATAGATCCTGAACTTTCAATTGGTATCAGAGCCAATCAACAAACAAATTCGTCCAAGAATGTGTTTGATCGCATTCTTGAAGTTTCTTGATCAATTCGACAATTGATTCCGCTGCTGCTAACAATTCTTGAATTCCTAACAATTCTTGAATTCGTTTCTATCATTGATTCAAGAAATTTGAATTTGTCTTTCTGTTGAATCGATATCTTACAATCAAGTCATCCAAAGATTTTCTCTCTATGCTGATTAATTCTCGAAATTAAACAGAGATCACAGGTATGTTTTCGAAATTCTTGATTGGTTTCTGGATCAAAGTGATTATATCTGCTGCATGTTGATTAGTATTCAAATTTTTTGTTGAAAAGAAGATTTCATTAATTCATGTACTCTAACTGTTTGATGAAATGCATGTGACAGATTTGATTAATTCTTGCATGTTATAGATTTGTGTTGATTCTCATTTTTTATCATAATTCATAGTTGATATTCGAATTTGTCATTTCATCATGCCTGAGATTATTGAAGTTTTTGTGAGACCTGCAATTTCTATAACCAGTTCAGACAATTTACAAAAATTAAGTCCTGTAAAAGCAAAAGAAACAATTTCTGAACCAAAAACTGAGATTGTTCATTTTGAAAGCAAGATTGCTAATCTTCAAGCAAAACAAGACGAATATGCAAAAGTTATAAAGATTTTGCAAAAAGAGAAATCTGATTTTCTAAAAGATTTCGAAAAGGCTCAAGAGAACACAAAGTTGTTAGAAAAAGAGAATGTTGATTTGAAAGAGAAAATCAATTTTGAAAGAAAAATGTTGACAGATTCTAAAAGTAGAATCAAATCATGTGAAATGAAAATTTGTCAACTCTTGAAACAGATCTATGATTTTGAACAAGTTCTTATACTTGAAAGAGTGAAATTTGAGAAAGAGAGAAGAGACTTTCAAACTGAGAGGAAAGGTTTTGAAACAAAGTCTGTTGAATTATCTTTGAAAATTTCTGATTTGGAGAAAATTCTTGCAAAAGAAAGAAAAATGTTTTTCAAAAAGAAAAGAATGGTTTTGAGAAAAAGAAAACAGGAATGTTAAATGAGTTTTCTGTAAAAATAAATGAGTTGGAGAAAGAGTTAGAAGATGGAAGGAAAGAGACTGAAAAGAAGAAGGTAAATGGCTTTAAAGAAAAATGCTTAAAAGATGAGTTTGAGAAGGAAAAGAAAGTTTTTCCTTTGGAAATAAGGAGGCTTATTAAGAAATTATCTGATTTATCAACTAAAATCATGATAGAGAGGAAGTCCAAATCTGATTTGCAGTCAAGGTTTGATTTGTATGTTAAAAAGTTTAGGGAATTTGAAACGAAAGTTGTTGACAAATCAAATCATAGTTCAAAAGATCAGATTCGTTCTTCTAATCTGTTTTATGATTCTGCTATTGATAAATCTTATAATTGTTCTTTTAAAAAGATAAAAATGGAATGGAGAGTTAAAGGAACTACTTCCAAGAAAGAAGTGCCAAAATCAAAAGTTCCTAATTCAAATGTCAAGAAGAACAATACATTTCAAAGAAAATTATTTGTTAAACCTGATGTGATTTATTCTGTAAATCAATTAGTCAGAGTTGCACAAAAGAAACATTGTTGTTCATATTGTGGGACTAATGATTTTGTGAACAAGAATTTTATTCAGCACTGGTATGGTTCTTATAGAATATCTGCATATGCTACTACACCTAACAAACCTGGACCCAAGTTCATATGGGTACCAAAGTCAACTTAATCTGTTTTGCAGGTTATTCATGTGTAAAGCTGAATGATCATATATTGACACATGACTGAAAACAGATGTTGTGCTTAATTGAGAATTTTGACTTTTGGATAATTCAGTCCAAAACTCGGTCTGAATGTGATTATGGACTTACAATTGGTCTCATCTTGATTATGGATTTCTGATTCATATAGATCAATTTGTTGATTTTGAAGATTTTTTTGAAAAAGTTCTGTTTGCTATGAGGTTATCGAACTCATAGATGTGAGTGTTTTAGTAGAAAACATTTTAGAGAATGTGTTCAGAATCACATTTTGAGCAACCCTGCAAATTTTGGTTGAAAAATTCTGATTTTTGAGCAAGTTATGGTGATTTGAAGTTCAGAATGTTCAAAAATCACAAAATCCAAACATTTTTCTAAGGAATTTTCTCTGGATAGTTTTATCAGAATTCTGACTCTCTTACTCAGAAGTTCTGACTCTATTACTCAGAATTCTGACTCAACTAATCAGAATTCTGACTCCGATACTTAGAATTTTGAACAAGTTACTCAGACTTCTGACTCTACTACTCAGAATTCTGACTCAACTAATCAGAATTCTGACTCTGATACTTAGAATTTTGAATAAGTTACTCAGAATTCTGACTTTTCTACTCAGAATTCTGACTCAACTACTCAGAATTTGGATTTTTTATCTAATGAGGAATCATCATAGATGATTACCAAAATCTCTTGATTTTGCAGGATTATCTTGATTTCAGAGGAAGTATTGACTCAAAATTTGATCTGATTGTTTCAAGATAATGTTCAAAACCCGTGATTCAACGTTTTAGGTTTTTGAACATATCAGTTCAAAACCCGTACTTAAATGACAATGGCTTCTGAATAATTCGGTTCAGGACCCGTACTTCAGAGACTAAGACTTCTAAACAAATCAGTTTAGAACTCATATTTCTCAGGTGATATCCTTAACTGTCATATTTTTATGTTTCAAGGAACAAGTGGTGAAAGGTAACATTGCATTACGTTTATTTCTATTGCTTTGAATGTTTGAATCTTAACAAATTTAATTCAATGATATGAATTTTTTTTAATTTTCATTCAATGAATAAATGTGTGTCAAAGAGTTTCCTCTTCTTTTCCAGGTTCTTGAGGACCAGTCCATCTAATCCCATATCCTGGATACTTTTTATCTATTCTAAGACAGCCAAAATCATACAGTGTAGGTGTTTTGAAAATACCCTTTTTCAAGTAGTGTGGGTTATCATATCCGATTCCCCACTCCTTGTTAAAATAAGTGAACTCCTTGGGTTTATTCATGTGGATGGTTTGATCAGTTTGACCTCTTTTGTGGAGTTTGGTTTCAAGATCAACTATTTTATTGACAAACTCCTTGTGCTGAATTTGAAGAGCATAGCATTGATAAACAATTTCTGCTTTCTCATTCTCACACTGATCAAGCTGTAACTGTAGTTCAGATATTTTGGCCCTTAAGTCCATAGGTGCTATTGAAAGATTTTTGCATTTTTCTTTTAAATTAGCATTTTCGGTCTTGTATTTCTCAGTTATTCCCTTTTGAACATCTAGCTTTTCAGATAGTGATCTAATCTCAATCAGTTGTTCGTTAGCGGTGGCCTTGTAGGAATCTATCCGTTCAGCAAGAGATTGCATTTGATCAAAGAAATCTTGATGGATAGGTCACATACCTGACTTGACTTTGCATTTTCTTCATCACCGGGAGAGTGGTAGCCCATAAAAGCATCAACACCATCAGACTCGCTTTTATCATCAGAACGACCCAACCAGTAGTCGTCTTCAACAAATAAAGCTTCTCCAGCTTCCTTCTGTACTGCCAATGCGAACTTCGCCTTGTAATAGTGAGCATTATTTACAAAAGGCTTCTGACAATCTTTTGCAAAGTGACCAAGCTTCCCGCAGTTATAAAAAGTCACGGGTTCGTCTTTCTTCTTGCGGTCATCTTTCTTTGTCTTCTCTATCTTGTCAGACTGGTCGGGCTCATCGGATTTCTTCTTTCCTTCATATTTGTCTTGATAATCATGGCGCTTGTTGGAGGAGGTGGAGTAGCGCTGATTATTAGACGTCGGGTTCTTATAGAACTTCTGTTGTTGGAAGGATTTGGAGAGCAGGGCCATAGCTTTCTTAATGGCAGATACTTCAGGATCAAAATCACTCTCTTCTTCTTCCTCATGTTCTGATTTACTTGGCTCTTGGGCATGTTTGGAACGACGACCCGAAGATTTGCCTCGTTTTGAAGACATAAGAGCTAATGGATCAGTAGATGGCTTCGATGCAGACTTCTTCTCGTTCAGAATCTCCATCACTTCATCTTCGTCCTATAGAAGCATGTCATAGAGCTCGTGGATGCCGACTTTCCATTCAGGCAATAGGTTATTGAGGAACTTGAGCGCGTTCTCCGTGTTAGAACGAGGGATTTGGTTCTTGTGAAGCTCATTGAGAAGGAGACAAGAGCATTCATAGGTCTGGGAAAGGGATTCGCCGGTGCGCTGCTTAAACCCCTCAAACTTGGTTATGGAGATGTTGATTTTAAGTTGATTCCCGACTTTGCTCCCGTGCATCATCTTCTCCACCTGATCCCACATGCCCTTTGCTGTCTTTTTGTAGTTGTCGATGGCAGTGTAGATCGTGTTGGGTAGAGCTTGAACTAGGTACCTTTTAGCATGCTTTTCTCCCTCAATCATGCCTCTTTCGTCGGCAGTCGTATCGGAGAGTGCCTTTTTCTTGACACGAGCTGGAGCTCCTGCTGCAGTTGCTGGTATAGTCTTTATGGGTTCAGGAATTGGCCCGTCTTCTAGAGCTCGCCAGATAAACTCGAAGTTGTCCTTTGACTCAATGAAAATTAGAAATCTGTCGCGCCACTGGCTGTACTCACCTTGGTAGAGACAAGGTGGTTTGGAATCGGTGCCGATAGCGAGAGCGTCGCGTGAATACATCTTAAGTTGCACTAGAGTGATCGTCAGACGATTAATTTGATTCAAAGTGACAACCTAACGCAAGGCACTAAGAGTGATATCCTAACGCAGGTTCTAAGAGTGGATTAAGCTAAAGCAGGTAAGAAATGGACTAGACTGTACTTACCGGATAGGAATCCGGATGCACGATATCTGATCTGGAAGTGTCCTGGTCAGATTGAGTGTGTTAGGACACTGAAGTTGTCCTTTATAATAGAAAGTTTTGTAAAGCAATAGCTGTGTTAAAGGGCTTATGCTTAATTGTTGTAGCAAGTGATGAAGACTATAAATAGGTCTTTACTTGTAGTTTGTAAGAAGTGAATTAATTAATACAAGATGTAGATCTCTAATCACTTTGTGTTCTCTCTAGGTTAGATTTCCTTTTAAATAATGTTCTTCATCATCTTGTTACACAATACTTGGATTGTATGAAGATCATGGACCTAACAGAGTGTGAATGTGTTCAATCAGCAGAGGTTTCCGGATAATCAATAGTGTCCGGATATACTGAGGTTTCCAGATAACATGAGGTTACCGGAAGATCTTAGTTTACCGGATAGATTATAGTTACCGGATGCAAAATATAAAAAACAGAACTTACCAGATGAGATGCTTTCCGGATGAGATGCTTTCCGGAAGAGTGACTTACTGGATATTAGTGTCCGGAAAGAATCAATTTTACCGGAAACTTTGACTTTTCCGGATAAAATGGTTTACCGGAAACTTTAGGTTTCCGGAACAATTGTGTCCGGAAAGGTGGAATAATGAACTTACCCGGAAAGAAGATGCGATGTTCCAGAAAGCTGAGAGGTATCCGGAAAGAGCGGCTGGTGTATCCGGATACTGCGGCTGATGTTTCAAAATTTGATGGAATACGACTAGGGTTGCTCAAAAACTTTCCTGAAAGATTAGTAACTTTCCAAAATAGCAAAATAACAATTCCCAATTCGATTTTTCAAGCAAAAAACACTATTTTGAAAGGTAAAATTATGAGCTTTCAAGAACAGAGGCTAAAACCCAAGAAACTTGATTTTGCTTAAAAAACTAGTCGAATGATCGAATTGGAATGCGAGAAATTGCAGAATCACAATTAGAGATGATGCTAACAGAATGCAATAAACGGAAACGATTAATTTTAACCGAATCAAAATATGGGTTTTCAAAGGCAAGAACACAATCGATTTTATGAACATAAACCTTACTAGAAATCCAAATATCACTATGAATCGATTCATCTGCTTGCTCTGATACCAATTGTGAGTTCCAGATCAGTGCAACAAGTAATAGAAATCAATAGATAATAACACAAACGATATGATTTCCAATGATCATCCACTTTACTTTCAATATTAGAGAGAATTACAATAAGTTCAAGAAAGTGAAAATAGACAACTTGCTTAATTTTCTAAGCTAAACAACTTTAAATACCATGGGCCCATGACTACAAGCCCACGGCCCGTTTACACAAATAAGGCTCAAATTACAATAATTAACATATTGACCCTTAAACTTCTATTCAACATAATTTGACCCTAACACTTTTTTTCGGGAACATCTTCCAAGTCAACAGAAGTGGTTATCAAGATTTCCTCAGAGAGGTTTTGTTCGACAGAGGGTGCACAGAGGTTTTCATAAAAATTGTTTTTGCCAACTTCCACTAACTCATTTTCAGAAATGTGTTTCAGTTTTTCTTCTGAAGAAGCAGGCATTAACTCAGGTGCCTCTGAAGATAGTTTCGTTTCAGAATCTATAGTGCAGACAAAAGCAACATGTGTTTGAGTCTTGGGGTCACCAAACTTGAAGATTCCTATATGATATTGAATTTTTAGATATCTCTTAGGTTTGGATTCTATATTGACAGAGGCTGAAGGTGATAGATCTGTGTTTTCAAACCATACATTTATCATCTTCAGGGGTTTCCTCTTGTGAGGTTCCCCAGAGACTTTTTGCCTTTTGCTAACAGAGAGTACGTTTGGAAAAGCTGGTTTTCTTGTACTTCCAATACAAAATAGAGAAGATAGGGACTTGTCTCTTTTGGTTCCACTATAAGGATCTATATCACAGAAGCCAATTTTCGTACACCTTCTGTGCATCTTGATATTTCTTAACTAAGAGGTCTCTGCTGAGTAAGTCTTGATGAAGGACTTCTTTTTCCTTTTGAAAGAAGTTATTATGAGCAAGAATATTCATTCTATCACTCTCATTGTCTAAAAGTTCATTTGTTTTTGCTTTAAGGGCAGAATTAAGTTCTGATATCTTTTCTTTTAAAGGATTTAAATGTTTGTGCCAATTGGTCTCAATCTCTCCATATTACAAATATATTTTTGCCTTTTCTTGAGTGAGAAGTCTGGCTTCTCTCTCAAAGAATGCATGTTTTTTCCGAATATTCTCACAAGTCTTATTCAGTTCAGTGTAATCTTCTGTCAATTTAAGTAAATTAGCTTCAGTTTCATTAGAGTATGAGTCAGAAGTGGATACCTCACTGTCAGAGTCCGAGGAGCTGACTTCTGCCATTCCGCAGAAGACGACGTTCTTCTTTTCACCTTCGTCAGAGGATTCATTTGACTGCTAGTTCTCTTGCTCCACCATGAGCGACTTCTGAGCGTAGTATTCTGCCTTCTTTTTATAGAAAGTAGAGTCCCTCTGTGGATGACTTGGTTTGCTCCTGCAGTCTGCAGCATAGTGGCCTGGCTTGCCACAATTGAAACATCCCTGGTTCTAGGCTGCATTCCCAGCTCTGTGACCTGACCTCTGTTGGTCACCACCTCTGTCATTCCTGTCATTTGACCTCTGTTGGTCATTCGCATATTCTCTTCCCTGATTCCTTGGCTCATACTTCTTTCCTCGATCATCTCTCCCATTTCGTTCATATCCTGACTTCTTCTGGTATCCTCTGTTGAACTCTCTTGTCAACATAGCTAATGATTTAGCTATTGAGGCCATCGTTGCCTCTTCTTCCTCCACCAGCTCATCCTCTTCACTATCAACAACCAACACCTTCTTCTTCTTCTCTTTCTTCTCATCCACAAGTGCAAGAGGCCTACTGGTTTGAGTTTCTACTTGTGCAATTTGAGGTTCTTGGGCATCCAGTGTTCCATAAAGATCTGACAGAGTCCAGGTGTCTATGTCCTGATTAGTTTGCAGAGACATAGACAACTGGAGCCATTCTTCGTTTAGGCTCTTTAGGAACATGACGTTGTTCTCTTCAGAAGTTTTGTGAATCCCGAACTTCTAACACTTGTTGATCAGAGAGTTGAACCTGTCGTATGTTGACTGCAGAGACTCTGTCGGCAGAGCTTTGAAAGCGTAGTATTCGTTGATGCATTGGGCTCTGCGGTTCTTCTGAGTCTTGGCCCCTCCTTCCAATTGTTTCTCCAGTTCCTTCCACAGATCGTATGCAGATTCACACGCATCTAGGGATTGGAAGAGGTCATTGGGTATGGCCATTATCAGAAGTCGCTTTGCCTTCTGAGCAAACTCGTACTTTTCCCAGTCCATAGTAGACCATTTGGCCATTGCCTTAGGTTTCTCATATTCAGGAACCTCTGGAGTGTCATCTGTGGCTGGTACCCTTGGTACTGTAACCATGGGAACATGAGGAGGATTGTGGATGTATGTCAGAAGATCTTTGTCAGTACCCTCAAAGAAGTGAATCATTCGTATCTTTCATTGGGGGTACTCATCTCTGGGTAGAGTGGGTGGCTTGGTTAAAGAACCAGCAGTAAAGAAGTTTTTTGTGTTTGCCATTTTGAGCAGATTTGTGAATTCCCGAAAAACTGAGTATATGTTAGCTTCAATCTTCCTAATCATATAAATACTTAGAAGTAGTGAAAAATAGGCTAAGTATAGAAAAGCCTCTCACAGAGGCTCTGCCACTTCTTCCAGAAGATCAAGTCCAGAAAGCCACAGAAGCTACAGAGGTAATCACAGAACCTCTGTAGTGCGCAAGAAGAAGATCAACTCGGAAACAAGTGGACTGCTCCACAGAAGGTCAGACCATAGAACCTCTGTAATGCCTTACAGAGCCTCTGTGGTCTGCTATGAAGACTTGGAAGATATTACTGGATACGTTCATCAACTTGCATGGAAAAGTACTGTCAAAACACGTGTCAAGCTCTGAGTGGACTCAATAGGGCATGGTACAAAATAGACGTCTGCGCCATTTAATGCATTTACCAATAGTACATCTGCTCCATTAAATGCGCATGGCTCAAACAACTGCTCACACCATCCAGTCCACTGTTTACACCATTCAGTTCACTATTCTTGCCGTAAAAGGAACAGTGACCTACTTCATAGTCTTCTAAGAGTAGTATAAAAGGAAGTCTCATGTTGAGATCTTCCTAAGAACGAAAAAACAAGGAATCACTAATACTCTCAAACGTTATTGTCAAATATCTGAGTGTTATATTCTCACACACACCAACAGTTCTTAATCTGTTCTTCGTGTTCTTATTATATATTGAATAACAGTAACTGTTCAAGAAATCCTTTTTATTCCTTACTGTTTTCTTTATATATGTTCGTTCTAACATCTATCAAACATATCTGTTAGTTTAAATACGCTTCCGCATTAAACTCTAAATTCAACTAATAGACTGTTAATCTTGATTAAGTGTATCTGGGTTCCAACAATTGGTATCAGAGCCTCTCTTGATTTTCAATATCAAGTGATCCACTTATCAAGATTCGTGATAGATATTATTGTGTCTGGAAACTGCTTAAACTCAAAAAATCTTCAAGTTCATCGAAGTAACTCTTTAGTCATACCTTCTTTCTAAAATCTTCAAAAATGACAAATACAAATAATTTCTTTACTACTGGTTCTCTCACTAAACCTCCTAGTCTCCTTCGAGATGAGTATCCTCAGTGGAAAATAAGAATGGTCCATTTTTTCGAGGGCACTGAAAAAAATCAAGTACAATATCTGTACAATCCTCCTCCTATTCCCATGACAGTAGTACCTCGTATACCTGCTACTGCTGAATCTGCCGAAATCCCCGAACATCAAAAACCAAAGCCAAAAGGGGAGTGGTCAACCGAAGATAAAGCAGAAGATGAAGTTGCTCAGAAAACCAAGAGGACATTGATTATGGCAATACCCATGGAACTCTTTCAATCCTTGGATTCATGTGAAACTGCGCATGATCTGTGGAAAGAACTGGAAAGACAGTTGGAAGGAGGTGCTAAAACACAAAAAAACCGAAGAGCACAGTACATCAATGAATAGCATGCATTCAGAGCCTCTTCAACAGAATCTCTGCAAACAACATACGACAGATTCAACTCTCTAATCAACAAGTGCAGAAAATCAGGCATTAACAGAACATCTGAAGAAAACAATGTCATGTTTTTAAAAAGTCTAAATGAAGAATGGCTCCAGCTGTCTATGTCCCTACAGACAAATCAGGATCTAGACACCTGGACTCTCTCTGATCTTTACGGAACATTAGCCGCACAAGAACCTCAGATAGCACAGGCTAAAACACTAACCATTGTACCATATGCATTGGTTAGTAAAACTAAAGAAGATGCACAGAGACCAATAAATGAAAAAGCCACAGAGGAGAAGAAGAAGGAGAAGAAGAAGATGGTGATAATAGACAGTGAAGAAGAAGAGCAAGCAGAAAAAGAAATAACTCTTGCGTCACTAGCTAAATCTTTAGCTCTATTGACAAAAGAGTTCAGAGGAAACAGAAGAGGTTCCGGAAATGAAAGATATGATAGAGAAAACAGAAGAGATGACAGAAGAGAAGAAGAATCGAGTGGCCGACAGAGGTCAAGCGAAAGACATTACAGAGGAAATGACCGACAGAGGTCAGATGACTCGGTAAGCCACACGCAGCAAGAATGCTACAAATGCGGCAAACCTGGTCACTATTCAATTGAATGTAGATCAGAGAAAGGCGGAGACCTACAGAAGTCCAATGATCGAATAGGAAACATTCCTCAAGGATGTTTTAACTGCGGCAAACCAGGCCATTTTGCGAATGAATGCAGAAGCAGATCAAATCGCCCACAGAGGGACTCTGCTTTCTACAAAAAGAAAGCCGAGTATTATGCTCAAAAATCCTTAATGGCAAAAGGACATTCTGAGGAGAACACAGAAGACTTCCAGTCAGACTCTACTTCCGACGATGAACATACCGCCAATGCCCTCTTCTGTGGCATGGCAGAAGTCGACTCCTGCACTGACTCTGAGGTATCTACTTCAAATTCCAACTCTTGTATTACCTCTGTAGATGATAATACACTTAGAATTAACATTGAATTAATTGAACTGAAAGATATAAATCAAATTATTCAGAAAAGACTCACCTTCAATGAGAGAGAAGTACGGCTTCTCACTCAAGAAAAAGCAAAGATTTTTGAGGAAAAAGAGAGAATAGAAAAGAATTGGAACAAAACTCTAGATCCTTTAAAAAAACAAATTTCTGAATTAACCAATACTTTAAAAGATAAAACAAAAGAACTTTCAGTTTCAAGGAGCGAAACTACTGACATAAGAGCTCTTAAAGAATACTTTCAAAGAGAAAGAGAGGTATTATGGCAAGATTTACTCAGAAGAGAAGTTTTGATTAAAAACTATAAAGATGCACAGAAAGTTTATGAAAAAGTAAACTCACAAATAGGAAGACGAGGTATAGGGTATGATGATATCACCCTAGGTGTTGAAGGCAAAAGAAACAAACCTCTGTCCTCTTTATTTGTGATTGGAAAAACGAACAAACCAGATTTTCCAAATCTAATCTCTGTAAGCAAAAGGGAGAAAATCTCTGTGGATCCTTACTTGATGAAACATAAGAAGATGATTAACGTGTGGTTTGAAAACACAGACTCATCATCTTCAACCTCTGTCAATAGAGGTATCAAACCAAAGAAATATCTGAAAACACAAGATCAGATTGGTATCTTCAAGTTTGGTAAACCAGAGACCCAAACACAGGTTGCTTTTGTCTGTTTGATAAACGTTGAAAAGAAATTATCAGCAGAAGCTCTTGAGTTTAAACCCATTTTTTCAGAAGAAAACTTTAAAAATTTAATTGAAAAAGAAATTTTGGAAATATGGAAATCAAGCGTTTTAGAAAATTTCTGTACATCTTCTATAGAGAAAACTCTCACTGAAGAAATCTTATTAGAAACCTCTGCAATCTATGAAAACTATTCTACAGAGGAAGAAAGCTCATACGATACATGCTCAGAAAATCCAGCCTCTGTTGAAAGAATTGACTCAACCTCTGTATACGAGGACGATTCATCCTCTGACAACTCAGAGACTGATTTCAAATCAGGGATAATTCACTGTGACACAGAGGATGTCAAATTCTCCTATGAAGTTCCTCACAGAACTATTTCTCCAAAAGAGAAACTCACAGAGATTCCAATCTGCCAAGATTTTCTAAAATTGAATCTACATATCAAAACCTCTACTGAGCTTAAAATGTTACAGAAGACCTCTATTGATCCTATAAGTTCTAGATTTTCAAAACCCAAGGTTAATAAATCTTTTTCTTCTGTGATAGTGATGAAAGAAGTTCACCACAGAAGCAACCCGCAGAAGGCAGGTCCTAAACAGAGCTTTTGCAAACAACATTCGAGTATTCATAGATCTTCTAGTAATAGGAAATCTAATGTAAAGAAAGAATGTAATGCCTCTGTGGCTGAGTTTAAAAAGTTCAATGAAAAGTTCAAGCAAATTACATCTCATATTCAATACTGTCATTGCTTTGATCTTATGTCTAAACTTAATAATCATTTTTCAAGTAAAGTCTGTTTACTCTCTACGACAATTCAAAAGTCAAATCCCACAAAGAAACAATCTGACTCTTCTGCAGAGAACAAAATGTATTTCAAGAATGCCAAGGCAAACTTGAAAAACTCTAACAATATTGGACCCATATGGATATGGGTACCTAAATCTCTGTGATTGTCCTGCAGAAGAAGTATGTGCCAATCTGGTATCTAGACTCCGGATGCTCAAGGCACATGACTGGTGACAGAAGTGCACTATCCACGTACAAAGAAACACTCGATGGTGGATCTGTGACTTTTGGAGACAACAAGAAAGGACACATAAAAGGCTATGGAGTCATAAGGAAAGAAGACGTTTCTGTATACAAAGTTGCATATGTGGATGGCCTTAAGCACAACCTACTCAGTGTAAGTCAACTTTGTGATACAGGATTCAATGTGTTGTTCAAAAGAACTTTCTGCTCTCTACAAAGTGAAGAAACAAGTATGGAACTTCTGCGAGCTGAAAGAATAGGTGATCTATATCTAATGAACTTCAACTCAAAGAACAAAGACAAAGTTTGCCTTGTTGCCTGCAAAAGTGAAGAAGCCTGGTTATGGCACAACAGGTTCTGTCACTTGAATTTTCACACATTGGAAAAACTGGTCAAACTTGATCTAGTTAAAGGTTTGCCAAATGTTAAATTCAATAAGCATCATTTATGTTCTGCCTGTGAAATGGGAAAACTCAGAAGAGCTTCCCACAAAGGCAAAACAGATGTGTCTTGTACCAGGCCTCTATACATGCTTCATGTCGACCTCTGCGGTCCCATTGCAATACAGAGCCTAGGTGGCAAGAAATACATACTTGTCCTAATTGATGAGTATTCACGTTTCACATGGGTTGAATTCGTAAGAAAGAAATCAGATGTTCCAAATGTATTGATAAATCTAATGAAAAGAATCCAAGTTCTTTATGATTGCAGAATACAGAAGTTAAGAAGTGACAATGGCACAGAATTTAAAAACTCTGTCATTGAAGCCTATCTTTCACAAGAAGGAATATCACAGAACTTCTCTGCAGCTCGCACTCCACAACAGAACGGTGTTGTCGAAAGAAAGAATCGAACGCTTGTGGATGCCGCAAGAACTATGATGTCAGCATGCGGATTATCAATGAACTTTTGGGCAGAAGCAATTTCAACTGCGTGTTATACTCAAAATCGATCAACCATTGTGAAAAGACACCTCAAGACGCCTTACGAATTGCTTAACAAACGGCGGCCAAACATCAAATTTTTCCATGTATTCGGATGCAAATGCTTCGTCTTAAACGACAGAGATTCAAGAGGAAAGTTTGATGTAAAAGCAGATGAAGGCAAATTCATTGGATACTATGCCACTTCCAAAGCTTACAGAACATTCCTTACAAAGTCTCACAAGATTGTAGAAAGCATCAATGTTTCTTTTGATGATTCATTCCAAATGACTTCTGAACAAATCAGTTCAGAACTCGGAATTAAAGGGAAATCCTCTGTCATCTCACAAGCAAAAGAAGACTTGGATCTTCTATTTTTAGAGATGCTCCACGAAAACATTGATCCTTCTGTTAGAACAATCAGGGTTTCTGACGAACCATCCCCTGTCGGACAAAATCCTACAGGTTTGTCTCTAACTGGTCCTAATAATGCTTCATCTTCTTCTGTAAATACTACAGATGCAATTGCCGAAGCAGAAGAAAGTGCAGAAGATGAAACATCAAGGAAAACGACCACAGAAGCTGCACAAACCACAGAAGAACCAATTACAGAGGAAATCGAGGACCAAGACTATACGTCCTCAGAGGAACAAACTCCACCACCACTCATACCAATCATTCCACAAACGGTAGAATCAACTACCAAGGCACGAAGAACAACAGAGGCTACACAAGAAGAAACACAAGAGGAAAGTCTGAATGACATTGATGATCATCTTCCACGCACAACTCAATGGACAAAAAGCCATCCTCCAAGCCAAATAATCGGAGAACCTTCTGACGCAGTAAAAACAAGGTCTGCCACTGCTAACTTTTGTTTCTTTACAAATTTTATTAGTGTGATAGAACCAAAGAAGATTTCTGAAGCCCTAGATGACCCAAACTGGGTAGACGCCATGCAAGAAGAACTTTTGCAATTTGAGCGTAACAGAGTATGGACTCTAGTACCTCTGCCAAGAGGAAAACAGGCCATTGGGACTAAATGGGTCTACAGAAACAAGAAGGATGAAGATGGAGTGGTCATCAGAAACAAAGCAAGATTAGTAGCAAAAGGATATAGACAAGAAGAAGGCATAGACTACGATGAAACTTTTGCCCCTGTCGCACGGCTCGAAGCAATAAGAATATTCTTAGCCTTCGCAGCCCACAGAGGTTTTAAAGTCTATCAGATGGACGTAAAATCAGCTTTTCTCAACGGTGAAATCCAAGAAGAGGTCTACGTTAATCAGCCACCAGGATTTGAAAGCTCAAAGTTTCCAAGGCATGTATACTACCTTGAAAAAGCTCTATATGGACTGAAACAGGCTCCACGAGCATGGTATGAACGACTTTCTACCTTTCTTTTAGTCAATGGTTACAACAGAGGTACAACAGATACTACCTTATTCTATAAACGCAAAAGTAGTGAGATAATGCTTGTACAAATATACGTAGATGACATAATTTTTGGGTCTACTAATTCAGAAGAGTGTAAAAGATTTGAAAAACTCATGCAGAGTGAGTTTGAAATGAGTATGATGGGAGAATTAACTTTCTTCCTCGGACTCCAAGTCAAACAATCATCAGAGGGAATTTTTATAAATCAAGCTAAATATGTCTCTAACATTCTTTCCAAGTATAGCTTCTCTGATGCCTCTGCAATGAAAACTCCAATGGCCACTGGAAACAAGTTATTCTTAGATTCAGATGGCATCTCTGTAGAATGCACTCTCTACAGAGGCATGATTGGATCTCTGTTATACTTAACAGCAAGCAGACCTGACATTATGCATGCCACATGTCTCTGTGCACGCTATCAAGCTAATCCAAAGAAATCACATTATGATGCCGTAAAGAGAATCTTTAGATACCTAAAAGGGACCAAAAATCTTGGTCTCTGGTATCCACAGAACTCTGGTTTTGGTCTTAAAGCTTATACAGATTCAGACTATGGAGGATGCATGCTCGACAGAAAGAGTACCTCTGGGAGTTGTCAATTCCTAGGTGGTAAACTAGTCAGTTGGACCTCCAAGAAGCAGAATTGTGTTTCCACATCCACTGCAGAAGCTGAATACGTTGCTGCCGCTAGCTGTTGTTCTCAGGTTCTATGGATGAAGACTCAGCTAAAAGACTACGGCCACATCCTGTTCAAAATACCCATCTTCTGCGATTCCAAAAGTGCTATTGCTATCTCTGCCAACCCTGTGCAACACTCCAAAACCAAGCATATCGATATAAGGTATCACTTCTTGAAACATCATGTTGAATACGGTACAATCGAAATGCATTTTGTGCCCACAGAATATCAACTCGCTGACTTATTCACCAAAGCACTAGACGAGAAAAGATTCAACTTCTTGGTGGGTAAGATAGGAATGATTAACATGGTGTGAAAATCCTCAGTAAGTATAGTTTTATCTTCTGTAAATAATAAGTAAATACATTGCTTAAATTATTGTTTTGAAAGATTCTACTTCTATATGTAAATTCTTAAAACCTTCAATAGTTCTTGAAACTACAGAACTTCTGTAAGGTCTGCTCAGAACCTCTGACAACCTTCACAGAACCTCTGATAGACTTGACCTATGTACTATGCAAAACGTATCATATTCGGATCCAAGCATAGATCAAGGGGGAGCAAAAGGAAAATTCTTGATCTACAGAAGTGATTAGATCAAGGGGGAGCAAAAGGAAAATTCTTGATCTACAGAAGTGATTAGATCAAGGGGGAGCAAAAGGGGCCCTCAAATGATCTACAGAGATAAATCTTTCAAAGGAATGTCAAAGAAGAATGTCGATAATTTTCCATCGACAGAAGTAAGACAAAACTGCCGAGAACAGAAGAACCAAAAGGTATGTCTCTCGCACGAAAGGTTTTTAGAAAACAGTTTTCTAGGACAAGAATTGTCAAATATGTCCTAAATATACTGTGAATAACATTTCAAAAATCAAAAGTTCAAAAGGTTTAACAAAATTCGAGATAGTAGAAATTTAAGGTCATAGAGCTTCTGCTGAGCTCAACAGAGCTTCTGCAGGAAATATGCTCTGTGATCATAAATTAACCCTCTGTCGATCTTTTGGAATGTTATCTCGAACAAAACGTTTATCAAAATAGTTTTCTCGGACACCAACCTTCAAGAATGTGCGAAAAACATCTCTTAACACAGATCAAAAATTGGGTGATCAGAAAATTAATAGAATTCAAGTTATAAGATTTTTTCTCTCATAGAGCTTCTGCTGGCTCTTGCAGAGCTTCTACAAGTTCCATCAGAGCTACAAAACCTCTGTGAGTAAAATTTCTTGACAAAATCCTATTGATCTTCTCCAATATGTTTACAAACGTTTTCGTTTAAAGAAGAACCTTCAGCAATGATAACAATGAGATATATGAGAAAAGGGTTAAACTTCAAAATTTTCAACATCACAGAGCTTCTGGAAACTAACAAAGGCTCTGCTATTTTGTTAATTTGGGCATTTCTGTAACAATAACGGTTACTTTTACTGAGAGTGAAACTCATATGGCTAAGAACACCTCCACGCGCCTAGCATTAATGGGCCGCGCACGACGTCCTGTCATCTTCTGACATGGCCTACGTGTCCCATTTTCATTGGGCAAACATGGAACGTTTTTTTTGGTAAGTTGAACCCGCCGCTCAAACTCGAGTGCGGATTCCAAACTTTCATCCATTACCATATATTTTACCCTTTCGAAGTCTACCGTTTTACCATCCTATAAAAACAAACCTTACCCTCTCATAAAACTTTTTACAAACTCTCATCTTCTTCTCCGGCGATACCCTGCAAAACACTTGCAAATGGCTTCATCTTCTCGAGCTACATCCTCTGAACTCTCTCCGGCGAACTCAACGGAAAACTCCCCTGCTCATTCAGAACATTCTGAAAACCCCAGCCTTGCAAGAGATATTGAACAACAAGATTCCGGGGACTCCGCAGACTTTGCTCCGACGACACACTTGCAAAACTTCATAGCTAAGGATCATTTCGAAGCCACTCTTCCTATCAAATCCAACAACTGCTATTTGGTCCCCTCACCCACTACTTTCGGCGAAGCCCATGCCATACTTCAGAACATCATGGAAAACCATGTCCTCTTCCCTCTACTATCAAGAACCCCTAACAAAATTCCAGTCCGTTATTTGAACCAATTTTGGCAAAGCTGCCGATTTGATAAAGACGATTCTCTTATCAAAGGGTACATTTCAAGACCTGATAAATCTGAGCATCTTGAAATCAAGTTCAACAGAACAATGTTCTCACTTGAATTCAACCTACCAACAAGGGGTCTTCTGGGATTGAAAAGTTATGCAGAGCAACCAACAGACGAAGAGCTCTGTCGATTCGTGGAAATGCTTGGGTACAACGCCCAACTACGGAAGAGAAATGACTTCCGCAGAGGCCGATTACCACCTCTGTGGAACACTTTGTTCTCTATTCTTAACAGATGCCTGACAGGAAAGATAGGGAGTATTGACCAGAGCTCACATCAAATCTTGAGCATCATGTATGGGGTTTACTATGATCTTCCACTAGATTATGCGACCATAATGATGCAAGAGATCGTAAACACCATCGACAGAAAGAACAACACGAAAAGGGTCAAAGAGAACGATCCCAACTTTCTACCACCTCTGCAATTCCAAAGATTATTGGGAGTACTGTTCGAACCTCTGCTGCTAATCCAAAATTGGCCAATGGAAGGGCCAACTCCCAAACAGTTCCCGATGAACAAAAATACCCCCACTGATCATGCTGATGGCTACTCACACTGCAGACCTCTGTCAAAGAAACTTCTGCGCTACGCATCGAACAAATCCCTTCAGAAAGAGTTTATACGCGATCATAGAACTCCAAAACCGAGTCCTATGACACCCCCGCGTTTAGGTGTCCCCCTAGGAACAATGATAGCAAAACCTCTTTCCACTCAAGCATAAAAGGATCACAAGTTAGCAAAACACATGGCTATTCAACTCAGCTTCATAGCCAAACGCGCAGAAATAATGGGAAAGAAATCTTCAGCAAAGATCTCTGCTTCTACTCCAAAAGCTAAGAAGAGAAAAACCGCAGAAGGCACATCAACTAGCACTGCAGAAGATAGACCTTCACCTCCCCATGCCACAGAGATTGGCTCCTCTGCTCCTCCCCTTTTCACAAAACAGAAAAAGAAAAGATCCAAATCAACAGAGGAAGGGGCACCAAAACCAAAAAGGAGGAAAACCAAAAAGAAGCATGGTAAATCACTTAAAAAATTGGTTACCATTGCAGAAGAGGCAATCATAGAGGGTGAAACTGCAGAAGAAGAAGATGCAGAAATAGGAATGACAGAAGAAGGATATCAATCACCCTATCAATCTCCAGATAGATTTGCTCACCAGGGAGACCTGAATGATTTCCTACAGAACCCCGAAATTGCAAACACCCTTAATACAGCAGGGTGGACGGCACAACCTCTCGACCACCACTCTCCAGAAGAACAAGATTTCTTCATTTCTGGCATTGACACACATCTACAAGAAGATGACACAACGCCCATAAATCAACCAGCCGAAACCCCTGTGATTTTACAAAACCCTTTCATTCAAGGATTGGACGTCCACAGAAGAAGTCCAAACCAAGCTTCAGAAGATACAGAACAAACCGAAGCTGAGTGGAATACAACTGAAGTTACAGAGGCAACGGTTGTAGAAGAAACCACAGAAACAGGGATAGAAATCTCAGAGGTAGATTCAGATGAAGAAGAGGCTATCTGGATACGAAAAGGTCTCTATCATCCTCATGTCATGAGATTATACGGATCTCATCACATGTATGACTCCTTGCGCACAGAGCAAGGAACTTCCACAGAACAAGAAGAAGAAACAAGAAAAGATGCCGAAGTTGAAGAAGGCACACAACCAAACCCAACTCCCAGTGCAACCCACATTTCTAACTCCGCAGGTCTAGCTGCAGAAGGAGTTATTGAAAAAGAGCAGCACAGCTCGATCCTAACCCAACCCATCTAGCCAGAGGTTACTCTTTCAACCTCTGTGCCCACAGAAACCGGGGAATCCATTCCTAGGGAGTCTCCTCAAATAGACTCGCCTAATGTTCGTGATCAATCGCCCCAGATCACACAAGAACACCCTACAGAGGAATTCGTTTCCTCTGTCACGCACACATTAAGGCCAAACCTTCTTTCAGAGAGAAGTAGTAAGCACAGAGACGAAGAGACTCTAGACAAGTCTCCTAGTCAACAGAAGGACATTCCAATACCCACCTCTGGAGTGGATTTGGACTCTGTTCTTCACAGAACTTCTGTAGAGAACGAAACTCAGGTTTCCACTCGAGGATCAGAAGGAAATCCTTCCACCCCCATCGTACAAACAAGGGTGAACGAAGGTGTCCCAGGAACAGGGACTCACTCTGGAGACGAATGTGTTCCTCCAGAGGTTACACAAGGAACACAAGTATCAAGGGATGAGTTCCAAACCCTTGTCACCTCTGTGAACCAAACAATGAAAGAGTTGCAAAGCTCTTTCAAATCCTTGGCAGAGACAACATCTACAGCTCTCTTGAATCTGAACACCAAAATGGACGATCTGTCCACAGAGGTGAAAACCGCCATCTCAGAGATGAAGTCTTCTGCAACAACCACTGCCAAAGAAACAGCCACTTCTGCCGCTCATCAATTCGAAACAACTGCAACTTCTGCGTTCAGGGACTCGGTCAAAGATTTCCTTGAACAATTGAATACGCAATCCAACAGAGCAGAGGGCATTACTCCTGCAGACCTACAGAATGCGTTATCACAAGTTCAAGCAGAGGCAATACGAACCACGACAATGATGCAGCCAAAAGACTATATGACCAGAGCACAGCTAACAGAGCTAGGACAAAACGTCATAAACCAGGTCACAGAAGTCATTGTCTCCTTCACAACTGCAAATGCCAACTATGTGAAGGACTTCAAGAAAAGTGTCGGCAAAATGCGTTTCAAGACAGAAGCAGAGCTTGCGACATTTATTGGTCTCTGCGATGATATATGTGAAAAATTGAAGGCAGTAGGAGCTGAATTGCCAAAGAAGCCCAACACTTCTTGCAGAGCAGAGGGTACTTCGGATAAGAGTCAGGATGATTCTGATGATGACCAACCTGGTCCATCAGATAATCATGAGGGGGAGAATTTAAGGGAGAAAGCTACGAGCAGAGGAATTCAATCTCCACCAATCGCAGCAGAACCAATCAGCCAAGCCCCTCAAGAACAAACCAAACAACAAACTCAAAGAACCACAGAGAATACACCCATCTCTGTGGATTCAACCTCTGAAGAATCCAACACTACAGAAGCAGACAAGCAAACCTCAGAGGCAACTACCGCCCCTGAGGTAATCATTTTGGAAGAAACAGATGAACCAACCACAAAGAAAACACCCACCTTTGTGGAAACACCCCAAACCATACCCAGAAGAAAGTCGATTGCCACCAAACCAAAAAGAGCAACGACCTCTGCTTCTGACATTCTGAAAAGGATGCACACAACAATGAGTGATCGTATGGTGATGAGAGAAGAAGAAAGGCACAGGTTCACTTTAGCTTTCAGAATGGCAAGAAGATTCAATGACAACACTTCATCAACAGAAACTGAGCTCACAGAAGAAGTCACCAAACAACCTCCAACAGAGGTTACAGAGCAAGTCAAGCCAACAGAACCATCGCCACAAAAGTCCTCTAAGTCACAATCGTCAAAATCCACAAAGGCAACCTCCATCAAACCTACAGAAGTGCAAACCTCAAATCCCACAGAAGCAACAGGTTCTGCCACGACAACAAAAGATAAAGGCAAAGGGATACTGACAGAAGAGCCGAAGAAGAAGAAAACATTGTCAAAGCCAACAGAGAAACTGATGAAGAGTGCGTTTGACGCCTTTCAAACCCCAAAACCCGAAGAAGTTGACTGGGCACATGAATTGAAGCCTCTGTCAGAAATTCCTTTAACTGGTAGAGCTGCAGAAGTTGTTCAACAGATGGAGAATCTCAGAAGAAAAATTCCACAACCTGGTTCAACACATGAAGAAATGGAAGAAGTGGTATACAAATACCTCTACAAACAATCCTTTCAGACAAACTATCCAACAGATCATGTGACAGATCCAAGGATCAGAGAAGAATTTGAGAACATCTTCACGAGAACAAAGCCAAGAACCAAAGCAGATGTTTTCTCAATTCACAAGATCAAAAAGGTGATCTTCTGCCGATTCTCCTTCACAAGAACCTATCCAAGGGTCAGGTACAATCTTTACAAAGTCAGAAGAGAGAACAATTCAGAATCTACCTTCGCTG
Source organism: Saussurea involucrata (assembly GCA_033807775.1). Lineage (NCBI taxonomy): Eukaryota > Viridiplantae > Streptophyta > Magnoliopsida > Asterales > Asteraceae > Saussurea > Saussurea involucrata. The sequence continues at coordinate 117,061,806 of CM066319.1, forward strand.
ATGCTGACTTAAGAAACATCAATCCATACGATCTACCTGACCTTCTGCAATGGACAAATGACAACTACAACACAGAGGCAAACACCAGAGCCTATCAAGTATTGAGAAAAGCGATGAGGGAAAAGCTTCTGGTCTACAGCATGATAGATTTCCAGCTGGGAAAGGATCTCGGTCTCAAACATCTGGATCTACGACCACCAGAGGATCGCTGCCCACCAGACGCCATACCAAACTCAATCATCACAGAACCACGGTTTGGGTTAGTATTTCAAAACCCTCAAGGCGAAAATAAACTATTTGTATGCATGGACTGTCAGAAGTACGCAACAAATACTCTGAACAAGTTCAGAGCAAGCCTTGTGAAATACAGAGGTTCAAAGAAAATGGAAAAAGATGCTGCAGATACAATCATAAGAGAGATTGACGCAACAATTCGCCTAAGAGAACTCTGCATCAGATTCTACAAAGAGATCAGAAAAGTTGGAAGAGACAACAGAAGCTACAATGATTTCAAAGATGCCAAAATCTGATTCTCAGACCTCCAATCTCTGAAAAAAAAAGTTAAAAGTTTATCTTTCATTGTACTCAAATGTAAAATGTCTCTGGCATATTTCCAAATGAAAGAAATTTCGAGGTATTGTTTAACCTCTGTCTTATCCAACTTAGCCTAACTAAAAGTCAAATTTTTATTTTTCACTACTTAGGGGGAGATTGTTAGCTTCAATCTTCCTAATCATAGAAATACTTAAAAGTAGTGAAAAATAGGCTAAGTATAGAAAAGCCTCTCACAGAGGCTCTGCCACTTCTTCCAGAAGATCAAGTCCAGAAAGCCACAGAAGCTACAGAGGTAATCACAGAACCTCTGTAGTGCGCAAGAAGAAGATCAACTCGGAAACAAGTGGACTGCTCCACAGAAGGCCAGACCATAGAACCTCTGTAATGCCTTACAGAGCCTCTGTGGTCTGCTATGAAGACTTGGAAGATATTACTGGATACGTTCATCAACTTGCATGGAAAAGTACTGTCAAAACATGTGTCAAGCTCTGAGTGGACTCAATAGGGCATGGTACAAAATAGACGTCTGCGCCATTTAATGCATTTACCAATAGTACATCTGCTCCATTAAATGCGCATGGCTCAAACAACTGCTCACACCATCCAGTCCACTGTTTACACCATTCAGTTCACTATTCTTGCCGTAAAAGGAATAGTGACCTACTTCATAGTCTTCTAAGAGTAGTATAAAAGGAAGTCTCATGTTGAGATCTTCCTAAGAACGAAAAAACAAGGAATCACTAGTACTCTCAAACGTTATTGTCAAATATCTGAGTGTTATATTCTCACACACACCAACAGTTCTTAATCTGTTCTTCGTGTTCTTATTATATATTGAATAACAGTAATTGTTCAAGAAATCCTTTTTATTCCTTACTGTTTTCTTTATATATGTTCGTTCTAACATCTATCAAACATATCTGTTAGTTTAAATACGCTTCCGCATTAAACTCTAAATTCAACTAATAGACTGTTAATCTTGATTAAGTGTATCTGGGTTCCAACAGTATAAACTGAAAGTTTTCAAATGATGGGACAGATTCAACGAAAAGATTTTGAAACTTTAAAAACCTTGAACAATGCATGTTAGCTTCAATCTTCCTAATCATAGAAATACTTAGAAGTAGTGAAAAATAAGCTAAGTATAGAAAAGCCTCTCACAGAGGCTCTGCCACTTCTTCCAGAAGATCAAGTCCAGAAAGCCACAGAAGCTACAGAGGTAATCACAGAACCTCTGTAGTGCGCAAGAAGAAGATCAACTCGGAAACAAGTGGACTACTCCACAGAAGGTCAGACCATAGAACCTCTGTAATGCCTTACAGAGCCTCTGTGGTCTGCTATGAAGACTTGGAAGATATTACTGGATACGTTCATCAACTTGCATGGAAAAGTACTGTCAAAACACGTGTCAAGCTCTGAGTGGACTCAATAGGGCATGGTACAAAATAGACGTCTGCGCCATTTAATGCATTTACCAATAGTACATCTGCTCCATTAAATGCGCATGGCTCAAACAACTGCTCACACCATCCAGTCCACTGTTTACACCATTCAGTTCACTATTCTTGCCGTAAAAGGAATAGTGACCTACTTCATAGTCTTCTAAGAGTAGTATAAAAGGAAGTCTCATGTTGAGATCTTCCTAAGAACGAAAAAACAAGGAATCACTAGTACTCTCAAACGTTATTGTCAAATATCTGAGTGTTATATTCTCACACACACCAACAGTTCTTAATCCGTTCTTCGTGTTCTTATTATATATTGAATAACAGTAACTGTTCAAGAAATCCTTTTTATTCCTTACTGTTTTCTTTATATATGTTCGTTCTAACATCTATCAAACATATCTGTTAGTTTAAATACGCTTCCGCATTAAACTCTAAATTCAACTAATAGACTGTTAATCTTGATTAAGTGTATCTGGGTTCCAACAGTATAAACTGAAAGTTTTCAAATGATGGGACAGATTCAACGAAAAGATTTTGAAACTTTAAAAACCTTGAACAATGCATGTTAGCTTCAATCTTCCTAATCATAGAAATACTTAGAAGTAGTGAAAAATAGGCTAAGTATAGAAAAGCCTCTCACAGAGGCTCTGCCACTTCTTCCAGAAGATCATGTCCAGAAAGCCACAGAAGCTACAGAGGTAATCACAGAACCTCTGTAGTGCGCAAGAAGAAGATCAACTCGGAAACAAGTGGACTACTCCACAGAAGGTCAGACCATAGAACCTCTGTAATGCCTTACAGAGCCTCTGTGGTCTGCTATGAAGACTTGGAAGATATTACTGGATACGTTCATCAACTTGCATGGAAAAGTACTGTCAAAACACGTGTCAAGCTCTGAGTGGACTCAATAGGGCATGGTACAAAATAGACGTCTGCGCCATTTAATGCATTTACCAATAGTACATCTGCTCCATTAAATGCGCATGGCTCAAACAACTGCTCACACCATCCAGTCCACTGTTCACACCATCCAGTTTACTATTCATGCCGTAAAAGGAACAGTGACCAACTTCATAGTCTTCTAAGAGTAGTATAAAAGGGAGTCTCATGTTGAGATCTTCCTAACGACGAATAGACAAGGAATCACTAATACTCTCAAACTTTATTGTCAAATATCTGAGTGTTATATTCTCACACACCAACAGTTCTTAATCTGTTCTTCGTGTTGTTATTATATATTGAATAACAGTAACTGTTCAAGAAATCCTTTTCATTCTTTACTGTTTTCTTTATATATGTGCGTTCTAATATCTATCAAACATATCTGTTAGTTTAATACGCTTCCGCATCAAACTCTAAACTCAACTAATAGACTGTTAATCTTGATTAAGCGTATCTGGGTTCCAACAATTGGTATCAGAGCCATCCTTGATTTTCAATATCAAGTGATCCACTTATCAAGACTCTTGATAGATATTACTGAGATTTAAAATTGTGTCTGGAAACTGCTTAAACCCAGAAAATCTTCAAGCTCATCAAAGTAACTCTTTAGTCATACTTTCTTTCTAAAATCTTCAAATGACAAATACAAATAATTTCTTTACTACTGGTTCTCTCACTAAACCTCCTACTCTCCTTCGAGATGAGTATCCTCAGTGGAAAATAAGAATGGTCCATTTTTTCGAGGGTACTGAAAAAAATCAAGTACAATATCTGTACAATCCTCCTCCTATTCCCATGACAGTAGTACCTCGTATACCTGCTACTGCTGAATCTGCCGAAATCCCCGAACATCAAAAACCAAAGCCAAAAGGGGAGTGGTCAACCGAAGATAAAGCAGAAGATGAAGTTGCTCAGAAAACCAAGAGGACATTAATTATGGCAATACCCAACGAACTCTTTCAATCCTTGGATTCATGTGAAACAGCACATGATCTGTGGAAAGAACTGGAAAGACAGTTGGAAGGAGGTGCTAAAACACAAAAAAACCGAAGAGCACAGTACATCAATGAATATCATGCATTCAAAGCCTCTGCAACAGAATCTCTGCAAACAACATACGACAGATTCAACTCTCTAATCAACCAGTGCAGAAAATCAGGCATTGACAGAACTTCTGAAGAAAACAATGTCATGTTTTTAAAAAGTCTAAATGAAGAATGGCTCCAGCTGTCTATGTCCCTATAGACAAATCAGGATCTAGACACCTGGACTCTCTCTGATCTTTACGGAACATTAGCCGCACAAGAACCTCAGATAGCACAGGCTAAAACACTAACCATTGCACCATATGCATTGGTTAGTAAAACTAAAGAGGATGCACAGAGACCAAGAAATGATAAAGCCAAAGAGGAGAAGAAGAAGGAGAAGAAGAAGATGGTGATAATTGACAGTGAAGAAGAAGAAGAGCAAGCAGAAAAGGAAATAACTCTTGCGTCACTAGCTAAATCTTTAGCTCTATTGACAAAAGAGTTCAGAGGAAACAGAAGAGGTTCCGGAAATGAAAGATATGATAGAGAAAACCAGGATGACAGAAGAGACAACAGAAGAGATGACAGAAGAGGAGAAGAATCAAGTGGCCGACAGAGGTCAAGCGATAGAAATTACAGAGGGAATGACCGACAGAGGTCAAATGACTCGGTAAGCCACACGCAGCAAGAATGCTACAAGTGCGGCAAACCTGGTCACTATGCAAATGAATGTAGATCAGAGAAAGGCGGAGACCTACAGAAGTCCAATGATCAAACAGGAAACACTCCTCAAGGGTGTTTTAACTGCGGAAAACCAGGCCATTTTGCGAATGAATGCAGAAGCAGATCAAATCGCCCACAGAGGGACTCTGCTTTCTACAAAAAGAAAGCCGAATATTATGCTCAAAAATCCTTAATGGCAAAAGGACATTCTGAGGAGAACACCGAAGACTTCCAGTCAGACTCTACTTCTGACGATGAACATACCGCTAATGCCCTCTTCTGTGGCATGGCAGATGTCGAATCCTGCACTGACTCTGAGGTATCCACTTCAAATTCCAACTCTTGTATTACCTCTGTAGATGATAATGCACTTAGAATTAACATTGAATTAATTGAACTGAAAGAGATAAATCAAAGTATTCAGAAAATACTCACTTTCAATGAGAGAGAAGTACGGCTTCTCACTCAAGAAAAAGCAAAGATTTTTTAGGACAAAGAGAGAATAGAAAAGAATTGGAACAAAACTCTAGATCCTTTAAAAAAACAAATTTCTGAATTAACCAATACTTTAAAAGATAAAACAAAAGAACTTTCAGTTTCAAGGAGCGAAACTACTGACATAAGAGCTCTTAAAGAATACTTTCAAAGAGAAAGAGAGGTATTATGGCAAGATTTACTCAGAAGAGAAGTTTTGCTTAAAAACTATAAAGATGCACAGAAAGTTTATGAAAAAATAAACTCACAAATAGGGAGACGAGGTATAGGGTATGATGATATCACCCTAGGTGTTGAAGGCAAAAGAAACAAACCTCTGTCCTCGTTATTTGTGATTGGAAAAACAAACAAACCAGATTTTCCAAATCTAATCTCTGTAAGCAAACGGGCGAAAATCTCTGTGGATCCTTACTTGAAGAAACATAAGAAGATGATTAACGTGTGGTTTGAAAACACAGACTCATCATCTTCAACCTATGTCAATAGAGGTATCAAACCAAAGAAATATCTGAAAACACAAGATCAGATTGGTATCTTCAAGTTTGGTAAACCAGAGACCCAAACACAGGTTGCTTTTGTCTGTTTGATAAACGTTGAAAAGAAATTATCAGCAGAAGCTCCTGAGTTTAAACCCATTTTTTCAGAAGAAAACTTTAAAAATTTAATTGAAAAAGAAATTTTGGAAATATGGAAATCAAGCGTTTTAGAAAATTTATGTACATCTTCTATAGATAAAACTCTCACTGAAGAAATCTTATTAGAAACCTCTGCAATCTATGAAAACTATTCTACAGAGGAAGAAAGCTCGTACGATACATGCTCAAAAAATCCAGCCTCTATTGAAAGAATTGACTCAACCTCTGCATACGAGGACGATTCATCCTCTGACAACTCAGAGACTGATTTCAAATCAGGGATAATTCACTATGACACAGAGGATGTCAAATTCTCCTCTGAAGTTCCTCACAGAACTATTTCTCCAAAAGAGAAACTCACAGAGATTCCAATCTGCCAAGATTTTCTAAAATTGAATCTACATATCAAAACCTCTGCTGAGCTTAAAATGTTACAGAAGACCTCTATTGATCCTATAAGTTCTAGATTTTCAAAACCCAAGGTTAATAAATCTTTTTCTTCCGTGACAGTGATGAAAGAAGTTCACCACAGAAGCAACCCACAGAAGGCAGGTCCTAAACAGAGCTTTTGCAAACAACATTCGAGTATTCATAGATCTTCTAGTAATAGGAAATCAAATGTAAAGAAAGAATGTAATGCTTCTGTGGCTGAGTTTAAAAAGTTCAATGAAAAGTTCAAGCAAATTACATCTCATATTCAATACTGTCATTGCTTTGATCTTATGTCTAAACTTAATAATCATTTTTCAAGTCAAGTCTGTTTACTCTCTACGACAATTCAAAAGTCAAATCCCACAAAGAAACAATCTGACTCTTCTGCAGAGAACAAAATGTATTTCAAGAATGCCAAGGCAAACTTGAAAAACTCTAACAATATTGGACCCATATGGATATGGGTACCTAAATCTCTGTGATTGTCCTGCAGAAGAAGTATGTGCCAATCTGGTATCTAGACTCCGGATGCTCAAGGCACATGACTGGTGACAGAAGTGCACTATCCACGTACAAAGAAACACAAGATGGTGGATCTGTGACTTTTGGAGACAACAAGAAAGGACACATAAAAGGCTATGGAGTCATAAGGAAAGAAGACGTTTCTGTATACAAAGTTGCATATGTGGATGGCCTTAAGCACAACCTACTCAGTGTAAGTCAACTTTGTGATACAGGATTCAATGTGTTGTTCAAAAGAACTTTCTGCTCTCTACAAAGTGAAGAAACGAGTATGGAACTTCTGCGAGCTGAAAGAATAGGTGATCTATATCTAATGAACTTCAACTCAAAGAACAAAGACAAAGTTTGCCTTGTTGCCTGCAAAAGTGAAGAAGCCTGGTTATGGCACAACAGGTTCTGTCACTTAAATTTTCACACATTGGAAAAACTGGTCAAACTTGATCTAGTTAAAGGTTTGCCAAATGTTAAATTCAATAAGGATCATTTATGTTCTGCCTGTGAGATGGGAAAACTCAAAAGAGCTTCCCACAAAGGCAAAACAGATGTATCTTGCACTAAACCTCTGTACATGCTTCATGTCGACCTCTGCGGTCCCATTGCCATACAGAGCCTAGGTGGCAAGAAATACATACTTGTCCTAATTGATGAGTATTCGCGTTTCACATGGGTTGAATTCGTTAGAAAGAAATCAGATGTTCCAAATATATTGATAAATCTAATGAAAAGAATCCAAGTTCTTTATAATTGCAGAATACAGAAGTTAAGAAGTGACAATGGCACAGAATTTAAAAACTCTGTCATTGAAGCCTATCTTTCAACAGAAGGAATATCACAGAACTTCTCTGCAGCTCGCACTCCACAACAGAACGGTGTTGTCGAAAGAAAAAATCGAACACTTGTGGAAGCCGCAAGAACTATGATGTCAGCATGCGGATTATCAATGAACTTTTGGGCAGAAGCAATTTCTACTGCGTGTTATACTCAAAATCGATCAACCATTGTGAAAAGACACATCAAGACGCCTTACGAATTGATTAACAAACGGCGGCCAAACATCAAATTTTTCCATGTATTCGGATGCAAATGCTTCGTCTTAAACGACAGAGATTCAAGAGGAAAGTTTGATGTAAAAGCAGATGAAGGCAAATTCATTGGATACTCTGCCACTTCCAAAGCCTACAGAACATTCCTTACAAAATCTCACAAGATTGTAGAAAGCATCAATGTTTCTTTTGATGATTCATTCCAAATGACTTCTGAACAAATCAGTTCAGAACTCGGAATTAAAGGGAAATCCTCTGTCATCTCACGAGCAAAAGAAGACTTGGATCTTCTATTTTTAGAGATGCTCAACGAAAACATTGATCCTTCTGTTGGAACAATCAGAGTTTTTGAAGAACCATCCTCTGTCGGACAAAATCCTACAGGTTTGTCTCTAACTGGTCCTAAATATGCTTCATCTTCTTCTGTACATACTACAGATGCAATTGCCGAAGCAGAAGAAAGTGCAGAAGATGAAACATCAAGGAAAACGACCACAGAAGCTGCACAAACCACAGAAGAACCAATTACAGAGGAAATCGAGGACCAAGACTATACGTCCTCAGAGGAACAAACTCCACCACCACTCATACCAATCATTCCACAAACGGTAGAATCAACTACCAAGGCACGAAGAACAACAGAGGCTACACAAGAAGAAACACAAGAAGTCTCTAAAGAAAGTCTGAATGACATTGATGATCATCTTCCACGCACAACTCAATGGACAAAAAGCCATCCTCCAAGCCAAATAATCGGAGAACCTTCTGACGCAGTAAAAACAAGGTCTGCCACTGCTAACTTTTGTTTCTTTACAAATTTTATTAGTGTGATAGAACCAAAGAAGATTTCTGAAGCCCTAGATGACCCAAACTGGGTAGACGCCATGCAAGAAGAACTTTTGCAATTTGAGCGTAACAGAGTATGGACTCTAGTACCTCTGCCAAGAGGAAAACAGGCCATTGGGACTAAATGGGTCTACAGAAATAAGAAGGATGAAGATGGAGTGGTCATCAGAAACAAAGCAAAATTAGTAGCAAAGGGATATAGACAAGAAGAAGGCATAGACTACGATGAAACTTTTGCCCCTGTCGCACGGCTCGAAGCAATAAGAATATTCTTAGCCTTCGCAGCCCACAGAGGTTTTAAAGTCTATCAGATGGACGTAAAATCAGCTTTTCTCAACGGTGAAATCCAAGAAGAGGTCTACGTTAATCAGCAACCAGGATTTGAAAGCTCAAAGTTTCCAAGGCATGTATACTACCTTGAAAAAGCTTTATATGGAGTGAAACAGGCTCCACGAGCATGGTATGAACGACTTTCTACCTTTCTTCTAGTCAATGGTTACAACAGAGGTACAACAGATACTACCTTATTCTATAAACGCAAAAGTAGTGAGATAATGCTTGTACAAATATACGTAGATGACATAATTTTTGGGTCTACTAATTCAGAAGAGTGTAAAAGATTTGAAAAACTCATGCAGAGTGAGTTTGAAATGAGTATGATGGGAGAATTAACTTTCTTCCTCGGACTCCAAGTCAAACAATCATCAGAGGGAATTTTTATAAATCAAGCTAAATATGTCTCTGACATTCTTTCCAAGTATAGCTTCTCTGATGCCTCTGCAATGAAAACTCCAATGGCCACTGGAAACAAGTTATTCTTAGATTCAGATGGCATCTCTGTAGAATGCACTCTCTACAGAGGCATGATTGGATCTCTGTTATACTTAACAGCAAGCAGACATGACATTATGCATGCCACATGTCTCTGTGCACGCTATCAAGCTAATCCAAAGAAATCACATTATGATGCCGTAAAGAGAATCTTTAGATACCTAAAAGGGACCAAAAATCTTGGTCTCTGGTATCCACAGAACTCTGGTTTTGGTCTTAAAGCTTATACAGATTCAGACTATGGAGGATGCATGCTCGACAGAAAGAGTACCTCTGGGAGTTGTCAATTCCTAGGTGGTAAACTAGTCAGTTGGACCTCCAAGAAGCAGAATTGTGTTTCCACATCCACTGCAGAAGCTGAATACGTTGCTGCCGCTAGCTGTTGTTCTCAGGTTCTATGGATGAAGACTCAGCTAAAAGACTACGGCCATATTCTGTTCAAAATACCCATCTTCTGCGATTCCAAAAGTGCTATTGCTATCTCTGCCAACCCTGTGCAACACTCAAAAACCAAGCATATCGATATAAGGTATCACTTCTTGAAACATCATGTTGAATACGGTACAATCGAAATGCATTTTGTGCCCACAGAATATCAACTCGCTGACTTATTCACCAAAGCACTAGACGAGAAAAGATTCAACTTCTTGGTAGGTAAGATAGGAATGATTAACATGGTGTGAAAATCTTCAGTAAGTATAGTTTTATATTCTGTAAATAATAAGTAAATACATTGCTTAATTTATTGCTTTGATTAATTCTACTTCTGTATGTAAATTCTTAAAACCTTAAATAGTTCTTAAAATCACAGAGCTTCTGTAAGTCAACTCAGAACCTCTGACGACCCCTACAGAACCTCTGAAAAACCATGACCTATGTTCTATGCAAAACTTATCATTCTTTGATCCAAGCATAGGTCAAGGGGGAGCAAAAGGAAATTACTTGATCTACAGAGGTGATTAGATCAAGGGGGAGCAAAAGGAAAATTCTTGATCTACAGAAGTGATTAGATCAAGGGGGAGCAAAAGGGGCCCTGAGATGATCTACAGAGGTAAAATCTCTCAAAGGAAAGCCGAAGAAGAATGTCGATAATTCTCCATCGACAGAAGAAAGACAAAACTGCCGAGAACAGAAGAACCAAAAGGTATGTCTCTCGCATGAAAGGTTTTTAGAAAACAGTTTTCTAGGACAAGAATTGTCAAATATGTCCTAAATATACTGTGAATAACATTTCAAAAATCAAAAGTTCAAAAGATTCAACAAAATTCGAAATAGGAGAAATTTAAGGTCATAGAGCTTCTGCTGAGCTCAACAGAGCTTCTGCAGGAAATATGCTCTGTGATCACAAATTAACCCTCTGTCGATCTTTTGGAATGTTATCTCGAAAACCGACAACACACACCATGACCTTCTCGAACAAAACGTTTATCAATATAGTTTTATCGGACACCAACCTTCAAAAATGTGCGAAAAACATCTCTTAACACAGATCAAAAATTGGATGATTAGAAAATTAATAGAATTCAAGTTATAAGATTTTTTCTCTCATAGAGCTTCTGCTGGCTCTCACAGAGCTTCTGCAAGTTCCATCAGAGCTACAAAACCTCTGTGAGTAAAATTTCTTGACAAAATCCTATTAATCCTCTCCAATATTTTTACAAACGTTTTCGTTCAAAGAGGAATCTTCAAAGTCATGATAACAATGAGATATATGAGAAGGTTAAAACTCTAAGAATTTCAAAATCACAGAGCTTCTGTAAAACACAAAAGTTCTGCCATTTTGTTATCTGTGGTAATAACGGTTACTTTTACTGAGAGTGAAACTCATATGGCTAAGAACAACTCCACGCGCCTAGCATTAATGGGCCGCGCACGACGTCCTGTCATCTTCTGACATGGCCTACGTGTCCAATTTTCATTGAGCAAACATGGAACGTTTTTTTTTTGGGTAAGTTGAACCCGCCGCTCAAACTCGAGTGCGGATTCCAGACTTTAATCCATTGCCATATATTTTACCCTTTCGAAGTCTACCGTTTTACCATCCTATAAAAACAAACCTTACCCTCTCATAAAACCTTTTACAAACTCTCATCTTCTTCTCCGGCGATACCCTGCAAAACACTTGCAAATGGCTTCATCTTCTCGAGCTACATCCTCTGAACTCTCTCCGGCGAACTCAACGGAAAACTCCCCTGCTCATTCAGAACATTCTGAAAACCCCAGCCTTGCAAGAGATATTGAACAACAAGATTCCGGGGACTCCGCAGACTTTGCTCCGACGACACACTTGCAAAACTTCATAGCTAAGGATCATTTCGAAGCCACTCTTCCTATCAAATCCAACAACTGCTATTTGGTCCCCTCACCCACTACTTTCGGCGAAGCCCATGCCATACTTCTGAACATCATGGAAAACCATATCCTCTTCCCTCTACTATCAAGAACCCCTAACAGAATACCAGTCCGTTATTTGAACCAATTTTGGCAAAGCTGCCGATTTGATAAAGACGATTCTCTTATCAAATGGTACATTTCAAGACCTGATAAATCTGAGCATCTTGAAATCAAGTTTAACAGAACAATGTTCTCACTTGAATTCAACCTACCAACAAGGGGTCTTCTGGGATTGAAAAGTTATGCAGAGCAACCAACAGACGAAGAGCTCTGTCGATTCGTGGAAATGCTTGGGTACAACACCCAACTACGGAAGAGAAATGACTTCCGCAGAGGCCGATTACCACCTCTGTGGAACACTTTGTTCCTTATTCTTAACAGATGTCTGACAGGAAAGATAGGGAGTATTGACCAGAGCTCACATCAAATCTTGAGCATCATGTATGGGGTTTACTATGATCTTCCACTAGATTATGCGACCATAATGATGCAAGAGATCATAAACACCATCGACAGAAAGAACAACACGAAAAGGGTCAAAGAGAACGATCCCAACTTTCTACCACCTCTGCAATTCCAAAGAATATTGGGAGTACTGTTCGAACCTCTGCTGCTAATCCAAAATTGGCCAATGGAAGGGCCAACTCCCAAACAGTTCCCGATGAACAAAAATACCCCCACTGATCATGCTGATGGCTACTCACACTGCAGACCTCTGTCAAAGAAACTTCTGCGCTACGCATCGAACATATCCCTTAAGAAAGAGTATATACGCGATCATAGAACTCCAAAACCGAGTCCTATGACACCCCCGCGTTTAGGTGTTCCCCTAGGAACAATGATAGCAAAACCTCTTTCCACTCAAGCAGAAAAGGATCAAAAGTTAGCAAAACACATGGCTATTCAGCTCAGCTTCATAGCCAAACGCGCAGAAATAATGGGAAAGAAATCTTCAGCAAAGATCTCTGCTTCTACTCCAAAAGCTAAGAAGAGAAAAACTGCAGAAGGCACATCAACAAGCACTGCAGAAGATATACCTTCACCTCCCCATGCCACAGAGATTGGCTCCTCTGCACCTCCCCTTTTCACAAAACAGAAAAAGAAGAGATCCAAATCAACAGAGGAAGGGGCACCAAAACCAAAAAGGAGGAAAACCAAAAAGAAGCATGGTAAAACACTTAAAAAGTTGTTTACCATTGCAGAAGAGGAAATCATAGAGGGAGAAACTGCAGAAGAAGAAGATGCAGAAGTAGGAATGACAGAAGAAGGATATCAATCACCATATCAATCTCCAGATAGATTTGCTCACCATGGAGACCTGAATGATTTCCTACAGAACCCCGAAATTGCAAACACCCTTAATACAGCAGGGTGGACGGCACAACCTCTAGACCACCACACTCCAGAAGAACAAGATTTCTTCATTTCTGGCATTGACACACATCTACACGAAGATGACACAACACCCCGAAATCAACCAGCCGAAACCCCTGTGATTTTACAAAACCCTTTCATTCAAGGATTGGACGTCCACAGAAGAAGTCCAAACCAAGCTTCAGAAGAAACAGAACAAATCGAAGCTGAGTGGAATACAACTAAAGTTACAGAGGCAACGGTTGTAGAAGAAACCACAGAAACAGGGATAGAAATCTCAGAGGTAGATTCAGATGAAGAAGAGGCTATCTAGATACGAAAAGGTCTCTATCATCCTCATGTCATGAGATTATACGGATCTCATCACATGTATGACTCATTGCGCACAGAGCAAGGAACTTCCACAGAACCAGAAGAAGAAACAAGAAAAGATGCCGAAGTTGAAGAAGGCACACATCAATCACCCCCTCCCAGTGCAACCCACATTTCTAACTCCACAGGTCTAGCTGCAGAAGGAGTTATTGAAAAAGAGCAGCACAGCTCGATCCCAAACCAACCCATCCAGCCAGAGGTTACTCTTTCAACCTCTGTGCCCACAGAAACCGGGGAATCCATTCCTAGGGAGTCTCCTCAAAGAGACTCACAAAATGTTCGTGATCAATCGCCCCAGATCACACAAGAACACCCTACAGAGGAATTTGTTTCCTCTGACACGCACTTATTAAGACCCACACTTCTTTCAGAGAGAAGTAGAGAGCACAAAGACAAAGAGACTCTAGACAAGTCTCCTAGTCAACAGAAGGATATTCCAATACCCACCTCTGGAGTGGATTTGGACAATGTTCTTCTCAGAACTTCTGTAGGGATTGAAACTCATGTTTCTTCTCAAGGATCAGAAGGAAATCCTTCCATTCTCAACATACAAACAGGAATGATAGAAGGTATCCCAGGAACAGGGATTCACTCTGAAGACGAATGTGTTCCTCCAGAGGTTACCACCGGAACACAAGTCACAAGGGATGAGTTCCAAACCCTTGAGACCTCTGTGAACCAAACCTTGAAAGAGTTGCAAAGCTCTTTCAAATCTTTTGCAGAGACAACATCACTGGCACTGCTAAACCTGAACACCAAAATGGACAACCTGTCCATAGAGGTGAAAACTGCCATCTCACAGATGAAGTCTGCTGCTACCGCATCCACCACTTCTGCCGCAACAACTACTCCTTCTTCGATTGAGAACTCCATCAACAAGTTCCTTGATCAATTGAACAAACAGACTTCAGTGTCAACGGGCATCACTCCTGCAGATCTACAGAAGGCCCTACAAAAAGTTCAAGAAGAAGCCATGCGAAATACCATGCTGATGCAACCCAAAGACTACATGACAAGAGCACAGCTGACAGAACTTGGGCAGAACGTGATTAATCAAGTGACAGAAGTCATCCTTTCCTTCACCACTGCCAATGCTAACTTCGTCAAAGATTTCAGAGAAAGTGTAGGAAGGATGAGATTCAAAACAGAGGCAGAGCTAGCAACTCTTCTTGGCCTCTGTGATGATGTCTGCGCGAAACTGATCGCTGCTGGAGCCACAATGCCAAAGAAACCTGATGCTTCCTGCAGAGCAGAGGGTACATCAGACAAGGGTCAGGATGACTCTGATGATGATGACCATCCTGGTCCATCAGATCATCCTGAGGGGGAGAAAACTACAGAGAAAACTGCAAGCAGAGAACTTACAGGTCCACCAATAGCCGCAGAACCTCTGAGTCAAGCACCTCCAGAACAGACCCGACAACAACAAACTCAACAAACCACAGAGAATACACCCATCTCTGTGGATTCAACCTCTGAAGAACCCAACACTACAGAAGCAGATAAGCAAACCTCAGAGGCAACCACCGCCCCTGAGGTAATCATTTTAGAAGAAATAGATGAACCAACCACAGAGAAAACACCCACCTCTGTGGAAACACCCCAAACCATACCCAGAAGAAAGTCGATTGCCACCAAACCAAAAAGAGCAACGACCTCTGCTTCTGACATTCTGAAAAGGATGCACACAACAATAAGTGATCGTATGGTGAAGAGAGAAGAAGAAAGGCACAGGTTCACCTTAGCCTTCAGAATGGCAAGAAGATTCAATGAAAACACTTCATCAACAGAAACTGAGCTCACAGAAGAAGTCACCAAACAACCTCCAACAGAGGTTACAGAGCAAGTCAAGCCAACAGAACCATCGCCACAAAAGTCCTCTAAATCACAATCGTCAAAATCCACAGAGGCAACCTCCATCAAACCTACAGAAGTACAAACCTCAAATCCCACAGAAGCAACAGGTTATGCCACGACAACAAAAGATAAAGGCAAAGGGATACTGACAGAGGAACCTAAGAAGAAGAAAACATTGTCAAAGCCAACAGAGAAACTGATGAAAAGTGCGTTTGACGCCTTTCAAACCCCAAAACCCGAAGAAGATGACTGGGCACATGGATTGAAGCCTCTGTCAGAAACTCCTTTAACTGGTAGAGCTGCAGAAGTTGTTCAACATATGGAGAGTCTCAGAAGACAAATTCCACGACCTGGTCCAACACATGAAGAAATGGAAGAAGTGGTATACAAATACCTCTACAAACAATCCTTTCAGACAAACTATCCAATAGATCATGTGACAGATCCAAGGATCAGAGAAGAATTTGAGAACATCTTCACAAGAACAAAGCCAAGAGCCAAAGCAGATGTCTTCTCAATTCACAAAATCAAAAAAGTGATCTTCTGCAGATTCTCCTTCACAAGAACCTATCCAAGGGTCAGGTACAATCTTTACAAAGTCAGAAGAGAGAACAATTCAGAGTCTACCTTCGCTGATGCTGACTTAAGAAACATCAATCCATACGATCTACCTGACCTTCTGCAATGGACAAAGGACAACTACAACATAGAGGCAAACACCAGAGACTATCAAGTATTGAGAAAAGCGATGAGGGAAAAGCTTCTGCTATACAGCATGATAGATTTTCAGCTGGGAAAAGATCTTGGTCTCAAACATCTAGATCTACGACCACCAGAAGATCGCTGCCCATCAGACGCTGTGCCCAACTCAATCATCAGAGAACCAAGATTTGGGTTAGTATTTCAAAACCCACAACACCAGGTTAAACTTTTTGTACTCATGGATTGTCAGAAGTACGCAACCAGTACTCTGAGCAAATTCAGAGCAAGCCTTGTAAAATACAGAGGTACAGAGAAAATGGATAGAGATGATGCAGATACTTTCATCAGAGAAATAGACTCAACAATCCGCCTAAGAGAACTCTGCATCAGATTCTACAAAGAGATCAGAAAAGTCGGCAGAGACAACAGAAGCTACAACGATTTCAAAGATGCCAAAATCTGATTCTCAGACCTCCAATCTCTGCAAACAAAAGTTTATCTTTCATTGTACTCAAATGTAAAATGCCTCTGGCATATTTCTAAATGAAAGAAATTTCGAGGTATTGTTTAACCTTTGTCTTATCTAACTTAGCCTAACTAAACACAAAGTCAAATTTTTATTTTTCACTACTTAGGGGGAGATTGTTAGCTTCAATCTTCCTAATCATAGAAATACTTAGAAGTAGTGAAAAATAGGCTAAGTATAGAAAAGCCTCTCACAGAGGCTCTGCCACTTCTTCCAGAAGATCAAGTCCAGAAAGCCACAGAAGCTACAGAGGTAATCACAGAACCTCTGTAGTGCGCAAGAAGAAGATCAACTCGGAAACAAGTGGACTGCTCCACAGAAGGTCAGACCATAGAACCTCTATAATGCCTTACAGAGCCTCTGTGGTCTGCTATGAAGACTTGGAAGATATTACTGGATACGTTCATCAACTTGCATGGAAAAGTACTATCAAAACACGTGTCAAGCTCTGAGTGGACTCAATAGGGCATGGTACAAAATAGACGTCTGCGCCATTTAATGCATTTACCAATAGTACATCTGCTCCATTAAATGCGCATGGCTCAAACAACTGCTCACACCATCCAATCCACTGTTCACACCATCCAGTTTACTATTCATGCCGTAAAAGGAACAGTGACCAACTTCATAGTCTTCTAAGAGTAGTATAAAAGGAAGTCTCATGTTGAGATCTTCCTAACGACGAATAGACAAGGAATCACTAATACTCTCAAACTTTATTGTCAAATATCTGAGTGTTATATTCTCACACACCAACAGTTCTTAATCTGTTCTTCGTGTTGTTATTATATATTGAATAACAGTAACTGTTCAAGAAATCCTTTTCATTCTTTACTGTTTTCTTTATATATGTGCGTTCTAATATCTATCAAACATATCTGTTAGTTTAATACGCTTCCGCATCAAACTCTAAACTCAACTAATAGACTGTTAATCTTGATTAAGCATATCTGGGTTCCAACAATGCACATAAATGGAAAGTTTTAACCACTAAAACAGATCCTGTCAGTTTACTAGAGTCGAATAAGTCGAGAATAGCAGAAAAACAGGGGCTGTTTAGAAATAAATAAAGAACAGGTCAAAATCAGTCAAAGTTTCTACCGAAAGGAGTTGAAATCATTGTCAGAGTGGATCTCTTGATATAGAAAATCAAAGATGGCTCTTATACCAATTGTTGATCCCGTATAGACTCAACAATGATATTAATCTCTATTAGTTCAAACAAATGAGTATGCGGAAGCGTTTTAAAGAACTAAAGATATGCTTCGGGTAGAAAATACACACAGAAACAAATACGTGAAATCAATAAATGACATAAAAGTCTAGCTCAATGATTCACTGTATATTGATTAATCAAGAATACCAAGAACACCTTTGAGTGTGTGAAACATATTCTATGCTCTAAACAGGTGTGTGCGTATTGTGCAAAGTTACTTGAAATGCTCTACAAGAGCCTTCTATTTATACTATCCTACAGGGGACAAGTGTGAGGAAAGAAGTACTAAGGGTAGAAAGACAACATCGTGGAACTGTATCAGGTACAACGTTAAGGTATGGGGCCGTTTTCTGCAAAGGCTGCAACCCATCAGAGGTGGACACGTGGAATGTGCAGGGCACGCCTTGTACGAACGATCTTCAGGATCCTCGTACAGCAGAGGCACATGAGAGGCACGATCTTCTTTGTCTTGATCTTAATTCTTCCAAGTCTTCTAAGTCTTCATACCACAGAGGCTTTGTCAAGTGTGACAGAGGCTCTGTGGCCCTGTCCTCTGAGAACGTCTTCTGTAGAGTCTTCTCCTGGTGTCTTGGCGGAGGCTCTGTCGATGTTTTTACACTTAGTCTATTTTTCAATACTTCTTTAAACATAGAAGTCGGAGCTAACTAAATTTATAAACAAAGCATATAAATTTAACCTGATCGCAAACTTTCTTACCATACACACATAACATCTTTCGATGACGGGAATTGTAGGTTCCTAGATTCACGTTGTATCATATTAATGGTAGTGAAATAGACAGCGGAAGCATATTAAATAAAGCCATCAAAATGAGTGATTGTGTAAACGATAAATGAACTATGAGAATCAAATTTTGAACAGTAAAAATGATAACAGGATCAGATATAAAAGCTGCTCATATATTGATAATGAATCACACCAAGAACATGTTCGAGTGTGTTCGATAATCTCATAGGACAACAATATCGTACGGAGGTAGTGCTCGGGATTGCTGCAGTGTGTGTTTAAACAATTGTGGAAAAACTACTCTTCCCAAGGCTTACAATTGTTTGTTCCACTACCTCTCTATTTATAGCCCTGGAAAAGTGAAGGCAATGTACTATCATACCCTAGAATGACACGTGGAAAGTGTGTCTCCTATTTTTAGGGCATACGTGGAAAGTATGGACACTTGTCTAACACTTGGGATTTCCTACGAGACTTAGGCTGACAGAGGTCTTCACTTCACCAGAGCTCTTTCGCAAGAGCTTTGTTGGTCTTCTGTTAAACACTTGTTCTTCTGTTGGAAGTCTTCGACATAGCTATGTTGAGCTCTGTTGGTCTTCTGACTTGAACTTCTTCCGAATCTTCTGTCTGATCTCTGTTGGTCTTCTGACTTGAACTATTTTCAATACTTTTACATAACAGATACTTGGGGCCAACAATCTCCCCCTAAGTATTGAAAATAAAAATTTGCAATTGACAAGAGATTAAACAAAAGAACAGAGAACTTTTAGCTCTGTCGAAGCCTTGCACTAATCTTTTGTAATATTACATTGAGATTTAAAAGACCAGTACATTTATGCATAATTATCTCCCCTAAGAATTCTGTCGAATCATCTGATTAGAGTGCGGAAGTCCAGCATCAGGTCAATCTGGTCGATGAAGAGTTTCTGCTGTTCTTCTGGACACTTGTTTCTTGGGAGATCTTGGATTATGTTCTTGAGGTATACTAGCGACTCACTTGAGTACTTGTGGGCTTCAGCTGCTCTGATGGACTTCTGTCGGCAGACAAAGACTGGAGGATCTTCTACTACGGTTCCAGTTCTGTGATGGCCATAACCCTCAAGATTTTCATTTGGTGGTGCAATCGCTAGTTTCTCTACTTCAAACTCTATGCCTAGCTGATAATCAATCTGTATTCTGAGATTGATGTGCTCTTGCATAGCGAATCTGACTTCTGGTAGTGCAGTTCTGGCCGGTGTGTATCTTTCTGAGAAGTTCAAGCAATATGCGTGGAGTAAGATCAGGTCATATGGATTCAGAAGGACGAGATCATTGTCATTGAAGATTTCATTTCTGCCTTCTGTTGATTCCACAGTATACTCATGGTATGTGACCCTATCGTGTTGAAACTTCTTGTGCTTGATGTCTAGAATTCTGCGGATACCGAAGTTTATATTGATGGCTCTGTTCTGATTTGACTTGGTTTGCATGAACTTTAGCCTTGCATCAGAAATGGTGTTTATTCTGATTGGGTTGAGGTATGGGTTAATGGGTATGGCATTTACAGGAATGATGTCTCTATCAGCATATAGAAATGCAAATACCGTTTCTAAGGCAGGTTTTTCGGTATGAAAGGTAGAGGTTTCTGGGTTCTGTTCTGTTACCATCGGGTTTGGGTCATCATGGATTTCTGCCATAAGAGTGTCGATGTGAGCAGATTTCTGAGTAGCTTGAGGTTGGGCTAGACTTGTTTGTCCTTCAGCAAAGGATGGGTCTGTCCTCTCTGGTTCTTTTGTTGGAGAAGTAGGAGGGGTATCTAGGCATATGATCTCTGCTGGTTCTTGTGTTGACTCTTCTGTCGGTTTGATGACTCTGTCCTTGAACATGTAGTCAAATGCCACTTCAATCATCTCTGTCATGATTTCCTCTGTTATCCCCTTTTCTCCTTTTGTAGTCTCTGCCTCAGTTGTTTCTGTGATTTTCCCCTTACCCTTGGCTTCTCTTTCTTTTTCAACCCATTTCTGTCACACCCCGCTAAAGCGGAAACACGAGGTATAACAGCGTAGGGTTTCATTCAAAAGGTAACAGATAACACCAACCACAACATTTAATACAGTAATTCAAAATATTACATTACAACGTCTTAAGTAAATTGTTACAAAAAGAAGACGTCGGATACAGAAATTAACAATAGAAGTTTTAATGTTCTTGATGTTGATGTCATCACGCAAAATGCACCCTACATGCCTTCACTTACTTATTAACACCTGAAAAGCATGCTAAAAAGGAAAAGGGTCAACTACGAAGAGTTGGTGAGTTCACAGGTTTTCGTATGCACTAAAAATAAATTTGTATGCAGAAATTGCTATTGTGAAACTTTTGTTCACGCGAAGTTTACATAACCAATTGTTCGAGTATTTGCACGAGGTATAAAGTATACAATGATGTCATCGCATTGAGCCACTACCAAACCTTCCGACAAACCAACGCCCCTTAAATTATTCACGTCCTACCTCAGCGGTGGATTAACTCCACATGGGTAAGACCATTATTGTTACTGGTAAAGTGCACTTCTAGCTCGTCAGCTTAATGTGGGGTTGTCAAACCAAATAGCGCTATCCACAAATACTATTGGCTCATAATGAGTTAATAAGTAGTGTCTAACAAGTGGGGACTTTTTCATTTAAAACTCAAGCACATCAAAAATTATACATACCTTAGTGCACAAACATTTTAAAGTTAAAATTCAACATTTCATAGCATAATTCAAGCAATTTGAAATTCAATATCATGTTTTTCACCCCAAATTGTAACAAAAGAGTAAAAAGGGGCTGTGAATACTCACAATGTTCAGCACGGATTTTCAAGTGTCGCCGCACGGTTGCCCAAATGCCCGGTTCTAGGTCCTTCCTATGGAGTGAAACACATTATCAGCTTCTGCTAACTCTTATGGCTAAAGCGTTTCCTAGCCCATCATGTCTTATAAAATGCCTTAAGTTTAAGTATTATTTTCTGTCGACGATTTCTAGTAATTTATTGGTTTTAAACGGTTTGTAGGATTTTGTTGTTACATAAAAAACTGTATAGGTTATAAGTAGTATTTAATCCAATTTACCACGTTTTATATGTTAGAGCATTGTTGTATTCAAGATTTACTGTAAAGTAAATGTACTGTATGAGTCTATACAGTATTGTGAATGCCTTTATACCTTGTATGTTATGGGTATAAATAGGCTTGTCTAGACCATTTGTTAGAAATACTTTAGAAAGCCTTAGTAATCTTTTAGAAACCTTTTGTAATCCTTTGAGCTCAATACATGGATGACATATTTGCTCTCTAGATTCCCTCTACACTTGTTCATCCGAATTCTTGAGAAAATTTTTTATCCCGAAATTTTTTCTATAGTGTATTTCATACACTGTAAGAGCTTTTCAAGAAAAATTTTTATATATTTTTTTTGTGTATTTTCTATAGTGTATTTTCGAAAAAGGGGGAGAAAAGTTTAATTTCAATTTCATGTCAAAGAATTTTCAAATCAAATAATTTTCAAGTCAAAGATTCGTGAACAAAGACTGAAGATTGGGGAGAAGGATCATGTGAAGTCCAAATGTTGCTGAATTTGGTTATCTTAGTTCTGAGTGGTTATCAGAATGCGCTTACACCTAAAAGTTCAACAATGTGGATGGTTTCACATCTTTCTGATCCAAACTCTAATCGTTTCTGATTTATCTTGTTCCGAATTGATGGTTCTATATAAAGATATGAAATCCATGTTCAAGACTTGAAGACAATCTGTTGAAGATTGTATCGAAGAAGATTGACTTTTCAAAGAAAAAGACAATGACTTTTCATGTTTGTCTGAAGATTCTTCAAAGCTGAGTTCTTAAAGAGTGTCAAAGCATATAGTTCACCGTGAACTATTGAAGATAAAGCTATTTGAAGATGGTTTGATAGAGTGTCTGTTTGAGAAGATTGACTTTACAAAGAGCTGAAGACTGCTGTCATATTTTTTTTAAATCTTGAATCCAAAGGGGGAGATTGTTAGAGCATTGTTGTATTCAAGATTTACTGTAAAGTAAATGTACTGTATGAGTCTATACAGTATTGTGAATGCCTTTATACCTTGTATGTTATGGGTATAAATAGGCTTGTCTAGACCATTTGTTAGTAACACTTCAAGAGCTTTTGTAATCTTTTAGAAACCTTTTGTAATCCTTTGAGCTCAATACATGGATGACATATTTGCTCTCTAGATTCTCTCTCACTACATTCATATCTTATTGCTAGAGATCTGGGATTTCACAATATATTTTCTTCATGACGAAATTTTCATTAATTACTTATGTAATTGTATTTCTCATTTACCTTGTGGTTTAAAATTGTTCGGTTTGTTATAATTCTATTATTTGTTAGGGTATTATTTATACCTTCATATACATGTATATATATAGTTTTTATTTATGGTTTTGACAAATTCTACAATTTATAAGCTTTTTATCTTTTAATAACTCTACAAATCCCTTTTTCTTTTGAATTAGAGTTTTGCCTTTTCTGGTGGCAGAATATTAAGTCCACTTATGGTCATTTTTAAATATCCTCTGGAATTTTTATTAGTCCAACTTTTTATATGTATCAATTTAATGTCTTAGGGAACTTTTGACATGATTACCATCATTTTTAGAGTTGGTTAGCTATTTTAATCATTACACTTAAGTTTAAGTGTCACAGTTACCAAAACAGTCTGCACCATCTTTTTGTCAAGTCCATTTGGAGGGTCAAATCTCAACATTTTTCAGTGATTCAAATTGGGTTTTAAACTTCACTCATAAAAGTATCTTCCAGAAAAATTTAATCATTTTTAGTTACATATTGAGGAAGATATGACGATTTTAAGTTAGGTCTTCCATTCTGCCAGATTCTGATTTCTTGCACACC
Source organism: Saussurea involucrata (assembly GCA_033807775.1). Classification (NCBI taxonomy): domain Eukaryota; kingdom Viridiplantae; phylum Streptophyta; class Magnoliopsida; order Asterales; family Asteraceae; genus Saussurea; species Saussurea involucrata. Next base: position 117,085,409 of record CM066319.1, read on the forward strand.
AGTCTTGGTTTGAGTGTTTGAGACCCCAAATCTTAATATTTTTGAGTGAAACCAATTTTTTTCGATTCATAACTCATTAAAGTAATTTTCAGAAGAAAATAAAGAATTTTAGTGGAATATTAAGAGACTTATAACTGATATGGGTAGATGAAGGGTCAGATTGTCTTTGCACTCTTTATTTGATATGGGTAGATGAAGGGTCAAATCTCCGAGTTTTTACATGAAACCACTTGGGTGTGAAATATAACTCAATAAACAAAGCTCCAGAAGAAGAATCATATCATTTAGTTAATTATTTTACAAGATATGGTCGGATGAAGTTCATGCATGTAATCTGCCAGAAACTAAAAATGCTATTTCATGAAGAATGAGTGTTTTTAGTTCTTTATTTTCACTCATATGATTTTCTTTGATTTGAAAACTTATTTACCTTTACTTTATCATAGATTTTTAGGTCAAAATCATCCTTTAACTTGTATGAACACATGCATGAACTCACACATCTCAGATTATAGCAAAATCCACATGCATGTAGTCAAAACTTCATTTTCTTGAGTTCTAGTTGTATGGATTATGGATTATCACCATTTGCTTGACATTTAATATGTCATTAGTGATTAATCTACCATTAAAAGGTTCCATTAAGGTCCTATTCCCAGAAACTCAAGAATCATGAAGATAAGTAGGAAAAAGAAGGAGAAATTACAAAAAGAAAGAAGAAGATGAAGGAGAACACAAGGAGATGAGTTTTACCACACTATGGTTGATGTATACCTTCAATGATCTTCAAAGATGGAACCTTTGTGATGTTCTTGGGGCTGATTTCGGCTGATGATAGAGAGGGAAGAGAGTGTCTTGAGTTTGAAAGTAGAGAGAGATGTTGAGAGGAAAATGAAGAGGTTTCTTGAAACCATGGAAATATTTAGTGGTGTAGGTGTTGGGTTAATGGGGGGGGGGGGCGAAATTGGGCTTTAAAATTCTGCTTTTATTATTATTATTTTTTTGTTTAAGTTTTAATTAATATTTCTTAAGTATTCATATTATGTAATTTATATAAAAAGGTTGATTTAATTTGGGCTTTAAAATTCTGCTTTTATTATTATTATTTTTTTGTTTAAGTTTTAATTAATATTTCTTAAGTATTCATATTATGTAATTTATATAAAAAGGTTGATTTAATGTAGTTTAAATCTCATTTATCTAGTTAATTTTTGGTTTAATTATTTAAAGTTTTAAAATTTACTTTTGGGCATGTATATAACTATATATTTACTCCTCTTATTATTAATATAGTTATAATTAAATGTTAACTGTTCCAATCGGCATTTATAAGACAGCTTAAGCAGTTCCGTGCGGTAACAGGATTTTCTAAGCGTACTGTTGGAGTTCTTAGGATACTAAACCTTAGCCATCATATTTAAGTCATAATAAGTTATTTCTACATGTTAAGACATGTATTAAGCTATTCAGTTGCTAACCTGAGTGGTTTGGTTGACGGGTGTCACAATCTCCCCTTGTTAGAAGAATTTCGTCCCGAAATTCGTTGATTGCTACTTCCCGCCTGGTCCTTTGTAAATAGGTGAGGGTACTTACGTTTCATGTAATCTTCTCGTTCCCATGTATACTCAGGTCCATGCCTCGAATTCCAACGAACTTTTAGTATCGGGATCTTACTACGCCTTGTTCGTTTGACTTCTTGATCGAGGATTTCAGCTGGTTCTTCTATGAAGTGTAATCGCTCGTTGACCTGAATATCCTCTAGGGGCAGAACCAATGATTCATCACTTAGGCATTTCATAAGGTTTGACACATGGAACGTATTGTGGATGGCACTCAGCCCTTGCGGTAAATTAAGTTTATATGCTACTGGACCAATCCGTTCAATTATTTCAAACGGGCCAACATATCTCGGACTCAACTTGCCTCTTTTTCTGAAGCGTACTAATCCTTTCCAAGGCGATACTTTTAGGAGCACTGTTGGAACCCAGATACACTTAATCAAGATTAACAGTCTAGTAGTTGAGTTTAGAGTTTGATGCGGAAGCGTATTAAACTAACAGATATGTTTGATAGATATTAGAACGCACACATATAAAGAAAACAGTAAAGAATGAAAAGGATTTCTTGAACAGTTACTGTTATTCAATATATAATAACAACACGAAGAACAGATTAAGAACTGTTGGTGTGTGTGAGAATATAACACTCAGATATTTGACAATAAAGCTTGAGAGTATTAGTGATTCCTTGTGTATTCGTCCTTAGGAAGATCTCAACATGAGACTTCCTTTTATACTACTCTTAGAAGACTATGAAGTAGGTCACTGTTCCTTTTACGGCATGAATAGTAAACTGGATGGTGTGAACAGTGGACTGGATGGTGTGAGCAGTTGTTTGAGCCATGCGCATTTAATGGAGCAGGTGTACTATTGGTAAATGCATTAAATGGCGCAGACGTCTATTTTGTACCATGCCCTATTGAGTCCACTCAGAGCTTGACACGTGTTTTGACAGTACTTTTCCATGCAAGTTGATGAACGTATCTAGTAATATCTTCCAAGTCTTCATAGCAGACCACAGAGGCTCTGTAAGGCATTACAGAGGTTCTATGGTCTGACCTTCTGTGGAGCAGTCCACATGTTTCCGAGTTGATCTTCTTCTTGCGCACTACAGAGGTTCTGTGATTACCTCTGTAGCTTCTGTGGCTTTCTGGACTTGATCTTCTGGAAGAAGTGGCAGAGCCTCTGTGAGAGGCTTTTCTATACTTAGCCTATTTTTCACTACTTCTAAATACTTCTATGATTAGGAAGATTGAAGCTAACAATCTCCCCCTAAGTAGTGAAAAATAAAAAATTTGAACTTGAGTTAAGTTTGGCTAAGTTAGATAAGACAGAGGTTAAACAATACCTCGAAATTTCTTTCATTTAGAAATATGCCAGAGGCATTTTACATTTGAGTACAATGAAAGATAAACTTTAACTTTGTTTGCAGAGATTTGAGGTCTGAGAATCAGATTTTGGCATCTTTGAAATCGTTGTAGCTTCTGTTGTCTCTGCCGACTTTTCTGATCTCTTTGTAGAATCTGATGCAGAGTTCTCTTAGGCGGATTGTTGAGTCTATTTCTCTGATGAAAGTATCTGCATCATCTCTATCCATTTTCTCTGTACCTCTGTATTTTACAAGGCTTGCTCTGAATTTGCTCAGAGTACTGGTTGCGTACTTCTGACAATCCATGAGTACAAAAAGTTTAACCTGGTGTTGTGGGTTATGAAATACTAACCCAAATCTTGGTTCTATGATGATTGAGTTGGGCACAGCGTCTGGTGGGCAGCGATCTTCTGGTGGTCGTAGATCTAGATGTTTGAGACCAAGATCCTTTCCCAGCTGAAAATCTATCATGCTGTATAGCAGAAGCTTTTCCCTCATCGCTTTTCTCAACACTTGATAGGCTCTGGTATTAGGCTCTGTGTTGTAGTTGTCTTTTGTCCATTGCAGAAGGTCAGGTAGATCGTAAGGATTGATGTTTCTTAAGTCAGCATCAGCGAAGGTAGATTCTGAATTGTTCTCTCTTCTGACTTTGTAAAGATTGTACCTGACCCTTGGATAGGTTCTTGTGAAGGAGAATCTGCAGAAGATCACCTTTTTGATTTTGTGAATTGAGAAGACATCTGCTTTGGTTCTTGGCTTTGTTCTTGTGAAGATGTTCTCAAATTCTTCTCTGATCCTTGGATCTGTCACATGATCTACTTGATGATTTGTCTGATAGGATTGTTTGTAGAGGTATTTGTATACCACTTCTTCCATCTCTTCATGTGTTGGACCAGGTCGTGGAATTTGTCTTTTGAGACTCTCCATCTGTTGAACAACTTCTGCAGCTCTACCAGTTAGAGGAATTTCTGACAGAGGCTTCAATCCATGTGCCCAGTCAACTTCTTCGGGTTTTGGGGTTTGAAAGGCGTCAAACGCACTCTTCATTAGTTTTTCTGTTGGCTTTGGCAATGTTTTCTTCTTTTTTGGATCTTCTGTCAGTATCCCTTTGCCCTTATCTTTTGCTATTGTCGTGGCAGAACCTGTTGCTTCTGTGGGTTTTGAGGTTGGCACTTCTGTTGGTTTGATGGAGGTTGCCTCTGTGGATTTTGACGATTGTGATTTAGAGGACTTTTGTGGCGATGGTTCTGTTGGCTTGACTTGCTCTGTAACCTCTGTTGGAGGTTGTTTGATGACTTCTTCTGCGAGCTCAGTTTCTGTTGATGAAGTATTGACATCAAATCTTCTTGCCATTTTGAAAGCTAAAGTGAACCTTTTCCTTTTTCTTCTCTCTTTGCCATTCGATCACTCATTGTTGTGTGCATTCTTTTCAGAACATCAGAAGCAGAGGTCATTGCTCTTTTTGGTTTGGTGGCAATCGACTTTCTTCTGGGTATGGTTTGGGGTGTTTCCACAGAGGTGGGTGTTTTCTCTGTGGTTTGTTCATCTGTTTCTTCCAAAATGATTACCTCAGGGGCGGTTGTTGCCTCTGTGGCTTGTTGATCTGCTTCTGGAGTTTTGGTTTCGTCAGGAGATGATTCCACAGAGATGGGTGTTGTCTCTGTGGTCTTTTGTGTTTGTTGTTGGGTTTCTTCTGGAGGGGCTTGGTTGATTGGTTCTGCTGCGATTGGTGGACTTTGTATTCCTCTGCTCGTAGCTTTCTCTCTTAGATTCTCCCCCTCAGGATTATCTGATGGACCAGGTTGGTCATCATCAAAATCATCATGACTTTTATCAGAAGTACCCTCTGCTCTGCAAGAAGTGTTGGGCTTCTTCGGTAATTCAGCTCCTGCTGCCATCAACTTTTCACAGACATCATCGCAGAGGCCAATCAATGTCACAAGCTCTGCTTCTGTTTTGAAACGCATTCTGCCGACACTCTTTCTGAAATCCTTGACATAGTTGGCATTTGCAGTTGTGAAGGAGACAATGACTTCTGTGACCTGGTTAATGACGTTCTGTCCGAGCTCTGTAAACTGTGCTCTGGTCATATAGTCTTTTGGTTGCATTATTGTCGAGTTGCGTATTGCCTCTGCTTGTACTTGTGATAGGGCATTATGTAAGTCTGCAGGAGTGATGCCTTCTGCTCTGTGGGATTGCGTATTCATTTGTTCAAGGAAATCTTTGACAGAGTCCCTGAAAGCAGAAGTTGCAGTTGTTCCGAATTCCTGAGCTGCAGAAGTGGCTGTTGCTTTGGCAGTAATTTCGGCAGAAGACTTCATCTCTGAGATGGCGGTTTTTACCTCTGTGGACAGATTGTCCATTTTGGTGTTCCGTTTCAGGATAGCCGTAGATGTTGTCTCTGTAAAGGATTTGAAAGAGCTTTGCAACTCTTTCAATGTTTGGTTCACAGAGGTGACAAGGGTTTGGAACTCATCCCTTGATACTTGTGTTCCTTGTGTAACCTCTGGAGGAACACATTCGTCTCCAGAGTGAGTCCCTGTTGCTGGGACACCTTCGTTCACCCTTGTTTGTACGATGGGGGTGGAAGGATTTCCTTCTGATCTTCGAGAAGAAACCTGAGTTTCGATCTCTACAGAAGTTCTGTGAAGAACAGTGTCCAAATCCACTCCAGAGGTGGTTATTGGAATGTCCTTCTGTTGACTGGGAGACTTGTCTAGAGTCTCTTCGTCTCTGTGCTCACTACTTCTCTCTGAAAGAAGTTTTGGTCCTAATGTGTGCGTGGCAGAGGAAACAAATTCCTCTGTAGGGTGTTCTAGGGTGATCTGGGGCGACTGATCACGAACAATAGTTGAGTCTCTTTGAGGAGACTCCCTAGGAATGGATTCCCCGGTTTCTGTGGGCGCAGAGGTTGAAAGAGTAACCTCTGGCTGGATGGGTTGGGTTAGGATCGAGCTGTGCTGCTCTTTTTCAATAACTCCTTCTGCAGCTAGACCTGCGGAGTTAGAAATGTGGGTTGCACTGGGAGTTGGTTTTGGTTGTGTGCCTCTATTTATCCAGGCATCTTTTCTTACTTCTTCCTCTATTAAGCATCCAAGCACTACTTCATTTTCTATCATATCATCCTCTGTAACTATCCTATGGCTTGGTGCTTCTTTCCTAAGTTCTGTGGAAGTTCCTTGCTCTGGTCGTAAGAAGTCATACATTTGATGAGATCCAAATAATCTCGTGACATGTGGATGATAAAGACCCTTACGTATCCAGACAGCTTCTTCTTCATCTGAATCTGTGTCTAAGATCTCTATTTCTGTCTCCGTTGTTGCTAATCCCTCTTTTTGTACAACTTCGGCCCCTTTTTCTTTCTCTTCTTCCATCATGTTCTCAGAAGCCTCTGTAATTTCACCTCTGTTCCATTCAGCTTCAGTTTGTTCTATTTCTTCTGAAGCTGGGTTTGGACTTCTTCTGTGGACATCCAATCCTTGAATGAAAGGGTTTTGTAAAATAACAGGGGTTTCGGCTGGTTGATTTCTGGGTGTTGTGTCATCTTCTTGCAGATGTGTGTCAATGCCAGAAATGAAGAAATCTTGTTCTTCTGGAGAGTGGTGGTCGAGAGGTTGTGCCGTCCACCCTGCTGTATTTAGGGTGTTGGCAATTTCAGGGTTCTGTAAGAAGTCGTTCAGGTCTCCTTGGTGAGCAAATCTATCTGGAGATTGATAGGGTGATTGATACCTTTCTGTAGCCATTTCTTCTTCTGCAACTTCTTCTTCAGCAGTTTCCTCTTCTGCAATGGTTACCAATTTTGCAAGTGATTTACCATGCCTCTTTTTGGTTTTCCTCCTCTTAGGATTTGGTGCCCCTTCTTCTGTTGATTTTGATCTTTTCTTCTTCATTTTGGGGAGGGAGGAGCAGAGGAGCCAATTTCTGTGGCATGAGGAGGTGAGGGTTGATCTTCTGCAGCGCTTTTTGAGGTGCCTTCTGCAGGTTTCCTCTTCTTAGCTTTTGGAGTAGATGCAGAGGTTCTTGATGAAGACTTCTTTCCCATTAGTTCTGCACGTTTGGCTATAAAGCTGAGTTGAATAGCCTTGTGCTTTGCTAACTTCTGATCCTTTTCTTCTTGAGTGGAAAGAGGTTTTGCTATCATTGTTCCTAGGGGGACACCTAAACGCGGGGGTGTCATAGGACTCGGTTTAGGAGTTCTATGATCGCGTATATACTCTTTCTTAAGGGATTTATTCGATGCGTATTGCAGAAGCTTCTTTGACAGAGGTCTGCAGTGTGAGTAGCCATCAGCATGATCAGTGGGGGTATTCTTGTTCATCGGGAACTGTTTGGGAGTTGGCCCTTCCATTGGCCAATTTTGGATTAGCAGCAGAGGTTCAAACAGTACTCCTAATATTCTTTGGAATTGCAGAGGTGGTAGAAAGTTGGGATCGTTCTCTTTGACCCTTTTCGAGTTGTTCTTTCTGTCGATGGTGTTTATGATCTCTTGCATCATTATGGTCGCATAATCTAGTGGAAGATCATAGTAAACCCCATACATGATGCTCAAGATTTGATGTGAGCTCTGGTCAATACTGCCTATCTTTCCTGTCAGGCATCTGTTAAGAATAGAGAACAAAGTGTTCCACAGAGGTGGTAATCGGCCTCTGCGGAAGTCATTTCTCTTCCGTAGCTGGGTGTTGTACCCAAGCATTTCCACGAATCGACAGAGCTCTTCGTCTGTTGGTTGCTCTGCATAACTCTTCAATCCCAGAAGACCCCTTGTTGGTAGGTTGAATTCAAGTGAGAACATTGTTCTGTTGAACTTGATTTCAAGATGCTCAGATTTATCAGGTCTTGAAATGTACCCTTTGATAAGAGAATCGTCTTTATCAAATCGGCAGCTTTGCCAAAATTGGTTCAAATAACGGACTGGAATTTTGTTCGGGGTTCTTGATAGTAGAGGGAAGAGGACATGATTCTCCATGATGTTCAGAAGTATGGCATGGGCTTCGCCGAAAGTAGTGGGTGAGGGGACCAAATAGCAGTTGTTGGATTTGATAGGAAGAATGGCATCGAAATGATCCTTTGCTATAAAGTTTTGCAAGTGTGTCGTCGGAGCAAAGTCTGCTGAGTCCCCGGAATCTTGTTGTTCAATATTTCTTGCAAGGCTGGGGTTTTCAGAATGTTCTGAATGTGCAGGGGAGTGTTCCGGTGAGTACGCCGGAGAGAGTTCAGAGGATGTAGCTCGAGAAGATGAAGCCATTTGATTTTAAAAATAAGATTTTTGCAAGCTTTTTGCAGGGTTTCGCCGGAGAAGAAGATGAGAGTTTGTAAAATGTTTTATGAGAGGGTAAGCTTTGTTTTTATAGGATGGTAAAACGGTAGAATTCGAAAGAGTAAAATATATGGCAATGGATTAAAGTTTGGAATCCGCACTCGAGTTTGAGCGGCGGGTTCAACTTTCCAAATAAAAACGTTCCATGTACGCCCAATGAAAATGGGACACGTAGGCCTTGTCAGAATATGACAGGACGTCGTGCGCGGCCCATTAATGCTAGGCGCGTGAGGTTGATTTTAGCCATATGAGTTTCACTCGCAGTAACAGTAACCGTTATTACCACAGATAACAAAATGGCAGAACTTTTGTGTTTTACAGAAGCTCTGTGATTTTGAAAATCTTGAGTTTTAACCTTTTCTCATATATCTCATTGTTGTCATGACTCTGAAGGTTCTTCTTTGAACGAAAACGTTTGTAAAGACATTGGAGAGGATCAATAGGATTTTGTCAAGAAATTTTACTCACAGAGGTTTTGTAGCTCTGATGGAACTTGCAGAAGCTCTGCGAGAGCCAACAGAAGCTCTATGAGAGAAAAAATCTTATAACTTGAATTCTATTAACTTTCTGATCATCCAATTTTTGATCTGTGTTAATAGATGTTTTTCGCACATTTTTGAAGGTTGGTGTCCGAGAAAACTATTTTGATAAACGTTTTGTTCGAGAAGGTCATGGTGTGTGTTGTCGGTTTCCGAGATAACATTCCAAAAGATCGACAGAAGGTTAATTTGTGATCACAGAGCATATTTCCTGCAGAAGCTCTGTTGAGCTCAGCAGAAGCTCTATGACCTTAAATTTCTCTTATTTCGAATTTTGTTAAACCTTTTGAAGTTTTGATTTTTGAAATGTTATTCATAGTATATTTAGGACATATTTGACAATTCTTGTCCTAGAAAACTGTTTTCTAAAAACCTTTCGTGCGAGAGACATACCTTTTGGTTCTTCTGTTCTCGGTAGTTTTGTCTTTCTTCTGTCGATGGAGAATTATCGACATTCTTCTTTGGCTTTTGTAACACCCCGATTTTCGTTATAAGTGGTTTATGTGTTTATTTTGCATGATCAAGTATTTTATTGGTATAGCATGACTCGTACCTCGTTAAGATCTATTCAAGGGCTGAATGGAGGATCAAATGAGGCTTAGTGCCCTTTGGGCGATAGTGACCGGCGAGAGTGACAGTGTCACTATCGCGGGTGTCACAATCGCCTGGTTTGTACCGCAAGATTGGATTTTCAGACTTTGGGTTTCAGGCGAGTATGCCTTGGGCGATAGTGACAGTGTCACTATCGCATGGTCACAATCGCCCGATGTGTACCGAGACTTTTGGGGTGTTGAGCGAGAGTGCCCCGGCGATAGTGACAGTGTCACTATCGCCCTGTCACAATGGCACCGACTGTTTTAGGTATAAAAATGAGAGTTTCGGATTTTTAGCTCATTTGAGAGTTAACTGAGATCTTTGGCAGACGATTTTCTTTCTCTCAAGGTAGGATTTCGTTGTTCTTCCTTCTTCCCATAATTTATTGATTTATAAGAGTATTAATGGTTATTATTGTTGGGTCCTAGGTGTTCAATCTCAACTTCTTGGGTTGTTAGCTAAAAGTGGTCAAGAGCAAGGGTTCTCAATTCTAGGGTTCTCATAATTTGAGCTTTAAGGTGAGTAACTTTGATTTAAAAGTATACTTGTTACATAATTTACTCTATCATTTCATTTATTTCTAACAAGTTTGCCTTGAAGTATACTTTGAGCCAATAAGCTCTTATTTCTCTAAAGAGGAAATTTAAGGGGCTCAATGGTAAGATAAAGGTGATGTGGTATTTTATTCTATTTGGAATTGTATCTTTTATGATGGCGATCATGTGAAATTGGTCAAACCTAAATATTAGGGTTTGGAGCTTAATGGATTAAGCTATGTCTTAATGAAGAAATTATGATTATAATAGAAGTGACTTAATATGCTAATTTAGTATGTGTTGCCATGCTAAATGATGAACTCATGATATCACTTATATGTATGTGGATAAGTGGAGGATTTCTTGTATGTAGAAATCATGTGCTTAATGAGATAGTTGGACTGTCTTTTGATGAAGTTAATGATTGGATTTATGAACTGCTTGGAGTAGTTGTTTGTTGGTATTCACAAATTGGAGGAGTCTCTAAGTAGGCATTAGGAAGATATAATCTTGGGCACTTACCTTGGAGGTTTGTGTATCGATCCACGCTTTCGGGATTAATACCATATAGGTAGTCCCGATGTGCCGGGCCTTGAGGCGTTACCTTGGAGGTAGACGCTAAGGTATATCTTCAAATATGATGTAACTTGAGTTGATGTTTGGGGTCTTCCCATAGAGTCCGATTTGTGAATGACCAAATTAATATCTCTTATATGACATAACTGCATGTTTTACTATATGTTTAACTCACTAGGCATTCCATGCCTAACACTTGTTCTGTGTCTGATGTGTGTGTCACAGGTTCTAGTGGTGCCATCCCTAAGAAGGCATAGTTGGGGATATGTGAGCGTGGGGATACATTTGAGATGCTAAAGATAGAAGATCAAAGTTAGCCTAACGATGACACTTTTTGTAAATCTTATTTCTATAGTAGAGATTAGATTAGTCGGTTGTCAATTAGTTGTAGATATTACACTTTGTTGTAAACCGGCGGGTGTAATCCCCCTCTTTTGTGAGCTCGTGCAATGGCATTATATATCACTCTTCCGTTTTATGGAAGTTTTTGTTGACCCTATTTTGGGGTGTCACAAGTTGGTATCAGAGCATTAGTTTAAGTGAACTAAGTATGCTGAGGAGATACTTAGACTTAAGCTGTGATGAATTAAGTTATGACTTGCGAGATTTGGGTAGAAGTACTAAGATGGGATAGTCTTAGAGTCGACGGAAATACATGAATTTAGTACTGTAGCATTAGCAACGAGAATTCTCATGTAAAGTATGTTCGCAATTTCAATTAGCTACTGTTATTATGAACATGAGTTACACGAGCATACTTGTTTCTAAATTGTCACAGTGACTAATGTTCGGTAAAGTACGTTTTGCATGTCTGTACTAGTATAACCACTTTATGGCTATCTCTTTGTGTTAAAATAGAACGATGGTGGGTACGCCACCAAGGTCCTTCAATTCTTTGGAGATAAGATCAGTAAATGATTGGAGGTTGGGAAGACAACCTGGAACTGGTATGACTCATGAAAGCCGCTGAGGCAACCTTAAATAGGTAGATGGAAATGTGTAGAGATAGAATGAAAGGTGATTGATTAAAAAGAAAATAATATGAAATGATTGAGTAAGTGGGTCGTGGAACGCATGGATAGCAAGTGTGACAAGGTCAATAGGACGACCACTAGTCGGAAGTAGAGTGTTAATGATAAGTGGGGTGAGTTGTCACAATAGCCGTGTCATCTTGAGAATTATAAAGGTGTGAGTCCTTTGGGAAAACCCTTTTTGTTTAACCCGTGTTGAGTTTTGGGGTTAATGGTGATTTTGAAATATAGCTTGCCTAAACAAAGTTTAAATGTATTTTGACCGACGTATGGGTCTAACAAGCTTGGAGCATTTTGCTTGGTTTTGACTGTGAATAAGTCTTGGGGACATTTGTCTGGCTTAAAGGGCTCGGTGTAGAGTCTTGTTGATGGGTTGCTTTTATTGCACCGTTTTGCATTTATGGCACGTGTGAATATTTACATGCTTGGGTGAGTGAGTCATTCCGGGATAGGCATAATAATTGTAGACTATATTGTATTGGATTCATAGGCATGTTAGTCAGTCATTGGTAATGGTCGGTTGGGTATCTCGGGGTTGGACCTCGGTATTCACATTTTAATGTTTACATTGTGAAGTGCCGAGTGCTAGTAAGGTGCATAAGAGGTGAATAGCTTAAATTATATTTCCGCATTTACCCTTGGGAAATAGCACTTGTATTTAGATTAAGTGATGTCTAAAGCGGGTTTAGGTTTGGGAATAAGACTTGAGTAGTATGCGTTGTTTGGAGATAACCATAGTTTGTAATTTTAGGTATTTTACATATTGTTTCGGATGTAATGTTGAAAATTTTAATTTAGTTGCTCTTTCTAAATTCGAGGGTGTTACAAGTGGGGTGAGTAAAACGATTGACATTGTTCGAGTAAGCAGCCTTCATTTGCGAGTAAAGTGGTATGCAAAAGGTTCTCAAGATCGTTGTGCAGTACCCTAAAGTTATGAGAATGTTAGGGTCATGTGTGCCCAAGTTGTTTCAAGCATCGTCCGTTAAGATGAGAAAATGTGTGAAATGATTTATTCAACACGTTGGCATGCATGAAGGCTATGAACTCACTAGATCGTAGAGTATTACATACTAAACTAAAAAAGAACTCCAAGAGTGAAGAGGTGTGGGATAAATCATGGGAGAATGTTTAAAGTTCTAGTATTTGCGTTCAAAAGGAGAGGTGAATAGTGAGGGGATCGAAAGTAAACTTTAGTGTCAATTGTAAGAAGATATGTACCCTTGTTTGGTAACTAGAAATACAGTTAGCAAAGGACGGTTGTGTCCGGAGGAAGGATTAGTAGTCATCAAGGTGATGGAATTAGCAAATTGTTATGAGTAGTGTGATGAGACAGTAAGGAAATACCCTCAACGTTAAATAAGAATTTATGGAGATTTTGTGATATTAGTATTGCACGAATAAGTTTGAAATGAAGGCGATGAGATGTAAATTGTATTATGTTATGTTGAAAGGATTAGGTTCAGTCCTTGTTAATGAATAGATTAAAGAAGTATCGATAGGTCGACTATTGACATTGAAGTCGGCAGTTGTGTAAGATGTATGAGGCCTTTGGCCTGTCACAGGGTGCGGTCTGGGTGCGTCCCGCGTATGCCTGTGCGGGCAGGAATAAAACCGTGAACGGTGCCGGTATGCTGTTATGCAGAGGGTATCCGCAAAGCGGACAATATCTTGTACGATGAACTGGGGATGTTATAGAATGCTATAGAATGCATATAATACATATCTTGTGAAATACCACACGTGGGGATTTTGAGTGATTGGCGAATAAATCACAAGCAGAAGAGGTTTTGGTTAAATTATTACTGAAGTGAAAGTTAGGTGGTCAAAATTCGTTTTTAGAAGTTTATTGTGGTTGTGCAATAATTATGGTGTGTTATATGCTCAATCACATTTTGTTTTTAGTGTTGGTTTAAACTATTGGTCTTATGTGTGAGGACCGTTTGATGATCTTGTATTCTTAGTACCTTTGGGACTAATGAACTTTGGCAAAATAATATATATATATATAGTGTTGAGTATAAAAGAGGTTGTATACACGGGTACATATAGACACACATATGGATTGACTTCATTGGGAAAGTAGCGATGAAGGGGTTGTAAGATTATCACGCCTCGGAGCGTGCGTTGCATGATGTGAGTTAGATGTATTTAATTGCATGAGTAGATGTTGATAAATAATCTTTGGATCCTTGAGCGGAAGGCTTGGTTTTGGACTCGGTTGAGTATTAGGAGTATTCGTCTGGTTTAAATAAGCCGACGTAGGCTTGGGGTTGGAATTATATGAATTGTATTATGATTGAAGTTTACATGATATAAATACAATTATTTTCTGAGGTCATGTATGAATATTAAGCCTGGAATCAGAAGATTAAAAGTTAAAGGACCACCATGTAAAGGTGTTAGAATATTGAAATACGGTGGTTTTAAATAAGTGCCTTATTTACAAAGTGGATGATTAGTAAGGACTGAAGTTATTGAGACGAACGAAAGGAGTACATAGATTGTGTGATCTGTGAAAGAGTATGTCCGGTTTATGTAAAGGTTTGGAATCACCAAGAATTAGAAAGTAACGAGTAGGTATGAGTTAATTAGAAAATCGTGAGTTGTGGTCCAACTGAAGTTGGGGAGAGATAACGTAACAAAATAGACTCGGTTAAATATGCGGAAGAACATGAAGGTAAGTTGATTCGTGTATGAATAATCATGAGAGACCTAGTCTGCTGTGAAATGTTATAGTTGTAGAATGTACGGACGAGGAGTGGGATAAATTTCCGATATAAATGTATCAACTAATTTGTAATGTGAGGCTAGAAGGAAGAAACTTCAAATGGAAGTCTTTTCGGGGATTCCAGATAAAGAGTACTAGTTATCAATAAAGTTTTTGGAGTATGTGGTTGCATGATGGTGTAGTGATATGGCTAATATCGAAATAGAATGGCGGAAAGGTAGTGGGTGTTTATCCAAAGAGATGATAGTTGTGTGAATTGCTAAGTAAGTTTATGATTTTGAATCATAGGAAGTTTAACAAAGATGAGGAGAGTGTTAGTCAAATTGTGGTGAAATAGATGCAAAATCCTTGAGGAATGAGAGTTGCTTCTTATATGTGAAAGGATTGTCCGAAGAAATATTAGTTGTAGATTAAAGAATGTGTAGTACTTTGGCATGGTATGTCGTTTCAAGATTCCTTAGTTGATTGTCTTGAGTAGAATTTTGGTACAACTGTGTTGTTAGGTATAGTAATGAGAAAATGTTATCAGTATGTGGAAAAGTTGAGAGAAAGAGACAAGTAATGTTTGGAGAATAACACTCCATACTAGCGTGGGAAGTAATGATAAAAAAAAAAGATCGGACCTAAGAATGTATTTAAACTACAGGTTCAATGGAATTATCACCCTTGTTGTACAACACTTTAGTATTTGGTTATATTAAGGTCGCATAATGCGATAGTGGTGGGAGGAAATGGTAACCCTTTGTACTAAAGAAACGTGTGAGTCGTGGATGTAACAAAGGTCTGTCGTAATTATTGAAGTATTCAATAGTAGTGAGTATGCTCAATTTAAGGCGAGTGTAGATTTTCAAGTAGTAGATGGTGATATTCTTTTGAGACCCGGAGATCGATTGCGATTAATGTCGGTATGGTAGACCAAGAAATAGTCGGGTAAAGATTTGATGATGAACCATTACTCTAAGGAGGTTTGTAAATCCAAGTTGGGGAGTGGATACTAACGAAAGAGGTAAGGTTCAGAAAATATGAAAAGATGAATTCTGGTTTTTCCTGGACTTTTAATTGTGATCAAGTATGTAAGACTTAAAAGGGAAGAGATGTACAAAATATTTCATATTGAGACGATGTGATCTCGTTTACTAAAGTAAGAATGGAAAAGAAGAATTGTGGTGTGGAAGAACCAGAGGCAATCTTCGAAAGGTCAGTTAAGAGGTTACGAAGTAGTAAAGAGATGTCTTTGTTAATAGTGCAATGGGAACCGGAACAGGACATAAGACGTCGATATCCGGACAATCTTAAATTTCGAGGACGAAATTTTGTTCAAGTTGGGGAGAATTGTAACACCCCGATTTTCGTTATAAGTGGTTTATGTGTTTATTTTGCATGATCAAGTATTTTATTGGTATAGCATGACTCGTACCTCGTTAAGATCTATTCAAGGGCTGAATGGAGGATCAAATGAGGCTTAGTGCCCTTTGGGCGATAGTGACCGGCGAGAGTGACAGTGTCACTATCGCGGGTGTCACAATCGCCTGGTTTGTACCGCAAGATTGGATTTTCAGACTTTGGGTTTCAGGCGAGTATGCCTTGGGCGATAGTGACAGTGTCACTATCGCATGGTCACAATCGCTCGATGTGTACCGAGACTTTTGGGGTGTTGAGCGAGAGTGCCCCGGCGATAGTGACAGTGTCACTATCGCCCTGTCACAATCGCACCGACTGTTTTAGGTATAAAAATGAGAGTTTCGGATTTTTAGCTCATTTGAGAGTTAACTGAGATCTTTGGCAGACGATTTTCTTTCTCTCAAGGTAGGATTTCGTTGTTCTTCCTTCTTCCCATAATTTATTGATTTATAAGAGTATTAATGGTTATTATTGTTGGGTCCTAGGTGTTCAATCTCAACTTCTTGGGTTGTTAGCTAAAAGTGGTCAAGAGCAAGGGTTCTCAATTCTAGGGTTCTCATAATTTGAGCTTTAAGGTGAGTAACTTTGATTTAAAAGTATACTTGTTACATAATTTACTCTATCATTTCATTTATTTCTAACAAGTTTGCCTTGAAGTATACTTTGAGCCAATAAGCTCTTATTTCTCTAAAGAGGAAATTTAAGGGGCTCAATGGTAAGATAAAGGTGATGTGGTATTTTATTCTATTTGGAATTGTATCTTTTATGATGGCGATCATGTGAAATTGGTCAAACCTAAATATTAGGGTTTGGAGCTTAATGGATTAAGCTATGTCTTAATGAAGAAATTATGATTATAATAGAAGTGACTTAATATGCTAATTTAGTATGTGTTGCCATGCTAAATGATGAACTCATGATATCACTTATATGTATGTGGATAAGTGGAGGATTTCTTGTATGTAGAAATCATGTGCTTAATGAGATAGTTGGACTGTCTTTTGATGAAGTTAATGATTGGATTTATGAACTGCTTGGAGTAGTTGTTTGTTGGTATTCACAAATTGGAGGAGTCTCTAAGTAGGCATTAGGAAGATATAATCTTGGGCACTTACCTTGGAGGTTTGTGTATCGATCCACGCTTTCGGGATTAATACCATATAGGTAGTCCCGATGTGCCGGGCCTTGAGGCGTTACCTTGGAGGTAGACGCTAAGGTATATCTTCAAATATGATGTAACTTGAGTTGATGTTTGGGGTCTTCCCATAGAGTCCGATTTGTGAATGACCAAATTAATATCTCTTATATGACATAACTGCATGTTTTACTATATGTTTAACTCACTAGGCATTCCATGCCTAACACTTGTTCTGTGTCTGATGTGTGTGTCACAGGTTCTAGTGGTGCCATCCCTAAGAAGGCATAGTTGGGGATATGTGAGCGTGGGGATACATTTGAG
Organism: Saussurea involucrata; assembly: GCA_033807775.1. Taxonomy (NCBI): domain Eukaryota; kingdom Viridiplantae; phylum Streptophyta; class Magnoliopsida; order Asterales; family Asteraceae; genus Saussurea; species Saussurea involucrata. Next base: position 117,102,518 of record CM066319.1, read on the forward strand.
ATGCTAAAGATAGAAGATCAAAGTTAGCCTAACGATGACACTTTTTGTAAATCTTATTTCTATAGTAGAGATTAGATTAGTCGGTTGTCAATTAGTTGTAGATATTACACTTTGTTGTAAACCGGCGGGTGTAATCCCCCTCTTTTGTGAGCTCGTGCAATGGCATTATATATCACTCTTCCGTTTTATGGAAGTTTTTGTTGACCCTATTTTGGGGTGTCACAGCTTTCCTTTGAAGGATTTACCTCTGTAGATCATTTCAGGGTCCCTTTTGCTCCCCCTTGATCTAATCGCTTCTGTAGATCAAGAATTTTCCTTTTTCTCCCCCTTGATCTATGCTTGGTTCATAAGAATGGTAAGATTTGTATTGAGCATAGATTATGTTTACCAGAGGTTCTGTAAGGGTTATCAGAAGATCTGAGCGGACCCACAGAGGCTCTGTAAACAGTTTATTTTATATATATAAAATTATAAACTGAAATAAATTTATCAACGCAATAACTTAGTAATAATAGATATTTATACTTATTTACAGAAGATAAAGCTATACTTACAGAGGATTTTCACACCATGTTAATCATTCCTAACTTACCCACCAAGAAGTTGAATCTTTTCTCGTCTAATGCTTTGGTGAATAAGTCAGCGAGTTGATATTCCGTGGGCACGAAATGCATTTTGATTGTACCGTATTCAACATGATGTTTCAAGAAATGATACCTTATATCGATATGCTTGGTTTTTGAGTGTTGCACAGGGTTGGCAGATATAGCAATAGCACTTTTGGAATCACAGAAGATGGGTATTTTGAACAGAATGTGGCCGTAGTCTTTTAGCTGAGTCTTCATCCATAGAACCTGAGAACAACAGCTAGCGGCAGCAACGTATTCAGCTTCTGCAGTGGATGTGGAGACACAATTCTGCTTCTTGGAGGTCCAACTGACTAGTTTACCACCAAGGAATTGACAACTCGCAGAGGTACTCTTTCTGTCGAGCATGCATCCTCCATAGTCTGAATCTGTATAAGCTTTAAGACTAAAACCAGAGTTCTGTGGATACCAGAGACCAAGATTGTTGGTCCCCTTCAGGTATCTAAAGATTCTTTTTACAGCATCATAATGTGATTTCTTTGGATTAGCTTGATAACGTGCACAAAGACATGTGGCATGCATAATGTCAGGTCTGCTTGCTGTTAAGTATAACAGAGATCCAATCATGCCTCTGTAGAGAGTACATTCTACAGAAATACCATTTGGATCTAAGAATAACTTATTTCCAGTGGCCATTGGAGTCTTCATTGCAGAGGTATCAGAGAGATTATATTTTAAAAGTATGTCAGAGACATATTTGGCTTGATTTATAAAAATTCCCTCTGAAGATTGTTTGACTTGAAGTCCGAGGAAGAATGTTAATTCTCCCATCATACTCATTTCAAACTCACTCTGCATGAGTTTTTCAAAAATTTTGCACTCTTCTGAATTTGTAGACCCAAAAATTATGTCATCTACGTATATTTGTACAAGAATTATCTCACTATTTTTGCGTTTATAGAATAAGGTAGTATCTGTTGTACCTCTGTTGTAGCCATTGACTAGAAGGAAGGTAGAAAGTCGTTCGTACCATGCTCTTGGAGCCTGTTTCAGTCCGTATAGAGCCTTTTCAAGGTAGTATACATGCCTTGGAAACTTTGAACTTTCAAAACCTGGTGGCTGATTTACGTAAACCTCTTCTTGGATTTCACCGTTTAGAAAAGCTGATTTTACGTCCATCTGATAGACTTTAAAACCTTTGTGGGCTGCGAAGGCTAAGAATATTCTTATTGCTTCGAGACGTGCGACAGGGGCAAAAGTCTCATCGTAGTCTATGCCTTCTTCTTGTCTATATCCTTTTGCTACTAATCTTGCTTTGTTTCTGACGACCACTCCATCTTCATCCTTCTTGTTTCTGTAGACCCATTTAGTCCCAATGGCCTGTTTCCCTCTTGGCAGAGGTACTAAAGTCCATACTCTGTTACGCTCAAATTGCAGAAGTTCTTCTTGCATGGCGTCTTGTTTTTACTGAGTCAGAAGGTTCTCCAATTATTTGGCTTGGAGGATGGCTTTTTGTCCACTGAGTTGTGCGTGGAAGATGATCATCAATGTCATCAAAACTTTCTTCAGAGGCTTCTTGTGTTTCTTCTTGTGCAGCCTCTGATATTCTTCGTGCCTTGGTAGTTGATTCTACCGTTTGTGGAATGATTGGTACGAGTGGTGGTGGAGTTTGTTCCTCTGGGGATGTATAGTCTTGGTCCTCGATCTCTGTTGGAACCCAGATACACTTAATCAAGATTAACAGTCTATTAGTTGAGTTTAGAGTTTGATGCGGAAGTGTATTAAACTAACAGATATGTTTGATAGATATTAGAACGCACATATATAAAGAAAACAGTAAGGAATAAAAAGGATTTCTTGAACAGTTACTGTTTATTCAATATATAATAAGAACACGAAGAACAGATTAAGAACTGTTGGTGTGTGTGAGAATATAACACTCAGATATTTGACAATAACGTTTGAGAGTATTAGTGATTCCTTGTGTATTCGTTCTCAGGAAGATCTCAACATGAGACTTCCTTTTATACTATTCTTAGAAGACTATGAAGTAGGTCACTGTTCCTTTTACGGCATGAATAGTGAACTGAATGGTGTGAACAGTGGACTGGATGGTGTGAGCAGTTGTTTGAGCCATGCGCATTTAATGGAGCAGATGTACTATTGGTAAATGCATTAAATGGCGCAGACGTCTATTTTGTACCATGCCCTATTGAGTCCACTCAGAGCTTGACACGTGTTTTGACAGTACTTTTCCATGCAAGTTGATGAACGTATCCAGTAATATCTTCCAAGTCTTCATAGCAGACCACAGAGGCTCTGTAAGGCATTACAGAGGTTCTATGGTCTGACCTTCTGTGGAGCAGTCCACTTGTTTCCAAGTTGATCTTCTTCTTGCGCACTACAGAGGTTCTGTGATTACCTCTGTAGCTTATGTGGCTTTCTGGACTTGATCTTCTGGAAGAAGTGGCAGAGCCTCTGTGAGAGGCTTTTCTATACTTAGCCTATTTTTCACTACTTCTAAGTATTTCTATGATTAGGAAGATTGAAGCTAACAATCTCCCCCTAAGTAGTGAAAAATAAAAAATTTGACTTTGAGTTTAGTTAGGCTAAGTTGGATAAGACAGAGGTTAAACAATACCTCGAAATTTCTTTCATTTAGAAATATGCCAGAGACATTTTACATTTGAGTACAATGAAAGATAAACTTTTAACTTTGTTTGCAGAGATTGGAGGTCTGAGAATCAGATTTTGGCATCTTTGAAATCATTGTAGCTTCTGTTGTCTCTTCCAACTTTTCTGATCTCTTTGTAGAATCTGATGCAGAGTTCTCTTAGGCGAATTGTTGCGTCAATCTCTCTTATGATAGTATCTGCAGCATCTTTATCCATTTTCTTTGAACCTCTGTATTTCACAAGGCTTGCTCTGAACTTGTTCAGAGTATTTGTTGCGTACTTTTGACAGTCCATGCATACAAATAGTTTATTTTCGCCTTGAGGGTTTTGAAATACTAACCCAAACCGTGGTTCTGTGATGATTGAGTTTGGTATGGCGTCTGGTGGGCAGCGATCCTCTGGTGGTCGTAGATCCAGATGTTTGAGACCGAGATCCTTTCCCAGCTGGAAATCTATCATGCTGTAGACCATAAGCTTTTCCCTCATCGCTTTTCTCAATACTTGATAGGCTCTGGTGTTTGCCTCTGTGTTGTAGTTGTCCTTTGTCCATTGCAGAAGGTCAGGTAGATCGTATGGATTGATGTTTCTTAAGTCAGCATCAGCGAAGATAGATTCTGAATTGTTCTCTCTTCTGACTCTGTAAAGATTGTACCTGACCCTTGGATAGGTTCTTGTGAAGGAGAATCTGCAGAAGATCACCTTTTTGATTTTGTGAATTGAGAAGACATCTGCTTTGGCTCTTGGCTTTGTTCTTGTGAAGATGTTCTCAAATTCTTCTCTGATCCTTGGATCTGTCACATGATCTATTGGATAGTTTGTCTGAAAGGATTGTTTGTAGAGGTATTTGTATACCACTTCTTCCATTTCTTCATGTGTTGGACCAGGTCGTGGAATTTGTCTTCTGAGACTCTCCATTTGTTGAACAACTTCTGCAGCTCTACCAGTTAAAGGAGTTTCTGACAGAGGCTTCAATCCATGTGTCCAGTCAACTTCTTCGGGTTTTGGGGTTTGAAAGGCGTCAAACGCACTCTTCATCAGTTTCTCTGTTGGCTTTGACAATGTTTTCTTCTTCTTAGGCTCTTCTGTCAGTATCCCTTTGCCTTTATCTTTTGTTGTCGTGGCAGAACCTGTTGCTTCTGTGGGTTTTGAGGTTTGCATTTCTGTAGGTTTGATGGAGGTTGCCTCTGTGGATTTTGACGATTGTGACTTAGAGGACTTTTGTGGCGATGGTTCTGTTGGCTTGACTTGCTCTGTAACCTCTGTTGGAGGTTGTTTGGTGACTTCTTCTGTGAGCTCAGTTTCTGTTGATGAAGTGTTGTCATAGAATCTTCTTGCCATTCTGAAAGCTAAAGTGAACCTGTGCCTTTCTTCTTTTCTCTTCACCATACGATCACTCATTGTTGTGTGCATCCTTTTCAGAATGTCAGAAGCAGAGGTCCTTGCTCTTTTTGGTTTGTTGGCAATCGACTTTCTTCTGGGTATGGTTTGGGGTGTTTCCACAGAGGTGGGTGTTTTCTCTATGGTTGGTTCATCTATTTCTTCCAAAATGATTACCTCAGGGGCGGTTGTTGCCTCTGAGGTTTGCTTATCTGCTTCTGTAGTGTTGGGTTCTTCAGAGGTTGAATCCACAGAGATGGGTGTATTCTCTGGGGTTCTTTGAGTTTGTTGTTGGGTTTGTTCTTGAGGTGCTTGACTCAGAGGTTCTGCGGCTATTGGTGGACCTGTAAGTCCTCTTCTTGCAGTTTTCTCTGTAGTTTTCTCCCCCTCAGGATGATCTGATGGACCAGGATGGTCATCATCATCAGAATCATCCTGACCCTTGTCTGATGTACCCTCTGCTCTGCAGGAAGCATCGGGTTTCTTTGGCATTGTGGCTCCAGCAGCGATCAGTTTCGCGCAGACATCATCACAGAGGCCAAGAAGAGTTGCTATCTCTGCCTCTGTTTTGAATCTCATCCTTCCTACACTTTCTCTGAAATCTTTGACGAAGTTAGCATTTGCAGTGGTGAAGGAAAGGATGACTTCTATCACTTGATTAATCACGTTCTGCCCAAGCTCTGTCAGCTGTGCTCTTGTCATGTAGTCTTTGGGTTGCATCAGCATGGTATTTCGTATGGCTTCTTCTTGAACTTTTTGTAGGGCCTTCTGTAGATCTGCAGGAGTGATGCCCGTTGACACTGAAGTCTGTTTGTTCAATTGATCAAGGAATTCTTTGACCGAGTCCCTGAACGCAGAAGTTGCAGTTGTTTTGAATTGATGAGCGGCAGAAGTGGATGTTTCTTTGGCAGTGGTTGTTGCAGAAGACTTCATCTCTGAGATGGCGTTTTTCACCTCTGTGGACAGATCGTCCATTTTGGTGTTCAGATTCAAGAGAGCTGTAGATGTTGTCTCTGCAAAAGATTTGAAAGAGCTTTGCAACTCTTTCATTGTTTGGTTCACAGAGGTGACAAGGGTTTGGAACTCATCCCTTGATACTTGTGTTCCTTGTGTAACCTCTGGAGGAACACATTCGTCTCCAGAGTGAATCCCTGTTCCTGGGACACCTTCGTTCACCCTTGTTTGTACGATGGGGGTGGAAGGATTTCCTTCTGATCCTCGAGAGGAAACCTGAGTTTCGTTCTCTACAGAAGTTCTGTGAAGAACAGAGTCCAAATCCACTCCAGAGGTGGGTATTGGAATGTCCTTCTGTTGACTAGGAGACTTGTCTAGAGTCTCTTCGTCTCTGTGCTCACTACTTCTCTCTGAAAGAAGGTTTGGCCTTAATGTGTGCGTGACAGAGGAAACGAATTCCTCTGTAGGGTGTTCTTGTGTGATCTGGGGCGATTGATCACGAACATTAGGTGAGTCTCTTTGAGGAGACTCCCTAGGAATGGATTCCCCGGTTTCTGTGGGCACAGAGGTTGAAAGAGTAACCTCTGGCTGGATGGGTTGGGTGAGGTTCGAGCTGTGCTACTCTTTTTCAATGACACCTTCTGCAGCTAGACCTGCGGTGTCAGAAATGTGGGTTGCACTGGGAGGGGGTGATTGATGTGTGCCTTCTTCAACTTCGGCATCTTTTCTTGTTTCTTCTTCTGGTTCTGTGGAAGTTCCTTTCTCTGTGCTCAAGGAGTCATACATGTGATGAGATCCGTATAATCTCATGACATGAGGATGATAGAGACCTTTTCGTATCCAGATAGCCTCTTCTTCATCTGAATCTACCTCTGAGATTTCTATCCCTGTTTCTGTGGTTTCTTCTACAGCCGTTGCCTCTGTAACTTCAGTTGTATTCCACTCAGCTTCGGTTTGTTCTGTATCTTCTGAAGCTTGGTTTGGACTTCTTCTGTGGACGTCCAATCCTTGAATGAAAGGGTTTTGTAAAATCACAGGGGTTTCGGATGGTTGATTTCTGGGTGTTGTGTCATCTTCTTGTAGATGAGTGTCAATACCAGAAATGAAGAAATCATGTTCTTCTGGAGAGTGGTGGTCGAGAGGTTGTGCCGTCCACCCTGCTGTATTAAGGGTGTTTGCAATTTCGGGGTTCTGTAGGAAATCATTCAGGTCTCCCTGGTGAGCAAATCTATCTGGAGATTGATAGGGTGATTGATATCCTTCTTCTGTCATTCCTATTTCTGCATCTTCTTCTTCTGCAGTTTCACCCTCTATGATTGCCTCTTCTGCAATGGTAACCAATTTTTTAAATGATTTACCATGCTTCTTTTTGGTTTTCCTCCTTTTTGGTTTTGGTGCCCCTTCCTCTGTTGATTTGGATCTTTTCTTTTTCTGTTTTGTGAAAAGGGGAGGAGCAGAGGAGCCAATCTCTGTGGCATGGGGAGGTGAAGGTCTATCTTCTGCAGTGCTAGTTGATGTGCCTTATGCGGTTTTTCTCTTCTTAGCTTTTGGAGTAGAAGCAGAGGTCTTTGCTGAAGATTTCTTTCCCATTATTTCTGCGCGTTTGGCTATGAAGCTGAGTTGAATAGCCATGTGTTTTGCTAACTTGTGATCCTTTTCTGCTTGAGTGGAAAGAGGTTTTGCTATCATTGTTCCTAGGGGGACACCTAAACGCAGGGGTGTCATAGGACTCGGTTTTGGAGTTCTATGATCGCGTATATACTCTTTCTTAAGGGATATGTTCGATGCGTAGCGCAGAAGTTTCTTTGACAGAGGTCTGCAGTGTGAGTAGCCATCAGCATGATCAGTGGGTGTATTTTTGTTCATCGGGAACTGTTTGGGAGTTGGTCCTTCCATTGGCCAATTTTGGATTAGCAGCAGAGGTTCGAACAGTACTCCCAATATTCTTTGGAATTGCAGAGGTGGTAGAAAGTTGGGATCGTTCTCTTTGACCCTTTTTGAGTTGTTCTTTCTGTCGATGGTGTTTATGATCTCTTGCATCATTATGGTCGCATAATCTAGTGGAAGATCATAGTAAACCCCATACATGATGCTCAAGATTTGATGTGAGCTCTGGTCAATACTCCCTATCTTTCCTGTCAGGCATCTGTTAAGAATAGAGAACAAGGTGTTCCACAGAGGTGGTAATCGGCCTCTGCGGAAGTCATTTCTCTTCCGTAGTTGGGTGTTGTACCCAAGCATTTCCACGAATCGACAGAGCTCTTCGTCTGTTGGTTGCTCTGCATAACTTTTCAAACCCAGAAGACCCCTTGTTGGTAGGTTGAATTCAAGTGAGAACATTGTTCTGTTGAACTTGATTTCAAGATGCTCAGATTTATCAGGTCTTGAAATGTACCCTTTGATAAGAGAATCGTCTTTATCAAATCTGCAGCTTTGCCAAAATTGGTTCAAATAACGGACTGGAATTTTGTTAGGGGTTCTTGATAGTAGAGGGAAGAGGACATGGTTTTCCATGATGTTCAGAAGTATGGCATGGGCTTCGCCAAAAGTAGTGGGTGAGGGGACCAAATAGCAGTTGTTGGATTTAATGGGAAGATTGGCTTCGAAATGATCCTTAGCTATGAAGTTTTGCAGGTGAGTCGTCGGAGCAAAGTCTGCGGAGTCCCCGGAATCTTGTTGTTCAATATCTCTTGCAAGGCTGGGGTTTTCAGAATGTTCTGAATGAGCAGGGGAGTTTTCCGTTGAGTTCGCCGGAGAGAGTTCAGAGGATGTAGCTCGAGAAGATGAAGCCATTTGCAAGTGTTTTGCAGGGTATCGCCGGAGAAGAAGATGAGAGTTTGTAAAAAGTTTTATGAGAGGGGAGGGTTTGTTTTTATAGGATGGTAAAACGGTAGACTTCGAAAGGGTAAAATATATGGCATTGGATTAAAGTTTGGAATCCGCACTCGAGTTTGAGCGGCGGGTTTCAACTTACCAAAAAAAAAACGTTCCATGTTCGCCCAATGAAAATGGGACACGTAGGCCATGTCAGAAGATGACAGGACGTCGTGCGCGGCCCATTAATGCTAGGCGCGTGGAGTTGTTTTTAGCCATATGAATTTTACTCGCAGTAAAAGTAACCGTTATTATTACAGAGATGCCCAAGTAATCAGATTGACAGAGCTTCTGTAGTTTACAGAGGCTCTGTGATCTTGATAATCTTTGATGTTTATTCCTTTTTTTTTATATCTCATTGTTATCATGACTTCTGTGGGGTTCTTCTTTAACAAAAACATTAGAGAGGATAAAATCGGATTTTTGTGAAGAAATTTGCTTCACAGAGGTATTGTGGCTCTGTTAGAACTTGCAGAAGTTCTGTGAGGGCCAGCAGAAGCTCTATGAGAGAAAAAATCTCATAACAAAAATTTTATTAGTATTTTTGATCATCCAATTTTTGATTTGGTTTAAGAGATGTTTTTCGGACATATTTGAAAGTTTGTGTCCGAGAAAACAGTTAAAAAAACGGTTTGTTCGAGAAGGTCATGGTCTGCGTTTTCGGTTTTCGAGATAACATTCCAAAAGATCGACAGAAGGTTAATTTGTGATCACAGAGCATATTTCCTGCAGAAGCTCTGTTGAGCTCAGCAGAAGTTCTATGACCTTAAATTTCTCCTAATTCGAATTTTGTGAAACTTTTTGAGCTTTTGATTTTTGAAATGGTATTCACAGTATATTTAGGACATATTTGACAATTCTTGTCCTAGAAAATTGTTTTCCAAAAACCTTTTGTGCGAGAGACATACCTTTTGGTTCTTCTTTTCTCGGCAGTGATATCTGACTTCTGTCGATATGGAGTCATCGACATTTTTCTTTGGCTTTCCCTTGAAAGTTTTATCTCTTTAGATCATTTCAGGGTTCCCTTCTGCTCCCCCTTGATCTAAACACCTCTGTAGATCAAGTAATTTCCTTTTGCTCCCCCTTGACCTAATCACCTCTGTAGATCAAGTAATTTCCTTTTGCTCCCCCTTGACCTATGCTTGGATCAAAGAATGATAAGTTTTGCATTGAACATAGGTTATGGTCTTTCAGAGGTTCTGTAGGGGTCGTCAGAGGTTCTGAGTTGACTTACAGAAGCTCTGTAGTTTCAAGAACTATTGAAGGTGTTAAGAATTTACATACCGAAGTAGAATCTTTCAAAACAATAATTTAAGCAATCTATTTACTTATTATTTACAGAAGATAGAACTATACTTACTGAGGATTTTCACACCATGTTAATCATTCCTATCTTACCCACCAAGAAGTTGAATCTTTTCTCGTCTAGTGCTTTGGTGAATAAGTCAGCGAGTTGATATTCTGTGGGCAGAAAATGCATTTCGATTGTACCGTATTCAACATGATGTTTCAAGAAGTGATACCTTATATCGATATGCTTGGTTTTTGAGTGTTGCACAGGGTTGGCAGAGATAGCAATAGCACTTTTGGAATCGCAAAAGATGGGTATTTTGAACAGGATGTGGCCGTAGTCTTTTAGCTGAGTCTTCATCCATAGAACCTGAGAACAACAGCTAGCGGCTGCAACGTATTCAGCTTCTGCAGTGGATGTGGAAACACAATTCTGCTTCTTGGAGGTCCAACTGACTAGTTTACCACCTAGGAATTGACAACTCCCAGAGGTACATTTTCTGTCGAGCATGCATCCTCCATAGTCTGAATCTGTATAAGCTTTAAGACCAAAACCAGATTTCTGTGGATACTAGAGACCAAGATTTTTGGTCCCTTTTAGGTATCTAAAGATTCTCTTTACGGCATCATAATGTGATTTCTTTGGATTAGCTTGATAGCGTGCACAGAGACATGTGGCATGCATAATGTCAGGTCTGCTTGTTGTTAAGTATAACAGAGATCCAATCATGCCTCTGTAGAGAGTGCATTCTACAGAGATGCCATCTGAATCTAAGAATAACTTGTTTCCAGTGGCCATTGGAGTTTTCATTGCAGAGGCATCAGAGAAGCTATACTTGGAAAGAATGTTAGAGATATATTTAGCTTGATTTATAAAAATTCCCTCTGATGATTGTTTGACTTGGAGTCCGAGGAAGAAAGTTAATTCTCCCATCATACTCATTTCAAACTCACTCTGCATGAGTTTTTCAAATCTTTTACACTCTTCTGAATTAGTAGACCCAAAAATTATGTCATCTACGTATATTTGTACAAGCATTATCTCACTACTTTTGCGTTTATAGAATAAGGTAGTATCTGTTGTACCTCTGTTGTAACCATTGGCTAGAAGAAAGGTAGAAAGTCGTTCATACCATGCTCGTGGAGCCTGTTTCAGTCCATATAGAGCTTTTTCAAGGTAGTATACATGCCTTGGAAACTTTGAGCTTTCAAATCCTGGTGGCTGATTAACGTAGACCTCTTCTTGGATTTCACCGTTGAGAAAAGCTGATTTTACGTCCATCTGATAGACTTTAAAACCTCTGTGGGCTGCGAAGGCTAAGAATATTCTTATTGCTTCGAGCCGTGCGACAGGGGCAAAAGTTTCATCGTAGTCTATGCCTTCTTCTTGTCTATATCCCTTTGCTACTAATCTTGCTTTGTTTCTGATGACCACTCCATCTTCATCCTTCTTGTTTATGTAGACCCATTTAGTCCCAATGGTCTGTTTTCCTCTTGGCAGAGGTACTAGAGTCCATACTCTGTTACGCTCAAATTGCAAAAGTTCTTCTTGCATGGCGTCTACCCAGTTTGGGTCATCTAGGGCTTCAGAAATCTTCTTTGGTTCTATCACACTAATAAAATTTGTAAAGAAACAAAAGTTAGTAGTGGCAGACCTTGTTTTTACTGTGTCAGAAGGTTTTCCGATTATTTGACTTGGAGGATGGCTTTTTGTCCATTGAGTTGTGCGTGGAAGATGATCATCAATGTCATTCAGACTTTCTTTAGAGACTTCTTGTGTTTCTTCTTGTGTAGCCTCTGTTGTTCTTCGTGCCTTGGTAGTTGATTCTACCGTTTGTGGAATGATTGGTACGAGTGGTGGTGGAGTTTGTTCCTCTGAGGACGTATAGTCTTGGTCCTCGATTTCCTCTGTAATTGGTTCTTCCGTGGTTTGTGCAGCTTCTGTGGTCGTCTTCCTTGATGTTTCATCTTCTGCACTTTCTTCTGCTTCGGCAATTGCATCTGTAGTATTTACAGAAGAAGATGAAGCATTGTTAGGACCAGTGAGAGACAAACCTGTAGGATTTTGTCCGACAGAGGATGGTTCTTCAGAAACCCTGATTGTTCCAACAGAAGGATCAATGTTTTCGTGGAGCGTCTCCAAAAATAGAAGATCCAAGTCTTCTTTTGCTTGTGAGATGACAGAGGATTTCCCTTTAATTCCAAGTTCTGAACTGATTTGTTCAGAAGTCATTTGGAATGAATCATCAAAAGAAACATTGATGCTTTCTACAATCTTGTGAGACTTTGTAAGGAATGTTCTGTAGGCTTTGGAAGTGGCAGAGTATCCAATGAATTTGCCTTCATCTGCTTTTACATCAAACTTTCTTCTTGCATCTCTGTCGTTTAAGACGAAGCATTTGCATCCGAATACATGGAAAAATTTGATGTTTGGCCGCCGTTTGTTAAGCAATTCGTAAGGCGTCTTGAGGTGTCTTTTCACAATGGTTGATCGATTTTGAGTATAACACGCAGTAGAAATTGCTTCTGCCCAAAAGTTCATTGATAATCCGCATGCTGACATCATAGTTCTTGCGGCTTCCACAAGTGTTCGATTTTTTCTTTCGACAACACCGTTCTGTTGTGGAGTGCGAGCTGCAGAGAAGTTCTGTGATATTCCTTCTGTTGAAAGATAGGCTTCAATGACAGAGTTTTTAAATTCTGTGCCATTGTCACTTCTTAACTTCTGTATTCTGCAATTATAAAGAACTTGGATTCTTTTCATTAGATTTATCAATATATTTGGAACATCTGATTTCTTTCTAACGAATTCAACCCATGTGAAACGCGAATACTCATCAATTAGGACAAGTATGTATTTCTTGCCACCTAGGCTCTGTATGGCAATGGGACCGCAGAGGTCGACATGAAGCATATACAGAGGTCTAGTGCAAGATACATCTGTTTTGCCTTTGTGGGAAGCTCTTTTGAGTTTTCCCATCTCACAGGCAGAACAGAAATGATCCTTATTGAATTTAACATTTGGCAAACCTTTAACTAGATCAAGTTTGACCAGTTTTTCCAATGTGTGAAAATTCAAGTGACAGAACCTGTTGTGCCATAACCAGGCTTCTTCACTTTTGCAGGCAACAAGGCAAACTTTGTCTTTGTTCTTTGAGTTGAAGTTCATTAGATATAGATCACCTATTCTTTCAGCTCGCAGAAGTTCCATATTTGATTCTTCACTTTGTAGAGAGCAGAAAGTTCTTTTGAACAACACATTGAATCCTGTATCACATAGTTGACTTACACTGAGTAGGTTGTGCTTAAGGCCATCCACATATGCAACTTTGTATACAGAAACGTCTTCTTTCCTTATGACTCCATAGCCTTTTATGTGTCCTTTCTTGTTGTCTCCAAAAGTCACAGATCCACCATCTTGTGTTTCTTTGTACGTGGATAGTGCACTTCTGTCACCAGTCATGTGCCTTGAGCATCCGGAGTCTAGATACCAGATTGGCACATTCTTCTTCTGCAGGACAATCACAGAGATTTAGGTACCCATATCCATATGGGTCCAATATTGTTAGAGTTTTTCAAGTTTGCCTTGGCATTCTTGAAATACATTTTGTTCTCTGCAGAAGAGTCAGATTGTTTCTTTGTGGGATTTGACTTTTGAATTTTCGTAGAGAGTAAACAGACTTGACTTGAAAAATGATTATTAAGTTTAGACATAAGATCAAAGCAATGACAGTATTGAGTATGAGATGTAATTTGCTTGAACTTTTCATTGAATTTTTTAAACTCAGCCACAGAGGCATTACATTCTTTCTTTACATTAGATTTCCTATTACTAGAAGATCTATGAATACTCGAATGTTGTTTGCAAAAGCTCTGTTTAGGACCTGCCTTCTGTGGGTTGCTTCTGTGGTGAACTTCTTTCATCACTGTCACAGAAGAAAAAGATTTATTAACCTTGGGTTTTGAAAATCTAGAATTTATAGGATCAATAGAGGTATTCTGTAACATTTTAAGCTCAGCAGAGGTTTTGATATGTAGATTCATTTTTAGAAAATCTTGGCAGATTGGAATCTCTGTGAGTTTCTCTTTTGGAGAAATAGTTCTTTGAGGAACTTCAGAGGAGAATTTGACATCCTCTGTGTCACAGTGAATTATCCCTGATTTGAAATCAGTCTCTGAGTTGTCAGAGGATGAATCGTCCTCGTATACAGAGGTTGAGTCAATTCTTTCAATAGAGGCTGGATTTTCTGAGCATGTATCGTACGAGCTTTCTTCCTCTGTAGAATAGTTTTCATAGATTGCAGAGGTTTCTAATAAGATTTCTTCAGTGAGAGTTTTATCTATAGATGATGTACAGAAATTTTCTAAAACGCTTGATTTCCATATTTCCAAAATTTCTTTTTCAATTAAATTTTTAAAGTTTTCTTCTGAAAAAATGGGTTTAAATTCAGGAGCTTCTGCTGATAATTTCTTTTCAATGTTTATCAAACAGACAAAAGAAACCTGTGTTTGGGTCTCTGGTTTACCAAACTTGAAGATACCAATCTGATCTTGTGTTTTCAGATATTTCTTTGGTTTGATAACTCTATTGACAGAGGTTGAAGATGATGAGTCTGTGTTTTCAAACCACACGTTAATCATCTTCTTATGTTTCTTCAAGTAAGGATCCACAGAGATTTTCGCCCTTTTGCTTACAGAGATTAGATTTGGAAAATCTGGTTTGTTCGTTTTTCCAATCACAAATAAAGAGGACAGAGGTTTGTTTCTTTTGCCTTCAACACCTAGGGTGATATCATCACACCCTATACCTCGTCTTCCTATTTGTGAGTTTACTTTTTCATAAACTTTCTGTGCATCTTTATAGTTTTTAATCAAAACTTCTCTTCTGAGTAAATCTTGCCATAATACCTCTCTTTCTCTTTGAAAGTATTCTTTAAGAGCTCTTATGTCAGTAGTTTCGCTCCTTGAAACTGAAAGTTCTTTTGCTTTATCTTTTAACGTATTGGTTAATTCAGAAATTTGTTTTTTTAAAGGATCTAGAGTTTTGTTCCAATTCTTTTCTATTCTCTCTTTTTCCTCAAAAATGTTTGCTTTTTCTTGAGTGAGAACCCGTACTTCTCTCTCATTGAAGGTGAGTCTTTTCTGAATACTTTGATTTATCTCTTTCAGTTCAATTAATTCAATGTTAATTCTAAGTGTATTATCATCTACAGAGGTAATACAAGAGTTGGAATTTGAAGTAGATACCTCAGAGTCAGTGCAGGAGTCGACTTCTGCCATGCCACAGAAGAGGGCATTGGCGGTATGTTCATCGTCAGAAGTAGAGTCTGACTGGAAGTCTTCTGTGTTCTCCTCAGAATGTCCTTTTGCCATTAAGGATTTTTGAGCATAATACTCGGCTTTCTTTTTGTAGAAAGCAGAGTCCCTCTGTGGGCGATTTGATCTGCTTTTGCATTCATTCGCAAAATGGCCGGGTTTGCCGCAGTTAAAACACCCTTGAGGAGTGTTTCCTGTTCGATCCTTGGACTTCTGTAGGTCTCCACCTTTCTCTGATCTACATGCATTTGCATAGTGACCAGGTTTGCCGCATTTGTAGCATTCTTGCTGTATGTGGCTTACCGAGTCATCTGACCTCTGTCGGTCATTTCCTTCGTAATGTCTTTCGCTTGACCTCTGTCGGCCACTCGATTCTTCTTCTCTTCTGTCATCTCTTCTGTTTTCTCTATCATATCTTTCATTTCCGGAACCTCTTCTGTTTCCTGTGAACTCTTTTGTCAATAGAGCTAAAGATTTAGCTAGTGAATCAAGAGTTATTTCTTTTTCTGCTTGTTCTTCTTCTTCACTGTCTATTCTCACCATCTTCTTCTTCTCCTTCTTCTTCTCCTCTGTGGCTTTTTCATTTCTTGGTCTCTGTGCATCTTCTTTAGTTTTACTAACCAATGCATATGGTACAATGGTTAGTGTTTTAGCCTGTGCTATCTGAGGTTCTTGTGCGGCTAATGTTCCGTAAAGATCAGAGAGAGTCCAGGTGTCTAGATCCTGATTTTTCTGTAGGGACATAGACAGCTGGAGCCATTCTTCATTTAGACTTTTTAAAAACATGACATTGTTTTCTTCAGAAGTTCTGTCAATGCCTGATTTTCTGCACTTGTTGATTAGAGAGTTGAATCTGTCGTATGTTGTTTGCAGAGATTCTGTTGAAGAGGCTCTGAATGCATGATATTCATTGATGTACTGTGCTCTTCGGTTTTTTTGTGTTTTAGCACCTCCTTCCAACTGTCTTTCCAGTTCTTTCCACAGATCATGCGCTGTTTCACATGAATCCAAGGATTGAAAGAGTTCGTTGGGTATTGCCATAATCAATGTCCTCTTGGTTTTCTGAGCAACTTCATCTTCTGCTTTATCTTCGGTTGACCACTCCCCTTTTGGCTTTGGTTTTTGATGTTCGGGGATTTCGGCAGATTCAGCAGTAGCAGGTATACGAGGTACTACTGTCATGGGAATAGGAGGAGGATTGTACAGATATTGTACTTGATTTTTTTCAGTGCCCTCGAAAAAATGGACCATTCTTATTTTCCACTGAGGATACTCATCTCGAAGGAGACTAGGAGGTTTAGTGAGAGAACCAGTAGTAAAGAAATTATTTGTATTTGTCATTTTTGAAGATTTTAGAAAGAAGGTATGACTAAAGAGTTACTTCGATGAACTTGAAGATTTTCTGAGTTTAAGCCGTTTCCAGACACAATAATATCTATCACGAATCTTGATAAGTGGATCACTTGATATTGAAAATCAAGGATGGCTCTGATACCAATTGTTGGAACCCAGATACACTTAATCAAGATTAACAGTCTATTAGTTGAGTTTAGAGTTTGATGCGGAAGCGTATTAAACTAACAGATATGTTTGATAGATATTAGAACGCACATATATAAAGAAAACAGTAAGGAATAAAAAGGATTTCTTGAACAGTTACTGTTTATTCAATATATAATAAGAACACGAAGAACAGATTAAGAACTGTTGGTGTGTGTGAGAATATAACACTCAGATATTTCACAATAACGTTTGAGAGTATTAGTGATTCCTTGTGTATTCGTTCTCAGGAAGATCTCAACATGAGACTTCCTTTTATACTATTCTTAGAAGACTATGAAGTAGGTCACTGTTCTTTTTACGGCATGAATAGTGAACTGAATGGTGTGAACAGTGGACTGGATGGTGTGAGCAGTTGTTTGAGCCATGCGCATTTAATGGAGCAGATGTACTATTGGTAAATGCATTAAATGGCGCAGACGTCTATTTTGTACCATGCCCTATTGAGTCCACTCAGAGCTTGACACGTGTTTTGACAGTACTTTTCCATGCAAGTTGATGAACGTATCCAGTAATATCTTCCAAGTCTTCATAGCAGACCACAGAGGCTCTGTAAGGCATTACAGAGGTTCTATGGTCTGACCTTCTGTGGAGCAGTCCACTTGTTTCCAAGTTGATCTTCTTCTTGCGCACTACAGAGGTTCTGTGATTACCTCTGTAGCTTCTGTGGCTTTCTGGACTTGATCTTCTGGAAGAAGTGGCAGAGCCTCTGTGAGAGGCTTTTCTATACTTAGCCTATTTTTCACTACTTCTAAGTATTTCTATGATTAGGAAGATTGAAGCTAACAATCTCCTCTGTAATTGGTTCTTCTGTGGTTTGTGCAGCTTCTGGCGTCGTTTTTCTTGATGTTTCATCTTCTGCTTCGGCAATTGCATCTGTAGTATTTATAGAAGAAGATGAAGCATTATTTGGACCAGTTAGAGTCATACCTGTAGGATTTTGTCCGACAGAGGATGGATCTTCAGAAACTCTGATGGTTCCGACAGAAGGATCAATGTCATTGTGGAACATCTCCAAAAATAGAAGATTCAAATCTTCTTTTGTTCTTGAGATGTCAGAGAATTTCCCTTTAATTCCGAGTTCTGAACTTATTTGCTCAGAAGTCATTTGGAATGAATCATCAAAAGAAACATTGATGCTTTCTACAATCTTGTGAGACTTTGTAAGGAATGTTCTGTAGGCTTTGGAAGTGGCAGAGTATCCAATGAATTTGCCTTCATCTGCTTTTACATCAAACTTTCCTCTTGAATCTCTGTCGTTTAAGACGAAGCATTTGCATCCGAATACATGGAAAAATTTGATGTTTGGCCGCCGTTTGTTAAGCAATTCGTAAGGCGTCTTGAGGTGTCTTTTCACAATGGTTGATCGATTTTGAGTATAACACGCAGTAGAAATTGCTTCTGCCCAAAAGTTTATTGATAATCCGCATGTTGACATCATAGTTCTTGTGGCTTCCACAAGTGTTCGATTCTTTCTTTCGACAACACCGTTCTGTTGTGGAGTGCGAGCTGCAGAGAAGTTCTGTGAAATTCCTTCTGTTGAAAGATAAGTTTCAATGACACAGTTTTTGAATTCTGTGCCGTTGTCACTTCTTAACTTCTGTATTTTGCAGTCATAAAGAACTTGGATTCTTTTCATTAGATTTATCAATATAATTGGAACATCTGATTTCTTTCTGATAAATTCAACCCATGTGAAACGTGAATACTCATCAACTAATACAAGTATATATTTCTTGCCACCTAGGCTCTGTATTGCAATGGGACCGCAGAGGTCGACATGAAGCATGTACAGAGGCCTGGTGCAAGACACATCTGTTTTGCCTTTGTGGGAAGCTCTTTTGAGTTTTCCCATCTCACAGGCAGAACATAAATGATCCTTATTGAATTTAACATTTGGCAAACCTTTAACTAGATCAAGTTTGACCAGTTTTTCCAATGTGTGAAAATTCAAGTGACAGAACCTGTTGTGCCATAACCAGGCTTCTTCACTTTTGGAGGCAACAAGGCAAACTTTGTCCTTGTTCTTTGAGTTGAAGTTCATTAGATATAGATCACCTATTCTTTCAGCTCGCGGAAGTTCCATACTTGTTTCTTCACTTTGTAGAGAGCAGAAAGTTCTTTTGAACAACACATTGAATCCGGTATCACAAAGTTGACTTACACTGAGTAGGTTGTGCTTAAGGCCATCCACATATGCAACTTTGTATACAGAAACGTCTTCTTTCCTTATGACTCCATAGCCTTTTATGTGTCCTTTCTTGTTGTCTCCAAAAGTCACAGATCCACCATCTTGTGTTTCTTTGTACGTGGATAGTGCACTTCTGTCACCAGTCATGTGCCTTGAGCATCCGGAGTCTAGATACCAGATTGGCACATACTTCTTCTGCAGGACAATCACAGAGATTTAGGTACCCATATCCATATGGTCCAATATTGTTAGAGTTTTTCAAGTTTGCTTTGGCATTCTTGAAAAACATTTTGTTTTCTGCAGTAAAGTCAGATTGTTTCTTTGTGGGATTTGACTTTTGAATTGGCGTAGAGAGTAGACAATCTTGATTTGAAAAATGATTATTAAGTTTAGACATAAGATCAAAGCAATGACAGTATTGAATATGAGATGTAGTTTGTTTGAACTTTTCATTGAACTTTTTAAACTCAGCCACAGATGCATTACATTCTTTCTTTACATTAGATTTCCTATTACTAGAAGATCTATGAATACTCGAATGTTGTTTGCAAAAGCTCTGTTTAGGACCTGCCTTCTGTGGGTTGCTTCTGTGGTGAACTTCCTTTATCACTGTCACAGAAGAAAAAGATTTATTAACCTTGGGTTTTGAAAATCTAGAACTTATAGGATCAATAGAGGTCTTCTGTAACATTTTAAGCTCAGCAGAGGTTTTGACATGTAGATTCAAATTTAGAAAATCTTGGCAGATTGGAATCTCTGTGAGTTTCTCTTTTGGAGAAATAGTTCTGTGACGAACTTCAGAGGAGTATTTAACATCCTCTGTGTCATAGAGAGTTATCCCAGATGTAACATTTGTCTCTGAATCGTCAGAAGATGAGTCGTCCTCGTATACAGAGGTTGAGTCAATTCTTTCAATAGAGGTTGAATTTTCCGAACATGCATCATACAAGCTTTCTTCCTCTGTAGAATAGTTTTCATAGATTGCAGAGGTTTCTAATAAGATTTCTTCAGTGAGAGATTTATCTATAGAAGATGTACATAATTTTTCTAAAACGCTTGATTTCCATATTTCCAAAATTTCTTTTTCAATTAAGTTTTTAAAGTTTTCTTCTGAAAAAATGGGTTTAAACTCAGGAGCTTCTGCTGATAACTTCTTTTCAACGTTTATCAAACAGACAAAAGCAACCTGTGTTTGGGTCTCTGGTTTACCAAACTTGAAGATACCAATTTGATCTTGTGTTTTCAGATATTTCTTTGTTTTGATACCTCTATTGACAGAGGTTGAAGATGATGAGTCTGTGTTTTCAAACCACACGTTAATCATCTTCTTATGTTTCTTCAGGTAAGGATCCACAGAGATTTTCGCCCGTTTGCTTACAGAGATTAGATTTGGAAAATCTGGTTTGTTTGTTTTTCCAATCACAAATAACGAGGACAGAGGTTTGTTTCTTTTGCCTTCAACACCTAGGGTGATATCATCATACCCTATACCTCGTCTCCCTATTTGTGAGTTTATTTTTTCATAAACTTTCTGTGCATCTTTATAGTTTTTAAGCAAAACTTCTCTTCTGAGTAAATCTTGCCATAATACCTCTCTTTCTCTTTGAAAGTATTCTTTAAGAGCTCTTATGTCAGTAGTTTCGCTCCTTGAAACTGAAAGTTCTTTTGTTTTATCTTTTAAAGTATTGGTTAATTCAGAAATTTGTTTTTTAAAGGATCTAGAGTTTTGTTCCATTTCTTTTCTATTCTCTCTTTTTCCTCGAAAATCTTTGCTTTTTCTTGAGTGAGAAGCCGTACTTCTCTCTCATTGAAAGTGAGTCTTTTCTGAATACTTTGATTTATCTCTTTCAGTTCAATTAATTCAATGTTAATTCTAAGTGTATTATCATCTACAGAGGTAATACAAGAGTTGGAATTTGAAGTAGATACCTCAGAGTCAGTGCAGGAGTCGACTTCTGCCATGCCACAGAAGAGGGCATTGGCGGTATGTTCATCGTCAGAAGTAGAGTCTGATTGGAAGTCTTCTGTGTTCTCCTCAGAATGTCCTTTTGCCATTAAGGATTTTTGAGAATAATATTCGGCTTTCTTTTTGTAGAAAGCAGAGTCCCTCTGTGGGCGATTTGATCTGCTTCTGCATTCATTCGCAAAATGGCCTGATTTTCCGCAGTTAAAACACCCTTGAGGAGTGTTTCCTGTTCGATCATTGGACTTCTGTAGGTCTCCGCCTTTCTATGATCTACATTCATTTGCATAGTGACCAGGTTTGCCGCACTTGTAGCATTCTTGCTGCGTGTGGCTTACCGAGTCATCTGACCTCTGTCGGTCATTCCCTCTGTAATTTCTATCGCTTGACCTCTGTCGGCCACTTGATTCTTCTCCTCTTCTGTCATCTCTTCTGTTGTCTCTTCTGTCATCCTGGTGGTCTCTATCATATCTTTCATTTCCGGAACCTCTTCTGTTTCCTCTGAACTCTTTAGTCAATAGAGCTAAAGATTTAGCTAGTGACGCAAGAGTTATTTCCTTTTCTGCTTGCTCTTCTTCTTCACTGTTAATTATCACCATCTTCTTCTTCTCCTTCTTCTTCTCCTCTGTGGCTTTATCATTTCTTGGTCTCTGTGCATCCTCTTTAGTTTTACTAACCAATGCATATGGTGCAATGGTTAGTGTTTTAGCCTGTGCTATTTGAGGTTCTTGTGCGGCTAATGTTCCGTAAAGATCAGAGAGAGTCCAGGTGTCTAGATCCTGATTTGTCTGTAGGGACATAGACAGCTGGAGCCATTCTTCATTTAGACTTTTTAAAAACATGACATTGTTTTCTTCAGAAGTTCTGTCAATGCCTGATTTTCTGCACTTGTTGATTAGAGAGTTGAATCTGTCGTATGTTGTTTGCAGAGATTCTGTTGCAGAGGCTCTGAATGCATGATATTCATTGATGTACTGTGCTCTTCGGTTTTTTTGGGTTTTAGCACCTCCTTCCAACTGTCTTTCCAGTTCTTTCCATAGATCATGCGCTGTTTCACATGAATCCAAGGATTGAAAGAGTTCGTTGGGTATTGCCATAATTAATGTCCTCTTGGTTTTCTGAGCAACTTCATCTTCTGCTTTATCTTCGGTTGACCACTCCCCCTTTGGCTTTGGTTTTTGATGTTCGGGGATTTCGGCAGATTCAGTAGTAGCAGGTACACGAGGTACTACTGTCATGGGAATAGGAGGAGGATTGTACAGATATTGTACTAGATTTCTTTCAGTGCCCTCGAAAAAATGGACCATTCTTATTTTCCACTGAGGATACTCATCTCGAAGGAGAGTAGGTGGTTTAGTGAGAGAACCAGTAGTAAAGAAATTATTTGTATTTGTCATTTTTGAAGATTTTAGAAAGAAAGTATGACTAAAGAGTTACTTCGATGAATTTGAAGATTTTCTGGGTTTAAGCAGTTTCCAGACACAATTTTAAATCTCAATAATATCTATCACGAATCTTGATAAGTGGATCACTTGATATTGAAAATCAAGGAAGGCTCTGATACCAATTGTTGGAACCCAGATACACTTAATCAAGATTAACAGTCTATTAGTTGAGTTTAGAGTTTGATGCGGAAGCGTATTAAACCAACAAATATGTTTGATAGATATTAGAACGCACACATATAAAGAAAACAGTAAAGAATGAAAAGGATTTCTTGAACAGTTACTGTTATTCAATATATAATAACAACACGAAGAACAGATTAAGAACTGTTGGTGTGTGTGAGAATATAACACTCAGATATTTGACAATAAAGCTTGAGAGTATTAGTGATTCCTTGTGTATTCGTCCTTAGGAAGATCTCAACATGAGACTTCCTTTTATATTACTCTTAGAAGACTATGAAGTAGGTCACTGTTCCTTTTACGGCATGAATAGTAAACTGGATGGTGTGAACAGTGGACTGGATGGTGTGAGCAGTTGTTTGAGCCATGCGCATTTAATGGAGCAGATGTACTATTGGTAAATGCATTAAATGGCGCAGACGTCTATTTTGTACCATGCCCTATTGAGTCCACTCAGAGCTTGACACGTGTTTTGACAGTACTTTTCCATGCAAGTTGATGAACGTATCTAGTAATATCTTCCAAGTCTTCATAGCAGACCACAGAGGCTCTGTAAGGCATTACAGAGGTTCTATGGTCTGACCTTCTGTGGAGCAGTCCACTTGTTTCCGAGTTGATCTTCTTCTTGCGCACTACAGAGGTTCTGTGATTACCTCTATAGCTTCTGTGGCTTTCTGGACTTGATCTTCTGGAAGAAGTGGCAGAGCCTCTGTGAGAGGCTTTTCTATACTTAGCCTATTTTTCAATACTTCTAAATACTTCTATGATTAGGAAGATTGAAGCTAACAAGCACTTTATCACCCACTTGGAATTCTAATGGCTTCCTGCGGTTATCAGCATAACTCTTCTGACGATCTCTTGCGGCCTTAAGTCTATCCTTGATAACTGAGATTTTGTCAGTAGTCTCTTGAATGATTTCGGGCCTAGTCAACTGTCTGTCGCAAATTTCCAACCAAAGTGGGGATCTACACTTGCGTCCATATAAGGCTTCATACGGTGCACACTGAATGCTGGTATGATAGCTGTTGTTGTAGGAGAACTCCACTAATGGTAGGTGAGTATCCCAACTTCCACCAAAATCTATCACACTTGCACGCAGCATATCCTCTAGCGTCTGTATAGTTCTTTCTGACTGACCGTCCGTTTGAGGATGGTAGGAAGTGCTCAAGTCCAAACGCGTATCCAACGCTTTCTGGAGTGATCGCCAGAATCGTGACGTAAAACGACTATCTCTGTCCGAGGTGATGGAAATAGGAACTCCATGACGCATAACGATTTCATTGACGTAAATTTGTGCAAGTCTTTCTATCTTATAATCTTCCCGAATAGGAAGAAAATGTGCAGATTTCGTAAGTCGGTCCACTATAACCTAGATTGTGTCGTGCCCCTTCCTGGTCCTAGGTAGCTTAGTTACGAAATCCATAGCTATTTGTTCCCATTTCCATTGGGGAATCTTGGGTTGTTGTAATAGACCAGATGGTTTCTGATGTTCGGCCTTAACTTTTGCACAATTTAAGCACTTGTTCACGTACAAAGCGATGTCTCTCTTCATATCCGGCCACCAGTAGTATTCCTTTAGATCTTTGTACATCTTATCAGCTCCTGGGTGAATCGAATATCTTGATTTATGGGCTTCATCCATAATTGTTGATCGTAGGTTATTAACCTTTGGTATCCAAACTTTGTCTTCAAAGTAACGTACCCCATCTGTTAGAGCATTGTTGTATTCAAGATTTACTGTAAAGTCAATGTACTGTATTTGTTAGCTTTGCCTTTATACCTTGTATGTTATGGGTATAAATAGGCATGTCTAGTTCTTAGTTAGAAGACAATCTAGATCCCTTTAGGAACCTCTTGATCATTTTGTCATTTACACTTTAGAGATCAATATATGGATGACAAGTTCTCTCTAGATTCTCTCTCTACATCATTCTTGATTACTTGCTAGATTTGGGATTTCACATTTGGTATCAGAGCGAAACAGAAGATTCAAGCAGATCGAAGACCAAATTGAAGATTTTTTACACTAAGCCTGAAGAATTCGGATTGGGTGTTCATTACTGTTCATCTGAACACTTATCATTAAGACATAGACTTTTTCTAAATTTTGATTTTTTTGGATCAATTTTTTGCATCACTGAACTCGAAATTGATTACTGATCATCTTTAATTCTTGGATCAACATCAAAAACTGCACAGAATCATCTGATTTGATCGATTTTTTGGTTTGTGTTCGAAAACCCAAAATTCACTGTTTTGGATCAAAAGTTGTTTAAATCGATCAAATTACGAGTTGTGATCAACAAGAAAAGTGTGCGGATTTCAATTTCGAACAAATCGATACACGTTTCATCTCATTTGATCAAGAATTGAAAGAGTTATGGCAGATTAAGTGATTTTAAAGTTCGAAGTGCAGAATTCGGATCATTCTTGGTGAAATCGGATCATTCATACACAATTCGGATCATTCAAAGGGAATTCGGAGTGTTCTTGGCATCACAAGTATAGAATTCGACTCAAGAAGCATTCGAATTGAGTTGAATTCGAACCCTGTTAGATTCGAATTGAGAAGTTGTGGATTCATCTGAGTTGGTTTAATTTCCCAAGTAAAGAATTCGAACCAAGTTAAGTCCGAATTGAGTGAATTCGAACTCAGTTAAGTCCGAATTGGGTGAATTCGAATCCTTCTTCATCCGAATTCATTGAATTCGAATCCTTCAGCATCCGAATTCATTCAATTCGAACCCTTCAGCATCCGAATTCATTAAATTCGAACCCTTATTCATTCGAATTCATTGATTTCGAATCCTTATTCATCCGAATTCTTGTGAATAAAAAAAAGAGTTTTTTGAGAAAAAATTTTATTCCGAAATTTTTTCTATACTGTATTTCATACACTTTAAGAGATTTTCAAGAAAAATTTTTATATAAATTTTTTTCTGCTTGATCTTCTGAACGATCAATTATTCTAGCTATTTGAAAAGATGTCTGACATACAGGATTTAAATGGGAGAATATGGTATCAGTTAGGAAAAGAGAGAAAATGGACTCTTTCTGAAGCTAAAGAGGAGATCAAGCGTCTTGAAGGTTTTATTTCTAGATACATAACACATACTAATGAAGATGCAAGAAAAATTACAAAGCTCAAGTCTGAGAAAGCTTTATTAGAAGACAAAGTCTCTTCTCTTGAGTCCGAACTGAAAGATTTGAATGACAAGATTGTAGTGCTTGAAGTTACTCAAGAGAAAAATAAGACATTTGAGATTTCAACTCATCAAGATAACATGAAGGAGCTTTAAGGGAGTATAAAGACAATGGAGGAAGAATATGCTGATTTGAAGAGACATATTTTAGACATTTCTTCTTCAAATGAAAATTTTATTTTTAAAGAACAAAATGTTTTACATACTAAAAGAATTACTGATCTTGAAGTATATATATTGCAGGTCTTGAAACAAAGAAAGACAAAGACAACTCAAGTCTGCACGATCAAATCGAGAAATTTCAAGAGAAAGTAACAACTCTTCAAAAAGAAAATGCTGATCTGAAGAGCATTGAAGACAAGAGAGATAAGATTCTTAAAGAAAAGGAAGTAATTGAACGTAATTGTATAAAACTTTCAAAACAAGTTTCTGACTTTGAGAAAGTTTTATTTCTTGAAAAGGAGAAGTTGGAGAAGGAAAGGGTCGAGTATGAAAAAGAAAAGAAAAGCTTTGAAGCGAAGAATGCGAAACTGTCAAAGAAAATTTCTGATCTTCATAAGGACTTAGAAAAGGAAAGACAAGAGCTAGATAAAGAAAGTCAAGAGCTAGAAAAGATGAAGAAAGCTGACTTTCAGGCTAGGTGCGTTAAAGATGACTTTTCTAAAGAAAGGA
This sequence comes from Saussurea involucrata, assembly GCA_033807775.1. Lineage (NCBI taxonomy): Eukaryota > Viridiplantae > Streptophyta > Magnoliopsida > Asterales > Asteraceae > Saussurea > Saussurea involucrata. The sequence goes on from CM066319.1 coordinate 117,128,808, forward strand.
AGATATTTCGGCAGGAAATTCATAAATTGACAATGAATTTGGCTGCATTATCGACTGACATCATGAAAGAGAAGAGGGTCAAGTCTAATATTCAGAAGAAGCTTGATTTGGTGACCAAGGAACGGAATGACTTATCTTACAAAGTGAAGTCATTTAACAAATCCAAATGCTATTCAGAATGTCTGATTCGTCCTTCTAATCTATTCTATGATCACTCGGTGGATAATTCTTCCAAGTATCAATATGATGATCTTCCTTCATATAAGAAAGTTAACATGCAATGGAGAGTAAAAGGTACGTCAACTGAAAAAGGTGAGCCAAAATCCTCTGTTCCCAACAAGAACACTAATCTGAAAGCTAAATCTTTTGCTAATCCTGATTCATTCTATTCCGCAAATCATTTAATCAGGTTAGCACAAAAGAATTTTTGTTGTTCTTATTGTGGTACTAATGATTTTATTAAAAATGAGAGTGTTCAATATTGGTATGGTACTTATCATTTTCCTTCCTATAGAGCTCCGCTTAACAAGCAAGGACCCAAGACATGTTGGGTACCAAAATCTACTTAATCTGTTTTTGCAGATTTAGAAGCAAAGCGTTGAACTCTCGGAAGAAGATTACTTGTACCATTAAGGGGGAGTAAAGAGACATTGGCTTTTGAACATATTAGTTCAAAACCCGTGCTTCAACGACAATGGTTTCTAAACATATCAGTTTAGGACCCGCACTTAAAAGAGATTTTGGTTTCTGAATACATCAATTCAGGACCCGTGCTTCAATGTCTTTGGCTTTTGAACATATCAGTTCAAAACCCGTACTTCAAAGACTAAGACTTCTAAACAAATCAGTTTAGAACTCACACTTCTCAGGTGATATCTTTAACTGTTGCATCTTTCTATTTCAAGGAACGTGGTAAAAGGTAACATTGGATTATATTTTGTTTCTACCACTTTGAAAACTTGAATCTTTACAAATTTAATTCAATGAGATAAAATTTTCAATTTTCATTCAATGAATTAAATGTGTGCTAAAAGATGATTTTACAAGTATTTTTGTATTATCTGAGTTAGATTTGTTTCAACTTTCACCTCTGAAATAAATCGAAAGGTCAGCAAAACAAGAATGAAATTATGCTGAATGCTCAAAGTTATGTGAATCTGGACTTATATAGAATATAAAGCTCAAAAATCCTATATGTCAGAATGATGGATGGAAATGAAAATATGGGCAAAGCACTATGTTTTAGAACCAAGTGATTGAGATAAAATTGTTGCACTATCATTTAGTTTGAAAGTTTGTGCCTGTGGCCTTTCTGGTTTGTGAGAGTAAGTCCTAAGGGGTGCTCGACACCTAGTCCCTAAGATCAACTGGTCTAGGATCGGCTGACCCAAATCCTGCAATAGAACCAGATAGAAAGCCATGTTCTACTGGTACAAATGGGTTTAAGATATATCGATGTGGCCTTTCTGGTTTGGGAAATTAAGTTCTAAGGGGTGCTCGACACCTAGCACCTAAGGCCAACTGGTCTGGGATCTGCTAACCCAAATCCTGCTATAGAACCAGATAGAAAGTCATGTTTAACGGTGTATCTTATTCTTACTAAACTTTTTGATCAAAAGATGCCAATGAGCACAAAATCAAAAGATGCCAATGTGCACAAATCAAAAGATGCCAATGAGCACAAAAGAAAAGATGCCAATGAGCACACATCTCTTGAAACTTGGGAAAATACAAAGTCGCGATAAACCCGTAAATTTGTGAAATTCTGATTTTGGACAAATAGTGTGACTTGAGCAAAGTATTCTTACATGTTTTAGAATTGCTTATGTTTGAAGCTAATCATATTTCCCATGCTAGCACACCAAATAGATTTAATAAAGGGGTTGAAACTGAACATTTTTAACTTGATATACAATGATGACTTGTTCTTGAATCCAAACACATGCATTTGATTTCATTTGATTGAAAAATCTGTTAAATTTCATTAAGTTGAATTTCTTTTGTAAAGTTTTCAAATGATCAAATGTTTGTAGTTATAAAATGAAATTCAATTAATTTTATTTTCCTTGTGTAAATTTGTTTTAAAATTTGTGCTACAATTTCAAATACTGTACGTTATTGAAATATATGCATACTTTCAGGGGGAGAAAATAAATTGCTCCAAAATTCTTATTTTGAGGGGGAGCAAGGTTATTCTGTAAGGAGGAGATTGTTAGCAATACTCAAAAACACGACTGAAATTGAAAATGGTTTTCGATGGTTATGATGCTCACCATCATCGAAAAAGGGGGAGAAAAGTTTAATTTCAATTTCATGTCAAAGTGCATTCAAATCAAAGATATTTCAAGTCAAAGATTCGTGAACAAAGACTGAAGATTAGGGGGAGAAGGATCATGTGAAGTCCAAATGTTGCTGAATTTGGTTATCTTAGTTCTGAGTGGTTCTCGGAATGCGCTTACACCGAATTTGGTTATGTTAGTTCTGAGTGGTTCTCGGAATGCGCTTACACCTAAAAGTTCAACAATGTGGATGGTTTCACATCTTTCTGATCCAAACTCTAATCGTTTCTGATTCATCTTGTTCCGAATTGATGGGTCTATATAAAGATATGAAATCTATGTTCAAGGCTTGAAGACAATCTGTTGAAGATTGTATTGAAGAAGGTTGACTTTTCAAAGAAAAAGACAATGACTTTTCATGTTTGTCTGAAGATTCTTCAAAGCTGAGTTCTTAAAGAGTGTCAAAGCATATAGTTCGCCGTGAACTAGTGGAGATAAAGCTATTTGAAGATGGTTTGATAGAGTGTCTGTTGGAGAAGATTGACTTTACAAAGAGCTGAAGACTGCTGTCATATTTTTTTAAATCTTGAATCCAAAGGGGGAGATTGTTAGAGCATTGTTGTATTCAAGATTTACTGTAAATTCAATGTACTGTATTTGTTAGCTTTGCCTTTATACCTTGTATGTTATGGGTATAAATAGGCATGTCTAGTTCTTAGTTAGAAGATAATCTAGATCCCTTTAGGAACCTCTTGATCATTTTGTCATTTACACTTTAGAGATCAATATATGGATGACAAGTTCTCTCTAGATTCTCTCTCTACATCATTCTTGATTACTTGCTAGATTTGGGATTTCATACCATCTGACCTTGTTTTAAATTTAAGTTCCCATTGATGTAGGGCCTCATCCTTCAAGTTCTCTGCTTTCAACACTTCTTCCTGAGCTTCAAGAATTTGTGTCTTTAGGCTCGTCTGAACGAACGCGCCCATTGCTCGTACCCTTGACGGTTTCACCCTTTCCTTCTTGCTCAGAGCGTCGGCTACCATATTAGCCTTGCCTGGATGGTACTTTATTTCACAGTCATAGTCGCTAAGCAGTTCAACCAATCTTCTTTGCCTCATGTTAAGCATTTTCTGGTCAAAGATATGTTGAAGACTTTTATGATCGGTGTAGATGGTGCATTTCGTGCCGTAAAGATAATGTCTCCAGATCTTAAGTGCGAACACTACGGCTCCTAACTCTAGATCATGAGTAGTATAGTTCTTCTCATGAACCTTAAGTTGCCTCGAAGCATATGCAATGACCTTGTCCTTCTACATCAACACACACCCCAAACCTTGGTGTGATGCATCGCAGTAGACTACGAAATTCTCCGCGCCTTCTGGCAATGCCAGAATTGGTGGATTACATAACCTATGCTTAAGTGTTTGGAACGCTTCTTCTTGTTTCTCTCCCCAAATAAACGTCTTATCCTTTTGGGTTAATGCCGTTAGTGGTTGCGCAATTTTTGAGAAATTCGCAATGAATCGCCGGTAATAGCCTGCTAAACCGAGAAATTGACGGATTTCTGTCGGGGTCTTCGGGGCTTCCCATCTCTTGATGGCCTCAATTTTTGCCGGATCTACATGAATTCCCTTCTAATTAATCACGTGGCCAAGAAATTGTACCTCTCGAATCCAAAATTCACATTTGGAGAACTTTGCATACAATTTCTGGTCTCTGAGCAGTTCTAGTATCAACTTTAGATGTCGCTCATGATTCTCCTTGCTTTGCGAATAAATTAGTATATCATTTATGAACACGATCACGAACTCGTCCAAGTACGGTCAACAAACCCTGTTCATTAAGTCCATGAAGACAGCTGGTGCGTTGGTTAGCCCCAAAGGCATAACCAGGAATTCGTAATGGCCGCATCGAGTCCTAAACGCTGTCTTGGGAACATCCTCTTCACGGACCCTCATTTGATGATATCCAGATCGAAGATCAATTTTTGAAAAGTAGGTAGCACCTTGAAGTTGGTCGAACAGGTCGTCGATTCGGGGAAGAGGGTATCTGTTCTTGAGAGTCAACTTATTGAGTTCTCTATAATCGATGCACACCCGCAAGGATCCATCTTTCTTTTTAACGAAGAGAACTGGAGCTCCCCATGGTGAAGAGCTAGGTCTTATAAGTCCTTTGTCAAGCAGTTCCTGGAGTTGTCCTGATAGTTCCTGCATTTCCGATGGGGACAAACGATAAGGTGATTTAGCCACAGGTGCAGCTCCAGTAACTAAGTCGATGTGGAATTCGACTTGTCTTGACGAGGGTAATCCTGGTAGCTCATCCGGAAACACCTCAGGAAAATCCCGAACCACAGGAAAATCCTGAATGCGTTTCTCCTTCATTTCCTTAACTATAACGTGAGCCAAAAACGCGATGCATTCCTTTTTCAAGTACTTCCGCATCTTCATACACGTCACTAACTTAAAGTTCTTTCCGGACTTCTCTCCATGTACGACGAGTGTTTCGCCCTCTGGCAGAGGAATTCGGATGATCTTTTCGGAAGAGCATATATCAACTTGGTTTTTGGATAGCCAATCCATGCCCACGACTATGTCAAAGCTTCCTAGCTCAATTGGAATAAGGTCTATACTAAAGTTCTTATTAGCTAAGTTTAAAGTACAATCCGTAATTACGTCTCTGACCTTAACTTCTTGCCCATTAGCAAATTCAATAACGTAGACCTCTTTCAACTTTTGGGGTTTCAAGTTAATTTTTGTCCTAAACTCTAGTGATACAAAGCTCCTAGGTCGACTAGTAACATAGCCAGAGGCATCGGCAGAGTGCTCAGTGGGGATGGACGTGGACGACATAGTGAACTGTGATAATAACATACTTAGTTATTAAATGTGCTATGGTAACTGCCTAAGATATGCAATGTTTATGCATGCACACACAAAATCATGCTTTCGATGTTTAAGTAGAAAATTTATTTTTAAGCATACTTCCAATATAATTAATCCAAGTCCCCCATTATACATACCTAAATTAAACATAGGTGATCAAGCTTTGTTTAATTGAGGTATAATAATGTGGCACTCAACTTAATTATTTTAGCAATATGCCTCATATTTTTGACAATCATTTCGAAAACCGTTTTGAAAATAGTTTGCGTTATAGCTGGGTTATAGTTTGTGGTTTCCATAAGAAAACCGGCATTCTCTATAACCTTAGGCTCTGATACCAAATCTGTCACACCCCGCTAAAGCGGAAACACGAGGTATAACAGCGTAGGGTTTCATTCAAAAGGTAACAGACAACACCAACCACAACATTTAATACAGTAATTCAAAATATTATATTACAACGTCTTAAGTAAATTGTTCCAAAAAGAAGACGTCGGATACAGAAATTAACAATAGAAGTTTTAATGTTCTTGATGTTGATGTTATCACGCAAAATGCACTCTACATGCCTTCACTTACTTATTAACACCTGAAAAGCATGATAAAAAGGAAAAGGGTCAACTACGAAGAGTTTGTGAGTTCACAGGTTTTCGTATGCACTAAAAATAAATTTGTATGCAGAAATTGCTATTGTGAAACTTTTGTTCACGCGAAGTTTACGTAACCAATTGTTCGAGTATTTGCACGAGGTATAAAGTATACAATGATGTCATCGCATTGAGCCACTACCAAACCTTCCGACAAACCAACTGTAATAACCAGGTATTTTATCTAATTTTAAATAAGGAATTTATAAGTTTTTATATTAGTATTTTAGGAGTTAAAAACTAAAGGGTAAGTTTTAATTTAATAATGGAAGTTTAGGGGTATGTTTTGTCAAATAAGCTAAACTTGAGGTTTCTTTTGTCTCTTTTCACAAACTCTCTCCCATCACCGCCACTTCCACCTCTTGTAGAGGAGGTGTCCTCTTGTTAGTTACTTAGAAGATATTATTCAAGGTGTATGTGTGTGTAAGTGTATTCGGTTGAGAGAGAGAGAGAGAGATCGAGAGAAGGTTTGAAGGGAAGAAGAAGGAAAAGATTAAGAAGTTTGTTGCTGTGATTCATGGATTAAACTGAAGTGATTCAGGTAAACAATTCATACCTTATATGTGTTTTAATTCTCTAAAGTGTTCTTGAGGTTTATAGTTAAGTTCTTGGTGGGTTTCGTTAAAAAGGGGTGTTTTGGGAAATCTGAGCTTAAGGTTAGGTTATGTTTATAGTCTTAATCATAACTGCATCTTTATAGCAACATGCATAGCTTAAAACTGCAAAAAACCTGGGTTTTAGGATGAAATAGTAGACTGAGACATTCATCGAAGTCGCAATAGACGACTGCGACATTCAACGAAGTCGCAACAGTTGGTTGCGACTTGGCATTGAAGTCGCAATGGTCGTTTGCGACTTGGCTTGAAATCGCAGTAGTTGATTGCGATTCGAGTTTGGAATCGCAGTAGTTGGTTGCGATTCCAGGGTGGAATCGCAATAGTAGGTAGCGACTCCAGGGTGGAATCGCAATAAGGGGTTGCGACTTCAGGGGTTGCGACTTCAGGGTGGAATCGCAATAAGGGGTTGCGACTTCAAAGTGGAATCGCCATAGGAGTTTGCGACATGGTACTGTTCATTACGATTTCAGTTGGGAATTTTGTAAGTTTAAGTATTAAAAGAGATATTTGGTATTTTATCTGATTTCAGATTTGGTGAAAGATCGAAGTACGTGAGTTATCTTGGAAGGGTTTTTGTGATAAGAACAAGGTGAGTTTTTATTTGAAATGTTTTTTTAATGGAATACATATATGTGATTAAATGTAATATGGTGCATATAGTGTTTATATGAATATTACATTGTATGAGTACTAGTTGGCCGGGCTTAGGACCGGTGAAAGTTGGCTGTACAAAGGGACAGTGGTGTTGGCTGTATTTAGTACAGCGGTGTAATGTAATTAATTGGCTTGCTACCAATTAATATGGCCAAGGAAAAGAAAAGAGATAGATATGGAAAGATACGTGATGCATGAGTCATAATTTGGTATTCTTACGTGAATTATGTGCAAATGTTCTCTTTTACTAACGGGGATTTTTCTCACTAGACCTCAAGGTCTAACCCTCATTTTTGTTTTAAAAATATGTATTCCAGGTCAAGGAGCAAACAAAAGACTATGATAGGATTTCTCATGGTTAGCTTTTGTGGATGTTGAATGATTATGAAGATTTCAGTTATAATTAGTAGTTGTTATGTATTTTACTTTATTCGAAAAAGTTTGTACTGAAAGACCAAATTGTAGAATTTAAGGGACCGTATTTGGATTATGATATGTTATTTTGTGGTGAATTATATGAAACCTGTATGTTGGGATTAAGGGATGTTACAAATGGTATCAGAGCCTTAGTTTAAGAGATTTAGGTATTAGTATCTGTACCTAGACTTAAACTGCATGCGAAGTAGGAGGTCCTTGTTATTTTAGAACATTGGGATGATAAATATAAAAAGGTAGAAGGAACATCATGTAAGGTAATTTCAGATTACACCTGGCCAGTGTAATTATGATCTTACTGGTACATGTTTGAACCAGAATACTTTATTATATGGGGTATGTGCTTATGTGTATATTAACCTTGTTTGAATCAACAGAATGGCAAGTGGAACGAGACAAACAGCCGGAGGAAGGGGAAGAGGGGGAGAAAGAGGCAGAGGTAGGACAGGGGGCAGTGTACCGGGGCGAGGCACGGAGTTTGTTACGAGAGACGATCTAGCGGTTGAAATGGGAAGACTTCAGGCAAATATTCAAGCCATGTTTAACCAGACTCATCATACGGAAACAACAATACCAGACCCTACCCTTGAAAACGAAGTGATTATCGGACCTATTGTCACATCAGTACCAAGAAAGTGTGATTATAAAATGTTTTTAAGCTGTAAACCACCCACTTATGGAGGGGACAGAGATCCAGTAAAAGCAATGCGATGGCTGAAGGAGGTTGAAGCTGTATTTAAGACCAGTAAATGCGCGGAAGAAGATAAAGTGTTATATGGAACAGCAATGTTGAAAGCAGACGCCTTGTATTGGTGGGAAGCCCTTATTGACTCTGAAGGACCTGAGGTATATTCAACTTTTACTTGGGGCGAATTCTCGAGAGCGTTTAAGGAACAGTTTTGCCCGTAAGCCGCAGTTAGACAGTTGGAAGAGGAATTCCTGAGCCTACAGCAAGGAAATTTATCGGTAAGAGACTACACAGCCCGTTTCTTGGAAAAGTCGCGTTTCGGAGAATATTATGTTTCCACGGAAAAGATGAAGATGGAAAGGTATGTATTCGGATTGAATTCGGAGATTAGAAAGTTGGTAACTGCAGCGAGACCTAATACTTTTTCAGAAGCAGTCAATGCTGCGGAAAATGTGGAGCGAGACAATAAGAGGGATGTTGGGGATAAGAGTGCGGGAAAGAGAAAATGGGAAGGACCACCACACGATGTGAAGAAGTCTGGATTTCAGCGATTTGATAGTCGTCCACCTTTTAGAGCAGCTGAAAGACCTTGCCCAAAGTGCCACCGTTTCCACCAAGGAAGCTGTCAGGTAGATCCTAGAAACTGTTATAAGTGCGGGAAGATTGGTCATATTGCTAAAGACTGTCGGGTGGTTAGATTTTGTTATTCATGCAATTCGCCAGATCATCTTCAATCAGATTGTCCATTGGGAAGAATACCATCGGGTGGCACGTCAACAAGAGCATCGGGTGTTAGACCAACAGTACCGAGGTCAGAGCCAGCAAGAGCAAGAGGCCGTTCATTTCAGATGACAGCAAAGGAAGCGGAGGAAACTCCGGACGTAGTTACAGGTACATTCTTAATAAATTCCACACGTGCTAAGGTGTTATTTGATTCTGGTGCAAACCGATCGTTTGTGTCTCCTTCATTTGCTGCTTACATGCGTTTAAAGCCGAAAGTGTTAGATCATGCTTTATTGGTAGATACGGCAAATGAAAATCAAGTATCAGTTAAAGAAGTGTTTGATAGTTGCGTGATAGATATAGAAGGGTGCGGAGTACCGATCCAGTTATTTCCAATAGCCCTGGTAGAGTTTGATGTGGTAGTGGGAATGGACAGGTTAGCCGAGAACCAAGCTAATATAAATTGTGATAAGAAGTTAATAAACGTTGTGTTACCTGAAAAAGGGCCGGTAGTGATTTATGGCGATCGTAGAAATTATCAATATAATCTTATTAGCATGATAAAAGCCCGTAAGTGTGTTAGTAAAGGTTGTCAGAGTTACTTAACTTATGTAATAGATACTAAGCTAGAGAAGAGTAAGTTGGAAGACATTCCAATTGTTAGTGATTTTCCAGAAGTATTTCCTGAAGACTTGCACAGTCTTTCGCCCGTTAGACAGGTAGAGTTCGGTATAGATTTAATTCCTGGAGCCACCCCTGTGGCCCGTGCACCGTATCGTTTGGCGCCTCCAGAAATGAAAGAAATGATGGCACAACTGCAAGATCTATCCGATAAGGGTTTCATCAGACCAAGTTCTTCACCGTGGGGAGCACCAGTCTTATTTGTGAAAAAGAAGGATGGTTCGATGAGAATGTGTATCGACTACAGAGAATTGAATAAGCGAACGATCAAAAACAAGTATCCCTTACCTAGAATTGATGACCTCTTCGATCAATTAGTCGGAGCTTGTTGTTTCTCCAAGATTGATTTAAGATCCGGTTATCATCAGTTGAAGGTCAAAGAAGAAGACGTGTTGAAAACTGATTTTCGCACCAGGTACGGTCACTATGAGTTTCTAGTAATGCCATTTGGATTGACAAACGCTCCAGCCGCCTTTATGGATTTAATGAATCGGGTATGTAAGCAATATCTTGATAAATTCGTCATCGTATTTATCGATGATATACTTATTTATTCCCGATCCAAAGAGGATCATGCACGACATCTTCGTTTGATTTTGGAATTATTGAAGAAAGAAAAGTTGTATGCGAAATTTTCAAAGTGTGAATTTTGGTTGCGGGAAGTTCAGTTTTTGGGGCATATAGTTTCTGAAAAGTGTATACAAGTCGATCCGATGAAAGTGGAAGCAGTTGAAAAATGGGAACCGCTAAAGACAGCAACAGAAGTACGAAGTTTTCTGGGTTTGGCTGGCTACTGTAACACCCCGATTTTCGTTATGAGTAGTTATGTAATTGTTTTGCATCTTCAAGTATTTTATTGATATAGCATAGATCGTACCTCGTTAGAATCTATTTCAAGGGCTGAAAAGGGGATCAAATGAGACTTGGTACCCTTTAGGCGATAGTGACCGGCGAGAGTGCCCATGTCACTATCGCGGGTGTCACAATCGCCGATTTTGTACCGCAAGTTCGATCTTGCAGGCATTTGGGTTTCAGGCGAGTATGCCTTAGGCGATAGTGATAGTGTCACTATCGCATGGTCACAATCGCGGGTTTGGTACCGAGAGTTTGGGAGAGTTGAGCGAGAGTGCCCCGGCGATAGTGACAGTGTCACTATCGCCATGTCACAATCGCCGCCGACCTGTTTTGGTATAAAAAGGAGAGTTACGGGTTTCTAGCTTATTTCACGAACTTAGAACATTTTGGCAGCCGATTTCTTCTTCCAAAAAGGTAGGGTTTCGTTATTATTACTCCCTTTCATAAATTGTTAGTTGTTGGGAAGTGTTGATGAACATTTATGGTGGGTATTAGGTAATCAATCTCAACTACAAGTGATACTAGCTAGATGTGGACAAGAGCAAGGGTTTCCATTTCTAGGGTTTCCATATTTGGAGCTTTAAGGTGAGTAACTTTGATTTAAAGGTATACTGGTTACATAATTTACTCTATCATTTCATTTATTTCTAACAAGTTTGCCTTGAAGTATACTTTGAGCCAATAAGCTCTTATTTCTCTAAAGAGGAAATTTAAGGGGCTCAATGGTAAGATAAAGGTGATGTGGTATTTTATTCTATTTGGAATTGTATCTTTTATGATGGTGATCATGTGAAATTGGTCAAACCTAAATATTAGGGTTTGGAGCTTAATGGATTAAGCTATGTCTTAATGAAGAAATTATGATTATAATAGAAGTGACTTAATATGCTAATTTAGTATGTGTTGCCATGCTAAATGATGAACTCATGATATCACTTATATGTATGTGGATAAGTGGAGGATTTCTTGTATGTAGAAATCATGTGCTTAATGAGATAGTTGGACTGTCTTTTGATGAAGTTAATGATTGGATTTATGAACTGCTTGGAGTAGTTGTTTGTTGGTATTCACAAATTGGAGGAGTCTCTAAGTAGGCATTAGGAAGATATAATCTTGGGCACTTACCTTGGAGGTTTGTGTATCGATCCACGCTTTCGGGATTAATACCATATAGGTAGTCCCGATGTGCCGGGCCTTGAGGCGTTACCTTGGAGGTAGACGCTAAGGTATATCTTCAAATATGATGTAACTTGAGTTGATGTTTGGGGTCTTCCCATAGAGTCCGATTTGTGAATGACCAAATTAATATCTCTTATATGTCATAACTGCATGTTTTACTATATGTTTAACTCACTAGGCATTCCATGCCTAACACTTGTTCTGTGTCTGATGTGTGTGTCACAGGTTCTAGTGGTGCCATCCCTAAGAAGGCATAGTTGGGGATATGTGAGCGTGGGGATACATTTGAGATGCTAAAGATAGAAGATCAAAGTTAGCCTAACGATGACACTTTTTGTAAATCTTATTTCTATAGTAGAGATTAGATTAGTCGGTTGTCAATTAGTTGTAGATATTACACTTTGTTTGTAAACCGGCATGTGTAATCCCACTCTTTTGTGAGCTCGTGCAATGGCATTATATATCACTCTTCCGTTTTATGGAAGTTTTTGTTGACCCTATTTTGGGGTGTCACAAGTTGGTATCAGAGCATTAGTTTAAGTGAACTAAGTATGCTATGGAGATACTTAGACTTAAGCTGTGATGAATTAAGTTATGACTTGCGAGATTTGGGTAGAAGTACTAAGACGGGATAGTCTTAGAGTCGACGGAAATACATGAATTTAGTACTGTAGCAATAGCAACGAGAATTCTCATGTAAAGTATGTTCGCAATTTCAATTAGCTACTGTTATTATGAACATGAGTTACACGAGCATACTTGTTTCTAAATTGTCACAGTGACTAATGATCGGTAAAGTACGTTTTGCATGTTTATACTAGTATAACCACTTTAGGGCTATCTCTTTGTGATTAAAATAGAACGATGGTGAGTATGCCACCAAGGTTCTTCAATTCTTTGGAGATAAGATCAGTAAATGATTGGAGGTTGGGAAGACAACCTGGAACTGGTAGGACTCATGAAAGCCGCTGAGGCAACCTTAAATAGGTGGATGGAGATGTGTAGAGATAGAATGAAAGGTGATTGATTAAAAAGAAAATAATATGAAATGATTGAGTAAGTGGGTCGTGGAACGCATGGATAGCAAGTATTACAAGGTCAATAGGACGACCACTAGTCGGAAGTAGAGTTTTAATGATAAGTGGGGTGAGTTGTCACAATAGTCGTGTCATTTTGAGAATTATAAAGGTGTGAATCCTTTGGGAAAACCCTTTTTGTTTAAACCGTGATGAGTTTTGGGGTTAATGGTGATTTTGAAATATAGCTTGCCTAAACAAAGTTTAAATGTATTTTGACCGACGTATGGGTTTAACAAGCTTGGAGCATTTTGCTTGGTTTTGATTGTGAGTAAGTCTTGGGGACATTTGTCCGGCTTAACGGGCTCGGTGTAGAGTCTTGTTGATGGGTTGCTTTTATTGCACCATTTTGCATTTATTGCACGTTTGAATATTTACATGCTTGGGTGAGTGAGTCATTCCAGGATAGGCATGAAAATGGTAGACTATATTGTATTGGATTCATAGGCATGTTAGTCAGTCGTTGGTAATGGTCGGTTGGGTATCTCTAGGTTAGACCTCGGTATTCACGTTTTAATGTTTACATTGTGAAGTGGCGAGTGCTAGTAAGGTGCATGAGAGGTGAATATCTTAAGTTATATTTCCGCATTTACCCTTGGGAAATAGCACTTGTATTTGGATTAAGTGATGTCTAAAGCGGGTTTAGGTTTGGGAATAAGACTTGAGTAGTAGGCGTTGTTTGGAGATAACCATAGTTTGTAATTTGAGGTATTTTACATATGGTTTCGGATGTATTATTGGAAATTTTAATTTAGTTGCTCTTTCTAAATTCGAGGGTGTTACAAGTGGGGTGAGTAAAACGATTGACATTGTTCGAGTAAGCAGCCTTCTATTACGAGTAAAGTTGTATGCAAAAGGTTCTCAAGATCGCTGTGCAGTACACTAAAGTTATGAGAATGTTAGGGTCATATGTGCCCAAGTTGTTTCAAGCATCGTCCGTTAAGATGAGAAAATATGTGAAAGGATTTATTTATCACGTTGCCATGCATGAAGGCTATGAACTCACTAGATCGTAGAGTATTACATATTAAACTAAGAAAGAACTCCAAGAGTGGAGAGGTGTGAGATAAATCATGGGAGAATGTTTATAGTCTTAGTATTTGCGTTCAAAAGGAGAGGTGAATAGTGAGGGGATCGAAAGTAAACTTTAGTGTCGATTGTAAGAAGATCTGTACCCTTATTTGATAATTAGAAATATAATTGCCAAGGGACGGTTGCGTCCGGAGGAAGGATTAGTAGTCATTAAGGTGATGAAATTAGTAACTCGCTATGAGTAGTGTGGTGAGACAGAAAGAAAAATATTCTAAGATTAAATCAGAAGTTATAGTGATCGTGTATTCCTAGTACCTAGGGTACCAATGAACTCTAGTAAGGTAAATATCTATTGTTGAGTATAAAAGAGGTTGTATACACGTGTACCTATAGATACATATATGGATTGACTTCATTGGAAAAGTAGCAATGAAGGGATTGTAAGATTATCACGCCTCGGAGCGTGCGTTGCATGATGTGAGTTAGATGTATTTAATTGCATGAGTAGATGTTGATAAATAATCTTTGGATCCTTGAGCGGAAGGCTTGGTTTTGGACTCGGTTGAGTATTAGGAGTATTCGCCTGGTTTAAATAAGCCCGACGTAGGCTTGGGGTTGGAATTATATAAATTGTATTATGATTGAAGTTTACATGATATAAATACAATTATTTTCTGAGGTCATGTATGAGTATTAAGCCTGGAATCAGAAGATTAAAAGTTAAAGGACCACCTTGTAAAGATGTTAGAATATTGAAACACTGTGGTTTTAAATAAGTGCCTTATTTACAAAGTGGATGATTAGTAAGGACTGAAGTAATTGAGACGAACGAAAGGAGTACATAGGTCGTGTGATCTGTGAAAGAGTATGTCCGGTTTATGTAAAGGTTTGGAATCACCAAGAATTAGAAAGTAACGAGTAGGTATGAGTTAATTAGAAAATCGTGAGTTGTGGTCCAACTGAAGTTGGGGAGAGATAACGTAACAAAATAGACTCAGTTAAATATGCGGAAGAACATGAAGGTAAGTTGATTTATGTATGAATAATCATGAGAGACCTAGTCTGCTGTGAAATGTTATAGTTGTAGAATGTACGGACGAGTAGTGGGATAAATTTCCGATTTAAAGGTATCAACTAATGTGTAATGTGAGGCTAGAAGGAAGAAACTTCAAATGAAAGTCTTTTCGGGGATTCTAGATAACGAGTACTAGCTATCAATAAAGTTTTTGGGGTATGTGGTTGCGAGATGGCGTAGTAATATGGCTAATGTCGAAATAAGATGGCGGAAAGGTAGTGGATTTTTATCCAAAGAGATGATAGTTGTGTGAATTGCTGAGTAAATTCATGATTTTGAATCATAGGAAGTTTAATAAAGATGAGGAGGGTGTTAGTCAAATTGTGGTGAAATAGATGTAAAATCCTTGAGGAATGAGAGTTGCTTCTTATATGTGAAAGATTGTCCGAGGAAGTATTAGTTGCAGGTTAAAGAATGTGTAGTACCTTGGCACGGTATGTCGTTTCAAGATTTCTTAGTTGATTGTCTTGAGTAGAATTTTGGTACAACTGTGTTGTTATGTATAGTAATGAGAAAATGTTATCAGTGTGTGGAAAAGTTGAGAGAAAGAGACAAGTAATGTTTGGAGAATAACACTCCATACTAGCGTGGGAAGTAATGATAAAAAGATCGGACCTAAGAATGTATTTAAACTACAGGTTCAATAGAATTTTCACCCTTGTTGTACAACACTTTAGTATTTGGTTGTATTATGGTCGCATAATGCGATAGTGGTGGGAGGAATTGGTAACCCTTTTGTACTAAAGAAACGTGTGAGTCGTGGATGTAACAAAGGTCTGTCGTAATTATTGAAGTATTCAATAGTAGTGAGTATGCTCAATTTAAGGCGAGTGTAGGTTTTCAAGTAGTAGATGGTAATATTCTTTTGAGACCCGGAGATCGATTTGCGATTAATGTCGGTATGGTAGACCAAGAAATAGTCGGGTAAAGATTTGATGATGAACCATTACTCTAAGGAGGTTTGTAAATCCAAGTTGTGGAGTGGATACTAACGAAAGAGGTAAGGTTCAGAAAATATGAAAAGATGAATTCTGGTTTTTCCTGGACTTTTAATTGTGATTAAGTATGTAAGACTTAAAAGGGAAAAGATGTACAAAATATTTCATGTTGATACGATGTGATCTCGTTTACTAAAGTAAGAATGGAAAAAGAAGAATTGTGGTGTGGAAGAACCAGAGGCAATCTTCGAAAGGTCAGTTAAGAGGTTACGAAGTGGTAAAGAGATGTCTTTGTTAATAGTGCAATGGGAACCGGAAGAGGACATAAGACGTCGATATCCGTACAATCTTAAATTTCGAGGACGAAATTTTGTTCAAGTTGGGGAGAATTGTAACACCCCGATTTTCGTTATGAGTAGTTATGTAATTGTTTTGCATCTTCAAGTATTTTATTGATATAGCATAGATCGTACCTCGTTAGAATCTATTTCAAGGGCTGAAAAGGGGATCAAATGAGACTTGGTACCCTTTAGGCGATAGTGACCGGAGAGAGTGCCCATGTCACTATCGCGGGTGTCACAATCGCCGATTTTGTACCGCAAGTTCGATCTTGCAGGCATTTGGGTTTCAGGCGAGTATGCCTTAGGCGATAGTGACAGTGTCACTATCGCATGGTCACAATCGCGGGTTTGGTACCGAGAGTTTGGGGGAGTTGAGCGAGAGTGCCCCGGCGATAGTGACAGTGTCACTATCGCCATGTCACAATCGCCGCCGACCTGTTTTGGTATAAAAAGGAGAGTTACGGGTTTCTAGCTTATTTCACGAACTTAGAACATTTTGGCAGCCGATTTCTTCTTCCAAAAAGGTAGGGTTTCGTTATTATTACTCCCTTTCATAAATTGTTAGTTGTTGGGAAGTGTTGATGAACATTTATGGTGGGTATTAGGTAATCAATCTCAACTACAAGTGATACTAGCTAGATGTGGACAAGAGCAAGGGTTTCCATTTCTAGGGTTTCCATATTTGGAGCTTTAAGGTGAGTAACTTTGATTTAAAGGTATACTGGTTACATAATTTACTCTATCATTTCATTTATTTCTAACAAGTTTGCCTTGAAGTATACTTTGAGCCAATAAGCTCTTATTTCTCTAAAGAGGAAATTTAAGGGGCTCAATGGTAAGATAAAGGTGATGTGGTATTTTATTCTATTTGGAATTGTATCTTTTATGATGGTCATCATGTGAAATTGGTCAAACCTAAATATTAGGGTTTGGAGCTTAATGGATTAAGCTATGTCTTAATGAAGAAATTATGATTATAATAGAAGTGACTTAATATGCTAATTTAGTATGTGTTGCCATGCTAAATGATGAACTCATGATATCACTTATATGTATGTGGATAAGTGGAGGATTTCTTGTATGTAGAAATCATGTGCTTAATGAGATAGTTGGACTGTCTTTTGATGAAGTTAATGATTGGATTTATGAACTGCTTGGAGTAGTTGTTTGTTGGTATTCACAAAATGGAGGAGTCTCTAAGTAGGCATTAGGAAGATATAATCTTGGGCACTTACCTTGGAGGTTTGTGTATCGATCCACGCTTTCGGGATTAATACCATATAGGTAGTCCCGATGTGCCGGGCCTTGAGGCGTTACCTTGGAGGTAGACGCTAAGGTATATCTTCAAATATGATGTAACTTGAGTTGATGTTTGGGGTCTTCCCATAGAGTCCGATTTGTGAATGACCAAATTAATATCTCTTATATGTCATAACTGCATGTTTTACTATATGTTTAACTCACTAGGCATTCCATGCCTAACACTTGTTCTGTGTCTGATGTGTGTGTCACAGGTTCTAGTGGTGCCATCCCTAAGAAGGCATAGTTGGGGATATGTGAGCGTGGGGATACATTTGAGATGCTAAAGATAGAAGATCAAAGTTAGCCTAACGATGACACTTTTTGTAAATCTTATTTCTATAGTAGAGATTAGATTAGTCGGTTGTCAATTAGTTGTAGATATTACACTTTGTTTGTAAACCGGCATGTGTAATCCCCCTCTTTTGTGAGCTCGTGCAATGGCATTATATATCACTCTTCCGTTTTATGGAAGTTTTTGTTGACCCTATTTTGGGGTGTCACAGCTACTACCGAAAGTTTATAAAAGATTTCTCCCGTATTGCCACACCGTTGACGAAGCTGACTCGGAAGAATCTGAAGTTTGAATGGAAGGCAGAACAGGACGAGGCATTCAGGATATTAAAGGAGAAACTCTGCAGCGCGCCGATTTTAGCATTGCCAGAAGGTTCGGATGATTTTGTGGTCTACAGTGATGCTTCTAAGTTAGGTTTGGGATGTGTACTCATGCAACGTGGAAAAGTAATTGCCTATGCTTCTCGTCAATTAAAGGATCATGAAAGGCAATATCCTACCCACGATATGGAACTTGCAGCGGTTGTCTTTGCATTGAAGATTTGGAGACATTATCTGTATGGTTCCAAATGTCAAATTTTTACTGATCATAAGAGTCTCCAACATCTTTTTGATCAAAAGGAACTGAATATGAGGCAAAGAAGGTGGCTAGAGTTAGTGAATGATTATGATTGTGAAATCCTTTATCACCTAGGAAAAGCGAATGTGGTGGCAGATGCACTAAGTCGACAAGAAAGAAGTGGAACGATAAAGGCGATATCTTTAAGAGCGGAACTTCTTCCAAACATTTTTGACGAATTACTGAAGTGCCAATTAGATGCTTATCAAGAAGAAAGTTTGAAATCTGAACGGTTGGTTGGGATATCAGCATTGCTTGGGAAAGATAACCGTGGGTTGTTGTGTTTGGGGAATAGGATT
The DNA here is from genome assembly GCA_033807775.1 of Saussurea involucrata. NCBI lineage: Eukaryota > Viridiplantae > Streptophyta > Magnoliopsida > Asterales > Asteraceae > Saussurea > Saussurea involucrata. Next base: position 117,147,427 of record CM066319.1, read on the forward strand.
TGGGTACCTCGTTTGGGTGGATTACGTGATCGTGTACTACAAGAAGCTCATCAATCTCGATTCTCCATTCATCCAGGTACAAATAAAATGTATAGAGATTTGAAACAACTCTATTAGTGGCCGGGGATGAAAAGAAGTATTGCTAAGCATGTGGAAGACTGCATTACCTGCAAGAAAGTAAAGATTGAGCATCAGAAACCGTTTGGTCAGTTACAACGTTTAGATATTCCAGTGTGGAAATGGGATCAGATCACAACTGATTTCATTACCAAGTTACCAAGAACTTCAAAGGGATTCGATTCTATTTGGGTGATTGTGGATAGGTTGACGAAGTCTGCTCATTTCTTGCCGATAAAAGAAACCGATTCTCTGGAACGTTTGGCCAAACTGTACATTAATGAAATAGTAACTCGACATGGAGTACCAATTTCGATTATTTCTGATCGAGATAGTCGTTTTACTTCTAGATTTTGGAGAAGCTTTCAAAAAGAGATGGGAACACAAATCAAGTTGAGAACAGCATATCATCTACAGACTGATGGACAAAGTGAAAGAACAATTCAGACGTTAGAAGATATGCTTCGGGCTTGCATAGTTGATTTTGGAGGATCATGGGATAAACATTTGCCTTTGATAGAGTTCGCTTACAACAACAGTTATCATTCTACTATTCAAGCGGCACCGTTTGAAGTATTGTATGGTAGGAAATGCCGAATGCCTTTGTGTTGGAATGAAGTGGGGGAAAAGCAGTTAGCAGGGCCAAAAATAGTACAGTTAACAGCAGATAAGATTACTCAGATCCGGGATAGATTGAAAACGGCACAAGACAGACAGAAAAGTTATGCAGATCGACGCCGGAAACCGTTAGAATTTCAGGTTGGGGAATTTGTGATGTTAAAAGTTTCACCTTGGAAAGGAGTCATACGTTTTGGCAAGCAAGGTAAACTCAGTCCGCGGTATATTGGGCCATTTGAAATTACAGAAAGAATTGGTGAAGTAGCATACAGATTGGATCTTCCGTTGGAGTTGAGCAGGATTCACAACGCGTTTCATGTGTCGAATTTTCCGAAAATTTTAGTCACGCCAGACCAGGCAGTCTCTCTACCGGATATCCAGGTTGATGAAAAGCTGAACTACGTGGAAGAACCGGAAGCTATAGTTGATCACAAGGTTAAAGTATTAAGGAATAAGGAGATCAAGCAAGTAAAGGTCCAGTGGAAACATCATAGGGGTCAGGATGCAACATGGGAATCGGAGGCGGAGATGAGAGCCAAATACCCTCATCTGTTCACTTAATCGAATTCCGGGACGGAATTCTTTTAAGGGGGAGATGTTGTAATAACCAGGTATTTTATCTAATTTTAAATAAGGAATTTATAAGTTTTTATATTAGTATTTTAGGAGTTAAGAACTAAAGGGTAAGTTTTAATTTAATAATGGAAGTTTAGTGGTATGTTTTGTCAAATAAGCTAAACTTGAGGTTTGTTTTGTCTCTTTTCACAAACTCTCTCCCATCACCGCCACTTCCACCTCTTGTAGAGGAGGTGTCATCTTGTTAGTTACTTAGAAGATATTATTCAAGGTGTATGTGTGTGTAAGTGTATTCGGTTGAGAGAGAAAGAGAGATCGAGAGAAGGTTTGAAGGGAAGAAGAAGGAAAAGATTAAGAAGTTTGTTGCTGTGATTCAGGGATTAAACTGAAGTGATTCAGGTAAACAATTCATACCTTATATGTGTTTTAATTCTCTAAAGTGTTCTTGAGGTTTATAGTTAAGTTCTTGGTGGGTTTCATTAAAAAGGGGTGTTTTGGGAAATCTGAGCTTAAGGTTAGGTTATGTTTATAGTCTTAATCATAATTGCATCTTTATAGAAACATGCATAGCTTAAAACTGCAAAAAATATGGGTTTTAGGATGAAACAGTAGACTGAGACATTCATCGAAGTCGCAATAGACGACTGCGACATTCAACGAAGTCGCAACAGTTGGTTGCGACTTGGCATTGAAGTCGCAATGGTCGTTTGCGACATGGCTTGAAATCGCAGTAGTTGATTGCGATTCGAGTTTGGAATCGAAGTAGTTGGTTGCGATTCCAGGGTGGAATCGCAATAGTAGGTAGCGACACCAGGGTGGAATCGCAATAAGGGGTTGCGACTTCAGGGGTTGCGACTTCAGGGTGGAATCGCAATAAGGGGTTGCGACTTCAAAGTGGAATCGCCATAGGAGTTTGCGACTTGGTACTGTTCATTACGATTTCAGTTGGGAATTTTGTAAGCTTAAGTATTAAAAGAGATAATTGGTATTTTATCTGATTTCAGATTTGGTGAAAGATCGAAGTACGTGAGTTATCTTGGAAGGGTTTTTGTGATAAGAACAAGGTGACTTTTTATTTGAAATGTTTTTTTTAATGGAATACATATATGTGATTAAATGTAATATGGTGCATATAGTGTTTATATGAATATTACATTGTATGAGTACTAGTTGGCCGGGCTTAGGACCGGTGAAAGTTGGTTGTACAAAGGGACAGTGGTGTTGGTTGTATTTAGTACAGCGGTGTAAAGTAATTAATTGGCTTGCTACCAATTAATATGGCCAAGGAAAAGAAAAGAGATAGAGATGGAAAGATACGTGATGCATGAGTCATAATTTGGTATTCTTACGTGAATTATGTGCAAATGTTATCTTTTACTAACGGGGATTTTTCTCACTAGACCTCAAGGTCTAACCATCATTTTTGTTTTAAAAATATGTATTCCAGGTCAAGGAGCAAACAAAAGACTATGATAGGATTTCTCATGGTTAGCTTTTGTGGATGTTGAATGATTATGAAGATTTCAGTTATAATTAGTAGTTGTTATGTATTTTACTTTATTCGAAAACGTTTGTACTGAAAGACCAAATTGTAGAATTTAAGGGACCGTATTTGGATTATGATATGTTATTTTGTGGTGAATTATATGAAACTTGTATGTTGGGATTAAGGGATGTTACACCAACGCCCCTTAAATTATTCACGTCCTACCTCAGCGGTGGATTAACTCCACATGGGTAAGACCATTATTGTTACTGGTAAAGTGCACTTCTAGCTCGTCAGCTTAAAGTGGGGTTGTCAAACCAAATAGCGCTATCCACAAATACCATTGGCTCATAATGAGTTAATAAGTAGTGTCTAACAAGTGGGGATTTATTTCATTTAAAACTCAAGCACATCAAAAAGTATACATACCTTAGTGCACAAACATTTTAAAGTTAAAATTCAACATTTCATAGCATAATTCAAGGAATTTGAAATTCAATATCATGCTTTTCACCCCAAATTGTAACAAAAGAGTAAAAAGGGGCTGTGAATACTCACAATGTTCAGCACGGATATTCAAGTGTCGCCGCACGGTTGGCCAAATGCCCGGTTCTAGGTCCTTCCTATGGAGTGAAACACATTATCAGCTTCTGCTAACTCTTATGGCTAAAGCGTTTCTTAGCCCATCATGTCTTATAAAATGCCTTAAGTTTAAGTATTATTTTCTGTCGACGATTTCTAGTAATTTATTGGTTTTAAACGGTTTGTAGGATTTTGTTGTTACATAATAAACTTTATAGGTTATAAGTAGTATTTAATCCAATTTACCACGTTTTATATTTTCTTCATGACGAAACTTTCATTAATTACTTATGTAATTGTATTTCTCATTTACCTTGTGGTTTAAAATTGTTCGGTTTGTTATAATTCTATTATTTGTTAGGGTATTATTTATACCTTCATATACATGTATATATATAGTTTTTATTTATGGTTTTGACAAATTCTACAATTTATAAGCTTTTTATCTTTTAATAACTCTACAAATCCCTTTTTCTTTTGAATTAGAGTTTTGCCTTTTCTGGTGGCAGAATATTAAGTCCACTTATGGTCATTTTTAAATATCCTCTGGAAATTTTTATTAGTCCAACTTTTTATATGTATCCATTTAATGTCCTAGGGAACTTTTGACATGATTACCATCATTTTTAGAGTTGGTTAGCTATTTTAATCATTACACTTAAGTTTAAGTGTCACAGTTACCTAAACAGTCTGCACCATCTTTTTGTCAAGTCCATTTGGAGGGTCAAATCTCAACATTTTTCAGTGATTCAAATTGGGTTTTAAACTTAACTCATAAAAGTATCTTCCAGAAAAATTTCATCATTTTTAGTTACATATTGAGGGAGATATGATGATTTTAAGTTAGGTCTTCCATTCTGCCAGATTCTGATTTCTTGCACACCAGTCTTGGTTTGAGTGTTTGAGACCCCAAATCTTAATATTTTTGAGTGAAACCAATTTTTTTCGATTCATAACTCAGTAAAGTAATTTATAGAAGAAAATAAAGAATTTTAGTGGAATATTAAGAGACTTATAACTGATTAAAGTAGAACATTTTGTCTGTCAGATTGTCTTTGCACTCTTTATTTGATATGGGTAGATGAAGGGTCAAATCTCCGAGTTTTTACATGAAACCACTTGGGTGTGAAACATATCTCAATAAACAAAGCTCCAGAAGAAGAATCATATCATTTAGTTAATTATTTTACAAGATATGGTCGGATGAAGTTCATGCATGTAATCTGCCAGAAACTAAAAATGCTATTTCATGAAGAATGAGTGTTTTTAGTTCTTTATTTTCACTCATATGATTTTCTTTGATTTGAAAACTTATTTACCTTTACTTTATCATAGATTTTTAGGTCAAAATCATCCTTTAACTTGTATGAACACATGGATGAACTCACACATCTCAGATTATAGCAAAATCCACATGCATGTAGTCAAAACTTCATTTTCTTGAGTTCTAGTTGTATGGATTATGGATTATCACCATTTGCTTGACATTTAATATGTCATTGGTGATTAATCTACCATTAAAAGGGTCCATTAAGGTCCTATTTCCAGAAACTCAAGAATCATGAAGATAAGTAGGAAAAAGAAGGAGAAATTACAAAAAGAAAGAAGAAGAAGAAGGAGAACACAAGGAGATGAGTTTTACCACACTATGGTTGATGTATACTGTTAGCTTTAATTAGCTCCTAATTAAATGAATGTTTTATAAAGATATTTTGATGTTTTAGATATTTTCTTATAGATATTTACTTAGATATTTTATATAGATATTGTCTAGATATTAGATATCTTAAATATCTAATGTGTAAATGGCCCTATATAAGAGGTGTCCATTGTCTTATTTCAAGTGAGAAATTTTTGGAGAGCACACAAAAACACACATAGACTAGATGAGAGTCGGTTTTACATGTTAAGTGTGGTGTTCTTCATGTTTTCTCCTCTCCATATTTAATCGTCAATGAATATGAGATAAGTTTCTTTATAATTGTTCTTCATGCATATCTTATCTCTATATTTAAATATGGATTCTATATTTCTTCTATTGTTGCTCATAAACGGGACCAACAATTGGTATCAGAGCAAATTGAAGAAACGTTTCTTCAAAATCGGTCATCATGGCAACAATAGAAGTTTTTTTTTGAAAGATTTGGTGTTGTGCTACATGTTCAAAGTCTGATCTGAAAAGTTTTTATAACTTTGAGTATTTTAATTAGTTCTCTGACCTGATCAATTAGAGATCTGAGTATTTGCACTCACGGTTCTAAAAGTTATATGGAGATCGTCTTGTTTTTCTACATCAAATCAGGTTTAATAACAACATGCTGGCAGATTTGCGATGCTGTAGTAAAATGGTCATATCTCACTGCTCAAGACTCCGATTGATGCGATTCAAAAGGCCCTGGATTCCTAAGACACAGATGAACAATTTCTGTGTTTTGAGAATTCAGAGATTCGAAATTTATAAGGGTCATATGCATCGTTGAAGTAGACATCAGTGTGCTGATGGAAAAGCTGATGGACAGATCTGCGCAACTGTGGGAAATCAACCATATCTTTGTCGTACGAGCTCGAAAAGAGGTGATTCAAGATGATCTGAACTGCTAACAAACAAATTCAAGTTGTTTGTGTTTTGCGTTCTTGCAAAATTCAGAGGTAAAATGGTCTAAATCAATGTCAAAGTAAGTATAACACTTATGTTATGCTTCTGCCGAGCGGCGACCAAGCTTCTGCCGCACGCGACCAAGCTTCTGCCGCACGCGACCAAGCTTCTGCCGCACGCGACCAAGCTTCTGCCGCACGAGACCAGCTTCTGCAGAGCCGCGACCAAACTTCTGCAGAACCTTTGTCAAACGTTTGTCAAGCAACGATCACTTTTGTCGACCACTCAGACCAATTTCTGGCGACAACTCGTACTTTGGCTCGGATTTTTGGCGACCACCTTCTGTGGTACTGTTCACTACAGAACTTCTGTGAAACTCAGCAGAGCTTCTGTGGACCGAACTTCTGCAACCGAGCCTAAGAGCCCAAAGCGCAACGTTTTAGTGTTCTTGCTGTCAGCTTTGCGCACCTGTCGTATTTTCAACATAACTTTTTCATCGAAGCTCCAAATTTGATGAATCCAGATGCGTTGGATTCCTAAGACATAGATGAATACTTTTCGTGTTTTGATCTTGGTCTGAATCGGTGTTATTCTTGGTCAGAATCTCTGCTAAAGACAGTATACTTCTGCTGGACAGAAAGTTGAGTTTGACAAATCATCATCAGAGCTCTATCGGCAGTACGAGCAACTTCTGCCGACTAACTTCTGTGGAACTGTTCACCACAGAACCTCTGTGAAATCCGACAGAACCTCTGTGGATTGAACCTCTACGACTCAACCTAAGAGCCCGATTTGTATTTGTTTGACAGATTTGCGCTGCTTCAGAAAAATGCGCATAACTTTTGACTCGGTGCTCCAAATTACTCGATTCCAGCGGCATTGGAAAGATAATTCCCAGACGCACGACTTTGATGTTTTGAGTTTTCTCAAATTATGTGAGCTGATATGCCGAAATCTGCTTCAAAGTCTGCTGTAAAGTGTTGGACCGAAAGCATTGCAATTAATTCATGCTCATTCCGCTTTCAAGAACGGTGTTCTCTCAACGGTTCTTCATGGTGTCAAGCTATATTTGTCACATTTTAAATATCACTCCATCCTCTGTTATTCACGTTTAGAGCTCGGTGGGTGAGCCTACATTTGAGGGGGAGCACATGATGCTTTGAAGACTTGAAGAACGGAACATCAAAGGTTCTAAAGAAAGCAAGGGGGAGACTATAAGATGATGCTTTCTTTATAAAACATTAGGGGGAGATTGTTAACTTTAATTAGCTCCTAATTAAATGAATGTTTTATAAAGATATTTTGATGTTTTAGATATTTTCTTATAGATATTTACTTAGATATTTTATATAGATATTGTCTAGATATTAGATATCTTAAATATCTAATGTGTAAATGGCCCTATATAAGAGGTGTCCATTGTCTTATTTCAAGTGAGAAATTTTTGGAGAGCACACAAAAACACACATAGACTAGATGAGAGTCGGTTTTACATGTTAAGTGTGGTGTTCTTCATGTTTTCTCCTCTCCATATTTAATCGTCAATGAATATGAGATAAGTTTCTTTATAATTGTTCTTCATGCATATCTTATCTCTATATTTAAATATGGATTCTATATTTCTTCTATTGTTGCTCATAAACGGGACCAACATATACCTTCAATGATCTTCAAAGATGGAACCTTTGTGATGTTCTTGGGGCTGATTTAGGCTGATGATAGAGAGGGAAGAGAGTGTCTTGAGTTTGAAAGTAAAGAGAGAGGTTGAGAGGAAAATGAAGAGGTTTCTTGAAACTATGGAAATATTTAGTGGTGTAGGTGTTGGGTTAATGGGGGGTGGGGGCGAAATTGGGCTTTAAAATTCTGCTTTTATTATTATTATTTTTTTGTTTAAGTTTTAATTAATATTGCTTAAGTATTCATATTATGTAATTTATATAAAAAGGTTGATTTAAAGTAGTTTAAATCTCATTTATCTAGTTAATTTTTGGTTTAATTATTTAAAGTTTTAAAATTTACTTTTGGGTATGTATATAACTATATATTTACTCCTCTTATTATTAATATAGTTATAATTAAATGTTAACTGTTCCAATCGGCATTTACAAGACAGCTTAAGCAGTTCCGTGCGGTAACAGGATTTTCTAAGCGTACTGTTGGAGTTCTTAGGATACTAAACCTTACCCATAATATTTAAGTCATAATAAGTTATTTCTACATGTTAAGACATGTATTAAGCTATTCAGTTGCTAACCTGAGTGGTTTGGTTGACGGGTGTCACAATTTCTCCTTCTCTGCCTCTTTCTTCTTATCTCTCTCTTTCTCCATCTCCTTCTCCTTCTCCTTCTCCCCCTTTTCTTGTTCTGAGGACTCACCCAATTGATCGTCTGATTGACCTTCTTGAGCATCCTCAAAATCATCATCATCGCCAGAGGAGTCAATTCGAGCTTCTGGTGAGGGCGGAACAACAAATCCTAGATCAGCTTTGTCTCTCTTGCTTGAAGGTTCTCCTGTAGGTGCTTCTTCTGCAAGTCTTTTCGATGTAGAGGTAGCCTGTAAAATAATATTAGTAAAATTTGAGGCTGCCTTCGTCATTACATCCTCTACCTCTGTTGCGGTACTTCTGATTTCTTCTACTTGAGCCGCAAAGTTGACCTTGTGTTTATCAAGAGATGTTTGCACATGTTATTCTGTCGCCTTAGCCTTCATTACAAATTTTGATGAGATCGTCATCATTCGGCTAAGAATTGATTTTCTGAAGTCACCCATTTGTCCAACTGTCATGGGTAGGTCTTTTGGGTTAGGGCTGGAGATGTTGAGAGGAGTAGCAGATGAGGTGGTTGCTTCTTTTATGGATTCATTAACAGAGTTGGTAATTATATCTGTTAAGGTTCTGACGTTAGATTCTGAAAGAATAATCGTGGGGATGGTAAGGGTTCTGTTCATCTGCGCTGTGTGGTTCTCTGTTATGAGTCGCTTTAGCTCGGCAAGATCTGTCAAAGTCTTTTTAACTTCCTCTGATCTGACTGATCTTAGGTCGGCTATCTCTGTTGTCAGCTTTCCAATCTCTTCTCCTCTGACCCGTTCAGACTCTGTTCTGAGTGCTTCAGCCTCGGCATATTTTCGAGTTATTTCAGCATGCTTGTTTGAGATGTTCAGCAGTTCTTCCCTAAGAGAAGCATTTTCCTTGCGGATCAGCTCCTCCTTTTGTTCATTGATAAGTTTATACTCGTTCAAAGAGTTGTTGATACTGTCACCGAAGCTTTCGAACTCTGCTATTGTGATAGTGTCAACGGGAGTCTCCTTGGTTCCAACACATGGATCCAATTCTGCCTCGAGTTCAGAGGCGCCTCCGTCAAAAGTTGTGTTGATGTTGGCTCTTGGAGGACTTCCACCTGATCCTTGATGTTCCCTTTGAGGGGAAACAACTACAGGTGTTCTGACCAAAGTTTCCTCTTCCAGCTCAGGTTCTGAAGAAGGAAATCTGGTGTGTTGAGAAGCATTTGGATCAAGCAATGTCTTCCCTTGTTCTACTATGGTCTCCCATTATCCCTGAGTCGGACAGATGCTACGTTAGATTACAAAGATCTCTGGTCTATTTTGTGTGGAGCCTAAATGAGCCACAGAGGCATCATCGTGTGGAGGTGACCTATTGATGTTCTAGGCCGAATGAACATCACTACCAAAGATAGTTTCCCCGGCTTCGTGCGTACCAGAGGCATGAAGAGGTGCCTTTGATGGTATAGGCTGGTTGGGGTTCGAGGTGTGCACCTCTGTTTCAATAATCCTTTGGTCTTGATCACCAGGATTAGATTGCATGGAAGCACTGGGATTTTCGTTAAGGTTACCCTCAGATGTGCTCTGTTGAGCATCTTTTTCCATTCTCACATTTTCCTCGGCTCCTATGGCTGTAGAACTCTCTGGATTCTCTCTGATGTTTCCTTCTTGCTCATCATTATCAGAAGAGATAGTTTCTACCTCTGGTGTTTCTTGTACTTCCTCATGGACAGCCTCTCTAGGAGATGCTCTGTCCTCTACTTCCTCTCTTCTAGAGGACGACCCCACTTCGGGTACTCTTGCCTCTGCTCTGTTAACTTCCTCACCAATCTCCTCACTTAAGCTCTCCAAGGAAGGCTCAGATCCTAAGTATGCTGGGGTTCTCACCTCAGGTTCTTGAGGTTGAGCAGCACTCTGATAGTTTTCGATAGAGATGTGGCCAGGGGCGATAAGGGCAAGCATTGTACCTGGAATTCTTCTTATGAAGGGGTATTCGCCAGAAGTGGTGGGGAGGAATTTTGACATCGTCCAAGTAGGTGTTGAGCGACCCTGATGAGTTAGTTCCACTTTGTCTAAGGCTCTTCTGATCACCAGACTGATAAAGCGTGGAAACTTGATCATCTTCAAGAACTTGTGGGATCCAACGACTCCTCCTCTTGCGATGGATGAGGTTTTTGTGTTTACAACCGTAAGAAGATCGTTGTAGAGAATGTTGGCGTAGTCAAAGTTTCGATTGAAGAACAATCCATACATGATTTGTAGGATTTCTGTTGTGGCTTGGTCTTGACTACCAGATTTGCTGGTAAGGGTTCTGTTTAAGGTGGAGAACATGAAATTCCACATAGTGGGTAGATTATGTCGCTTGAACTCTCCAATCCTATTCAGATCCTTGTTGTAACCCAGAAACTTCATGAAATCAAGAAGAACAACTGTTTTTGGTGGTTTCTCATAGGCGTCTATTCCTAGCTGTCGTTTGGTTTTCATTCGGAAGATTCTTCTTAAGGTACTTGCTCTAATGCGGATTGTTCCCGCTCCTCCATTACTTGCGTTGACGCTCCCAACTATCCCGTCTTGTTCTTCGATGTATTGGCATGTGGTCCACCATTGTTGGACATAGATCGCTGGAAGGTGGTCATCAACCTCTGTTAGGGCTCTGAAGATGTCAGAGTCTCTAAAGAACTCAATGAAGACGTGATACAGGGGTAGATAGAGTCCTGGAGTGGGATCGAATCTGTAGTTGTTGTCAGCAAACTCGTATGGAAGAACAATGATATCATCGGTGGGTTCTATTCGGCTTGAATCAGCAGAGTTTTGGGGTTCCGCCATTGTTGCAGGTTTGGGTTTTCTTGAAGAACACTGAGGATTTAAATAAAAGAGGGAAAGGTGAAAGGTTTAGGAAGTTTAGAAAAGAAATGGGTCAAGGTTATGGATATTTATAGTCAGAACTTGTGGCTGGGTAATCACCGTAGATACTGTAGGTACTCGAGTGACAGAAGGTGGAGTGGCCTGAATTAAGTATCGTGGGGACAGCTAGTGGTTTAGCTTTCAATTAGAGAGTGCCACGTGGATTTGTTCTGACCACTTTTGTGCAAGTAAACCGTCGCGGTTAGAGATGTGTGGGTGACAAGTGGTTGACGCTTAGAAATAACCCGCACCTCTGATGACGTGGCAAAAAAAAATGACAGAGCTCTGATGGAGCTTTGCAAGTTTTTTTTTTTTGCCTCTGACTAGTGACCCCTTTTTTATTTATTCTTTTCAAGTATTCCTTTGGAGTTTCACCTTAACCCAAAACCATTTAAAATTCTGTATCTGATGAGGTAATGGTCAAAGAACGAGAACATAAATGACTTTAGAAATTTCATCAGAGGTCTGGTGAAAAAACAACAAAGGCTCTGGTGGAATGTCAGAGTTCTGACAGGTTCTTGACGTTATCAAAGGATTTTCATCAGAACAGATTTTCCCTCTTTCTTCAAAAAGATTTGTCAATGAGGATCAAAAAGCAAAGTCAATTTGGATTTGGAAATATGAGTACTGACTTCCTCCCCCTAAAACTATGCTCAAAATCTTATAAACTCCCCCTTAAATTATGAGCAATTTTTTTTCACCAAGCTTGTTGAAAGAGTATGCTTGACAGAGTTCTGGTGAAAGACAGAGACTCTGTTAAACTATCCTTCCTAACCTTTTTAACAGAGCTCTGTTGGAACAACAGAGGCTCTGTTGAGTTTTGAATAGAATTAAGAGGACATGTTCAGCATACCCAGTTTGGTGATTAAGAAGTTAAATCTCCTTTCATCAAGTGCTTTTGTGAACAGGTCAGCAAGCTGGAGGTCAGTTGAAACAAAGTACATTTCAATAGTTCCTTTTTCAACATGATCCTTTATGAAGTGGTACCTTATGTCGATGTGCTTAGTTTTCGAGTGTTGAACTGGATTGGCTGTTATGGCAATGGCACTCTTGGAGTCGCATAGAATAGGAATGTTACCATACTCCAAGCCATAATCTTTGAGTTGTGTTTTCATCCATATCACTTGAGAACAACAACTAGCAGCAGCAACATATTCTGCTTCTGCTGTAGAGGTTGAAACACAGTTATGTTTCTTGGATGTCCAATTCACCAACTTTTCTCCAAGCAGTTGACAGCTACCAGAAGTACTCTTTCTGTCATTCTTGTATCCTCCATAGTCTGAATCTGTATATGCTACAAGCTCGAAACCAGAGTTAAGAGGATACCAGAGACCCAAAAATCGAGTCCCTTTCAGATATTTAAAGATACGCTTGACAGCTGTTAAATGAGTTTCTGTAGGATTTGCTTGAAATCTGGCACAGAGACAGGTTGCAAACATTATATCAGGTCTGCTGGCAGTTAAGTACAGAAGTGACCCTATCATGCCTCTGTAGTACTTGACATCTGTTGGTTCACCATTAAGATCAGAGTCAAGCATAACTCCAGTGGCAATAGGAGTTTTCATTGGTTTTGAATCATTGAGCTTATACTTTTTCAACATATCAGAGATGTACTTAGACTGACTTATGAAAGTCCCTCTGTCTGATTGTTTAACTTGTAAACCAAGGAAGAAAGAAAGTTCTCCCATCATGCTCAATTTGGATTCGCTTTTCATTAAACTTTCAAACTTATCACAGTACTCCTGCCTTGTAGACCCAAAGATAATATCATCAACATATATTTCTACCAGAAGTATGTCATTCTTATACCTTCTAAAGAATAGAGTTTTATCGACAGTACCTTTCTCGAAGTGATTGACCAACAAAAATTTGGACAGAGTTTCATACCAGGCTCTGGGAGCTTGCTTAAGGCCGTATAGAGCTTTGTCTAACTTGTAAACGTGGTCTGGAAACTCTGAATATTCAAAACCAGGTGGTTGTTGGACATAAACTTCTTCTTGCAGTTTGCCATTCAGAAAGGCAGACTTGACATCCATTTGGTAGACCTTAAAACCCTTATGAGCAGCATAGGTTAGGAAGATTCTGATGGCTTCTAGCCTAGCCACGGGTGAAAAGGTTTCGTCACAGTCAATACCTTCTTCCTGTCTGTATCCCTTTGCAACCAGACGGGCTTTGTTTCTGATGATTATCCCATCTTCATCCTTTTTGTTTCTAAACACCCATTTGGTTCCCATGGCCCCTTTGCCTTTTGGGAGTGGAACCAAGGAACAAACTTTATTTCTTTCGAGATCCAGAAGCTCTTCTTGCATAGCTTCGATCCAATTTGGGTCCTCTAGGGCTTCAGAAATTTTCTTCGGCTCAATCATGCTTAAGAAAATTACAAAGAAGGCTTCATTCATTGTGGCCGATCTTGTCTTCACACCATCTTCAGCAGCACCAATGATAAGATGATGAGGATGATCCTTTGTCCATCGTGTCATGGGAGCATGGACAACAGGCGGGGTTTGTGCTTCTGATGGAAAAAGATGAACTTCAGCATCAGAGCTCTGTTAATTGGGACCGGGGCTCTGTGGCACACGACTTTGGAGAGTGGCTTCATTGCTCTGAGAGTCATTAACAGGGCTCTGTGAAGGTGAGCTTTCAAACAAGGAGTCTTTGCCAATATTAGTTAGCAAAGGTGATGATGGCTCTTGTTCAGGTCCTCTCTCGTTCTGATGTGGTTCCTCATTTCTCTGTATCACTCCTGTAGACAGAGAAGTAGATGGTGAAATATTAGAGGGACCAGTGAGAGATGTACCTGTCAGATTCTGTTCTGTTGAGTTCTGAGCTTGATCTCCTCTGTTGATGTTATCAGAGGAATCATCATCATTGAAGAAATCGTTGAACATGAGATTGATATCTTCTTCCCTTGTATTTGAATAACTTTGTAAGTCCAGGATTCACTCTTACAATCAATATATCAATGTATGAAACAGTAATTGAGAAGTAATATGATCAAACCAATTGTATTCAATAAAGAACAGATTTACAGATCTTAGAGAGAGAGTATCTCAAAAATTACAAAAGATGAATACAAATATATGCGGGAGAATTAGTTAGCAAAGTAGTGCTAACCTCTATATATACTGCAACGGAAATATTAAAGCTACAGTACATATATGAAAGACTAATAAGAACAATACACGTGTCCTAATTAGTAAACCAAAATACAAAGTAAAGTATCTAGTTATAAGTTCTGAACATGTTGTTCAGAACTTCTGAACATAATTCTGATTAAGCATCTCAGAACTTCTGGCTCTTCTTCTCAGACTTCTGACTCTTCTTCTCAGACTTCTGTACTTGGTAATCTTTCAAAGCAATCCTTCTGAGCTTTCGTAGTCAGAACTCTGACTCTTCTCTTCAGAACTTCTGAGCCTTCTTATCAGGATTCAATACTTGGTTTATTGACAAAACTCAGATCTAACAATCTCCCCCTTTTTGTCAAATAAACTTATACTTTGTATCACCAAGCTCTTTCAATGCATGAACAATTTTCTGTAACAGAACATTTCTCTGAGTAAGTCTCTTGTCAATTCTATCAATAATTTCCCGAATAATTTCAACTTGCTGAGTGATCACTTCTTAAGTCATATTAGCTTGCTTCACCTTCAGCACCTTTTTCTCCAAATTATGCTTGATGAATCTCAAAGTTCCAGAGCTATATTTTTTTGTAGTCTCCTTTGCTCTGAAAAAGATATTTTCACTCTTGTTTTTCAAAAAGACTCCCAATTCTGGATGTTTGCACACACTTCCAGTTCTTAATACCTGCTTCTGATTATGATCTGTAATGGGTCTTGAAAGATAGACACCTGGCCTTTGTAAATACAGAGCTATTTGAAAATCGGTATAACAATGCCATCTTAGGATGTAAAACATAGCTTCAATCACTACACTCCTTGCCTTCCTTTCATTCTTATCTTTGCTTGATTCTTTGAAGCATAACATACTGTGAAGTCTGTAGAAATCCATTACTGATAGCTTTTCAAAGTCTGCATCAGTAAAATAGTACACCTTTCCATCTTCTCTCAATACTTCAAAGGATAAGTATTCTTGCTTTCTGAACTGCTTGATCTTTAATTCTCTGATCCCAGTGATTAGAAAATCTAAATACACATCTTTCTTTGGTTTTCCAAGACATCTTGACTTCTCAGCCAACCAGATCTGAGTCCCTTTTGGTTTGTCATGATATACACTTAGAAAGTTTACTTCACTTGGATTAAAGAAGTTTGGCAGATCAAACTCCAGAAAATACTCATTCACATCTATAGATCTTTCATCTTCTTTTGGTTCTGACTGTTCAGGTTGATCAGTACTCATCATTTGATCATTCTGAAGAGTTGTCTTTTGAATTTCTTCTTCAATTTCTTCTGAAAAGACCTCATTCACCTCATCTTCTGCTGGAAACACAAAATCACTATGCAACATCTTTTTAGGATTTTCTTCTGATAATAACCATTCACCACAACTTCTGACCTTACTTCTATGTAACGTCCCAAAAATTACAAGCAATTTTAAATTTTTAAATAAATATTTCATTTATAACAACTCATTAAATGATCCCAACGTTTTGTTTGCAAACTCATAATTAATATCTTCGTAATAATAACCAGCGGAATAAACGTTTAATTAATAAAAACCATAAAGCAACCAGCTCTCCTCGCGCGCCAGTGTGTACCCGTCACGCTTTAGAGCCACTCGTACCTGAAACCACAGTTTATTGGGAAAGGGTAAGCACGAAGCTTAGTGAATTCAAACACCATAAGTAACACAGTTATTTCCACACCACCATAAACAGATAATTGCACATAAACAGCATTCAAGTCTACGAACAAACCATAACCTGCATACTCACACCAACCCACCTAATAGGCATACGTCGGTCCCACCGACCACACGACCATCGTGTAAACGCAACCCGGCACCCCCGGGTTCATACGCCACCCGCGTATACAACCTTCGGTCCCACCGAATTACTACGCCACCCGCGTATGACACCCTCGGCCCCGCCGAACTCCTACGCCACCCGCGTAGTCACAACAATAAAGGTCCGACTAGACACCCCACTATTTAACCCCGCATTAAAAGCAAATAGAACTACCACATACATACACAACGTAATGTAAAAATAACCGACATTAGTTATAGTGAGAGAACTCACCTCGAATGCGCGCCTAGCTTAACAACACAATTCAAGCTTCACAATTACGGTCACTTCCCAGCACCTAAACGCATGTTAAAACGTGTCAATACGAGACCCGGACCCTATGACACGACACACGCTTAAACCGTCACTAAAACTATTTTCCGCTCTCGCCAAACAGGTCTATTCGGGACCTGTTTCGACCCCTTTAAACCCAGAAAATCCCCAATATTATTTCATGACCAAAAAGTACTCTGAGTTAGGGTTCCAAGGACATATTATACGCCTCCTAACGATTTTTCTACAATTTACTATGGATTTTACAAAAACAGTTTCCAGAACAGCGAAATTCAGCACCTTTCAGTATAAAACGACAATTTGACCCATGCTACGCCCCGAACTGGGTTTTGCACAAAACACAAAAAAGTTTCTAGATTCAAAAAGGGAACTTTTGACACCGGTTTCACCCCAAACCGAGTTACGAGCAGAAAGTTATGGTTTTCGCAAGATCAAGGCAGATTCCAGAAATTTTCACATGAAATGACGAAACACCGAACTTGCGACCACTTTTTCGCCCAGCTAGAGACCGAACCAGTTTTCCGCTAAAACACGGAAAACGTGCCCGACCCCGAATTTGAACCGTGGGCGCCAGTTTCGGCTCAAACGGAGTTACAACGGAAAAGTTATGATCAAACGAAAACTGGACAGCACACTTAGAATTTACGTAAATTGATAATTTTATAAAACGGTTCGCGTCCGGTTTAACGGTTTAGGATTTACGCTACGATGATTTAGAGTTCAGGCCTGGTGTGTTTAGGGTTCCGCCAAGAGTGTCACCCACTGCCACCGCCCTCCACCCACAGCCACCGTAGCGACGGCGTGCGGCGGTGGTGGTCTCGCCGGAAAACGAAAGGAAAAAGGGAAAGAACGAGACGAACGAAAGAGTTACTTACCTTACGACGACGTCTCACCACCACAACCAAACTCCTCCCTCTCGACCTCCGACGACCCAGGTGCGGCGACCCTCTCTCTCTCTCGGTTCCCTTTCAATCTCCGGCCGACGACAGAAAAAAAAAAGGAAGGGGGAATGGTTTATGATCGAGAGAGACGTGAGTGAGGGAGGGAGGGCCGTAGGGTTTTCTCCGTACTCTCCTCCTTCTTTCCTTTTCACAAAACGAACACCCCAACAATCACATGGGTTCGGTTATGAGTTGCATGGGCCGACTCCCGAGACCCAAAGTCCAAACAAAAGAAAAGAACCATATAGCCCCTAAGCTTTCCACAACTTTGCAAACGTATACACGAACTTTACCTACACGTCGTTACACGAAATTTAAACACGCTAGGCCTTCCCCGTCAAATCCCGTCACTAACAAAACTATATATAAAAAAATAATTAAATATGTAAATAAAAGAATAATTTTATAAAAAAAAAATCCATACCGGGACACGGGCTTTACAACTCTCCCCCACTTGAATTAGACTTCGTCCTCGAAGTCTAGACTGACGAATATCTCGGAATAGATCTCGCGCATCTCCGCTTCGGGTTCCCGCGTCCATTCGAACCCTTTCGGTGCTTCCACTGGACCTTCACTAACTGGAAACTAAATTTCTCACACCGCCTAAAAAATTTCTCGAATACTTTTCCTATCACAAAACTCCTTCAAGAATACTGAAATTATGATCGGAAGAACACTCCAACAACTGGATTCATTCCTAGTCAAACGACTTCGGTTGTTCCCCAACCTTAGACATTCCATGTATCCCGAGTCAAATTTCAAGCTCTAACCATTCTAAAGCTGCTCACAGTATACCCTACAGGATACTCGACTACGATCATTCCTACCCTTAACTGTCGATTAACTTCCACGAATTCTAATAGACTCCAAACATTTTCAATAACTTATATTAACAAAACATCGACCCCCTGCCGAACATCGGTCCAACCGATTACAATAACAAACATCGGCCACCCGCCGAACATCGGTCCAACCGATTACAATAACAAACATCGGCCACCCGCCGAACATCGGTCCAACCGATTACAATAACAAACATCGGCCACCCGCCGAACATCGGTCCAACCGATTACAATAACAAACATCGGCCACCCGCCGAACATCGGTCCAACCGATTACAATAACAAACATCGGCCACCCGCCGAACATCGGTCCAACCGATTACAATAACAAACATCGGCCACCCGCCGAACATCGGTCCAACCGATTACAATAAATCACATAAGCGTGGTATTATCCTAGACACTATCACAAATAGATATCCCCCACAATCAAGTCAGCTAACACACACGTAGGTCATTCCCTTAACCGATACTACCCGGTCTATATTACCAACACGCGTGGAATACCCAACCTCCCACCGTCGACGTATCCCCCACACACGCTCTACAAAGCTAATTTATCTGAACCGAGGATACACCCTGACGTCTACCTCTCAGGTAACGCCTCAGGGCCCCGCACATCGGAATTACCTCTCAGGTAAGTGCCCACCACTATATCCTCCTAGCACCTACTAGAAAGCCTAGTCTATATCACTTGAACACCGGGGCCTCACCCCGAGATACCCAACCGACCACTACCAGCGACTGACTAACGTGCCTAAGGATCCAGAGCAAAACAGCCTACCCACAAGTGCCTATTCCGGATTGTCTCCCTCACCCAAACGTGTAAATACTCGACGTGCAATGAATGCCAAACGGTGCGACAAAACAATTCATCAACAAGACTCCACCTCGAGTCATTAAAATCGGGCAATTAGCCCATGACTAACTCCAAGTCAAAACCGAGCAAAATGCTCCACGCTTACTAGACCCATAAGTCGGTCAAAAACGCGTTTAAATAAAGTTTAAGCAAACAACAATCTAAAATCAACATTAGTCCCAAACTCAACACGGGTTAAACAAAAGAGTTTTCCAAAAGGACTCACACCCTCAAAATTCTCAAAATGACACATACACTTAAAAGCGCATTTCCCAAATGGTTTACAAAATCATTTACAAAATATTCTCAACGTCAAGATTTTTCATTTCAAAAAGACCGTAAGCAATAAAACTACTATTACCAGGTCGGTAGTTACATAAAAATGGACACGCTCGTCCCTCATATGAAAATCATTTCATTGCAGCTTAGTTAACTCACAAAACGTAAAGCGAAATAAATAATTTCTTTGAACATGAACCGTCGCGGTTCTAGTATGAATTGACTCATGACATGTATTTAAAGTAACCGCTCGACCTTCCATCGGGTACGACAAAAATGTGCACATAATTTCAAAATCAGTTCCATGACATTTGACCCCAAAATTCCTCTTTTTCAACAAAAAAAAATGTCGTGGCACATGGTTAACTAACAAATCTTACGCGCGTCGGATAGTCATAAAAAAACGATGAAACGGTTTACAAATATATTTTTGTTAAAACACCACTGTCTCGTGTAAGTTTCAAACTTAAAGATAAAAACCAATCCGTTTCCATCAATTGAAAATATCGACTAAAATCTCATAAAATCTCAAAAGGTGGGGTTCTTTAAATTGATTTCCAAGATTTCCCCAAATGGTCACATAAACAAATAAGATATGCACCTCGTGACATTAAACCCACACGACTCGACATGCCGTAAAACAAAACTATTTTAACCAAAACACTCAATTAGCTTTATACAGACACCGTGGAATGTAACTTTTCGTCTCAACTCTAACATATGTGGAGGAGTTCCAATGTTAAAGTCACAAGCCGTAGTCACTTGCCCCACATTTTAAACACCACAAAACACGGATATCATCTTACCCGAAAGAACCGTTGGAAAAATAACGAAAATGAGACAAATTCTAACAAAGTTTGCACTCCCGTGATAAAACGATTTCATACACTTTCTAAACCATATTTCAAAATCTTGTGTGTGTGCTGAGCAGTTCCCAAAATTCCAAAACACCGTCTATACAAAGATTTGAAACACAAGAATTTGTTAATGCAATCTTATTTTCAAAATAACTTCGTGCATGACTCATTCGGCATTCAACGTCTCGACCCATACCGCTCCGAAACTCTCCGGTCTACTATTGTCATCCAGACATTTAAACCTCTTAAGGCAAGTTGGGAAATCACATCAAATCATCTTACGGGTTTTCCTCAAATCAAAGTCGGCTCAAAAGCCTATGATTCTAGCACAATTGCCAATTCCTGACCCGAAATGGTCTACTTAAAACAAATATTACCTCAGCAACCTCAACTACAAGTGTCAGGCACGAAAGAAAAATGGGTAGCCCCGCTATCAAACATCACTACAGCAGACACCGAGTTAACTAAGAACGTACTTAAACAAACAGCTTAAGCAAAATGCAACTACATACAAATATCAAGTGATGAAATATACCTGTCACCACTTTAAGCGTAGCCTGTGCCTCTTCCACCGTCAGTTAATGAACTCTACCTCGGCCGCCTCGGGTCCAGCCTGACCTACACGACCATCAGTAATACGCAAGGGAGCAGCCGCAGGAGCTCCTTACGCCCCACCCCCAACAGTAACCCTCGGATTCGGGCAGTTGACCTTCACATGGCCCATCTGTTTGCAGTTAAAACAGACCATCTGTGGTGGTTCCCTGCAGTCGCGACCGTAGTGCCCCACCTGGCCACACTGGAAGCATTTGTCATTTCTCCTTCCGCTACCATCCTTGGTTTTAAACCCACCGCTCCTTTGGTTCAAGAGCGAGTCCGAGAACCTCGTTCTCTTTGGAGCCGCCGATTCTGATGCAACGGTCTGCGCCATTTTCCTCTTCTTAGTATGTCCCTCTAACTCGAGTCCTTGTCCCCGAGCAGTCTCCAACATCATTACTACCTCATCACGAACGGCGGTAATAATCTCGGGGATTGCCTCCCTAATAGCATGCTTTACTTCAGCCGCGATCAACTCACGCATCTGCTCAATAGTGAGTTCAATACTAGCATTCGGTTCAACATCGTTGTTCCTCCTTGTGATGGCCATTCTAGAGAGAAGAAAATACAACGAGTTATTAGTACCTAATAACTCACCCCAACAACACTCACGCTCAACTCCTTGGATTCCTCGCGACTTTCCCGACTCGAGCACTGATCCTGTGCTTCCAGTAGTAGGAGCTCTACTACTACCTTCCACACCTATCATCGCTCGTTCCGAGTCCCATCCCGAGGGGTCCAAGTAGTTTCCCGCCGCAACTACACACATATGCCCGCACCGGCATATATACTCACTCTTCCTAGCTCCCTAGGAATTCCATCCCAACCACTACCCTTGTTACTACCGAATCCCCACTAATCATAAAGTGTGGCCTCGCGAATACCCGATTACATGCAGTGCAAAACAAATAGACAGTCGAATACAAGATTCTATCCTAGAATGGTTGGACTCAAACAAGAGCTGCGCAATAGAACTAAATCGAATAATCTAAGGCTATAAGTCTCTTACTGCATACAACCTAGAGGGTATCCACTTAGTAGCCTATCATAATTAGCATAAATTTCTAATAGCAAGCAGTCCAACATACCGCATAGTGTCAACAACAGGCAATCTAGCATGCATACTCTATGATCTAGAAAGCAATAAAACACTAAGCATTGTACCTTTCCCTTCGGCTCCGGCTGACTGTACACACTGCGCCCTCGATCACCGTTCCTCGAACGTGTTTTTACCCTTTTTTTTCCCAAACAGGTTTAATAAAGAATTTGAAAATTTTCCCAGCCGCAACTTGAGACCAAACACACCGAGGTGCGTTTGATTCACTCAAGCTGTGCTCTGATACCAAGTTGTAACGTCCCAAAAATTACAAGCAATTTTAAATTTTTAAATAAATATTTCATTTATAACAACTCATTAAATGATCCCAACGTTTCGTTTGCAAACTCATAATTAATATCTTCGTAATAATAACCAGCGGAATAAACGTTTAATTATTAAAAACCATAAAGCAACCAGCTCTCCTCGCGCGCCAGTGTGTACCCGTCACGCCTTAGAGCCACTCGTACCTGAAACCACAGTTTATTGGGAAAAGGTAAGCTCGAATCTTAGTGAATTCAAACACCATAAGTAACACAGTTATTTCCACACCACCATAAACAGATAATTGCACATAAACAGCATTCAAGTCTACGAACAAACCATAACATGCATACTCACACCAACCCACCTAATAGGCATACGTCGGTCCCACCGACCACACGACCATCGTGTAAACGCAACTCGGCACCCCCGGGTTCATACGCCACCCGCGTATACAACCTTCGGTCCCACCGAATTACTACGCCACCCGCGTATGACACCCTCGGTCCCGCCGAACTCCTACGCCACCCGCGTAGTCACAACAATAAAGGTCCGACTAGACACCCCACTATTTAACCCCGCATTAAAAGCAAATAGAACTACCACATACATACACAACGTAATGTAAAAATAACCGACATTAGTTATAGTGAGAGAACTCACCTCGAATGCGCGCCTAGCTTAACAACACAATTCAAGCTTCACAATTACGGTCACTTCCCAGCACCTAAACGCATGTTAAAACGTGTCAATACGAGACCCGGACCCTATGACACGACACACGCTTAAACCGTCACTAAAACTATTTTCCGCTCTCGCCAAACAGGTCTGTTCGGGACCTGTTTCGACCCCTTTAAACCCAGAAAATCCCCAATATTATTTCATGACCAGAAAGTACTATGAGTTAGGGTTCCAAGGACATATTATACGCCTCCTAACGATTTTTCTACAATTTACTACGGATTTTACAAAAACAGTTTCCAGAACAGTGAAATTCAGCACCTTTCAGTATAAAACGACAACTTGACCCATGCTACGCCCCGAACTGGGTTTTGCACAAAACCCAGAAAAGTTTCTAGATTCAAAAAGGGAACTTTTGACACCGGTTTCACCCCAAACCGAGTTACGAACAGAAAGTTATGGTTTTCGCAAGATCAAGGCAGATTCCAGAAATTTTCACATAAAATGACGAAACACCGAACTTGCGACCACTTTTTCGCCCAGCTAGAGACCGAACCAGTTTTCCGCTAAAACACGGAAAACGTGCCCGACCCCGAACTTGAACCGTGGGCGCCAGTTTCGGCTCAAACGGAGTTACAACAGAAAAGTTATGATCAAACGAAAACTGGACAGCACACTTAGAATTTACGTAAATTGATAATTTTATAAAACGGTTCGCGTCCGGTTTAACGGTTTGGGATTTACGCTACGATGATTTAGAGTTCAGGCCTGGTGTGTTTAGGGTTCCGCCACGAGTGTCACCCACTGCCACCGCCCTCCACCCACAGCCACCGTAGCGACGGCGTGCGGCGGTGGTGGTATCGCCGGAAAACGAAAGGAAAAAGGAAAAGAACGAGACGAACGAAAGAGTTACTTACCTTACGACGACGTCTCACCACCACAACCAAACTCCTCCCTCTCGACCTCCGACGACCCAGGTGCGGCGACCCTCTCTCTCTCTCGGTTCCCTTTCTATCTCCGGCCGACGACAGAAAAAAAGGAAGGGGGAATGGTTTATGATCGAGAGAGACGTGAGTGAGGGAGGGAGGGCCGTAGGGTTTTCTCCCTACTCTCCTCCTTCTTTCCTTTTCACAAAACGAACACCCCAACAATCACATGGGTTCGGTTATGAGTTGCATGGGCCGACTCCCGAGACCCAAAGTCCAAACAAAAGAAAAGAACCATATAGCCCCTAAGCTTTCCACAACTTTGCAAACGTATACACGAACTTTACCTACACGTCGTTACACGAAATTTAAACACGCTAGGCCTTCCCCGTCAAATCCCGTCACTAACAAAACTATATATAAAAAAATAATTAAATAAGTAAATAAAAGAATAATTTTATAAAAAAAAATCCATACCGGGACACGGGCTTTACATTCTAAGATCTATCCTTCTTTTCACAGCTTTCACACATCTTTTCTTTAGATTTTCCCTTTCAGTTTTGGAAACTCTCATTTCAATTAGTAACCAACTCAAAGTTGCATTACTATACTTTACCAACTCCTTTAATCTGAACAACTTAAGATTTCCTTGATTACTATATGCATACCCTTCAGACTCCATTCCTTCATTTATAAAACCCTTCACAATCACACCACTTCCTGGAATCTTCATTGGACAATTCAAATTGCACTTCTCTTTTCTACCTTCAATTGCCAACTGGAAGTCATACATATACATATTTCTGACATAGATGCCCAGAAGTCTTCTACATTCAATCTCTATCCAGGCTTCTTCAGTACTGGCAAAGAACTTAACAAGAAAGATCTGATCTTCAAGAGTTAATCTGTGAAAAATCAAAACTTGATAAGAAAACCTTTACATCTTTTTCTTTCAATACTTCCAATTTTACATACTTCATACCATCAAATTCTTCTGTCTGAAACATTAATACTTTCTCAATCCTTTTCTGAATGTGTAGCCTTGAATCAGGAATTCTGAATCTGTTTGAGGCTTCTGCATAGATCATCTGAAGTTTTCCATCCATGAAACCATCAATGTTATTTTCTAAAACAACATAGTCTCCTTCTATGTGGTATACATGCTCATATGTTTCCTCTGAAAAAATATCACTATGAAATTGTCTTGCAAGTGGTACATCACTCATATCTAGAATAAAATCACAGAAAGGCTCCTCTAAGATTGGCAAGTTAATCTTAGGAATCTCAATTGGCTTTCTGAATAGATATTCTGAAGGCATGAAGTATTCTTTGACTCTTTCATATTCTCTTATATTGTCAGCAAAATCATCAACATAGTTAAAATAGAATTCCTCTTGAAATTTCTGAGAATATCCAACTGAACTATCTTCTTTTCCCATCAGATCAATAGGTCTTATCACCTTCACAGCTTTTTGAATATTCTGAACATTAAGTGCTCTGACTAACTCACTGTGCATCCTTCTGATCAAAATCTCATTCAATCTCCTTTCTTCCAGTTCAGAGTTCAACAAGCCAACTCTGACATATGGGACAATATCTGTACAAGTGTTCACAACCACTAAGCTTTCATCTATTTTCTCTGACCCCAAAACAGGTTCCTCAATAGCTTCAGTTTCATCAGAATTAACTTCCATCTCTGTGTCTAAATTCAATTCTTCTGTTTTATCTGAATCACCATCATCTATGCTTTCCACCTCCATTTCCTCTGTATCTGAACTGTCAATCTGAACTATCTGAGTATCCACTGTCTTTACAATTTCTTCAGTCTGAACTTCTGTGTTCTTTGTACTAACTAAGTGCATATCTGCTATTTCAAAATCTTCTATGCCAATATCATCATCAGAACTCAATCTTTGCCTTTTCTCCCCTTTTTGATGATCATGAGGTTCATTATCATCAAACTTCCTCTTTGAGTTCTTACCAGTGACACTTTCAGGTTCAGCTTCTGCTAGTGGAATAAGATCAAGAGGCTTTGAAGTTGAAGCCATAGATACACTTAGTGCTTTAAATACATAATCTTGCATACTCTGCATTTGTTTCAACAGATCTTTTTGAAATTTAGACATTATATCCTTGTTATCCTTTTTATGAGATTCCAAGGATATCTTCACATTATCTATTTTTGTTTCAACAGATATCAATTTCCCCTCCAACATATCTTTCAATCCTTTCACCTCATCATTTAGTCCATCCACTTTTTTCTCCAATTTTTCAACTTTTTCCCCCATCTCCTTGTGTTGATTCTTAATCTTTTCAAACTCAGAATAGTCTAACTGTGAACCTGAACCAACAGATGGTCCAGTTTTCATGTGCCCAGAAGGCTCATGGCATGTAGATAACACGAAGTCATCTTGTACAACAGATGTACGTTTGAATGAGGCTTTTGAAATGTTCACCTCACCAGGACTTCCATCCAATCCTCGACACCCAATAGTAGGTATGTCTATGAATGTTGTGTCAGGAATACGAAATTCCTTATTTGTGCAAGTGTTAGAAGGAATTTCAGGCTCAATGTGGATAGGACTGTGATATCCAGACTCAATGTGATGAAAAACGGGTTGGGATTTATCACCTCCCTCCAAATGAGTTTGGGATGGTTCCCCTGATTTGTGTGAAACAGTAGCATGTTGAAATGCTTCTGAGTGGGTATGGATGGGTTGTTCAAGTTCCACCACTAGGTCCATGGTGTTTGTTTCAATATTGGACACTAAGAATTGTGAACCAATAGCAGATGTGGTTACCTGGTTAAGATTAGCTAGTACAGAGGCATCTCTTTCTGTTTGAACCTCTGGTGACATTC
The DNA here is from genome assembly GCA_033807775.1 of Saussurea involucrata. Taxonomy (NCBI): domain Eukaryota; kingdom Viridiplantae; phylum Streptophyta; class Magnoliopsida; order Asterales; family Asteraceae; genus Saussurea; species Saussurea involucrata. The sequence continues at coordinate 117,174,039 of CM066319.1, forward strand.
TCTCATCCTCACCACCCTCATTCTGTTTTTCCTCACATATTCTAACCGAGCTCTCAGAATTTTGACCCTCATTTCTCTCAGAATGTTCACCCATTTGAACATCCTCCCCCTCTCGAACATGACTAGACCCCTCACCTCTCTTCTCAGATTTGTCCTTATGGGTAGGGATTTGAGGTATTTCAATTCCCATAGATGTGCAATATGCTTTTAAAATCTCACTCTCCCTTGGTATGTAATTCCTAAGTGATTTTGGCAAAACTTTAAGATTAGGATAATTCTCAATATTAGTAACTGAAGACATCTTACCCAAATAGAAAGTAGGACCATGCTGTTCATTTGATCTTCTTGAAATGTTTCTGTTTTCTTGCATTGCATACCATATCAAAAGTTGTCAATACCTTATGTAAGGTATGTATGCCAAAGGAGTATCCTTTGTCTACTTTTGAATAGCTTTCTGATTTTTCTTAAAAGTGTTCTTCATATCTTCCCAAAGTATAGCAGTGTAATCATAATGCCTATTTTTCACTAAACATTGAAAGATTTGAAGAATCTATTTTGAACCTTGATCTGCAGAGCTATTCTTTCCTGACAAGCATTTATTCACCACATGAAAGAAACATGCCCAAATAGGTGGCAATTTGTTCCTTCTGAACAAACTAAGGGTCCTCAATCCATCATTATATCCTAACTTCATAAACTCTGCAATTAGTTCCTCTGTTAAAGGTGAGTCTTCAAAATCTGACCTTCTTTGTACATCATCTTTCTCTGGAAGATTTAACATTTCTCTTAGTGCAGAGATTGATAAAGCAAATGTTACTCCACCAATTTCAGATACAAACTTGTTGTCTTCTAACCTAAGATGTCTCCAGCATTGTTGAATATACTGAATAGGAACTGTTTTGCTTCTTGTAAACCATTTCCTGTAAGGATGATACTTGAATAATTCCATGATGATTCTGTGTTCAGGCTTAAATCTACTCTCATCAAATAGTAAAACACAATTATTTTCTGATAACTTTAACCATTCACCTTCAGGTACAACCCTTTCCATTAAAATTGGTCTATTTGACATAATCGACCCTGCAGCACTCTGTTCATGTTCAACATTTATGTTTACATCATCTGCATTTCCTTCTGATTCAGCCATTTGTTCATCGTCTTCATTTATTTCATCATTTCCTATTGCTTCTTCCTCAACAGCACTATTTTGCACTTCATCATTATCTGAATCGGATGAATCCATCAAAGACTTAGTAGAATGCAGAGATATTTGACCACTTCTTCGAAATCCAGATATGATTTAAGAAGAAAACAAACTCAAAGAACTCTGGATTGATTCGTATCTCACTTTTCACTCTGAAATTTGAAAGAATTTGAAATAGGGATTTTAAGACCTATTGAAAATTCGCGAAGTTGAAAGGTTTGACGGAAAAGCGAGGTCAAAGTTATAACGGAGTCAACACGTTTGAAATGCCACAGAAGATTTAAATGAAATGCGTGGCATTATCAACCAAATATGAAGCTGACACGTGTTATATGATAGAATATTGACACAAGTCAAAGATCTGAATAACACGCTCAGGAGATTGTCTTTCCTTTATCAGAGATCTGAGTATTCTACTTAGAGTTCTGAGTCCATGATTCAGAGGAATTTTCCTTGTAACCAAGATTTATTTAAAATCAACTTCTGACAAATGTAAAAACTTTAATTAATCAGAAGAGGTTTGAACAGATAGAAAAACAATTTATCATCAGAATACTGTTCACAAAATGATGATTTAAATAAAATCATTTAAAATCTTATATCTGAATATGAAAATGTTTGAAATTCATATATAGTTTGAACAAGAAGAAAGAAAAAAAAATATCATTAAAAGCTTGTTCTTCTTAGAATGATCAGAGATAAGAAATGAACACAAACCTTTTTAGCATCATGATATGATTTCCAAAAGATTTTGATGCTCCCCCTTGACTTTAGCATATACTTGACCATATATGATACATAAAGATGAGGTAGAAAAAAAATAGAAAAAAATAATCCACAAGATTGAAGTATTTGTATTTCTCAGAAATAATTTTTTTTTAAAGATAGTTTTCTGAAGTATTGACTGAGAATCTCTGACCTTAAGACTCAGAAGTTCTGAACTCAAGACTCAGAAGTTCTGAACTTAAGACTCAGAAGTTATTAACTTAAGACTCAGAAGTTCTGAACTTAAGAATCAGAGTTCTGGGTACACTACTCAGAAAATTTTACTTGGAAAGTTTTAACATTTTATTTTTAAGAAACACAAATATTTTCAATTAGTCAGATTAAGCATTCCTATTTTACATATGAGAAAAGAAAACCTTTTGTGATCAAGAGGCTTTGTGAACAAGTCAGCCAATTGATACTTTGTATGCACAAAGTGCATCTCTATAGTTCCTTTTTCCACATAGTCCTTTATAAAATGATACCTCACATCTATGTGTTTAGTCTTTGAATGTTGAACAGGATTCTGAGTAATGGCAATTGCACTTTCTGAATCACAGTAGATGGGAACTTTGTTGAGTTGATATCCATAATCCATGAGTTGTGTTCTCATCCACAAAGTTTGAGAGCATGCAGCAGCAGCAGCAGCAACATACTCTGCCTCAGCAGTTGATGTGGACACACAATTATGTTTCTTTGATGCACAACTCACTATTTTATCCCCTAAAAAATGACAAGCACCAGAAGTACTTTTTCTGTCCAACCTACTTCCTGCATGATCAGCATCAGTGAAAGCAGTCAATTTGAAGTCAGTTTCTTTTGGATACCATTAACCTAGATCAGATGATCCTTTGAGATATCTTAAAATCCTTTTGACAGCCAACATATGTGATTCTTTTGGGTTAGATTGAAATCTAGCACAGAAACAAGTAGAAAACATGATATCTGGCCTACTTGCAGTCAGATAAAGTAAAGATCCAATCATACCTCTATAGAGTTTGTTGTCTACTGAAACTCCTTGGAGATCAGCATCTAACTTTATGTTTGTTGCCATAGGTGTTCTCATAGAAGCACAATCAGACATTTTGAACTTTTTCAGAATGTCTCTGACATATTTTCCTTGATTTATAAAAATACCACTTGGTAATTGTTTGACTTGAAGACCAAGGAAAAAATTCAGTTCACCCATCATGCTCATTTCAAATTCAGATGACATGATTTTAGAAAAGTTATCACATAGTTCTGCACTAGTAGAGCCAAATATTATGTCATCAACATAAATTTGAATAAGAATTAAATCCTCACCCTGTTTCTTTAAAAACAAAGTTGTGTCAATCTTACCTTTCTTGAACCCTGAAACTAACAAGTGTTGAGTAAGAGTGTCATACCAGGCTCTTGGTGCTTGTTTTAGACCATATAAAGCTTTGTCTAAAATATAAACATGATCAGGAAATTCTAGATCAACAAAACCTTCAGGTTGATGAACATAGACCTCTTCATTAAGTTTACCATTTAGGAAGGCTGATTTGACATCCATTTGATACACTTTGAAATTCTTGTGTGCAGCATAGGCCAAGAATATTCTGATTGCCTCTATTCTTGCCACTGGTGCAAATGTTTCATCATAATCAATTCCTTCTTGTTGACAGTATCCCTTAGCAACCAATCTTGCCTTGTTTCTGATAACAACACCTGACTCATCCTTTTTGTTTCTGAACACCCATTTAGTTCAAATGATAGATTTACCTTCAGGCTTTGGAATGAGTCTCCAAACTTTGTTTTTTCAAATTGGAGCAATTCCTCTTGCATTGCTGAAATCCAATCTGGATCATCTAGGGCTTCATTAGCTTTCTTAGGTTCAATCACACTTAAGAAACCAGCAAACATTGCTTCATTTGCTGTAGTTGATCTGGTTTTTACTCCTGCTGATGGATCACCTATTACTTGATGAATAGGATGATTTTTAGTCCATTTATTTGCAATAGGAAGCACATCAATCTCTGAAAAATCGTTGTTTGTATCATTCTCATCAATGATTGCTTGTAATTCTGAGCTGTCCTCTTGTTCTGATATATGTGTAGAAGTTGTATCCAAGTTTGGATTCTGAGCAGTGAAGTCAGAATTCTGAGTGACTTGGTCAGATTTCTGAATACAAGGATCAGAATTCTGAGTACAAGGATCAGAATTTTCACTACTTGTATTTATCAAATTTGGACATTCCTCAGATGGACCTTTATCAGAAATTACAGTTGATTGAACTATTTCTGGAGTTCTATCTTTCATCTCTTTTACCATCTTTGGGTTTTCATATTCTGCATAAGAATCAGAAATTAGTTCTAGAAAAGCATCCTTAAACAGTAAATTGAGTTCTGAACAAATAGGATTAGAATTTGTATCAGAAGTCATTTTTGTCTTGTTTTTCATGAGTTCTAAACTGTCTTGTTCAGAAGTCTTCATTCTGTCTTCATCAAATGTTACATTAATGCTTTCCATCATCCTCTTGGTTCTTCTATTGTAGATTCTGAATGCTTTGGAAGTTAATGAATAACCAACAAAGTATCATTCATCTGCCTTTTTATCAAATTTGGCAAGATTTTCTCTGTCTTTAAGAACATAACATCTGCAACCAAAAACATGAAAGAATTTGATTAAAGGTTTTCTGTTATTTATCAGTTCATAAGCAGTCTTACTTAATCTTTTATTGATTAAAGTTCTGTTTTGTGTAAAGCAAGCAGTTGCAATTGCTTCAGCCCATAAGAAAGTTGGAAGATTTGAATAAGCCAACATGGTTCTTGAAGCTTCCACTAGAGTTCTGTTTTTCCTTTCAACAACACCATTTTGTTAAGGAGTTCTGACAGCAGAGAAATTGTGAGAAATCCCAGAACTTTCTAAAAAATTCTGAAGAGTCTCATTTCTGAACTCTGTTCCATTATCACTTCTGATTTTCTGAACTTGAAGTTGTAAGAAAACTTGAATCCTTTTGATAAAGTTTATCAATGTAGTAGCAGCTTCTGACTTAGCTCTTAAGAACTCTACCCATGTGTATCTGGAATATTCATCAACAATTACAAGCATATATTTCTTTCCTCCCATAGACTGAACTGAAATAGGACCACAAAGATCAGTATGAATCATTTATAATGGTGCTTTGCAAGATGAGTCCATTTTTAATTTGTGAGAACTCTTTTTCATCTTGCCCATTTCACAAGTTGAGCATAATGATTCTTTTTCAAATTTGATCTTTGGTAAACCCTTAACCAAATGTTTTCCAACAAGATTATTAAGATCTTTGAAGTTTAAATGAGAACATCTTCTGTGCCACAGCCAGCATTCATTTGCAGTTGAGTTTGATAAAAGACAAACAGGATTTAATGTTTGTAATTTTGAAAAGTTAACCACAAATAAATCCATGTGTCTTTTGGCCCAGAAGACTTTAAGATCATTTTCAGTTAAAATCATGCAACCTGTTATTTTGAACTTGATTTGACAAAGACTGTCTAAAAACTGACTTATGCTGAAAAGATTATGTTGTAATCCTTCAACATAGAAAACTTTTTGAATTGTCAGATCTCCTTTTGTTAAATCTCCATAACCTTTAACTTGACCTTTGCTGTTATTTCCAAAGAGTACTGCTCCTCCAGCCTTTTCTGTGAAATTTGATAGAAAAGACTTCTGACCTGTCATGTGTCTTGAAGCTCCTGAATCTAAAAACCACACATGACAGCCCTGCAAAAACAATCAGTTAGTTTTAGGTACCCATTTTGGAATGGGTCCTTCTCTGTTAGCTTTGTCATTTGATTTAACAAAAGTACCTTTTACTTTCCATTCAAAATCTTTCTTTAAACACCATTTGCCTTGAACTTTTATGAAGTCAGAACATTTTCTGTTCACAATTTTTTTCAATTTCCTCTTGAAAGTTGTAAATTTGGATGTTGCAGTATTTTCAACTTTCTTTTCTTTCATATTAAGCTCTTTCTCATTATTTCTTTTGATTTTAATTTGAGGATTCACTTCTTTTAACTTTTCTTTTCTCTGAGTTTGAGGAACAAAAACATTCTTCTTTTCTGTATTCTGAATATCTTTTCTTATGAATGAAACAGATGTTATTGTGATTGGACATTTCTGAGAATATTGAAAAGAATCACTTCCACATTGAACACAAGTCAGATTTTTCTTTGCAAGTAACAACAAATCTGTACCATAAGTCTTTTCACTGTTATTGCTATTTTTCAAAGTACATGTACATTTATTACAAAAACTCTGTGCTTTTGGTACAGAATCTGAATTCAATTCAATCTTCTCAGGAACTCTTTTCAGGTCATCTTTCCTTTTGCTTTCCTCTTTTTCTGAAATATTCAACCTATTTTTGTTAGAAAATGAAGTAGATGATTCACCTTTTTTCATATGTACTTGATTCATTAAAGAATTTATCATTTTCTTTTAGAGCATTAATCTTGAACATATCATATTATGCTTTCAGTTTCTCAAGCTCTTTTATTTTCTGAATAAAAACACTCTTTTCTTTTAAAGCATTTTCAAGATTAAAATCTACATCACAGAAGTCATTTTCAAGTTCATCATAAGCTTTTCTTAGGTCCTCAAGTTCTTGACTTACAAGATTAAATCTCTTTTCAAGTTCTAGAAATTCTTCTGACTTTGTTTCAGAATTTTCAGTTAACTCAGAATTCTGACCCTTAGAATCAGAAAATTGATAAGAACCGTCAGAAGTCTGATTAGAAGATTCCGATTTCTGACTAATTGTTTCAGAAACCTTACTAGTATCAAATATACTTTCTATGTCAGAATATGAAAAACTTTGTTGTTTATTTTTGTAACTGACATTTAGAGAGTCATATTTGAATTTAGTATCATTGTATTTTGGTTTCTCTTCTTTTGGTTTAGAAATTTCTTCCTTAACTTTATCTTCTGAAACATTTGACTTTTCTGTTTTTGATTCAGAAACTGTTTCCTTTGTCTTTTTAGAACTTGATTTCTGTAAACTATCAGAACTTGTGATAGAACTTGCAGGTCTTATAAAAACTTGAACAACTTCTGGAATTTTTGGTTTTGGAACATGAAGCTTATCAAAATCATACAAGTTTACTGGAGCTCTTTTTAAAACAACATTTTCTTCCAATCCCAATCCCTTCTTCGGATTATAAAATCTTGTATCTTATACATTGCTTGTTAGAAGATTTAATGTTTGCTGAGTCTGACCTCTTTTAAAATTAAGATCTTCTAATTCTTTGATTTTGATGTACAAATTCTTTCCTTCCTCAAATAGCATATCAAACTTTATTTGTAAATCACCCTTTTCATCCTTGACTTTTGAAAGTTCAATTTTTAATTCAGAAATATTTTTCACCAATTCAGACATTTCAATTTTAACTTTCTGTTTCTCAACCTCAGATTCCTCATACTGTTCTCTTATTACCTCTTTTTCAATTCTGAATTTGTTAACTAAATTTCTTTCTCCTTTTATTTGTTTTCTTAGTTTAACAAATTTAGTTTTCATTTCACCAATCTGTGTCATTAAGTCTATTTCAAGTGCAGAATGTACCTCAGCGGATGACTCAGAATCAGCATCTTCAAAGTCAGAATCATCCTCATTCTTCATCTTTGCCATATAACTCTGCATCTGTGAAAAGTGAATGCAATCATCTTCATTTGACGTGTAGTACACCCAATTTTCTTTTTCAGCTAACATTGCTATTTCATCATCTATTTTCTTTGCTAGCTGAGCCTTTTTGGTGTAGTACTCATAATCCTTCACAATTTTCACTTTGCAATCCTTTGCATAGTGACCAGACTTTCCACACTTGGAGCACAAATTCTTTTCTTTTCTTTCTTCCTTTTCTTCTCTATTTTCTTCCCTTCTTTCTTCCTTCTTTTCATACTTACTCTCTCCTCTCTCTTCTCTTTTATTGAAATCTGAATTTCCCTGCTCTTTCTTGTACTTACCCTGAAATTTTCCTTTTCCATACCTCTTGTTGAAAGTGTTAGTCAACAAGGCCAACTTTTCAGCAATCATTTTGATATCTTCATCTTCTTCTGATCCCTCTTCCTTATCAGATTCCTCCAGCTTTGGTATCTCAGATAGATACGCAGTCTTCTTGGGTGCTTTAACAATTTTGGATTTTGACAGAAAAGCTAACTGTTAACATTTCTTTTCTTCAACCACAATTGGCCTTGTTTCAACCACAATTGGCCTTCTTGGGTGCTTTAACAATTTTGGATTTTGCTGCAACATTTTTCTTTTCTTCAACCACAATTTTAACAGAGTCCTCTTGCTGATTTAGTACACAAAATAGATCATTGAGATCTTCTTCACATATATCCTTATTCATTTGTAGACTGATAGCAAATGATGACCATTCTGAGTTTAGACTGTTCAGAAATTTGTAGTTTATTTCTCACTTTGTCTTTTTCAGCCCATTTCTTCTTAAATCATTCAGTATAGTACAAAATTTACTATACGTCTGAGTCAAGCTTTCAGATTCTTAAGCCTTGAACCTTTCATAAGCATTTATGCTTTGGTTTAGTTTTGCTTGAATTGATCTGACAGTTCCTAACATCTGTCTTTCCAGTTCATTCCACATTTCCTTGGCGGATGATCCACTGTCAATTCTGTTTAGGACTTCATTCGGAACGGCCAATGTCATCAATGTGATGGCTCTTTTGTCTATAGCATGCCTATTTTTCTGTTCTGCTGTGTATTGAGAATAATTCTTCTTCACCCTTGTTGCCAGAATTTTTGGAGTTGTCTCTGTTTCAGGAGTTGCAGCCACATCGATATAAACTTCGATAGGATCTTCTCGGATTGAAACCATCAAATTTTCATCTATGTTATCCAGGAATTGGATCATTCGGATTTTCCATTGCTGGTACTCTTCAGGAATTAGAACAGGTGGTTTTGTTTCAGATCCCATAGCTAGATACTCTTTAGAAGACATGATTGTAAGAGATTTTCAACAGATAGACAAATTTGAATTTCTTGATCGAAAGATAACAATTAATTCAAGAATTGATAAGAATTCAAGAATTGGAACTAGCAGCGGAATCGATTTTTGAACGAATCAAGAAATCTTCAATAAATTGATCAATTAACCTTCGCTATCACGAACTTGAACAAATTTGTTTGTTGATTGGATCTGATACCAATTGTAAGTCCAGGATTCACTCTTACAATCAATATATCAATGTATGAAACAGTAATTGAGAAGTAATATGATCAAACCAATTGTATTCAATGAAGAACAGATTTACAGATCTTAGAGAGAGAGTATCTCAAAGAATACAAAAGACGAATACAAATATATGCGGGAGAATTAGTTAGCAAAGTAGTGCTAACCACTATATATACTGCAACGGAAATATTAAAGCTACAGTACATATATGAAAGACTAATAAGAACAATACATGTGTCCTAATTAGTAAACCAAAATACAAAGTAAAGTATCTAGTTATAAGTTCTGAACATGTTGTTCAGAACTTCTGAACATAATTCTGATTAAGCATCTCAGAACTTCTGGCTCTTCTTCTCAGACTTCTGACTCTTCTTCTCAGACTTCTGTACTTGGTAATCTTTCAAAGCAATCCTTCTGAGCTTTCGTAGTCAGAACTCTGACTCTTCTCTTCAGAACTTCTGAGCCTTCTTATCAGGATTCAATGCTTGGTTTATTGACAAAACTCGGATCTAACAAACTTATCTTTTTCTGTTCTGTCTGTGTCCCCTCTGTTGATTTACGATCAGAGGAGCTCGATGTGCTTTCATCAAATGACACATTTACACTTTCTTGAATGACCCAACATCTGGAGTTGTAGACTCTGTAGGCTTTAGAGGTTAAGGAATAACCAATAATGATTCCTTCGTCTGCTTTCTTATCAAACTTTCCCAGCTGATCTCTGTCATTCAATATGTAGCACTTGCAACCGAAAACATGAAAGAATTTCACGTTTGGTCTTCTATTGTTGATGAGTTCATAAGGAGTCTTCTTAAATCTCTTTACTATCACAACTCTGTTTTGGGTAAAAAGGTTGTTGAGACTGCTTCTGCCCAGAAGTTTATTGGAAGGACAGAGCCAGCCAACATGGTTCTGGCGGCTTCTACCAGCGTTCTGTTCTTTCTTTCCACAACTTCATTCTGTTGTGGAGTTCTTGCAGCTGAAAAGTTCTGGGAAATACCTTCCTCTGATAGGTAGGTATCAATTTTGGCATTCTTGAATTCTGTCCCATTATCATTTCTCAACTTTTGCACTTTTAATCCTAACAGAACCTGTATCCTTCTCAACAAACTTATCAAATTTTTCGGGACATCAGATTTTACTCTGATGAACTCAATCCAAGTATATCTAGAATATTCATCAATTAAAACAAGGATAAACTTCTTGCCCGACAGACTTTGCACAGAGATTGGACCACAGAGATCCACGTGAAGCATATGCAAAGGTCTGGGACAACTATATTCACTCTTTGTTCTATGTGAAGATCTTTTCATCTTACCCAGTTCACAACCAGAACAGAGATGGTATTTGTCAAACTTCAGAGAAGGAAGTCCTTTTACTAACTTCAGTTTCACGAGCTTGTCAAGGTTTTGAAAGTTCAAATGGGCAAATCTTTTATGCCAGAGCCAGGCATCTTCATTTTTCAAAGACACTAAACAGAGTTTCTCTGTTGTAGAGTTTTGGTTTTGTTTAAAATTCATTTTGTAAAGATTGCCTTTTCTGTCAGCTCTTAAAAGTTATTGACCAGACTCGGAAAGTAACAAGGAAAAATATTTCTTCTTGAAATTGACATCAAATCCGTGATCACATAGTTGACTTATACTGAGAAGATTATGATTTAATCCTTCAACATAAGCAACTTCAGAGACTGAAACACCACCATTTACTAATGTACCAAAACCTTTAATTTGTCCGCCATTGTCTCCTTCGAAGGTTACTGCACTTCCCATCTTGTTCTTAAAAGAAGTTAACAGCTCCTTATTCCCCGTCATGTGCCTGGAGCATCCAGAATCTAAGTACCAGATCTGCACATGAGGTTTCTGCAAGACAGATTAGTTCCTTTTAGGTACCCATTGCATAATGGGTCCTTTCCTATTAGGCTTAGGTGGATTGACAGACTTTCCTTTGGGCTTTCCATACTGTGATGGTGTGCCAGAGGTTTTTCTCTGTGTATTCTGAACAGTCGTGGGATTTTTCTTTTGAACGTACTGATTCAGAACACAGTGGGGGCCATTAAGATGATTTTGCAATTTTAGTAACAGTTGAATACAATTGCAGTTGATGGAACATGACTGATGCACATTGTTTTTATTCAAAAACTATTTGAATGGAGCTTGATTCTGAAGGATTTTAGGACCAGATGTCTTTGAATACAATCTGTCCTGGTTCTGTTTCTTAAAACTGTTATTCCTAGAAACAGACTCTGTTGACACGAAGCTCTTTGGAATAGATTCATTTGACCAGAAAGGATTTCTTCTTTGATTTACACCAGAATTTGGAATAGATCTGTTGTTTGCTATCCATTTTCCCTTCTGTTCTGGTGTGAATTTTACTGGTTTGAAAGCAAGAGGAACATTTGGGTTTACAAAAACACTTTTGTTTTTCTCTCTCTTCTCCACTTCTACTGCATTAGAAGCAAGAATCTTAAAACCTTTGTTGTTAAATTCAGTTACCGGTATAAACCTTGATTGTTTCTTGAAGAAAGAAACATCATCTTTTAGATCCGTAGATTCTATCGGTATCTGCCTTAACTTGTGTAAAATTTTCTTTTGACCACAAAAAATCTGTTCATCTACTTCAGAGTCAGAGTCACTGTCAGAGCCTAGAAAGTCTCTAGTGGCTCTGTCGGAGGTTTTCGTTTCAATGGGTATGACAAAGATATTTGTTTTGACAATTCTGAACCTTCTCAACTTTGGCTTTAAAGAATCTGAAACAGCATTTTCCTCGATAACTTTCAACAAATCTTCCTCAAAAGATGTTCTTATGGATTCAGGAGTAGGAGAGAAGACTGGGGCTTCTGGATTGAGTTTGCTCTGTGGGATTTCAACAGAGGACTCAGTCATAGAAGTAACAGACTTCTGTCCTTTGAATGAGTTGAAGTTAAAAATCTCTTTTGTATCCAAGTCCTTGACAGAGTTAGGAAGTATGATTCTAGCTCTTCCTTGATCAAGAATAAACTCAGAGGATGGTTTTAAAACCTTTTCATGATCAGAGGAATCATAGCTGACGTTCCTAAAGTCAAGATTTCTTGGTTTTGAGAAAGAATCTGAAGTTTTGGTTCTTTTGAAAACAGCATTACCAGATATCACGTCCTCTTGGATTTTCCCAACACAAAAGGCAGAGGACAGAGATGTCTTATTCCTTTCGTCATAGGGAGCAAGGTCATAGAAACCAAGACCTTGCGTATCCATCTGTTAATTTATCTTGATGTGCACATCTTGTGCATCCTGGTATTTTTTAATCTGAATTTCTTTTCTCTGTATGGATTGATGCAGAATTTCCCTTTCTCTTTGAAAATAGTCAGTTAGAGCAACAGAGTTAAGTCTCTCTGTTTCAGACTTTTTCAATTTTTCAGACTTCTACTTCAAAACATTTTCATATTCGTTAATTTTGTCAGAAAACAGACTCTCTTTCTTCTTTTGCAAGATTTCTAGCTCAGATTTTTCTTTGAAGATTTCTTCCTTTTCTTGTTCCAAGAGAGTTTTCTCTCTCTTGTAAAAGGACAGATCCTTCTGAGCTAGCTTTCTTAGCTCTTTTTCTTCAGAAAGTTTTTGTTTAAGAAGTTGAAATTCCTCATTCAGCAAAGAAACATGCATTTCTAATTACGAGTCAGACTTGGATTCAGATGAACATACCTTGGCACTGGATCTGGTGGTCTCCAGCGCTCTGTCGTCAGACTCTGTCATAGTAAGAGCAAATGCATGAGCTAGATCTTCTTCTTCTGTTGTTCCCTTCGTTATCTCTGGTTCTCCAGTCATCCAGTCAACAGCTTCTTCTAAACATTCATCATCCACAGCAACTCCACAAAAGTTGGCTTGTTCTGGTTCATCATCAGAGGATGAATCAGAAACCCAGTTCTCCATTTCAGCAACATAGCTTCTTTCTTTGTAGTTGTACTTGTATTTGTTCTTGTAGTAGTCTTGGTCTTTTACCAGTTTGCCTCTACAATTAACAGAGAATGCCCAGGTTTTCCACATCTGAAGCAACGTCCATCATTCTGATTGATGGGTTGAGCAGCATCGGCCTTCTGTTGTGCTGGTGGATTTTCTCTTCTGTTTTGTGGAGGTTGTCTTTGTTCTGTGGTAACTCTGTTGTTACTTTGTTCTGGTGCAACGTATTCTCTTCTGTCTTCTTTTCTCTCATATCTACCTCTTCTTTCAAACCTATTGCCAAATCTCTTGTTAAATTGTTGAGTTATTAGAGCAAGAGATTGATCAAAAGCTTGAATGTCATCATCCTCTGATGAGCTTTCTTCTGTATCACTCTCTGCAACTAAACTTTTCATTCCTTTCTTTTTAACGGACTTATCTTTCTTTTTCTCTCTATTTGAACTCTCTATGTTGGACTTTTCTGATGTGGTTTTCTTAGAATCAGAAACTAAAGCGATTGGGCCTGCAATGGTGGATTTGCCTTTTTGCTTGACAACATCCTCTTCTTGTGCGGCCAAAGTGCTATACACATCTGTTAGAGACCATGCATCTAAGTACTGGTTGGCTTGTAAAGACATGGACAGATTTAACCATTCATCATTCAAACTTTTCAAAAACAGAACATTGTTATCTTCCTTCGACCTAACAACCCCACATTTTTTGCATTTGTTGATCAACACATTAAATCTGTTGTAGGTTTGTTGTAAGGTTTCCTCAGGAAGTGCCTTGAAATCGTTGTATTCATTTATACATTGGGTCCTTCTGTTCTTTTGGGTCTTGATACCACCTTCAAGTTGGTTAAGAAGTTGATCCCAGATTTCCTTAGCAGTAACAAATGAATCTAGTTCTTGAAATATTTCGTTTGGAATGGCCATTATCAGTAGTCTAACTGCTTTAAGATCATTTTCCATTTTTAGATTTTCCTAATCAGTAAAACCTGTGGTTTTAATCACATAATGAGCTGGAATCTCAGCAGTAGTTCCTGTTGCGTGTACACGAGGAACAAAAACCATGGGTTGGTATGGTCCGTCCGTGACAGATCGCATTAAGTCTTTATCCATACCATCGAAAAAGTTAACCATCCTGATCTTCCACTGAGCATATTCATCTCTCAGAAGAGTAGGAGGTTTTGTTAAAGAACCAGCAGTATAGATAGCATTTATACCGTTGTTCGCCATTTTGAGAAAGACAGAGTACAGTTGTTAAAAAGAATTTCAACTCGAAGATGAGTTTTAAACAGTAACTAATGGAACAGTAACTTCTAAGAGAAACGTTTAAACTAAGCTAGAAAGCTTTAAACACAGTTATATGAGCTATGAAAGCTTGTTTAGACTAGGAAGCAGTAAAAACAGAGTATGTAATGAAGCTTTTAAAGGCACACAAACACAATCAACAACAATGAGTCAACCTTGGTAGATTGGATCATTTGGTTTAAGAAAACCAAAGGAGTTCTGATACCAATTGTAGTTTCCCAGATTCACGTTGTACCATATTAATGGTAGTGAAATAGACAGCGGAAGTATATTAAATAAAGCCATTAAAATGAGTGATTGTGTAAACGATAAATGAACCATGAGAACCAAATATTGAACAGTAAAAATGATAACAGGATCAGATATAAAAGCTGCTCATATATTGATAATGAATCACACCAAGAACATGTTCGAGTGTGTTCGAAAATCTCATAGGACAACAATATCGTACGGAGGTAGTGCTCGGGATTGCTGCAGTGTGTGTTTAAACAATTGTGGAAAAACTACTCTTCCCAAGGATTACAATTGTTTGTTCCACTACCTCTCTATTTATAGCCCTGGAAAAGTGAAGGCAGTGTACTATCGTACCCTAGAATGACACGTGGAAAGTGTGTCTCCTATTTTTAGGGCATACGTGGAAAGTACGGACACTTGTCTAACACTTGGGATTTCCTACGAGACTTAGGCTGACAGAGGTCTTCACTTCACCAGAGCTTTTTCGCAAGAGCTCTGTTGGTCTTCTGTTAAACACTTATTCTTCTGTTGGAAGTCTTCGACAGAGCTATGTTGAGCTCTGTTGGTCTTCTGACTTGAACTTCTTCCGAATCTTCTGTCTGATCTCTGTTGGTCTTCTGACTTGAACTATTTTCAATACTTTTACATAACAGATACTTGGGGCCAACAGGAATCATACCCGATTCCATGAGTATGACAAACACTAAGTAAGTTATAGCATCATGTTCAAGAGCGCCACTACGAATCACCACGGATTCTAGATTACAGCTCATGTCCAAGAAATTACAATTAAACGCTATGCCTATCCCTTATCTTCCAATAGAAATCGGGAATTACAATTAAGAACCATGCCTATTCCACGATTTCACACCACAATAAGAAATGGGAATTACCATTAAGAGCCCGACCTATTCCTCATTTCAAATCAACGGGAATTACGATTAGCGCCACGCCTATTCCACGTTTATCAAATCATAAAGTACGAAATGGGAATTACCATTAAGCGTCCAGCCTATTCCTCATTTCAAATAATTCTAGTGCCTATGGATCCATTACAATTCCTAGCATATGTGCATACCAACTCAAAACACATATCAACTCGTATCATACTCGGAGGTAGTGCTCGGGATTGCTGCAGTGTGTGTTTAAACAATTGTGGAAAAACTACTCTTCCCAAGGATTACAATTGTTTGTTCCACTACCTCTCTATTTATAGCCCTGGAAAAGTGAAGGCAGTGTACTATCGTACCCTAGAATGACACGTGGAAAGTGTGTCTCCTATTTTTAGGGCATACGTGGAAAGTATGGACACTTGTCTAACACTTGGGATTTCCTACGAGACTTAGGCTGACAGAGGTCTTGACTTCACCAGAGCTTTTTCGCAAGAGCTCTGTTGGTCTTCTGTTAAACACTTATTCTTCTGTTGGAAGTCTTCGACAGAGCTATGTTGAGCTCTGTTGGTCTTCTGACTTGAACTTCTTCCGAATCTTCTGTCTGATCTCTGTTGGTCTTCTGACTTGAACTATTTTCAATACTTTTACATAACAGATACTTGGGGCCAACAGGAATCATACCCGATTCCATGAGTATGACAAACACTAAGTAAGTTATAGCATCATGTTCAAGAGCGCCACTACGAATCACCACGGATTCTAGATTACAGCTCATGTCCAAGAAATTACAATTAAACGCTATGCCTATCCCTTATCTTCCAATAGAAATCGGGAATTACAATTAAGAACCATGCCTATTCCACGATTTCACACCACAATAAGAAATGGGAATTACCATTAAGAGCCCGACCTATTCCTCATTTCAAATCAACGGGAATTACGATTAGCGCCACGCCTATTCCACGTTTATCAAATCATAAAGTACGAAATGGGAATTACCATTAAGCGTCCAGCCTATTCCTCATTTCAAATAATTCTAGTGCCTATGGATCCATTACAATTCCTAGCATATGTGCATACCAACTCAAAACACATATCAACTCGTATCATACTCGGAGGTAGTGCTCGGGATTGCTGCAGTGTGTGTTTAAACAATTGTGGAAAAACTACTCTTCCCAAGGATTACAATTGTTTGTTCCACTACCTCTCTATTTATAGCCCTGGAAAAGTGAAGGCAGTGTACTATCGTACCCTAGAATGACACGTGGAAAGTGTGTCTCCTATTTTTAGGGCATACGTGGAAAGTATGGACACTTGTCTAACACTTGGGATTTCCTACGAGACTTAGGCTGACAGAGGTCTTCACTTCACCAGAGCTTTTTCGCAAGAGCTCTGTTGGTCTTCTGTTAAACACTTATTCTTCTGTTGGAAGTCTTCGACAGAGCTATGTTGAGCTCTGTTGGTCTTCTGACTTGAACTTCTTCCGAATCTTCTGTCTGATCTCTGTTGGTCTTCTGACTTGAACTATTTTCAATACTTTTACATAACAAATACTTGGGGCCAACAGGAATCATACCCGATTCCATGAGTATGACAAACACTAAGTAAGTTATAGCATCATGTTCAAGAGCGCCACTACGAATCACCACGGATTCTAGATTACAGCTCATGTCCAAGAAATTACAATTAAACGCTATGCCTATCCCTTATCTTCCAATAGAAATCGGGAATTACAATTAAGAACCATGCCTATTCCACGATTTCACACCACAATAAGAAATGGGAATTACCATTAAGAGCCCGACCTATTCCTCATTTCAAATCAACGGGAATTACGATTAGCGCCACGCCTATTCCACGTTTATCAAATCATAAAGTACGAAATGGGAATTACCATTAAGCGTCCAGCCTATTCCTCATTTCAAATAATTCTAGTGCCTATGGATCCATTACAATTCCTAGCATATGTGCATACCAACTCAAAACACATATCAACTCGTATCATACTCGCAGTCGAGTTATAATTTTTTTCGTACTATTAAAATCAAAATATGTTTCGTATTCATAAAACATTTGAACAGTATAACCTTGCTCGGAAATATACAAGAAAACTTCTCCAGTAAATTAATCCGGAACCATGTCCGGAACCATCCGGAATCCCAACAAACCGGTAACATCCGAAAAAAGTATCCGGACTCCAAGTCCGGAACCATCAGAAAACCGCATCCGGTAAATCCATCCGAAATCCGGAATTATCCGGTATCCGGTAAATCAATCCGGAAAACTATCCAAAATCCGGAATTATCCAAAAAATTCATCTTCCGGATTCCTCTGATTCCTAATCTGTTTCATACGTTTTCTACCCAGAACTTCAACAACACTTTAATATCCATTCTATAAAGATATCGATAAAGTTTTAAAATCATTTCAATTGTATTTAAGTAGGAAACGAATAGATGAACGCACATGAGTTCAAATATCGGAAACAGTACCCAAATCAATTGCCTCCAATCCTTCACACCAACAACCAGTACCTAATCGTAAATCAACTTGACTTGATTATGAATTGAAGAAGATGATCGAATTCTTACCTGAACAAACTTAGAACTCAAAAAACTCTCTTTGTATTGAAACGGACTTCAAAACATATAATTGAGATAAGTCTCAATTTTTACAGCCGACTTAATATCTTTATACACATTAAACTGTCGACAAATGACAAAATCAACCCCAAAGTTTCATAATTCACAATTAGCTTAAAACTTTTGTCAATTACACTTTCAACCTTTCAATTACAATTATAACATACTTTGATCATGGAAATTCGAGGTGTTACATCAATAAAATAGTGTTATGGGACGTTTTGAAAGTGTAAATGGTGTAAGTTCCTTTGAAAAAAATGGTTTGTCCCAATCTAAAACTTTGTTTGAGTTATTCATGCATTTTGAGCATGTGTTTGAATAAACGTGGGTTAATTACTTTTTGTTGCATTTTATAAATTTTAACAAATGGTCAATTGATTTGTAGAGCTTTTGGCCCGGTTGTGACTAAAATGAGTCTTGGTGGTATTTTATCAATTTTCTTAGCTCTATGAGATTCTTTGGACGTATGATGCATTTAATTGCCTTTTGATGTACATTACATGTTTGAGTGCGTTAGTCGTTTATTTGAGTCATGTAATGTTTTAGATTGTAATGCATTGGATCCATATGCATATGAGTATGTCTTGTTGTTAAGCAAGGTTGATGTCCACACTATAGTCTAGTGAGTGGTCCCCAAGTCATGAATGGTGAGCTTGTGGTGGTACCCTCGTGGGTCATATATGGAGTTATTAGTCTGCGGTGGTGCTTATGGGAGCCGTATACGGGAGTAGGTGTTGCGGGGGTGCTCATGGGAGTCATACCCGGAGATGTTGGGATTAAAATCTAATTGAATGGAAGTTCAAGGGAATAATTTGTAATTTTATATTTGGGTTTTGCTTTGTAAATGGGACATGGGCCTTAGTCTAATAGCCTAGATATAAATAGCTTTTGTTAACCTTTAGTTTAGGTTAATCGTCATATTCTTAATTGCTACTACATTATAAACTCTCTGAAAGGTTTATGAATGTTACATGGATGACAAATTGAAATCATTGTTCGTATTGCTTATTTGTTAATGGTAGAACTGGAGTTTGTCAAAAAGCCTAAGTGATAAAGTCTGAACTGAAGACTCAGACTTCTGAGAAAGAAGGCTCAGAAGTTCTGATTGTAAAGTATTGCAAAGATTGCTAAGTATCAGTTCTGAACATAAGGCTGAGAGTTCTGAGTAGGAGACTCAGAAGTTCTGGAGATGAAGATGAAAATGTGAAGTGCTAAAGTATATGTTCTTAAGTGCTTAATCAGAAGGATGTTCAGAAATTCTGAACATGTTGTTCAGAACTTATGTCTTAGATAATGTTAGGTATATTCTGTTACTCATTAGAACACCTGTAATTGTTCTATTGGTTTGTCATGTTTTTGTACTGTAGCTTTAGTGTTTCTTTACAGTATGTATAGGAGTTAGCAACTGTAAGCTAACTAACTTTCGCATAACTTTTGAATAGCTTTTGTATTCACATTGTAATCTTTGAGAGATTCTCTCTCTAGATCTATTCTCTGTTCTTCAGTGAATACAAGCTTTTGGTTCTAATTCTCTATTCAATTACTGTTTAATTGTGTTTTTGATTGCTTAATTGGTTGTAAGATCAATCCTGGTTTCTACAATTGGTATCAGAGCCAATCAACAAACAAATTAGGTCAAGACCGCCCTACTTGGAGGTTTCTTGATCGTGTTCTTGAAGATTTCTTGATCAATTCGATAATTGATTTCTGCTGCTACTCATAATTCTTGAATTCTTAGTAATTCTTGAATTCATTCTGTTTTTGTTCAAGAAATTCGAATTTGTCTTTCTGTTGAATCTATTCAATTCATCTTACAATCATGTCTTCTAAAGAATTTCTCTCTATGGGATCTGAGACGAAGCCACCTGTTCTAATTCCTGAAGAGTATCAATATTAGAAGATCCGAATTATTCAGTTCTTGGATAATATTGATGAGAATTTGATGATTTCAATCCGCGAAGGTCCAATTGAAGTATATGTTGATGTTGCTGGTACACCTGCAACTAATACTACACCAGAGATTCCTGCTACTAGAGTGAAAAACCTTTTCTCACAGTATACTGAAGCGCAGAAACAGAGACATGCAATAGACAAATGGGCAGTAACTCTGTTAACTTTGGCAATTCCTAATGAAGTCTTCAATCGAATTGATAGTGGAACATCTGCTAAAGAAATGTGGGATGAACTGGAAAAGCAGATGCTTGGTACAACCAAATCAATTCAAGCAAAACTAAATCAATGCATCAATGCATATGAAAGATTCAAAGCAAAGGATTGTGAAAGTTTAACTCAGACTTACAACAAGTTTTGCACAATATTGAATGATCTTAGAAGGAATGGGCTAAAGAAAACCAAGTCAGAGATAAACTATAAATTTCTGAATTGTCTTAATTCAGAATGGTCATCTTTTGCTATAAGTCTCCAGATGAACAAAGATATGTGTGAGGAAGATCTGAATGATTTATTTTGTGTGTTAAATCAACATGCATGTAGTTGAAGAAAAGAAAAGTGTGTCAGATCAGTTAGCTTTACTTTCAGAAAGAAAATCCAAGATCACCAAGACTACAAAGAAGTCTGTGTTTCTGTCTGAAATTCCAAAACTAGAGCAGGAATCTGAGAAGGAAGAAGGATCTGATGCGGATGATGATTTCAAGTTGATGGCTGAGAAATTGGCATTGTTGACAAATACATTTAATAAAAGGTATGGAAACAAGAAATTTGAAGGTAAGTACAGGAGAAGTGGACAGGAGAGTTCAGATGAGAGATACAAGAAGAAAGATGATAGAGAAGAGAATAAGTATGAGAAGAAAGAAGAAAATAGGTATGAGAAGAAAGAAGAGAAGGAAGAGAGAAGAGAGAAGGATTTATGTTGCAAGTGTGGGAAACCTGGTCATTTTGCAAGGGATTGCAGAGTGAAGGTTGTTAAAGACTATGAATATTATGCAAAGAAAGCTTAGTTGGCCAAAACCAAAGACAGTGGGATTGCACTCCAGGTAGAACAAGAGAATTGGTTGTATTACTCATCTGATGAAGAGGATTTCATTCATTTCTCACAAATGCAAAGTTATATGGCTAAGATGGGTGACGAAGATGATTCAGACTATGAAGAAGGAGGTTCTGATTCTTCAGCTGAGGTACATTCTAGTCTTGTAATTGATTTAATGATTCAAATTGGAAACATGAAATCGGAATTTGTTAATCTGAGAAAACAGATTAAAGGTGAAAGGATTCTGGTTAACAAATTCAGAACAGAAAAATAAATGTTTAAAGTTGGATTTTAGGAAACAGAGGTTGAGAAACAAGAAGTAATAAAAGAAAATTATGATCTTTTGAAAAAGATTTTTGAGTTAAAAGTTGAATTTTCAGAAGTAAAGGATGAAAAAGTTGATTTGAAAATTAAAGTAGATATGCTACTTGATGAAAGAAAGAATTTATATACTAAAATCAAAGAGTTAGAAGATCTTAACAAACTTTGAGTATTCTCACAAGCAATGTCAATGACACAAGGTTTTACAATCCAAAAATGGGATTAGGTTTGGAAGAAAACTCTATTTTGAAAAAGGCTCCAATAAATCATTATGATTTTGAGGAACTAAAAGGTCCCAAACCAGAAATTCCAGACTTAGTTGAAGTTTTTGTGAAGAACTTGAAGAAGTTTTAAAGGAATGGATTTAAACAAGTTAGTCAAGAGCTTGAAGAAGACTTAGTTGATTTTGAGAATGGATTTAAACAAGTTAGTCAAGAGCTTGAAGAACTCAGAAAAAGTTTTGATGAGTTTGAAAATGATTTATGTGATGTTGATTTTAAACTTGAAGAAGTTTTAAAGGAAAACAAAACTTATGTTCAGAAAATAACAGTGCTTGAGAAGTTAAAAGCTGAATATGATATGTTTAAGATTAAAGCCTTAAAAGAGAATAAGGAATTCTTTAATGAATCAAGGACATATAAGCATGGTGAATCATCTACATCTACTAATTCTGAAAAGTTGAATGTTTTAGAAAAGTAGGAAAGCAAAAGGAAAGATGATTTGAAAAAGGTTTCTGAGAAGATCTTGTTGAATACTACTTCTGAACTCAAAGCAAATAGTTCTTGTAATAGATGCAAATGTAATCTGAATACTATCAATAAAAATGAAAATTCTTTTCATTCAGATTTGTTTTCTCATGCAAGAAAACATCTACAATGTGTTCAATGTGGTAGTCATTCATTTCAATTCTCTCAGAAAAGTCAAAATTCTAAAACATCTTATAAAAATAAAGCAAATCAGAATTCAGAAAATATGACTGGAAAGGTTTCTCAATCCAAGTAAAAAGAAAAGAAAACTGAAAAGGTTTCTAAATCTCAACCAAACGTTTTCAAAGAGAGAAGAAATAATTTTGTAAACATAAAATGTTCTGATTTCATAAAAGTACAAGGAATATGGTGCTTAAAAGAAGATTTTGAATGGAAAGTAGAAGGAACTTTTGTTAAATCTGATATTGAAGCTAACAAAACAGGACCCATTCAGATATGTGTACCTAAATCTAACTAAACTATTTTTGCAGGGCTGTCGTGTGTGGTTTTTAGACTCTGGAGCATCAAGACACATGACAAGTCATAAGTCTTCTCTGACAAATTTCACAGAAAAGGATGGACGAGCAGTTAACTTTGGTAATAACAGTAAAGGGAAAGTTAGAGGCTATGGGGATTTAACAAAGGGGGATTTAACCATTGAGAAAGTTTTCTATGTGGAAGGATTACAACACAATCTGTTCAGTATAAGCCAGTTCTTGGATAGTCTTTATGAGATCAAGTTCAGTATAACAGGATGCTTAATTCTGAGTGAGGATAAGATAAAGGTTTTCTGGGCTAAGATACACATGGACTTATTTGTGGTTAATTTTTCAAAGATTGAAGCTTTAACTCCAGTATGTCTATTGTCAAATGCAACTGCAAATGAATGATGGCTATGGCACATAAGATGTTCTCATTTGAATTTTAAGGAGTTGAACAATATAGTTGGCAAACATTTGGTTAAAGGACTGCCAAAGATTAAGTTTGATTAAGTTTGAGAAGGACTCATTATGTTCAGCATGTGAAATGGGCAAAATGAAGAAGAGTTCTCATAAGTTGAAAATGGACTCCTCATGCATGTCACCATTAGAGATGCTACATACTGACTTATGTGGTCCTATAGCAGTTCAATCAATGGGAGGGAAGAAGTATATACTTGTCATTGTTGATGAGTATTCCAGATATACATGGGTTGAATTCTTAAGAGAAAAATCTGAGGCTGCTGAAACATTGATAAATTCATCAAAAGAATTCAAGTGTTCTTACAACTTCCAGTTCAGAAGATCAGGAGTTACAATGGAACTGCATTCAGAAATGAGACTCTTCAAAACTTTTTACAAAGCTCTGGGATTTCTCATAATTTTTTTGCTGTAAAAACTCCTCAACAAAATGGTGTTGTTGAAAGAAAGAACAGGACTCTAGTTGAAGCTGCAAGAACCATGTTGGCTTATTCAAATCTTCCTACCTTCTTATGGGCTGAAGCAATTGCCACTGCTTGTTTTACTCAGAACAGAACTTTGATTAATAAAAGACTAAATAAAACTGCTTATTAATTGATTAATAAAAGAAAACCACAGATTAAATTCTTTCATGTTTTTGGATGCAGATGCTATGTTCTCAAGGATAGAGAAAATCTTGGTAAATTTGACAAAAAGGCAGATGAAGGATGCTCTGTCGGTTATTCAGTAACTTCCAAAGCATTCAGAATCTACAACAGAAAACCAAGAGGATTATGGAAAGCATCAATGTTACATTTGATGAGTCAAGATTAAAGACTTCTTGTGAGTTCCAGATTCGTGCAACGAACAATAAAAAATCAATAGATAATAACAGGTGTTATGATTTCAACTGGTCATCCAATTCACTTTCAATAAAGCAGAGAGTTTACAATAAAGTTTAGAAAGTGTAAGTAGACAACTAGCTTATATGTTGGGCCCGTGGTAACAAGCCCACGGCCCGCTCACTAATAAGGCTCAAAATAAAGAATTGTAAAACAACCCTTGAACTTATATTCAACACAAATTGACCCTAACAATCTCCCCCTTTGAATTGAAGTTCGAGTTCGCGCCAGTTATCAACATATCTTTTTCGAAGCGCAAAGTGTATCTCGAACGTTCTGATGGCTCGGCGGTAGTCGATGCATTCTTCAATCATTTCTAAGGCTTTTCGTGCAGTTGTCTCATTCGAGTTCGGAACATACGATACCTTTTGATTTTCGGATTCGAAAGTGATAATTTTTCGAAGAGCATCTTGGACTTTGAAGAGCGTGCCATCGTAGAATCTGTCGACCTGGCTGTGTTAGCTTCAATCTTCCTAATCATAGAAGTATTTAGAAGTAGTGAAAAATAGGCTAAGTGAAGAAAGCCTCTTACAGAGGGTCTGCCACTTCCGAAAGATCAAGGTCAAGAAGCTACATAAGTTACAGAGGTGTCCTACTGAACCTCTGTCTTACGAACAATGAAGACCAAGACTCGGAACCCGGTGAAGACTGCTCTACAGAAGACCAGACCTCAAAACCTCTGTAACCATTTACAGAGCCTCTGCTGTTCAGACTGGAGACTTGGAAGATATTTATAATATCTTGCCACTGTTGAAGAAATGTCTTGCTACTAGGACCTGTTCATCAACTTGCATGATAGCATGCCCTGTCCAACTTCAACACGTGTCAAAATCTGAGTGGACTCAATAGGGCTTAGTACAACATAGACGTCTGCGCAATTAAATGCAATACATCACGTACAACTGTTCATGCCATCCGTTCTAACAGCAGCTCATACTTTATGGTCCCCTAGAGTAGTATAAAAGGAAGTCTCTTGTTGAGATCTTCCTTAACAATCTTAAGGACTTATCTAAGAATCTAAGTTTCATGCTTACACTTTATATCGTCAAACCTGTTAAGCATTAGACTTTCACCAAACAGTTCTTAATCTGTTCTTGATGTTCTTATTATATATTGAAACTCAGTAATCTTTGAGATATCATATTCTGATCACTATTTCTTTATATTCTGTATTGTTTCTACACAAACTTATCTGTTAGTTCTTCAAATACGCTTCCGCATCAAACATAAACTCGAACTAATAGATCTGTTAATCTTGTCTAAGAAAAACGGGAACCAACAATTGGTATCAGAGCCTATCCTTGATTTTTAATATCAAGTGATCCTCTTTGTTACAAGATTTGTGGTAGACATCATTTTGTTTTAACCTGTTCTTCATTTCATTGAAAAGTTTCTGTTTTCCTATCATCTTTCGGTTTATTCGAAAAGTGGTATTCCTCAAAGAAACTATTTTTTCCAGATTAAAACTCCATTAAAGTGCACTCTGGGAACTGTTAAAACCCAG
Source organism: Saussurea involucrata (assembly GCA_033807775.1). Lineage (NCBI taxonomy): Eukaryota > Viridiplantae > Streptophyta > Magnoliopsida > Asterales > Asteraceae > Saussurea > Saussurea involucrata. The sequence goes on from CM066319.1 coordinate 117,199,579, forward strand.
AAAACCTTCCAGATCATCAGACTAATACTCTTTCGTCATATTATCTTTTCAAGAACCTTCGAAACTCTTACAATGACAAATACAAATAACTTTTTCACTGTTGGTATCCTCAATGGAAGATAAGAATGATCCATTTCTTTGAAGGTACTGAAAAATATCTCGTACAATATCTTTACAACCCTCCTCAAGTTCCCATGACAATAGTACCACGAATACCAGCTACTGCTGAATCTCTTGAAATCCCTGAACATCAAAAACCTAAGCCAAAAGGAGAATGGTCAGATGCAGATAGGGCAGAAGATGAAGTTGCACAGAAAACAAAAAGAATATTGATCATGGCTATCCCCAACGAACTTTTTCAATCCTTAGATGCATGCGAAACAGCGCACGATACGCATTGGTTAGTAAATCTACAGAGGCTGCAGAGAGACCGAGAAATGAGAGAGCAACAGAGGAGAAGAAGAAGAAGGAGAAGAAGAAGATAGTAATAGTCGATAGCGAAGAAGACGAACTGGTAGAAGAAGAGATAACTCTTGCGTCATTAGCTAAATCCTTAGCTCTGTTGACAAGAGAGTTCAGAGGAAACCAGAGGGGTTCAGGAATTGATCGATATGGCAGAAACAACCGATATGATAGAAGAGATGATGGAAGAAGAGAAGAATCGAGTGACCGACAGAGGTCAGATGATAGAAATGACCGACAGAGGTCAAGCGACAGAAACTACAGAAGTAATGACCGACATAGGTCAGATGACAAGGTGAGCCACACACAACAAGAATGCTACAAGTGCGGCAAGCCTGGTCATTACGCAAACGAATGCCGAACGGAAAAAGGTGGAGACCGACAGAAGTCCGACGATCATGCTGGAAACACTTCCCAAGGTTGTTTCAACTGCGGGAAGCCATGCCACTTTGCAAATGAATGCAGAAGTAGACCAAATCGCCCACAGAAAGACTCAGCTTTTTACAAAAAGAAGGCCGAGTATTATGCGCAAAAATCCCTAATGGCGAACAAAGGGCATTCTGAGGCGAACAAGGAGGATTTCGAGTCAGACTCTACCTCTGACGATGAATACACCACCAATGCCCTATTCTGTGGCATGGCAGAAGTCGACTCCGGCACTGACACTGAGGTATCCACTACAAAATCTACCTCTTGTACTAATTATGTAGATGATAATTTACTTAAACTTAACATTGAACTGATTGAACTAAAAGAGATAAATGAAAGCATTCAGAAAAGACTCACCTTTAATGAGAGAGAAGTAAGGCTTCTCACTCAAGAAGAAGCCAAAATTTTTGAAGAAAAGGAAAGAGTAGAAAAGAATTGGAACAAAAATCTAGATCCTTTAACAAGGCAAATTTCTGAATTAACCTCTGCTCTAAAAGTCAAAACAAAAGAACTTTAAGTTTCTAGAAGTGAAACAACAGACATAAGAGCTCTCAAAGAATACTTTCAAAAAGAGAGAGAGGTACTTTGGCAAGATCTACTCAGAAGAGAAGTTTTACTTAAAAACTATAAAGATGCACAGAAGGTGTATGAGAAAGTAAACTCACAAATAGGAAGACGAGGTATAGGGTACGATGATATTACTCTAGGTGATGAAGGCAAAAGACTTAAACCTCTGTCTTCTCTGTTTGTGATAGGAAAAACGAACAAACCAGATTTTCCAAACTTACTCTCTGTAAGTAAAAGGGCTAAAATCTCTGTGGAACCTCACTTGAGGAAACATACGAAGATGATCAATGTGTGGTTTGAAAACACAGACTCATCATCTTCAACCTCTATCAATAGAGGAATCAAACCAAAGAAATATCTGAAAACACAAGATCAGATTGGTATCTTTAAGTTTGGTAAACCAGAGACTCAAACGCAGGTTGCTTTTGTCTGTATTATAAATGTCGAAAAGAAATTATCGGCAGAAGCTCCTGAGTTTAAACCGACCTTTTCAGAAGAAAAACTTAAAGAAACAATTGAAAAGGAAATTTTGGAAATATGGAAAGCAAACGTCTTAGAAAACTTCTGTACATCTTCTGTAGATAAATTTCTCGCTGAAGAGATCTTATTAGAAACCTCTGCCGTCTATGAAAGTTATTCTATAGAGGAAGAAAGCTCGTACGATACATGTTCGGAAAATCCAGCCTCTGTCGAAAGAGATGACTCAACCTCTGTGTATGAGGACGATTCATCTTCTGACGACTCAGAGACAGATGTTACATCAGGGATAGTTCTCTATGACACAGAGGATGTTAAATTTTCCTATGAAGTTCTTAACAGAACTATTTCTCCAAAAGAGAATATCACAGAGATACCTATCTGCCCAGATTTTCTAAACTGGTATTCACAAGTCAAAACCTCTGCTGAGCTTAATATGTTAAGTCTTAAAAAGAAGACCTCTATAGATCCTAAAAGTTCAAAATTTTCAAAACCTTTAAGGCAAATTAACGAAAATCCCACTTGGCAACAAAAGGGAAAATGGCCTAAAGTTAACAAATCTTTTTCCTCCGTGACAGTGAAGGAAGATGTTCACCACAGACGAGAATCACAGAAGGCAGGAAGTAAACAAAGCTTTTGCAAACAACATTCTAGTATTCATAGATCTTCTTGTAATAGGAAATCTAGTGTTAAGAAAGAATGTAATGCCTCTGTGGCTCAGTTCAATGAATTCAATGAAAAGTTCAAGCAAATCACGTCTCATATTCAATATTGTCATTGCTTTGATCTTATGTTCAAACTAAATAATCACTTCTCCAGTCAAGATTGTTTACTCTCTACTCAAATTCAAAAGTCAAAACCTAAAGAAAAACAATTTGATTCTTCTACAAAAGACAAAATGTATTTCAAGAATGCTAAGGCAAACTTGAAAAATAATAACAATATTGGACCGATGTGGATATGGGTACCTAAGTCTCTGTGATTGTCTTGCAAAAGCGATATGTGCCAATCTGGTATCTAGACTTCGGATGCTCAAGGCACATGACTGGCGACAGAAGTTTACTATCCACGTACAAAGAAACACTCGATGGTGGATCTGTAACTTTTGGAGACAAAAAAACGGGACACATCAAAGGTTATGGAGTCATAAAGAAGGAAAACGTTTATGTATACAAAGTTGCATACGTGGATGGCCTTAAACACAACCTACTCAGTGTAAGCCAACTTTGTGGTACAGGATTCGATGTGTTATTCAAAAGAACTTTATGCTCTCTGAAAAGTGAAGACACGGGAATGGAACTTCTGCGAGCCGAAAGAAGAGGTGATCTATATCTGATGAATTTCAGTTCCAAGAACAAGGACAAAGTTTGCCTTGTAGCCTACAAAAGTGAGGAAGCCTGGTTATGGCATAACAGGTTCTGTCATTTGAACTTTCACACCTTGGATTAACTGGTCAAACTTGATTTAGTTAAAGGTTTGCCTAATGTTAAATTTAATAAGGATCATTTGTGTTCTGCCTGTGAAATGGGAAAACTCAGAAGAGCTTCCCACAGAGGCAAAATATATGTGTCTTGCACTAGGCCACTATACATGCTTCATGTCGACCTCTGCGGTCCCATTGCCATACAGAGCCTAGGTGGCAAGAAATACATACTTGTCTTAATTGATAAGTATTCGTGTTTCACATGGGTTGAATTTGTCCGAACGAAATCAGATGTTCCAATCATCTTGATTAATCTAATGAAAAGAATCCAAGTTCTTTATGAATGCAGAATACAGAAGTTAAGAAGTGACAATGGCACATGATTTAAAAACTCTGTCATTGAAGCCTATCTTTCTACAGAAGGAATATCACAGAACTTATCTGCCGCACGCACTCCACAGCAGAACGGCGTAGTCGAAAGAAAGAATTGAATGCTCGTGGAGGCCGCAAGAACTATGCTATCAGCATGCGGATTACCGATGAACTTTTGGGCAGAAGCGATTTCTACCGCTTGTTACACACAGAATCATTGAACCATTGTGAAAAGACACATCAAGACTCCTTACGAACTGATCAACAAAAGGCGGCCAAACATCAAGTTTTTCCATGTGTTTGGATGTAAATGCTTTGTTTTAAACGACAAAGATTCCAGAGGAAAGTTTGAGGTAAAAGCTGACGAAGGAAAATTCGTTGGATACTCTGCACTTCCAAAGCCTACAGAGTATACCTTACAAAGTCTCGCAAGATCGTAGAAAGCATCAATGTTTCTTTTGATGATTCATTCAAGAAGACTTCTGAGCAAATCAGTTCAGAGCTCGGACTTAAAGGGGAATCCTCTGGCATCTCACAAACAAAAGAAGACTTAAACCTTCAATTTCTAGAGATGTTCCACGACGACATTGATCCCTCTGATGGAACGATCAGAGCTTCTGCAGAACAATCTTCTGTCGGTCAAAATCCTACATGTATGACTCTAACTGTGTTGATCCAAACCCTCATTGATTTGATAATGACCCTCTCTTATATACTTAGTGAAAATTGCAAGTAAACAATATGTATCAGAGTTTCACTATCGCTGATAAGTACTAAGATCTTACAGTACCGCTGATAGGAACTCTCGCTCTTTAAATTAAACATTCAGCGAACACTGTTCACCATTAATGCTCTGAGTCTGTTCAGTCATTATGATGATCGCTGATAAGTTAGTTGTTTACTTATGATCCCTGAAGACAAGTTTCACGTCAACAAAGGTTCTACGCTGAAGTCGAAGATCAAGCTCAAGAACCAGCGACAAGTCTCCTAATGAACTGATGCGGATCAGTGAAGACTCAGATTTGTCCACTCAACGTGAAGTATCAAGTACAAGACTTCAGCTATCGCTGAACTTTATCATTCGCTGAATAGAAAATGATAATGCTCTGAATCAACGAAAGTTGATCATGAAGTCCTCCGTACAAAGTACTTTTGTCTTAACCTCCCTTGCACGACTCCGTACGAAATGTCAGAAAAGAAGCTCCGACTGTCTGAAATCGTACAACCACTCTGATACTACTGTTGATCCAAACCCTCAGTGATTTGATAATGACCCTCTCTTATATACTTAGTGAAAATTGTAAGTAAACAATATGTATCAGAGTTTCACTATCGCTGATAAGTACTAAGATCTTCCAGTACCGCTAATAGGAACTCTCGCTCTTTTATATTAAACATTCAGCGAACACGGTTCATCATTAATGCTCTGAGTCTATTCAGTCATTATGATGATCGCTGATAAGTTAGTTGTTTACTTATGATCCCTGAAGACAAGTTTCACGTCAACAAAGGTTCTACGCTGAAGTCGAAGATCAAGCTCAAGAACCAGCGACAAGTCTCCTAATGAACTGATGCGGATCAGCGAAGACTCAGATTTGTCCACTCAACGTGAAGTATCAAGTACAAGACTTCAGCTATCGCTGAACTTTATCATTCGCTGAATAGAAAATGATAATGCTCTGAATCAACGAAAGTTGATCATGAAGTCCTCCGTACAAAGTACTTTTGTCTTAACCACCCTTGCACGCCTCCGTACGAAATGTCAGAAAAGAACCTCCGAAAATCTGAAATCGTACAACCACTCTGATACTACACTATTCATCCATACGGCTACTAAGGTTGTCAACCAAGGTCAATGACATGCAACCAACCAGCTGATGACACGTGTAAAGTATATACTGACTTGCATTAAATGCATGCAGTATATAAAGAGATGAACTCACTTCATTTGAAGTAACTTGCTAACTCTGGACAAGTTCAATCTCTTATCTCAAGATAGGTTATTATTAGTAATTTCCTTATCTCTCTTAGTGCAAGAAACCTTAGTGTTCCAACTTGTTTAGATTTAGGTTTATCCTTAATCTTGTCTCCGCAACAAGCTGTAAATTGTTAATGATTTATCAATAAACAATTTAGAAAAGTAAAAGTTGTGTGTTTGTATTCAACCCCCCCCCCCCCCCCTTCTACAACTTGTATAGGCCTTCGGGACCAACAAGTGGTATCAGAGCAGATTTGTTTAATCTCATAAACAAGATCTAATCTAAGATATTTCTCTTCGTTGCTATTATCTGAAAACGGCCTCCAACACAAACACAAATTATATAGACAATGGTTCTCTTGCAAAACCCCCTAGATTTTCCAGAGACAACTTCAACTTATGGAAAAATAGGATGATACTCTTCTTAGAAGGTGTAGACCCTACTATGACTTACTATCTTGAAAACGGCCCACACATCCCTGTAACAATTGATCCTTTAGTTCCAGCCACTGCAAATAGACCTGCTATTCCAGAAAGGCTGATTCCTAAGGAAATACACATGTGGACCGACGAAGATAAGAAGAAAGTGTCTATAGATACAAAAGCCAGATCCATACTATCCATGGCCCTTCCTGACGAAGTCTACCATTCCGTCATGAACCTGAAATCATCAAAAGCCATGTGGGACACAATATGTGTTCAGTATGAAGGAACGTCTGAAGTCCAGGACTCAAGAAAGATAAACCTGGTAAGACAATACGAAAGCTTCATTTCTGGTAAGAATGAAACTCTCTCTGAAGTTCACCAACGTTTTAATTGCTTAATTATAAATCTAAAAACTGTTGGTAAGGAATATTCTAACTTTGAAGTGCTGACAAAGTTTCTAGAATGTTTACCTGAAAGCTGGGACAATTATTCTATGTGTCTCAAGCTGTCAAAGGATCTAAAATCAATGACCCTTGCTACCTTATATGGTACATCGCTGAATCATGAGCAATCTAGCCATCTTAAGAAGAATCTTGTAAAGGATTCCAAAAGCACCCTTGTTGCTTTATTCTCAGAGGAACCTTCTACTCAGCGACCCTCGGTCACTATCACTGAGTTAGAGAGTAACTCTGAAAGGTCACCAGACTCTGATTCTTCAGATGATGATGAATCCTTGGCTCTCCTAACTAAAAAGTTCAGGAGATTCGCCAAGAAGAAAATTTTTAGAAAGAACAAACCTCTTTCCATAACTGACAAGCCTAAATCATCAGCTTTTGTTGATAAGGCTACTGCTACTTGTTTCAACTGCGAAAAGACAGGTCATTTCGCTAATGAGTGCAGGTCAAAGAAATTCATGAGACCTTCAGCTTTCTCAAAGAAATCCTTTGTTCCAAGGAATAAATATGACAAATACTCAAAGCTGAAGGAAAAATATGCGAAGCTAAAAAGCTTTAAGAAGAAAGGAAAAGGCCTGATGGCTGACTATGATTGGGCTGCTTCTGATGAAGAAGCATCATCATCTGACTCTGAAGATGATGAAGCAAATCAATGTCTCATGGCCAAGATTGAAGAAGAGGAAGAAAGTTCAGACATTCCCTCCACTTCAACATCTGCCATTCAGGTATCACCTTCTTTCTTTACCAATATTGCAAATATTGATGAAGCTGATAGTCTCCGTAAGATCGATCTCTTGACTAGAAGTTTATACGAAGCCATGAACGGCAAAACTGTGGTTGAAAACCAAAACCTTGATCTCGCTGAAAAGCTTAAAAACTGTCATCTTCAAATAGAAAAGCTTTCTAAAATTGAAGAAGATTTTAAAGATCAAGTATATTTAAATCAGCTAGTCAAAATCGAACGAGCAGAAGCTATCGCTGCATTAGAGGCTGAAAAAGCTATCGCTGCATTAAGGCTCAGATTCCTCTGAGTGATAAACGTGGTCTGGGTTATAAATATGATACTCCAAAACCAACCACTGAATGTTCAATGCTTAAATTTGGAACGTTCGTATCCTTAGTCGCTGACACTTCATCATCTCAGTGCTCCTCGTCCTTTACACCAATCCCTGAGGAAACTCCTACCTCCTCAAAAGGTAAGGAGAAAATGGTTTATTCAAAACCTACCTCTGTCTCTAAAGACAAAGGTAAAGGAATTGTTATTTATCAAAATCCTCAGAAGGGTACCTTAGTACCAAAGCTGAATGCTTCTAAAGCCTCAGTGACCTACCCCTCTGGATCTAGAAAGCTGATCTCTGGATCTATTCAGCGATCTACTTCTAGACTCAGAGTGGATGTCCTTGGTAAGAAATCTGAAGAACTGAATGTTCGTCCCATTTCTAAAGCCAATAGTTTACTTGGTGCTGGCACTTCTAATTCGAAATTAAAAGCTCAGCATACAAGTGGTCCTAGAACTACTTTTAGTTATAGGAAATGTTATCACTGTGGACTTACCGATCATATTGCTAGTAAGTGCCCCACAGCCACCAAAGCTGAAAAGATAGCTAAGGTGAGGATTGCCCCCAAGGCAAAGAAGACCAACCCTGGTGCAAATCAGGTCAAGGTGAATTCTACCACTGAGGTTAAGAAATTAACCAAAGTGAAGAAAGACAAAGCTGAATCTTCAAATGCTGCGAAGACTGCTGAACCTTCCATTCCAACTACTTCCACTGACAAACGTGTATACATGGTTAAGTGGGTACCCAAGAAAAACTAATCTTCCTTTGTATTACAGGTTAAGAAGGGTATCTGGTATCTCGATAGCGGATGCTCTAGACACATGACTGGAAAGAAAAACCTGCTCGCTGAATACAAGGAAGAGAAGGGTCCCTCTATGACTTTCGGTGGAAATGGAAAAGGACACACCCGAGGGTATGGTGTACTTTCAAATGGTACAAACTCCTTCAGAAGAGTCGCGTATGTTGAAGGGCTGAAGCATAATCTTCTAAGCATCAGTCAGCTCTGCGACATGGATAACAAAGTGATTTTCACTAAGGAATCCTGCTTTGTCACTAACAAAAAGGAGAAGATAGCTCTCAGCGGTTATCGTTTGGAAAATGTTTATGTAATAAACATGGACTCAACAACCACTGAGAACTCCTGTTTCTTCTCAAAGGCATCTTCTGATGTTAATTAGCTATGGCACAAGAGGCTCTCGCATCTAAATTTCAAGACACTGAATACTCTTTCCTCCAAAGAGTTAGTCACTGGTCTACCTCAACATTCATACGCCAAAGAGTCTTTATGTTCAGCGTGTGAAAAAGGGAAGCAGACCAAGGCAAGCTTCAAGTCAAAGCAAGTCTCCTCAGTGTCATCTCCTCTACAACTACTCCATATGTATTTGTTTGGCCCTGTCAACAAACAATCCATCGCTGGAAAGAAATATACGCTGGTCATAGTTGATGAATTCTCTCGTTACACATGGGTAATGTTTCTCCGTTCTAAGAGTGACACCCCTGAAGAACTCATCACCTTTGTTCGGAAGATGGAAACTCTGAACAATATGACTGTTCACTCAATAAGGAGTGATCATGGAACCGAATTCAAAAACAGTTCTCTTGATTCCTTCCTTGAGAGTAAGGGTAATTCTCACAACTTTTCGTCAGTGAGAACACCGCAACAAAATGGAGTCGCTGAAAGAAGAAATAGAACAATTATTGAAGTTGCACGTTCAATGCTCAGCGATTCTCACCTGCCTACTCAGTTTTGGGCAGAAGCTGTCAACACTGCTTGTTTTACGCAAAACAGGTCGCTGATAGTTAAAAGATTCAAAAAGACAGCCTATGAACTCTTTCATGGGAGAAAGCCTTCAATCAGCTTTCTTCACATCTTTGGATGTCAGTGTTTCATACTGAACAACAGAGATGCCCTTGGAAAGTTTGATCCTAAGGTTGATGATGGAATCTTTCTTGGATACTCCTCAGTCTCCAAAGCCTTTAGAGTCTTCAACCGTAGAAGACAAACTGTAGAAGAAACTATTCACGTCACGTTTGACGAATCCCGTTCAGCGAACTCTAAATCGTCCGCTGATACTGAAGAACTGAATCAATGGATGTTTTCTCATCTTGGTGATTCAGAAGAAGTTCCCACTCCTCATGCTCACAACGTAGAAAATGATGGTCCTACTATCATTCCAGATATGCAGAATAGTGAAGCTGAAACATCTTGGGTCTCAGATGTTCCTATAAACACTATACCTGCAGTTGATCCAAATGTCTCAGAAATTCCATCTATTTCTCAGCAATCAGTGAATGAAGTGACAAATGCAAACATTCCTCTCTTAGTTGATAATCCAGAAGTAGCTGAAGCCTCATCTTCAGTTTCTCCAGTTCAGACTGAGTCAGCGACGTATGCTCTGGCTCAGCGATGGACTGTAAATCATCCAATCGATCAATTTCTTAGTGATCCAAACGCTGGTATTCAGACTCGTAGAAGTGCATGTAATATTTGTTTATTTGTTAACTTTATTTCTCTAACTGAACCAAAGAAAATAGATGATGCCCTCAGAGATCCAAACTGGGTCAGCGCTATGCAAGAAGAGCTGACTGAATTCGAAAGAAACAAAGTTTGGAAACTCGTTCGTAGACCAACTGACAAAACGGTGATAGGCACTAAATGGGTCTATCGAAACAAGTTGGACGAACATGGTACTGTAACTCGCAACAAAGCTCGTCTTGTTGCTCAGGGATACAGACAAGAGGAAGGCATAGATTATGACGAAACATTTGCTCCAGTACAAAGACTTGAATCTATTCGTCTTTTCTTAGCATATGTTGTACACAAAAACTTCATTGTACATCAGATGGATGTTAAGTCAGTGTTTCTGAATGGAAAGCTGAATGAAGAAGTTTATGTGGAACAACCTCCAGGATTCTCAGATCCTAAGCGTCCAGGTTATGTTTATAAACTGGACAAGGCACTTTATGGCTTAAAGCAAGCTCCTCGTGCATGGTATGATACTCTCTCTACTTATCTCCATATTGAACAATTTGAGAGAGGTAAGATTGACAAAACTCTATTTTTTAGAAAAGTGAAAGGTCATATCATTTTAGTTCAAATATATGTTGATGACATTATATTTGGTTCTACTAACCCTGAGCTTTGTACTCGTTTCGCTGATAGAATGAAAGATGAGTATAAAATGAGCATGATGGGTGAACTAACATATTTCCTTGGTCTTCAGATTAAGCAAACTGAAAAAGGAACTTTCATTAATCAGGGAAAATATGTTAAAGATATGCTGAAGAAATTCGACTTAACTGAAAGTTCAGCTATGAAAACCCCTATGGCACCACCGCTGACACTTGATAAGGACACAAAGGGTGTTCCTGTCAATGTCACGCTGTACCGTGGGATGATCGGCTCACTATTGTATCTTACAGCTAGCCGACCCGATATTATGTTTGCAACATGCTTGTGTGCACGATATCAAGCTGAACCTAAGATATCTCATATGAAAGCTGTAAAGCGAATCTTTCGATATCTTAAGGGTACAGCGAATCTAGGCCTTTGGTATCCCAAAGACTCAGGATTCGATCTAACCGCCTATTCAGACAGTGATTTTGCAGGTTGCAAAATGGATAGGAAAAGCACCACAGGAGGATGTCAGCTCCTGGGTGGAAAGCTGGTAAGTTGGACAAGTAAGAAGCAAAACTCAGTGTCCACTTCCACAGCTGAAGCTGAATATGTAGCCGCTGAAAGCTGTTGTTCTCAAGTCTTGTGGATGAGAAATCAGCTACTAGACTATGATCTTCAGCTCTCAAAAATTCCGATCTATTGCGACAGCACTAGTGCCATCGCTATAGCAAATAATCCAGTGCTACACTCAAAGACAAAACACATAGAAATCAGATATCATTTTATCAGAGATCATGTGATGAATGGTGATATAGAACTTCAATTTATCCCAACTGATTATCAGTTAGCTGATCTATTTACCAAACCTCTTGATGAGACAAGATTCAACTTTCTCATCAGCGAGCTTGGATTGCTGAACTTTGAAGGATAAAACCTTCAGTGGTTCACATTGATCAGCGATAGGATAAAATCAACTTGTATAACCCATTCTATCATTCTCTCTCTGAATAAACTTGATTCGCTGATATCAAGGTATGTTTACTCTCTCTGACATATCGCATGTAAATGCAAGATTTCAAAATAAATTGCATCGCTGAATATCTCTTCCTTAACAGCGACTTTTTGAAATTTCTTAAAACCTTCACTGATATTTCTATTCAGTGCTTCATGTTTTCAAAGAGTCCCTGAGTTTTTCAAAACCTCAAAGACAACCAAGAATATGAAAGGACAGTTGTGACGTCATTGCAACGGATAAACCCCGGCATGATTTCTTTCTGACACACGTTTGCACGTTTCGTTCAAACTTCCAATCAAATGCAAACACGTGTCCGTGTCATGATGAAAACCTTTTCCCGCTCAAGGTTTTCTCTCTCTAAAATCTCTATATAAATAACTCTTGGTTTATATTTTATCTTTTACGCGATCAAATCTTCCTCCGCAAGAAAGAATCCTCTGTTGCATTTGTGCTCTCAAATCTTCAAAGAACTGTTCATCATCTTCTTCATCAAAATATCAAGGTTAATATGTTCTTATTTATTACCAAATGCGTATAACTTGTTTCCGATCTTATCATTGTTTTAAACAAGATCAAACAAAAGAACTTTGTAAAATGAAATCATTTCTTTCATGGTTTTATGAACACAACCATTTCATGGTTGTTCTTCAAGTTTTAAATCTAAATCTTAAACTTGTTCTTCATTCGTATCCAGATTTCTTTTAGAAACTGGAATACAAGACTTTATGGGTTTTACATTTCGTTTCAAAAATTATGAAAAACCCTAATCTTCATTAAGACATTTATGTCTGAATGAAATGGACAAAATTCGAACCATCTCAATGGAAATTCTTTCCATATTAAGACAATTCTTATTTGTTAACATCTTTGGTTGAACTGATAATACAGAGAAATGGCAACTTCAAAGATCAATGTTACCGCTGAGATCATCTCCGCTGACTCTGAGGAAGTGGAAATCATCAAAGCCCCTCAGGTTAAGTTCACACTGGATCAACTAGATTGGACCAAGGTCAACAACCTCTCTGCGCTTCTCGAGTTTCCTCCTCGAAAGCAAATCACACATCTGGATGATGCTGTGAATTTCCTGAAAAACTGCTGCATTTCAACAGGCCTGACCATCACACCTCCTGCAAGTCAGCTACTACTATCCCAGTTCTGGTACTCTGCCAGACACACTCAGCTACCCTCCGCCAAAGATGCATCCAAAACCATCGATTGCATACTCAGCGATACTGAGTATGGCACAATTAAGATAACCCCCGCAATCATTCGAAAAGCCCTGAACTTTCCCAATGCTACCAAAGAAAAACCGTTTGTTCCATTCCCTGACCATAAGAAGCATGCTGACAGAGATGAAATCATTGCTTTTCTCAACGCAATGGGTTACATCTGGGAAACTGGAAGGGACAAGAAGCCCGAGAAGAAGCTGACGCTGATAAAGAAGTCCAAAATGCCCAGCGAGATGAATTTCATCTTCGCCCATCTGATCAGCTGCATGACTGCGAAGACCGGCTCCTCTGATCAAGCCGCTCAACCTCAGCAGGCTATGGGATACGCACTGCTGAAAGGTCTACATATTGACTGGTCATCTATCATTTATGATGACCTAGTACAAAGAGTAGATTCTGCTGCTGACAGACCTGCATGGGTTCCCTACCCAAGATTCATCAGCGCCATCTTCCAATATGGCCTGAAGGACAGCTATCCTCAAGAGGGTGACCTGAAACTTTCTCAGGTTGGCCCTAAGGTGCTCGATTTCAAACCTGTCGACAATGAGGTACGTCTCTCTACCCTTCTCTCTCTTCTTAACCCTAATTCTTCGACTTCTGTGGTTCCTTCAGCGAAAATACCCATCGCTGATGCCCCGGCCACACAATCCTCTCCTTCTAAGAAAAGGAAACACTCTCACACCCCACTTGATTCCAAAAGGATCAAGAAAACCAAGGAGCAACCCCAGCAATCCCATGCTGAAGACTCCTCAGCTCATTCTGAATAGCTGAAGGAAAGTTTCGTGGTACGCTATGCCACACCCATTCAAGCCATCCCTTCAATCCCGGCTTCAGCGTCTCCAAACGCTGAGGTTAGAAACTTGGAACCTACCCAACCTCCCTCAGTCTCTCAAAAGACTGATGAAGTGATTGTCAGCGATTCCAACGCTGAACTCAGTACCCGAACCCCATTCTTATCCTTCGCTTCTCCCTCCACTCACTTGGACTCTCCTCCAAAGAATACTGGAGATGCCATAATTCCAGAAGCCTCCGCTGACGCTTCTCAAAGAATGATGAAGACAGGACCTGCAGAGATCACCATTCCTCACCGATCTTTCGAGGAAGATATGGAACATTTTTCAGGAATCCGCAACTTTGACGATTTCATCAATCCTCCTGCAGGTACAAATCAACCCATATACACTGTAACTAAACCTGAAACTTCTGAGCTTTCCTTTGTTCACAAGTACTTATGTGTTACAGGTCCTAATTTGGGAGACATCAACGCTTCTCTAAAGTCCGTGGAAACAAAGCTGACAAATCTCACCATCACACTCTCCAACAACTCTACAGCTGTAACCACCGCTGGAGAAGATTTGATAAAGCTGACAACGGTGGTGGAGAAGAAGGCTTCCGCAGATGACTTGAAGCAAGTTGATAAGACTCTCAGCGATTTCGCTAAGGTGCTCGCTGATATCTACACAGACTACACCTCACTCAAACAATCAGTTTCTGTAACAACCCGAAAACAAAATATTCATATAACATATAATTCATAACACATTTATACCAAAAGTAATTCATAGTTCACATTCGGTCCCCAAAGTCTGACTAATATAAAATTTCAGTACAAACTTGATCCTATTTGAATAACATAATTAATAACAAAGTTACAAGTACAACAATATCCATAATTTCCCTTAAAGATCATCTTCATAAAAGCCACCCATCAAGCATTCAAATCACTATTTCTTAACAGATCCGTCACCTGGAAATACATATTTTAAAACAGAAAATGAGGGTTAGACCTATTGGTCTAGTGAGAAAATCTCTGATATTTGTAATCTTTTAAAATTTCATTTATATAAAACACTTTTTATATAAATACACATAAATCACATGTAAATAAACACCAACCACAATTTGTGCATCATACCAATCTCATACCACCTTATCCCTCCATCAATGGCCAAAATATTGGTTGCGAGCCAATTTATCACACCGGTCCAAAGCCCGGCCACGTATTATATTTTCATATAATACTCACGTAATTATAATATCTCAATATATTATAATCACCCACGTATGACATATTCATACACTTTATCATATATTTGTATTTCACACAATGTATTCCAGTAAAATACTTTTTAAAGTAAAAACTCGCATATTCAATCACACATATCCATCTCATATATATACGCATATATATATATATATATATATATATATATATATATATATATATATATATTCAGTTCGAAAATGTTTTAAAGTAAACTCACCTTGTTTGATAATTTGAAGCCACTCACACGTGTAGACGATACAATTTAGCAAAACCGACAAACAACGCCACCACCGAACACCGCCCACGCCACACTAACGAGAGGCAACCAAACCTGTAATATATATACATACTAAGTGAAAATATCTATTTTCTTGGTTTCTCTCTTTTCCTCCTTTCTCTCTTTTCTTCCCTTCTCTCGACCTCCCTCTCTTTTTCTCCCTTTCACAACCCACAAACAACCCACCTATATATATACATAATATACATTATATATATATAATCTATAAATAAATATCTAGATATTTATATATATATATATATATATATACGTAATATATATAATATAAATATCCATAATATCTAGATATTTATATATATATATATATATACACGTAATATATATAATATAAATATCTATAATATCTAGATATTTATATATATATATAAAATACACATATATATAATACTTAGATATTTACATATATACATACATATATATATACCTAATATACACACATATATATATACACTAAATAAAATACTTAAGCCTCTTTCTCCCTTTTCTCTTATCATGACACATACCCCATGGACACATCACTCTTCTTTTCTTTCTTCTCATCGACACACACACACATAGATATTTCTAATTACTAAGAACATGACACCTCTAACTTTTAAAATGGAAAGGTGGCGGTTTGTGATAAAAATATATTCACATTTACCAAACAAACCCCACACTCCTTTTAATTGGCAATATCTACCTTCCAACTTTCAATTTAAATTTAAAGTCTACCCCCTTAACTTATAACTCCATAAAACTAACCTCAAACTCACTTTAAAACTAAAATAATAAAATTATATAATCCAACAATATACCCGGTTATTACAACATCTCCCCCTTAAAAGAATTCTGTCCCGAAATTCATTCAAGCAACAAACGAGGGTAATCAATTACCAAAGAATCCTTTTACAACAAATACATTATTCTTAATATTATCAAAACATCAAGAATTTTAATTCCACACAAAAATTCCGCCCCTTTAAAACAATGATAATCACCATCTTATTAATACTAACCACTTTATTTGAACTTAACACACTTCGTCCGCAATTTACTCAATTAATCCATCCCACAAAGTCGATCCCAATCTTAAAATAGCCATAATCGTAATTTTCTGCCGAATCACCCAATTATCAAATCCCACGAAGGTTCAAAATAACTTGAAAGTTCACTTATATCACAAAAAGAAATAACTTATACTCACATGAAACTAATCCAAATAACACAACATTTTATGCTTACTCGGAACATTTACCACACTCATACTACTTTTAACTCCACCGGCCTTTCACGACAAACGTCGTGTTCTACACTTTTACAATACTAACTCGAAAACATAATCATACATTTTCAATATAAAATTTGCTTAGCAATTACAACCTATTTCTTATACTCTTCTACGGAATAAAACATACCCAACAAAAATCATTTTATATCAAGGATAAGTTTCTTAATTTTATCAAACCCGTATACTTCATCCTACCATTTCCATTTCTCATGCTAGCATAGCATAACCACGATAATCACACATCAATACTTAATTGCACTTGACACCAAATCATTCATCCAAATCATTTTACACATGCAAGACCAAGTCTAATCAAACGATTCCACTAAAAGTTACAATAAAAATAACACTAAATGTTTCAAGATACAACACACTTCTCGATCTCCAAACATAGTTAAACAAAATTAATCTATTCACTTTTATTTCTATACTCACAAGAATACTTCTAACAATTCAATTCAAAATAGTTAAAACAAATAATAAACACTATGAATTAACGTACTTTACCCGACGTCCAATCGAAATAAAATAATTTTATCCAAACATAAATATATTATCGTCTCTAAATCCCGATACTTTAATCGATTTCATTTTTCAATCTTGACTTCCCATCAAGAACCTTCCAAATAGAACTCCTATCATAACATAGTGTCAAATAACAATCTAATGTCATCACTTAACATAACTGCAAAACTCGATGAGAAGTTAAAGGCTTACACATCTACCTTAACTTACAACGCCAATTTCTTAATTGTACAAATACCACACCCAAAATATCATACCCTAATAATGATACCATAAAATTCCTTATGACAACTTTCAGACGCGTTCAACAAATTACGTCTTCTTCACATCAATCAATATATCATCATCAAATTAAAATAAAGTCTAATAGTGACTTAATTTCTTGAATATAAACAAAACACAATCTCAAACATTTCAATTATCTCAATAACTTCACCACCATAACTCATACCGACTTACATCCAATAATATGAACACCAATTTATTTCTTAATAAAATAACAAACTCGTTATCACATCACTTTCTTATATCTCTGACTTAGCATAAAAATACTAACACAAATTCTTAAACATTTGATTCACTTAAACCGCTCCGCAAATGAAATTCATCAACACCGGTCTCACATTACCTAACTGATATAATTACCAATTCATCTCATGATAATTCCGCTACAAAACTAAGCCAAAAAGAATTCATTACAATTCCGTCAAAATTATTAAAAAATTTTTGTCACTAATCATAATACCAATCATATAAATCATTAACGACTTAACATGCAAAGTCAAGCATACAGTCTTGTTAGCTCCAAGTATCTGTAAAATGAAAGTATTGAAAATAAAACCAAGTCAGAAGACCTACAGAGATAAAGCAGAAGACTTAGAAGACCAACAAAGAAGACCAACAGAACTCAACAGAGTTCTGGTGGAACCAACGGAGCTCAACAGAGCTTTGGCAGAAGATCAACAGAAGAACTGTTCATACCCGAAGACCAACAGAGTTCTGTCATAACACGCTCTGTTGAAGTGAAGACCTCTGTTATGCCTAAGTCTCGTAGAAATCCGAAGTGTCAGATACGTGTCCACACCTTTCCACGTATGCCCTAAAGATTGGAGATACACTTTCCACGTGTCATTCCAGGGTACGATAGTACACTGTCTACACTTTATGAGGCTATATATAGCGAGGTAGTGGAACAAACAATTGTAAGCTTTTGGAAGAATAGTTTTCCACAATTGTAAAAGCACACACTGTCATATCCTCATAACACTACCCCGTACGATATTGTCTCTGTGATTTCTTGATACACCATTGATCTTGTTCTTGGTGTTATCTTTATCAATATACGAGCAGCGTTTCTTATTTGATCTTGTTATCATATTCCTGTTCTATATTTGATATCACAGCTTACATATCGTCTCATACATTCACTCACTTTAATGGCTTTATATTTAAATGCTTCCGCTGTCTATTTAACTACCATTATCGTGATACGACGTGAATCTGGGAACCAACAATTGGTATCAGAGCTTGCTTGATTTGCTCAAATCAAGGCATCCAATCTACCAAGGTTGATTCACTGTTGTTGATTGTGTGTGTGTGTTTAAAAGCCTCATTATACTCTGTTTTACTGCTTAAAGTATTTTACATATTCTCAGTTCATTTAATATCATACTAAGCTTTCCAGTCTAGATTAAAACATCTGTTCTACTATTTCATTGGTTACTGTTCCTCATACTTTAGCTTATTCTCATTATAGACCATTTGAAACTCTCATACTCTGTTTTCTTTTCAAAAAAATGGTAAACATCAACGCCATTTATACTTCTGGTTCTCTGACCAAGCCTCCTACTCTTCTGAGGGATGAATACCCTCAATGGAAGATTAGGATGGTCAACTTCCTTGATGGAATGGATAAGGACTTAATGCGATCTGTCACGAATGGACCATTCCAACCCATGGTTTATGTCCCACGTGTACCCGCAACAGAAACCACTGATGAGATTCCTGCTCACTTCGAACCCAAAACCACTGGGATTACCGAAGAAGAAAAGAGCAAAATGGAAAATGACCTTAAAGCAGTGAGACTTCTGATTATGGCCATTCCGAACGATATATTTCAAGAACTAGACTCATGTGTTACTGCCAAGGAAATCTGGGATCAACTTCTAAATCAACTTGAGGGTGGTATCAAAACCCAAAAGAACAGAAGGACCCAGTGTATAAATGAATACAATGATTTCAAGGCACTTCCTGAGGAAACCTTACAACAGACCTACAACAGATTTAATATTCTGATTAACAAATGTAAAAAGTGTGGGGTTGTTAGGTCGAAGGAAGATAACAATGTTCTGTTTTTGAAAAGTTTAAATGATGAATGGTTGAATCTGTCCATGTCTTTACAAGCTAATCAGGACTTAGATGCATGGTCTCTTACTGATGTGTATGGCACTCTGGCCGCACAAGAGAAGGATGTTGTCAAGCAAAAAGGCAAATCCACCATTGCAGGTCCTATCGCTTTGATTTCAGAATCTAAGAACTCAGCAGAAGAGAAACTCAACAGAGATGGCCCTAGCAGAGATAAGAAAAGAGATAAAAAGAAAGGGAAGAAGAGCTTGGTTGCAGAAAGTGATGATGAAAGGAGTCCATCAGATGAGGATAGTGATATAAATGCCTTTGCTAAATCTCTTGCGTTAATAACTCAACAATTTACCCAGAGATTTGGCAACAGGACATTTGACAGAAGAAAAAGGTACGAAAGAGAAGAAAAAGGTGACAGAAGTTATACTGCACCTCAACAGAATCACCAGAACAGAAACCCGACAGAACAGAGACCTCAACCTCAACAGAAGTACAACGCTCCTGGTCCGCAAAAGACTGATGCTGCACAACCCATCAACCAAAACGATGGTCGTTGTTTCAGATGTGGCAAACCTGGCCATTTCTCTGCTAACTGTAGAGGAAAACTTGTAAAAGATCAAGACTACTACAAGAACAAATACAAGTACAACTACAGAGAAAGGAGTTATGTCGCCGAGATGGAGAATTGGATCTCTGACTCATCCTCTGATGATGAACCAGAGCAAGCCAATGTTGCTGTAGATGATGAAAGTATGACAGAGGTTGACTGGATGATTGGAGAACGAATAGAGAGAACAGAAGAAGAAGATATAGCTCATGCATTCGCTCTTACTGTAACAGAGCCAGACGACAGAGCGCTGGAGACCATTAAACCCAGTGCCAAGGTATGTTCCTCCGAATCCAAGTCTGACTCAGAACTGGAAATGCATGTTTCGCAATTAACTGAGGAATTTCAATTACTGAAACAAAAGCTTTCTGAGGAAAAAGAGCTAAGAAAGCTAGCTCAGAAGGACCTGTCATACAGAAACGATCTGCTGAGAAAGCACCAGAGGGAGATCCTTCTGGCAAAAGACGTAAGTTTGTTGACCAATTCTCACCCATTGTCTCCAGACTCTCTGATGAAGACTCCTCTGATGATGGTGATGATGATTTCCACGATGCTGCATCAGATAGTAATTTGGGTGAGTCCTCGGGTCAACAAAAGGGGGAGAAGGAGAGAGAGAAGGAGAAAGAGAAAGAGAAAGAGAAAGAGACAGAGAAAGAGAAAGAAAAGGAGAAAGAAACAGAGACAGAGAAAGAAGAAGAGAGAGAGGCTGAAATGCCTACTGAAAGAGGCAAAGAGAAATTAACAGAAGAGGTCGGGACAGAAGATATGGGGATAACAGAAGAAGATATACCTACGGTGGATTTCGACTACATGTTCAAAGATCGAGTCATCAAACCGACAGAAGAGTCAACACAAGAACCACCATAGATTATCTGCCTGGATACCCCTTCCTACTTCACCAAGGACTGAACCAGAGAGATCAATCCCAATCTCTGCTGATGAACAAAGCCAAACAGAAGCTGCTCAAGAATATGTTCATATCGATACTCTTATGGCTGAAACTCATGAAGACCCAAACCCAATCATACCAGAACAAAACCCATAATCATCCACCCAACACACCGATAAACCTGCCTTGGAAACGGTATTTGCATTTCTTTATGCTGACAGAGATATCATTCCTGCAAATGTCGTACCCATAAATCCTTACCTTAACCCAATCAGAATAAACACCATTACTGAAGCAAGGCGGATGTTCATCCGAAACAAGTCCAATCTGAACAGAAACATCAACTCACACTTCAGTATCAAGAGAATCCTAGACATCAAGCATAAGAAGTTCCAGCACAACAGAATGACCTATCATGAGTACACTGTGGAATCAACAGAAGGAAAGAACGAATTCTTCAACGACAACGATCTTGTCCTTCTAAATCCGTACGATCTAACTGTGCTTCATGCCTACTGCTTGAACTTCTCTGACAGATATACTCCAGCAAGAACAGCCTTACCTGAAGTCAAACTAGCTATGCAAGAGCACATCAATCTCAGAACTCAGACAGATTTTCAGCTAGGCATAGAGTTTGAAATTGAGAAACTGGCGATTGCACCACCAAACGAAGATCTTGAGGGCTATCGACATTTTAGGACTGGAACTGTAGTTGAAGATCCTCCAGTCTTTATCTGCCGACAGAAAGGGATAAAGAAAGCCATCAGATCTGCTGAAGCTCATAAGTACACAAGTGAGTCGCTAGCATATCTCAAAAACATAGTTCAAAGTCTCCCGAGGAACAAGTGTCCGGAAGAACAGCAAAGGTCCTTCATCAACATAATTAATCTGATGCTTGACTTCCGTGAGCTAATCAGAAGATTCGACAGAATCCTTAGGGGAGATAATTACGCTTGATTGAACTTGTTCTTTCTATTGTAAAATCTTAAAAGAATAGTGCACAGGGTAACAGAGGGTAAAGTTCTCTGTTCTTTTGTTTTCAATCTCATTTCCAATTTTTTTATTTTCAATACTTAGGGGGAGATTGTTAGCTCCAAGTATCTGTAAAATGAAAGTATTGAAAATAAAACCAAGTCAGAAGACCTACAGAGATAAAGCAGAAGACTTAGAAGACCAACAAAGAAGACCAACAGAACTCAACAGAGTTCTGGTGGAACCAACGGAGCTCAACAGAGCTCTGGCAGAAGATCAACAGAAGAACTGTTCATACCCGAAGACCAACAGAGTTCTGTCATAACACGCTCTGTTGAAGTGAAGACCTCTGTTATGCCTAAGTCTCGTAGAAATCCGAAGTGTCAGATACGTGTCCACACCTTTCCACGTATGCCCTAAAGATTGGAGACACACTTTCCACGTGTCATTCAAGGGTACGATAGTACACTGTCTACACTTTATGAGGCTATATATAGCGAGGTAGTGGAACAAACAATTGTAAGCTTTTGGAAGAATAGTTTTCCACAATTGTAAAAGCACACACTGTCATATCCTCATAGCACTACCCCGTACGATATTGTCTCTGTGATTTCTTGATACACCATTGATCTTGTTCTTGGTGTTATCTTTATCAATATACGAGCAGCGTTTCTTATTTGATCTTGTTATCATATTCCTGTTCTATATTTGATATCACAGCTTACATATCGTCTCATACAATCACTCACTTTAATGGCTTTATATTTAAATGCTTCCGCTGTCTATTTAACTACCATTATCGTGATACGACGTGAATCTGGGAACCAACAAGTCTAACACAACTCTTTAACTTAAACAACGCCATAAAGAAAGTTCATCCACATTAACCTCACCTTACTTAACCGTAAAAATCATCAACTAATCTCATAATAAATCTACTACAACTACACCACAAAGTTCATCAAACGACCATCAATATTTATTAAACATCGCTTTCTTCCCGCTAATCATAACACTAATAATATAAATCCATTTTACAACTTAAATCCTTCAATCCAGGAGAAGTATTAGGTAAACACCCAACTAATTTGAACCACTTTTCTATACCCAGAAAATTTTCAAGCATCAATTTCTTATAACATGATTGACATAATATAATTATTCTCTCCCAGCTTAAGTCTAGGTTATCAGCAACCTAGTACTCTCTTAAGGTTCTATCTCTTTACCAAATGAACTCATAAGACTTATTAGCAGGCTAAGAACTCCAGATAATTCTATCTAACTCGTATCCTCAAATCTTTTCCCCAAACCCAAACTTAAATTGACTCCACAGTTTTTTTTTTTACAGTCCTTATTCATACTCTATCCAAGAGTCAACAAAACACAAAGTTAAAAGTTAACATTAAAGTTAAATAAACAAAATCACCAAAACTGGGTTGCACAGGACAACACAGTTACACCTCTGATTTTGGCTTAATTACCATACTTAGAAGCTAAACTAGTGGATCATGTCTAAAACAAAAACATACTTACATCTCTTAAGCTTCATATCGCTTTGGTTTCACCTCGATTGGAGCAACGGCCAATTATATATGAATTTTATACAAACAGTGTGCAGATCCCGTTTTTCACAGGACCAGCTTCTGTAATTCACTGTTTGGAGCTGCTTAAAGTCATAGTTTGGTCTCGGTGAAAACTACAAAGTTGCACAGGACAGAAAGATTTTTTTAACTGCAAAATTTGAGCTTATTTAGACTTACGGTTGATTTTATACGAATTTTCCAATATCCGAACAGAAAATTAAAAACTCAACAGAGTTGAAATCTCTTGGTTTTTCAACAAATACCTTGCGGGCATTACTTCATGGAGCACAAACCCATTTCAATGGTTTCATTCCTTTTCCCCATTTTTTTTTGATACCCAACTTCTAGTTTATGAATTCTAATACAAGAACATAATTAATAAACGATTTTACCATGAAATACTTTAAGACTTTATCTAATCATAATCAACCAACTAAAACTCATATATCTATAACACAACTATCAAATACTTTTCTAATGCAGATAATAATAAAAATTAAAAACACAAAAGAATCGGTTTGTACTGAAGTACAAATTAACACTTTAGCACATATAGAGTTTATATAATTATACCTGTCTTCGTCTTTATCCATATGTCGAGACCGATTTGCCACTCTGTTGATTTCAACAAGGTTAACATACACATAAGCACATACCCAATATAATAAGGTTTTCCAGTTCAAACATGTACTAGTAAGTTCACAATTACACTGGCCGGGTGTAATTTGAAATTACTTTACATGATGTTCCTTCTACCTTTTTATATTTAACATCCCAAGGTTCTAAAATAATAGGGACATCCTACTTCACATGCAGTTTAAGTCTAGGTATAGATCTTTATACCTAAATCCCTTAAACTAGGGCTCTGATACCATCTGTAACAACCCGAAAACAAAATATTCATATAACATATAATTCATAACACATTTATACCAAAAGTAATTCATAGTTCACATTCGGTCCCCAAAGTCTGACTAATATAAAATTTCAGTACAAACTTGATCCTATTTGAATAACATAATTAATAACAAAGTTACAAGTACAACAATATCCATAATTTCCCTTAAAGATCATCTTCACAAAAGCCACCCATCAAGCATTCAAATCACTATTTCTTAACAGATCCGTCACCTGGAAATACATATTTTAAAACAGAAAATGAGGGTTAGACCTATTGGTCTAGTGAGAAAATCCCTGATATTTGTAATCTTTTAAAATTTCATTTATATAAAACACTTTTTATATAAATACACATAAATCACATGTAAATAAACACCAACCACAATTTGTGCATCATACCAATCTCATACCACCTTATCCCTCCATCAATGGCCAAAATATTGGTTGCGAGCCAATTTATCACACCGGTCCAAAGCCCGGCCACGTATTATATTTTCATATAATACTCACGTAATTATAATATCTCAATATATTATAATCACCCACGTATGACATATTCATACACTTTATCATATATTTGTATTTCACACAATGTATTCCAGTAAAATACTTTTTAAAGTAAAAACTCGCATATTCAATCACACATATCCATCTCATATATATACGCATATATATATATATATATATATATATATATATATATATATATATATATATATATATATATTCAGTTCGAAAATGTTTTAAAGTAAACTCACCTTGTTTGATAATTTGAAGCCACTCACACGTGTAGACGATACAATTTAGCAAAACCGACAAACAACGCCACCACCGAACATCGCCCACGCCACACTAACGAGAGGCAACCAAACCTGTAATATATATACATACCAAGTGAAAATATCTATTTTCTTGGTTTCTCTCTTTTCCTCCTTTCTCTCTTTTCTTCCCTTCTCTCGACCTCCCTCTCTTTTTCTCCCTTTCACAACCCACAAACAAACCACCTATATATACATTATATATATATATAATCTATAAATAAATATCTAGATATTTATATATATATATATATATATATATATATATATATATATACACACACGTAATATATATATAATATAAATATCCATAATATCTAGATATTTATATATATATATACGTAATATATATATAATATAAATATCTATAATATCTAGATATTTATATATATATATATATATATATATAAAATACACATATATATAATACTTAGATATTTACATATATACATATATATATATATATACCTAATATACACACATATATATATATACACTAAATAAAATACTTAAGCCTCTTTCTCCCTTTTCTCTTATCATGACACATACCCATGGACACATCACTCTTCTTTTCTTTCTTCTCATCGACACACACACATAGATATTTCTAATTACTAAGAACATGACACCTCTCACTTTTAAAATGGAAAGGTGGTGGTTTGTGATAAAAATATATTCACATTTACCAAACAAACCCCACACTCCTTTTAATTGGCAATATCTACCTTCCAACTTTCAATTTAAATTTAAAGTCTACCCCCTTAACTTATAACTCCATAAAACTAACCTCAAACTCACTTTAAAACTAAAATAATAAAATTATATAATCCAACAATATACCCGGTTATTACAGTTTCCTCCATGTCCGGCGAAGTAACAACGCTGAAGACATCGGTTGGAGCACTAGAGGGTGATATGTCTGCTGTGAAGACAAATGTTCAAACTCTGACGACTGACTTAGGCTCTGTAAAGACCGACGTTGGTTCGATGAAAACAATGATTGAAGAGCTGCTCAACAAGGCGAGAACTCCTGCTCCTGAACCTGCCCCTGCCCCTGCATTGGAAACTTTCACAGCGGCGGATCGCAAAGAGCTGGAAAAGATCAATCCTGCTATAACTGGCCTAGAAGTCAGATTAGCAAAGATTGAAAGCTGTGTGGGTATCTCTGGCCAAGAAGACAGAGAGCCTCCCGCAGCTGAAGAGTCTGCCCATTCCTCCCCCAGTCATCATGAAAAAGAGGGGGAGAAGAGCGCTGAACATCCCGAGGAGAAGAGCGCTAAAGACCTTTCCCATGATGAATCTATCAGGGGAGAGAAGAACGAAGACCTCACCTTCGCTGAAGAGGGTGAGAAGACTATTGAAGCGGAAGCAACCGCTGGACCTCATGGAGATGAAAACCCTGAGGGAACTGAGAAGCTCGCCTCTGTATCTGAGGGGGAGCAACTCGAAGAAGACGCTGAAGAATCCGAAGCAGAAGATTATGTCGCCGTCGACATCCCTGATGATGAACCATCTTCTTCTCCAAAGAATGATGATGATGACGAAGATGACGATGATTTCTTTATCGTCAAACCTGCCCCAAGGATCAAAGCTCTTAAGGGGATCTCGATAAATGAACCTTCAGGGGAGCGGACAAAGACAAAGCCCTCAGCCTCTGGAGCTAAGAAAGGCAAAGGCAAAAGCGTCGCTGAAGATGACAATCTGACGATCTTGCTTGAAAAGCCGGTTTGTCAGGTACACTAAACATCTCTTACTCCATCCCTCCTCTATCATACACTATCAGTTCCTCTACCCAAGCCTATACACTTAAACCAATTCTCTCTATATGTTTCTACCCAAGTTCTTACTTGTAAGATCGCTGTGTTTCAGCTAGTCCTCTCCCCTGTTTGAGGATATCGCTGAAGGCTCCACAACTGCGACTTCACCAAAAATACCAGCTGCCGCTGAAGAAATAATCCCAGTCTTGGATTTGATCTCTGAGACTGATGAACATGAAGAACAGACTCTCTCACACAGACACAGACCTTCCTTAGCTCCTCAAAAGGTAAGAGAAGAAGAACAGAAGAAAATAGAGGAAATAATAAAGCGATTCGAGGATCAGCGAATCATTCTGAGGCGTGATCAACTTCCTTCAGTTCCTCCAAAGTTCAGAATCTCAAAAGCTGAATACAAGGAACACCTCAGAGCTGAACGCCTAATCGCTGAAAGAAAGGAAGCTGAAGAAAAAGACAGAGAATACGCCATCAAGCTTACTCAAGAATCTGTCAAAGACCCCAAGCTGAAACGTGTTCCCATTCAAATCCAACGAAAGCTTTGGGAAGAAGCCCAGAAGATCGTGGAAAAGAAAACTGAAGTTTCTCAGACCACCCTGATCTGGCGTAAAGAGAAAATTCACTTCAGATATCGTCCAGCGAAGATCAACAAGGTATTCATCTCTGGAAGAACCTCTATCGGAGTACCTATTGTTGACATCAAACTTTTCAGAGAAGATGGCCAATCTAAAGCCTTTCGCGCTGACAGTGTAAAAAGGTATGGTCTCTCTGAATGGCTGGAGATGAGGTTAGCTATCCATTCGTCACAATCTAAGTACAAGGATCATTTCGAAAAGATGATAAACAGACAGATCGACTTGATATCTTCTTGTGTGGACATTCCTCCTCTTCCTGATCTTAAGCTGAAAAGAAAAAGGGCCTCTCCAAAGAAGAAACGTCAAGATTCAAACTCAGGTCCTGTCATACGAAATGAAACTGGAATTGGTTTCTCTCGCGCTGAAGTGCTTGGTCCTGACCCTGATCTATCTGCCCTTGACATTTCTTTGCCACCATGTGAACTTTTCGTCCCTGGTAAAGTCATCAGTAATCCTTATGGAATATTCTTTCTCGACTACGACGGACGTAAATGTTTTCATCGGATCGCTGAGCTTCCAATCACTCCAATCGAACAGCTCAGAGATCTCATCTACTGGTGTGACTTCAGAAAGGACATTCAGGCACGACACCTAAAACCCTTGTTCTTTGAAGAAGCGTTGAACAAAAGAAAACAAGGTGTAACGGTTCCTGACTGGATGATCCCCACTGAAAAGACCCTTGATGAACTTCTCATTAAGGAAGAACCTCTGTAAGCTGATAAAATCGCCTCTTTCATCTATTTTATCAGTTATCCTTTTGTACTTGTAATTTATTTCGCTCGTACTTGTAATCTTTTTGTTCTTCATTGTAACCTTATTCAAAGTTTTAAAGAAAGATTTCAGCGAATGTACTTTACTCCATCAGTACAGAAAAGATCCCAGAAAACAGTAAAAGGGACAAATATTTTATGAGTTCTTTTTATCCTTATGTTTTCATTAAATAGCAATTTTCTTTGTTGCTATGTCATAATCAAATAGGGGGAGATTGTTGATCCAAACCCTCAGTGATTTGATAATGACCCTCTCTTATATACTTAGTGAAAATTGTAAGTAAACAATATGTATCAGAGTTTCACTATCGCTGATAAGTACTAAGATCTTCCAGTACCGCTGATAGGAACTCTCGCTCTTTTAAATTAAACATTCAGCGAACACTGTTCATCATTAATGCTCCGAGTCTGTTCAGTCATTATGATGATCGCTGATAAGTTAGTTGTTTACTTATGATCCCTGAAGACAAGTTTCACGTCAACAAAGGTTCTACGCTGAAGTCGAAGATCAAGCTCAAGAACCAGCGACAAGTCTCCTAATGAACTGATGCGGATCAGCGAAGACTCAGATTTGTCCACTCAACGTGAAGTATCAAGTACAAGACTTCAGCTATCGCTGAACTTTATCATTCACTGAATAGAAAATGATAATCGCTGAATCAACGAAAGCTGATCATGAAGTCCTACGTACAAAGTACTTTTGTCTTAACAACCCTTGCACGCCTCCGTACGAAATGTCAGAAAAGAACCTCCGAAAATCTGAAATCGTACAACCACTTTGATACTACACTATTCATCCATACGGCTACTAAGGTTGTCAACCAAGGTCAATGACATGCAACCAACCAGTTGATGACACGTGTAAAGTATATAATGACTTGCATTAAATGCATGCAGTATATAAAGAGATGAAGTAACTTGCTAACTCTGGACAAGTTCAATGTCTTATCTCAAGATAGGTTATTATTAGTAATTTCCTTATCTCTCTTAGTGCAAGAAACCTTAGTGTTCCAACTTGTTTAGATTTAGGTTTATCCTTAATCTTGTCTCCGCAACAAGCTGTAAATTGTTAATGATTTATCAATAAACAATTTAGAAAAGTAAAATTTGTGTGTTTGTATTCAACCCCCCCCCCCCCCCCCTTCTACAACTTGTATAGGCCTTCGGGACCAACAACTACACTGTTCATCCATGAGGCTACTAAGGTTGTCAACCCAGGTCAATGACATGCAACCAACCAGCTGATGAAACGTGTAAAGTGTATGCTGACTTGCATTAAATGCATGCAGTATATAAAGAGATGAACCCACTTCATTTGAAGTAACTTGCTAACTCTGGACAAGTTCAATCTCTTATCTCAAGATAGGTTATTATTAGTAATTTCCTTATCTCTCTTAGTGCAAGAAACCTTAGTGTTCCAACTTGTTTAGATTTAGGTTTATCCTTAATCTTGTTTCCGCAACAAGCTGTAAATTGTTAATGATTTATCAATAAACAATTTAGAAAAGTAAGATCTGTGTGTTTGTATTCAACCCCCCCCCCCCTCTACAAACTTGTATAGGCCTTCGGGACCAACAAGTGGTATCAGAGCGGATCTGTTTAATCTCATAAACAAGATCTAATGTAAGATATTTCTCTTCCTTGCTATTATCTGAAAATGGCCACCAACACAAACACAAATTATATAGACAATGGTTCTCTTGCTAAACCCCCTAGAATTTCCAAAGCTAACTTCAACTTATGGAAAAATAGGATGACACTCTTCTTAAAAGGTGTATACCCTACTATGCCTTACTATCTCGAGAATGGTCCATTCATCCCTGTAAGAATTGATGCTGCTGTTCCAGCCGCTGAGAATAGACCTGCTATTCCAGAAAGGCTGGTACCTAAGGAAATCTTTCAATGGACTGACGAAGATAAGAAGAAAGTGGCTATAGATACAAAAGCCAGATCCATACTATCCATGGCTCTTCCTGACGAAGTCTACCATTCCGTCATGAATCTAAAAACATCAAAAGCCATGTGGGACACAATATGTGTTCAGTATGAAGGAACGTCTGAAGTCCAGGACTCAAGAAAGATCAACCTGGTAAGACAATACGAAAGCTTCATTTCTGGTAAGAATGAATCACTCTCTGAAGTTCACCAACGTTTTAATTGTTTAATTATAGATCTGAAAACTGTTGGTAAGGAATATTCTAACTTTGAAGTACTGGCAAAGTTTCTAGAATGTTTACCCGAAAGCTGGGACAATTATGCTATGTGTCTCAAGCTGTCAAAGGATCTAAAATCAATGACCCTTTCAACCTTATATGGCACGTTGCTGAATCATGAGCAATCGACCCATCTTAAGAAGAATCTTGTAAAAGATTCCAAAAGCACCCCTGTTGCTTTAATCTCAGAGGAACCTTCTACTCAGCGACCCTCGGTCACTATCACTGAGTTAGAAAGTAACTCTGAAAGGTCATCAGATTCTGATTATTCAGATGATGATGAATCTTTGGCTCTCCAAACTAAGAAGTTCAGGAGATTTGCCAAAAAGAAAATGTTTAGAAAGAACAAACCTCTTTCCATAACTGACAAGCCTAGATCATCAGCTTTTGTTGATAAGGCTACTGCTACTTGTTTTAACTGCGAAAAGACAGGACATTTCGCTAACGAGTGCAGGTCTAAGAAAGTTTCTAGACCCTCACCTTTTACAAAGAAATCCTTTGTTCCAAGGAATAAAGATGACAAATATTCAAAGCTGAAAGAAAAATATGCTAAGCTGAAAAGCTTTAAGAAGAAGAATAAAGGCCTGATGGCTAACTATGATTGGGCTGCTTCTGATGAAGAAACATCATCATCTGACTCTGAAGATGATGAAGCAAATCTATGTCTTATGGCCAAGATTGAAGAAGAGGAAGAAAGCTCAGACATTCCCTCCACTTCAACATCTGCTATTCAGGTATCGCCTTCCTTCTTTACCAATATTGCAAATATTGATGAAGCTGATAGTCTCCGTAAGATCGATCTCTTGACTAGAAGTTTATACGAAGCCATGAACGGCAAAACTGTGGTTGAAAACCAAAACCTTGATCTCGCTGAAAAGCTTAAAAACTGCCACCTTCAAATAGAAAAGCTTTCTAAAATTGAAGAAGATTTTAAAGATCAAGTATATTTAAATCAGCTAGTCAAAATCGAACGAGCAGAAGCTATCGCTGCATTAAAAGATGAAAAAGCTATTGTTGAAGGATGGTGTAATTCTTCAACAAAGATCACTGAGATAATAAAGTCTCAGATTCCCCTGAGTGATAAACGTGGTTTGGGTTACAAATATGATACTCCAAAACCAACCACTGAGCGTTCAATGCTTAAATTTGGAACGTTCGTATCCTCAGTCGCTGATACTTCATCTTCTCAGTGCTCCTCGTCCATTACACCAATCCCTGAGGAAACTCCTACCTCCTCAAAAGGCAAGGAGAAAATGGTTTATTCAAAACCTACCTCTGTCTCTAAAGACAAAGGTAAAGGAATTGTTATTTACCAGAATCCTCAGAAGGGTACCTTAGTACTAAAGCTGAATGCTTCTAAAGCTTCAGTGACTCATCCCTCTGGATCAAGGAAGCAGAACTCTGGATCTATTCAGCGATCTACTCCTAGACTCAGAGTGGATGTCCTTGGTAAGAAATCTGAAGAACTGAATGTTCGTCCCATTTCTAAAGCCAATAGTTTACTTGGTGATGGCACTTCTAATTCGAAATCAAAAGCTCAACATTCAAATGGTCCTTGAACTATTTTTAGTTATAGGAAATGTTATCACTGTGGACTTACCGATCATATTGCTAGTAAGTGCCCCACAGCCACCAAAGCTGAAAAGATAGCTAAGGTGAAGATTGCCCCCAAGGCAAAGAAGACCAACCCTGGTGCAAATCAGGTGAGGTGCATCCTACTACTGAGGTTAAGAAATTAACCAAAGTGAAGAAAGACAAAGCTGAATCTTCAAATGCTGCGAAGACTGCTGAATCTTCCATTCCAACTACTTCCACTGACAAATGTGTATACATGGTTAAGTGGGTACCCAAGAAAAACTAATCTTCTTTTGTGTTGTAGGTTAAGAAGGGTATTTGGTATCTTGATAGCGGATGCTCTAGACACATGACTGGAAAGAAAAGCCTGCTCGCTGAATACAAGGAAGAGAAGGGTCCCTCTGTAACTTTCGGTGGAAATGGAAAAGGACATACCCGAGGGTATGGTGTACTTTCAAATGGTACAACCTCCTTCAGAAGAGTCGCATATGTTGAAGGGTTGAAGCATAATCTTCTAAGCATCAGTCAGCTTTGCGACATGGATAACAAAGTAATATTTACTAAGGAATCCTGCTTTGTCGCTGACAAAAAGGAGAAGATAGCTCTCAGCGGTTATCGTTTGGAAAATGTTTATGTAATAAACATGGACTCAACAAACACTGAGAACTCTTGTTTCTTCTCAAAGGCCTCATCTGATGTCAACTGGCTATGGCATAAGAGGCTATCTCATCTAAATTTCAAGACACTGAACACTCTTTCTTCAAAAGAGTTAGTCACTGGTCTACCTCAGTATTCATACGCCAAAGATTCTTTATGTTCAGCGTGTGAAAAAGGGAAGCAGACCAAAGCAAGTTTTAAATCAAAGCAAGTTTC
Organism: Saussurea involucrata; assembly: GCA_033807775.1. Taxonomy (NCBI): domain Eukaryota; kingdom Viridiplantae; phylum Streptophyta; class Magnoliopsida; order Asterales; family Asteraceae; genus Saussurea; species Saussurea involucrata. Next base: position 117,232,693 of record CM066319.1, read on the forward strand.
TTCAGTGTCATCTCCTCTACAACTACTCCATATGGATTTGTTTGGCCTTGTTAACAAACAATCCATCGCTAGAAAGAAATATACGCTGGTCATAGTGGATGAATTCTCTCGCTTCACTTGGGTAATGTTTCTCCGTTCTAAGAGTGACACCCCTGAAGAACTCATCACCTTTGTTCGGAAGATGGAAACCCTGAACAATCTGACCGTTTGCTCAATAAGGAGTGATCATGAGACTGAATTCAAAAACAGTTCTCTTGATTCCTTCCTTGAGAGTAAACGTATTTCTCACAACTTCTCTTCAGTGAGAACACCGCAACAAAATGGAGTCGCTGAAAGAAGAAATAGAACAATTATTGAAGCTGCACGTTCAATGCTCAGCGATTCTCACCTGCCTACTCAGTTTTGGGCAAAAGCTGTCAACACTGCTTGTTTTACGCAAAACAGGTCGCTGATAGTAAAAAGATTCAAAAAGGCAGCCTATGAACTCTTTCATGGGAGAAAGCCTTCAATCAGCTTTCTTCACATCTTTGGAAGTCAGTGTTTCATACTGAACAACAGAGATGCTCTTGGAAAATTTGATCCTAAGGCTGATGATGGAATCTTTCTTGGATACTCCTCAGTTTCCAAAGCCTTCAGTGTCTTCAATCGTAGAAGACAAACTGTAGAAGAAACTATTCACGTCACGTTTGACGAATCCCGTTCAGCGAACTCTAAACCATCCGCTGATACTGAAGAACTGAATCAATGGATGTTTTCTCATCTTGGTGATTCAGAAGATATTCCCACTCCTCATGCTCATCCAGTAGAAGATGATAGTCCTATCATTCCAAACATGCAGAATAGTGAAGCTGAAACATCATGGGTCTCAGCTGTTCCTATAAACACTATACCTACCGCTGAACCAAATGCCTCAGACATTCCATCTATCTCTCAGCAATCAGTAAATGAAATGACAAATGCAAGTATTCCTCTCTTAACTAAAACTCCAGAAGTAGCTGAAGCCTCATCTTCAGCTCCTCCAGTTCAAGATGAGTCAGCGACTTATGCTCCGGCTCAGCGATGGACCATAAATCACCCAATTGATCAAAGTCTTGGTGATCCAAACGCTGGTGTTCAGACTCGACGAAGTGCAGGTAATATTTGTTTATTTGTTAACTTTATTTCTCTAACTGAACCAAAGAAAATAGATGATGCCCTCAAAGATCCAAACCGGGTCAGCGCAATGCAAGAAGAACTGACTGAATTCGAAAGAAACAAAGTTTGGAAACTTGTTCGGAGACCAACTGATAAAACAGTAATAGGCACTAAATGGGTCTATCGAAACAAGTTGGACGAACATGGTACTGTAACCCGCAACAAAGCTCGTCTTGTTGCTCAGGGATACAGACAAGAGGAAGGTATAGATTATGACGAAACATTTGCTCCAGTAGCAAGACTTGAATCTATTCGTCTATTCTTAGCATATGTTGTACACAAAAACTTCAAAGTACATCAGATGGATGTTAAATCAGCGTTTCTGAATGGAAAGCTGAATGAAGAAGTGTATGTGGAACAACCTCCAGGATTCTCAGATTCTAAGCGTCCAGGTTATGTTTATAAACTGGATAAGGCACTTTATGACTTGAAGCAAGCTCCTCGTGCATGGTATGACACTCTTTCTACTTATCTCCATATTGAAATTTTTGAGCGAGGTAAGATTGACAAAACTCTATTTTTTAGAAAAGTGAAAGGTCATATCATTCTAGTTCAAATATATGTTGATGACATTATATTTGGTTCTACTAACCCTGAGCTTTGTACTCGTTTCGCTGATAGAATGAAAGATGAGTATAAAATGAGCATGATGGGTGAACTAACATATTTCCTTGGTCTTCAGATTAAGCAAACTGAAAAAGGAACTTTTATCAATCAGGGAAAGTATGTTAAAGATATGCTAAAGAAATTTGATTTAACTCATAGTTCAGCTATGAAAACCCCTATGGCACCACCACTGACACTTGACAAGGATTTAAAGGGAATACCTGTTAATGTCACGCTGTACCGTGGGATGATCGGCTCTCTCTTGTATCTTACAGCTAGCCGACCCGATATTATGTGTGCAACATGTTTGTGTGCACGATATCAAGCTGAACCTATGCTATCTCATATGAAAGCTGTAAAGCGAATCTTTCGATACCTTAAGGGTACAACGAACCTAGGTCTTTGGTATCCCAACGATTCAGGATTCGATCTAACCGCCTATTCAGATAGTGATTTTGCAGGTTGCAAAATTGATAAGAAAAGCACCACAGGAGGATGTCAGCTCCTGGGTGGAAAGCTGGTAAATTGGACTAGTAAAAAGCAGAATTCAGTGTCCACTTCCACAGCTGAAGCTGAATATGTAGCTGCTGGAAGCTGTTGTTCTCAAGTCTTGTGGATGAGAAATCAGCTACTAGACTATGATCTTCAGCTCTCCAAAATTCCAATCTATTGCGACAGCACAAGTGCCATCGCTATAGCAAACAATCCAGTACTACATTCAAAGACCAAACACATAGAAATCAGATATCATTTTATCAGAGATCATGTGACGAATGGTCATATAGAACTTCATTTTATCCCAACTGATTATCAGTTAGCTGATTTATTTACCAAACCTCTTGATGAGACAAGATTCAACTTTCTCATCAGCGAGCTTGGAATGCTGAACTTTGAAGGGTAAAATCCTCAATGGTTCACATTGATCAGCGATAGGATAAAATCAACTCGTATAACCTATTCAATCATCTTCTCTCTGAATAAAACTTGGTTAAAGCTGATATCAAGGTATGTTTTCTCTCTCTGACAATCGCATGAAAATGCAAGATTTCAAAACAAAATGCATCGCTGAATATCTCTTCCTTAACAGCGATATTTTGAAAATTCTTAAAACCATCACTGATATTTTCATTCAGTGCTTCATGTTTATAAAAGAGTCCCTGAGTTTTTCAAAACCTCAGAGACATCCTAAAAGAATATGAAAGGTCAGTTGTGACGTCATTGCAACGGATAAACCCCGACACGTTTTCTCTTTCTGACACACGTTTGCACGTCTCATTCAAACTTCCAATCAAATGCAAACACGTGTCCGTGTCATGATGAAAATCTTTTCCCGCTCAAGATTTTCTCTCTCTAATCTCTCTATATAAACAAACTCGTGGTTTATATTTTTCTTTTACGCGATCAATCTTCCTCCGCAAGAAAGAATTCACTGTTGCATTTGTGCTTTCTAAAACTTCAAAGAACTGTTCATCATCTTCTTCATCAAACATCAAGGTTAATATGTTCTTATTTATTACCAAATGCGTATAACTTGTTTATGATCTTTTCCTTGTTTTAACAAGATCAAACAAAAGAACTTCTTAAAATGAAATCATTTTCTTTCTTGGTTTTATGAATACAACCATTTCATGGTTGTTCTTCAAGTTTAAATGCAAAAATCTTAAACTTGTTCTTCATTCGTTTCCAGAATCTATTTCTTCATAGAAAACTGGATAACAAGAATAAATGGGTTTTACATTTCGTTTCTTAAAATCAAGAAAAACCATAATCTTAATTAAGACATTTGTGTCTGAATGAAATGGATAAAATTTGAACCATCTTAATGGAAAATCTTTCCACATTAAGATAATTCTTATTTGTTAACATCTTTGGTTAAACTGATAATACAGAGAAATGGCATCGTCTGACATTCCTGCTACCGCTGAGAACATCTCCGCTGATTCTGAGGAAGTGGACATCCTCAAGGCTCCTCAAGTCAAGTTTGCCCTTGACAAACTGGATTGGACTAAGGTGAACAACCTCTATGCGCTTCTCGAGTTTCCTCCTCGAAAGCAAGTCACACATCTAGATGATGCTGTGAAATTCCTAAAGAATTGCTGCATCTCCACAGCCCTGACCATAACACCTCCTGCACATCAGCTTTTGCTCTCACAATTCTGGTACTCAGCCAGACACTCTCAACTACCTTCAGCCAAAGACCCCTCCAAAACAATCGATTGCATCCTCTGCGATATCGAATATGGCACCATGAAGATCACCCCTGCCATTATTCGCAAAGCTCTCAGCCTTCCCATCGCTACCAAGAAAAAACCATTTGTTCCCCTCCCTGACCCCAAGAAAAACTCAGACAGGGAAGCCATCATTGCATTTTTCGATGCAATTGGCTATGTATGGGAAATCGCAGAGACATGAAGGCCGAGAAGAAGCTGACGATTATCAAGAAATCGAAAATGCCCAGCGAGATGAATTTCATCTTCGCTCATCTAATCAGCTGCATGACTGCAAAGAGCGGCTCCTCTGACCAAGCCGCTAAACCTCGGCAAGCAATGGGATATGCACTGCTGAAAGGACTCAACATAGACTGGGCATCGATTATCTATGATGACCTAGTTCTAAGAGTGGACACCGTCGCTGACAGACTTCCATGGGTTCCTTACCCCCGATTCATCAGCGCCATCTTCCAATATGGCCTGAAGGAGAGCTACCCAACTGATGGTGACCTGAAACTCTCTCAGGTCGGCCCAAAGATACTCGATTTCAAACCAATGGTCAATAAGGTACGTCTTTCTACACTCTTGACTCTTCTCAACCCTTCTTCTTCTAATTCTGTGGCTCCTTCAGCGACAATACCCATCGCTGATACCCTAGCCACAAAATCCTCTCCTTCTAAGAAAAGGAAACATTCATCTACCCCACTTGGTTCTAAAAGGATCAAGAAAACAAAGGAGCAACCCCAGCAATCTCATGCTGAAGACTCCTCAGCACTTTCTGCAGAGCTGAAGGAACGTTCAGTGGTACGCTCTACCACACCTGAACAACCCATCCATTCCATCCCAACTTCAGCGTCTTTAAACGCTGAGGTTACAAACTTGGAACCTACCCAACCTCCTTCAGTCTCTCAAAAGACTGATGAAGTGATTGTCAGCGAATCCAAAGCTGAACTCAGAACCCAACCTCCATTCTCATCCTTCGCTCCTCCCTCTATTCATTTGGTCTCTCCTCCAGATCTCGCTGGAGCTGCCATCATTTCTGTAGAACCTAAAGCTGATACACCAGGAATGATGAAGACAGGACATGCAGGACAATCCATGGGCACTTTTGAAGATGACATGGAACACTTTTCAGGAACCCGTAATTTTGACGAGTTCATCAATCCTCCTGCTGGCACACACCAACCCATAAACACTGTCACTAAACCCCAAACTTCTGAGCTTTCCTATGTTCACAAGTTCTTATATGTTACAGGTCCTAATTTGGGAGACATCAACGCCTCTATGAAGTCCGTGGAGACAAAGCTGACAGGTCTCACCACCACTCTTTCAAATAACTCTACAACTGTAACAAACGCTGGAGAAAATTTGATAAAGCTGACAACGGTGGTGGAGAAGAAGGCTTCCACAGATGACTTGAAGCAAGTTGATAACACTCTCAGCGACTTCGCCAAGGTGCTCGCTGACATCTACACAAACTACACCTCTCTCAAAAATTCAGTTTCATCCATGTCCAACGAGGTCACAACGCTGAAGACATCGGTTGGACAACTAGAGGGAGATATGTCTACTGTAAAGACTGACTTAGGCTCTGTAAAGACCGATGTTAGTTCGATGAAATCGATGATCGAGCAACTACTACAGAAAGTGAATACTCCTGCTCCTGCCCCTGTCCCTGCATCAGACAATTTCACAGCGGCGGATCGCACTGAGCTGGAAAAGATCAATCCTGCTATCTCTGGCCTTCAAGACAGAATAGCAAAGATTGAGGATTTGATAGGTATCTCTGGCCAAGAAGACAGAGAACCTACCAACGCTGCTGAGTCTACCCATTCCTCCCCCACTCATGAGAAAGAGGGGGAGAAGAGCGCTGAAGATCTCTCCAAAAGCGCTGGAGACCTTTCCCATGATGAATCTATCAGGGGAGAGAAGGATGCTGAAGAAACCACCGCTGGACCTCAGGGAGGTGAAAACCCTGAGGAAACCGAGAAGCTCGCCTCTGTATCTGAGGGGGAGCAACTCGAAGAAGAAGCTGATAAAACCGAATCCGAAGCAGAAGATGATGAAGCCATCGACATCCCTGATAATGAACCATCCTCTTCTCCAAAGAATGATGATGATGATGACGAAGATGACGATGACTTCTTTATCGTCAAACCTGCTCCGAAGATCAAAGTTCTTAAGGGAATCTCGATAAATGAACCTTCAGGGGAGCGGACAAAGACAAAGCCCTCAGCCTCTGGAGCTGAGAAAGGCAAAGGCAAAAGCGTCGCTGAAGATGACAATCTGACGATCTTGCTTGAAAAGCCGGTTTGTCAGGTACACTAAACATCTCTCACTCCATCCCTCATCTATCATACACTATCAGTTCTACTACCCAAGCCTATACACTTGAACCAATTCTCTCTATCTGATTCTACCCAAGTTCTTACTCGTAAGATCGCTATGTTTCGCTGAGGGTTCCACAACTGCGACTTCACCAATAATACCAGCTGCTGCTGAAGAAATAATCCCAGTCTTAGATTTAATCTCTGAGACTGATGAACCAGAAGAACAGCTACTCTCGCACAGAGGCAGACCTTCCTTAGCTCCTCAAAAGCTAAGTGAAGAGGATCAGAAAAGAAGAGAGTAGATAATAAAGCGATTCGAGGATCAGCTAATCATTCTGAGGCGTGATCAACTTCCTTTAGTTCCTCCAAAGTTCAGAATTTCCAAAAAGGAATACAAGGATCACCTCAGAGCTGAAAGATTAATCGCTGAAAGAAAGGAAGCTGAAGAAAAGGACAGAGAATACGCCATCCAGCTTTCTAAACGATCAATAAAAGACCCCAAGCTGAAAAGAGTTCCCATTGATGTTCAACGTAAGATATGGGATGATGCTCAAGAGATCGTTAGAGAAAAGACTAATGTCTCTGATACGACTTTGGAATGGGCTAAACAAATGCTGACCTATCGATCTAGACCATCCAAAATCATCAAGGCAAACATCAGAGGAAGATTGTACGCTGAAGTTCCTGTTGTTGAAGTGGATGTCTACAGAGATGACAAAACCAAGAAAACCTTCTATGCTGCTACCTTAGAAAATTTTTGTCTCTCTGAATGGTTACAAACAAAATTAGCCATTCAGGGATCGCGCTCAACGTTCAAAAGCCATGTCGAGAAGATCTTAAACAAACAGATCGACATGCTTTCATCTGCTGTGGATATTCCTCATACTCTTCCTCAACCAAGAAAAGTCTTTGATAAGAAAAAGAAAGTCTCTGGTTCAGGTCCTCCTATTCGGAATGAAAAGGGCATTGGTTTCTCTCGTGCTGAAGTTCTTGGCCCTGATGCCGATCTCTCAATGCTTGACACCTCCCTACCACCTGGAGAAACTTTCATTCCTGGCACAGTTGTAAGTGATCCCTATGGTATATTCTTTTTAGACTACTATGGAAATCATCACTTTCAACGTATCTCTGAGCTCCACATCGCTCCCATCGAACAACTCAGAGATCTCGTATACTGGTGTGAAGTCAGCCGCGACATCAAAGCTAGACAACTGAAGCCCTTGATTTTTGAAGCAGCTCTGATCAAAAGAAAACAAGGTGTAACCGTCCCTGACTGGATGATTCCCACATCAAAGACCCTTGATGAACTTCTCATCAAGGAAGAACCCTTTACAAGCTGATATGATCGCCCTTTTCTCTATTGTATCAGTTATTCTTTTGTACTTGTAATTTATTTCGCTTGTACTTGTAATCTTTCCATTTCTCTTTGTAACCTGATTCAAAGTTTTAAAGAAAGATTTCAGCGAATGTACTTTACTCCATCAGTACTGAAAAGATCCCAGAAAACAGTAAAAGGGACAAATATTTTATGAGTTCTTTTTATCCTTATGTTTTCATTAAATAGCAATTTTCTTTGTTGCTATGTCATAATCAAATAGGGGGAGATTGTTGATCCAAACCCTCAGTGATTTGATAATGACACTCTCTTATATGGTTAGTGAAAATTGTAAGTAAACAATATGTATCAGAGTTTCACTATCGCTGATAAGTACTAAGATCTTACAGTACCGCTGATAGGAACTCTCGCTCTTTAAATTAAACATTCAGCGAACACTGTTCACCATTAATGCTCTGAGTCTGTTCAGTCATTATGATGATCGCTGATAAGTTAGTTGTTTACTTATGATCCCTGAAGACAAGTTTCACGTCAACAAAGGTTCTACGCTGAAGTCGAAGATCAAGCTCAAGAACCAGCGACAAGTCTCCTAATGAACTGATGCGGATCAGCAAAGACTCAGATTTGTCCACTCAACGTGAAGTATCAAGTACAAGACTTCAGCTATCGCTGAACTTTATCATTCGCTGAATAGAAAATGATAATGCTCTGAATCAACGAAAGCTGATCATGAAGTCCTCCGTACAAAGTACTTTTGTCTTAACCCCCCTTGCACGACTCCGTACGAAATGTCAGAAAAGAACCTCCGACTGTCTGAAATCATACAACCATTCTGATACTACACTGTTCATCCATGCGGCTACTAAGGTTGTCAACCAAGGTCAATGACATGCAACCAACCAGCTGATGACACGTGTAAAGTGTATACTGACTTGCATTAAATGCATGCAGTATATAAAGAGATGAACCCACTTCATTTGAAGTAACTTGCTAACTCTGGACAAGTTCAATCTCTTATCTCAAGATAGGTTATTATTAGTAATTTCCTTATCTCTCTTAGTGCAAGAAACCTTAGTGTTCCAACTTGTTTAGATTTAGGTTTATCCTTAATCTTGTTTCCGCAACAAGCTGTAAATTGTTAATGATTTATCAATAAACAATTTAGAAAAGTAAAATCTGTGTGTTTGTATTCAACCCCCCCCCCCCCCCCCCTCTACAAATTTGTATAGGCCTTCGGGACCAACAAACTGGTCCAAATAATGCTTCATCTTCTTCTGTAAATGCTACAGATGCAAATGTTGAGGAAGAATCTACAGAAGATGAAACACAAAGGAAAACGACCACAGAAGCTGCTGAAGAACAAACTCCACCACCACTCATACCAATCATTCCACAAAGTGTAGGATCAACTACAAAGGCACGCACTACGATAGAGGGTACACCAGAAGATGAAGAACAACAAGAAGCCTCTGAAGAACAATTTGATGACATTGATGACCATCTTCCACGCACAACTCAGTGGACAAAAAGCCATCCTCCAAACCAAATAATTGGTGAACCCTCTGACACGGTAAAAACAAGGTCTGCCACTGCTAATTTTTGTTTCTTTACAAACTTTATTAGTGTGATAGAGCCAAAGAAGATTTCTGAAGCCCTTGACGATCCAAACTGGGTAGACGCCATGCAAGATGAGCTTCTGCAGTTTGAGCGCAACAAAGTCTGGACTCTAGTACCTCTGCCACGGGGGAAACAAGACATTGGGACTAAGTGGGTCTACAGAAATAAAATGGATGAAGATGGAGTGGTCATCAGAAACAGAGCACGATTAGTGGCCAAGGGATATAGACAAGAAGAAGGCATAGACTACGATGAGACTTTTGCCCCTGTCGCACGGCTCGAAGCAATATCCAGATGGCATCTCTGTAGAATGCACTCTCTACAGAGGCATGATTGGATCTCTGTTATACTTAACAGCTAGCAGACATGACATTATGCATGCCACATGTCTTTGTGCACGTTATCAAGCTAATCCAAAGAAATCACATTATGATGCTGTTAAGAGAATCTTTAGATACCTAAAGGGATACAAAAATCTTGGTCTCTGGTATCCACAGAACTCTGGCTTTTGTCTTAAAGCTTATACAGATTCAGAATATGGAGGATGCATGCTTGACAGAAAGAGTACCTCTGGGAGTTGTCAATTCCTAGGTGGTAAGCTAGTCAGTTGGACCTCCAAGAAGCAGAATTGTGTGTCAACCTCTACGGCGTAAGCTGAATACGTTGCTGCTGCTAGCTGTTGTTCTCAGGTTCTGTGGATGAAGACTCAGCTAAAAGACTACAGACACATCCTATTCAAGATACCCATCTTCTGTGATTCCAAAAGTGCCATTGCCATCTCTGCCAATCGTGTGCAACATTCAAAAACCAAGCATATCGATATAAGGTACTACTTCTTGAAACATCATGTTGAATATGGTACAATCGAGATGCATTCCGTGCCCACAGAATACCAACTCGCGGACTTATTCACCAAAGCTTTAGACGAGAAAAGATTCAATTTCTTGGTGGGTAAGTTAGGAATGATCAATATGACGTAAAAATCCTCTGTAAGTGTAGCTTATCCTCTATAAATATGTGTATAAAAATATTGCTTTATTTATTGCTTTGATTGATTTCCTTCTGTATGTAAATTCTCAATCATAAATAGTTCTTGAAATCACAGAGCTTCTGTGGGTCTGCTCAGAACCTCTGACGACCCCTACAGAACCTCTGGTAAACATGACCTATGTACTATGCAAAACTTATCCTATTTTGATCCAAGTATAGGTCAAGGGGGAGCAGAAGGAAATAACTTGATCTACAGAAATGGTTAGATCAAGGGGGAGCAAAAAGAAACCTTGAAATGATCTACAGAGGTTAATCTTTCAAGGGGAAGCCAAAGAAGAGTGTCGATGAATCTAAATCGTCAGAAGTCAGACATCACTGCCGAGAAAAGAAGAACCAAAAGGTATGTCTCTTACAAAAGGTTTTTGAAAAACAGTTTTCTGTGACAAAAATTGTCAAATACGTCCTAAAAATACTGGGAATATCATTTCAAAAATAAAATTATTAAAACTTTTAATAATTTTTGAGTTATGAGAAATTTGAGGTCATAGAGCTTCTGCTAAGCTCAACAGAAGTTCTGCCAGAACACTGCTCTGTAATCGCAAATTTAACTCGGAAACCGAATACGCACAAATACACACACCATGACCTTCTCGCACAAAACGTTTTCCAAAACAATTTTCTCGGACACCAACTTTCAAATATGTCCGAAAAACAATTCTTAATGCAAATCAAAACTTGGATAATCAAAATTGTTAATAGATTTTTAGTTATGAGAAATTTTCATTCATAGAGCTTCTGATGGCCCTGTCAGAGCTTCTGCAAGTTCCTACAGAGCCTCAAAACCTCTGTGAACGAAATTTCTTCACTAAAATCCTATTAATCCTCTCCAATGCTTTTTCAAATGTTTTGGTCAAAATAGAACCAACAGAGTCATGATAACGATGAGATATATGAGAAAAGGGTGAGAATCCAAGATTTTCAAAATCACAGATCTTCTGTAAATCACAGAGCTTCTGTGAATTTGGTATTTGGGCATTTCTGTAAACAATAACGGTTACTTTTACTGAGAGTGAAAATCATGTGGCTATGAACAACCCCACGCGCCTAGCATTAATGGGCCGCGCACGACGTCTTGTCATCATCTGACATGGCCTACGTGTCTCATTTTCATTGGGCGTACATGGCACGTTCTTTTGGAAAGTTGAACCCGCCGTTCTAACTCAAGTACGGATTCCAAATATTTATCCATTGCCAAATATTTTTACCCTTTCGAATTCTACCGTTTTACCCACCTATAAAACCCAAGCTTACCCTCTCATAAAAATCTTTACGAACCCTCATTCTTCTCCGGCGAAACCCTGCAAAAACCTGCAAGTATCTTATTCTCATAACAAATGGCTTCATCTTCTCAAGCTATCTCCCCTGCACACTCTCCGGCGAACTCTCAAGAACACTCCCCTGCTCAGTCTGAACACTCAGAAAACCCCCATCTCGCCAAAAACGCCGAACAAGAAGATTCCGGCGACTCAGCAGAATTTGCTCCGACCACCCATATCCAGAACTTCATTGCTCAAGAACATTTTGACAAGGTACTACCCATAAAGTCAAATAACTGCTACTTGGTCCCCTCACCAACTACTTTCGGCGAAGCCCATGCCCTTCTTCTACACATCATGGAAAACCATATTCTCTTTCCTTTACTCTCCAGAACCCCAAAGCAAATACCTGTTAGGTATTTGAACCAATTTTGGCAAAGTTGCCGATATGATAAAGATGATTCTCTTATCAAAGGGTACATCTCAAAGCCAGATAAATCTGAACATTTGGAACTCAAGTTCAACAGAACAATGTTTTCTCTTGAGTTCAATCTACCAACAAGGGGTCTTCTTGGACTGAAAAAATATGCAGAACAACCAACAGACGACGAAATCTGTCGTTTTGTAGAAATGCTTGGGTACAACACCCACCTAAGGAAGAGAAATGACTTCCGCAGAGGCAGACTACCACCTCTGTGGAACACCTTGTTTTCGATCCTAAACAGATGCCTTACAGGGAAGATAGGCAGCATTGACCAGAGCTCGCACCAGATCTTAACCATCATGTACGGGTCTACTACGATATCCCACTCGATTACTCGACCATCATGCTGCAGGAGATCATCAATACGATCGACAAAAAGAACAACACCAAAAAGGCAAGAGAGAACGATCCTAAGTATCTACCACCTCTGCAATTCCAAAGGATATTGGGAGTCCTATTCGAACCTCTGCTGATGATGCAGAACTGGCCAATGGAAGGGCCAACTCCCAAACAGTTCCCAATGAACAAAAATATCCCCACCGATCATGTAGATGGCTACACCCACTGCAGACCTCTGTCAAGGAAGCTTCGGAGCTATGCCACAAACAAAACCCTTAAATTAGAGTATATACGCGATCATAGGACTCCAAAACCGAGCCCTGTGACACCCCCGCGTTTAGGTATCCCCCTAGGAACAATAGTTGCAGAACTCCTCTCTACAGAAGCGAAGGATCAGAAACTGGCAAAACACAGGGCAATCCAACTCAGTTTTATGGCCAAACGAGCCGAGCTCATTGGAAAGAAGTCTTCTTCTAAAGCCTCTGCCTCTACCCCAAAAGCAAAGAAGAGGAAAACTGCAGAAGGCACCTCTACAAGCAACACAGAAACTCAACCCTCACCTCCTCATGCCACAGAAGCTGGCTCCTCTGCTCCTCCCTCTTCTCCAAAACAAAAGAAAAGGAAATCAAAACCCACAGAAAGAGGGGAACCAAAACCCAAGAGGAGGAAGACCAGAAAGATGCATGGGAAACCACTTGATCAAATGGTTACCATTGCAGAAGAGGCAGCTGCAGAAGAAGTTGGTGAAGAAGAGGTCGCAGAGACCCGGGTCGAAGGAACTGCAGAGGAAGGAACTGCAGAAAAGGAAGTTGCAGAAGAGGGATATCAATCACCTTATCAATCCCCAGATCGATTCGCTCATCAAGGTAACTTAAACGATTTCCTTCAACACCCTGACTTTGCTAACACCCTCAATACAGCTGGGTAGAATGCACCACCACTTGACCACCACACCACAGAAGAACAAGACTTCCTTATCTCTGGCATTGACACCAATCTGCAAGAAGATGATCAAACCCCCAGAGATCAACCATCGGAAACCCCTAACATTCTACAGAATCCCTTCATCCAACAGGGACTGGACGTCCATAGAAGGAGTCCAAGCCAAGCTTCAGAAGAAGGAATAGAAGAAATCGACTTGTCAGATGATGAAACTAGGGAAAGGCTTATGCTACAAGCAGAAGCTCTGTGGAACAGAGATGATGTTAAAAAGGCCTTAGATAGAATGGGAGGAAAAGAAAAAGGGACAGAAAAATATGTCGTAGAAGTAGAAGGCACACATCCTCAAACCCCCCCCCCCAGTGCAACCCACACTTCTAACTCCGCAGGTCTAGCTGCAGAAGGAGTTATTGAAAAAGAGTCGCACAACTCGATCCCTACCCAAACCATCCAGCCATAGGTTATTCTTTCAACCTCTGCGCCCACAGAAACCGGGGAATCCATTCCTAGGGAGTCTCCTCAGAGAGACTCACCTACAGTTCGTGATCCATCGCCCCAGATCACACCAGAACATCCTACAGAGGAATTCGTTTCCTCTGTCACGCACAAAATAGGGCCAAAACTTCTTTCAGAGAGAAGTAGTGAGCACAAAGACGAAGAGACTCTAGACAAGTCTCTGAGTCAACAGAAGAACATTCCGATACCCACCTCTGGAGTGGATTTAGACACTGTTCTTCACAAAACTTCTGTAGAGATTGAAACCCTTGTTTCTTCTAGAAGATCAGATGGAAATCCTTCCACCCCAACGTACAAACAAGGGTGAACGAAGGTGTCCCAGGAGCAGGGACTCACTCTGGAGACAAATGTGTTCCTCCAGAGGTTAGCACAGGAACACAAGTATCAAGGGATGAGTTCCAAACCCTTATCACCTCTGTGAACCAAACCATGAAAGAGTTGCAAAGCTCTTTCACATCTTTTGCAGAAACAACATCGACGGCCTTACTAAATCTGAACACCAAAATGGACAATCTGTCCACAGAGGTGAAATCTGCCATTACCCATATGAAGTCTTCTGCTGAAACAACTACCACTTCTGCCGCCAAAGAATTCGGGATAGCCGCAACTTCTGCGTTCAAGGAATCAGTCAAACATTTCCTTGAACAACTGAACAAGAAATCCAACAACGCAAAGGGCATTACACCTGAAGATATACAGAAGGCCCTGAAACACGTACAAGAAGAAGCAATGCGCAACACTGTGCTGATGTAACCTAAAGACTACATGACCACAGCACAGCTAACAGAGCTCGGGGAGAATGTGATAAACCAGGTCACAGAAGTCATCGTCTCCTTCACTTCTGCAAATGCCAACTACGTTAAAGAATTCATAAAAAGTGTCGGCAAAATGTTCTTCAACACAGAAGCAGAGCTTGCAAATCTATTCGGCCTCTGTGATAATGTGTGCGCAAAGTTGATGGCCGCAGGAGCAGAACTACCAAAGAAACCCAAAGCTTCTTGCAGCGCAGAGGGTACTTCTGATAAGGGTCAGGATGACTCTGATGATGACCACCCTGGTCCATCAGATCATCCTGAGGGGGAGAATACAAGGGAGAAAGTTGCGAGCACAGGACTTCCAGAAGCACCAATAGCCGCAGAACCCATCAACCAAGCCCCTCCAGAACAAACCCAACAACAACAAACTCAAAAGACCACGGAGACAACACCCATCTCTGTGGAATCAACCGCTGAAGAAACCCATGTACCATAAACTTCTCAAAAGACCACAGAGGCAACAACCACCCCTGCGGTAATCATCTTGGAAGAAAGTCCAACAAACCAACAACCCGGAGGAACAGAAGCTCAAAAGACCACAGAGGAAACACCCACCTCTGTGGAATTCCCTACAATGTTTGGAGTAGATGTTCAACATCTGTCATCCTCAGAAGAAGAAGATCTTCCCTCCCCAACTACAAAACCAACAGAAAAACCCCAATCCATCCCAAGAAGAAAGTCCATTGCTCACAAACCAAAAAGAGTAAAGACCTCTGCTTCTTCTGTTCTAAGAAATATGCACAACACAATGACTGAACGAATGGCACAAAGAGCAGAAGAAAGACAGAGGTTTACAACATCTTTCCGAATGGCAAGAAGATTCAACATTCCTAAACCCACAGAAACCAAGCTCACAGAAGAAGTCACAAAAGAACCTCTAACAGAGGTTACAGAGCAAATCAAGCCAACAGAACCAACGCCACAAAAATCCTCTCAAGCACAAGTGTCAAAACGTACAGAGGCAACACCCATCATTCCAACAGAAGCGCCAACACCCAAACCTACAGAGGCAACAGGTTCTGAACCTCAAAAAGGCAAAGACAAGGGAAAGGCGATACTGATAGGAGAGAGCAAGAAAAAGAAATCATTGCCCAAGCCTACAGAGAAATTGATGAAGAGCGCCTTTGATGCCTTCCAAACTCCAAAGCCTAAAGAAGAGGACTGGGCATATGGATTAAAGCCTCTGTCAGACATTCCACTAACAGGTAGAGCTGAAGAAGTTGTTCGACAGATGGAGAGTCTCAGAAGACAAGTACCACCACCTGGTCCAACATACGAAGAAATGGAAGAAGTGGTATACAAATAACTCTACAAACAACCCTTTCAGACCAATTATCCAATAGATCACGTCACACATCTAAAGATCAGAGAAGAATTTGAGAACATCTTCAATAGAACAAAGCCAAGAACCAGAGCAGAAGCCTTCTCAATCCACAAAATCAAAAAGGTAATCTTCTGCAGGTTCTCCTTTACAAGAACCTATCCAAGGGTCAGGTACAGTCTTTACAGAGTCAGAAGGGTAAACAATTCAGAAACCACCTTCGCTGATGCTGACCTAAGGAATCTAAATCCCTATGATCTACCTGACCTTCTGCAATGGATGAAGGACAACTACAAAACAGAGCCAAACACCAGAGCCTATCAAGTGTTGAGAAAAGCAATGAGGGAAAGGCTTCTGATCTACAGTCTGACAGACTTTCAGCTAGGAAAGGATCTTGGTCTCAAACATCTGAACCTTCGACCACCATAGGATCGCTGCCCACCTGACGTTGTGCCCAACTCAATCATTACAGAACCAAGGTTCGGGTTAGTATTTCAAAACCCACAAGGCGAAGTCAAACTTTTTGTGACCATGGACTGTCAGAAGTACGCAACTAGTACTCTGAACATGTTCAGAGCAAACCTTGTAAAATACAGAAATACCGAGCAAATGGATAGAGACGCTGCAGATGCTTTCATCAGAGAGATTGATGCTACAATCCGCTTAAGAGAACTCTGCGTCAGTTTCTACAACGAGATCAGAGAAGTCGGAAGAGATAACAGAAGCTACAACGATTTAAAAGACGCCAAGATCTGATTCTCAAACAAAATCTCTGTAAACCATTTTAAGTTTATCTTTCATAATACTCAAATGTAAAATGCCTCTGGCATATTTCTGAATGAAAGAACTTTCGAGGTATTATTTAACCTCTGTCTTATCTAACTTAGCCTAAAGTACTTCAATGTCAAATTTTTATTTTTCACTACTTAGGGGGGAGATTGTTAGATTCAATCTTCCTAATCATAGAAATATTTAGATGTAGTGAAAAATAGGCTAAGTGAAGAAAGCCTCTTACAGAGGCTATGCCACTTCCGAAAGATCAAGGTCAAGAAGCTACAGAAGTTACAGAGGTGTCCTACTGAACCTCTGTCTTACGAACAAAGAAGACCAAGACTCGGAACCCGGTGAAGACTGCTCTACAGAATACCAGACCTCAGAACCTCTGTAACCCTTTACAGAGCCTCTGCTGTTCAGACTGAACACTTGGAAGATATTTATAATATCTTGCCACTGTTGAAGAAATATCTTGCTACTAGGACCTGTTCATCAACTTGCATGATAGCATGCCCTGTCTAACTTCAACACGAGTCAAAATCTGAGTGGACTCAATAGGGCTTAGTACAACATAGACGTCTGCGCCATTAAATGCAATACAACACGTACAACTGTTCATGCCATCCGTTCTAATAGCAGCTCATACTTTATGGTCCCCTAGAGTAGTATAAAAGGAATTCTCTTGTTGAGATCTTCCTTAACAATCTTAAGGACTTATCTAAGAATCTAAGTTTCATGCTTACACTTTATATCGTCAAACCTGTTAAGCATTATACTTTCACCAAACAGTTCTTAATCTGTTCTTGATGTTCTTATTATATATTGAAACTCAGTAATCTTTGAGATATCATATTCTGATCACTGTTTCTTTATATTCTGTATTGTTTCTACACAAACTTATCTGTTAGTTCTTCAAATACGCTTCCGCATCAAACATAAACTCGAACTTATAGATCTGTTAATCTTGTCTAAGCAAAACGGGAACCAACAGGCTGAAGCGGAGAAACCTATTTTCTTTCTGTTCGTTGAGGTAGACTATCCCAAATTTAGGTTCTAGAAGCAGTGCGTTCTCGAGATACGTATTCAGTTCGGGCGCTTTCAGATTCGGTTTCAGCACGTTTACCTTTTTCGCTTTGTTCTCGATTCCCATTTGGAAGTCTGTGAGGTAAGACATCATGATTGAGTGAATCATGAATCGACGAACAGCTTCGAGCACCTTTGTCACTTGAAGCGGTCGAATGGTTCTGGTTCGGAGGTCTTTCAGTATAGCAAGTAGGTCGAACGGTATAAGATTCTTAAAGTCAGCTTCGGAGATTCTCCATTCATTACCGTCTTCTCGTCGGACAGTTAAAACTGGAAACATTACTCTAAGGATTCAACCGATTTGGATGTTTAACAATTCAGTGATCTTATGCTTGGTTCGGACTTGGCTAACTGGCAGACACCGCTCCATGGCATTTTTGTACTGACCTTGGTATTGTTCGTCGAAGTGAGAAATCCAAAGGCAAAAAGTCGGCTCGATAGGGCGTAACCTGTGAACATATATCTTCTTCAGAGATTCCTCCAGGTGAGGAATGTAGATCATGATTTTCTCCCATCGGATTTGTTGCTGTTGAGGAAGTGGATGATCTAAAGCTGTCGGTTGTTGAGGAGATTTCAGAATTTCAGCAGTTGACGTTTCTGGTATTGTAGAAGTCTCGGCGGCTTGAGCAGAGTGAACGGGGGTAACATAAAGGTTTTGTAGCAGAAACTGGCCGTAGTCAACGTTGTCGTCTTCATCAGTAGGAAATATCAGGTTTACTTGGAGATTTAGAGCACTGGCAGCTTTTTCCTACCATGCATTTTTGGTTTCCCGGTCGACCTGTGAGTCTGGATCTATCAGTTGTAGTCCGGTCCTATCTAATTCTTCATATGTGACCAATTCCTGTGATGCTCCCTCGAGCTTTTCAACTGTCGGGTTTTCGTTGTCAGAGATGTCCATATCCATAACCATCTCAACTAAGCTCAACTCGGCTTCAGGTTGTTCTTCTGTTGTAGTTGCCGCAGTTGACGGCTCCGGTTGAACCACAGTAGTTTCAGTAAGGATCTGGGCGGTCTCGGTTAATCTTTGTCTTTTATTCTCCCCCTCATGGTGACCAGGATCATCCTGATCATCGTATTTTCGCTTTAGACCGCCGGCTTGAGTTTTGCAGGGTTCTTCTATCGAGGCGACTCTCTCAGATAGCGTGTTGAGCGCTTGTTGAACGTCCATGAGAGTCGTGTCAAGCTAATCCATTCTGGTGGTTATGGACGACGAAGGAGCAGATACCTGTGATCGGAGAACTGAGATCATGTCTGCTTCGGTAGAGGCATCGGTTTCGGATTGCTGGATCAGCTGAGCCAGAAGCATAGTCTTCAAGGTGTCCACCGAGTAAGTTGGCTGAACGGGAGCCAGTGGAGGTGTTTGTGCGGTGTCAGCTTCGACTACCTTCTCTTTTCCTTTGATCAAGCTTTTCAGTTTATCGAGCTCTGCGGTGAGGCGCTGCTGCATTGCCTCGCGGACAGCCTTGAGGGTGCTGTCCAGAGACCCTTGTGACACAAAGTCGGGTAAAGTAACTCCGGGATCACTTAGATTACCCGTTGAGGCATCTACCTTAGAGGCAGAGCCACCTACGTTAACGGTTGGCGATGGTATGTCCTTGGTAGGATTTCCTTCCGATCCTCGCGTTCCGCTTAAAGCCGGAGACACTACGGAAGTTCCGATCGAGTCACGAAGAGCATCGATTTGCAGGATATCATCTTGTGTCCTAGCCAAAGAATGTTCTATTTCAAGTGGCTCTAGACTCGATGGTGCTCTGAAAGAAGGCGAGACCGGGGGCTGCTGGTTTCTTATTTCAATACCAATACTCTCTGTGAAAACCGTCAAATTTACACTCCAGGTTAGAACTGCACTGAACGTTTCAGTTAATCATGTCATAGTTCACACAGTCCAATTCTAGCAGTAAACTCAGTACGATAAGAAAAATTTAAGAATTTTTGCCTAGAAACCCCTCAAAGTAGGGAATTATCCATAAATATCATAAAATGCCAATTCAAATGACCTAAATACAAATGTATATGTATACTTTACAAATTATACTAGTAAAATAAAACAAGTCTTAATATGATGGTAAATTAGTTATTTAACAATTCAAATTAAAAATAAAAATAAAATAAAAAATAAAAATAAAAATAAAACCAAGACAACTTTATTTTATACAATTATGGACTTCTCACCCTCGCTTTTCTCTATCCCAAAACCGGCCACACCCCCCCCCCCCTTAAACCCCTCTCATTTTTCTTTTAACTCACTTCACACTTCATTTCTCATATCTCTCTCTCTCTCTAATTTCTCACTCTAGAGAAAATTCTCTCTTCTTCTCTTTACTCTCTCATTTCACACACTAAAAAGTTCAGCCCTTAAAACACAAGGGATTCATGTATTCAAGAAATCTCAAGGTAAACACACATGTAGAGCAAAGCCTACACACTTTCCTTCTTAATCTTCTTCTTTTCTTTGAAGTTTTCTTCTACTAGTTTTAGTTTTACCCTTATTTTGCTAAATATACTTTTTTGAGCATCTTAATGTTTGTAGATTCTCCACCATAACACTTGCATGTTACTAAAAAGGTGGTAAATCCATGATCAACCCTATGATTAAGATCAAAGATGGGTTCTTAACTTGCATGCATATAGTTTTCTTGAAGATCCATACTTTTTGGTCCAAAGATTTCATGATTAGCTCTTTGAAACCACTAAAAATAGGTTTAAACCAACATGCATGAGCTAAAAATATACAATTTCAAGTTGCATGGAGAAGTTCTTGGTATAAACACTCAATAAACCTTCAAAAAGACCCATTTTCAAGTTTTTGCAAAAGATGGGTTTAATGAATAGCATGCATGTAGTTTAAATGGCTTAAAAATATGTTTTGGAACTGAAATTATCTGTATGGGGATGAGTCAAGTCGGATTGCATGCAAGAAGAATAAGAATATTGCTAAAAAGACAAAAGAATGCACATGCATAAAGACTAGTTTTGACAGCATGCTGCCAGATTTTACCTCTCTTTTCAAAAGGTCATATCTCACTCAATAATACTCCAAATTAAGTGATTCTATTTCTGGAATTTATTTTTATGAGTTAGGTTTTAAACCCAAGTGGTTTAATTCAAAAACTCAGAGATTTCGTCTACCAAACATTCTTCACAAAAACAGTGCGCAAACAGCAAAACTTTCTGTAGTGAGTATACGTCAAGAATTATTTCATGTACTTATCCACCTCTAAAAATTATGAAACTTATGTCAAAAGTTTCCTAACTCATTAAACTACCTGGACAATTAATATCTTGACCTAAATACGTCTGGAGGATATTCAAAAATGGACAGAAAGTGGCACATAAATCTGGACAACAAAAGAATAGTCTTAAAAGTGGTTTGAAAGCAACTTGATTTCTATATAACTATTTTATGTTGTAAACACAAATCTTGCTATACTTGCTTATGCTCTATGGTATGTATGTTTTGTGCATGGTGTAAGTGTTTGAGCTTTCTCTATCGTACTAAGTCCCCTTTTTGACTCTACGTTACCCGTTTAACTCACGAGTGTGAGCCGTTGGTAATTATGGAGAGCGCTATTTGGTTGACACCGCACTCACAAGTCGCGCTTGTTTGAGTGCATAATTATTGTTGTTCGTACGCATTGTTGACGATAGAACATGCGGAGGGACGTTCTGTCACATAGGTCGGGTAACGGGCTCCTAGCTTCAACATTATATATACAATTACCTTGAGCAAGTGTTTTTACAACCGGTTGATATATCCACTTGTGCGGATTAAATCTGTTTCTATGACAAACTTATATCCACTTGTGCGGATTAAAACTGTTTTATTTACAAACTTTGTTGTACTCATAAAAGTGTGAACTCACCAACTATTCAATAGTTGACCCTCTCATTTACATGCTTTTCAGGAAATATCAAGTAAGATTGGAACTTTAGAAGGCACCACAAGTAGCTGCATCCAACACTATTTTCCTTATCATGTCAATTTTTGTTTCGGACATTTTGTATTTTTGAACAAGATGTAACTTTTGTAAACCTTTTAAGCTATGATGATTGTGTGTTATCTTCCACCTTACGCAATGAAACCTTGAACTGTGACATACCGTATTTCCGCTTTAGCGGGGTGTGACAGAAATGGTATCAGAGCCGAAGGTTATAGAGAATGCCGATCTTTTATTGGAAAAACCCAACTATAACCAAAATCCAAAACTGACATGAAAACAACTGAACCTACTACTAGTATAACTAAGTCTAGAATGGTATTAACAGACTTTAATTAAACATAGCCTGATCACCTATGTTCGATTAAGGAAGGTTAATACGAGACTAGAAATGGTTATAGTAGGAGTATGTCAATTTTTTTACTTGCACTCTCTAATAGCATGCATAGTGCGTATACGTTGCATAGGATAGACATTACACTTGTGCGATTAGTAACTAAGTACACTTTTCATCATCAGTTTCACTATGTCATCATCATTCCCACACTCTCTCTTCGCACTCGTCCGATGCGTCGGGTTATGTCACTGGTCGGCCTCGAGTCAACCCACTAAACAGCCGGGAAAACGAGAATTCTAGGAGCACCGAATCGGAGCTAGAAGTGTCAAGCGAACGAGATCCGTACGACGGGCCGAGAGTGTCACCGACCTCGGTACTACCGCGACCAACTCCGATAATTGTACAACCAAGCCTTAGAGGGCCTCGTGTTAGATAAACGGAAAGAAAGAGCGTCCTAATCCCTAGACGAGTGACATTTAGAACGGAGCGTCCGGAAGCATCAGAGCCGCCTCGAGTTCTCACCGGCATCCCAATCGGATGAGTGTCAGGAATATCTTGGGTGGAGGAGCAACACATAAGGGCTATGGCGGCTAAGCTACATGACTGTCATGTGAGGGTGACTCATCAGGAGCAGGTCATGACTGACCTGGCGGAGCTGACGCATCTCCTGTATGATTGTTCAACCCAGGCTTTGGAGAACGCTAGGACTTCTAGGCGGACTGTGAAGAGAGAGGAGCTTGTGTGCGTGATTAGGGGAGTAGTGCTAGCGATGTTTGTGCTAATAATCTTGATAGATATGTATTTAGGATGGTTTTGATTAGGATGGTTGATAGTTTGGCAGCTTTTTATATGACTTTTGGTTCAAAGGTAAAATATTTTCTTGAGGTTATTAGGAACTATGTATTTTAAGTAATTTCCAGTATTTGGTGGTATTAGATTTAAAAACTATGGTATTGATGGTTGATGAACATCAAAATTTTGTATTAGCGGCATTATTAAAAACAAAAATAGGAACGGATTATATATTGGCGTTATCTGGAGCAGATATAGACCGATACACTGCGCTTCCATGTACTCGCAAAACTAGAACCACATATGGTTACACCCGAGAGCAAGAGAATTGATCGATACTTGTGGGGATTGACGCCGGAGATCCGAGGAATGGTCACATCGGCGAACCCAACCACAATCCAATCAGCAGTGGCATTGGCGACAAGTTTAGCCAATGATGCAGTTAGAGCAGGAACTCTGACATCAGGAAGTGCCAGTAATAAGAGGAAGCCAGAGTATCAGTCCGGAAAGAAGGCTTTTGGTAATTTAAGCAGGGATAAAAAGGTGGTGAGAAACTTTGGAGTAAAGGCTTAGGACCCTAGGCAGTTCAATGGTCCACTCCCAAAGTGTAACAGATGTAACTACCAGCATGCAGGAGCCTGTAAGGTTTGTTACAATTGTAAGCGGCCAGGTCATTTCACCAAGGACTGTATGATGGGAAAGGGTGTCAATGAAGGGAGAAGGGTGTGCTTCGAATGCGGAAGTCATAATCACTTCCGAAATACGTACCCGAGATTGGGTAGGAAGCAACAATAACAACATTGGAAATCAGGCAAGGCAGGCCAACCAAGGAAATCCAAGTGGCCAAGCGCGAGGACGGGCATTTGTTATTGGAGCGGAAGAAGCACGCCGAGACCCCAATGTGGTAACAGGTACGTTTCTCCTAATCAACCACTATGCATAGGTATTATTTGACACTGGAGCAGATAAGAGTTTTGTTTCATTAGAATTTAGGCCACTAATTAACTTGGAATCTAGGAGATTGTCGGATTCTTATACTGTTGAGGTTGCTAATGGTCATAAATTTGAGGTTAAGAATGTAATTTTAGACTATACTTTGAATCTAGCCTATAAGTTGTTTAACGTTGATCTTATCCCTATTGAATTGGGGAGTTTTGACATAGTAATAGGTATGGATTGGTTATCCAAGAATCGAGCGGATATTTGTTGTTTTGATAGGGCAGTTAGAGTACCTCTGCAAAACGGAGAAACCCTCGTTATACAAGGAGATAAAGCTGGAAGGAGCCTAAAGATAGTGTCAAATGTGAAAGTGCATAAGTATTTGAGGAAGAAGTGTGTCGCATTTTTGGCACACGTAGTTGAGAAAAAGTCTGAGGAAAGGCGAATCCAAGATATTCCTGTGGTGAAGGATCATCAAGAGGTGTTCCCTGACGAATTGCCTGGACTTCCCCTACCGAGACAAGTCGAATTTCAGATTGACCTCATACCCGGAGCAGCACCTGTAGCCAAGGCACCATACCGCTTAGCACCTACCGAGATGCAAGAGTTGTCAAGTCAACTACAAGAACTTCTAGACAAGGAGTTTATTCGGCCAAGTTCTTCACCCTGGGGAGCCCCAGTTCTGTTCGTTAAAAAGAAGGATGGATCGTTTCGAATGTGCATCGAATATAGGGAGCTAAATAAGTTAACAATCAAGAACCGATATCCCCTCCCTCGAATAGACGATTTATTCGACCAATTGCAGGGTGCAACTTACTTCTCGAAGATTGACCTTCGATCAGGATATCATCAGTTGAGAGTCCGTGATGAGGACATTCCTAAAACGGCTTTTAGGACTCGCTATGGACACTACGAGTTTTTAGTCGTGCCATTCGGATTGACGAACGCGCCAGGTATGTTTATGGATCTGATGAATAGGGTATGCAGACCATATCTAGATAAGTTTGTGATCGTATTCATCGATGACATATTAATATACTCTCGTAGTAAGGAAGATCACGAGCAGCATCTAAAAGTGATTCTAGAACTTCTCAAGGATCAGAAGTTGTATGAAAAGTTCTCTAAGTGCGAATTTTGGATTCGAGAAGTACACTTCTTAGGTCACGTGATTGGAGAGAAAGGGATTCACGTGTACCCGGCTAGAGTGGAAGCCATTCGGAAATGGGAAGCCCCAAAGACTCCAACGGAAATTCGCCAATTTCTAGGTTTGGCATGTTATTATCGGCGTTTCATCGAGAATTTCTCTAGGATTGCTAAACCCCTCACCGCGTTAACCCAAAAGGATAGGAAATTTGTTTGGGGAGTTTCGCAAGGGGAAGCATTTCAACTTTTGAAGAAAAAGTTGTGCAATGCACCGATTCTAGCTTTACCGGAAGGAATGGAAAACTTTGTGGTATATTGTGACACATCGCATCAGGGATTAGGTTGCGTATTGATGCAAAAGGATAAGGTGATAGCATACGCCTCGAGACAATTAAAAATTCATGAGAAGAACTATACCACGCACGATTTGGAGCTCGGAGCTGTGGTATTCTCTCTAAACATATGGCGACATTATCTATATGGCACCAAGTGCACCATTTTCACTGACCATAAGAGTCTTCAACACATCCTTGATCAGAAAATGCTTAATATGAGGCAGAGAAGATGGATAGAACTGCTCAACGACTATGATTGTGAGATACGTTACCACCCAGGTAAAGCCAATGTGGTAGCCGATGCCCTGAGTAGGAAGGAAAGGATAAAACCTTCACGAGTTCGAGCATTGTGAGCGTTGGTTCAAACAAGTTTAAAGAGTCGGATTCTCGAAGCTCAAATCGAAGCAATGAAGTCTGAAAACCTAAAGGACGAGACTCTTCATGGTTTAGAGGCGAGAATTAAAACAAAGACTGATGTAGTACGTTACTTTAAGGGCAGAGTATGGATTCCAAAAGCTAACAACGTACGGGTAATGGTTCTGGATGAAGCCCACAAGTCTAGATATTCAATTCATCCAGGAACGGATAAGATGTACAAGGACTTAAGGGAATATTATTGGTGGCCAGGAATGAAGAAAGATATTGCCTTGTACGTAGGGAAATGTTTAAATTGCTCAAAGGTCAAAGTTGTATATCAAAAGCCATCTGGTTTGCCACAACCACCAGAGATTCCCCAGTGGAAATGGGAACAAATAACCATGAATTTTATAACAAAACTTCCGAGAACAGCCAAGGGGCACGACTCGATTTGGTTATAGTAGATCAATTCACGAAATCTGCACATTTCCTACCGATTCGGGAAGATTACAAGATGGAGAATCTTTCTCAGACCTACATCAACAAAATCGTTGCACGTCATGGATACCAATATCCATCATTTCAGATAGAGATAGCCGTTTCACGTCATAGTTGTGGCAGTAGCTTCAGTAAGCATTGGATACGCAATTGAATTTGAGCACTGCCTATCATCCTCAAACGGATGGGCAAAGTGAACGAACTATTCAAACGTTAGAAGACATGCTTTGGGCATGCCTGTTAGACTTCGGAGGAAGTTAGGATAATCACTTACCTTTGGTGAGTTTTCTTATATCAATAGCTATCACACCAGTATTCAGTGTGTGCCATTTGAAGCTTTGTATGGACGCAAGTGTTGTTCACCTCTTTGTTGGTTAGAAATTAGAGATAAACATAAATCATTCAGAGATCGTCATAAAAGTTATGCGGATAATCATACGAAGCCCTTAGAATTCCAAGTTGGGGATATAGTGCTTCTAAAGGTATCACCATGGAAAGGAATAGTACGATTTGGGAAAAGAGGAAAGTTGAGCCCAAGATATGTCGGACCATTTGAGATCACTGAAAGAATTGGTTCAGTGGCCTATAGACTCAATTTGCCTAAGGAGCTAAGTGCAATCCACGACACATTTTATGTGTCGAACCTCAAGAAGTGTTTAGCTGACAATCCATTAATCATACCCCTGGAAGAAGTTCAGATTAACGATAAGTTGCATATCATAGAAGAACCAATTGAAATCCTTAATAGAGAAGTTAAACGTCTTAAGCGAAGTAAAATTTCGATTGTAAAAGTTCTGAAAGTTCAGGATCTAATCTTACAATCAATATAGAAAGAAGTAATTGAGAAGTTGTATGATCAAGCCCAATTGTATTCAATGATGAACAAGATTACAGATCTAAGAGAGAGAGAATATCAAACATTACAAAGAATGAATACAAAGATATACGGGAAAATCGATCAGTTAGCAACGTAGTGCTAACCACTCTATTTATACTGCAACGGACATGTTAAAGCTACAGTACAAATAAGAAAGACTAATAAGAACATAACACGTGTCCTAATTAGTTTACTAAATACTAAGTAAAGTATGTAGTCATAAGTTCTGAACAAGTTGTTCAGAACTTCTGAACATTCTTCTGATAACGCTTCTCAGAGCTTCTGACTCTTTCTCTCAGAACTCTGACTTCTCTTCTCAGATCTCTGACTCCTCTACTCAGACCATCTGAGTCTTCTTATCAGATCTTCAGCACTTGATTTATTGACAAAACTTCAGATCTAACAATCTCCCCCTTTTTGTCAAGTAAACTTGAATTTTGCATCATCCAGTTCTTTCAGAGCAGGGACAATTTTCTGAAGTAGCACATTTCTCAGATTAAGCCTCTTATCAATTTTGACAATGATTTCTTGAATAATTTCAACTTGCTGATTGATTACTTCTTGAGTTATGTTTGCTTCCTTCACTTTCAGCATCTTTTTCTCCAAATTGTGCTTTATGATTCTTAAAGTTCCAGAACAGTATTTTGCAGTTTCCTTTGCTCTGAAGAAGATCTTTCCACTTTTGTTTTTCAAAAATACTCCCAAATCTGGATATTTGTGAACACTTCCAGTCTTTAACATCTTTTTCTGCTCATGATCTGTATTGGGATTTTCCAGATAAACACATGACTTTTTTAAATACAGAGCTATTTGGAAATCTGTATAACAGTGCCACCTTAAGATATAGAACATGGCCTCAATCACCACACTTCTTGCCTTCCTTTCATTTCTGTCTTTGCTTGACTCTTTGAAGCATAGAAAGCCGTGTAATCTGTAGAAGTCAGCCACTAATAGTTTCTCAAAATCTGCATCAGTAAAGTAATAAACCTTGCCATCTTCTCTCAGAACTTCAAAGGATAAGTACTCCATCTTTCTGAATTTCTTAACCTTCAATTCTCTGATTCCAGTGATTAGAAAATCTGAGTAAATAGCTTGCTTTGTTTTGCCAAGACATCTTGATTTTTCAGCCAACCAGATCTGAGTCTCCTTAGGTCTATCATAATACACGTCCAAGAATTGTACTTCTTTTGGTTTGAAGAACTCAGGCAGATCAAATTCAATAAAGTATCCATTTAGATCAATGGATATTTCATCTTCTTTGGGTTCAGACTGTTCAGCTTGATCAAAACTAGTTATCTGCACATTCTGAGGTGTTGTGTCCTGGACTTCTTCAACTTCATCTGACAGAATTTCATTCACTTCATACTCAGCAGGAAACACAAAATCAGTATGTAATATCTTCTTGGGATTAACTTCAGATAGCAACCATTCACCACAACTTCTGATCTTTCTTCTGAGATTCAACCTTCTTTTCATAGAGTTTACACACCTTTTCTTTAAATTCTTTCTTTCAGTTTTAGCACTTACTTCCATTTAAATCAGTAACCAACTCAGAGTTGCATCACTATATTTTACCAGTTCTTTCAGTTTGAACATTTCAAGTCTCTCTTGAACTTTATATGCAAACCCTTCAGATTCCATTCCTTCATTTACAAATCCCTTTATACACACATCAAATCTTGCAATATTTATTGGACACCTCAGATTGCACTTCTCTTTTCTTCCTTCAATGGCTAGTTGAAAATCATATAAGTACATGTTTCTGACATAGATACCCAGAAGTCTTCTGCATTCAATTTCCATCAAGGCTTCTTCAGTACTAGAGAAGAACTTGACTAGAAAGATCCGATCATCAAGTGTTAGTCTGTGGAAATCAAAACTGGACATGAAAACCTTTGTATTCCTTTCTTTCAGCACTTCCATTCTTACAAATATCAAACCATTGAATTCTTCTTGTTGGAACATTAGAACTTTCTCAATTCTTTTCTGGATATGCAGTCTTGAGTCAGGAATTCTGAATCTGGTTGAGGCTTCTGTATAAATCATCTGAGCTCTTTCATCCATGAAACCATCAACATTGCTCTCTAAAAGCTCATATTCTCCTTCTGTGTGGTAGAGGTTTTCATACATTTCCTCAGGAAAAATGTCATCATGAAATTGTCTGGCCAAAGGTACATCACTTAATTCCAGGATAAAATCACATATAGGTTCTTCTAAAATCTGTAAGTCAATCTTGGGAATCTCAATTGGTTTTCTGAATACATACTCAGAAGGCATAAAGTAATCTTCTAGTTTCTCATATTCTTCTTCTGTGTTCATCTCATCAGCATAGTTATATCTGAACTCATGCTTAAAATTCTGAGAATAACCAACAGTTCTATCTTCTTCTCCCAACAGATCAATAGGCCTTATCAGTTTTAACCCTTGTTGAATTTTCTGAACATTAAGTGCTTTGACTACCTCACTTTGCATTCTTCTGATCAATTCTTCACTCAACCTCCTTTCTTCTGATTCAGAATTCATAACATTTTCTTTGTTATACACCACAATATCTGTACACATGTTGACCACTTCACTTTCCACTATCTTTTCTGATCTCAATACAGATTCCTCAATAGCTTCAGTTTCATCTGAGTTTCCTTCCATCTCTGTGTCTAAGTTCAATTCCTCTGTTTTATCTGAATCACCACCATCTGTACTTTCCAACTCCATTTCCTCTGTATCTGAGCTATCAATCTGAACTATCTGAGTTATTGCCTTTAAATTTTCCTGTGTCTGATCTTCTGAACTATTTGTACTGGCTAAGTGCATATCTGCTATCTCAAAATCTTTTATGCCAATATCATCATCAGAACTTAACCTCTGTCTTTTCTCCCCCTTTTGATGATCATGAGGCTCATTATCATCAAACTTTCTCTTCAAGTTCTTATTAGAAGTACCTTCAGGTTCAGCTTCTGCAATAGGAATAGGATCAAGAGGCTTTGAAGTAGAAGCCAGTGATACACTCAGTGCTTTCAGTATAGATTCATGCATACCTTGCATTTGGTTTAACATATCTTTTTGAAAACCAGACATTATATCCATGATCTCCTTTTTGTGAGAATCCAAGGATTTCTTTACATCATCTACTTTGGTTTCAACAGAAATCAACTTTTTCTCCAACACAACTTTCAAATATGTCATCTCATCATTCAAATCCTCCACTTTCTTCTCCAAATTTTCTACTTTTTCCCCCATCTCCTTGTTTTGTTTCTGAATCTTTTCAAATTCAGAAGTTTCTAACAGTGAACCTGAACCAACATATGGTCCAGTTTTCATGTGCCCAGAGGGCTCATGGCCTGTAGATATCACAAAGTCATCTTGTACAACAGATGAACGTTTGAATGAGGCTTTTGTAATGTTCACCTCACCAGGACTTCCATCCAATCCTCGACATCCAACATTAGGTATGTCTATGAATGTTGTTTCAGGAATACGAAATTCCTGATTTGTGCAAGTGTCAGAAGGAATTTCAGGCTCAATATGAATAGGACTGGGATATTCAGACTCAATGTGTTGAAAAATAGATTGGAATTTATCATCTTCCTCCAAATGAGTTTGGGATGGTTTCCCTGATTTGTGTGAAACAGTAGCATGTTGAAATGCTTCTGAGTGGGTATGGATGGGTTGTTCAAGATCCACCACTAGGTCCATCGTGTTTGTTTCAATATTGGACACCAAGAGATGTGAACCAATAGCATTTGTGGTTACCTAGCCAAGATTAGCTGGTTCAGAGGCATCTCTTTCTGTTTGAACCTCTGTTGACAATCTCTCATCCTCACCACTCTCATTCTGTTTTTCCTCACTGAGTCTAACCAAGCTCTCAGAATTTTCCCCCTCAAGTCTCTCAGAATGTTCACCTATCTGAACATCCTCCCCCTCTCTAATTCGACTAGACCCCTCACCTCTTTTCTCAGGTTGGTCCTCTTGGGTAGGGATTTGAGGTAATTCAATTCCCATAGAGGTGCAATACGCTTTTAAAATCTCACTCTCCCTTGGAATATAATTCCTAAGTGATTTTGGCAATAGTTTATGATTGGGATAGTTTTCAAGTCTTGTTACTGAGGTCATCTTACCCAAATAAAATGTGGGACCATGCTCTTCATTTGTTCTTCTTGAGATTGTTCTGTTTTCCTGCATGGCATACCAAATAACAATTTGCCAGTACCTTATATAAGGAATGTATGTCAGTGAAGCATCCTTTGTTTTCCTCTGAATTGCTTTCTGATTCTTCTCAAATGTATTCTTCATGTCTTCCCAAAGTATTAAAGTATAGTCATAATGCCTATTCTTCACTAAGCCCTGAAAGATCTGAAGAATTTGTTTAGAACCTTGATCAGCAGAACTATTCTTCCCTGACAAACATTTATTTACCACATGGAAGAAGCAAGCCCAAATAGGTGGTAATTTGTTTCTTCTGAACAAACTGAGAGTCCTCAATCTTTCATTGTATCCCAATTTCATAAATTCAGCTATTAATTCCACTGTTAGGGGTGAATCTTCAAAATCTGTCCTTCTTTGTACATCATCTTTCTCTGGTAGATTCAGCATTTCTCTTAGTGCAGAGATAGATAAGGCAAATGTCACTCCTCCAATTTCAGACACAAACTTATTATCTTCTAACCTAAGATGTTTCCACCATTGTTGTATGTACTGAACAAGAACATTTTTGCTTCTTGTAAACCATTTTCTATAAGGATGGTGTTTGAATAACTCCATGATAATTCTGTGTTCAGGTTTAAAACGACTTTCCTCAAACAATATAACACAGTTATTTTCAGATAATTTCAACCATTCACTCTCAGGAACAGCCCTTTCCACGAAAATAGGTCTATCTGACATAATCGACCCTGCAGCACTCTGTTCATGTTCAATAGGTCTATCTGACATAATCGACCCTGCATCACTCGTATCTCACTTTTCGCTCTGGAATTTGAAAAGATTTGAAATAGGGATTTTAAGACCTATTTAAAATCCGCGAAGTTGAAAGGTTTAACGGAAAAGCGAAATCAATGTTATAACGGAGTCAACACATTTGAAATGCCACAGAGGATTTAAATGAAATGTGTGGCATAATCAAACAAATATGAAGCTGACACGTGTTAGTGGATAGAATTTTGACTCAAGTCAAAGATCTGAATAACACGCTCAGATGTTTTGACTTTCCTTTATCAGATATCTGATTGTTCTACTCAGAGTTCTGATTCCATAACTCAGAAGAATTTTGCCTTGTAACCAAAATGTCATTTAAAATCAACTTCTGACAAATATAAAACATTTTGATTATTCAGAAGAGGTCTGAACAGATAGAAGCACTTTTTATCATCAAAATTCTGTTCATATTATGATGATTTTAAAAAAAATCATTTAAAATCTTATATCTGAATATGAAATTTTTTAATTCAGATATAGTTTGAATAACAAAAAAAATTTATCATTAAAAGCTTGTTCTTCTTAGAATGATCAGAGATAAGAAATGAAAACAAACCTTTTAAGAATCACAAAATGATTTCCAAACAAAAAATTTTGATGCTCCCCCTTGACTTGAGCATGCATTTGACTATTTATGATACATAAAGATGAGATAAAAAGATAATAGAAGAAGCATAATCCACACAGTTGAAGTATTTGTATTTCTCAAAAATAATTTTTTTTTTGAAAGTTAGATTGCTGAAGTATCGACTCAGAATCTCTGACCTTAAGACTCAGAGGTTCTGAACTTAAGACTCAGAAGTTCTGAACTCAAGACTCAGAAGTTATGAACTCAAGACTCAGATGTTCTGATCTCAGTACACTACTCAGACAATTTTACTTAGAAAAATTTAGCATTTTTAAGAAAAACAAATATTTTCAATTAGGCAGATTAAGCATTCCTATTTTACATATGAGAAAAGAAAACCTTTTGTGATCAAGAGGCTTTGTGAACAAATCAGCCAATTGATACTTTGTATGCACAAAGTGCATCTCTATAGTTCCTTTTTCCACACAGTCCTTTATAAAATGATACCCCACATCTATATGCTTAGTCTTTGAATGTTGAACAGGGTTCTGAGTAATGGCAATTTCACTTTCTGAGTCACAATAGATGGGAATCTTGTTAAGCTGATATCCATAGTCCATGAGTTGTGTTCTTATCCACAATGTTTGAGAGCATGAAGCAGCAGCAGCAACATACTCTGCTTCAGCAGTTGAAGTGGACACACAATTCTGCTTCTTTGATGCCCAGCTCACTATTTTATCTCCCAAAAAGTGACAAGCACCAGATGTACTCTTTCTGTCCAACCTACTTCCTGCATGATCAGCATCAGTGAAAGCAGTCAATTTGAAGTCAGTTTCTTTTGGATACCATAAACCTAGATCAGGTGTTCCTTTGAGATATCTTAAAATCCTTTTGACAGCCAACATATGTGATTCTTTTGGGTTAGATTGAAATCTATCACAGAAACATGTAGAAAACATGATATCTGGTCTACTTGCAGTCAGATAAAGTAATGATCCAATCATGCCTCTATAGAGTTTGATATCTGCTGAAACACCTTTGAGATCAGCATCTAACTTTATGTTAGTTGCCATAGGTGTTCTCATAGAAGCACAATCAGACATTTTGAACTTTTTCAGAATGTCTCTGACATATTTTCCTTGATTTATAAAAATACCTTTTGGTAATTGTTTGACTTGAAGACCAAGGAAAAAATTCAGCTCACCCATCATGCTCATTTCAAATTCAGATGACATGATTTTTGAAAAATTATCACATAATTCTGGACTGGTAGAACCAAATATTATGTCATCAACATAAATCTGAATTAGAATTAAATCATCACCCTGTTTCTTTAAAAACAAAGTTGTGTCAATCTTACCTTTCTTGAACCCTGAACCTAACAAGTGTTTAGTAAGAGTGTCATACCAGGCTCGTGGTGCTTGTTTTAGACCATATAAAGCTTTGTCTAAAATATAAACATGATCAGGGAAATCTGGATCAACAAAACCTTCAGGTTGATGAACATACACTTCTTCATTAAGTTTGCCATTTAGAAAGGCTGATTTGACATCCATCTGATACACCTTGAAGTTTTTGTGTGCAGCATAGGCCAAAAATATTCTGATTGCCTCTATTCTTGCCACTGGTGCAAATGTCTCATCATAATCAATTCCCTCTTGTTGACAATATCCCTTAGCAACCAATCTTGCCTTGTTTCTGATGACAACACCTGACTCATCCTTTTTGTTTTTGAACACCCATTTAGTTCCTATAATAGATTTACCTTCAGGCTTTGGAATGAGTCTCCAAACTTTATTTCTTTCAAATTGAAGCAATTCCTCTTGCATTGCTGAAATCCAGTCTGGATCCTCTAGGGCTTCATTAGCTTTCTTTGGTTCAATCACACTTAAGAAACCAGCAAACATTGCTTCATTTGCTGTAGCTGATCTGGTCTTTACTCCTGCTGATGGATCACCTATTACTTGATAAATAGGATGATTTTTAGTCCATTTATTTGCACTAGGGAGTACATCAATCTCTGAATAATTGTTGTTTGCATCATTCTCATCAATGATTGCATGTAATTCTGAACTGTCCCCTTGTTCTGATATATGTGTAGGAATTCCATGTGTGTTTGTATTCTGAGTAATGAAGTCAGACTTCTGAATAACTTGACCAGAGTTCTGACTACAAGATTCAGAATTTTGATTACAAGGTTCAGAATTCTGACTACATGGTTCAGAATTCTCACTACTTGTATTTATCAGATTTGGACATTCCTCAGATGGACCTTTATCAAAAATTATAGTTGATTGAACTATTTCTGGAGTCTTATTTATCATCTCTTTGACCATCTTTGGGTTTTCATATTCTGCATAAGAATCATAAATTAGTTCAATAAAAGCATCCTTAAACAGTAAATTGAGTTCTGAACAAATAGGATTAGAATTTGTATCAGAAGTCATTTTTGTCTTGTTCAGCATGAGTTCTGAACTGTCTTGTTCAGAAGTCCTCATTCTGGCTTCATCAAAAGTTACATTTATGCTCTCCATCATCCTTTTGGTTCTTCTATTGTAGATTCTGAATGCTTTGGAAGTTAAAGAATAACCCACAAAGTATCCTTCATCTGCCTTTTTATCGAATTTGGCAAGATTTTCTCTGTCTCTAAGAACATAGCACCTGCAACCAAAAACATGAAAGAATTTAATTAATAGTTTTCTTTTATTTATCGGTTCATAAGAAGTATTATTTAATCTCTTATTGATTAAAGTTCTATTCTGTGTAAAACAAGCAGTTGCAATTGCTTCAGCCCATAGGAAGGTAGGAAGATTTGCATAAGCCAGCATTGTTCTCGCAGCTTCAACTAGAGTTATGTTTTTCCTTTCAACAACACCATTTTGTTGAGGAGTTCTGACAGCAGAAAAATTGTTAGAAATCCCAGAACTTTCTAAAAAATTCTGAAGAGTTTCATTTCTGAACTCTGTTCCATTATCACTTCTGATTTTCTGAACTGGAAGTTGTAAGAGAACTTGAATCCTTTTGATAAAATTTATCAATGTAGTAGCAGCTTCTGACTTAGCTCTTAGGAACTCAACCCATGTGTATCTGGAGAATTCATCAACAATCACAAGCATATATTTCTTTCCTCCCATGGATTGAACTGAAATTGGACCACAAAGATCAGTATGAATCATTTCTAATGGTGCTTTGCAAGATGAGTCCATTTTTAATTTGTGAGAACTCTTTTTCATCTTGCCAGATGTTTTGCAACAAGATTATTGAGATCTTTGAAATTTAGATGAGAACATCTTCTGTGCCAAAGCCAGCATTCATTTGCAGTTGAATTTGATAAAAGACAAACTGTATTTAATGTTTTCAATTTTGAAAAATTAACTACAAATAAGTCCATATGTCTTTTGGCCCAGAAGACTTTAACATCATTTTCAGTTAAAATCATGCAACCTGTTATTTGAAACTTGATTTGACAAAGACTGTCTAAAAATTGACTTATGCTGAAAAGATTATGTTGTAATCCTTCAACATAGAAAACCTTTTGGATAGTCAGATCTCCTTTAGTTAAATCCCCATAACCTTTAACTTGACCTTTGCTATTATTTCCAAAGTTTACTGCTCCTCCAGTCTTTTCTGTGAAGTTTGATAGAAAAGACTTCTGACCTGTCATGTGTCTTGAAGCTCCTGAATCTAAAAACCACACATGACAGCCCTGCAAAAGGATCAGTTAGTTTTAGGTACCCATTTTGGAATGGGTCCATCTTTGTTAGCTTTGTCATTGGATTTAACACTAGTACCTTTTACTTTCCACTCAAAATCTTTCTTCAAACACCACTTTCCTTGAACTTTTATGAAGTCAGAACATTTTTCTGCTTACAAACTTGTTCAAATTCTTTTTGAAAGTTGTAACTTTTGATTTTGCAATATTTTCAACTTTCTTTTCTTTTATCTTTTCTTTCTTCTGAGTCTGAGGAACAGAAACTTTCTTCTTTTCTGTATTCTGAGGAACAGAAACATTCTTCTTTTCTGTTTTATGAATATCTTTTCTTATAAAAGAAACAGATGTTATTGTGATTGGACATTTCTGAGAATATTGAAAAGAATTACTTTTACATTGAACACAACTAAGATTTTTCTTTGCAAGTAACAACAGATCTGTACCATAAGCTTTTTCATTTTTATTGCTGTTTTTCAATGTACAAGTACATTTATCACAATAACTATGTGCTTTTGATACAGTTGCAGGAACCTCTTCATTCATCTCAGAAATTCTTTTCACACCATCTTTCCTTTTGCTTTCTTCTTTTTCTGAAAAATTCAACTCCTTTTTGTTAGAAGAATTAGATGATTCACCTTTTTCATATGTACTTGATTCATTAAAGAATTTATCATTTTCTTTTAGAGCATTAATTTTAAAAAGATCATACTCAGTCTTTAGTTTTTCAAGCTCTATTATTTTCTGAATAAAAATATTCTTTTCTTTCAAAGCTTCTTCAAGTTTAGTACCTACCTCAGAGTAATCATTTTCAAGTTCATCATAAGCTTTCCTTAAGTCCTCAAGTTCTTGACTTACAAGATTAAACCTCTTTTCAAGTTCTAAAAATTCATCTGACTTTGTTTCAGAAAGTCCAGTTGAATCAGACTTCTGACTACCTGAGTCAGAGTTCTGATTTACAGACTCAGATGTCTGATCTTTGGACTCAAAGTTCTTTCTACAAAGTTCAGAATTCTGACTAGAAGTTTCAGACTTCTGATTGACTGTTTGAGAATTTTTACTTGTGTCAAATATGTTCTCAATGTCATGATATGAAAAACTTGGTTGTTTATTTTTGTAGCTGACATTTAAAGAATCATATTTGAATTTAGTATCATTGTATTTTGGCTTTTCATCTGTTGGTTTAGAAACTTCTTTCTTAACCTTTTCTTCTGAAACAACTGACTTTTCTGTTTTAGACTCAGAAATTTTCTCATCTGACTTTTTAGAGTTTGGTCTTTGCAAATTGTCAGAACTTGTTATAGAACTAGCAGGTCTTATGAAAACTTCAACAATTTCTGGGATTTTTGGCTTAGGAGCTTGAAGTTTTTCATACAAGTTGATTGGAGCTCTTTTTAAAGTGACATTTTCTTCCAATCCCAATCCCTTATTTGGGTTGTAAAATCTTGTATCTTTAACATTGCTTAATAAAAGATTTAATGTTTGCTGAGTCTGACCCCTTTTCAAATTTAGATCTTCCAATTCTTTGATTTTGGTGTATAGATTCTTTCTTTCCTCAAATAACATATCAAATTTTATTTGTAAATCACCTTTTTCATCCTTTATTTTTGAAAACTCAACTTTTAGTTCAGAGATCTTTTTCAATAATTCAGAATTTTCATCTTTAACTTTCTGTTTCTCAGCCTCAGATTCTTCATATTGTTCTTTTATTACTTCTTTTTCAATTCTGAATTTGTTAACCAAATTTCTTTCTCCTTTTATCTCTTTTCTTAGATTAGCAAATTCAGTTTTCATTTCACCAATCTGTGTCATTAACTCTATTTCAAGTGCAGAATGTACCTCAGCAGATGACTGAGAATCAGCATCTTCAAAATCAGAGTCATCCTCATTCCTCATTTTTGCCATATAGCTTTGCATCTGTGGAAAGTTGATATGATCATCTTCATCAGAAGTGTAGTACAACCAATTCTCCTGTTCAGCCAATAAAGCAACTTTATCATCTCTCTTCTTTGCAAGCTGAGCCTTCTTGGTGTAGTACTCATAGTCTTTCACAATTTTAACTTTGCAATTCTTAGCATAGTGTTCAGATTTTCCACACTTGAAACACAGATTCTTTTCTTTTCTCTCTTCCTTCTCTTCTTTGTTTTCTTCACTTCTCTCTACTCCCTTTTCAAACTTATTTTCTTCTCTGTCTTCTTTCTTCTTATAATCTGAACTCCCAACTCTCTTATAATTTACTTGAAATCTACCCTTCCCATACCTTTTGTTAAAAGTATTTGTCAGCAAAGCTAGCTTCTCAGCCATTATCTTGATATCTTCATCATCTTCTGATCCTTCTTCCTTGTCAGATTCTTCCAGATTAGGTATCTCTGATAGATATGCAGTCTTTTTGGGTGCTTTGATTGCTTTGGACTTTGATAAGAACGCTAACTGATCAGCAACATTTTTCTTCTCTTTCACAACTAACTTGACAGAGTCTTCATGTTGATTAAGAACACAGAACAGATCATTTAAATCTTCTTCACACATATCCTTGTTCATTTGCAGACTTATGGAAAATGATGACCATTCTGAATTTAGACTGTTCAGAAATTTGTAATTTATTTCTGACTTCGTTTTCTTCAGTCCATTTCTTCTCAAATCGTTTAGAATAGTACAAAATTTACTGTATGTCTGTGTCAAACTTTCTGACTCTTTTGCTTTGAACCTTTCATAGGCATTTATGCTTTGATTTAACTTTGCCTGAATAGATCTCACAGTTCCTAACATCTGCCTTTCCAATTCGTCCCACATTTCTTTAGCTGATGATCCACTGTCAATCCTGTTAAGAACCTCATTTGGGACAGCCAAAGTCATCAAAGTAATTGCTCTTTTATCGATAGCATGCTTATTCTTCTGTTCAGCTGTGTATTGGGAATAATTCTTCTTCACCCTGGTCGCTGGAATTTCTGGAGTTGTCTCTGTAGCAGGGGTTGCAGCAACATCGATATACACTTCAATTGGACCTTCTCGAATAGAGACCATAAGGTTTTCATCAATGTTGTCTAGGAATTGGATCATACGAATTTTCCATTGCTGATACTCTTCTGGTATAAGAACAGGCGGTTTGGTTTCAGATCCCATGGCTAGATATTCTTTAGAAGACATGATTGTAAGAAAATTCAACAGAAAGACAAATTCGAGTTTCTTGATCGAAATGTAACAGGTAATTCAAGAATTCAAGAACTAGCCCTAGCAGCGGAATCGATTTTTGAATGAATCAAGAAATCTTCAAGAAATTGATCAATCGATCTTCGCAATCACAATTTTGAATGAATTTGTTTGTTGATTAGCTCTGATACCAATTGAAAGTTCAGGATCTAATCTTACAATCGATCTTCGCAATCATACGAATTTTCCATTGCTGATACTCTTCTGGTATAAGAACAGGCGGTTTGGTTTCAGATCCCATGGCTAGATATTCTTTAGAAGACATGATTGTAAGAAAATTCAACAGAAAGACAAATTCGAGTTTCTTGATCGAAATGTAACAGGTAATTCAAGAATTCAAGAACTAGCCCTAGCAGCGGAATCGATTTTTGAATGAATCAATAAATCTTCAAGAAATTGATCAATCGATCTTCGCAATCACAATTTTGAATGAATTTGTTTGTTGATTAGCTCTGATACCAATTGAAAGTTCAGGATCTAATCTTACAATCGATCTTCGCAATCATACGAATTTTCCATTGCTGATACTCTTCTGGTATAAGAACAGGAGGTTTGGTTTCAGATCCCATGGCTAGATATTCTTTAGAAGACATGATTGTAAGAAAATTCAACAGAAAGACAAATTCGAGTTTCTTGATCGAAATGTAACAGGTAATTCAAGAATTCAAGAACTAGCCCTAGCAGCGGAATCGATTTTTGAATGAATCAAGAAATCTTCAAGAAATTGATCAATCGATCTTCGCAATCACAATTTTGAATGAATTTGTTTGTTGATTAGCTCTGATACCAATTGAAAGTTCAGGATCTAATCTTACAATCGATCTTCGCAATCATACGAATTTTCCATTGCTGATACTCTTCTGGTATAAGAACAGGCGGTTTGGTTTCAGATCCCATGGCTAGATATTCTTTAGAAGACATGATTGTAAGAAAATTCAACAGAAAGACAAATTCGAGTTTCTTGATCGAAATGTAACAGGTAATTCAAGAATTCAAGAACTAGCCCTAGCAGCGGAATCGATTTTTGAATGAATCAAGAAATCTTCAAGAAATTGATCAATCGATCTTCGCAATCACAATTTTGAATGAATTTGTTTGTTGATTAGCTCTGATACCAATTGAAAGTTCAGGATCTAATCTTACAATCAATATAGAAAGCGGTAATTGAGAAGTTGTATGATCAAGCCCAATTGTATTCAATGATGAACAGGATTACAGATCTAAGAGAGAGAGAATTTCAAAGATTACAAAGAATGAATACAAAGATATACGGGAAAATCAATCAGTTAGCAACGTAGTGCTAACCACTCTATTTATACTGCAACGGACATGTTAAAGCTACAGTACAAATAAGAAAGACTAATAAGAACATAACACGTGTCCTAATTAGTTTACTAAATACTAAGTAAAGTATGTAGTCATAAGTTCTGAACAAGTTGTTCAGAACTTCTGAACATTCTTCTGATAACGCTTCTCAGAGCTTCTGACTCTTTGTTAGATCTGAAGTTTTGTCAATAAACCAAGTGTTGAAGTTCTGATAAGAAGACTCAGATGTTATGAGTAGAGGAGTCAGAGATCTGAGAAGAAGAGTCAGAGTTCTGAGAGAAAGAGTCAGAAGCTCTGAGAAGCGTTATCAGAAGAATGTTCAGAAGTTCTGAACTACCTGTTCAGAACTTATGACTACATACTTTACTTAGTATTTAGTAAACTAATTAGGACACGTGTTATGTTCTTATTAGTCTTTCTTATTTGTACTGTAGCTTTAACATGTCCGTTGCAGTATAAATAGTAGTTAGCTCTACGTTGCTAACTGATTGATTTTTCCCGTATAACTTTGTATTCATTCTTTGTAATCTTTGAGATTCTCTCTCTCTTAGATATGTAATTCTGTTCATCATTGAATACAATTGGGCTTGATCATACAACTTCTCAATTACTGCTTTCTATATTGATTGTAAGATAAGATCCTGAACTTTCAATTGGTATCAGAGCCAATCAACAAACAAATTCGTTCAAGATTGTTATCGCGAAGATCGATTGATCAATTTCTTGAAGATTTCTTGATTCATTCAAAATTCGATTCCGCTGCTAGGGCTAGTTCGTGAATTCTTGGCAATTCTTGAATTACCTGTTACATTTCGATCAAGAAACTCGAATTTGTATTTTTGTTGAATTTTCTTACAATCATGTCTTCTAAAGAATATCTAGCCATGGGATCTGAAACCAAACCGCCTGTTCTTATACCAGAAGAGTATCAGCAATGGAAAATTCGTATGTTCCAATTCCTAGACAATATTGATGAAAATCTAATGGTCTCTATTCGAGAAGGTCCAATTGAAGTGTACATCGATGTTGCTGCAACCCCTGCTACGGAGACAACTCCAGAAATTCCAGCGACCAGGGTGAAAAAGAGTTATTCCCAATACACAACTGAACAGAAGAATAGGCATGCTATTGACAAAAGAGCAATTACTTTGATGACTTTGGCTGTCCCAAATGAGGTTCTTAACAGGATTGACAGTGGATCATCAGCTAAAGAAATGTGGGACGAATTGGAAAGGCAGATGCTAGGAACTGTGAGATCTATTCAGGAAAAGTTAAATCAAAGCATAAATGCTTATGAAAGGTTCAAAGCAAAAGAGTCAGAAAGTTTGACACAGACATACAATAAATTTTGCACTATTCTAAATGACTTGAGAAGAAATGGACTGAAGAAAACGAAGTCAGAAATAAATTACAAATTTCTGAACAGTCTAAATTCAGAATGGTCATCATTTGCCATAAGTCTGCAAATGAACAAGGATATGTGTGAAGAAGACTTAAATGATCTATTATGTGTTCTTAATCAACATGAAGACTCTGTCAAGTTAGTTGTGGAAGAGAAGAAAAATTTTGCTGATCAGTTAGCGTTCTTATCAAAGTCCAAAGCAATCAAAGTACCCAAAAAGACTGCATATCTATCAGAGATACCTAATCTGGAAGAATCTGACAAGGAAGAAGGATCAGAAGATGATGAAGATATCAAGATAATGGCTGAGAAACTAGCTTTGTTGACAAATACTTTCAATAAAAGGTATGGGAAGGGTAGATTTCAAGGAAATTATAAAAGAGTTGGGAGTTCAGATTATAAGAAGAAAGAAGACAGAGAAGAAAATAAGTTTGAAAAGAGAGTAGAGAGAAGTGAAGAAAACAACGAAGAGAAGGATGAAAGAACAGAAAAGAATCTGTGTTTCAAGTGTGGAAAATCTGGCCACTATGCTAAGGATTGCAGAGTTAAAATTGTGAAAGACTATGAGTACTACACCAAGAAGGCTCAGCTTGCAAAGAAGAGAGATGATAAAATTGCTTTATTGGCTGAACAGGAGAATTGGTTGTACTACACTTCTGATGAAGATGATCATATCAACTTTCCACAGATGCAAAGCTATATGGAAAAAATGAGGAATGAGGATGATTCTGATTATGAAGATGCTGATTCTGAGTCATCTGCTGAGGTACATTCTTCACTTGAAATAGAGTTAATGACACAGATTGGTGAAATGAAAACTGAATTTGCTAATCTAAGAAAACAGATAAAAGGAGAAAGAAATTTGGTTAACAAATTCAGAATTGAAAAAGAAGTAATAAAAGAACAATATGATGAATCTGAGGCTAAGAAACAAAAAGTTAAAGATGAAAATTCTGAATTGTTGAAAAAGCTTTCTGAACTAAAAGTTGAGTTTTCAAAAATAAAGGATGAAAAAGGTGATTTACAAATAAAATTTGATATGTTATTTGAAGAAAGAAAGAATTTATACACCAAAATCAAAGAATTGGAAGATCTAAATTTGAAAAGGGGTCAGACTCAGCAAACATTAAATCTTTTATTAAGCAATGTTAAAGATACAAGATTTTACAACCCAAAGAAGGGATTGGGATTGGAAGAAAATGTCACTTTAAAAAGAGCTCCAATAAACTTGTATGAAAAACTTCAAGTTTCTAAGCCAAAAATCCCAGAAATTGTTGAAGTTTTTATAAGACCTGCTAGTTCTATAACAAGTTCTGACAATTTTCAAAGACCAAACTCTAAAAAGTCAAATGAGAAAATTTCTGAGTCTAAAACAGAAAAGTCAGTTGTTTCAGAAGAAAAGGTT
The DNA here is from genome assembly GCA_033807775.1 of Saussurea involucrata. NCBI lineage: Eukaryota > Viridiplantae > Streptophyta > Magnoliopsida > Asterales > Asteraceae > Saussurea > Saussurea involucrata. The sequence continues at coordinate 117,276,370 of CM066319.1, forward strand.
AAGAAAGAAGTTTCTAAACCAGCAGATGAGAAGCCAAAAAACAATGATATTAAATTCAAGTATGATTCTTTAAATGTCAGCTACAAAAATAAACAACCAAGTTTTTCATATCATGACATTGAGAGCATGTTTGACACAAGTAAAAATTCTGAAACAGTCAATCAGAAGTCTGAAACTTCTAGTCGGGATTCTGAACTTTGTAGTCAGAACTCTGAGTCTAAATGAAAGTCCAGGTTACACTCTTACAATCAAATATGAACAATTAAGATCGTATTAATAGCAACTGGTCATATGATCTATTAAAGATATTACAATGAATTTCTCTCTCAATAGATCTAACAATTTATGCATAAAGAGTTATCCAAAAGGTTAGCCAAAGATTCAGTTAGCTACAGTTGCTAACTCCTATATATACTGTAGATAATAGCTAAAGCTACAGTACATATGAGAAACAGACTAATAGAACAATTACACGTGTCCTAATTAGTAACTGAATATAACAGATAATATCCCAAGATATGAATTCTGAACATACTTCTGAATAAGCGCTTCAGAACATTTGTCTTCATAGTCAGAAGTTCTGAGTCTCCTACTCAGAACTCTGAACCTTCTAGTCAGAATCCAACACTTAGAATCTTTTTGAGATTTCTCACTCAGAACTTCTGAGTCTTCTACTCAGAACTTCTGAGTCTTCTGAGTCTTCTTTAGTCTTCTTACTTAGAACTCAACACTTGTGTTTTTGACAAAACTCTAGACCTAACACTAAAGATCAGACATCTGAGTCTGTAAATCAAAACTCCGACTCAAGTAGTCAGAAGTCTGATTCAACTGGATTTCCTGAAACAAAGTCAGATGAATTTTTACAACTTGAAAAGAGATTTAATCTTGTGAGTCAAGAACTTGAGGACTTAAGGAAAGCTTATGATGAACTTGAAAATGATTTCTGCGAGGTGGATATTAAACTTGAAGAGGCTTTGAAAGAAAAGAATATTTTTATTCAGAAAATAACAGAGCTTGAAAAACTAAAGACTGAGTATGATCTTTTTAAAATTAATGCTCCAAGAGAAAATGATAAATTCTTTAATGAATCAAGTACATATGAAAAAGGTGAATCATCTAATTCTTCTAACAAAAAGGACTTGAATTTTTCAGAAAAAGAAGAAAGCTAAAGGAAAGATGATCTTGCAAAGTTGAATGATCTGAAAAGGGATCTTGAGAAGCTTAGAATGAAATCTACTTCTGAACTCAAAGCTAGAAATTCTTGTAATAAGGGCAATTGTACTCTGAACAGTATCAATAAAAATGAAATGATCTATGTTTCAGATTTATTGTCACTTGCAAAGAAAAATCTTGTTTGTGTTAGATGTAAAAATGATTCATTCGAATATTCTCATAAATGTCAAGTCAAAATAACTTATGTTTCATACATAAGAAAAGATATTCAGAATTCAGAAAAGAAAACTGTTTCTGTTCATCAGAATACAGAAAAGAAGAAATCTTTTGTTCCTCAGACTGAGAAGAAAGAAAAGATAAAAGAAAAGAAAGTTGAAAATGTTGCAAAATCAAAAGATACAACTTTCAAAAAGAAAGTGAATAAGTTTGTAAGCAGAAAATGTTCTGACTTCATAAAAGTTCAAGGAAAGTGGTGTTTGAAGAAAGATTTTGAGTGGAAAGTAAAAGGTACTAATGTTAACTCCAATGACAAAACTAACAAAGATGGACCCATTCCAAAATGGGTACCTAAAACTAACTGATCCTTTTGCAGGACTGTCATGTGTGGTTTTTAGATTCAGGAGCTTCAAGACACATGACAGGTCAGAAGTCTTTTCTATCAAACTTCACAGAAAAGGCTGGAGGAGCAGTAAACTTTGGAAATAACAGCAAAGGACAAGTCAAAGGTTATGGAGATTTAACTAAAGGGGATCTGACTATCCAAAAGGTTTTCTATGTTGAAGGATTACAGCATAATCTTTTCAGCATAAGTCAGTTTTTAGACAGTCTTTGCCAAATCAAGTTTCAAATAACAGGTTGCATGATTTTAACTGAAAATGATGTTAAAGTCTTCTGGGCCAAAAGACATATGTACTTATTTGTAGTTAATTTTTCAAAATTGAAAACATTAAATACAGTTTGTCTTTTATCAAAATCAACTGCAAATGAATGTTGGCTTTGGCACAGAAGATGTTCTCATCTAAATTTCAAAGATCTTAATAATCTCGTTGCAAAACATCTGGTTAAAGGCTTACCAAAGCTTAAATTTGAAAAAGAATCATTATGCTCAGCTTGTGAAATGGGCAAGATGAAAAAGAGTTCTCACAAATTAAAAATGGACTCATCTTGCAAAGCACCATTAGAAATGATTCATATTGATCTTTGTGGTCCAATTTCAGTTCAATCCATGGGAGGAAAGAAATATATGCTTGTGATTGTTGATGAATTCTCCAGATACACATGGGTTGAGTTCCTAAGAGCTAAGTCAGAAGCTGCTACTACATTGATAAATTTTATCAAAAGGATTCAAGTTCTCTTACAACTTCCAGTTCAGAAAATCAGAAGTGATAATGGAACAGAGTTCAGAAATGAGACTCTTCAGAATTTTTTAGAAAGTTCTGGGATTTCTCACAATTTTTCTGCTGTCAGAACTCCTCAACAAAATGGTGTTGTTGAAAGGAAAAATAGAACTCTAGTTGAAGATGCGAGAACAATGCTGGCTTATGCCAATCTTCCTACTTTCCTATGGGCTGAAGCAATTGCAACTGCTTGTTTTACACAGAATAGAACTTTAATCAATAAGAGATTAAATAAAGCTGCTTATGAACTGATAAATAAAAGAAAACCATTAATCAAATTCTTTCAGGTTTTTGGTTGCAAGTGCTATGTTCTTAGAGACAGAGAAAATCTTGCCAAATTCGATAAAAAGGCAGATGAAGGATACTTTGTGGGTTATTCTTTAACTTCCAAAGCATTCAGAATCTACAATAGAAGAACCAAGAGGATGATGGAGAGCATAAATGTAACTTTTGATGAAGCCAGAATGAGGACTTCTGAACAAGACAGTTCAGAACTCATGCTGAACAAGACAAATATGACTTCTGATACAAATTCTAATCCTATTTGTTCAGAACTCAATTTACTGTTTAAGGATGCTTTTAGTGAACTAATTTCTGATTCTTATGCAGAATATGAAAATCCAAAGATGGTCAAAGAGATGAAAAATAAGACTCCAGAAATAGTTCAATCAACTGTAATTTCTGACAAAGGTCCATCAGAGGAATGTCCAAATCTAATAAATACAAGTGGTGAAAATTCTGAACCTTGTAATCAGAATTCTGATTCTTGTACTCAGAACTCTGAACAAGTCACTCAGAATTCTGACTTCATTGATCAAAACCCAAACTTGGATGTAACTCCTACTCATACATCAGAACAAGGGGACATTTCAGAATTACAAGCAATCATTGATGAGAATGATGGAAACAACAATTATTCAGAGATTGATGTACTCCCTAGTGCAAATAAATGGACTAAAAATCATCCTATTCATCAAGTAATAGGTGATCCATCAGCAGGAGTAAAAACCAGATCAGCTACAGCAAATGAAGCAATGTTTGCTGGTTTCTTGAGTGTGATTGAACCAAAGAAAGCTAATGAAGCCCTAGAGGATCCAGACTGGATTTCAGCAATGCAAGAGGAATTGCTTCAATTTGAAAGAAATAAAGTTTGGAGACTCATTCTAAAGCCTGAAGATAAATCTATTATTGGAACTAAATGGGTGTTCAGAAACAAAAAGGATGAATCAAGTGTTGTCATCAGAAACAAGGCAAGATTGGTTGCTAAGGGATACTGTCAACAAGAGGGAATTGATTATGATGAGACATTTGCACCAGTGGCAAGAATTGAGGCAATCAGAATATTTTTGGCCTATGCTGCACATAAAAACTTCAAGGTGTATCAAATGGATGTCAAATCAGCCTTTCTAAATGGCAAACTTAATGAAGAGGTGTATGTTCATCAACTAGAAGGTTTTGTTGATCCAGAATTCCCTGATCATGTTTATATTTTAGACAAAGCTTTATATGGTCTAAAACAAGCACCACGAGCCTGGTATGACACTCTTACCAAACACTTGTTAGGTTCAGGGTTCAAGAAAGGTAAGATTGACACAACTTTGTTTTTAAAGAAACAGGGTGATGATTTAATTCTGATTCAGATTTATGTTGATGACATAATATTTGGTTCTACCAGTCCAGAATTGTGTGATAATTTTTCAAAAATCATGTCATCTGAATTTGAAATGAGCATGATGGGTGAGCTGAATTTTTTCCTTGGTCTTCAAGTCAAACAATTACCAAAAGGTATTTTTATATCAAGGAAAATATGTCAGGGACATTCTGAAAAAGTTCAAAATGTCTGATTGTGCTTCTAAGAGAACACCTATGGCAACTAACATAAAGTTAGATGCTGATCTCAAAGGTGTTTCAGCAGATATCAAACTCTATAGAGGTATGATTGGATCATTACTTTATTTGACTGCAAGTAGACCAGATATCATGTTTTCTACCTGTTTCTGTGCTAGATTTCAATCTAACCCAAAAGAATCACATATGTTGGCTGTCAAAAGGATTTTAAGATATCTCAAAGGAACACCTGATCTAGGTTTATGGTATCCAAAAGAAACTGACTTCAAATTGACTGCTTTCACTGATGCTGATCATGCAGGAAATAGGTTGGACAGAAAAAGTACATCTGGTGCTTGTCACTTTTTGGGAGATAAAATAGTGAGTTGGGCATCAAAGAAGCAGAATTGTGTGTCCACTTCAACTGCTGAAGCAGAGTATGTTGCTGCTGCTGCTTCATGCTCTCAAACATTGTGGATGAGAACACAACTCATGGACTATGGATATCAGCTTAACAAAATTCCCATCTATTGTGACTCAGAAAGTGCAATTGCCATTACACAGAACCCTGTTCAACATTCGAAGACTAAGCATATAGATGTGAGGTATCATTTTATAAAGGACTATGTGGAAAAAGGAACTATAGAGATGCACTTTGTGCATACAAAGTATCAATTGGCTGACTTGTTCACAAAGCCTCTTGATCACAAAAGGTTTTCTTTTCTCATATGTAAAATAGGAATGCTTAATCTACCTAATTGAAAATATTTTTTTCTTTCTTAAAAATGCTAAATTTTTCTAAGTAAAATTGTCTGAGTAGTGTACTCAGAACTCTGAGTCTTAAGATTCAGAACTTCTGAGTACTAAGATCAGAACTTCTGAGTCTTGAGGTCAGAACTTCTGAGTCTTGAGTTCAGAACTTCTGAGTCTAGAGATCAGAACCTCTGAGTCTTAAGATCAGAGATTCTGAGTCAATACTTCAGCAATCTAACTTTCAAAATTTTATTTTTGAGAAATACAAATACTTCAACTGTGTGGATTATGCTTCTTCTATTATCTTTTCATCTCATCTTTATGTATCATTAATAGTCAAATGCATGCTTAAGTCAAGGGGGAGCATCAAAATTCTTTTGGAAATCATTTTGTGATGCTTAAAATATTTGTTTTCATTTTCTATCTCTGATTATTCTAAGAAGAACAAGCTTTTAATGATAAATTTTGTTGTTATTCAAACTATATCTGAATTAAATTATTTTTTTCATATTCAGATATAAGATTTTAAATGATTTTTTAAATCATCATAATATGAACAGAATTTTGATGATAAAAAGTGCTTCTATCTGTTCAAACCTCTTCTGAATAATCAAAATGTTTTATATTTGTCGGAAGTTGATTTTAAATGACACTTTGGTTACAAGGCAAAATTCTTCTGAGAAAAACAATCAGATATCTGATAAAGAAAAGTCAAAACATCTGAGCGTGTTATTCAGATCTTTGACTTGAGTCAAAATTCTATCCACTAACACGTGTCAGCTTCATATTTGTTTGATTATGCCACGCATTTCATTTAAATCCTCTGTGGCATTTCAAATGTGTTGACTCCGTTATAACATTGATTTCGCTTTTCCGTTAAACCTTTCAACTTCGCGGATTTTAAATAGATCTTAAAATCCCTATTTCAAATCTTTTCAAATTCCAGAGCGAAAAGTGAGATACGAATCAAATCCAGAGTTCTTTGAGTTTGTTTTCTTCTTAAATCATGTCTGGAATACGAAGGAGTGGTCAAATTTCGCTACATTCTACAAAATCGATAATGGATTCATCTGATTCGGATAATGATGAAGTACAGAATAGAGTTGTAGAGGAAGGGGCAATAAGAAATGATGGAGAAGATGAACAAATGGATGAATCTGAAGGAAATGCGGATGAGGTAAACGTTAATATTGAACATGAACAGAGTGCTGCAGGTTCTATTATGTCAGATAGACCTATTTTAGTGGAAAGAGTTGTTCCTGAGAGTGAATGGCTGAAATTATCTGAAAATAACTGTGTTATATTATTTGAGGAAAGTCGTTTTAAGCCTGAACACAGAATTATCATGGTGTTATTCAAACACCATCCGTACAGAAAATGGTTTACACGAAGTAAAAATGTGCCTGTTCAGTACATACAACAATGGTGGAAACATCTTAGGTTAGAAGATAATAGGTTTGTGTCTGAAATTGGAGGAGTAACATTTGCCTTATCAATCTCTGCACTAAGAGAAATGCTGAATTTACCAGAGAAAGATCATGTACAAAGAAGGACAGATTTTGAGGACTCACCCTTAACAGAGGAATTAATAGCAGAGTTTATGAAGTTGGGATACAATGAAGGATTGAGGACTCTCAGTTTGTTCAGAAGAAACAAATTACCACCTATTTGGGCTTGCTTCTTTCATGTGGTAAATAAATGTGTGTCAGGGAAGAATAGTTCTGCTGATCAAGGTTCTAAACAAATTCTTCAGATCTTTCAGGGTTTAGTGAAGAATAGGCATTATGACTATACTTTAATACTTTGGGAAGACATGAAGAATACATTTGAGAAGAATCAGAAAGCAATTCAGAAGAAAACAAAGGATGCTCCACTGACATACATTCCTTATATAAGGTACTGGCAAATTGTTATTTGGTATGCCATGCAGGAAAACAGAACAATCTCAAGAAGAACAAATGAAGAGCATGGTCCCACATTTTATTTGGGTAAGATGACCTCGGTAACAAGACTTGAAAATTATCCCAATCATAAACTGTTGCCAAAATCACTTAGGAATTATATTCCAAGGGAGAGTGAGATTTTAAAAGCTTATTGCACCTCTATGGGAATTGAATTACCTCAAATCCCTACCCAAGAGGACCAACCTGAGAAGAGAGGTGAGGGGTCTAGTCGAATTAGAGAGGGGGAGGATGTTCAGATGGGTGAACATTCTGAGAGACTTGAGGGGGAAAATTCTGAGAGCTTGGTTAGATTTGGTGAGGAAAAACAGAATGAGAGTGGTGAGGATGAGAGATTGTCAACAAAGGTTCAAACAGAAAGCGATGCCTCTGAACCAGCTAATCTTGACCAGGTAACCACAAATGCTATTGGTTCACATTTCTTGGTGTCCAATATTGAAACAAACACCATGGACCTAGTGGTGGATCTTGAACAACCCATCCATATCCACTCAGAAGCATTTCAACATGATATTGTTTCACATAAATCCGGGGAACCATCCCAAACTCATTTGGAGGGAGGTGATAAATCCCAATCTATTTTTCAACATATTGAGTCTGAATATCACAGTCCTATTCATATTGAGCCTGAAATTCCTTCTGACACTTGCACAAATCAGGAATTTCGTATTCCTAATGTTGGGTGTCGAGGATTGGATGGAAGTCCTGGTGAGGTGAACATTACAAAAGCCTCATTCAAACGTGCATCTATTGTACAAGATGACTTTGTGTTATCTACAGGCCATGAGCCCTCTGGGCACATGAAAAATGGACCATCTGTTGGTCCAGGTTCACTGTTAGAAACTTCTGAATTTGAAAAGATTCAGAAACAAAACAAGGAGATGGGGGAAAAAGTAGAAAATTTGGAGAAGAAGGTGGAGGATTTAAATGATGAGATGTCAGATTTGAAAGTTGTGTTGGAGAAAAAGTTGATTTCTGTTGAAACCAAAGTAGATGATGTAAAGAAATCCTTGGATTCTCACAAAAAGGAGATCATGGATATAATGTCTGGTTTTCAAAAAGATATGTTAAAACAAATGCAAGGTATGCAGGAATCTATACTGAAAGCACTGAGTGTATCATTGGCTTCTACTTCAAAGCCTCTTGATCCTGTTCCTATTGCAGAAGCTGAACCTGAAGTTACTTTTAATCAGAACTTGAAAAGAAAGTTTGATGATAATGAGCCTCATGATCATCAAAAGGGGGAGAAAAGACAGAGGTTAAGTTCTGATGATGACATTGGCATAGAAGATTTTGAGATAGCAGATATGCATTTAGCCTATACAAAAAGTTCAGAAGATCAGACACAAGAAAAGTTAAAGGCAATAACTCAGATAGTTCAGATTGATAGTTCAGATACAGAGGAAATGGAGTTGGAAAGTACAGATGGTGGTGATTCAGATAAAACAGAGGAATTGAACTTAGACACAGAGATGGAAGGAAACTCAGATGAAACTGAAGCTATTGAGGAATCTGTATTGAGATCAGAAAAGACAGTGGAAAGTAAAGTGGTCAACATGTGTACAGATATTGTGGTGTATAACAAAGAAAATATGACGGATTCTGAATTAGAAGAAAGGAGATTAAGTGAAGAGTTGATCAGAAGGATGCATAATAATTTAGTCAGAGCTTTGAATGTTCAAAAAGTTCAGCAAGGAATAAAAATGGTAAGACCTATTGATCTAATGGGAGAAGAAGACAGAACAGTGAATTATACTCAGGATTTTGAAGATGATTTTATATTTAACTTTTGTGATGAGTTAAATACAGAAGAAGAGTATGTGAAAGTGAAAGACTACTTTATGCCTTCTGAGTATGTATTCAGAAAACCAATTGAGATCCCAAAGATTAACTTGCATAGACTAGAAGAACCTGTATGTGATTTCATCCTAGAGTTAAGTGATGTGCCATTAGCCAGACAATTTCATGATGATATTTTTCCTGAGGAAATATATGATAATCTCTACTACACAGAAGGAGAGTATGAGCTTTAAGAAAGTAACATTGATGGTTTTATGGATGACAGAGCTCAGATGGTCTACTCAGAAGCTTCTAACAGATTCAGAGTTCCTGACTCAAAACTGCATATTCAGAAAAGAATTGAGAAAGTTCTGATGTTTCAACAAGAAGAATTCAATGGTTTAATGTTTGTTAGAATGGAAGTACTGAAAGAAAGAAATACAAAGGTTTCCATGTCTACTTTTGATTTTCACATATTGACTCTTGATGATCAGATCTTCCTAGTCAAGTTCTTTGCCAGCACTGAAGAAGCCTTGATGGAAATTGAATGCAGAAGACTTCTAGGTATCTATGTCAGAAATATACACTTGTATGACTTCCAATTAGCTATTGAAGAAAGAAAAGAGAAGTGTAATCTGAGTTATCCCACAAAGAAAACAGAAATTGGTTTACATTTGAAGGGATTTGTGAATGAAGGAATGGAGACAGAAGGGTTCACATATACAGTTCACGAAAGGCTTGAAATGTTCAGATTAAAAGAATTGGTGAAGTATAGTGATGCAACTCTGAATTGGTTATTGATTAAAATGGAAATAAGTGTGGAAACTGAAAGAGAGAGTTTAAAGAAGAGATGTATGAACTCTGTGAAGAGGAGGCTGGATCTTAGAAGAAAAATCAGAAACTGTAGTGAATGGTTGCTATCTGAGGTGAATCCCAAAAAGATTCTTCATAATGATTTTGTGTTTCCTGCTGAGTATGAAGTGAATGAAATTCTGTCAGATGAAGTTGAAGAAGTGCAGAACACAACATCGCAAAATGTGCAGATAACTAGTTTTGATTAAGCTGAACAGTATGAATCCAAAGAAGATGAAATATCCATTGATCTAAATGGATACTTTCTTGAATTTGATTTTCCTGAGTTCTTCAAACCAAAAGAAGTATAATTCTTGGATGTGTATTATGATAGACCTAAGGAGACTCAGATCTGGTTGGCTGAAAAATCAAGATGTCTTGGCAAAACAAAGCAAGCTGTTTACTCAGATTTTCTAATCACTGGAATCAGAGAATTGAAGGTTAAGAAATTCAGAAAGATGGAGTACTTATCCTTTGAAGTTCTGAGAGAAGATGGCAAGGTTTATTATTTTACTGATGCAGATTTTGAGAAATTATCAGTGGTTGACTTCTACAGATTACACAGCTTTCTATGTTTCAAAGAGTCAAGCAAAGACAGAAATGAAAGGAAGGCAAGAAGTGTGGTAATTGAGGCCTTGTTCTACATCTTAAGGTGGCACTGTTATACAGATTTCCATATAGCTTTGTACTTACAAAAGCCATATGTTTATCTGGCAAATCCCAACACAGATCAAGAACAGAAAAAGGTGTTAAAGACTGGAAGTGTTCACAAATATCCAGATTTGGGAGTATTTTTGAAAAACAAAAGTGGAAAGATCTTCTTCAGAGCAAAGGAAACTGCAAAATACTGTTCTGGAACTTTAAGAATCATAAAGAATAATTTGGAGAAAAAGATGTTGAAAGTGAAGGAAGCAAATATAATTCAAGAAGTAATCAATCAGCAAGTTGAAATTATTTAAGAAATCATTGTCAAAATTGATAAGAGGCTTAATCTGAGAAATGTGCTACTTCAGAAAATTGTTCCTGTTCCGAAAGACCTGGATGATGCTAAATTCAAGTTTATTTGACAAAAAAGGGGGAGATTGTTAGATCTGAAGTTTTGTCAATAAACCAAGTGTTGAAGTTCTGATAAGAAGACTTAGATGTTCTGAGTAGAGGAGTCAGAGATCTGAGAAGAAGAGTCAGAGTTCTGAGAGAAAGAGTCAGAAGCTCTGAGAAGCGTTATCAGAAGAATGTTCAGAAGTTCTGAACTACCTGTTCAGAACTTATGACTACATACTTTACTTAGTATTTAGTAAACTAATTAGGACACGTGTTATGTTCTTATTAGTCTTTCTTATTTGTATTGTAGCTTTAACATGTCCGTTGCAGTATAAATAGTAGTTAGCTCTACGTTGCTAACTGATTGATTTTTCCCGTATAACTTTGTATTCATTCTTTGTAATCTTTGAGATTCTCTCTCTCTTAGATCTGTAATTCTGTTCATCATTGAATACAATTGGGCTTGATCATACAACTTCTCAATTACTGCTTTCTATATTGATTGTAAGATAAGATCCTGAACTTTCACTCTTTCTCTCAGAACTCTGACTTCTCTTCTCAGATCACTGACTCCTCTACTCAGACCATCTGAGTCTTCTTATCAGATCTTCAGCACTTGGTTTATTGACAAAACTTCAGATCTAACAAGTTCATTGGAACACAAGGCGTGGGGAGGTCCCTAGGACCCTCACATCTCTCGGGTCTATCTCCCTGGGGAGGTCCTTCCGGCGCTGGCTGGACCATGGGAGCAGCTATATCTCTCATATATTCTACCACACTCGGTGCATTGGGGTCCGCGTGTGCCAGTAGGGCTTTAGGTATTGGCATGGCTATGGCGTTGGTCGGGTTCCGAATCACCATATATTGTAAATGAAATGGAGGACATACCGGATGGTTGGGGCATCGCGGTATTGCTGGATTTGCCTCCATATGTTGTCTGACGGTCTGTGAGAGGAATCGAGGATAAGGCAGGAACTTCTTTTGCTTCGACCCGCCGATTTGCCGAATGGCCTGCACCAGTTAGCGCCAGATGATCATGGCGAAGTCTACATGCCTGTTGTAGCATACTGCATGGACCAGGCGTAAGAAGTCAGTTGTGCATTGGTCGATGCCCCTCCATCTGGATGAGAGACTCCTATTCAGTATGGTGAACAACGTGTACCAGATGGGCACAAGGTACTTTCTGTTGAAGGCTGAAGGACGCTCGAGGGCGTGGCTGTATCCGAGTGCGCGTACTTGAGCACACAATGTCGTGTCATTGACCGCGGGGTCGTAGCCTTGGTGTCCGTCGGCGTTGGGTTCCGGTAGGGATAGCTGGCGACAGAACGAATCAGGTGTGAGCGTGAAGGGTTGATTGTCGATCCGCGCCGTGATGGTTTGAGTGTTGCCAGCCGTGGTGACTTGAGCAGTGAGCCACACTTGATATACATATAGTACCGGGACATCGGCTGTGGCAGTGAGGGCCTCATAGAGAGGGTGACCTAGGAGAATGTCCATGACCACACGGTGTTGCTCTTGGGGTCGGAACTCGGCGACATCCAACTGATGATTGTTGGCTACTATCTCGATGCCATGGTCAGGGTTGACCAAAGCATTATCGGCTGCCTCGTCGATAAATTCCTCTTGTTGAGGAAGTTGTTCTTGGGGTGGTTGTTGTTGTTCTTGATCCGCCATGTCAAATATCTGGAAAAAAATCAAAGTTAGTAATCAAGGCGGATGAACGAATGTAGGTGCGTACCTTTGCAATAATAGGCTCAATCTGAGACAGATTGAGGACTGGCAGTGAGTTAACAAGGTACTGGAATGTTGAACACAGGGGTGTCCGGACAAAAACCATTGACACTAATGTTTCCGGACAAACAATAGTGTCCGGACAAGAGTATCCGGATAACCAAAGTTTCCGGATGTGATGAATGTTTCCGGATAAGTGACTCAATCCGGACAATAGTCGATTTTCGGATACGATATGTGTTTCAGGAAGATTATGGTACCAGATACCTCACCAATCCAGATAGTTGAACTTACCGAAAACCCTTTGGTTTCCGGACAACTAGGGTTACCGGACGTCGGTAGTATCCGGGTAAAATATCTAGACCATGAAGGTTTCCGGATGATATTGAGTGTGTCCGGATACTATGAAAGTATTCGGACGACTTACGAAATGGTAAATCAAACCAATAAACAACTCAAAACATGTGTCGAAGCATTCTAACAGCATCGAATCCAGTATATAAGCATTCAAAGGCATTTAACTCGATCTAAAAATTCAATGAAGTGGACCGAGTGTGAATGACGCGAAAAGGGTTATTCGGAAACCCTTAATCGACTCGGTATACGGTCGAAATGTGCAAATCAGTGGTTAAAAGGGGCAGAAATGATATCGACACGAATATATAAAACATACCTGAGAAGTGGAGTCGAAATCGAGGGACAAATGAGTTGACTTAGTAAGTATCCGTGTGAGAGCTTTCGAGAGAGAAAGAGAGAGGGTTTAAGAGTTTCCGGAGAATATCGATAGGAGTGTGTCCGGAATCCCTTTTATAGTGGGTCAGACAATCCGGATGGGTCTTATCAGGAAACCTATCCGGATAGATGTGTTTCCGGAAACCTGTCCGGACACTTTGTGATTTTAGACATAATCTCCCTTGTTCTTTCAAAAATTCTTAAAAAAAACTTTGACATAACATTTTCTCGCTCCCCCTCAGACTAAGCATGGGGATTTCTCTGCTCCCCCTCGGATGGTGCAATCGTGTGCAATAGAGAGACTGACACACACAAAACAAACTTTGATACTTTAAAGAAAAAAGATGTGAAGTTTTACAAAAAAAAAATTGATACCCCTCAAAAGATGAACAAAAACTTATATGCTCCCCCTCAGAATGTGCACGGAGTGATGTGAAGTGCACACGGGAATCTCATCACTGAAAAAAAAACTTAATGGCAGTTAAAAAGAATTGTGTGTGACACTCCCCCTCAACAATAGGACGAACTTACCTGATACCGGTTCATGCTCCCCTTAACACATGAGCAATTGTGAAAGCACATATATATAGCCAAGTAAACTAGACGATAGTATTAAATAAAAGAAACACACGTGGAAAGAAAGTAAACAAACAAAATCTACCTAATAAATACAGAGACTCAACCTAACTATGTAACTGATACAATTAGAATACATATGCGAGAAAGTCTATGCTCAATCATCTGGAGTGTGAACAACAGATGATGAGTAGACAGTTTCTCGTAGATGTACAGAACTTGTATCGGGCACACAATCAGATCAAGTATTCAGATTTAGCATACCTAAACTAGACACCAGATAATTAAAGCGTTTTTCATCCAGGGGTTTTGTAAACAGGTCTGCTAACTGATGTTCTGTATTTACAAAATAGAGTTCGACTGTACCTCTTTCTACGTGATCCTTGATAAAATGGTACCGAACGTCTTTCCGGATATGGCAATTGCGCTCTTTGAGTCGCAGTAGATATGCACCTTGACGTATGTAAAGCCGTAGTCCTTGAGTTGCGTCCGCATCCAAATCACTTGAGAACAGCAGCTTGCGGCGACCACGTATTCTGCCTCGGCAATCGATGTACAGACGCCCTGTTGCTTCTTGGATGCCCAACTCACCAAGCTATCGGCCAAGAACTGCACGTGACCCGACGTGCTCTTTCGATTCATCATGCTGCCCGCGTGGTCCGCATCAGAGTATGCAGACATCTCAAAACCTGTCTCTATCGGGTACCACAAGCCAAGATCAGCAGTACCACGTAAATAACGAAAAATTCATTTTACAGCAATTAAATGAGACTCTTTTGGTTTTGATTGAAACCGAGCGCATAGAAATGTGGAAAACATGATGTCTGGTCTACTAGCAGTTAGGTACATCAAAGAACCAATCATTCCCAAGTACATTTTAGTGTTCACATCCTTTCCGTTAGGATCGGCGTGTAGCTTTGTACCAGGTGCCATGGGAGTTTTCATTGGTGAGGACTGTTCCATCTGGAATTTCTTAAGAATATCCCGGATGTACTTAGCCTGGTTTATGAATATCCTGGTCGATAGTTGTTTAACTTGATGACCAAGGAAGAAATTCATCTCACATAACATACTCATTTTAAAAAATTGTCCCATGAGCTTTGCAAAGTTCTTATCATACTGAGGATTAGTAGAGCCAAAAATTATGTCATCGACATACACTTGAACTAAAACAATATGACCTTTTTCGTTCTTGATAAAAAGAGTTGAATCTATCTTACCTCGTGTGAATTTTGATTTTAGCAAGAACCCTGATAGAGTATTATACCAGGCTCGTGGAGCTTGCTTTAGACCATAAAGTGCCTTGTCTAGAACGTAGACATGATCAGGCTTCGAATCGTCCACGAATCCTTCTGGTTGCGAGACGTATACTTCTTCCTTGATATCGTCGTAGAGGAATGCGGTCTTCGCATCCATTTGGAAGACCGTGAAGTTCTTGTGTGCGGCGTATGCAAGGAACATACGGATTGCTTCGATCCTAGCCACCGGAGCGTATGTCTCGTCATAATCTATCCCTTCTTGCTGACGGTATCCCTTGGCCACGAGAGGTGCATTGTTTCGTACTACGATTCCGTCCTCGTCCTTCTTGTTCTTGAAGATCCACTTAGTGCCGATCACCGTTTTGTGAGACAGACGTGGGACCAGTCGCCATACCTTGAGAGCCTCGAATTGGTTGAGCTCGTCTTGCATGGCTATGATCCAGTCCGGATCTTCGATGGCTTTGCGGACGGTTGTAGGCTCGATCTTACTCAAGAATCCAGAGAAGAGGCAGAAATTGGCCGATGTGCCTTACGTTTGGACTGGAGTAGAGGGATCACCGATGATCTGGTGTAGGGGATGAGCCTTGGTCCTTTGGATGGTGTGTGGAAGAGGCTGCTGAGTTGAGCGGGAGGCGTCCGGATCCACGTAGTCACCAGATGGAAGGTCTTGTACAGCTTCAAGTGTCGCTGGTTGGTTTCTCGGAGGAGATGGGGAGGGTTCGTCGAAGGTTGAGCAACTTCTGGTTCCGAGGAATTCAGAGGTTGAGCATTGAGTGTAGAAGACGACGAAACTGCAGGAGCGATCTCCGTGTTGTGTACTGGCTCCTCCGGGGGGATGGTTGTATCAGATGATGATGATGAAGGTTGAGATGTCTCCACAGTAAGTGTCAGACTGCTGGTCGAAGGCGGCGGACCGGAGAGATTCGCTGAGACCTCGATTTGAGCAGCTTCGATTCTTGGTTGAGCCGTGACAGGAGGGGTAGAAACATTAAATAAATTATCATAGAAGTATTGAAACAGTAAATCTAAATCAGAAAGATTAGCATTCGATGAAGATGCGTGATTCGGATTTACTGCTGTTTATACAGATCCCAAACGAGAAAGTTCGGAAGCTAGCACACCAGTTAACCCGGGTTCTGAAATGATTTGTTCAGAAGCCAAATCTGCGGCTTCGTCAAATGTCACGTTTACACTCTCGGTAACGGTTTTAGTCCGTTTATTGTAAACGCGATACGCCTTACCCTGCATGGAGTATCCTATGAATACTCCTTCGTCCGCCTTTTGGCTGAATTTGCCGAGATCTTCCTTGTCGTTGAGGACGTAGCATGTGCATCCGAACGCATGGAAGTACTTGATGTTCGGAATAAGGTTGTTCATGATCTCGTACGGCGTCTTGTTGAACCGCTTGTTGATAATAGAGCGGTTTTGCGTGTAACATGAAGTTGACACCGCTTCGGCCCAGAGAAATAACGGCAGGTTGGATTGAGAAAGCATCGTGCGAGCAGCTTCGATGAGGGTACAGTTGCGTCTTTCCACTACTCTGTTTTGTTGTGGAGTGCGTGCAGCCGAGAAGTTGTGCGAGATACCTACTGAAGTGAGGTAATCATCCATAGTCTGATTCTTAAACTCCGTCCCGTTGTCGGTCCTTGTGGTCTGAACTTGTCTTTGAAGGTTCAGTTAGATGGTCTTCAAATGGTTGATGATCAGCTCCGGGGTTTCATCCTTGGTGCGTAGAAACTTGACCCATGTGTAGCGAGAGAAATCATCCACCATCACCAGGACATACTTGCGCTTGTTCATGCTCTGAACACGCATCAGTCCACACAAATCCATATGGATAAGTTCGAGGGACCGGGACGTGCTCGGAGCGGCCTTCGGCTTATGCGTCTCTCGCTTCATCTTTCCCATATCGCATAGTCCGCAGAGTCGATCCTTCACAAATTGAAGGTCAGGCATGCCTTTCACGTGTCCGCCCAGCACCAGTTTGTTGATACTCTTGAAGTTCAGGTGCGAGAGACGTCGATGCCATATCCATGCTTGCTGGGAATTGGCCTTTGACATCAGGCAGATAGTACTATCGGTCTTCAGGGCTGCGAGGTCGATGGTGTAGAGGTTGGTCTTTCGCGTTCCAACCAGTAGCTCTTTTCGGTCGTCATTGAGGATTCTACACCTTTTGGCTTTGAATCTGACCTCGGGATCTTTGTCGCAGAATTGGCCGATACTGAACAGATTGTGTCCCAATCCCGTGACGTGTGAAACTTTCTTGATAATGATCTTGTCTTGAACAATGTCTCTGTAGCCCAAAATCGGTGCTTTGTTATCGTTCCCGAATCTCACGTCTCCGCAATATTGTTCTATGTAGTTCGTGAGAAGCTCCCTCCTTCCGGTCATGTGCTTGGAGCATCCAGAGTCTAAGTACCACACATGACCGTCCTGCAAAATGGGATTAGCGGACTTTATGTACCCATATACGCATGGGTCCTGGAGGGTTAGGTTTTACAGCTTTCGGAGGAACCTGTTTTGAAGCAGGTTGCCTCTTGGGTGTGGGTTTAACGTCAGTAGGAGGAACCTGTTTTGAGTTGGGTTTCCTCTCTGGCTTTGGTTTAACATCTGATTGGGGACCTCGTTTAGATTTAGACTTCTTATTGTTCTTACGGGGTCTGCGTTTGGGTGTAGAGTTATATATATGATATGACCCAAACCAATCATTGTTATTAATATCATCAAAGCCATTCCAACCAAAACTAGAACAAGACAAACAATCATGCGATAATTGAATCAATTGTTGAATGGAATAAATTTTAAGCGGAAATTTAGTCTCATGTTTAACAAAATCATTCCTATGATTCCAAGCACAGTCGTTTTTGTTCATTCTAGGATAGAAAACAATATTAAATGACTTTGACGCAGCATCCTCGATAGATTCCTTAGCTAGCCACTTTGGTTTCTCTTGTTTAGCTCGACCGGTTTTATCTAAAACAACAGGGACAACACGGTCAGTGGCTTTTGAGGAAACATGGATCTTAGCAGTTGATTGACCAGTCTTTTGCCTCGGCTGGGACTTTTTTTGAGAATCTGATATAGTTTTAGAAATCTTAATCACAGCTGGGGTCTTTGTTGTGGAACAGTCACCTTTAAGAAAATTGACCGATCGATTAACCACTGGTGATAAGAAGTCAGAATGACTTGGAAGAGGTTTGTTGAAAGGGAACGATTCAAACTCTTCATCTGAATGGCCTTCGGAGTTCATATATTCTGAAAATCAATATCCGGGATAGTGGGACTTGAATTGGCCGAGGAAGGCGAGGAACACTTTGTGTCAGTGTGCTTTGAGGAATTTGGTGTGGAAGCTAGGAAAAAATAAGAGTTTAAGTTCCTTAACACACTTTTATCTTGAGACTCATTGCCGTCTTGACAAAAGACTTTGCTAATAAAAGCTTTACACGAAGAAGTCTCAGATGAGTTGGAGGAATGTTCGGGTGAAATCTGCTTTTCATTTTGGAGTAAGTCAATCTTCTCTTGGAGTTGACCATTTCTCGTATGCTCGTACATAGCTTCTGTTGCCAAAGCAGACAGTTTCAATGTTAGCTTATTGATTTCACACGAAGGATTTCATGTCCTTCATCCGACACAGTTTCAGTTTTCACGGATTTGAGATTCTCAAGTTCTTAGATAAGCGCTTGCTTTTCCTTTTGAAAACATGACATTTCTTTCTCGAGTGACTCTTCTAACTCGACTATTTTTGCTTCCAAGACGAGAGGGGGAACATAGATTTTGAACTCATCCGTCCCAGTCTTGGGTTCGATTACTTGGACCTCATCCTTTTTGGAGGAATCCTTGGGCGTCACAACCGTATAGCAGTCAAAATAGTCATTCGAGAGGTACTTCTTTTGATTTTTCTCATAGTAATAATTCAAAGGCTCATAACAAAAAGGAAGTTGCATTCTGGAAGTGTGTGCGCGCTTGTATTCTTCAGTTTCCTCTTCCTTTTCAGTTCAAGAGGACTAGTCCACTTTATCGCATATTCCAGGTACTTTTTGTCTAATCCTAAACAGCCAAAATCATACAGCGTAGGTGTATTGAAAACCCCCTTTTTCAAATAGTGTGGGTTATGATATCCGATTCCCCACTCCTTGTTAAAGTAAGTGAACTCTTTGGGTTTATTCATGTGGATAGTCTGATCAGTTTGACCTCTTTTGTGGAGTTTGGTTTCAAGGTCAACTATTTTAGCGACAAACTCCTTGTACTGAATTTGAAGAGCAGAGCATTGATAAACAATTTCAGCTTTCTCATTCTCACACTGATCAAGCTGTGACTGTAGTTCATATATTTTGGCCCTTAAGTCGTTAGGTGCTATTGAAAGATTTTTGCATTTTTCTTTTAAATTAGCATTTTCGGACTTGTATTTCTCAGTTATTATCTTTTTAACATCTAGCTTTTAAGATAGTGATCTAATTTCAAGCAGTTGTTCGTTAAAGGTGGCCTTGTAGGAATCTATCCGTTCAGCAAGAGATTGCATTTGAGTAAAGAAATCTTGAGGAGTAGATTCACATACCTGACTTGACTTTGCTTTTTCTTCATCAGCAGGGGAGTGGTATCCTATGAAAGCATCAGCACCATCAGATTCGCTTTCATCATCAGATCGACCCAACCAGTATTCATCTTCAACAAACATACCTTCTCCTGCTTCTTTCTGTTCAGCTAGAGCGAGCTTAGCCTTGTAATAATGAGTGTTCTTCACAACAGGCCTTCTACAGTCTTTCGCAAAGTGACCAAGCTTCCCGCAGTTATAACAAGTCACGGGTTTGTCTTTCTTCTTTCGGTCATCTTTCTCTATCTTCTCTTTCTTGTCAGACTGGTTAGACTCATCGGCTTTCTTCTTTCCTTTACACTTGTCTTGATAATCATGGCGCTTGTTGGAGGAGGTGGAGTAGCACTGATTATTAGACGTCGACTTCTTATAGAACTTTTGTTGGAAGGATTTGGAGAGCAGGGCCATTGCTTTCTTAATGGCAACTACTTCAGAATCATAATCATTGTCATCTTTTTCCTCAGGTTCTGACTCAGATTCGCTTTGCTTTTGAGTACGTTTGGAGTGTCGGCCAAATGATTTGCCTCGTTTGGAAGACATAAGTGCCAGTAGGTCAGCAGGTGGCTTTGATGCAGTCTTCTTCTCGCTCAGAATTTCATTCACTTCATCTTCGTCTTGAAGAAGAATCTCGTAGAGTTCGTGTATACCGACCTTCTCCATCAAGTGGTTGTGCTTGACATGAGATGCAAATACTTTCCATTCTAGCAAGAGGTTGTTGAGAAACTTGAGCGCGTTCTCCGTGTTAGAACGATTGATTTTCTTCTTGTTAAGCTCGTTGAGAAGGAGACAGAAGCGTTCATAAGTCTCGGTGAGGCATTCGTCGGTGCGTTGCTTATACCCATCAAACTTGGTTATGGAGTTGTTGATCTTCAGTTGATTTCCGACTTCGCTCCTATGCATCATTTTCTCCACTTGATCCCCAATGCCCTTTGTCGTCTCCTTGTAGCTGTCTATGGCTGTGTAGATAGTGTTTGGTAGGGCCTGAACAAGGTATCTCTTAGCACACTTTTCTCCTTCTATCTTGCCTCTTTCTTTGGCAGTCATATCGGAGAGTGTATTTTTCTCGGTACGAGCTTCAGTATTTGCAGTGTGAAAGTCCAGGATTCACTCTTACAATCAATATATCAATGTATGAAACAGTAATTGAGAAGTAATATGATCAAGCCAACTTGTATTCAATGTAGAACAGATTTACAGATATTAGAGAGAGAGTATCTCAAAGATTACAAAAGATGAATACAAATATATGCGGGAAAAGTCAGTTAGCGTAACAGTGCTAACCACTATATATACTGTAATGGAAATACTAAAGCTACAGTACAAATATGAAAGACTAATAGGAACAATACACGTGTCCTAATTAGTTAACTAAATACAAAGTAAAGCATCTAGTTATAAGTTTTGAACATGTTGTTCAGAACTTCTGAACATTATTCTGATTAGGCTTCTCAGAACTTCTGACTCTTCTTCTCAGACTTCTATACTTGGCCAACTTTCCGAGCAATACTTCCGAGTCTTCTTAGTCAGAACTCTGACTCTTCACTCCAGAACTTCTGAGCCTTCTAGTAAGAAATCAACACTTAGTTTATTGACAAAACTCGGATCTAACAATCTCCCCCTTTTTGTCAAATAAACTTGTACTTTGCATCATCCAATTCTTTTAAGGCAGGAACAATCTTCTGTAAAAGCACATTTCTCTAAGTAAGCCTATTGTCAATTTTAACAATGATTTCTTGAATGGTTTCAACTTGCTGATTGATCACTTCTTGTGTCATGTTGGCTTGCTTCACCTTCAGCATCTTTTTCTCCAAATTGTGCTTAATGATCCTTAAAGTTCCAGAACTATACTTTGCAGTTTCCTTTGCTCTGAAGAATATCTTTTCACTTTTGTTCTTCAGAAAGACTCCCAATTCTGGATGCTTAGATACACTTCAACACATTTTTTTGATCATGATCTGTGTTGGGATTTGAAAGATAGACACATGGCCTTTGTAGATACAGAGCTATTTGAAAATCTGTATAACAATGCCACCTTAAGATATAGAACATAGCTTCAATCACCACACTTCTTGCCTTTCTTTCATTCTTGTCTTTGCTTGAATCTTTGAAGCACAAAAGACTATGTAATCTGTAGAAATCAACTACTGACAACTTCTCAAAGTCTGCATCAGTAAAATAGTACACTTTTCCATCCTCTCTCAAAACTTCAAAGGACAAGTACTCTTGCTTTCTGAATTGTTTAACCTTTAGTTCTCTGATCCCTGTTATTGAGAAATCTGAATACACAGCTTGTTTTGATTTCCCAAGACACCTTGACTTCTCTGCCAACCATATCTGAGTCTCTTTTGGTCTGTCATAATATACATCCAGAAATTTTATCTCTTTAGGTTTGAAAAACTTGGGTAGATCAAATTCAAGAAAATATCCATTCAAATCAATAGATATTTCATCTTCTTTTTGTTCAGATTGTTCTGAGGAGTTATGTCTTGAACTTCTTCAACATCATCTGAAAATATTTCATTCACTTCATATTCAGCAGGAAATACAAAGTCACTGTGCAACATCTTTTTGGGATTTACTTCTGATAACAACCATTCACCACATCTTCTGATCTTACTTCTGAGATTTAATCTTTTTTCCACAGAATTCACACATCTTTTCTTTAGATTTTCTCTTTCAGTAGTAGCACTTCCTTTCATTTCACTTAGTAACCAACTCAAAGTTGCATTACTATACTTCACCAATTCCTTTAATTTGAATATTTCAAGTCTTCTTTGAACTGTATATGCAAATCCTTCAGTTTCCATTCCTTCATTTATAAATCCCTTCAAATTCACACCAAACCCTGAAATCTTTGCTGGACAACTCAAGTTGCATTTTTCTTTTCTTCCTTCAATAGCCAACTGAAAATCATACATATGCATATTTCTGACATAAATGCCCAGAAGTCTTCTGCATTCAATCTCTATTCAGGTCTCTTCAGTACTGGCAAAGAACTTAACTAGGAAGATCTGATCATCAAGAGTTAATCTGTGAAAATCAAAGCTGGACATGGAAAATTTTAAACTTCTTTCTTTCAGTACTTCCAATCTTACATACATCAGACCATCAAACTCATCTGTTTGAAACATCAACACTTTCTCAATCTTCTTCTGAATATGCAATCTTGAATCAGGAATTCTGAATCTGTTTGAAGCTTCTGAATAAGTCATCTGAGATCTCTCATCCATGAAACAATCAATATTGTTCTCCAAAACTACATAATCTCCTTCTGTGTGATAGAGATTCTCATATATTTCCTCTGGAAAAATATCATTATGAAACTGTCTAGCAAGTGGTACATCACTCATTTCCAGAACAAAATCACATAAAGGCTCCTCTAAAATTGGCAAGTCAATCTTGGGAATTTCAATTGGCTTTGTGAACTGGTATTCTGAAGGCATAAAGTATTCTTCAACTCCATCATATTCTTCTGATTTGTCACAAAGATCATCAATATAGTTAAACTGAAACTCCTCTTGAAATATCTGAGAGTAGTCAACAGTACTATCTTCTTCTCCCATCAGATCAATAGGCCTTACTGTTTTCACAACTCTTTGAATATTCTGAACATTTAGAGCTCTGACTAATTCACTTTGCATCCTTCTGATCAATACCTCATTCAGTCTCCTTTCTTCTGACTCAGAGTCCACCAAACTAACTTTGACATAGGGAACAATGTCTGTACACCTGTTTTCAACAACTGAACTCTCAACTGTTTCCTCTGACCTTAACACAGGTTCCTCAATGGCTTCAGTTTCATCAGAATTTACTTCCATCTCTGTGTTTAAGTTCAATTCTTCTGTTTTATCGGAATCAGCACCATCTGTACATTCAACCTCCATATCCTATGTATTTGAACTGTCAATCTGAACTATCTGAGTATCCACTATCTTTACATTTTCATCTGTCTGAACTTCTGTGCTCTTTGTATTGGTTAACTGCATATCTGCTATTTCAAAATCTTCTATACCAATATCATCATCAGAACTCAACCTTTGCTTTTTCTCCCCCTTTTGATGATCATGAAACTCATTATCATCAAACTTCCTTTTGAGGTTCTGAGCAGGAACACCTTCAGGATCAGCTTCTGATAGTGGAACAATTTGAAGTGGTTTTGAAGTTGAAGCCAAAGAAGTACTTAGTGCTTTAAGTACAGACACTTGCATATTCTGCATTTGTTTAATCAAATCCTTCTGAAATTCAGACACAATATCCTTGATCTCCTTTTTATGAGATTCCAAAGATAGCTTCACATCATTCATTTTAGTTTCAACAGATGTTATCCTTCCTTCCAACATATTATTCAAGTCCTTCACCTCATCATTCAGTTTATCCACCTTTCCGTCCAATTTTTCAACTTTATCCCCCAACACCTTGTTTTGATTCTAAATCTTTGCAAATTCATAAGAGTCTAACTGTGAACCTGAACCAACAGATGGTCCAGTTTTCATGTGCCCAGAGGGCTCATGTCCTGTAGATAACACTAAGTCATCTTGTACAACAGATGCACATTTTAATGAGGCTTTTGAAATGTTCACCTCACCAGGTCTTCCATCCAATCCTTGACATCCAAAATTAGGTATCTCTATGAATGTTCTGTCAGGAATACGAAATTCCTGATTTGTGCAAGTGTTAGAAGGAATTTCAGGCTCAAATTGGATAGGACTGTGAGATCAAGACTCAATGTGATGAATAACAAGTTGGGATTTATCTCCTCCCTCCAAATGAGTTTGGGATGGCTCCCCTGATTTATGTGAAACAGTAGCATGTTGAAATGCTTCTGAGTGGGTTTGGATGGGTTGTTCAAGTTCCACCACTAGGTCCATGGTGATTTTTTTCAATATTGGACACCAAGAATTGTGAACCAATAGCAGATGTGGTTACCTGGTTAAGATTAGCTAGTGCAGAGGCATCTCTTTCTGTTTGAACCTCTGGTGACAATTTCTCATCCTCACCACCCTCATTCTGTTTTTCCTTACATATTCTAACCAAGCTCTCAGAATTTTGCCCCTCATTTCTCTCAGAATGTTCACCCATTTGAACATCCTCCCCCTCTCTAACTTGACTAGACCCCTCACCTCTCTCCTCAGGTTGGTCCTCTTGGGTAGGGATTTGAGGTTCTTCAATTCCCATAGAGGTGCAATATGCTTTTAAAATCTCACTCTCCCTTGGTATGTAATTCCTAAGTGATCTTGGCAAAATTTTATGATTAGGATAATGCTGGATTTTAGTAACAGAAGACATCTTACCCAAATAGAAAATAGGGCCATGTTGTTCATTCGATCTTCTAGGAATGGTTATGTTTTCTTGCATTGCATACCAAATCACAAGTTGCCAATACCTTATGTAAGGTATGTATGACAGAGGTGTATCATTTGTTTTCTTTTGAATAGCCTTCTGATTTTTCTCAAACGTGTTCTTCATGTCTTCCCAAAGTATAGCAGTGTAGTCATAATGCCTATTCTTTACTAAACCTTGAAAGATTTGAAGAATCTGTTTTGAAGCTTGATCTGCAGAACTATTCTTCCCTGACAAACACTTATTCACCACATGAAAGAAACATGCCCAAACTGGTGGCAATTTGTTCCTTCTGAAAGATTTAGCATTTCTCTCAGTGCAGGAATTGATAAGGCAAAAGTTACTCCTCCAATTTCAGATATAAACTTGTTTCCTTCTAACCTAAGATATCTCCACCATTGTTGAATATATTGAACATGGACTGTTTTGCACCTTGTAAACCATGTCCTGTAGGGATGATGTTGGTTCCCGTTTTTGTTTAAACAAGATTATCAGATCTATTAGTTCAAGTTTATGTTTTGATGCGGAAGCGTATTTGAAGAACTAACAGATATGTTTGATAGATTTAGAACACAATATAAATAAACAGTGAACAGGAAATAATATCTTAAAGTTTACTGAATATATATATATTAAGAACAGATTTAAGAACAGTGAGTAAGCAAATCTTTAAAGCAGATATGACTCTCAAAGTGTATAAGCTATGTGTTCTTGTGATGTTTTTATCTCTTGATTCTTAATTAGGAAGAACTCAACATGAGTCTTCCTTTTATACTACTACAAGGGGACCATAAAGCATAAGCTACTATTGATCGGACGGCATGAATAGTTGTACGTATAGTATTGCATTAAATGCAGCAGACGTCTATTATGTACTAAGCCCTATTGAGTCCACTCAGAGTTTGACACGTTGAAGTTGGACATGGTACGTTGCCATGCAAGTTGATGAACAGGTCCAGGAACAGTAGCAAGATATTATAAATATCGTCCAAGTCTTTAATGAGGACCGCAGAGGCTCTGTAAAGTGTTACAGAGGTTCTGCGGTATGGTCCTTTGTAGATCAGTCTTTACCGGATTCCGAGTCTTTGGCCTTCTTTGCGCGTATTACAGAGCTTATGTATGATGTCTATGTATCTTCTTGACCTTGATCTCTCGGTAAGTTCGCTAGAGCCTCTGTAAGAGGCTTTCTTCACTTGGCCTATTTTTCACTACTTCTAAATACTTCTACGATTAGGAAGATTGAAGCTAACAATCTCCCCCAAAGTAGTGAAAAAATATTGACATTTAAGTATTTTTAGGCTAAGTTAGATAAGACAGAGGTTAAACAATACCCCGAAAGTTCTTTCATTCAGAGATATGCAAGAGGCATTTTACATTTGAGTACAATGAAAGATAAACTTTAACATGGTTTGCAGAGATTGGTTGTTTGAGAATCAGATTTTGGCGTCTTTGAAATCATTGTAGCTTCTGTTGTCTCTTCCGACTTCTCTGATCTCTTTGTAGAAACTGATGCAGAGTTCTCATAAGCGTATTGTAGCATCAATCTCTCTGATGAAGGTATCTGCAGCGTCTCTATCCATTTGCTCGGTATCTCTGTATTTTACAAGGTTTGCTCTGAGCTTGTTCAGTGTACTAGTTGCGTACTTCTGACAGTCCATGCTCACAAAAAGTTTGACTTCGCCTTGTGGGTTTTGAAATACTAACCCGAACCTTGGTTCTGTAATGATTGAGTTGGGCACGGCGTCAGGTGGGCAGCGATCCTCTGGTGGTCGTAGGTTCAGATGTTTGAGACCAAGATCCTTTCCCAGCTGAAAATCTGTCAGACTGTAGATCAGAAGTCTTTCCCTCATTGCTTTTCTCAACACTTGATAGGCTCTGGTGTTTGGCTCTGTGTTGTAGTTGTCCTTCGTCCATTGCAGAAGGTCAGGTAGATCATTGGGATTCAGATTCCTTAGGTCAGCATCAGCGAAGGTGGTTTCTGAATTGTTTACCCTCCTGACTCTGTAAATATTGTACCTGACCCTTGGATAGGTTCTGGTGAAGGAGTATCTACAGAAGATTACCTTTTTGATCTTGTGGATTGAGAAGACGTCTGCTTTGGTTCTTGGCTTTGTCCTGGTGAAGACGTTGTCAAATTCTTCTCTGATCTTTGGACCTGTCACATGAT
The DNA here is from genome assembly GCA_033807775.1 of Saussurea involucrata. Lineage (NCBI taxonomy): Eukaryota > Viridiplantae > Streptophyta > Magnoliopsida > Asterales > Asteraceae > Saussurea > Saussurea involucrata. Next base: position 117,303,549 of record CM066319.1, read on the forward strand.
CTGTTGGATGATTGGTCTGAAAAGATTGTTTATAGAGGTATTTGTATACCACTTCTTCCATTTCTTCTTGTATTGGACCAGGTTGTGGTACTTGTCTTCTGAGACTTTCCATCTTTTTAACAACTTCTGCAGCTCTTCCTGATAGAGGAATGTCTGTCAGAGGCTTCAATCCATATGTCCAGTCCTCTTCTTCAGGCTTTGGAGTTTGAAAGGCATCAAAAGCGCTTTTCATCAATTTCTCTGTAGGCTTAGGCAATTATTTATTTTTCTTGGGCTCTTCTGTCAGTATTGCTTTGCCCTTGTCTTTGGCTTTTGGAGGTGCAGAACCTGTTGCTCCTGTAGGTTTGGTTGTTGGTGCTTCTGTTGGAATGATGGGGGTTGCCTCTGTAGGTTTTGACACTTGTGTTTGAGAGGACTTTTGTGGCGTTGGTTCTGTTGGCTTGATTTGCTCTGTAACCTCTGTTGGAGGTTCTTTGGTGACTTCTTCTGTGAGCTCGGTTTCTGTTGGTGAAGGTTGGATATCAAATCTTCTTGCCATTTTGAAAGCTAATGTGAACCTGTGCCTTTCTTCTTCTCTTTGTGCCATTCGTTCAGTCATTGTTTTGTGCATATTCCTTATAACAGAAGAAGCAGAGGTCGTTGCTCTTTTTGGTTTATGGGCAATGGACTTTCTTCTTGGGATGGATTGGGGTTTTTCTTTCGGTTTTGTAGTTTGGGAGGGAAGATCTTCTTCTGTGGAGGATGACAAATGTTGAACATCTACTCCAAACATTGTAGAGAATTCCACAGAGGTGGGTGTTGCCTCTGTGGTCTTTTGAGCTTCTGGTACATGGGTTTCTTCAGCGGTTGATTCCACGGAGATGGGTGTTGTCTCTGTGGTCTGTTGAGTTTGTTGATCTTTGGTTTGTTGTGGAGGGGCTTGGCTGATTGGTTCTGCTACGATTGGTGGAGCTTGTAGTCCTCTGGTCGTAGCTTTTTCTCTTATATTCTCCCCCTCAGGATGATCTGATGGACCAGGATGGTCATCAACAGAGTCATCCTGACTCTTATCTGAAGTACCCTCTGCTCTGCAGGAAGCTTTGGGTTTCTTTGGTAGTTCTGCTCCTGCGGCCATCAACTTCGCACATACATCATCATAGAGGCCGATTAGAGTTGCAAGCTCTGCCTCTGTGTTGAAGCGCATTCTGCCAACACTTTTTCTGAATTCTTTGACGTAGTTGGCATTTGCAGTAGTGAAAGAGACGATGACTTATGTGACCTGGTTTATGACATTCTGCCCGAGCTCTGTTAGATGTGCTCTGGTCATGTAGTCTTTTGGCTGCATCATTGTAGTGTTGCGCATTGCCTCTTCTTGTATGCGTTTGAGGGCGTTCTGTAGATCTGTAGGTGTAATGCCCTTTGATTTGTTGGATTGCTTGTTCATTTGTTCAAGGAAATGCTTGACTGATTCCTTGAATGCAGATGTTGCGGCTATTCCGAAATCTTTAGCATCATAAGTGGTTGTAGTTGTGGCAGTTGTTTAGGCAGAAGACTTCCTCTCTGTGGACAGATTGTCCATTTTGGTGTTCAGATTTAGCAAGGTCGTTGATGTTGTCTCTGTAAATGATGTGAAAGAGCTTTGCAACTCTTTCATGGTTTGGTTCACAGTGGTGACAAAGGTTTGGAACTCATCCCTTGATACTTGCGTCCCTGGTGTATCCTCTGGAGGAACAACCCCTTCTCCAGAGTGAGTCCCTGTTCCTGGGACACCTTCGTTCACCCTTGTTTGTACGTTGGGGGTGGAAGGATTTCCATCTGATCTTCGAGAAGAAACCTGAGTTTCGATCTCTACAGAAGTTCTGGGAAGAACAGTGTCCAATTCCACTCCAGAGGTGGGTATCGGAATGTTCTTCTGTTGACTTGGAGACTTGTCTAGAGTCTCTTCGTCTTTGTGCTCACTACTTCTCTCTGAAAGAAGTTTTGGCCCTATTTTGTGTGTGGCAGATGAAACAAATTCCTCTGTTGGGTGTTCTAGTGTGATCTGGGGCGATTGATCATGAACTATAGGTGAGTCTCTCTGAGGAGACTCCCTAGGAAAGGATTCCCCGGTTTTTGTGGGCGCAGAAGTCGAAAGAGTGACCTCTGGCTGGATGGGTTGGGTTTGGATCGAGCTGTGCTGCACTTGTTCAATAACACCTTCTGCAGCTAGACCTGCGGTGTTAGAAGTGTGGGTTGCACTGGGAGGGGTTTGAGGATGTGTGCCTTCTACTTCTACGGCATCTTTTTCTGTCCCTTTTTCTTTTTCTCCCATTCTATCTAAGGCCTTTTTAACCTCATCTCTGTTCCACAGAGCTTCTGCTTGTAGCCTAAGCCTTTCCCTAGTTTCAACATCTGACAAGTCGATTTCTTCTATTCCTTCTTCTGAAGCTTGGCTTGGACTCCTTCTGTGGACGTCCAGTCCCTGTTGGATGAAAGGATTCTGTAGAATGTTGGGGGTTTCAGATGGTTGATCTCTGGGGTTTGATCATCTTCTTGCAGATTGGTGTCAATGCCAGAGATAGAGAAGTCTTGTTCTTCTGTGGTGTGGTGGTCAAGTGGTGGTGCATTCCACCCAGCTGTATTTAGGGTGTTAGCAAATTCAGGGTGTTGAAGAAAATCGTTTAAGTTTCCTTGGTGAGCGAATCGATCTGGGGATTGATAAGGTGATTGATATCCCTCTTCTGCAACTTCTTCTTCTGCAGTTTCATCGACCCGGGTTTCTGCGACCTCTTCTTCTGCAGTTCCTTCTTCTGCAGTTTCCTCTTCTGCGATTGTAACCAATTTATCAAGCTTCTTTTTGGTCTTCCTCCTTTTTTGTTTTGGTGCCCCTTCCTCTGTGGTTTTCGATTTTCTCTTCTTCTTCTTTTCTGGAGAAGAGGGAGGAGCAGTGGAGCCAATTTCTGTGGCATGAGGAGGTGAAGGTTGATCTTCTTCAGCGCTTGTGGAGGTGCCTTCTGCAGTTTTCCTCCTCTTTGTCTTTGGGGTAGAGGCAGAGGATTGCCAAGTGAAGTTGGATTGCCAAGTGTTTTGCTAGTTTCTGCTTCTTCGCTTCTGTAGAGAGGGGTTCTACAACCATTGTTCCTAGGGGGACACCTAAACGCGGGGGTGTCACAGGGCTCGTTTTTGGAGTCCTATGATCGCGTATATACTCTAACTTAAGGGTTTTGTTCGTGGCATATTTCAGAAGCTTCTTTGACAGAGGTCTGCAGTGGGTGTAGCCATCTATATGATCGGTGGGGATGTTTTTGTTCATTGGGAACTGTTTGGGAGTCGGCCCTTCCATTGGCCAGTTCTGTATCATCAACAGAGGTTCGAATAGGACTCCCAATATCCTTTGGAATTGCAGAGGTGGTAGAAACTTAGGATCGTTCTCTTTTACCCTTCTGGTGTTGTTCTTTCTGTCGATCGTATTGATTATCTCCTACATCATGATGGTTGAGTAATCGAGTGGGAGATCGTAGTAGACCCCATACATGATGGTTAAGATCTGATGCGAGCTCTGGTCAATGCTGCCTATCTTCCCTGTAAGGCATCTGTTGAGGATTGAAAACAAGGTGTTCCACAGAGGTGGTAGTCTGCCTCTGCGGAAGTCATTTCTCTTCCTAAGTTGGGTGTTGTACCCAAGCATTTCTACAAAACGACAGAGCTCGTCGTCTGTTGGTTGTTCTGCATATCTCTTCAGTCCAAGAAGACCCCATGTTGGTAGGTTGAACTCAAGTGAGAACATCGTTCTATTAAACTTGATTTCCAAATGCTCAGATTTGTCAGGCTTGGAGATGTACCCTTTGATAAGAGAATCATCTTTATCATATCGGCAACTTTGCCAAAACTGGTTCAAATACCTAACTGGTATTTTGTTTGGGGTTCTTGAAAGTAAAGGGAAGAGGACATGATTTTCCATGATGTTTAGAAGAAGGGCATGGGCTTCGCCGAAAACAGTGGGTGGGGGGACCAAGTAGCAATTGTTTGATTTGATTGGCAGTACCTTTTCGAAATGATCCTTTGCTATAAAGTTTTGAAGATGTGTGGTCGGAGCAAAGTCAGCTGTGTCGCCGGAATCTTCTTGTTCAATATTTTTGGCGAGATGGGGGTTTTCTGAATGTTCCGAATGAGCAGGTGAATGTTCTGGTGAGTTCGCCGGAGAGTGTGCAGGGGAGATAACTTGAGAAGATGAAGCCATTTGGTAAGAAGAATAGGATTCTTGCAAGCTTTTGCAGGGTTTCGCCGGAGAAGAATGAGAGTTTGTAAAGGTTTTATGAGAAGGTAAGCTTGGGTTTTATATGAGTGTAAAATGGTAGAATTCGAAATAGTAAAAATATATGGCAATGGATAAATATTTGGAATCCGTACTCGAGTTAGAATGGCGGGTTCAACTTTCCATAGAAAACGTTCCATGTACGCCGAATGAAAAAGAGACACGTAGGCCATGTCAGAGGATGACAGGACGTCGTGCGCGGCCCATTAATGCTAGGCGCGTGGGGTTGTTCTTAGCCATATGAGCTTCACTCTCAGTAAAAGTAAAAGTTATTATTACAGAAATGCCCAAGTTGCAGATTGACAGAATCTCTGTGGTTTACAGAAGCTCTGTGATTTTGAAAAACTTGAAGTTCATGCCTCATATCTCATTGTTATCATGACTCTGTATGTTCTTCTTTAACCAAAACATTTGTAAAGGCATTGGAGAGGATCGATAGGATTTTAGTGAAGAATTTTTACTCTGAGGTTTTGTGGCTCTGTTGGAATTGCAGAAGCTCTGTCAGGGCCAGCAGAAGCTCTGTGAGGGAAAAAATCTCATAACTAAAATTCTATTAAACTTTTTGATCATCCAATTTTTGATCTGTTTTAAGAGATGTTTTTCGGACATATTTGAAAGTTGGTGTCCGAGAAAACTGTTATGAAAAAAGTTTTGTTCGAGAAGGTCATGGTGTGTGTATTCGGTTTCCGAGATAGCATTCCAAAAGATCGATAGAGACTAAATTTGCGATCACAGAGCATATTTCTTGCAGAACCTCTGTTGAGCTCAGCAGAAACTCTATGACCTTAAATTTCTCATTACTCGAATTTTATGAAACTTTTTGATCTTTTGATTTTTGACATGTTATTCACAGTATTTTTAGGACATATTTGACAATTTGTGTCCTAGAAAACTATTTTCAAAAAACTTTTGTACGAGAGACATACCTTTTGGTTCTCCTTTTCTCGGCAGTGATGTCTGACTTCTGTTGATATAGATTCATCGACACTCTTCTTTGGCTCCCCCTTGAAAGATTTACCTCTGTAGATCATTTCAGGGTCCCTTTTTGCTCCCCCTTAATCTAATCACCTCTGTAGATCAAGTAATTTCCTTTTGCTCCCCCTTGACCTATGCTTGGATCAAAGAATGATAAGTTTTGCATAGAACATAGGTCATGTTTTCCAGAGGTTCTGCAGGGGTCGTCAGAGGATCTGAGCAGACCCACAGAAGCTCTGTGATATCAAGAACTATTTTAAGATTGAGAATTTATATACAGAAAGAAATCAATCAAGGTAATAAAATAAAGCAATATATTTATACACATATTTACAGAAGATAAGCTATACTTACAGAGGATTTTCACGTCATATTGATCATTCCTAATTTACCCACGAAGAAATTGAATCTTTTCTCATCTAAAGCTTTGGTGAATAAGTCCGCGAGTTGATATTCTGTGGGAACGAAATGCATCTCGATTGTACCGTATTCAACATGATGTTTCAAGAAGTGGTACCTTATATCGATATGCTTGGTTTTTGAATGTTGCACTGGATTTGCAGAGATGGCAATAGCAATTTTGGAATCACAGAAGATGGGTATCTTGAGTAGGATGTGGCCGTAGACTTTTAGCTGAGTCTTCATCCACAGAACCTGAGAACAACAGCTAGCAGCAGCAACGTATTCAACTTCTATCGTAGATGTTGAGACACAATTCTGCTTCTTGGAGGTCCAACTGACTAGTTTACCACCTAGGAATTGACAACTCCCAGATGTACTCTTTCTGTCGAGCATGCATCCTCCATAGTCTTAATCTGTATAGGCTTTAAGACAAAAACCAGAGTTCTGTGGATACCAGAGACCAAGACTTTTGGTCCCCTTTAGGTATCTAAAGATTCTTTTTACAGCATCATAATGTGATTTCTTAGGATTAGCTTGATAACGTGCACAAAGACATGTGGCATGCATAATGTCAGGTCTGCTTGCAGTTAAGTATAATAGAGATCCAATCATGCCTCTGTAAAGAGTGCATTCTACAGAGATGCCATATGGATCTAAGAATAACTTATTTCCAGTGGCCATTGGAGTTTTCATTGCAGAGGTATCAGAGAGGCTATACTTGGAAAGAATGTCAGAGACATATTTGGCCTGATTTATAAAAATTCCTTCTGATGATTGTTTGATTTGGAGTCCTAGGAAGAATGTAAATTCTCCCATCATACTCATTTCAAACTCACTCTGCATGAGTTTTTCAAAACTTTTGCACTCTTCTGTATTAGTAGACCCAAAAATTATGTCGTCCACGTAGATTTGTACTAGCATTATTTCACTGTTTTTACGTTTATAGAATAAGGTTGTATCTGTTGTACCCCTGTCGTAGCCATTGACTAGAAGAAAGGTAGAAAGTCGTTCGTACCATGCTCTTGGAGCCTGTTTCAGTCCGTACAGAGCCTTTTCAAGGTAGTATACATGCCTTGGGAACTTTGAGCTTTCAAACCCTGGTGGCTGATTTACGTAAACCTATTCTTGGATTTCACCGTTGAGAAAAGCTGATTTTACGTCCATCTGATAAACTTTAAATCCTCTGTGGGCTGCGAAGGCTAAGAATATTCTTATTGCTTCGAGCCGTGCGACAGGGGCAAAAGTCTCATCGTAGTCTATGCCTTCTTCTTGTCTATATCCCTTGGCCACTAATCGTGCTTTGTTTCTGATGACCACTCCATCTTTATCCTTCTTATTTCTGTAGACCCACTTAGTCCCAATGGCCTGTTTCCCTCGTGGCAGAGGTACTAAAGTCCATACTCTGTTATGCTCAAACTGCAGAAGTTCTTCTTGCATGGCGTCTACCCAGTTTGGGTCATCTAGGGATCCAGAAATCTTCTTTGGTTCTATCATACTGATAAAATTTGTAAAGAAACAAAAATTAGCAGTGGGAGATCTGGTTTTTACTGTGTCAGAAGGTTCGCCGATTATTTGGCTTGGAGGATGGCTTTTTGTCCACTTAGTTGTGCGTGGAAGGTGGTCACCAATGTCATCGAATCTTTCTTCAGAGGCTTCTTGTTGTTGTTGTTCTTCTTCTTCTTCTTCTTCTTCTTGTATAGCCTCTGTAGTAGTGCGTGCCTTTGTAGTTGATCCTACAGCTTGTGGAATGATTGGTATGAGATGTGGTGGAGTTTGTTCCTCTAGGGACGTATAGACTTGGTCCTCTATATCCTCTGTAATTGGTTCCTCTGTGGATTGTGAAGTTTGATTTTCAGCAGCTTCTGTGGTCGTTTTCCTCGTTGTTTCATCTTCTGCGGTCTCTACCTCGGCATTTGCATCTGTAGTATTTATAGAAGAAGATGAAGCATTATTTGGACCAGTTAGAGTCATACCTGTAGGATTTTGACCGATGGAAGATGGTTCTTCAGAAGCTCTGTTTGTTCCAACAGAGGGATCAATGTCCTCGTGGAACATCTCTAAAAATAGAAGATTTAAGTCTTCTTTCGTTTGCGAGATGCCAGAGGTTTCCCTTTTAAGTCCGAGTTCTGAACTGATTTGCTCAGAAGTCTTCTGGAATGAATCATCAAAAGAAACATTGATGCTTTCTACGATTTTGCGAGACCTTGTAAGGAATGCTCTGTAGGCTTTGGAAGTGGCAGAGTATCCAATGAATTTTCCTTCGTCAGCTTTTACCTCAAACTTTCCTCTGGAATCTCTGTCGTTTAAAACAAAGCATTTACATCCGAACACATGGAAAAATTTGATGTTTGGCCGCCTTTTGTCGATCAATTCGTAAGGAGTCTTGAGGTGTCTTTTCACAATGGTTGAACGGTTCTGTGTATAACAAGCGGTAGAAATCGCTTATGCCCAAAAGTTCATCGGTAATCCGCATGCTGATAGCATAGCTCTTGCGGCCTCCACGAGTGTTCGATTCTTTCTTTCGACTACCCCGTTCTGCTGTGGAGTGCGTGCGACAGAGAAGTTCTGTGATATTCCTTCTTTAGAAAGATAGACTTCAATGACAGAGTTTTTAAATTCTGTGCCATTGTCACTTCTTAACTTCTGTATTCTGCATTCATAAAGAACTTGGATTCTTTTCATTAGATTAATCAAGATGACTGGAACATCTGATTTCTTTCGGACAAATTCAACCCATGTGAATCGCGAATACTCATCAATTAAGACAAGTATGTATTTCTTGCCACCTAGGCTCTGTATGGCAATGGGACCGCAGAGGTCGACATGAAGCATGTATAGAGGCCTAGTGCAAGACACATCTGTTTTGCCTTTGTGAGAAGCTCTTCTGAGTTTTCCCATTTCACAGGCAGAACACAAATGATCCTTATTAAATTTAACATTAGGCAAATCTTTAACTAGATCAAGTTTGACCAGTTTATCCAAGGTGTGAAAGTTCAAGTGATAGAACCAGTTATGCCATAACCAGGCTTCCTCACTTTTGCAGGCTACAAGGCAAACTTTGTCCTTGTTCTAGGAACAAAAATTCATCAGATACAGATCACCTATTCTTTCGGCTCGCAGAAGTTCCATTCCTGTGTCTTCACTTTGCAGAGAGCAGAAAGTTCTTTTGAATAACACATCGAATCCTGTATCACAGAGTTGACTTACACTGAGTAGGTTGTGTTTAAGGAAATTCACATATGCAACTTTGTATACATAGACGTTTTCCTTCTGTATGACTCCATAGCCTTTGATGTGTCCCTTCTTGTCGTCTCCAAAAGTTACAGATCCACCATCGTGTGTTTCTTTGTACGTGGATAGTAAACTTCTGTCGCCAGTCATGTGCCTTGAGCATCCAGAGTCAAGATACCAAATTGGCACAAACCGCTTCTGTTAGACAATCACAGAGACTTAGGTACCCATATCCATATGGGTCCAATATTGTTAGAATTTTTCAAGTTTGCCTTAGCATTCTTGAAATACATTTTATCTTTTGTAGAAAAATCAGATTGTTTCTCTCTTGGTTCTGACTTTGGAGTTTGAATTTTAGAGGAGAGTAAGCAATCTGGACTTGAGAAGTGATTATTCAATTTGAACATAAGATCAAAGCAATGACAGTATTTAATATGAGACGTGATTTGTTTGAACTTTTCATTGAATTTATTGAACTGAACCACAGAGGCATTACATTCTTTCTTAACATTAGATTTCCTATTACAAGAAGATCTATGAATACTAGAATGTTGTTTGCAAAAGTCTTGTTTAGGTCCTGCCTTCTGTGAGTTTCTTCTGTGGTGAACATCTTTCTTCACTGTCACAGAGAAAAAATATTTGTTAGCTTCAGGCCTTTTTTCTTTTTGTTGCCAAATGGGATTCTCTTTAATTTGCTTTAAAGGTTTTGAAAATTTTGAGCTTTTAGGATTTTCAGAGGCCTTTTTCAGATTATCAAGCTCTGTAGAGGTTTTGACTTGTATACACATTTTGAGAAAATCTGGACAGATAGGTATCTCTGTGATTTTCTCTTTTGGAGAAATTGTTCTGTTAAGAACCTCATAGGAGAATTTAACATCCTCTGGGTCACAGTGAACTATCCCTGATTTAGAATCAGTCTCTGAGTCATTAGAGGATGAATCGTCCTCATATACAGAGGTTGAGTCATCTCTTTCGACAGAGGCTGGATTTTCTGAGCATGTATCGTACGAGATTTGTTCCTCTGTAGAATAACTTTCATAGATAGCAGAGGTTTCTGATGAGATCTCTTCAGCGAGAATTTGATCTATAGAAGATGTACAGAGATTTTCTAAAACATTTGATTTAAAAACTTCCAAAATTTCTTTTTCAATTGATTCTTTAAGTTTTTCTTCTGAAAAGATGGGTTTAAACTCAGGAGCTTTTGCAGATAATTTCTTTTCGACATTTATCATACAGACAAAAGCGACCTGTGTTTGAGTCTCTGGTTTACCAAACTTAAAGATACCAATATGATCTTGTGTTTTCAGAGGTTGAAGATGATGAATCTGTGTTTTCAAACCACACATTGATCCTCTTCATATGTTTCCTCAAGTGAGGTTCTGCAGAGACTTTAACCCTTTTACTTACAGAGAGTAAGTTTGGAAAATTTGGTTTATTTGTTTTTCCCAAAACAAATAGAGAAGACAGGGGTTTTAGTCTTTTATTTTCAACACCTAAGGTAATATCACTGTACCCTATACCTCGTCTTGCTATTTGGGAGTTTACCTTTTCATACACCTTCTGTGCATCTTTATGGTTTTTAAGTAAAACTTCTCTTCTTAGAAGATCTTGCCAAAGTACCTCTCTCTCTCTTTGAAAGTATTCTTTGAGAGCTCTTATGTCAGTTGTTTCACTCCTAGAAACTGAAAGCTCTTTTGTTTTGATTTTTAAAGCAGAGGTTAATTCAGAAATTTGCCCTTTTAAAGGATCTATATTTTTGTTCCAATATTTTTCTACTCTTTCCTTTTCTTAAAAAATTTTGGCTTTTTCTTGAGTGAGAAGCCTTACTTCTATCTCATTAAAGGTGAGTCTTTTCTGAAAGCTTTCATTTATCTCTTTTAGTTCAATCAGTTCAATGTTAAGTTTAATTGAATCATTATCTACAGATTTAGTATAAGAGGTAGAGTTTGAAATGGATACCTCAGTGTCAGTGTCGGAGTCGACTTCTGCCATGCCACAGAACAGGGCATTGGTGGTGAATTCATCATCAGAGGTAGAGTTTGACTCGAAGTCCTCCTTGTTTGCTTCAGAATGCCCTTTGTTCGCCATTAGGGATTTTTGCGCATAATATTCAGTCTTCTTTTTGTAAAAAGCTGAGTCCTTCTGTGGGCGATTTTGTCTACTTCTGCATTCTTTTGCGAAATGGCCTGGCTTGCCGCAGTTGAAACAACCTTGAGAAGTGTTTCCAGTTCGATCGTCGGACTTCTGTTGATCTCCATCTTTCTCTATTCGTCATTCGTTTGCGTAATGACCAGGCATACCACATTTGTAGCATTCTTGTGTGTGGCCTACCTTGTCATCTGACCTCTGTCGGTCATTTCCTCTGTAGTTTCTGTCGCTCGACCTCTGTTGGTCATCATTTCTGTAGTCTGACCTCTGTCGGTCACTCGATTCTTCTCTTCTTCCATCATCTCTTCTACCGCTCTGGTTGTCTCTGCTATATCTGTTATTTCCAGAATTCCTTTGGTTACCTCTGAACTCTCTTGTCAATAGAGCCAATGATTTAGCTAATGACGCAATATTTATCTCTTCCTCTATCAGCTCGTCTTCTTCGCTATCAACCATCACTATCTTCTTCTTCTCCTTCTTCTTCTCCTCTGTTGCTCTCTCATTTCTCGGTCTTTCTGTAGCCTCTACTGATTTACTAACCAATGCGTATGGTGCAATGGTTAGTGTTTTAGCCTGTGCTATTTGAGGCTCTTGTGCAGCTAGTGTTCCATAGAGATCAGAGAGTGTCCATGAGTCTAGATCTTGGTTTGTTTGTAAAGACATAGACAATTGAAGCCACTCATCATTCAGGCTCTTTAGAAACATGACGTTATTTTCTTCCGAGGTTCTGTGAATGCCAGGCTTTCTGCATTTGTTTATGAGGGAGTTGAACCGGTCGTATGTTGTTTGCAGAGATTCTGTTGCAGAGGCTCTGAAGGCATGAAATTCATTTATGTATTGTGCCCTTCGGTTCTTCTGTGTTTTAGCACCCCCTTCCAACTGTCTTTCTAATTCTTTCCAAAGATCGTGCGCTGTTTCGCATGCATCTAAGGATTGAAAAAGTTCGTTGGGGATAGCCATGATCAATATTCTTTTTGTTTTCTGTGCAACTTCATCTTCTGCCTTATCTTCATTTGACCATTCTCCTTTTGGCTTAGGTTTTTGATGTTCAGGGATTTCAGGAGATTCAGCAGTAGCTGGTACACGTGGCATAGTTATCATAGGGACCGGAGGAGGATTGTAAAGATATTGTTTGAGAGTTTTTTCAGTACCCTCAAAGAAATGAACCATTCTTATCTTCCATTGAGGATACTCATCTCGAAGGAGAGTAGGAGGTTTGGTTAATGAGCCAGCAGTGAAAAGGTTATTGGTATTTGTCATTGTAAGAGTTTTTCAGGGGTTCAGAAAGGATAATATGATGAAAGATTTATGAGTATGAAGATCTGGAAGGATTTCTGGGAAATAACTAATATCCAGAATTACTTTACTGGTGTTCTAACCTGGAAAAATGGTTTCTATCAGAATGAATCAAAGAGTGATAGGAAAACATAAACCTTTTTAATTATGATGAAGAGTAGGTTAAAAACAGAATGAAATCTATCAATAATGTTGTCAAACGAGGATCACTTGATATTAAAAATCAAGCTAAGCTCTGATACCAATTGTTGGTTCCCATTTTTGTTTAAACAAGATTATCAGATCTATTAGTTCAAGTTTATGTTTTGATGCGGAAGCGTATTTGAAGAACTAACATATATGTTTGATAGATTTAGAACACAATATAAATAAACAGTGAACAGGAAATAATATCTCAAAGTTTACTGAATATATATATATTAAGAACAGATTTAAGAACAGTGAGTTAGCAAAGCTTTAAAGCAGATATGACTCTCAAAGTGTATAAGCTATGTGTTCTTGTGATGTTTTTATCTCTTGATTCTTGATTAGGAAGAACTCAACATGAGTCTTCCTTTTATACTACTAAGGGGACCATAAAGCATAAGCTACTATTGATCGGACGACATGAATAGTTGTACGTATAGTATTGCATTAAATGCCGCAGACGTCTATTATGTACTAAGCCCTATTGAGTCCACTCAGAGTTTGACACGTTGAAGTTGGACAGGGTACGTTGCCATGCAAGTTGATGAACAGGTCCAGGAACAGTAGCAAGATATTATAAATATCTTCCAAGTCTTTAATGAGGACCGCAGAGGCTCTGTAAAGTGTTACAGAGGTTATGTGGTATGGTCCTTTGTAGATCAGTCTTTACCGGATTCCGAGTCTTTGGTCTTCTTTGCGCTTATGTGTTAGGTCTAGAGTTTTGTCAAAAACACAAGTGTTGAGTTCTGAGTAAGAAGACTAAAGAAGACTCAGAAGTTCTGAGTAGAAGACTCAGAAGTTCTGAGTGAGAAATCTCAAAAAGATTCTAAGTGTTGGATTCTGACTAGAAGATTCAGAGTTCTGAGTAGGAGACTCAGAACTTCTGACTATGAAGACAAATGTTCTGAAGCGCTTATTCAGAAGTAGGTTCAGAATTCATATCTTGGGATATTCTCTGTTATATTCAGTTACTAATTAGAACACGTGTAATTGTTCTATTAGTCTGTTTCTTATATGTACTGTAGCTTTAGCTATTCTCTACAGTATATATAGGAGTTAGCAACTGTAGCTAATAGAATCTTTGGAGAATCTTTGATATAATCTTTGGTGAATCCATTTAGAGAAAAAATCATTGTAATATCTTGTAATTCACAGATTGTTAATAAATCATATGACCAGTTGCTGTGAATACGATCTTGAATGTTCATTCTATATTGAATCTTGATTATAAGTGTAACACCCCGTTTCCCAATTTATGTGATTTAACTGTCTCTTTTGGGGTTGAGTTAATTTTTGGGTCGTTATGTACGTGTTCAGGAATCTAGGGGCCAGTTTATCAATTTTGTAAGATGAGGGTGTGTTTTGGCATGTATCTAAAGGGGATGGAAACCCTAAACACCCTCATTTGCAGCCATTTGTTTCTTTAGCAAAGAAGAGAGAAAAGAGAAAGGGATTTTCGGAGTTCTTGTGAGCTGCTGTGAAAGACCGACCGATTCTCCTTCGTTAACCGTTGGATCGTCGTGAAATTTGGACAGCGACTTCACGACCCTCTAATATACATTCTGACCGGAGGGATTTGGCATCGGAGTTCCCAGTAGAGAGAACCAAGTGTCCGAAGTTGCTGTATTTTTCCAGGCGGAGTTCTTGTGAGCTGCTGTGAAAGATCGACCGATTCTCCTTCGTTAACCGTTGGATCGTCGTGAAATTTGGACAGCGACTTCACGACCCTCTATTATACATTCTGAATGGAGGGATTTGGCATCGGAGTTCCCAGTAGAGAGAACCAAGTGTCCGAAGTTGCTGTATTTTCCAGGCGAAAGATTTGGTGATTTTGGAAGATTCAAGTTGTGAAAGGTTCTAGGAGGATTGTTGTTCGTGGTCTAGAATTTCAAGGTATGTGTATTATGTTTAGAAATCAATAGAAATGGGGCGTATGAAATTGGATGTTTGGCAAAGTTTTATGGTATTTGGACTATCCTAGCTATGTCATTTCGGGATGAGAGATGGGATAGAATTAGAGTTCCATTTTTGGGCTTGTTATGATATGTGTATGTATGAATGTTATAGGTGGTACGAGGTGATTATTATACACTGTGAAGTACTTGGTAATTGACATCTTGACAGGTGAGTACTCTACCTATATTATGTAAGTTATGTGTATGTAGTTGGATTGCATGTGTGATTATGTGTATGTTGGCTTTGCCAAAGGAAAGAGTACCTATGGTGGTAGTAATACCCCTAGGGAATATGTTATGTATGAAGAGGCCTGGTACCAGTGTCTAGTTATGACCTTCCTTATTGGCTTTGTGCCTTAAGGAATGGAAGGATGTTACATGTATGTGATTGCTATGTTTATGCGAGTATGTATGCATGATGATATGTGGTATAGGTGCGTGCTCACTAAGCGAAAGCTTACCCCGTTGTTATTCATCTTTTAGTGGCAGGTACATCTTCGAAGAATAAAGGAAAGGCTCCAGCTTGAAGCTTTTGGATTTTCGGCAACTCAGCAGCTTATATTTTCTTTTGATGAATGATAGTTTTGGATTCTCTAAGCTTTTCAGTTGAATATTGTTTTTCTCAAACTTATTGGTTTTAAGTTGCAAACTTGTACTCTTTTCTATAAGATTATGGGATTTTATCTAAATGTTTTAATTACAAATCTTCCGCTGTATCTTAAGGTTACTTTCCGTTAAATGAGTGTTTTAAAGATAAGGGATGTTACAGTTGGTATCAGAGCCAGGTTTAAGGGATTCGGGCATTCACAAGTGGTGAGTGTTTGAACTTAAACCCAAGTGCTCAAGTTTTCAAATAAGTAACCTTTAAAAAAAAGCTGTTTCGTGTAAGAAAATGGTTTATAAGGAAAGGGTGTTTTAAAAGAAAAAGTTTTCACGGCTGAGCTGCGGTCCAGAGCATCAAGACGGGGGTGAGCACACTATTCCATATTAGGATTTATGATAAAGCATGTTCAGTTTTGTGAAAGACCAGTTTTATAACTGTATTGGATGAGTAATTATGTTTATGTATGCTAGATATGGTCAATGTGACAAGGTTATGATTTCAAGTATGTTTTGTTGATGCATAATGTGAATTAGAATATGATTATAATGTTTATATGATAAGTGGTAGATATGGAAAATGTTGTGATATATATGTTAAAGGTACCAACTAAGCTGGGAATTGGAACCTTAGTGACGGTGTTGAGTCTAAACATGGAGGGTGTAATTATAATGGTATAAGGGCCCATACCATTGCAATTACATTGTACATGCCGGGACTTGATATAGTTGCAAAAGAATTCTATGAACCAGACAAGGTTGAGGGTTGGGTAGTAACATGCTAGAAAGGGATTTTGTTAAGAGAGTATAAGCAGAAGGTTTCTAAGGAGCATGTTAGAAAGAAAGACAACTAAGCTAGGACTTCTGGACTATGCTAGGAGTTTGCTCAGGGGGGGGGGGGGGGGGATGTAGATGAATTATTCTAAAGTATCATGTTTATGTATCAGAATGGTGAACACTAGAAGGCAAGGCAAGAGACCGATTATTGAAGAGGATCAGGAAATTCCTGATCTGAGAGGTGTGATCGCTGCTGAGGTCGGGGAGGTTCTTCACGAGTTACTCCCAAGTCTCTTTGAGCAGGTAAAGCAGGAACTGGCTAATGAAATTCGTAGTCAGGTAGAGGCAGCTGTGGCCAGCAGGGCCAGTGGATCAGGGGGCTTGTCAGGCGTACAACCACGGGGGACAAGCTACAGAGATTTCTCGGCCTGTCAGCCGCCACAGTTTGAGGGGCAGAAGGACCCCGTAACCAGCACTCGTTGGATAGATGAGGTGGAGGGTGCTTTCCGCACCAGTTTTTGTACCGAGGAAGTCAAGGTTCGCTACGCATCGGACCTTCTGAGGAAGGCAGCGAAAGACTGGTGGAACCTTATTGTTCGTGCTCGGACGCCAGAACAAGTGGATAGCATGACTTGGGAACAGTTCAAGGAACTGTTCATGGAAC
The DNA here is from genome assembly GCA_033807775.1 of Saussurea involucrata. Lineage (NCBI taxonomy): Eukaryota > Viridiplantae > Streptophyta > Magnoliopsida > Asterales > Asteraceae > Saussurea > Saussurea involucrata. The sequence goes on from CM066319.1 coordinate 117,320,056, forward strand.
AGTATGTGCCCCAAATTGAGGTAGAGAGACTCACAAATGAGTTTCTATCTATGGAGCAAACTACGGAGTCAGTGAACGAGATCACTGACAAATTTTTGGAGCGGTCCCTTTTCTGTCCTGAGTATGTCAGGAATGAAAAGGCCAAAATGTACAGATATGGGAGAGTTTTGAAACAGGAGATTAGAGAATTTGTTGTTATGGCAAGGTGCACTGATTTTCAGCAGATGCACGAGGTGGCTCGGGCTAGAGAGCTCGAAGTAGAGAGCCAAAGAAAGACAAGAAGGGCAGAAACGGTTCAGACTCAACCTCAGCAGACTAAGAGGTTCAAAACTGGGAGTCATAAACCGGAGGTAAAGAAAGAGTTCAAGAGAGAGCATCCCCGCTGTGGGAAGTGTGGACGACAGCATCCGGGAGAATGCCGTATGGGCTCCGGAACCTGTTACAAATGCGGGCAACCGGGTCATATCAGTCGAGACTGCAAGGCGACCGCAAAGATATGTTTTAAGTGCTACAAGCCGGGCCACTTTACTGACGAGTGCCCAATGAATACCGGGTCGGTCCAGAACTCGGGAACCGCACCGGTGAAGATGCTAGAGGGTGGATTGGGAAAGAAGAACGACACACCCAGGACTCGGGGGCGAGTGTTCCAGATGACCGTAGATGAAGCAAAGGAGGAGCCAGATGTCGTGACAGGTATTTTTCCTGTTAATGCATCACCTGCCCTTGTCTTATTTGACTCGGGAGCTACTAAATCTTTTGTTTCTTTATCGTTTTGTAAAGACTTTGCTATTGTAAAGGACAAGTTAGAGAGTCCGCTAGAAGTAGAAATAGCGGACGAGGAGTTTCGTTTTGTGAGTGATGTGTATAAAGGTAATGTAATAGAGATAGCCGGAGTGAAGTTTAGTATAGATCTTATTCCTATTGCGATGAGGGAAATAAATGTAGTAGTTGGGATAGATTGGCTTAGTCGGAATGGAGCGCGCATTGATTGTGAAAAACAGCAGGTAGTGATTCGAACCCCAAGTGGGGGAGAATTAACTATCTCGAGTGAAGGAAGAAAAGGGGTACCAAAGGTGTGCACTTTGGCCAAAGCTAGAAGTTATGTGCACCATGGTGGTAGCAGTTACTTGGCGTATATTGTTGATGAACGGGAGGAGAAAAAGAAGAGAACAGTGGCAGATGTACCAGTGGTCAGCGAGTTTCCGGATGTTTTCCCGAATGACTTGCCTGGCATTCCTCCCGGGAGGCAAGTGGAGTTCCGAATAGACTTGATTCCGGGGGCGGCACCGGTAGCAAAGGCTCCTTACCGTTTGACACCTCCGGAGATGCATGAACTGTCTAAGCAGCTGGAGGAACTGTTGGATAAGGGTTTCATCCGCCCCAGTAGTTCACCTTGGGGAGCCCCTATCCTTTTCGTGAAAAAGAAGGACGGGTCGATGCGGATGTGCATCGACTATAGAGAGCTTAACAAGCTTACGGTGAAGAACAGATACCCGTTGCCGAGGATCGACGATCTCTTCGATCAACTTCAGGGAGCCGTTTGGTTCTCTAAGATAGATCTTCGCTCAGGGTACCACCAGTTGAAGGTCAGGGAAGAGGATGTTCACAAGACAGCGTTCAGAACCAGGTACGGGCATTTCGAGTTCATCGTGATTCCATTTGGACTGACGAACGCACCAGCGGCATTCATGGATCTTATGAATAGAGTTTGCAGACCGATGTTGGATAGGTCAGTCATCGTGTTTATAGACGATATACTGATCTACTCCAAGTCGAAGGAGGATCATATGGAGCATCTACGAGAGGTTTTGGAGATTTTGCGTAAGGAGCAGTTATATGCAAAGTTCTCCAAGTGTGATTTCTGGTTACAATAGGTTCAATTTCTTGGACATCTTGTGAACCGAGAGGGTATCAAGGTAGACCCAGCGAAGGTGGAGGCAGTGATGAAGTGGGAAACCCCGAAGACTCCCACTGAGATTAGGAGTTTCCTTGGATTAGCCGGGTACTACCGCCGGTTCATCCAGGATTTCTCCAAGATAGCAGTTCCGTTGACGAAGCTGACGAGGAAGAACGAACGTTTCGTTTGGGGAGAGGAACAGAAAACAGCGTTCGAAACCTTAAGGAGAAAGTTATGCGAGGCTCCGGTGTTGACACTACCGGAGGGAGTTGAAGACATGACAGTCTACTGTGATGCGTCTTATCACGGGCTAGGCTGCGTTCTTATGCAGAGGGGAAGGGTGATTGCCTATGCGTCTCGTCAACTGAAGACGCATGAGGTGAATTACCCGACTCACGATTTGGAGCTTGCGGCAGTGGTGTTCGCTCTCAAGTTATGGCGGCACTACCTGTATGGGGTAAAGTGTACTATCTATACGGACCACAAGAGTCTTCGTTATTTCATGGATCAACAGAATTTGAACATGAGACAGCGGAGGTGGTTGGATGTGGTGAAGGATTATGATTGCGAGATTCTTTATCACCCGGGGAAGGCAAATGTCGTAGCGGATGCCTTGAGTAGAAGAGCGAGTAGTGTTCTACTTCGGGTACCGTTGATGAGACTAACAGTATCAACGTCGCTTCACGACTTGGTAAGAAGGTCTCAAGAGGAAGCGATCAAGGGTGAGAACCAGAAGAAGGAACGGATAAAGGGACAGGTGGATCAGTTAGTGCCCGACAGTCGAGGTCTATTGACTCGGTACGGTCGGGTATGGGTTCCAGTATCGTGTGAGGCAAGGCAGACACTTCTGGACGAGGCGCATAAGTCAAGGTTCTCTATCCATCCCGGTGCTACTAAGATGTATAGAGATCTGAAGACTGACTACTGGTGGCCGGGGATGAAGAGGGACGTGGCTAAGTACGTGGAGAAATGTTTGACTTGTTTAAGGGTCAAAGCAGAGCATCAGAGACCGCATGGGAAGTTACAGCCATTAGAGATACCAGAGTGGAAGTGGGAGCATATAACAATGGATCTGATTACCAAGTTGCCTCGAACACCTAGGAATCATGATGCCATTTGGGTGGTTGTAGATAGGCTGACAAAGAGTGCCCATTTTATCGCGATCCGTGAAAGTTCATCTGCAGAAACGTTAGCTGACATCTATGTCAGTGAAATTGTAGCAAGGCATGGGGTACCGGTAACAGTGATATCAGACAGGGATGTTCGGTTTACGTCGCGGTTTTGGGGGAAGTTCCATGAAGATTTGGGTACGAGACTTCAGTTCAGTACAACCTTTCACCCACAGACGGACGGGCAAAGCGAGAGAACAATTCAGACTCTTGAGGATATGTTGAGAGCCTGTGTTTTGGATTTTGGGGGCAGCTGGGATACGTATTTACCGTTGGCTGAGTTCTCATACAACAACAGTTTCCATGCCAGTATTGGCATGCCTCCGTATGAGATGTTGTACGGGAGAAGATGTAGGACTCCTATCTGTTGGGGAGAAGTAGGCCAGCGGGAATTAAGCAGCACAGAAGTGGTTCAGAAAACGACGGAAAGTATTGAGATGATTCGGGATAGGCTACGAACCGCACAGAGTCGTCAAAAGAGTTACGCCGACAAGCGAAGGTCGGATCTGGAGTTCAACGTGGGAGATAATGTTTTGTTGAAGGTATCACCTTGGAAAGGGGTGATCCGATTCCGGAAGAGGGGCAAGCTAGGCCCTAGGTTTATCGGACCTTTCAAGGTGATAGCACGGGTTGGGAAGGTTGCGTACCGGCTGGAGCTTCCGCCGGAACTCAGTCTGATACACAACACCTTCCACGTATCTCAGTTGAGGAAGTGTTTAGCTGACGAGTCGGCGCATGTCCCTATAGATGACATACAGGTCGACGAACGGTTGAATTATATTGAGAGACCGATAGCAATCTTGGAAAGGAAGACCAAATCCTTGCGAAACAAGGAGATCAGCTTAATGAAAGTTCAGTGGGAACACCGAAAAGGATCAGAATGGACATGGGAACCGGAAGCTGAGATGAGATCGAATTATCCGGAACTCTTCCAAGTCTGACCGGAGGGATTTGGCATCGGAGTTCCCAGTAGAGAGAACCAAGTGTCCGAAGTTGCTGTATTTTTCCAGGCGGAGTTCTTGTGAGCTGCTGTGAAAGATCGACCGATTCGCCTTCGTTAACCGTTGGATCGTCGTGAAATTTGGACAGCGACGTCACGACCCTCTAATATACATTCTGACCGGAGGGATTTGGCATCGGAGTTCCCAGTAGAGAGAACCAAGTGTCCGAATTTGCTGTATTTTCCAGGCGAAAGATTTGGTGATTTTGGAAGATTCAAGTTGTGAAAGGTTCTAGGAGGATTGTTGTTCGCGGTCTAGAATTTCAAGGTATGTGTATTATGTTTAGAAATCAATAGAAATGGGGCGTATGAAATTGGATGTTTGGCAAAGTTTTATGGTATTTGGACTATCCTAGCTATGTCATTTCGGGATGAGAGATGGGATAGAATTAGAGTTCCATTTTTGGGCTTGTTATGATATGTGTATGTATGAATGTTATAGGTGGTACGAGGTGATTATTATACACTGTGAAGTACTTGGTAATTGACATCTTGACAGGTGAGTACTCTACCTATATTATGTAAGTTATGTGTATGTAGTTGGATTGCATGTGTGATTATGTGTATGTTGGCTTTGCCAAAGGAAAGAGTACCTATGGTGGTAGTAATACCCCTAGGGAATATGTTATGTATGAAGAGGCCTGGTACCAGTGTCTAGTTATGACCTTCCTTATTGGCTTTGTGCCTTAAGGAATGGAAGGATGTTACATGTATGTGATTGCTATGTTTATGCGAGTATGTATGCATGATGATATGTGGTATAGGTGCGTGCTCACTAAGCGAAAGCTTACCCCGTTGTTATTCATCTTTTAGTGGCAGGTACATCTTCGAAGAATAAAGGAAAGGCTCCAGCTTGAAGCTTTTGGATTTGCGGCAGCTCAACAGCTTATATTTTCTTTTGATGAATGATAGTTTTGGATTCTCTAAGCTTTTCAGTTGAATATTGTTTTTCTCAAACTTATTGGTTTTAAGTTGCAAACTTGTACTCTTTTCTATAAGATTATGGGATTTTATCTAAATGTTTTAATTACAAATCTTCCGCTGTATCTTAAGGTTACTTTCCGTTAAATGAGTGTTTTAAAGATAAGGGATGTTACAATAAGTGACGATTGTGAAACCTTCAATTGGTATCAGAGCTAATCAACAAACAAATTCGTTCAAGATTGTTATCGCGAAGATCGATTGATCAATTTCTTGAAGATTTCTTGATTCATTCAAAAATCGATTCCGCTGCTAGGGCTAGTTCTTGAATTCTTGGCAATTCTTGAATTACCAGTTACATTTCGATCAAGAAATTTGAATTTGTCTTTCTATTGAATCGATATCTTACAATCAAGTCATTCAAAGATTTTCTCTCTATGCTGATTAATTCTCGAAATTAAACAGAGATCACAGGTATGTTTTCGAAATTCTTGATTGGTTTCTTGATCAAAGTGATTATATCTGCTGCATGTTGATTAGTATTCAAATTTTTTGTTGAAAAGAAGATTTCATTAATTCATGTACTCTAACTGTTTGATGAAATGCATGTGACAGATTTGATTAATTCTTGCATGTTCTAGATTTGTGTTGATTCTCATTTTTGATCATAATTCATAGTTGATATTTGGATTTGTCATTTCATCATGCCTGAGATTATTGAAGTTTTTGTGAGACCTGCAATTTCTATAACCAGTTCAGACAATTTACAAAAATTAAGTCCTGTAAAAGCAAAAGAAACAATTTCTGAACCAAAAACTGAGATTGTTCATTTTGAAAGCAAGATTGCTAATCTTCAAGCAAAACAAGACGAAAATGCAAAAGTTATAAAGATTTTGCAAAAAGAGAAATCTAATTTTCTAAAGGATTTTGAAAAGGTTCAAGAAAACATAAAATTGTTAGAAAAAGAGAATGTTGATTTGAAAGAGAAAGGAAATTTTAGAAGAAAGATGTTGACAGAGTCTGAAAATAGAATCAAATCATGTGAAATGAAAAATTGTCAACTCTTGAAACAGATCTATGATTTTGAACAGGTACTTATACTTGAAAGAGTGAAATTTGAGAAAGAGAGAAGAGACTTTCAAACTGAGAGGAAAGGTTTTGAAACAAAGTCTGTTGAATTATCTTTGAAAATTTCTGATTTGGAGAAAATTCTTGCAAAAGAAATAAAAGAGTTTGAATGCAAGAAAAATGTTTTTCAAAAAGAAAAGATTGGTTTTGAGAAAAAGAAAACAGGAATGTTAAATGAGTTTTCTGTAAAAATCAATGAGTTGGAGAAAGAGTTAGAAGAGGGAAGGAAAGAGACTGAAAAGAAGAAGGTAAATGGCTTTAAAGAAAAATGCTTAAAAGATGAGTTTGAGAAGGAAAAGAAAGTTTTTCATTTGGAGATAAGGAGGCTTAGTAAGAAATTATCTGATTTATCAACTAAAATCATGATAGAGAGGAAGTCCAAATCTGATTTGCAGTCAAGGTTTGATTTGTATGTTAAAAAGTTTAGGGAATTTGAAACGAAAGTTGTTGACAAATCAAATCATAGTTCAAAAGATCAGATTCGTTCTTCTAATCTGTTTTATGATTCTGCTATTGATAAATCTTATAATTGTTCTTTTAAAAAGATAAAAATGGAATGGAGAGTTAAAGGAACAACTTCCAAGAAAGAAGTGCCAAAATCAAAGGTTCCTAATTCAAATGTCAAGAAGAACAATACATTTCAAAGAAAATCTTTTGTTAAACCTGATGTGATTTATTCTGTAAATCAATTAGTCAGAGTTGCACAAAAGAAACTTTGTTGTTCATATTGTGGGACTAATGATTTTGTGAACAAGATTTTTATTCAGCACTGGTATGGTTCTTATAGAATATCTGCATATACCACTGCACCTAACAAACCAGGACCCAAGTTCATATGGGTACCAAAGACAACTTAATCTGTTTTGCAGGTTATTCATGTGTAAAGCTGAATGATCATATATTGACACATGACTGAAAACAGATGTTGTGCTTAAATTGGGAATTTTGACTTTTGGATAATTCAGTCCAAAACTCGGTCTGAATGTGACTATGGACTTACAATTGGTCTCATCTTGATTATGGATTTCTGATTCATACAAATCAATTTGTTGATTTTGAAGAATATTTTTTTAAAAAGTTCTGTTTACTATGGGGTTATCGAACTCATAGATGTGAGTGTTTTTCGTAGAAAACATTTCCAGAGAATGTGTTCAGAATCACATTTTAAACAACCCTGCAAATTTTGGTTGAAAAATTCTGATTTTTGAGCAAGTTATGGTGATTTGAAGTTCAGAATGTTCAAAAATCACAAAATACAAACATTTTTTAAGGCATTTTCTCTGGATAGTTTTATCAGAATTCTGACTGTTACTCAGAAGTTTTGACTCTACTACTCAGAAGTTCTGACTCTACTACTCAGAATTCTGACTCAACTAATCAGAATTCTGACTCTGATACTTAGAATTTTGAGCAAGTTACTCAGAATTCTGACTCTTCTAATCAGAATTCTGACTCTACTACTCAGAATTGTTTTTTGATAACTAATGAGGAATCATCGTAGATGATTACCAAAATCTCTTGATTTTGCAGGATTATCTTGATTTCAGAGGAAGTATTGACTCAAAATTTGATCTGATTGTTTCAAGATAATGTTCAAAACCCGTGATTCAACGTTTTAGGTTTTTGAACATATCAGTTCAAAACCCGTACTTAAATGACAATGGCTTCTGAATAATTCAGTTCAGGACCCGTACTTCAGAGACTAAGACTTCTAAACAAATCAGTTTAGAACTCATATTTCTCAGGTGATATCCTTAACTGTCATATTTTTATGTTTCAAGGAACAAGTGATGAAAGGTAACATTGCATTATGTTTATTTCTATTGCTTTGAATGCTTGAATCTTATCAAATTTAATTCAATGATATGATTTTTTTTAATTTTCATTCAATGAATAAAATGTGTGTCAAAGAGTGATTTTACAAGTATGTTGTATTATATGAGCTATATTTGTTTCAACTTTCACTTCTGAAATAAATCAAAAGGTAAGCAAAACATGAATGAAATTATACTGAATGCTCAATGTTATGTAAATTTAGACTTATATAGAATATAATGTTCAAAAAGTCTAAATGTCAGAATGTTGGATGGAAACAAAAATATGGGGGAAGTACTACGTTTTAGTACCAAGTGATTGAGATGAAATATAAATATATATAAAATCATTTAGTTTGAAAGTTTGTACCTGTGGCCTTTCTGGTTTGGGAGAGTAAGTCCTAAGGGGTGCTCGACACCTAGTCCCTAAGATCAATTGGTCTAGGATCGGCTGACCCAAATCATGCAATAGAATCAGATAGAAAGTCATGTTCTACTGGTACAAATGGGTTTAAGATATATCGATGTGGCCTTTCTGGTTTGGGAAATTAAGTTCCAAGGGGTGCTTGTCACCTAGCACCTAAGACCAACTGGTCTGGGATATGCTGACCCAAATCCAGCTATAGAACCAGATAGAAAGTCATGTTTAACGATGTATCTTATTCTTACTAAATTTTTTGATTAAAAGATGCCAATGTGCAAAAAAAAAAATTAAAAGATGCCAATGTGCACAAAATTAAAAGATGCCAATGAGCACACATCTCTTGAAACTTTGGGAAAATACAAAGTCGCAATAAACCTGTAAATTTGTGAAAATCCTGATTTTGGACAAATAGTGTGAGTAGAGCAAAGTATTCTTATATGTTTTAGAAATGCATATGCTTGAAGCTAATCATATTTCACATGCTAAGCACAACAAATAGATTTAATAAAGAGATTGAAACTGAACATTTTTAACTTGATATGCAATGATGACTTGTATTTGAATCCAAACACATGCATTTGATTTCATTTGATTGAAAAATCTGATAAATTTCATTAAGTTGGATTTCTTTTGTAAAATTTTCAAATGATCAAATGTTAGTAGTTATCAAGTGTAATTCAGTGAATCTTATTTTCCTTGTATAAATATAATTGAAATGAATAATTTTAGTGAAATATATGCATACTTTCAGGGGGAGAAAACAAATTGCTCCATAATTCTTATTTTGAGGGGGAGCAAGGTTATTCATTAAGGAGGAGAAAAAGCATAGACTTCATCGCTAAAGTTTTGAAAATCAAGGGGGAGAAAAGCTAAAGATTTTGAAGATGATTTTGCTTTCCAAAACTTTAGGGGGAGAAAAGCTAAAGATTTTGAAGATGATTTTCCTTTCCAAAACTTTAGGGGGAGAAAAGCTAAAGATTTTGAAGATTGATATGGTTTTTGTACAGAAATAACAAAAGAGAGAAATGTTATTTCTTATAAAGAAATCTTATGAAAGCTGAAATGAAGATGAGAATTGTCATTTCAAGGGGGAGCAAAGAAAAAGCAAATAGAATTCTGAGCAAAAGTTGTCAAAGCATTCAGAAGAGCTCAATCTGAAGATTGTTCCTACTCTAAGAATTTGATGATGAAAAGTACAAGTGTGTTTGACAAAAAGGGGGAGATTGTTAGGTCTAGAGTTTTGTCAAAAACACAAGTGTTGAGTTCTGAGTAAGAAGACTAAAGAAGACTCAGAAGACTCAGAAGTTCTGAGTAGAAGACTCAGAAGTTCTGAGTGAGAAATCTCAAAAAGATTCTAAGTGTTGGATTCTGACTAGAAGATTCAGAGTTCCGAGTAGGAGACTCAGAACTTCTGACTATGAAGACAAATGTTCTGAAGCGCTTATTCAGAAGTATGTTCAGAATTCATATCTTGGGATATTCTCTGTTATATTCAGTTACTAATTAGAACACGTGTAATTGTTCTATTAGTCTGTTTCTTATATGTACTGTAGCTTTAGCTATTCTCTACAGTATATATAGGAGTTAGCAACTGTAGCTAATAGAATCTTTGGAGAATCTTTGATATAATCTTTGGTGAATCCATTTAGAGAAAAATTCATTGTAATATCTTGTAATTCACAGATTGTTAATAAATCATATGACCAGTTGCTGTGAATACGATCTTGAATGTTCATTCTATATTGAATCTTGATTATAAGTGACGATTGTGAAACCTTCAGTATGACAGAGCTTCTGTAGGACGTCTCTGTAGCTTTTGTAGCTTCTTGACCTTGATCTCTCGGTAAGTTCGGCAGAGCCTCTGTAAGAGGCTTTCTTCACTTGGCCTATTTTTCACTACTTCTAAATACTTATACGATTAGGAAGATTGAGGCTAACAGATGATATTTGAATAACTCCATTATGATTCTGTGTTCAGGCTTAAATCTACTCTCCTCAAATAATAAGACACAATTGTTCTCTGACAATTTCAACCATTCGCCTTCAGGTACAACCCTTTCCACAAAGATTGGTCTATTTGACATTATCGACCCTGCAGCACTCTGTTCATGTTCAACATTCATGTTTCCCTCATCTGCATTTCCTTCTGATTCGGCCATCTGTTCATCTTCTGCATTTATTTCATCATTCCTTATTACTACTTCTTCAACAACTCTATTTTGTACTTCATCATTATCAGAATCTGATGAATCCATTAAAGACTTAGCAGAATGCAGAGATATTTGACTACTTCTTCGGAAACCAGACATGATTAAGAAGAAAACAAACTCAAAGAACTCTGGATTGATTCGCTCTGAAATTTGAAAGAACTTGAAAGAGGGATTTTAAGACCTATTTAAAATCCACGAAGTTGAAGGGTTTGTCGAAAAAACGATGTCAAAGTTATAGCGGAGTCAACACATTTGAAATGCCACAGAGGATTTAAATGAAATATGTGGCATAATCAACCAAATATGAAGCCGACACGTGTTATTGGATAGAATATTGACACAAGTCAAAGATCTGAATAACACGCTTAGAAGATTGACTTTCCTTTATCAGAGATCTGATTATTCTACTCAGAGTTCTGAGTCCTTGATTCAGAAGAATTTTGCCTTGTAACCAAATTTATTTAAAATCAACTTCTGACGAATGTAAAATCTTTTTATTATTCAGAAGAGGTTTGAACAGATAGAAAAATATTTTATCATCATAATTCTGTTCAAGTAATGATGATTTGAGATATTAAAAAAAATCATTTAAAATCTTACATCTGAATATGAATCTTTTTTGAAATTCAGACATAGTTTGAACAAGTAATCAAAAACTTTTATCATCAAAAGCTTGTTCGTCTTAGAATGATCAGAGATAAGAAGTGAAAACAAACCTTTTAAGCATTATGAAATGATTTTCAGAAGATATTAATGCTCCCCCTTGACTTTAGCATGTACTTAAACATATATGAGACATACAGATGAGATAGAAAAATAATAGAAATAAAATAATCCACTGAATTGAAGTACTTTTATTTCTCAGAAATGAAAAAAAAAATTAAAGTTAGATTTATGAAGTATGGACTCAGAATATCTGAACTCAAGACTCAGAAGTTCTGAACTCAAGAGTCAGAATTCTGAATACAATATTCAGAGTTCTGAGTATACTACTCAGAAAAATATTACTTTAGAAAATCTTAAGCATTCCTATTTTACATATGAGAAAAGAGAATCTTTTGTGATCAAGAGGCTTTGTGAACAAGTCAGCCAATTGATACTTTGTATGCACAACGTGCATCTCTATAGTTCCTTTTTCCACATAGTCCTTTATAAAATGATACCTCACATCTATGTGTTTAGTCTTTGAATGTTGAACAGGATTCTGAGTAATGTGATAAACCAGTTTCTATTAGGTAATCAACAAATCATCCATTGATCTTGAACATAATAGAGATTTACATAGGAATTATGCACTTTCTCTCTCTAGAATGCTCTCACTTCTCTCTCTAGAATATTACAATTAAGATCACTAATGAATTGCTTTCTTTTGACTTACTTGAGACTTACTTAACATCTAAGCTAACTAATCCTATTTATACCTAGGATTACAAAGCATTAAATCTAATCTACTTTGACTTTTCAATTAAAGCTACTTTGACTTTGACTATCTTTGACTTTTACATTGTTTGACCATTACAAGACTTTAACAATAAATCTTGAATACAATAATGCTCTAACAATCTCCCCCTTTGGATTCATGATTTAAAAAATATGACAGTAGTCTTCAGCTCTTGATCTTCAAAACTTTAACTTTGATCACTTTAAACTTTGAAGCTAAGATAATCTTCAAACATCTTTATCTTCATTAGTTCACGGCGAACTATATACTTTGACATTCATTAAGAACTCAGCTTTGAAGAATCTTCAGTCAAACATGAAAAGTCTTTGTCTTTCTCAATGAAAAGGCAACCTTCTTCAATACATGAATTTCAGATCTTTGTATAAAACCATCAATTCGGAACAAGATGAATCAGAAACAATTAGAGTTTGGATCAGAAAGATGTGAAACCATCCACATTGTTGAACTTTTAGGTGTAAGCACATTCCGAGAACCACTCAGAACTAAGATAACCAAATTCAGCAACATTTGGACTTCACATGATCCTTCTTCCCCTGATCTTCAGTCTTTGTTCACGAATCTTTGACATGAAATATCTTTGACTTGAAAGCTATTTGACATGAAATTGAATTAAACATTTCTCCCCCTTTTTCGATGAAAGTGAGCATCATTATCATCGAAAACCTTCTTCAATTTCAGTCGCGTCTCTTAGTATTACTAACAATCTCCTCCTTAGTGGATAACCTTGCTCCCCCTCAAGATAAGAATTCTGGAGCAATTTGTTTTCTCCCCCTGAAAGTATGCATATATTTCAATAACGCACAATATACAAATTTTAAAAAAATTTACACTAGGAAAATAAAATTCATTGAACTTCATTTTATAACTACTAACATTTGATCATTTGAAAGCTTTACAAAAGAAATTCAACTTAATGAAAGTTAACAGATATTTCAATCAAATGAAATCAAATGCATGTGTTTGGATTCAAAAACAAGACATCATTGCATATCAAGTTACAAACGTTCAGTTTCCACCCCTTTATTAAATCTATTTGGTGTGCTAGCATGCGAAATATGATTAGCATCAAGCGTATGCAATTCTAAAACATATAAGAATACTTTGCTCTACTCACACTATTTGTCCAAAATCAGAATTTCATGAATTTACGGGTTTATCGCGACTTTGTATATTCCCAAGTTTCAAGAGATGTGTGCTCTTTGGCATCTTTTGATTTTGTGCACATTGGCATCTTTTGATTTTGTGCTCATTGGCATCTTTTGATTTTGTGCTCATTGGCATCTTTTGATTTTGTGCTTATTGGCATCTTTTGATCAAAAAGTTTAGTAAGAATAAGATACACCGTTAAACATGACTTTCTATCTGGTTCTATAGCAGGATTTGGGTCAGCATATCCCAGACCAGTTGGCCTTAGGTGCTAGGTGACGAGCACCCCTTAGAACTTAATTTCCCAAACCAGAAAGGCCACATCGATATATCTTAAACCCATTTGTACCAGTAGAACATGGCTTTCTATCTGGTTCTATTGCAGGATTTGGGTCAGCCGATCCCAGACCAGTTGATCTTAGGGACTAGGTGTCGAGCACCCCTTAGGACTTACTCCCCCAAACCAGAAAGGCCACAGGCACAAACTTTCAAACTAAATGATAGTGCAACAATTTTATCTCAATCACCTAGTTCTAAAATATAGTGCTTCTCCCATATTTTCATTTCCATCCATCATTCTGACATATAGGCTTTTTGAGCATTATATTCTATATAAGTCCAGATTCACATAACTTTGAGCATTCAGCATAATTTCATTCATGTTTTGCTGACCTTTCGATTTATTTCAGAGGTGAAAGTTGAAACAAATCTAACTCAGATAATACAAAAATACTTGTAAAATCATCTTTTAGCACACATTTAATTCATTGAATGAAAATTGAAAATTTTATCTCATTGAATTAAATTTGTAAAGATTCAAGTTTTCAAAGTGGTAGAAACAAAATATAATCCAATGTTACCTTTTACCACGTTCCTTGAAACAGAAAGATGTAACAGTTAAAGATATCACCTGAGAAGTATGAGTTCTAAACTGATTTGTTTAGAAGTCTTAGTCTTTGAAGTACGGGTCCTGAACTGAATTGTTCAGAAGCCAAAGTCGTTGAAGCACGGTTTTTGAACTGATATGATCAAAAGCCAATACCTCTTTACTCCCCCTTATTGGTACAAGTAATCTTCTTCCGAGAGTTCAACGCTTTGCTTCTAAATCTGAAAAAACAGATTAAGTAGATTTTGGTACCCAACGTGTCTTGGGTCCTGGCTTGTTAAGCGGAGCTCTATAGGAAGGAAAATGATAAGTACCATACCAATATTGAACACTCTCATTTTTAATAAAATCATTAGTACCACAATAAGAGCAACAAAAATTCTTTTGTGCTAACCTGATTAAATGATTTGCAGAATAGAATGAATCAGGATTAGCAAAAGATTTAACTTTCATATTAGTGTTCTTGTTAGGAACAGAGGATTTTGGCTCACCTTTTTCAGTAGACGTACCTTTTACTCTCCATTGCATGTTGACTTTCTTATATGAAGGAAGATCAGCATATTGATACTTGGAAGAATTATCCACCGAGTGATCATAGAATAGATTAGAAGGACGAATCAGACATTCTGAATAGCATTTGGATTTGTTAAATGACTTCACGTTGTAAGATAAGTCATTCCGTTCCTTGGTCACCAAATCAAGCTTCTTCTAAATATTAGACTTGACCCTCTTCTCTTTCATGATGTCAGTCGATAATGCAGCCAAATTCATTGTCAATTTATGAATTTCCTGCCGAAATATCTCCTTTCTTTAGAGAATTCGTCTTTAACGCACCTAGCCTGAAAGTCAGCTTTCTTCATCTTTTCTAGCTCTTAACTTTCTTTATCTAGCTCTTGTCTTTTCTTTTCTAAGTCCTTTTGAAGATCAGAAATTTTCTTTGACAGTTTCGCATTCTTCGCTTCAAAGCTTTTCCTTTCTTTTTCAAACTCGACCCTTTCCTTCTCCAACTTCTCCTTTTCAAGAAATAAAACTTTCTCAAAGTCAGAAACTTGTTTTGAAAGTTTTATGCATTTCAGTTCAAGTACTTTCTTTTCTTCAAAAACTTTCTTTTCTTCAAAAGAAAAATTAGACAGTTTTCTCTTTAGATCGGCATTTTCAGTGTCCAAATTCTTTTCTTTATCTTTAACTTATTTTAATTGAGTATGTAACTTTAAGTTCCACTTCACTCTCTTTTCATCTCTACTCTTCAAATCGACATTTTCTTTTTGAAGAGTTGTTACTTTCTCTTGAAGATTCTCGATTTGATCGTGCAGACTTGAGTTGTCTTTCTTTGTTTCAAGATCTGCAATATAAACTTCAAGATCCGTTATTCTTTTAGTAAGTTTATCATTTGAAGTAGAAATGTCTAAAATTTGTCTTTTCAGATCAACATTTTCTTCCTCCAATGCTTTATTTAAAATAGGAACTGAAGGATTTGAAATAGGAGTTGAAGAATTTGAAGAATTGTCTTTAATAGGAGTTTGTGATATTGGAGATGTTTCTGTTAAAAGAACTTGTTGCAAAATTCCATTATTTGACTTAACAAAAACTTGTGGTTTAGAAGTTATTTCTGGTATAATAAATTGTTGCAAAATTGTTTGTTGCAAACTTTCATTTGATGATTTAACCAGAACTTTTGCAATTGGGGGTATCTCCTTTACAATAGTTTGTTTCAATCTTAAAACCCCATCTTCTGTATAAGTAGACATCTTGAAGAAAACCTGAAAAGAAACACAAAAAAATTAGATGAAAAATACAAAAAATATTAACAAAAATATACCTAATAGAGTGATCGTCAAGAGAAACTTCGCTTAGAAGTTAGAATTATGTGCACACTCTTAAAAATTTTTATATAAAGTTTTTTCTTGAAAAGCCCTTACAGTGTATGAAATACACTATAGAAAAAATTTCGGAATAATTTTTTATTTTTTTTAATTCAACACTGATGAGTTGACACAAGTCGAATAAAAAAAATTCACAAGATTTCGGATGTATAAGGATTCGAATTCAAAGAATTCGGATGAAGAAGGATTCGAATTCAATGAATTCAAATGAAGAAGGATTCGAAATCAATGAATTCGGATGAAGAAGGGTTCGAATTCAAGGAATTCGAATGCAGAAGGGTTCGAATTCAATGAATTTGAATGCAGAAGGGTTCGAATTCAAGGAATTCGAATCTAGAGGGGTTCGAATTCAAAGAATTCGAATGCAGAAGGGTTCGAATTCAAGGAATTCGAATCTAGAAAGGTTCGAATTCTTGGTCAAGATGGGTCCGAATTCTTGGTCTGTTTGGTCTCAGTAGGATTCGAATTCTGATGGTCCGAATTGATTTCAAGAAGGGTTCGAAATCCTCTAATAAGCACACACACAATCAGCTTTCGTCTTTTCTTTTCTTCTGTTGATTTTCTGCACATACAAACACTCACAAACAAATATTAAATCTAGATTTTAAGATCAAACAAATTCAAAAACACATTTCTAACAACACTTAACAACAAAAATGGATCAAAATTCAAGATCTAAACTTTTAATATGAATATCTCAAGAACACCTCAAGAACATGAAGAACACCAAAAAATTCAAATTTTCTAAAAATGAGATTTAGACATCAAAACTTGAATTTTATGGTTAATTCATGTCTAAAAACTGTTTTTGAACACGAATTTGCACAAAAATCAATCAATTCAACACCAAATTGCAAAATCAATGTTCTAAAAATTTGACAGAGAACTTTTTCTTAAGAACACCAAATTTTACAAAATCTTAAAATTGATCAAATCTTGGCATGATTTTTCAAAATTGATGATTCTAAACTTGTTTAGAATGATGGAGAAACACTTTGCAATCAAAATCAAACACAAAAACGAGCTAAAAATCTATAACACATTTGTGTTCTTCAAGTTCTTCAAGAATGGAGATTTTCTTCAAAAATCTTCAAAAAGTCTTCAAATCTTCAAGAAATTGGACGAATTTGCACACAATTCAATCTCCCAAAGCTCTGATACCAATTGATAAACCAGTTTCTACTAGGTAATCAACAAATCATCCATTGATCTTGAACATAATAGAGATTTACATAGGAATTATGCACTTTCTCTCTTTAGAATGCTCTCACTTCTCTCTCTAGAAAATTACAATTAAGATCACTAATGAATTGCTTTCTTTTGACTTACTTGAGACTTACTTAACATCTAAGCTAACTAATCCTATTTATATCTAGGATTACAAAGCATTAAATCTAATCTACTTTGACTTTTCAATTAAAGCTACTTTGACTTTGACTATCTTTGACTTTTACATTGTTTGACCATTACAAGACTTTAACAATAAATCTTGAATACAATAATGCTCTAACATAATGGCAATTGCACTTTTTGAGTCACAGTAGATAGGAATTTTGTTGAGCTGATATCCATAATCCATGAGTTGTGTTCTCATCCACAAAGTTTGAGAGCATGAAGCAGCAGCATCAACACACTCTGCCTCAGCAGTTGAAGTAGACACACAATTCTGCTTCTTTGACGCCCAACTCACTATTTTATCCCCCAAAAAGTGACAAGCACCAGAAGTACTTTTTCTGTCCAACCTACTTCCTGCATGATCAGCATCAGTGAAAGCAGTCAATTTAAAGTCAGTTTCTTTTGGATACCATAAACCTAGATCAGGTGACCCTTTAAGATATCTTAGAATCCTTTTGACAGCCAACATATGTGATTCTTTTGGGTTAGACTGAAATCTAGCACAGAAACAAGTAGAAAGCATGATATCTGGCCTACTTGCAGTCAAATAAAGTAAAGATCCAATCATGCCTCTATAGAGTTTGTTATCCACTGAAACTCCTTTGTGATCAGCATCTAACTTTATGTTAGTTGCCATAGGTGTTCTCATAGAAGCACAATCACACATCTTGAACTTTTTCAGAATGTCTCTGACATATTTTCCTTGATTTATAAAAATATCATTTGGTAATTGTTTGACTTGAAGACCAAGGAAAAAATTCAGTTCACCCATCATGCTCATTTCAAATTCAGATTTCATGACTTTAGAAAAATCATCACATAATTCTGCACTAGTAGAGCCAAATATTATGTCATCAACATAAATCTGAATAAGAATTTAATGCTCACCCTGTTTCTTTAAAACAAAGTTGTGTCAATCTTACCTTTCTTGAACCCTGAAACTAACAAGTGTTGAGTAAGAGTGTCATACCAGGCTCTTGGTGCTTGTTTTAGACCATATAAAGCTTTATCTAAAATATAAACATGGTCAGGAAATTCTGGATCAACAAAACCTTCATGTTGATGAACATACACCTCTTCATTAAGTATACCATTCAGAAAGGCTGATTTGACATCCATTTGATATACTTTGAAATTTTTGTGTGCAGCATATGCCAAAAATATTCTGATTGCCTCTATTCTTGCCACTGGTGCAAATGTCTCATCATAATCAATTCCTTCTTGTTGACAATATCCCTTAGCAACCAATTTTGCCTTGTTTCTGACAACAACACCTGACTCATTCTTTTTGTTTCTGAACACCCATTTAGTTGCAATGATAGATTTACCTTCAGGTCTTGGAATTAGTCTCCAGGCTTTGTTTCTTTCAAATTGGAGCAATTCCTCTTGCATTGCTGAAATCCAATCTGGATCCTCTAGGGCTTCATTGGCTTTCTTAGGTTCAATCACAATTAAGAAACTAGCAAACATTTCTTCATTTGCTGTAGCTGATCTGGTTTTTACTCCTGCTGATGGATCACCTATCACTTGATGAATAGGATGATCGTTAGTCCACTTGTGTGAACTAGGAAGCACATCAATCTCTGAAAAATTGTTGTTTGTATCATTCGCATCAATGATGGCTTGCAATTCTGAACTATCCCCTTGTTCTGATATATGTGTAGGTGTCCCATCTAAGTTTGGATTCTAAGCAATGAAGTCAGAATTCTGAGTGACTTGTTCAGAGTTCTGAATACAAGGTTCAGAATTCTGATTACAAGGTTCAGAATTTTCATCACTTGTATTTATCAAAGTTGGACATTCCTCAGATGGACCTTTATCAGAAATTATAGTTGATTGAGCTACTTCTGGGGTTCTTCTTTTCATCTCTTTAACCATCTTTGGGTTTTCAAACTCTGCATATGAATAAGAAATTAGTTCTAGAAAAGCATCCTTAAACAATAAATTGAGTTCTGAACAAATAGGATTAGAATTTGTATCAGAAGTTATTTTTGTCTTGTTCTGCATGAGTTATGAACTATCTTGTTCAGAAGTCTTTATTCTGGCTTCATTAAATGTTACATTGATGCTTTCCATCATCCTCTTGGTTCTTCTGTTGTAGATTCTGAATGCTTTGGAAGTTAATGAATAACCCACAATGTATCCTTCATCTGTCTTTTTATCAAATTTACCAAGATTTTCTCTGTCTTTAAGAACATAGATTCTGCAACCAAAGACATGAAAGAATTTGATTAATGGTTTTCTTTTATTTATCAGTTCATAAGCAGTCTTATTTAATCTTTTATTGATTAAAGTTATGTTCTGTGTAAAGCAAGCAGTTGCAATTGCTTCAACCCATAAGAAGGTTGGAAGATTTGAATAGGCCAACATGGTTCTTGCAGCTTCAACTAGAGTCCTGTTTTTCCTTTCAACAACACCATTTTGTTGAGGAGTTTTGACAAAAGAGAAGTTGTGAGAAATCCCAAAATTTTCTAAAAAATTCTGAAGAGTCTCATTTCTGAACTCTGTTCCATTATCACTTCTGATTTTCTGAACTGGAAGTTGTAAGAACACTTGAATTCTTTTGATAAAGTTTATCAAGGTAGTAGCAGCTTCTGACTTAACTCTTAAGAATTCAACCCATGTGTATCTGGAATATTCATCAAAAATTACAACCATATACTTCTTTCCTCCCATAGACTGAACTGAAATAGGACCACAAAGATCAGTATGAATCATTTCCAATGGTGCTTTGCAAGATGAGTCCATTTTTAATTTGGGAGAACTCTTTTTCTTCTTGCCCATTTCACAAGCTGAGCATAATGATTCTTTTTCAAATTTAATCTTTGGTAAACCTTTAACCAGATGTTTTGCAACAAGATTATTCAGATCTTTGAAGTTTAAATGAGAACATCTTCTGTGCCACAGCCAACATTCATTTGCAATTGAAATTGATAAAAGACAAACAAGATTTAATGTTTGTAATTTTGAAAAGTTAACCACAAATAAGTCCATGTGTCTTTTGGCCCAGAAGACTTTAAGATCATTCTCAGTTAAAATCATGCAACCTGTTATTTTGAACTTGATTTGACAAAGACTGTCTGAAAATTGACTTATGCTGAAAAGATTATGTTGTAATCCTTCAACATAGAAAACTTTTTGAATTGTAAGATCTCCTTTTATTAAATCCCCATAACCTCCAGCCTTTTCTGTGAAATTTGGTAGAAAAGACTTCTGACCTGTCATGTGTCTTGAAGCTCCTGAATCTAAAAACCACACATGACAGCCCTGCAAAAACAATCAGTTAGTTTTAGGTACCCATTTTGGAATGGGTCCTTCTTTGTTAGCTTTGTTATCTGATTTAACAAAAGTGCCTTTTACTTTCCATTCAAAATCTTTCTTTAAACACAATTTTCCTTGAACTTTTATGAAGTCAGAACATTTTCTGTTCACAAACTTGTTCAATTTCTTCTTGAAAGTTTTAAATTTGGATGTTGAAGTATTTTCAAATTTCTTTTCTTTCACATTAAACTCTTTCTCATTCTTTCCTTTGATTTCAGTTTGAGGCTTCACCTTTTTTATCTTTTCTTTTCTCTAAGTTTGAGGAACAGAAACAGTTTTCTTTTCTGTATTCTGAATATCTTTTCTTATAAAATAAACATATGTTATTGTGATTGGACATTTATGAGAATATTGAAAAGAATCACTACTACATTGAACACAAATGAGATTTTTCTTTGCAAGTAACAACAGATCTGTACCATAAGTCTTTTCACTGTTATTGCTATTTTTCAAAGTACATGAGCATTTATTACAAAAACTATGTGTTTTTGGTACAGAAGCAGAATTCAATCCAATCTTCTCAGAAACTCTTTTCAGATCATCTTTCCTTTTGCTTTCCTCTTTTTCTGAAAAATTCAACTTGTTTGTGTTAGAGGATGAAGTAGATGATTCACCTTTTTCATATGTACTTGATTCATTAAAGAATTTATCATTAACTTTTAGAGCATTAATCTTGAAAAGATCATATTCAGCTTTCAGTTTCTCAAGCTCTGTTATTTTCTGAATAAAGACACTCTTTTCTTTTACAGCTTCTTCAAGTTTAAAATCCACTTCACAGTAATCATTTTCAAGTTCATCAAAAGATTTCCTTAAGTCCTCAAGTTCATGACTTACAAGATTAAATCTCTTTTCATGTTCTAAAAAGTCTTCTGACTTTGTTTCAGAATATTTAGTTGACTCAGAATTCTGACTCTTTGAATCAGAATTCTGATTAACAGACTCAGACTTCTGACCTTCAGAATCAGAGATCTGACTTGAACAATCAGAATTCTGATTAGAAGATTCAGATTTCTGACTAACTGTTTCAGAAACCTTACTAGTATCAAATATACTTTCTATGTCAGAATGAGAAAAACTTTGTTGTTTATTTTTGTAACTGACATTTAGAGAGTCATATTTGAATTTAGTGTCATTATATCTGGGTTTCTCTTCTGTTGGTTTAGAAATTTCTTTCTTAACCTTATCTTCTGAAACATCTGACTTTTCTGTTTTGGATTCAGAAACTGTTTCCTTTATCTTTTTAGAACTTGATTTCTGCAAACTATCAGAACTTGTGATAGAACTTGCAGGTCTTATAAAAACTTCAACAACTTCTGGAATTTTTGGTTTAGGAACATGAAGCTTTTCAAAATCATACAAGTTGACTGGAGCTCTTTTCAAAACAACATTTTCTTCTAATCCCAATCCCTTCTTTGGATTATAAAATCTTGTATCTTTAACATTGCTTGTTAAAAGATTTAATGTTTGTTGAGTCTGACCTCTTTTCAAGTTAAGATCTTCTAATTCTTTGATTTTGGTGTACAAATTCTTTCTTTCCTCAAATAGCATATCAAACTTTATTTGTAAATCACCCTTTTCATCTTTAACCTTTGAAAGCTCATTTTTATATTCAGAAAGATTTTTCAACAATTCAGAATTTTCAGTTTTAACTTTTTGTTTCTCAACCTCAGATTCCTCATATTGTTCTCTTCTTACTTCTTTTTCAATTCTGAATTTGTTAACCAGACTTCTTTCTCCTTTTATCTGTTTTCTCAGTTTAACAAACTCAGTTTTCATGTCACCAATCTGTGTCATTAAATCAATTTCAAGTGCAGAATGTACCTCAGTGGATGACTCAGAATCAACATCTTCAAAGTCAGAATCATCCTCATTCCTCATCTTTGCCATATAACTCCGCATCGGTGAAAAGTGAATGCAGTCATCTTCATCTGAAGTGTAATACAACCAATTTTCCTATTCAGCTAACATTGCCACTTCATCATCTCTTTTCTTGGCTAGCTGAGCCTTTTTTGTGTAGTACTCATAATCCTTCACAATTTTTACTTTGCAATCCTTTGCATAGTGACCAGACTTTCCACATTTGAAGCACAAATTCTTTTCTTTTCTTTCTT
Organism: Saussurea involucrata; assembly: GCA_033807775.1. NCBI lineage: Eukaryota > Viridiplantae > Streptophyta > Magnoliopsida > Asterales > Asteraceae > Saussurea > Saussurea involucrata. Next base: position 117,342,823 of record CM066319.1, read on the forward strand.
CCTTCTCTTCTCTATTTTCTTCTATTCTCTCTTCCTTCTTTTCATATTTACTCTCTCCTCTTTCTTCTCTTCTCTTGAAATATGAATTTCCCTGCTCTCTCTTGTAATTTCCCTGAAATTTACCCTTTCCATACCTCTTGTTAAAAGTGTTAGTCACCAAAGCTAACTTCTCAGCAATTATTTTGATATCTTCATCTTCTTCCGATCCCTCTTCCTTATCAGATTCCTCCAGCTTTGGTATCTCAGATAGATACGCAGTCTTCTTGGGTGCTTTAACAATTTTGGATTTTGACAGAAAAGCTAACTGTTCTGCAACATTTTTCTTTTCTTCAACAACAATCTTAACAGAGTCTTCATGCTGATTAAGTACACAAAATAGATCATTGAGATCTTCTTCACACATATCCTTATTCATTTGTAGACTGATAGCAAACGATGACCATTCTGAATTTAGACTGTTAAGAAATTTGTAGTTTATTTCTGAATTTGTCTTTTTCAGCCCATTTCATCTCAAATCATTCAGTATAGTGCAAAATTTACTATACGTCTGAGTCAAACTTTCTGATTCTTTAGCCTTGAACCTTTCATAAGCATTTATGCTTTGATTTAACTTTGCTTGTATTGATCTGACAGTTCCTAACATTTGCCTTTCCAGTTCATCCCACATTTCCTTGGCAGATGATCCACTGTCAATTCTATTTAGAACTTCATTTGGGACGGACAATGTCATCAATGTGATAGCTCTTTTGTCTATAGCATGCCTATTTTTCTGTTCAGCTGTGTATTGAGAGAAATTCTTCTTCACCCTTGTTGCAGGAATTTCTGGAGTTGTCTCTGTTTCAGGAGTTGCAGCCACATCGACATAGACTTCGATAGGACCTTCTCGGATAGAAACCATCAGATTTTCATCTATGTTATCCAAGAATTGGATCATTCGGATTTTCCATTGCTGGTACTCTTCAGGTATGAGAACATGTGCTTTGTTTCAGATCCCATGGCTAGATACTCTTTTGAAGACTTGATTGTAAGGTATTTCAACAGAGAGACAAATTTGAATTTCTTGATTGAAAAACAACAATTAATTCAAGAATTGCTTAAGAATTTAAGAATTAGAACTAGCAGCGGAATCTATTTTTGAACGAATCAAAAAATCTTCAAGAAATTGATCAATAACCTTCGCGATCACGATCTTGAACAAATTTGTTTGTTGATTGGCTCTGATACCAATTGAAAGTCCAGGATTCACTCTTACAATCAATATATCAATGTATGAAACAGTAATTGAGAAGTAATATGATCAAGCCAACTTGTATTCAATGAAGAACAGATTTACAGATCCTAGAGAGAGAGTATCTCAAAGATTACAAAAGATGAATACAAATATATGCGGGAAAAGTCAGTTAGCGTAACAGTGCTAACCACTATATATATACTGTAACGGAAATACTAAAGCTACAGTATAAATATGAAATACTAATAGGAACAATACACGTTTCCTAATTAGTTAACTAAATACAAAGTAAAGCATCTAGTTATAAGTTCTGAACATGTTGTTCAGAACTTCTGAACATTATTCTGATTAGGCTTCTCAGAACTTCTGACTCTTCTTCTCAGACTACTATACTTGGCCAACTTTCCAAGCAATACTTCTGAGTCTTCTTAGTCAGAACTCTGACTCTTCACTTCAGAACTTCTGAGCCTTCTAGTCAGAATTCAACACTTAGTTTATTGACAAAACTCAGATCTAACACAGTGGCTGCTACTGTCTTCATGGGTGGAAGAATTGGCCCGTCTTCTAGAGCTCGCCATATATACTCGAAGTTATCTTTTGACTCTATGAAGATTATGAATCTGTCCCGCCACTGGCTGTACTCACCTTGATAGAGGCAAGGTGGTTTGGAATCGGTGCCGATGGCAAGAGCGTCGTGTGAAGACATCTTGTGTTGCACTAGAGTGATCGTCAGACGCTTTGTTCGATTCAAAGTGATAACCTAACGCAAGGCACTAAGAGTGAAGTCCTAACGCAGGTTCTACGAATGAGTTATACTAGAAACAGGTAAGAAATCAACAGAACTGAACTTACCGGATAGGAATCTGGATGTGATGTCTGATCTGGAAGTGTCCGGATCAGATCGAGTGTGAAGAGTTCAATCAGCAGAGGTTTCCGGATAATAAAAAAGTGTCCGGATAAACAGAGGTTTCTGGATAACAATAGGTTACCGGAAAGTCTTGGTTTAACGGATAGTTTGTAGTTACCGGATGAGATAAGTTACCGAATGAAAAATAAAGAATAGAACTTACCGGATAACAATGGGTTTCCGGATGAAATGCTTTCCGAATGATATGCTTACCGGATAATGGTGTCCGGAAAGAATCAATTTTACCGGAAACTTTGAGTTGTCCGTATAAAATAATTTACCAGAAACTTTGAGTTGTCCGGATAGAATATTTAACCAGAAACTTTAGGTTTCCAGAACAATTGTATTCGGAAAGCTTGGAATAAAGGGCTTATCCGAAAAGTGAAAGCGAAGTTCCGGAAAGCTGGAAGGTATCCGGAAAGGGCGGCAGAGGTATCCGGATACTGCGGCTGTGGTTTCCAATTCGATTGGAAATCGATTAGGGTTACTCAAAATCATTCCTAAAAGGTTAGGAACTCGACCAAATACAATAATAACAATACCCAAATCGATTTTGAAGCAAAACAACAAGTTTTTTACCGTAAAAATTCAATTTTTTCAAGAATCCAAACCAAAAGCTTGAAGCTTTGATTTTGCTTAAAACACACTAAGATGATCGAATTAGATGTTGAAAAATTGCAGAATCGATTATCATGATGATACGAACAGAATGCAATAAACGATAACAACCAATTTTCACATAATCAAAATATGAGTTTTTCAAAGCTAAGAACACATTAGATTTTGAGAAAAAAATTCTTACCAGAAATCAAGAATCACTTTGAATCGTTTCTTCCGTCTGCTCTGATACCAATTGTGAGTTCTAGATTCGTGCAACGAACAACAAAAAATCAATAGATAATAACAGGTGTTATGATTTCAACTGGTCATCCAATTCACTTTCAATAAAGCAGAGAGTTTACAATAAAGTTCAGAAAGTGTAAATAGACAACTAGCTTAATTCTAAGCTAAACAACACTTTATATATGTTGGGCCCGTGGTAACAAGCCCACGGCCCGTTCACTAATAAGGCTCAAAATAAAGAATTGCAAAACAGCCCTTGAACTTCTATTCAACACAAATTGACCCCAACACTTCTAAACAAAACAGTTCAGGACTCAATCAGGATAAGACAAAAACAATTACTTCTGAATCAAATTCTAATCCTAATTGTTCAGAACTCAATATATTGTTTAAGGGGTCATTTCTGGAACTAACTTCTGAATCTTATGTAGATTTTGAAAATCCTAAAATGGTTCAAGAAATGAAAAAGGGAAGTTCAGAGGTTCAAACAACTGTAACTTCTAATTCTGGTCCATCTGACCAATGTCCAGTTTTAGTAAATACAAGTGATTTTTCTGAGTCTGGTACTCAGAATTCTGAACAGGGAATTCAGAATTCTGGACAAGGTACTCAGAATTATGAACAAAGAACTCATAATTATGAACAAGGTTCTCAGAATTATGAACAAAGAACTCAGAATTCTGAACAAGGTACTCAGAACTCTGAACAAGTTGTTCAGAATTCTGACTCTCCTACTCAAAATCCAGACTTGAATGTCACACCTCAAAGGGATAGTTCAGAATTAGATGTTGTTACAGTTGAGAATGATACAAACAACAATCTATCAGATATTGATGTGCTTCCAAGTTCAAACAAATGGACAAAAGACCATCCTATTCATCAAGTGATAGGAGATTCATCAGTGGGAGTGCAAACTAGATTAGCAACAACAAATGAAGCAATGTTTGCAGGATTTCTAAGTATAGTTGAACCTAAGAAAGCCACTAAAGCCCTAGAAGATCCAGTCTGGATTTTAGCTATGTAAGATGAATTGCTACATCTTGAAAGAAACAAAGTCTGGAGACTCATTCCAAGGCCTGAAGGAAAATCAATTATTGGAACTGTTAGGACCAAAAATGTTCTAATTATATGAATGTTTTGTAAAGGGCTTATGTTAGTTTGTAAATGGCCTAAGTTTGTAATGGGCTTGGGCTTAGCATTTAGTGGGCCTTGGGCTTGACTATATAAAGTGTTAGGAAGCTCATTTGTAGCAAGTGGCACAATATAGAGAGCTAAATTGTGAGAGAAAGAGAGAGTCATCAATTGTACTTCAAATGTTCAAATCTAATATGAGGATGACGTTTGTATCTCGATCTCTCAATATACTTGAATTTGTCGATTGATTATGGGACAACAAGTGGTATTAGAGCAGAATTGAAGATATTTCTTAGATACGATCATTCGAATCTCGACAATTTCAAGTTAAAAAATGCCAATTTTTTTAGAATTTGAAGATTTTGGAGTTTTATCTTCAAGTAAGTGTGTTCTAACCACTTGATCTATTAAAGATATGTTCGTTGTTCGATTCTACATCAATTCTTATCTTCAGAATCGATCAACGTGAACAATTGGTGATTTAGAAATTTTGAGAGTTTTTCGGTGTTTTCTTCGTGCAAATCTTAAGATCCGGAAGATTTCTTTGTGCATGAACATATTCTAGTGTTACAAATCTGTTAGATTTTGAATTTCGAGCATTCTACATCTTTAAGAATTGAAATTCATCAAAAATTCAGTGAGTTATGATTTTCTGAAGTGAACAGTGCCTCCTCGCCGGAAAAACGCGATTTTGGCCGGAATTCTGTTTTTTCACCGGAGTTTTAATGATTAGATGCTCTCAGATCTGTTCGGTATGAAGTAACAATCTAATTGCAGTCATTTGGGGTGAAATTCAGCAAGATATCAAGGTGTTGGGCTGTTAAAAGTGTTCGTCGGAAACTCAACACGATGATGTTCATAACTGTCGTACAACATAGACATTCATATATTCATAACTGTCGTACGATATTGTATTCATAAACTCATAACTGTCGTACGATACTAAAACTCATAACTGTCGTACAAGGCGTGTCCGACAGTTACTGTTCACTGGGTCTAGTCGTACAAGAAGCATACGACTTCTACTATTCATGTGCGCTAGTCGTACAAGTGGCATACGACTTCTACTGTTCATTAGCGCTAGTCATATAAGATGCATACGACTTCTACTGTTCATTGGCGCTAGTCGTACACGACCCATCCGACAGTTACTATTCACCTGATCAAGTCGTACAAGTGTCATACAACTACTACTGTTCACATGAAGTTGTCGCATAAAAGATGCCAGATTACAACTTCTAGTCGTATATGGCTCATCCGACAGTTACTGTTCACGAAGTTTAGCGGAATCCCCGTGCTAAGTCTCGGGAGGGGGACATTTTTCTTGAAATTGAGCATAAAGCATGGGTGCTACATGACGCTTCCTCCTTCGAGCAAATCCGAACCAAGCTCTTAAGCCGAATTCCTACTCAACCCGCGGTTCATTGACGGATTCATTATTATACACTGTGATTGCACTCGGTCTGTCACTCAAAACTTGCTAGTTATCTTTCTTGTGAGCTTATCGGAACGAGCTTGAGTTTCTACTTTTTGAAGATATGCTCGTGCATCCAGTCGAGGTTATGGCGTACATCGAATCCGGTTTTTCATGGTTGAAAATAAGAAGAGTAAGAGCTTCTTTCAAGGGGGAGCCTAGACTTTATTCGAAGAAAAAGCATCGCTAAAGTTTTTCCAAGAAAATCAAGGGGGAGAGGAGCTAAAGCTTATGAAGATTGATATGATTTTTCTTTACAAAACTTTAGGGAGAGAATGTTAGGACCGAAAATGTCCTAATTATATGAAAGTTTTGTAAAGGGCTTATGTTAGTTTCTAAAGGGCTTATGTTTGTAATAGGCTTGGGCTTAGCACTTAGTGGGCCTTGGGCTTGACTATATAAAGTGTTAGGAAGCTCATTTGTAGCAAGTGGCACAATTTAGAGTGCTAAATTGTAAGAGAAAGAGAGAGTCATCAATTGTACTTCAAATGTTCAAATCTAATATGAGGATGACGTTTGTATCTCGATCTCTCAATATACTTGAATTTGTCGATTGATTATGGGACAACATGAATAAAATTGGTGTTCAGAAACAAGAAAGATGAGTCAGGTGTTGTAGTCAGAAATAAAGCTAGATTGGTTGCAAAGGGATATTCACGACAAGAAGGAAATGATTATGATGAGACATTTGCACCAGTTGCCAGAATTGAAGCAATCAGAATATTCTTGGCATATGCTGCACATAAGAACTTCAAAGTATACCAAATGGATGTCAAATCAACATTTTTAAATGGTATACTGAATGAAGAAGTTTATGTCCATCAACCTGAAGGGTTTGTTGATCCTGAGTTTCCAGATCACGTGTATGTTTTAGATAAAGCATTATATGGTCTGAAACAAGCACCAAGAGCCTGGTATGACACTCTAACTCAATACTTATTAGAAAATGGCTTCAAGAAAGGTAAAATTGATACTACCTTATTTTTAAAGAAAAAGGTGATAATTTAATTCTGATTCAGATATATGTAGGTGACATAATATTTGGTTCTACAAATGCAGAATTATGTGATGAATTCTCAGATATCATGAAATCTAAATTTGAAATGAGCATGATGGGAGAATTGAACTTTTTCCTTGGTCATCAAGTAAAACAATTACCAAATGGGATTTTTATAAATCAAGGAAAATATGTAAAAGATATTCTGAAAAAGTTTAAGATGTCTGATTGTGCTGCTATGAGAACACCTATGGCTACTAATGTCAAGTTAGATGTTGATTTTGTCTGGAGTTTCAGTAGATAACAAGGCTTATAGGGGCATGATTGGTTCTTTACTTTATCTGACTGCAAGTAGGCCAAATATCATGTTTGCTACATGTTTTTGTGCTAGATTTCAATCAAATCCAAAAGAATCTCATTTGATGGCAGTTAAAAGGATCTTAAGATATCTCAAAGGTTCACCTGATTTGGGCCTTTGGTATCCAAAAGAGACTGATTTCAAGTTAACTGCCTTACTGATGCTGATCATGCAAGAAGCAGATTGGACAGGAAAAGTACATCTGGTGCTTGTCACTTTTTGGGAGATAAGATAGTGAGTTGGGCTTCAAAGAAGCAAAATTGTGTGTCCAAATCAACTGATGAGGCAGAATATGTAGTTGCTACTGCTTCCTATTCTCAAACTCTGTGGATGAAAACACAACTCATTGATTATGGTTATCAACTCAACAAGATTCCCATTTATTGTTATTTAGAAAGTGCAATTGCTATCACTCATAATCCTGTTCAACACTCAAAGACCAAACATATTGATGTAAGTTATCATTTTATTAAGGATTATGCGGAAAAGGGAACTATAGAAATGCACTTTGTGCACACAAAAATCAATTGGCTGACATGTTCACAAAGCTTCTTGATCACAAAAGGTTCACTTTTCTCATATGTAAGATATGAATGATTAATCTAACTAATTGATTATATTTGTTATTTTCAGAAATAAAATTTTTCTAAGTAAGATTTTCTGAGTAGTGTACTCAGAATTCTGACTCTCTTACTCAGATGTTCTGAGTCTTGAGTTTATAACTTATGAGTCAATACTTCAGAAATCGGACTTCATAAGTTTTTTTCTGATTAGGTAACTCAGAGCTTCTGACTGTACCTTTCAGAACTTATTTCTGGAAATTTACAAGTATTTCAATTTGTTGTTATGTTCTTTCTGTTTTATTCTTTTCATATTCTTTTATCTATAATATGTGTTTGAGTATATGCTTAAGTCAGGGGGGAGCATTCATTTCTTTCAGAAATCATTCTGAGTTGTTTACAAAGTTTGTATTCCTTTCTTATCTCAAATCATTATACGAAGGACAATCTTTTAATGATAAATTGTTTTATACTTGTTCAAACAACTTCTGAATACTTTAATAAGGTTTTCAAGGTCAGAAGTTAGATTTTAAATGATTTTCAGAAATCACAAATCATCTCAAGAGGGACAGACTTTTGATGATAAAAATAATTTTGTATTTGTTCAAACTACTTCTGGATGATTAAATGATTTATATTATCAGAAATTAAGATTTAAATGAATTTCGGTTTCAAGGGAATTTCTTCTGAATTGTGTACTCAGAACTTTTGAGTATGCATTCTCAGAATTCTGAACGTGTTATTCAGAACTTTAACTTGTGTTGATTTCTATCAAATAACACACACGTGTTAGCTCCAACTTCTATACTCAAAGAAGTATTGAAAAATAGGCTAAGTATAAAGTCATCGATAGAGGCCTCTGCCAAGACACCGAAGTGAAGATCCAAGACGTTCTCAGAGGACAAGGCCACAGAGCCTCTGTCACACTTGACAGAGCCTCTGTGGTATGAAGATTGAAGACTTGGAAGATAATCTGAAGATCAAAACAAAGACGATCGTGCTTCTCACGTTCTCTACTGTACGAAGATCCTGAAGATCATTCGTACAAGGTGTGCCCTGCACATTACACGTGTCAACCTCTGATGGGTTACAACCTTTGCAGATTGCGGCGCACTACATTAACGTTGTACCGGTAGAAGTCCCATGATTGTGTCTTTGTACCCTTAGTACTTATTGTCTAAAGTTTGTCCCCTGATGAACAGTATAAATAGAAGGCTCATGTTGAGCTCTTCTATTAACTTTGCACAACACACACACCTATTAGAGCAGAATTCATATTATACCTCCGGTGTTCTTGGTGTTCTTTATAATCAATATACAGTGAATCATTGAGTTAAACATCTGTGTTATTTCTATTTCACATATTTGATATTGTGTATTTTTCTACCTAGAATATATCATTAGTTCGGTAAAACGCTTCCGCACACTCCTTTGTCCGAACTATTAGATATTAATATCATTGTTGAGTGAAATCGGGATCAACAATTGGTATCAGAGCCATCCTTGATTTTCTATATCAAGAGATCCTCTCTGAGAATGATTTTTGGTAGAGACTTGGATTGATTTTAACCTGTTCTACGTTTATTTCAAACAGCCTCTGTTTTTCTGCCATTCTCGACCAGTTCGACTTTGGTAAACTTACAGAACCTGTTTCTACGGTTAAAACTCTCCATTTTAGTGCATTGTTCAAGGTTTTAAGCTTATAAACTCTTTTCGAAGTATCCAGTCCATCATCTAAAAATCTGTTGTTCATACTTGTTAGCTTCAATCTTCCTAATCGTAGAAGTATTTAGAAGTAGTGAAAAATAGGCTAAGTGAAGAAAGCCTCTTATAGAGGCTCTGCCACTTCCGAAAGATCAAGGTCAAGAAGCTACAGAAGCTACATAGGTGTTTCTACAGAATCTCTGTCTTACAAAGAAGACCAATACTTGGAACCCGGTGAAGACTGCTCTACAGAAGACCAGACATCAGAATCTCTATAACCCTTTACAGAGCCTCTGTGTCATACCCCGGGTAAGTTCGTTAGTTAAAAGTTAGTTCCGTTAAAATTATTTGACTTTATAATTAATGTTTAGGGTGAATTTGGGGTGAATTAGGAGTTAAGGGTATTTTGGGTCATTAAGATATAACTTAGGGTTTAATGGGTAAAAATGGGTTAGATATTATCCTTTAGTTAATCTGATATTTCAAATCAGCAGATATTATCTAGAAAATCAATTTAGTGTGTGTGTGTTTTGGAAGAAAAGAAGAAAGGAAGAAAAGCTAGCTTAAGACATCATTTGGTGTACTTGGAAGAGATTACAGGTATGTTTCCTTCACAATTTATGTTTGTAATTGCTAAAAGGAAGTTTCTGTCGGATTAAATCATCAAAAATCGATCTGGTGTAAATCACAGTCGGATTCTGTGTAGAAATAGGGCAAAACGTCAGAGGTGTCCGGACACTATGAATGTGTCCGGATGGTTTTGTTGGAGGTATCCGGGTAGTTCTTTGATGGTATCCGGGTAGTTCTTTGTTGGTGTCCGGAAAAGTCTTTTATCCGGGTAAGTTCCTTTTTCCTATGTTTCCCGGATAGAATTGGATACCGGATGGTATCCGGATTACTTTGGGGAACATTTGAGGATTTGAGTTCTATAGAGTTCTTAGCCTTAGTAAGACTTATGTGTTTTATGTGGTAAAGAGATATCTATATCTATGTGTTACAGATCCTGTGAATTCTGAGTAAAGGACTGAACCTGTTTAGAAGGCTTGGAAACGTGTTGATAAGCAACCAGGTGAGTTTTGCTTTGAAAACACTTTTTAACTAGAATACATATATCTGTGAAATTGAGAGTGAAATTGTTGATAATTATGTGCTCGAATGTGAATTATAATATAGTGAGATATTATATTTACATGTGTTATAATACGTTGGCCGGGTTTAAGACCGGTGTGATTGGCTATAGAACTTGTATAGCGTTGTTTGGTTGTAGATGTTGTGCAGCGTTGTATTTTATTAGCTGGCTTGCTACCACTAATATGGCCAGGAGGAAATGAGAAAGGAAGGTATATGACGTGTGAGTTCAATTGGATATGTGTAATTATGTTGCGTGATTTATATGAATAAAGTTTATATAAATGGTTTTAAACTAACAGGGGTTTCTCACTTAGACCATCAGGTCTAACCCTCATTTTGTTTTAAAAATATGTATTCCAGGTAGCGGATCAAGTAAGGGCAAGTAAATAGAGTACGAATTGGAAGGCTAGTGAGAAGGACTATAAGATGAAGCTTTTGACTTATTTAGTAGTTGTATTGAAATGTTAAATGTTATGTATGTAAATAGTACAAGGATTGTATTTCAAATGTTTTCTTTCTATTGTAAAAGACTACTGGACCGTACTTGAAATGTGAAGTTTGTTTGTTATATCTATTTGTGTTGTATTGCGTGTTATGTTGTGTATATGGGATATGGGATGTTACAAATGGTATCAGAGCCTTAGTTTAAGGGATTTAGGTATTAGTATCTGTACCTAGACTTAAACTGCATGTGAAGTAGGACGTCCCTATTTTTGTAGAACCTCGGGATACTAAGTATAAAAGGTAGAAGGAACATCATGTAAGGTAATTTCATACTACACCTGGCCAGTGTAATCGTGATCTTACAGGTGCATGTTTGAACTAGAATACCTTGTTATATGGGGTATGTGCTTATGTGTATATTAATCTTGTTTAAATCTACAGAATGGCAAGTGGTACAAGAAATTCGAATCGAGGAGGAGGAAGAAACCCAATCAGAACTAATCCGCCTGTAGGAACAGGGGACAGGGGAGGCAGAACGGGGGGCAGAGTTGGAGGTAGAGTTAGAGGTAGAGCTGGAGGTCGAGCCGGAGGCAGAACCCAACAAAATAGTACGGATTTCATTACCAGGGCTGATCTAATGGCCGAAATGGGAAGATTACAAGACAATATTCAAGCTAGGTTTAATCAAGTTCATAATACTGAAACGGAAGAACCAAATCCTGCACATGAAGAGGAGATGCCAATCACCCCTACGGTCTTTCCGGTAATGAGAAAATGTGATTACAAAATGTTTCTTAGTTGCAAACCTCCTACGTACTCAGGGGATCGGGATCCAGTAAAAGCAATGAGATGGATGAAGGAAATTGAAGCCATTTTCAAAACAAGCAAGTGTGCGGATGAAGATAGAGTATTATATGGGGCAGCTATGTTAAAAGGAGATGCATTGTATTGGTGGGAATCTTTTATACATTCTAAAGGATCTGACGTATATTCTACCCTCTCTTGGGAAGAATTTGTGATAGCCTACAGGAACGCATTTTGTCCCCAAGCAGCCGTCAAACAACTGGAAGGGGAATTTATGAATTTACAACAAGGAAGCTTGTCCGTTCGAGATTATACTGCTAGCTTCTTGGAAAAGTCTCGGTTCGCAGAATACTATGTTGCTACGGAGGCAATGAAGATGGAAAGGTTTATTTTCGGACTGAACTCAGAGGTTAGAAGACTAGTGACTGCAAAAGGACCCGATACCTTTTCAGCTGCAGTCGATGCCGCGGAAAATGTTGAACGAGATATGAGAAGAGATGCTGGGGATAAGAGTATCAGAAAGAGAAAGTGGGAAGGACCACAATATGATTCAAAGAGGTCCCGATTTCAGAGGTATGATAACCGTCCGCCGTTTCGACCAGCGGAAAGACCATGTCCAAAGTGCAACCGTGTCCATCAAGGAAACTGTCAAGGTGATTTACGAGCATGCTATAAGTGTGGGAAGCCCGGACACGTCATCAAGGATTGTAAGGTAACGCGGCTATGTTTCTTATGCAATTCTCCGGATCATCTTCAGTCAAACTGTCCGCGGGGGAGGATACAGCAAGGTGGGTCATCGGGCAGGCCAGCGATTGTTAAACCAGTTATACCGAGGTTAGAACCGCCAGTAACCAGGGGTCATGCCTTTCAAATGACTGAGAAAGAAGCGGAGGAGACGCCGGATTTGGTCACAGGTACATTTTTGATAAACTCTACACATGCTAAGGTGTTGTTTGATTCCGGTGCAAACCGATCGTTTGTGTCACCTACATTTGCTGCTTGTCTGTGTTTGAAACCTAAAATGTTAGAACATGCTCTATTAGTAGATACTGCAAATGACAACCAAGTGTCGGTTAGTGAAGTATTTGATGGTTGTGTGATTAATATAGAGGGGTGTGGAGTGCCTATACAATTGTTTCCTATAACTTTAATAGAGTTTGACGTAGTAGTGGGAATGGACTGGTTAGCTGAGAATCGGGCTAATATAGTGTGTGATAAAAAGATAATAAATGTTGTATTGGCAGAGAAGGGACCGGTAGTGATTTATGGTGATCGTAGGAATCATCAGTCTTGCCTCATATCACTAGTAAAGGCACGTAAGTGTGTAAATAAGGGTTGTCAGAGTTACTTGGCCTATGTGATAGATATTAAGCCGGAAAAGAATAGGATGGAAGATATTCCTATCGTTAGTGAATTCCCTGAAGTATTTCCTGAAGACTTGAATAGTCTTCCGCCGGTTAGGCAAGTAGAGTTCGGTATAGACCTAATTCCTGGAGCCACTCCTGTAGCCCGTGCACCGTACCGTTTGGCACCTCCAGAGATGAAAGAGATGATGGAACAACTACAAGACCTATCAGATAAGGGCTTCATCAGACCTAGTTCTTCACCGTGGGGAGCACCAGTGTTATTTGTGAAAAAGAAAGATGGGTCGATGAGAATGTGTATTGACTATCGAGAATTGAATAAGCGCACGATAAAGAACAAGTATCCGCTACCCCGAATTGATGATCTCTTTGATCAGTTAGTTGGAGCTTGCTATTTCTCCAAGATTGATCTAAGGTCCGGTTATCACCAGTTGAAGGTTAAGGAAGAAGACGTTTTAAAGACTGCATTTCGAACGAGGTATGGTCATCATGAATTTTTAGTAATGCCATTTGGATTGACGAACGCTCCAGATGCCTTTATGGATTTAATGAATCGAGTATATAAGCCGTATCTCGATAAATTTGTAATTGTATTTATCGATGATATTCTTATTTATTCTCGATCCAAGGAAGAGCACGTGCAGCATCTTCGTTTGATTCTAGAGCTACTGAAGAAGGAAAAGTTGTATGCGAAATTTTCTAAATGTGAATTCTGGCTACGGAAAGTGCAATTTCTGGGGCACGTGGTTTCTGAGAAAGCTATACAAGTCGATCCGATGAAAGTAGAAGCAGTTGAAAAGTGGGAACAGCCTAAGACAACAACAGAGGTACGCAGTTTTCTGGGTTTAGCCGGTTACTATCGAAAATTTATAAAAGACTTCTCTCGTATTGCAACACCGTTGACTAAGCTGACCCGGGAAAATTTAAAGTTCGAATGGAAAGCGGAACAGGACGAGGCATTCAGAATATTGAAAGAGAAACTGTGCTGCGCGCCAATTCTATCACTACCTGAAGGTTCTGAAGACTTTGTCGTCTACAGTGATGCGTCTAAATTGGGATTGGGTTGTGTGCTTATGCAGCGCGGAAAGGTTATAGCTTATGCTTCTCGCCAACTGAAGGATCATGAAAGACAGTATCCTACGCACGATATGGAGCTTGCTGCGGTCGTTTTTGCGTTAAAGATTTGGAGACATTATCTGTATGGTTCCAAAAGTCAGATTTATACTGATCACAAGAGTCTCCAACACCTCTTTGATCAGAAGGAGTTAAATATGAGACAAAGGAGATGGTTGGAACTGCTGAATGATTACGACTGTGAAATCCTTTATCACCCGGGAAAAGCGAATGTGGTGGCAGATGCACTCAGTCGTCAAGAAAGGAGCGGAACAATAAAAGTTTTTTCGCTACGAACTGAACTCCTACCCAACATAGTTGATGAATTACAAAAGTGTCAAGTGGAGGCTTATCAGGAGGAACACCTGAAATCAGAACGGTTAGTGGGAATGTCAGCATTGTTAGGAAGGGGTGATCGCGGGTTATTGTGTCTGGGGAACAGAGTGTGGGTACCTCGATTGGGTGGGTTACGTGATCGTGTTTTACAGGAAGCTCATCAATCCCGTTTCTCTATTCACCCAGGTACAAACAAGATGTATAAAGACCTAAAGCAATTCTATTGGTGGCCGGGGATAAAAAGAGGGATTGCTCAGTATGTAGAACGGTGTGATACTTGTAAGAAGGTAAAGATCGAACATCAAAAGCCATTTGGTCAACTACAACGACTAGAAATACCTATGTGGAAGTGGGAGCAGATTACCACGGACTTTATCACAAAGCTACCAAGAACTCCGAAAGGATTCGATTCTATTTGGGTGATCGTCGACAGGTTGAAAAAGTCTGCACACTTCCTACCGATAAAGGAAACCGATTCAATGGAGCGATTGGCTAAGTTGTACATTGATGAAATAGTAACTCGACATGGAGTTCCAATCTCGATCATTTCTGATCGTGATAGTCGTTTTACTTCAAGATTTTGGAGAAGTTTTCAAAGGGAAATGGGGACTCAGATAAAGTTAAGTACGGCGTATCATCCTCAAACCGATGGGCAGAGTGAACGAACAATTCAGACCTTAGAAGATATGCTCCGAGCTTGCATTGTTGATTTTGGGGGATCGTGGGATAAGCATTTACCATTAATCGAATTCGCTTACAACAACAGTTATCATTCAAGCATACAAGCGGCTCCGTTCGAAGTATTGTATGGTAGGAAATGCCGAACGCCTCTGTGCTGGAACGAAGTGGGAGAAAAACAACTAGCGGGGCCGGAAATAGTTCAGTTAACCGCCGATAAGGTTACCCAAATTCGAGAAAGATTGAAAGTGGCACAGGATAGACAAAAGAGTTACGCTGATCGTCGTCGAAAACCGTTGGAATTTCAAGTTGGGGATTACGTAATGTTAAAGGTTTCGTCGTGGAAAGGAGTCATCAGATTTGGTCGACAAGGTAAACTTAGCCCAAGGTATATTGGACCATTTGCAATCACTGAAAGGATCGGAGAAGTAGCTTACAGATTAGATCTTCCACCAGAGTTGAGCAGAATTCATAATGCATTTCACGTGTCAAACTTCCGAAAGTGTCTGGTTACTCAAGATCAGGCAGTCTCCCTACCAGAGATACAAGTCGACGAAAGACTGAATTATGTAGAAGAGCCAGAAGCTATAGTTGATCATAAGGTTAAAGTGCTGCGGAATAAGGAGGTCAAACAAGTGAAAGTTCAGTGGAGGCATCATAGAGGTCAGGATGCTACGTGGGAATCCGAATCAGAAATGAGAGTCAAATACCCTCATCTTTTTACTTAACTGAATTCCGGGACGGAATTCTTTTAAGGGGGAGATGATGTAATACCCCGGGTAAGTTCGTTAGTTAAAAGTTAGTTCCGTTAAAATTATTTGACTTTATAATTAATGTTTAGGGTGAATTTGGGGTGAATTAGGAGTTAAGGGTATTTTGGGTCATTAAGATATAACTTAGGGTTTAATGGGTAAAAATGGGTTAGATATTATCCTTTAGTTAATCTGATATTTCAAATCAGCAAATATTATCTAGAAAATCAATTTAGTGTGTGTGTGTTTTGGAAGAAAAGAAGAAAGGAAGAAAAGCTAGCTTAAGACATCATTTGGTGTACTTGGAAGAGATTACAGGTATGTTTCCTTCACAATTTATGTTTGTAATTGCTAAAAGGAAGTTTCTGTCGGATTAAAATCATCAAAAATCGATCTGGTGTAAATCATAGTCGGTGTCCTTTTTCCTATGTTTTCCGGATAGAATTGGATACCGGATGGTATCCGGATTACTTTGGTATCCGGATGACGTCCGGATTGTCCTGATTGTCCGGAAAAGTAGTGTTGTCCGGGTAACTTGTGGTATCCGGATACTTTAGCTGTTTGGTTATTTTTAACTAGTTTTTGAATGAGGACTGAATAAGGTTTTCTAAAAAATTTCTCGGGGCGCTGCCCCCAGACCCCGCAAGGGCGTTGCCCCTTGACCCCTTTGTTAAGTCGCCTTAGGGGAACATTTGAGGATTTGAGTTCTATAGAGTTCTTAGCCTTAGTAAGACTTATGTGTTTTATGTGGTAAAGAGATATCTGTATCTATGTGTTACAGATCCTGTGAATTATGAGTAAAGGACTGAACCTGTTTAGAAGGCTTGGAAACGTGTTGATAAGCAACCAGGTGAGTTTTGCTTTGAAAACACTTTTTAACTGGAATACATATATCTGTGGAATTGAGAGTGAAATTGTTGATAATTATGTGCTCGAATGTGAATTATAATATAGTGAGATATTATATTTACATGTGTATTATAAATGTGTTATAATACGTTGGCCGGGTTTAAGACCGGTGTGATTGGCTATAGAACTTGTATAGCGTTGTTTGGCTGTAGATGTTGTGCAGCGTTGTATTTTATTAGCTGGCTTGCTACCACTAATATGGCCAGGAGGAAATGAGAAAGGAAGGTATATGATGTGTGAGTTCAATTGGATATGTGTAATTATGTGGCGTGATTTATATGAATAAAGTTTATATAAATGGTTTTAAACTAACAGGGGTTTCTCACTTAGACCATCAGGTCTAACCCTCATTTTGTTTTAAAAATATGTATTCCAGGTGGCGGATCAAGTAAGGGCAAGTAAATAGAGTACGAATTGGAAGTCTAGTGAGAAGGACTATAAGATGAAGCTTTTGACTTATTTAGTAGTTGTATTGAAATGTTAAATGTTATGTATGTAAATAGTACAAGGATTGTATTTCAAATGTTTTCTTTCTATTGTAAAAGACTACTGGACCGTACTTGAAATGTGAAGTTTGTTTGTTATATCTATTTGTGTTATATTGCGTGTTATGTTGTGTATATGGGATATGGAATGTTACACTCTGCGGTTCAGACTGAAGACTTGGAAGATATTTATAATATCTTGCCACTGTTGAAGAAATATCTTGCTACTGTTCCTAGAACCGTCCATCAACTTGCATGATAGCATGCCCTGTCCAACTTCATCACGTGTCAAACTCTGAGTGGACTCAATAGGGCTTAGTACAACATAGACGTCTGCGCCATTAAATGCAATACATCATGTACAACTGGTCATGCTATCCGTTCTACTATTCATGCCATCCGTTCTAACAGCAGCTCATGCTTTATGGTCCCCTAGAGTAGTATAAAAGGAAGTCTCTTGTTGAGATCTTCCTTAACAATCTTAAGGACTTAACGAAGAATCTGAGTTTCATGCTTATGCTTTATATCGTCAAACCTGTTATGCACTACACTCTCTCACACACCAAATAGTTCTTAATCTGTTCTTGGTGTTTTTATTATATATCGAACGACAGTAATCTTCAAGATATCCTTTTGTTCTTAAAATACTGTTTCTTTATATTGTGTGTTCTAAATCTATCAAACATATCTGTTAGTTATTCAAATACGCTTCCGCATCAAACATAAACTCAAACTAATAGATCTGTTAATCTTGTCTAAACAAACGGGAACCAACAATTGGTATCAGAGCCATCCATGATTTTTAATATCAAGTGATCCTCTTTGTTACAAGATTTGTGATAGACATCATTCTATTTTAACCTGTTCTTCATTTCGTTGAAAAGTTTATATTTTCCTATCATTTTTCGATTTATTCGAAAGTGGTATTCTTAAAATAAACTATTTTTTTCCAGGTTAAAACTCCATTAAAGTACACTCTGGGAACTGTTAAAACCCAGAAAACCTTCCAGATCATCAGACTCATACTCCTTCGTCATATTATCTTTTCAGAACTTTCGAAACTCTTACAATGACAAATACAAATAACTTTTTCGTTGCTGGTTCGCTAACCAAGCCTCCTACTCTCCTTCGAGATGAGTATCCTCAATGGAAGATAAGAATAGTCCATTTCTTTGAGGGTACTGAAAAAACCCTCGTACAATATCTTTACAACCCTCCTCAAGTTCCCATGATAATAGTACCACGAGTACCAGCTACTGCTGAATCTCTTGAAATCCCTGAACATCAAAAACCTAAGCCAAAAAGAGAATGGTCAGATGAAGATACGACAGAAGATGAAGTTGCACAGAAAACAAAAATAATATTGATCATGGCAATCCCCAACGAACTTTTTCAATCCTTAGATGCATGCGAAACAGCGTACGATATTTGGAAAGAATTAGAAAGACAGTTGGAAGGGGGTGCTAAAACGCAGAAGAACCGAAGGGCACAATACATAAATGAATATCATGCCTTCAGAGCCTCTGCAACAGAATCTCTGTAAACGACGTACGACAAATTCAACTCTCTCATAAACAAATGTAGAAAGTCTGGCATTCACAGAACCTCGGAAGAAAATAATGTCATGTTTCTAAAAAGCCTGAAGGATGAGTGGCTCCAGTTGTCTATGTCTTTACAAACAAACCAGGATCTAGACTCATGGACACTCTCTGATCTCTATGGAACACTAGCCGCACAGGAGCCTCAAATAGCACAGGCTAAAACACTAACCATTGCACCATACGCATTGGTTAGTAAATCTACAGAGGCTGCAGAGAGACCGAGAAATGAGAGAGCAACAGAGGAGAAGAAGAAGGAGAAGAAGAAGATAGTGATAGTTGATAGCGAAGAAGACGAGCTGATAGAAGAAGAGATAACTCTTGCGTCATTAGCTAAATCCTTAGCTCTGTTGACAAGAGAGTTCATAGGAAACCACATGGGTTCAGGAATTGATCGATATGGCAGAGAAAACCGAGGTGATAGAAGAGATGATGGAAGAAGAGAAGAATCATGTGACCGACAGAGATCAAATGATAGAAATGACCGACAGAGGTCAAGCGACAGAAACTACAGAGGTAATGACCGACAGAGGTCAGATGACAAAGTGAGCCACAGACAACAAGAATGCTAAAAGTGTGGCAAGCCTGGTCATTACGCAAACGAATGCCGAACGGAGAAAGGTGGAGACCGACAGAAGTCCGACGATCGTGCTGGAAACACTTCCCAAGGTTGTTTCAACTGCGGGAAGCCAGGCCATTTCACAAATGAATGCAGAAGTAGACCAAATCGTCCACAGAAGGACTCAACTTTTTACAAAAAGAAGGCCGAGTTTTATGCACAAATATCCCTAATGGTGAACAAAGGGCATTCTGAGGCGAACAAGGAGGACTTCGAGTCAGACTCTACCTCTGACGATGAATACACCACCAATGCCCTATTCTGTGGCATGGCAGAAGTCGACTCCAGCACTGACACTGAGGTACCCACTTCAAACTCTACCTCTTGTACTAATTCTGTAGATGATAATTTACTTAAACTTAACATTGAATTGATTGAACTAAAAGAGATAAATGAAAGCATTCAGAAAAGACTCACCTTTAATGAGAGAGAAGTAAGACTTCTCACTCAAGAAAAAGCCAAAATTTTTTAAGAAAAGGAAAGAGTAGAAAAGAATTGGAACAAAAATCTAGATCCTTTAAAAAGGCTAATTTATGAATTAACCTCTGCTCTAAAAGTCAAAACAAAAGAACTTTCAGTTTCTAGGAGTGAAACAACTGACATAAGAGCTCTCAAATAATACTTTCAAAGAGAGAGAGAAATACTTTGGCAAGATCTACTCAGAAGAGAAGTTTTACTTAAAAACTATAAAGATACACAGAAGGTGTATGAGAAAGTAAACTCACAAATAGGAAGACGGGGTATAGGGTACGATGATATTACCCTAGGTGTTGAAGGCAAAAGAATTAAACCTCTGTCTTCTCTGTTTGTGTTAGGAAAAACGAACAAACCAGTTTTTCCAAACTTACTCTCTGTAAGTAAAAGGGCTAAAATCTCTGTGGAACCTCACTTTAGGAAACATACGAAGATGATCAATGTGTGGTTTGAAAACACAGATTCATCATCTTCAACCTCTGTCAATAGAGGAATCAAACCAAAGAAATACCTGAAAACACAAGATCAGATTGGTATCTTTAAGTTTGGTAAACCAGAGACTCAAACGCAGGTTGCTTTTGTCTGTATGATAAATGTCGAAAAGAAATTATCGGCAGAAGCTCCTGAGTTTAAACTCACCTTTTCAGAAGAAAAACTTAAAGAAACAATTGAAAAGGAAATTTTGGAAGTATGGAAAACAAACGTTTTAGAAAACTTCTGTACATCTTCTATAGATAAAATTCTCGCTGAAGAGATCTTATCAGAAACCTCTGCCATCTATGAATGTTATTCTACTGAGGAAGAAAGCTCGTACGATACATGCTCGGAAAATCCAGCCTCTATCGAAAGAGATGACTCAACCTCTGTATATGAGGACGAATCATCTTCTGACGACTCAGAGACAGATGTTACAACATGGATAGTTCATTGTGACACAGAGAATGTTAAATTCTCCTCTGAAATTCTTAACAGAACTATTTCTCCAAAAGAGAAAATCACAGAGATACCTATCTGCCCAGATTTTCTAAACCTGTATTTACAAGTCAAAACCTCTGCTGAGCTTGATATGTTAAATCCTAAAAATAAGACCTCCGTAGATCCTAAAAGTTAAAAATTTTCAAAACCTTTAAGGCAAATTAACGAAAATCCTACTTGGCAACAAAAGGGAAAATGGCCTAAAGTTAACAAATCTTTTTCCTCTGTGACAATAAAGAAAGATGTTCACCACAGAATAGACTCACAGAAGGCAGGAACTAAACAAAGCTTTTGCAAACAACAATCTAGTATTCATAGATCTTCTTGTAATAGGAAATCTAGTGTTAAGAAAGAATGTAATGCCTATGTGGCTCAGTTCAATGAATTCAATGAAAAGTTCAAGCAAATCACGTCTCATATTCAATATTGTCATTGCTTTGATCTTATGTTCAAACTAAATAATCACTTCTCCAGTCAAGATTGTTTATTCTCTACTCAAAATCAAAAGTCAAAACCTACAAAGAAACAATCTGATTCTTCTACAAAAGATAAAATGTATTTCAAGAATGCCAAGGCAAACTTGAAAAATTCTAACAATATTGGACCCATGTGGATATGGGTAACTAAGTCTCTGTGATTGTCTTGCAGAAGCGGTATGTGCCAACATGGTATGTAGACTCCGGATGCTCAAGGCACATGACTGGCGACAGAAGTTTACTATCCACGTTCAAAGAAACACTCGATGGTGGATCTGTAACTTTTGGAGACGATAAAAAAGGGACACATCAAAGGCTATGGAGTCATAAAGAAGGAAAACGTTCGTGTATACAAAGTTGCATATGTGGATGGCCTTAAACACAACCTACTCAGTATAAGCCAACTTTGTGATACAGGATTCGATGTGTTATTCAAAAGAACTTTCTGCTCTCTGAAAAGTGAAGACACGGGAATAGAACTTCTGTGAGCCGAAAGAAGAGGTGATCTATATCTGATGAATTTTAGTTCAAAGAACAAGGACAAAGTTTGCCTTGTAGCCTGCAAAAGTGAGGAAGCCTGGTTATGGCATAACAGGTTCTGTCACTTGAACTTTCACACCATGGATAAACTGGTCAAACTTGATCTAGTTAAAGGTTTGGCTAATGTGAAATTTAATAAGGATCATTTGTGTTATGCCTGTGAAATGGGAAAACTCAGAAGAGCTTCACACAGAGGCAAAACAGATGTGTCTTGCACCAGGCCTCTGTACATGCTTCATGTCGACCTCTGCGGTCCCATTGCCATACAGAGCCTAGGTGGCAAGAAATACATACTTGTCTTAATTGATGAGTATTCGCGATTCACATGGGTTGATTTGTCCGAAAGAAATCATATGTTCCAATCATCTTGATTGATCTAATGAAAAGAATCCAAGTTCTTAATGAATGCAGAATACAGAAGTTAAGAAGTGACAATGGCACAGAATTTAAAAACTCTGTCATTGAAACCTATCTTTCTACAGAAGGAATATCACAGAACTTCTCTGTCGCACGCACTCCACAGTAGAACGGCGTAGTCGAAAGAAAGAATCGAACGCTCGTGGAGGCCGCAAGAACTATGCTATCAGTATGCGGATTACCGATGAAC
The DNA here is from genome assembly GCA_033807775.1 of Saussurea involucrata. Taxonomy (NCBI): domain Eukaryota; kingdom Viridiplantae; phylum Streptophyta; class Magnoliopsida; order Asterales; family Asteraceae; genus Saussurea; species Saussurea involucrata. Next base: position 117,365,336 of record CM066319.1, read on the forward strand.
TTTTGGGCTGAAGCGATTTCTACCGCATGTTATACACAGAATCGTTCAACCATTGTGAAAAGACACATCAAGACTCCTTACGAACAGATCAACAAAAGGCGGACAAACATCAAGTTTTTCCATGTTTTTGGATGTAAATGCTTTGTTTTAAACGACAGAGATTCCAGAGGAAAGTTTGAGGTAAAAGCTGACGAAGGAAATTTCATTTGATACTCTGCCACTTCCAAAGCCTACAGAGTATACCTTACAAAGTCTCGCAAGATCGTGGAAAGCATCAATGTTTCTTTTGATGATTCATTCCAAAAGACTTCTGAGCAAATCAGTTCAGAACTCGGACTTAAAGGGGAATCCTCTGGCATCTCCCAAACAAAAGAAGACTTAAATCTTCTATTTTTAGAGATGTTCCACGACGACATTGATCCCTCTGTTGGAACAATCAGAGCTTCTGTAGAACAATATTCTGTCGGTCAAAATCCTATAGGTATGACTCTAACTGGTCCAAATAAAGCTTCATCTTCTTCTGTAAATGCTACAGATGCAAATGCTGAGGAAGAGTCTACAGAAGATGAAACACAAAGGAAAACGACCACAGAAGCTGCTGAAAAACAAACTCCACAATCCACAAAGGAACCAATAACGGAGGACATAGAGGACCAAGTCTATACGCCTTCAGAAGAACAAACTCCACCACAACTCATACCAATCATTTCACAAACTGTAGGATCAACTACAAAGGCACGCACTACGATAGAGGCTACACCAGAAGAAGAAGAAGAACAACAACAAGAAACCTCTGAAAACAATTCGATGACATTGGTGACCATCATCCACGCATAACTCAGTGGAAAAAAAGCCATCCTCCAAGCCAAATAATTGGTGAACCCTCTGACACGGTACAAACAAGGTCTGCCACTGCTAATTTTTGTTTCTTTACGAACTTTATTAGTGTCATAGAGCCAAAGAAGATTTATGAAGCCCTTGACGACCCAAACTGGGTAGACGCCATGCAAGATGAGCTTCTGCAGTCTGAGCGTAACAAAGTCTGGACTCTAGTACCTCTGCCACGGGGGAAACAGGCCATTAGGACTAAGTGGGTCTACAGAAATAAGAAGGATGGAGATGGAGTGTTCATCAGAAACAAAGCACGATTAGTGGCCAAGGGATATAGACAAGAAGAAGGCATAGACTACGATGAGACTTTTGCCCCTGTCGCACGGCTCGAAGCAATAAGAATATTCTTAGCCTTCGCAGCCCACAAGGGTTTCAAAGTCTATCAGATGGACGTGAAATCAACTTTTCTCAACGGTGAAATCCAAGAAGAGGTTTACGTAAATCAGCCACCAGGGTTTGAAATCTCAAAGTTCCCAAGGTATGTGTACTACCTTGAAAAGGCTCTGTACGGACTGAAACAGGCTCCAAGAGCATGGTACGAACGACTTTCTACCTTTCTTCTAGTCAATGGCTACGACAGAGGTACAACATATACTACCTTATTCTATAAACGTAAAAACAGTGAAATAATGCTTGTACAAATCTATGTGGACGAGTGCAAAAGTTTTGAAAAACTCATGCAAAGTGAGTTTGAAATGAGTATGATGGGAGAATTAACATTCTTCCTCGGACTCCAAGTCAAACAATCATCAGATGGAATCTTTATAAATCAGGCCAAATATGTCTCTGACATTCTTTCCAAGTATAGCCTCTCTGATACCTCTGCCATGAAAACTCCAATGGCCACTGGAAATAAGTTATTCTTAGATCCAGATGGCATCTCTATAGAATGCACTCTCTACAGAGGAATGATTGGATCTCTGTTAAAATTAACTGCTAGCAGACCTGACATTATGCATGCCACATGTCTTTGTGCACGTTATCAAGCTAATCCTAAGAAATCACATTATGATGCTGTTAAGAGAATCTTTAGATACCTAAAGGGGACCATAAATCTTGGCCTCTGGTATCCACAGAACTCTGGCTTTTGTCTTAAATCTTATACAGATTCAGACTATGGAGGATGCATGCTCGACAGAAAGAGTACCTCTGGGAGTTGTCAATTCCTAGGTGGTAAGCTAGTCAGTTGGACCTCCAAGAAGCAGAATTGTGTGTCAACATCTACGGTAGAAGCTGAATACGTTGCTGCTGCTAGCTGTTGTTCTCAGGTTCTGTGGATGAAGACTCAGCTAAAAGACTACGGCCACATCCTTCTCAAGATACCCATCTTCTGTGATTCCAAAAGTGCCATTGCCATCTCTGCCAATCCTGTGCAACATTCAAAAACCAAGCATATCGATATAAGGTACCACTTCTTAAAACATCATGTTGAATACGGTACAATCGAGATGCATTTCGTGCCCACAAAATACCAACTCGCGGACTTATTCACCAAAGCTTTAGACGAGAAAAGATTCAATTTCTTGGTGGATAAGTTATGAATGATCAATATGACGTGAAAATCCTCTGTAAGTATAGCTTATCTTCTGTAAATATGTGTATAAATATATTGCTTTATTTATTGCTTTGATTGATTTCTTTCTGTATGTAAATTCTCAATCTTAAATAGTTCTTGAAATCACAGAGCTTCTGTAGGTCTGCTCAGAACCTCTGACGACCCCTACAGAACCTCTGGTAAACATGACCTATGTTCTATGCAAAACTTATCCTATTTTGATCCAAGCATAGGTCAAGGGGGAGCAGAAGGAAATTACTTGATCTACAGAGATGGTTAGATCAAGGGGGAGCAAAAGAAAGTAACTTGATCGACAGAAATGGTTAGATCAAGGGGGAGCAAAAGAAACCATGAAATGATCTACAGAGGTTAATCTTTCAAGGGGAAGCCAAAGAAGAGTGTCGATGAATCTATATCGTCAGAAGCCAGACATCGCTGCCGAGAAAAGAAGAACCAAAAGGTATCTCGTACAAAAGGTTTTTGAAAACAGTTTTCTGGGACAAAAAGTGTCAAATAAGTCCTAAAAATACTGGGAATAACATTTCAAAAATAAAATTATTAAAACTTTTAATAATTTTTTAGTTATGAGAAATTTGAGGTCATAGAGCTTCTGCTGAGCTCAACAGAAGTTATGCCAGAACACTGCTTTATAATCGCAAATTTAACTCGGAAACCGAATACGCACAAATACACACACCACGACCTTCTCGCACAAAACTTTTTCCAAAACAGTTTTCTCGGACACCAACTTTCAAATATGTCTGAAAAACATTTCTTAATTCAAATCAAAACTTGGATAATCAAAATTGTTAATAGATTTTTAGTTATGAGAAATTTTCACTCATAGAGCTTCTGCTGGCCCTGACAGAGCTTCTGCAAGTTCCTACAGAGCCTCAAAACCTATGTGAACGAAATTTCTTCACTAAAATCCTATTAATCCTCTCCAATGCTTTTAAGAAATGTTTTGGTCAAAAATAGAACCTACAGAGTCATGATAGCAATGAGATATATGAGAAAATGGTGAAAATCCAAGATGTTCAAAATCCTAGAACGGTTGGACTCAAACAAGAGCTGCGCAATAGAACTAAATCAAATATTCTAAGGCTATATGATTCTTACTGCATACAACCTATAGGGCCTTCACTTAACAACCTACTATAACTAGCATTGATTCCTACTAGCAAGCAGTCATCATACAGCATAGTGTCAACAACAGGCAATCAAGCATGCATACCCTATGCCTAGAAAGCAATACAACACTAAGCAATGTACCTTTCCCCCTTGGCTCCGGCTGACTGTACACACTGCGCCCTCGATCACCGTTCCTCAAACGGATTTTTCCTTCTTTTTATTTCCCAAAAAAAACTTTAAAGAAAATTTTATAGCCGCAAACTTGAGATCAAACACACCGAAATGCGTTTGATTCACTCAAGCTGTGCTCTGATACCAAGTTGTAACGTCCCAAAAATTACAAGGAATTTAAAATTTTTAAAGTAACATTTCATTAATAAAAAAAACTCATTTAATAATTCAATCATCTCGTTTGCAAACTCATAATTAATATTCTTACGAACAATAAACAACGGAATAAATGTCTAAAATTAAAATCATAAAAGTAATCAACTCTTCCCACGCGCCAGTGTGTACTCGTCACGCCTTGGAGCCACTCGCACCTGAAACCACAATTTTATTGGGAAAGGGTAAGCACGAAGCTTAGTGAATTCAGACACCATAAATAACATAGTTACTTCCACACCACCTCTAAACAGATAATTGCACATAAACAGCATACAAGTCTACGAACAAATCATAAACATGCATACCTACACCATCCCACCCAAAGGCATAAGTTGGTCCACCCGACCACACAATAACCGTGCAAGCATTACCCGGCTCCCCCGGTTTCCTACGCCACCCGCGTATATAAACCTCGGCCCCGCCGAGTCACTACGCCACCCGCGTATATAAACCTTGGCCCCGCCGAACTCCTACCCCACCCGCGTAGTCATAACAATAAAGGTCCGACTAGACACGCCACTATTTAGTCCCGCATCACAAACAATTAAAACTACCACACACGTACAAATCGTAATGTAAAAATAACCGACATTAGTTATAGTGAGAGAACTCACCTCGTAAGCGCGCCTAGCTCACAAACAATAATTCAAGCTCCACAAATCCAAGATCACTTCCCGACACCTCGAGACGACGACGACACGACGTAACCATACTGCGACCGATGGTGTTTCTCTCACGCCGGTGACCTCTTCCTCCTCCTCTTCACTCTCGCTCCCTCTCTCTCGGCTCCCTTTCTCCGGCCGACGACAACAAAGAAAAAAAACAAAGAAAAAGAAAAGGAAGGCCGTAGGGTTTACTTCTTTTGTTTCTCCTTTCCTAGCTTGCTATCCACGACACCCCAACAAACAACAAAATGAAATGGGTTTCGGTCCTTGGTGCATGGGCCGAAACATAATTTTTGGCCCTTTGCCACTTCTAGTCCCTCCACTTAAACCTTCTCGCAACTAACCCAAAATTCCGACATTTTAACGATTAGGTCCAACTCGACTAACCCCGTTAACGGAAACCACATTAAATCAAACTTAAAAGAAAAGAATTAATACTAATAAATTACATACCGGGATACGGGCTTTACATCAATGGGACTTGAACAACCTCAGGTCGCTACCCATGAGGACAACCTAGAGAGGAGAGGTGAGCGGTCAAATGCAGTAAGAGAGGGGAGGATGTTCAGGTGGGAGAACATTTTGAGAGAATTGAGAGGGAAAATTCTGAGAGCTTGGTTAGAAGTGAGCATGAAAAAAACAGACAGAGAGAGGTGAGAATGAGAGAATGTCACCAGAGTTAGAAAATAGAGATAACTATGAACCAGCTGATCTAAACTGGGCATCCACATCTGCAATTGGTTCACAAATCTTGGTGACCAATATTGAAGAAAATACCATTCAGCCCATGGTAGAATTTGAAATACCCAATCCCATCCACTCAGAAGCATCTCCACATGCTATTGTTTCAATTCAAACAGGGGAACCATTGCTTACTCATTTGGAGTTTGGCAATCAATCCCAACCTTTTATTCATAACACTGAGTCAGGATTTCACAATAATATCCTATTTAGGCCTGAATTTTCATTTCACATGAGCACATCATAGGAAATTCATGTTCCTGTTTCAACTTCCATAGACATACCTAATATTGGGTGTCAAGGATAGGATGGAAGCCCTGGGGAGGTGAACATCTTAAAAGCCTCTTTACACAATGCATCTGTTGTACATGGTGACTCTGTGACACCTACAGGCCATGTGTTCTAAGAACATATGAAAACGGGTTCATCTATTGATCCAAGATTACCGTTAGCACCCTCTGAATTTGAAAAGATTCAAAAACAAAATCATGACTTGGGAGAAAAGGTTCAGAAATTGGAAAACATAGTAACTTCTTTGAAAGATGAAGTAAAAGATCTCAGAACCATGTTGGATGAAAAGGCTAACTCTGTTGAGCAGAAAGTGGATACGGTTAAAGCATCCGTGGAATCTCATCAAAAGGAGATCACAGATAAATTTTCAAAGTTTCAAGAAGATATAAGCAAAAGTATGGATGCCATGAAGTCTTCTCTGCTTCAAGCATTCAGTTCACAACTTGCTGTAGTATCAAAGCCTCTACAAATCATGCATTTGTCTGTAGCAGTGCCAGAATCTGAAACAACTTAGTCTTTGAAGAGGAAGTTTGATGATAATGAGCCTCATCATCATCAAAAAGGGGAGAAAAAGTAGAACTGAGTTAATAGTGGTTTCAACTACAAGTTCTGAAAATCTATGTTCTGAGGATGATATGGAATCAGAAGATGTGGTACTTGAAAAATCTTCTGATATGGATGCTGATAATGTTCTGAAACTCACTTGTTCTGAAGAACAGATGGTTACTGGTTCTGAAATGGTTATGGCAGATACTTCTATGGTGGATATCTCTGAAGTGGAGTTAGCAGAAAGTTCTGAAATGGATAAAATAGTTACATGTTTAGACATTATTCCTTATACTGGACGTAATCTTATCTCTGAGTTTGAAGAAAGGAGGATGAATGATACTCTGATAAGGAGAATGCATAGTGTGTTGGTAAATGCGCTTAATACACAGAATATTCACAGATGTATCAGAATGGTGAGACAAATTGATATGATAGGAGAAGAAGACTACTCAGTTGGATATTCAGTTAGGTTTCAAAATGAATTTCTATTTCATTTTCTGGATGAATTGACAGTTTTTGATGCAGAGTATGATAGAGTGGAGAATTACTTTATGCCTATGGAATATGTATACAGAAGACCGATTGTCATTCCAAGACTTGAATTACCAATACTGGAGGAACCCCTATGTGATTTCATTATTGAACAGAGTGATACTCCACTTGCTAGGAATTACTTTCATGACCTCTTTCCAGAAGAAAATTATGAGCATCTTTATTGCAAAGAAGATGAGTATGTTGATATTGAAAACTTCATTGATGGATTTATTGATGAGAAAGTACAGATGGTGTATGTTGAAGCTTCAAACAGACTGAGAAAACCAGATGAAATGTTACATGTTCAGAATAGGATTGAGAAGGTGTTAGAATTTCAAACAGAAGAGTTTAATGGTCTGAAGTATGTAAGTATGGAAGTACTGAAGGAAGGAAACTTGAAAGTGAATCTAACTAGCTTTGACGTTCACAGATTATTTCTAGATGATCAGATTTTTTTTGTGAAGTTCTTTGCAAGTACTGAAGAAACATGGGTGGAAATTGAATGCAGAAGGATTTTGGGAATCTATGTCAGAAATATGTATGTATATGATTTTCAGCTTGCCATTGATTCAGGAAAAGATAAGTGCAATCTGAGTTGTCCAAACAAAAAGCCAATACATGAAAGCTGTGTTCGTGGGTTTATAAATGTTGGAATGGAAAATGAAGGTTTCTTTTGCTTAGCTTCTGGTAAACCAATGTTTTTTTCAAACTGAATGATCTTGTGAAGTACAATGATGCTGATAATGTTCTGAAACTCACTTGTTCTGAAGAACAGATGGTTACTGGTTCTGAAATGGTTATGGCAGATACTTCTATGGTGGATATCTCTGAAGTGGAGTTAGCAGAAAGTTCTGAAATGGATAAAATAGTTACATGTTTAGACATTATTCCTTATACTGGACGTAATCTTATCTCTGAGTTTGAAGAAAGGAGGATGAATGATACTCTGATAAGGAGAATGCATAGTGTGTTGGTAAATGCGCTTAATACACAGAATATTCACAGATGTATCAGAATGGTGAGACAAATTGATATGATAGGAGAAGAAGACTACTCAGTTGGATATTCAGTTAGGTTTCAAAATGAATTTCTATTTCATTTTCTGGATGAATTGACAGTTTTTGATGCAGAGTATGATAGAGTGGAGAATTACTTTATGCCTATGGAATATGTATACAGAAGACCGATTGTCATTCCAAGACTTGAATTACCAATACTGGAGGAACCCCTATGTGATTTCATTATTGAACAGAGTGATACTCCACTTGCTAGGAATTACTTTCATGACCTCTTTCCAGAAGAAAATTATGAGCATCTTTATTGCAAAGAAGATGAGTATGTTGATATTGAAAACTTCATTGATGGATTTATTGATGAGAAAGTACAGATGGTGTATGTTGAAGCTTCAAACAGACTGAGAAAACCAGATGAAATGTTACATGTTCAGAATAGGATTGAGAAGGTGTTAGAATTTCAAACAGAAGAGTTTAATGGTCTGAAGTATGTAAGTATGGAAGTACTGAAGGAAGGAAACTTGAAAGTGAATCTAACTAGCTTTGACGTTCACAGATTATTTCTAGATGATCAGATTTTTTTTGTGAAGTTCTTTGCAAGTACTGAAGAAACATGGGTGGAAATTGAATGCAGAAGGATTTTGGGAATCTATGTCAGAAATATGTATGTATATGATTTTCAGCTTGCCATTGATTCAGGAAAAGATAAGTGCAATCTGAGTTGTCCAAACAAAAAGCCAATACATGAAAGCTGTGTTCGTGGGTTTATAAATGTTGGAATGGAAAATGAAGGTTTCTTTTGCTTAGCTTCTGGTAAACCAATGTTTTTTTCAAACTGAATGATCTTGTGAAGTACAATGATGCTGATAATGTTCTGAAACTCACTTGTTCTGAAGAACAGATGGTTACTGGTTCTGAAATGGTTATGGCAGATACTTCTATGGTGGATATCTCTGAAGTGGAGTTAGCAGAAAGTTCTGAAATGGATAAAATAGTTACATGTTTAGACATTATTCCTTATACTGGACGTAATCTTATCTCTGAGTTTGAAGAAAGGAGGATGAATGATACTCTGATAAGGAGAATGCATAGTGTGTTGGTAAATGCGCTTAATACACAGAATATTCACAGATGTATCAGAATGGTGAGACAAATTGATATGATAGGAGAAGAAGACTACTCAGTTGGATATTCAGTTAGGTTTCAAAATGAATTTCTATTTCATTTTCTGGATGAATTGACAGTTTTTGATGCAGAGTATGATAGAGTGGAGAATTACTTTATGCCTATGGAATATGTATACAGAAGACCGATTGTCATTCCAAGACTTGAATTACCAATACTGGAGGAACCCCTATGTGATTTCATTATTGAACAGAGTGATACTCCACTTGCTAGGAATTACTTTCATGACCTCTTTCCAGAAGAAAATTATGAGCATCTTTATTGCAAAGAAGATGAGTATGTTGATATTGAAAACTTCATTGATGGATTTATTGATGAGAAAGTACAGATGGTGTATGTTGAAGCTTCAAACAGACTGAGAAAACCAGATGAAATGTTACATGTTCAGAATAGGATTGAGAAGGTGTTAGAATTTCAAACAGAAGAGTTTAATGGTCTGAAGTATGTAAGTATGGAAGTACTGAAGGAAGGAAACTTGAAAGTGAATCTAACTAGCTTTGACGTTCACAGATTATTTCTAGATGATCAGATTTTTTTTGTGAAGTTCTTTGCAAGTACTGAAGAAACATGGGTGGAAATTGAATGCAGAAGGATTTTGGGAATCTATGTCAGAAATATGTATGTATATGATTTTCAGCTTGCCATTGATTCAGGAAAAGATAAATGCAATCTGAGTTGTCCAAACAAAAAGCCAATACATGAAAGCTGTGTTCGTGGGTTTATAAATGTTGGAATGGAAAATGAAGGTTTCTTTTGCTTAGCTTCTGGTAAACCAATGTTTTTTTCAAACTGAATGATCTTGTGAAGTACAATGATGCTGATAATGTTCTGAAACTCACTTGTTCTGAAGAACAGATGGTTACTGGTTCTGAAATGGTTATGGCAGATACTTCTATGGTGGATATCTCTGAAGTGGAGTTAGCAGAAAGTTCTGAAATGGATAAAATAGTTACATGTTTAGACATTATTCCTTATACTGGACGTAATCTTATCTCTGAGTTTGAAGAAAGGAGGATGAATGATACTCTGATAAGGAGAATGCATAGTGTGTTGGTAAATGCGCTTAATACACAGAATATTCACAGATGTATCAGAATGGTGAGACAAATTGATATGATAGGAGAAGAAGACTACTCAGTTGGATATTCAGTTAGGTTTCAAAATGAATTTCTATTTCATTTTCTGGATGAATTGACAGTTTTTGATGCAGAGTATGATAGAGTGGAGAATTACTTTATGCCTATGGAATATGTATACAGAAGACCGATTGTCATTCCAAGACTTGAATTACCAATACTGGAGGAACCCCTATGTGATTTCATTATTGAACAGAGTGATACTCCACTTGCTAGGAATTACTTTCATGACCTCTTTCCAGAAGAAAATTATGAGCATCTTTATTGCAAAGAAGATGAGTATGTTGATATTGAAAACTTCATTGATGGATTTATTGATGAGAAAGTACAGATGGTGTATGTTGAAGCTTCAAACAGACTGAGAAAACCAGATGAAATGTTACATGTTCAGAATAGGATTGAGAAGGTGTTAGAATTTCAAACAGAAGAGTTTAATGGTCTGAAGTATGTAAGTATGGAAGTACTGAAGGAAGGAAACTTGAAAGTGAATCTAACTAGCTTTGACGTTCACAGATTATTTCTAGATGATCAGATTTTTTTTGTGAAGTTCTTTGCAAGTACTGAAGAAACATGGGTGGAAATTGAATGCAGAAGGATTTTGGGAATCTATGTCAGAAATATGTATGTATATGATTTTCAGCTTGCCATTGATTCAGGAAAAGATAAGTGCAATCTGAGTTGTCCAAACAAAAAGCCAATACATGAAAGCTGTGTTCGTGGGTTTATAAATGTTGGAATGGAAAATGAAGGTTTCTTTTGCTTAGCTTCTGGTAAACCAATGTTTTTTTCAAACTGAATGATCTTGTGAAGTACAATGATGCTGATAATGTTCTGAAACTCACTTGTTCTGAAGAACAGATGGTTACTGGTTCTGAAATGGTTATGGCAGATACTTCTATGGTGGATATCTCTGAAGTGGAGTTAGCAGAAAGTTCTGAAATGGATAAAATAGTTACATGTTTAGACATTATTCCTTATACTGGACGTAATCTTATCTCTGAGTTTGAAGAAAGGAGGATGAATGATACTCTGATAAGGAGAATGCATAGTGTGTTGGTAAATGCGCTTAATACACAGAATATTCACAGATGTATCAGAATGGTGAGACAAATTGATATGATAGGAGAAGAAGACTACTCAGTTGGATATTCAGTTAGGTTTCAAAATGAATTTCTATTTCATTTTCTGGATGAATTGACAGTTTTTGATGCAGAGTATGATAGAGTGGAGAATTACTTTATGCCTATGGAATATGTATACAGAAGACCGATTGTCATTCCAAGACTTGAATTACCAATACTGGAGGAACCCCTATGTGATTTCATTATTGAACAGAGTGATACTCCACTTGCTAGGAATTACTTTCATGACCTCTTTCCAGAAGAAAATTATGAGCATCTTTATTGCAAAGAAGATGAGTATGTTGATATTGAAAACTTCATTGATGGATTTATTGATGAGAAAGTACAGATGGTGTATGTTGAAGCTTCAAACAGACTGAGAAAACCAGATGAAATGTTACATGTTCAGAATAGGATTGAGAAGGTGTTAGAATTTCAAACAGAAGAGTTTAATGGTCTGAAGTATGTAAGTATGGAAGTACTGAAGGAAGGAAACTTGAAAGTGAATCTAACTAGCTTTGACGTTCACAGATTATTTCTAGATGATCAGATTTTTTTTGTGAAGTTCTTTGCAAGTACTGAAGAAACATGGGTGGAAATTGAATGCAGAAGGATTTTGGGAATCTATGTCAGAAATATGTATGTATATGATTTTCAGCTTGCCATTGATTCAGGAAAAGATAAGTGCAATCTGAGTTGTCCAAACAAAAAGCCAATACATGAAAGCTGTGTTCGTGGGTTTATAAATGTTGGAATGGAAAATGAAGGTTTCTTTTGCTTAGCTTCTGGTAAACCAATGTTTTTTTCAAACTGAATGATCTTGTGAAGTACAATGATGCTACACTGCAATGGTTGTTGGAAGACATGGAGGTAATTGATGAAGGTGAGAAAGAATCATTGAGGGATAAGTGTACAAGGCATATTAAAGAAAGATTGGATCTGAGAACAAGAATAAAAGAATGCAGTGATTGTATGCTATCAGAAGAAAATCCAAAGAAACTTCTACACATTGATTTTGTATTTCCATCTGAATATCAAGTCAATGGTGTCTATTCCGATGAGATTGAAGAGACTATTCCAGAAGCATCATCTACACAAGAAGATGTTCAGATGAAAGATGTTGAACAAGCTAAGAAGTCTGATGCTAATGAAGAAGAAATGACAGTTGACTTAAATGGTTTATTTCTGGAATATGATCTACCAAAGTTCTTTCAACCAAGAGATATGCATTTTCTGAGTGTGTTTCATGCTAAAACAGAGTTCTCTCAGAGGTTTCGTTCTGAATTGTCAAGATGCATAGGAAAACCAAAAGAGTTTGTATATTCTGATTTTATGATCACTGGAATCAGAGAGATTTGTGTCAAGAAGTTCATGAAAAATGAATACTATGGGTTTGAAGTTTTGAGAGAGGATGGAAAAATATACTACTTCACTGAAGCTGACTTTGATAAGATCTCTGTATCTGATTTCTATCGATTGTACTGCCTTTTGGAGAATAAAGATTGCAGTAAATACAAGAAGGAAAGAGGAGCTTTAGCCACAGTTAGAGAAGCAATGTTTTACATTCTGAGATGGTATGCTTATACAGATTTCCAAGTTGCTCTGTATATGCATAGACCATGTGTTTATCTTTCCAAGCCAAACACTGATCATGAGCAACTAAGTCTTCTGAGGAGTGGAAACGTTAGTAAATGGCCAGAATTGGGGGTTTTCTTGAAAAACAAAAGAAGTGAAAAGATCCTTTTCAGAGCTAGTGAAGTGGCCAAGTATTGCTCTGGAACTCTAAGATTTATCAAAAGCAGCTTACAGAATAAACTATCAAGAGGAAAACAGGTTGAAGAGACACAAGAAATCATTGAAAGGATTGACAGAAGATTAGTTTTGAGGAATATAATTCTTCTGAAAATTGTGTCTGGTTTAAAGGAATTCAATGTTGATCAATACAGGCTTGTTTGACAAACGGGGGAGATTGTTAGAACTGGAGTTTGTCAAAAAGCCTAAGTGATAAAGTCTGAACTGAAGACTTAGACTTCTGAGAAAGAAGGCTCAGACGTTCTGATTGGAAAGTATTGCAAAGATTGCTAAGTATCAGTTCTGAACAGAAGGCTCAGAGTTCTGAGTATGAGACTCAGAAGTTCTGAAGATGAAGATGAAAATGTCAAGTTCTCAAGTATATGTTCTGAAGTGCTTAATCAGAAGGATGTTCAGAAGTTCTGAACATGTTGTTCAGAACTTATGTCTTAGATATTTTAAGTTATATTTTGTTACTCATTAAAACACGTGTAATTGTTCTATTGGTTTGTCATGTTTATGTACTGTAGCTTTAGTGTTTCTTTACAGTATATATAGGAGTTAGCAACTGTAAGCTAACTAACTTTCGCATAGCTTTTGAATAGCTTTTGTATTCACATTGTAATTTTGAGAGATTCTCTCTCTATATATGTTCTCTGTTCTTCAATGAATACAAGCTTTTGGTTCTAATTCTCTATTCAATTATTGTTTAATTGTGTTCTTGATTGCTTAATTGGTTGTAAGATCAATCATGGTTTCTACATTTATGATTTCTTCGACATTGCACTAATCTGGGATCCACAATTTGTATCAGAGCATACAGATTGGTTGATTCAAAGAGTTTCTGGTAAGTTTTCTTAAGATTATGTCGACTGTTCTTGATATTGATAATATCATCTTCCGATTTCTGGTAAAATTGTGTGTTTTTGCTTACTCCATTTGATTAGTATTGATATCGTTAGTGTTTATGCGAAATTTCACAATCTAATTCGTTTGTTTAAGAGGTTTTCTAGCAAAACCAAGTTTCCAAAGTTTTTGTCCTTGTTCTTATTAAAAGTCAAAATTTTCATCAATATCATGATGTTTTGCTTAAAATTCGATTAGGGTGTTGTTATTTTTTATTTTTGGTTGTTTCCTAACCTTTCAGGAACAATTTTTGCAACCCTAGTTCGCGTGTCGATCAGAATATTCACCACAACCGTTGTTTCCGGACGCTATTCCCGGTAAGTTTCTTTATTCCAACAACTTTCCGGATGACTCCATCCGGTAGAATCATCTATCCGGACGTCATCAGGATTGTTCCTTCTGTCCGGACCCTATCCGGCTTATCGAGGTTTTCGGATAATTTCTATTCGAACACCGTCCGGATTATTATTGTTTCCGGGCACCACATCTGTATCCAGTAAGCTATCCGGTAAGCACACATGTCCGGTCACTCCATCTTCCGGTAAGTTTTCCTTTACTGTTCGGTAACCTTATTTTATCCGATCTCTTATTTCATTCGGTTACTTGTAGTCTTTCCGGTAAGTCTATTCTATCCGGTAACCCACTGTTACCAGGTAAAGTCATTTTTATCCGGTTACCTTATTCATTCGGACACTTCTGGAATCCGGATTCCTATCCGGTATGTTTTGTTTAGTTAACTTCTTAGCAGCTTTACTTTAAATCACTCTTAGAACCCGCGTTAGGACTATCACTCATAGTGCCTTGCGTTAGGATTTCATTTTGAATCAACCCTATCAACTAACGATCAAATTAGTGCACACTTCACGATGTCTCGCGACGCGCTAGCAATCGGTACCGACGCCAAGCCTCCGACTCTCTATCAAGGCGAATACAACCAATGGCGAGAAAGATTCATCATATTTATCGAAGCTAAAGACAACTTCGAATACATCTAGCAAGCTCTCACTGAAGGCCCACAAGAAACTCCGATGACTATTGTACCAGCTCAAGCAGAAGGTGCTGCAGCTCGACCTGGGCCCAAGACTTACATCCAGATGTCCGAAGAGGAGAAATGCAGATTTGATGGTGAAAAGCAATGCCAAGAGATATCTAGTCCACAGTCTACCGAACGAGATTTACACGGCCATTGACAGCTATAAGGACACTTCCAAAGGCATGTGGGATCAAGTTGAGAAGATGATGAGCGAGAGTAAAGTAGGAAACCAACTGAAGGTCAACAGCTGCATCACCAAATTTGACGGTTTCAAGCAGCGCAAGGGCGAATCAATTACTCAGGCATATGAACGATTTTTCCTTCTTCTGAACGAACTCCACAAGAACAAGATCACTCAATCTAACACGGAGAATGCCCTTAAGTTCCTAAACAATCTCCTGCCAGAATGGAAAGTGTTCGCTTCTCACATCAAACACAACAATCTGATTGAGAATGTTCCAATCCATGAACTCTATGATATGCTCATGCAGGTGAGGATGAAGTCATGGAGATAATGAGCACTCATAAATCATCTTCCAAGTCACATGTCGATCCCCTCGCTCTTGTAACATCAAAAAGAGGCAAGTCATCCAGCCGTCACTCCAAGAGAACCCAAGAGCCTAGTGAATCTGAACCAGAGTCTGAAGAAACAGAGGGCGACTCTGACCCTGAGTTGACTCAAATAAAGAAAGCAATGGCCCTCATCACCAAGTCATTTCAGAGAAACAAGTTCTTCAAGAAACCTTCGTTTAATAATCAACGCTACTCTACGACTCCCAACAAGCGCCATGATTATAAGGAGAAACATGAAGGAAAGAGAATGTCTGATGAGCACAAGCAATCTGATCACAAGGAGAAGAATGAGAATAACAATAGACAGCAGAGTCAAAGAAGAAGGACGAGCCTGTCACGTGCTATAACTGCGGAAAATTAGGCCAATTTGCTAAGGACTGCAGAAAGCCGGTTGTACGTAATGTAGAATCCTACAAAGCGAAACTACTGTTAGCAGAACAAAAAGCTGCAGGAAAGGCACTGTTAGTCGAAGACGACCACTGGCTAAATCGTTACGACAATGAAAGCGATTTTGAAGATGTTGATGATTTGTTGGGCAACCACTCTCCTCCGTCAGAAAAAGCAAATATTTGTCAGGTATGTGCCCCTATCTATCAAAACTTAGTCGATCAGATGCAACCACTTGTTCAAAGAATATACTCCTATAAGGCTTCCACCAATGAACAACTGCTTGAAATTAATTCTTTAAGAGAAAAGCTAGTTGTTCAAAAGAGAGTCACCGAAAAGTACAAGTCCGATAATGCTAACCTAAAAGAAAAATGCACAAACCTTTCAATAGCACCAAAGGACCTAAGGGCCAAGATATCTGAGTTGAATTTAAAGCTTGATCAGTGTGAGGATGAGAAGGAGAGATTGTCTATCAATGCTCTTATCTTCAAATTCAACACAAAGATTTTTTTTCTAAATAACTGATCTTGAAACTAAACTTCACAAAAGAGGTCAAACTGATCAGACAATTCATATGAACATACCTAAGGAATTCACGTATTTTAACAAGGAATGGGGAATTGGGTACGATAACCCACAGTACTTGAAAAAGATTTTGAGAATAAGACCCACACTTTACGAATTTAATTTTCTTGGTCTCGACAAAAAGTATCCCGAATACAAAATCAAATGGACTGGACCTTTAGAAGAGAAGAAAGAGGAAACTAAGGAATACTGTTGATCCCACAACAGACTCAACAATGATATTTATCTCGATAGTTCAAACAAATATATATGCGGAAGCATTTTAATAGAACTAAGGAGAGATACTCGGTAGAAAATACACACAGAATCAAACAAGTGAAACAATAATAACACAAGAATTCGCTCAATGATTCACTTTTTGTTGATTCTTCAAGAACACCAAGAACACCGTAAGTGTGTGTAATACAAGAGAATATGCCTTAATCTGGTGTGTGTGTGTGTGTGTGTAGTGTGAAAGTTAACAGAAAACGTCTAGTTGAGACCTCTTATTTATACTACTTTACAGGGGACAAGTTTGAGACAGGAAGTACTAAGGTACAAAGACAGGATCGTGCGACTGAAACAGGTACAATGTTAATGTATTGCGCCGCCTACTGTAAATGTTATACCCCATCAGAGGATGACACGTGGAGAGTGCAAGGCACGCCTTGTACGAACGATCTTCAGAATCTTCGTACAACAGAGGCACGATTGTCTTTTGTCTTTATCTTCAGATGTCTTCAATCTTCCAAGTCTTTATACCACAGAGGCTCTGTCAAAGGTGACAGATGCTCTATGGCCTTGTCTTCTGAAAGTCTTCTACTGAATGGGTTGCTCTTGGTGTCTCGGCAGAAGCTCTGTCGATGATCTATACTTAGCCTATTTTCAATACTTTTTAAACATAGAAGTTGGAGCTAACAATCTCCCCCTAGGTATTGATTTTTTTAAAAAGTTGCATGTTTTTCTAGGCTAAGAATAAGAGGTGGATCATTTGACCTCTGTAACAAATTTACTTTTCATTCAATTAAGATGCCAGAGGCATTTACATTTCTTTTCATTGAAGTGCAGAAAATGAAAAGTAAACAGAAGTGGGATAGTGGCATATGTCAGACGCTAGCATTTGGGAAGTCATTGATTGACCTGGTGAGTGCTCCATCTCTGAGTTCATGAAACATGTTGATATAGAGGTCTCTGAAGTTGATGACCGCATCAATGGCCTCTATCAATCCGTTGGCGAATGTCAGGTCATTGAACTCAGATCCTATGTGTTGCAAAAGGTTGGCCCTGAACTCGAGCAGAGTTTTCGTTGCATACTTTTGGCAGTCCACTGGTAGGAATAGCTTCAACTTTCCAGTAGGATCACGATAGACATACCCGACCTTTGGGTTGCTGATGATGGTGTTCGGTCTGATGTTCATAGAGGAGGGGCAGTGGTCTTCTGGAGGTGGGAGTCTTATTCTTTGTACTCCAAGGTCAAGTCCTACTTGGAAGTCTGTCAGGCTATTGAGCAGAAGCTTTTCTTGCATTGCCTTCTTGATTTCTTCATACGCTCTTTGGACTTCAAGTTTGTGACCATAGTTTTGCCTTGCCCAACTCAGAAGATCCGGTATGTCATAGGGACTTAGGTTCCTCAGATCTGCATCTGAGAATTTGTTCTCAGATCTGTCTGCCCATTTTACATAATAGAGGTTGTAATGAAATTGACCTCCTTTGGTGTGTGAGAGCTTGTAGTAGATAACTTGTGTGATATTTGAGTTTGAGAAGACTTGGTGGACAAGTTTGGCTTTTTCTCTGTAGAAGTCTTCTCTTATCCGCTGAAGCAAATCACGGTTCAAAATCGGAGCTGGTAGAGGATCATTGACGACTCTGCCATAGAGATACTTATACACCACCTCTTCAATATGTCTTTGAGGTACAGAGGGTGAAGGCATAGGTTTGTGCAGAGCCTCCAAGTTGCTGATGAGTTTGGCCACTCGGTTTTTTGTTGGCTTCGCCTTGGGATCTAGTGTAGGGTTGGCTGACAAAGGAGGAATTCTGTAAGCCCAATCTTCTTCTTCTGGCTTTGGTGTGACAAAAGCATCAAAGGAGCTCTTAAGCAGTTTCTCAGAAGGTTGATACTTTTGTTTCTTTGGTTTCGGTTCCTCTGTAAGGATGGACTTCACTTTGTCCTTTCCCTTAGACTGTGATTATTCTGTTATTTTTGGTGTGGTTGCCTTTGTTGGTTTGACAGGGGACTTAGTTGGTGGTTCTTCTGTGGGTTTGGATTGGGTTGCCTCCGTTGGTTTAGATGGTGGTTGGGTTGAAGAATCTTCTATAACTTTGTTTTGGGGCTTCGTTGGGGATGTTTCTGCGGTTTTGCTCAGATACTTGCGTTGTTTTTTAGCTAATGTTTTTGTTCGGGTTTTTTATTTGGGCTCTTCTATTGTTTTGGGTGTTGATTGTTGTTCTGTTGTAGGTGTGGGTGATGGCA
Source organism: Saussurea involucrata (assembly GCA_033807775.1). Classification (NCBI taxonomy): domain Eukaryota; kingdom Viridiplantae; phylum Streptophyta; class Magnoliopsida; order Asterales; family Asteraceae; genus Saussurea; species Saussurea involucrata. The sequence goes on from CM066319.1 coordinate 117,384,259, forward strand.
GCGTGGTTTCTTCTGTTGTTTTTTGTGTTGGGGAAGGAATATCTTCTTTAGAGGAAGTAAGTATCTGGATTTGCTCTGAGGCTGTCTTTGGTTTGGGTGAGGGTGAGGGTAGGTTTTCCTGTTGTGTTGTTTCCACAGAGGTAGGTATTTCCTCTGTGGTCTTCTTATGTTGTTGAGCTTCAGAGGATGATGGTACTTGGGTTATTGGTTCGACACTTAGGGTTGGTGGATCTGGCAGACCTCTTTTGGTTGCTCTTGCTGTTTTCTCCCCCTCAGGATGACCTGATGGTCCATCTGAATCATCATCAAAGTCATCCTGTCCTATGCCTGAAGTTCCTTTTGCTCGACATGTGGAGGACGGTTTCTTGGGTTGAGTGGCCCCTGCAGCTATCATCTTAGCGCAGAGGTCATCACATATTCCTAGTAGATAGGCAACTTCAGCTTCTGAGTTGAATCGCATCCTTCCCACACTGGCCTGGAAGTCTTTCACGTAGTTGGCATTTGCGGTAGTGAAGGCCTTGATGAACTCTGTCATCTCATTCAGTATTCCCTGGCTAAGATCTGTGATTTGAGCTCGAGTCATGTAGTCAGAAGGCTTCATAGCTTGAGTCTCTCTTGTAGTCTATTCCTCGACTTGTTCGATAGCCCTTTTGAGGTTCTCTACGATAATGCTGGGCGTGGAAGGGGTTTAAGCTGAGAGATCGGTGGCAAAGTATGAAAATGATTCAAGAGCAGAGGTTTTTATGGCGGCAGAAGCTGTTGCAGTGTTTATCATTGAGGTGCTGGCATGTTTCACCTATGTTGATAAATTCTCAACTTTTGTGGAGAGATCGGTTAGTGCCCTGGAGGTTGATTCTGCAAGAGTGTCAAAAGAGCTTTTCAACTCTTTCAATGAGTTGGTCATAGAGGTGATAAGGGTTTGGAACTCATCCCTTGCGACATATGGACCTGGTGTAACATCTGGGTGAACAAATCTATCACCAGAGTGTGTCTCCGTTCCTGAGATGCCTTCTTCCGCTCCTGTTTTGACATTGAGAGTGGAAGGACTTCCCTCTAATCCTCGAGCAGAGGCTTTTTGGGCCTCAGACTCTACAAACGTTATGTCAGAGACCTGATGCTGATCCACTCCAGAGGTGGGGACATCAGTATCTCCGATTTTGCTCGGGGACTTGTTTAGAGCCCCTTCGCCAGTGTGCTCTCTAGGCTCCTCTGAAGAGCCTTCGGGTCCTAAGTGTGTGCGTGTGGCTGAGGAAACGAATTCCTCTGCTAGGAGTTCTGATGTGATCTGGGGCGACTGATCACAAATCAGAGGAGAGTACTTTTGAGAGGACTCCCTCTGAATGGTTTCCCCGGATATAAGTGGCACAGAGGAGGAAAAAGGTTCCTCTGTCCGTTTGGATGGGGATGGGATCGAGTCGTGCTGCTCTTTTTCAATAGCTCTTTCTGCCACTAGACTGGCAGAGCTAGATGTGTGGGTTGCACTAGAAGAGGGTTGTGGTTGTGTGCCTCTTCGCTCTTCGGCATCTTTTTGACTTTCCTCCTCTGTCATGCATCCTAACATAGGAGATTCTAACCTAGACTCTATTCCTACCCAAGTGCCTTCGGCTTCTAACATTTCCTCTGTGCTCTTTAGTTGCGAGTCATAGCAAGGAGGAGAGCCATAGAGTCATGGGTTCATAGGTCCTTCTGGGGTGTTTTCCTGAATACCCTCAGGGGTTTTGTCAAGTTCCTCTAGATTAGAGTCAACTTCTGAGACAATTACGTTGGGGGTTAGTAGTTGTCCAATCTATGAGGTCTTCTGGTACCCAACCATAAGTATCCAAGGTGGTGGAGATATCCTGTCGCTCAAGGACTGCAGAGAGGTTTGTGGCCTTTACATAGTGGATTTGAGTGGGGGATTGCAGAGGGTGTTCAGTGACTTCTTCTTCTGCAGCTGCTTCCTCTGTGATACTCTGCAGAGGGGTTTTGGGCTTTTTGGACTTCTTCCACTTAGGTTTGGGGGCTCCCTCCTCAGACGATTTGGCTTTTCGTTTCTTCTTCTTTTCTTTTGGAGGAGGGGGTGCAGAGGATCCAACCACAGTTGTTTCTTGTGGTGGTTGATGGGTTTGTTCTGCAGAGGCAGAGGTACCTTTTGTGGCTTTCTTGGCTTTGGAAGCCTTCTGTTGTTTAAAGGGTGTCTCTGAGGTTTTACTCTTTGATGCAGAGGCTCCAATCGAGCTTCTTTCAAGTCGGTGCTTTTCTTGTTTCTGCTAATGCTTTGCTAGAGCTTTTTTCCACTCTTCTACGCTCATTCTTACTACTACCTCAGCTCCTGGATGCGGGGGTGTCATAGGACTCGGTTTTGGAGTTCTGTATTCACGTATGTATGCTAACCTATGGTCTCTATCTATAACGTACGTTAGCAGTTTTGATGGAAGAGGCCTACATAACTGGTAGCCGTTTGCGTGTTGTGTAGGGGTCATTCTGGTAAGAGGATAGGTCTTTACAACTGGCCCTTCCATTGGCCATTCATTGATGATCACCAGAGGTTCTAGAATTACTCTGAGTTTCCTATGGAATTGCAGAGCAAGGAGTTCTTTGCTTTTAGGCCCCTTTGCCTTCTGCGTGGAGATTCTGTGATCAATGGTATTGACGAGTTCCTGCATCATGTGTGTGGCATAGTCCAGAGGCAAATCATAATACCCCCCGTGTATGATTGCCAATATTTGGTGAGAGGTCTGATCAGGGCTACCCACTTTGCGTGTTAGGCATCTGTTGAGGATAGAGAATAAGGTGTTCCACAGAGGAGGGAGGCAATTCCTCCTGAATTCGTTGTGTTTGTTAAGATGGATGTTGTAGCCCAACATCTCTGCAAAATCGCAGAGCTCTCTGTCAGAGGGACCTTCTGCGTAGTCCTTTATGCCCAATAATCCTCTGGTAGGCAAATCGAATTCCATGGAGAGCATGGTTCTGTTGAACCTTAGCTCAATGTTCTGTAATTTGTCTGGTTTGGACACATAACCAGTGATTTGTCTGTTTTCTTTGTTGTAGTAGTAGCTCTGCCAGAACTGGTTCAGGTATCCGACAGGGATTTTTGTTACATTCTTGGTCAACAGGTGTCTTAGTGGATGGTTTTCAAGGATGTTCATCAGTATAGCGTTTTCTTCCCCAAAAGTAGTTCTTGAGGGAACGAGATAATGGTTATTTGTCTTAAGGGGAAGGGAGTTTTCGAACTGGTCATGGTCTAAGAAATCCTGTAGGTGGATGGTCGGAGCAAAGTCCACAGATTCGCCGGAATGTTCTTGTTCGAGATTTATGGCCATAGATGGGTGTTGTGATTGCTCAGTCTGAGCAGGGGAGGTCGTCGGAGAGTTGGTGGTTGCCATGGATGTTTTCTTGAAGAAATGGAGTAGAAAATGAGAAGTTGCAGGTTTTGCACAGGTTCGCCGGAGATAATGAGGAGAGAAATTCGTAAACGATAAAGAGGAAATGTAAACGGGGTTTTATAGCTGGGAGTAGAAACGGATAGAATTCCCACAGTAAAAGTGAATTGAATTTAATTTGGGGTCCATACATGAGTTTGTACAGTTGTTACCACGCTTCTGTACCGTCGCTTAACTGACACGACCAATAAAGGCGTGCCACGTCAGAAGTGTCAGCGCACGATGAGACGTCGTGCGACACGTATTAATGCTAGGCGCGTGGGCATCTCTAAACCCAGATGACTGTTACTGTGGTAAATAACCCACACTTACAGAACCCGTTTCTGTGCACAAGTACCAAATCAATAGAGGCTCTGTAGTGGAATGCGCTTTGTGTTCTGAGACCTTCTCCCATTATCTCTGTGCTTGCACATTTACCACAAACATTTGAAAAGACATTGGAAGTGATCGATAGAGTTTCCGTATAAAATTTGCAGTTACAGAGGTTCTGGCTTACAGAGGCTCTGTTGAGCTCAGCAGAGGCTCTATGACCGAAAATTTCTAATAACGGAGAGCTCATAAAACTTTTTGATCATCCAAAGTTTTGACAGTTTTAAAGTGTGTTTTTAGGACATATTTGGAAATTATTGTCCTGGAAAACTGTTTTGGAAAGTGGTTTTGTGCGAGATACTCACTCTTGGATTCTCCTTTGCCCGGCATAGTCTACGACTTCTGTGGATTTGTTCGACCATTACACTTCTTTGGCTCCCCCTTGAAGTATCAACCTCTATTGATCAATTCAAGGTCTCCTTCTGCTCCCCCTTGACCTATGCTTGGATCAGATGTGATAAGTAGAGCATGAAACATAGGTCAAACTCACCAGAGGTTCTGTGGGAATTGACATAGGCTCTGACCAATTCCACAGAAGATCTGTTTGGTACATAACTTTCAAAGATAAGGAATTTACATACTAAAGGATTGAAATATATACATATGTACAGGAAGATTAAGTCTCGCTTACAGAGGGTTCAACTCATGTTTAGCATACCTAACTTACCCACCAAGAAAAGGAATATTTTCTCATCAAGTGTCTTGGTGAATAGGTCGGCAAGTTGAAATTACGTGGACACAAAGTACCTCTCGGTTGTGCCTTGTTCAACGTGATGCTTCAAGAAGTGGTACCGAATGTCAATGTGCTTCGTCTTAGAGTGCTGTACGGGATTGGAAGAGATCGCAATGGCACTCTTTGAGTCACAGAGGATTAGAATCTTTTGAATGTCGAAACCGTAGTCCTTTAGCTGAGTTCGCGTCCACATAACATAAGAGCAACAGTTGGCAGCAACAACGTACTCGGCTTATGCTGTAAATGTTGACACACAATTCTGCTTCTTTGAAGTCTAGCTGACTAATTTACCACCCAGGAATTGGCAACTCCCAGAGGTACTCTTTCGGTCAAGCTTGCATCCTCCATAATCCGAATTTGTGTAGGCCATGAGATCAAAACCAAAGTTCTTTGGATACCAGTGGCCAAGATTCTTGGTTCCCTTTGGGTATCTAAAGATCCACTTTACAGCAAGTAGGTAGGATTCTTTAGGGTTAGCTTGATATCTTGCGCAGAGGCATGTGACATACATTATATCTGGCGTGATTTTAAATCTCAATATATTAGTTTTTTTTCGAGCCCGAGTAACTCGTTTTTCTAAGCTTTTCGTGTTGCATGCCACGGCAACAACACGAACCTTTGGTACCAATTGATCTTGAAATAGAAAAGACTTTTAGAAGAAGACGTAAAAACAAAAATCGACAACCCCCTGTGATCCCCACTTTAAACATGGCAGCAATACCACCACCTATAGTGGAGACCACAGTGACGATTGTCGATATCAAAGATCGAAAAATACGGGACTACGCTACTTCCGGAGCTAATGACTTAAGATCCGGGATTCTAAGGCCCAACATTGTTGCAAACCATTTTGAACTCAAACCGGTGATGTTTCAAATGATTCAAGCCATGGGTCAGTTTGGAGGATCGCCATCTGAGGATCCACACTCGCACTTAAAATCTTTCTTGGAAATGACCGATTCCTTTCAGTTACAAGGTGTGAGTGATGAAGCATTAAGACTAAGACTTTTTCCTTTTTCACTAAGGGATAAGGCAAAGTCATGGTTGAACTCGCATGCACCTCACTCGATAACCACTTGGCAAGAACTTGTCGATAAATTTTTGCAAAAATACTTTCCTCCAACGAGGAACGTAAGGTTTCGAAATGACATAATTTTGTTTAGGCAAGAAGAAGATGAGGTTGTTTCAGATGAATGGGAACGATTTAAAGATTTACTTCGAAAGTGCCCACATCATGGCATCCCACATTGCATCCAATTGGAGACCTTTTACAATGGTCTTTCCAATGCAGCCAAAATCATCTTAGATGCAACAGCCGGTGGAACATTCACGAGTAAAACCTACAATGAAGGATATCAAATCTTAGAAAAAGTGTCCAACAACAATACCGAGTGGTCCAATCCTAGAGCAATAGTACCAAATACCAACACCATCGATTCTGAAGAACTTAAAACCATGAATGCGCAGTTAATAGCCTTGACCAAAATCGTTTTAAACCAAAATAGAGGCCAAGTTAATTCCGCAACCCATCTCGCAGAAAACTGCTCCCTCTGTGGAGAGGAGCATGTTTTTTATTTTTGTCCAGCAAATCCCGAATCTGTTAATGTCATAGGGACCAACCCGAGGAACAACCCTTATTCGCAGACTTATAATCCAGGTTGGAGAAATCATCTGAATTTCTCTTGGTCTGGTAATCAAGGACTCCAACCCCAAGGGCCGAGTCATATCCAACAAAGATCACACAACCCCCCTGGATTTCAACCACATCACAGTGGGCAATCCTCACATCACAGTGGGCAGCACCCACAGAACTTTCACCAAGGGCAGTCCTCACAACCATACCAACCACGATCCAACCAACCAGCTGAGGTTCAACAATCGATTGAATCAATACTCAAGGGTTTTATGAACCAAACCCAGGCAACCATTAGGAACATAGAGACCCAAGTAGGACAACTAGCATTCGAAGTTAAGAATAGACCACCAGGGACGTTACCTAGTGATACCGAGCATGCTAGGGTGATAGGAAAAGGGCCTGAACATGTCAATTCCATAACACTTAGGAGTGGAAAGGATCTGAAAGATATCATTTTTTCTGATAATTCGCCTCAAATACCCACTGTGATCACCACAGTGGGCACTCCTTAAGTCACTGTGATCCCCACTGTGGGGACCGACATCCCTGACCTTCCCACTTTTGGACCTGTTCCAAAGCCTACTGTTCCAAAGCCAATACCTCAGCAAACTCAAATTGACCCACGAAGTATCCCTTTTCCTCAAAGAATGAAGCCTAAAAATGTCAATGTTCAATTTAAATAATTCATAGACATTTTTAAACAACTTCATATTAACATACCCTTGGTAGAAGCTCTCGAGCAAATGCCAAGCTATGTTAAATTTTTAAAGGATATTTTGAAAAAAATGAGAAAGTTGGGTGAGTTTGAGACTGTGGCTTTGACCGAAGAATGTAGTGCTCTCCTTACTAGCAAGATTCCACCTAAGTTGAAAGACCCGGGTAGTTTCACCATTCCATGCATTATAGGAGGACAAGAAGTAGGTCAAGCACTTTGTGATTTAGGAGATAGTGTCAACTTGATGCCGCTGTCCATTTTTAACAAGTTAGGTATTGGAGAGGCTAGACCCACAACCGTGACATTACAACTAGCCGACCGGTCCATTGCCTACCCCAAAGGGAAAATAGAAGACGTTCTGGTCCAAGTGGATAAGTTTATCTTCCCCGCTGATTTTCTAGTTCTAGATTATGAGGCCGATAAAGAAATCCCAATCATCTTAGGGCGTCAGTTTCTTGCAACCAGACGTACCTTGGTCGATGTACATAAAGGAGAACTCACGATGCGGGTTTATGACCAACAGGTAACTTTCAATGTTTTCAAGTCTCTTAAATATATAGATACCGAAGATTGCTTTGCCTTGAGTTCGATTTATGAAACCCACAGTCTTGACACACTACCCACTATGGGGAATACAGTTCCCACAGTGGGGATTGATAGTGAGCACTCTGAATCTGAGAGTGATGACACTTTTGAGGATAAGTGTAACGAAATGGTTGCAGCTTTTGAACCTCTGGACTTTAAGGATAGAGATGTTCAACCCCCTTCAATAGAACAACCTCCCGAGTTAGAGCTTAAACCATTGCCTTCCCATTTAAAATATGCTTATCTCGCTAAGGATAATAAACTTCCCGTTATTATCTCTTCCAAACTTAGTGAGAAACGAGATCAACTTCTGATCGATTTGTTGATGAAGCATAAGGGAGCAATTGGTTGGACCATAGCGGACATTAGAGGAATTAGCCCTCTTTATGTCAACATAAGATTAACTTGGAGAGTGACCACACTGGAAAATTCCAACCTCAAAGAAGGTTGAACCCCATCATGAAGGAGGTAGTTAAGAAAGAAGTCTTGAAGTGGTTAGATGTCGGTATTATCTATCCCATTGCTAGTAGTAGTTGGGTGAGCCCCGTCCAATGTGTCCCTAAAAAGGGAGGGACGACCGTAGTGAAGAACGAAAATAACGAGCTCATTCCCACTAGGACTGTCACGGGATGGGGGATATGCATGGACTATAGACAACTCAACTTGGCCACTAAGAAAGACCACTTTCCCTTACCTTTCATCGATCAAATGCTTGATAGGTTAGCGGGAAAGGAATTTTATTGTTTTCTAGATGGATACTCCGGATACAACCAAATCCACATTGCACCCGAGGACCAAGAAAAGACCACCTTTACTTGTCCCTACGGCACTTTTGCATTTCGGAGAATGCCATTTGGATTGTGTAATGCCCCCGTCACTTTCCAACGTTGTATGATGGCTATTTTTACCGACATGATAGAGGACACCATAGAAGTTTTTATGGATGACTTTTCTGTGATAGGGACATCATTCGACAACTGCTTGTGGAATTTAGAAAAAAGTTTAGTGAGATGTGAGACCCACGACCTTATTTTAAATTGGGAAAAATGTCATTTTATGGTAGAAGAGGGTATTGTCCTAGGTCATCTTGTCTCAAAATGTGACAACCATCAAAATTACGTTCAGGTTAGAACTGCACTAATTATGTCAGATACAGTTGTTCTATGTCACACTGTCTAGTTTTAGCAGTAAACCCGACACAGTAGGGAAAATTTAGAAATCCAGTCAAAAATCCCTCAATTTAGGAAATTATCCATACATCTCATAAAATGCCAACTAAAAACATGTATACACTAAAATATATATATATATATATATATATATATACAAAATAAATACTAGCAAATTAAACTAGTATTATTATCAATAACAATTAATTACGAATATCTAATAATTCAATTAATTAAAAGATTTAAATAAAAATTTAATTTAAATACAAACACAATCATTTTATACAAAACCACACTCCACACACTCCTTTCCCCTCTTCCCAAAACCGGCCACACACCACCATCACCACCCTAACCCCTCTTTCTCCCTCCATAAATACCCCCTCTCCCTCTCCATTTTCACTCTTCACTCACTTCACAAACTCTTCTCTCAAAACCTCCATATTCTCTCAAGAATTCTCTTCTCCAAGGCTTCCAAGATCAGCCACATATCTTCAAGAAATCAAGGTAAAAATATTTTAGTAACTTTCTTTAATCATCCTCCTACAACTTTCTCTTCTCTTTCAAAGTTTTATCTTCTTAAAACTCTAAGTTTTCATCTTCTTCTTGCTAAATCCAACTCTAGGCGATCTAATGTTTGTAGATCCATCACCATGACATCTTGCATGTCATTAAAAAGGGTGATGAATCCATAATCAAACCCATATTAGTGACCTAAGAATGTTTGGTATGCATGTGTTTACAAAAGCTCAAAAACAACAAATTTTGGAAATGTTTTATCAAGATAAGTGTTCTTGGTTCCTTTCATGTTGCTTGGGATGATTAAAAAGCAAAGATTTCATCTGAAAATATGTGATTTAGTTGAGTAAAAATCGTGTCTTGGCAAAAAGAACAAAATCTTTTGAAGAACCAATGAGAAAATAGCTTTTATATAAAAGACCTTTTTCATCAGTTTGCTGTCAGAAATTTCTACTGACTTTGCAAGGCCATAACTCTCTCAACAATGATCCAAATACAGTGATTCTTTTTCTGGAAATTACTTTTATGAGTTGGGAATCAAACCCCACTGGAATCACCGAAAAATATTAAGTTTTGAACCCTCAAACAGTTTTTACAAAAACAGTGTGCAACAGCTACGTGTTTCTGTCACTGTTTTTGTCAAGTGTTATTTTATGTACTTATGTTGATCCAAAAATCATGAATCTTATTTCAAAAGTTTCCTAACACATGGAAGTACCCGACTACAAAATACCAGAACCAAATAATATTTGGAAGTTATCCAAACAGTAACCGAAAGTGACTACAAATTCTGACTACTAACAACTATATTGTATACTAGCTATATGCTATCTCTTGATCCTTTTCCTCACCTTTGGTGATGAAATTGTGGTATATTATACATATATTACTTAGACATAATTACTAATCTAACTCTACCCGTTTCACCATTTGCATGGTGGAATTGTGGAATATACCTATACGTATTTATTTACGCATTTCATTTACGCATCTAACATCTAACATCTAACTACTAACTTTTCTTATCTTTTATGATGGAATTGTGGTACATACATACATAATACACATGACCTAACACCAAACCATATTTACATATGGACCTAAAACATTTATTTTCGTTATTACCTCTACAACACTTCGGTAATTTTAAAACCATCACATGTAACGTTCTTTCTAAGTATGAACTATTAAAGAACATTTAACAACATACAAATTTAACAACAAAGGCATTTTATAATGAGATGGAGATTTAAGTGACAAAGTCTAGAACCTAGAATCTTACTAGTGTCCTTACATTCGTAGGATCGAAGTAGGATCTCATTTCGGAATCACATTACGCATTCGGGAAACACCTACGCAAACCACCGTGAGTATTCATAGCCCCTTTTTACTGTTTTATACATTTTGGGGTGAAAAGCATGTTACTATTATTTCAACCTTGTGAGTCTTCACAACCCTTTTACTGTTTTACATATTTTGGGGTGAAGAGCATGATTCCAAACTTTATTCGAAATAAATTGTTTTATTTCCGAACTTTTACGCATGTTTAACGCTCTTTATGGTACATATGCACATGTTAAAGCTTCTAAGTTTGCAATCTATCATATACAAAAAGTCCCCAACGCTCTTAACATTACTTATTAACTCACATGCGTGTGTGCCATGGTAATTATGGATAACGTTATTTGGTTGACCACCCACCTACGATAAAACAGGGTGCATTAATTACTACAACGCCATGTTAATGATAGGACATGATGACTCGGGGCAAATGAACACAAGGTCATGAGGCTTAGTAATGGCTTAGTTTGCTACCTCTGAGGCATTTCGCATTACACTATATATACCATGAGCATGCAAAACAAAACGAAACTTTACAACCGAGGGTTGTACTACTTTCTTTGAAAGAACGAAACTTTGCAACTTACATTACACTCTTTGTGTATGCAAAAACCTATGAACTCACCAACTATTTTTAGTTGACACTCTCTTTTACATGCTTTTCAGGAAATAGCAAGTAAGGACGCACTTTAGAAGGCATCACTTTAGCGTCATCAAATTATTTCATCATGTCATTGTACTTTACGTTTTTATGGACAAGTTGTATTTTCTTTTAAAACTCGTTGTATTGGTACTATTTTGATGTGATGAGTTGGTGTTGTCTTCTACCTATTGCTTTTGAAACATTAACTGTGACATCCCGTGTTTCCGCTTTAGCGGGGTGTGACAGAAGTGGTATCAGAGCCAAAGGTTATAGAGAATGCCGGTCTTTCATCGGAAGAACCCAACTATAACCAATTGTCCAAAAAAAAAAAACTGACATGAAAACATTTAAACTTACTACTAGTATAACTAAGTCTAGAATGGTATTGATGGACTTTAATTAAACATAGCTTGATCACCTATGTTCGATTAAGGAAAGTTAATGCGAGGCTAGAAATGGTTATAGTAGGAGTATGTCGATTTTCACTTGCACTCTTTAGGAGCATGCTTAGAACATAGACATGGCATAGGATAGGATACATCCTTTATGCGATAGGTTACTAAGTACACTTTTGCTTCAGTTTCACTATGTCGTCGTCATCAAATCCTTCTTACACTCCCGCGTCATACTCAACCAATGCATCGGGCCACAACACGGGGCGATCGCAAGATATCCCGTCTAGCAACCGACAAGAAGATGACCCCTACAATAGCACGGACTCGGAACCCGGGGTGTCGAGCGAACGAGACCCATACGATGGACCGAGAGTATCACCCAACACGGTTCTACCAAGACCCACTCCAATAATCGTACAACCGTCGTCCGGAGGACTTCGTATCCGTCAAACGGCTAGGAAAAGTGTTCCGATCCCTAGGAGAGTCACGCTAGCAACTCCTCGTCCCGAGGCGCCAGAACCATCAAGGGTTGTCCCTGGCGTACCGATTGGACGCTTGACTGAGTTAGGAATAGCAAGGGATCAACACATTCGGGTCATGACAACCGAGTTGCATGGATGTCAAGTCAGAGTGACTCATCAAGCTCAAGTTCTAACAGAGCTAGTAGAACTCACGCACCAACTAACCGTCGTGTCGACGCAAGCAAGAGATAGTGCAAGAATGGCGAGAGAGATGGCTTCAAGGGCTCAAGCTACAAGCTTGGTTGTAGGAATGGTGCTAATGTTGTTGTTGTTTCTACTCGTGCTAGGAGCATACTTGGCATAGTATGAACGGGTTTGGCATGGGGAATGATCTTTTGGAGAAAATATTTTATTACTTATCATTTATTTTAAGTTGTACTTCCATTTAAAATTGTACCGGTATATGATACACGCCGGAAATTTTGTAAAACCACCAAAAATTAATGAAAATGTCTGGGAAGTTTTTAGTTAAATTGTCTAATTACTCTACACTTTACTTATTGCTCAAATATCCGAATGAAAACTTGTTGATCTTAAACTTTTTTGAAAATACGAATTCAAAGACTTTACAAACTATACTAAAACAAATTTCTTCTACAAATATGTTTTAGAATCATGCCTCCAAGAAGGTCTACACGTCACACGGAAGATACCCCCGAAAACCAAACGCCCGACATCGCACGAATCATTGCACAACGCATTCAAGAAGCCATACCTAACATCGTCTCACAAGTAACCGCCGGCCTCAATGCAATCCCAAGGAATCAAGGAGGTAGCGGAGGAAGCTCGGGAAATAACGACACCGGATGTAACTACAAGACCTTTATGTCTTGTAAGCCCAAAGAATTCCATGGAAAGGAAGGCGTCGTAGGATTGCTTACATGGATTGATAGCATGGAGTCGGTGCTCCATATTAGCAAGTATTCGGAGGACCGCAAGGTGGAATATGCTACATGTCAACTCCAAGGTAGGGAACTAACTTGGTGGAACATCCAGGTTCAGACCCGTGGAAGGGAAGATGCCTACAAGCTCACATGGGAGGAATTCAAAGAGTTGCTCATTGAGGAGTACTGCCCAAAGAGTGAACTCCAGAAGCTAGAAGTTGAATTCTGGAACCATACTATGATCGGAGCTGACATAGATCGATACACAGCTCGTTTCCACGAACTTGCAAAACTGGACCTCACATGGTCACTCCCGAGAGTAAGAGAATTGACCGATACTTATGGGGACTAGCACCGGGAATTCGAGGAATGGTTACCTCGGCAAAGCTGACCACAATTCAAGAAGTTGTAGCAATGGCAACTACCCTAACGAACGATGCTGTGAGAGCAGGAACTCTATCATCTGGTAGTGCTAGCCATAAGAGGAAGCCGGAGTACCAGTCAGGGAAGAAATCCCTTGGTAGTGCAAGTAAGGATAGGAGTATTGTAAGGAATTTCGGACTAAGGACAGAGGAACCAGGTCAGTACAAGGGATCCTTTCCTAAGTGTAACAAGTGTAACTACCATCACGAAGGAGCCTGCGTCATCTGTGATAACTGTAAGCGGCTAGGTCATCCCGCTAAGTTCTGTAAAAGCGGAAAGGGCCCTATGGAAGGAAGGAGGGCTTGTTATGAATGTGGAAGTCCGGATCACTACCGGAATACCTGCCCGAAGTTTGGAAGGAAACCGAACACTAACTACAAGGGGAACCAGACGAGACAAGTCAATCAGGGGAATCAAGGAGGACAGGCTCGAGGACGGGTGTTACGTGCGAAATGTGTATTTTAATCGCAGTGGGTTGCAAACTGTCCACAGTGGGAAGTGCAAGTGTACACTGTCCACTATGATCGTCACAGCAAGTAATAGTTGGTAAAATACCAGAATCGAATCCACAGAGACTGGACAATCAAGACAATACGGTTCTCATGAGCTCCTTTTACAAGTTTCAACTAGAGAGGAAAATAATACTTTGGTTTGGTTTGGTAAAATAGCTACTTGAAACGATTTACTAAATGCTAAAAAGGAGGAATGTAGGTTGGATTTTCCCTAAATTTTATCTCAAATACTCGGTCCTTAGAGTGATCCTCGTATTCGTGGTGGACATTTTCGCTAGAAAAGCCCGGTTACAAAATACTCACACCGTTAGATAAAAATCCCATACTCTTAGTACTTGTTGTTTTGTCAATGGTAATCTCTAAATGGACCTTTTCAGGCCTCGATGGAATGTGTAGAGACAAATACTCTAAGTGTTTTTAATACACAAATTAGCTTGCCTACTACTCCAGTGGGCAAAGATTAACTCACTGTGCCGACCTCACTTTCGTAAGTGTCAAAAGAATTCTTTCGAATCCCCTAGCATCATTCAAGCTCGTGTCACTGCGCTCTACTTATTTCTAAGTTAAGAACTAGACTTTAGATCCTTGCAAGTGATCAGCTTGTTCGCATCCTTGGGTAAATATTGAGAATGAAAGACCAAAACAACAAATATTCTAAGTATAAAGATTACTCAAGCATTTTTGATAAAATCCAGGTACTTCTCCTTCCTACATCCCAAAGGATGTTTAGCCTAACATTTCCGAAGTAAAGAAAACAAAAGATGAAGATTTGCACATAATAAAACTGAAAGTGATTTGAATTAACTGCTCACAGTGGGGAACGAGAAGTCGTCCCTGCACTGTGTAATACGAACTACAATTTAAACTAAGAAAGTAAATTACTGAAAATTAAAGCTAGTTATTGCAGTAAATAAAAGACTAAAGCTAATGTGGTAGTTGAGAGAATTTGAGACTAAAAGTATTCAAGGATGAAAACCAAGCATGCATTTAATGGCACCCAAGTGCTCCTTTATATACTAGGAGAAGGAGTTGGGTATTACACAAAAGAGGTGGGTCTTCCAATGGGTAAAGACTGCTGAGTTGTGGCAGAATTCAGCTCCTTGTGCAATTCTTTTATCCAATGGTCCCTTCTCCAAGTCAATCTCCAAGTACAAAGAGGTGTACTTGATGCTATCTTCAATGAGAACTACCTTGTACTTCTCCAGCCATTTCTCTGCCATATGAACCTTCCTCCTCCAGAAAATTAGATCCCAACTAAAAGTTTCTTTTTGATTTCTTTTTGATCAGCTCGAAGAGTGGGGAACCGGAGTGGGCACTGTATACGTCACTGCGGATGAAAAATCGAGAAAACACCCAAAACTTCCCCAAATAATTTATTAAAGACCATGGTTCACTCCTTTTGCTCGTTTTCGTAAATCATACCAAGAATGGGGGTTTTTAGAAGTGAAATGGCTAAAATTGACAAAATAAAGTGGAAAATAAATGGAAATAATAACTCTAAAAATAGAGTTATCACAACCTCAAACTTAAATCATTACTTGTCCCCAAGTAATAAAAAGAAAGAAATAAAATGAAACACAATGCATAAAAGGTCTTTGATGGACTTACATATTTCTTGACTTGAATGGGCGTTGATCTCCTTCCTTCGATACTTCCTTCGGTTCCAAACTTTGAAAATTTCATTTTTGTGTTTGACGAAACCTTTCCCTTGTTTACCTTTTGATCAATAGGGCTTTCTTGGGTTTGAAGGGTTTATGGCTTTGAATCTTTTCCCAAGGGTTTTGGCAAAAATTTCCAAACATGGACCGAAGATCTCGCTTTGAGATTTTTATTTCAAGAAGTGGGTGTTTAGTATTTTGCTATGATAAGAACGTACACTTTCAGGCTTTATTTGGGTATAATGAGTATGGCTATTTTTTTGTGAGGGTGGGTATTCTGATGGTCCAGAATAGGCACACCATCGTTTTCTGGGAGTGAGCACTTTGATGGTCCAGAAAAGGCACACCATCAATTTTGTTAGTGCTACTCCTATTTTCTTCTGTTTTTGTATTTTTGTGTTTTCTCTTTTTTTTTTTTTGGAGGGGGGTACGGCTTACCCACCTCAAACTTGGACTTCACAGTGTCCTCACTGTGAGCAAACTGGAGGTCACTCTGGAAGTTCCCACCTCAAACTTAAAATCTCACAGTGTCCCCACTGTGACATTGAATTAATGAACAAAGGTGGTGGTTTGGGGGTACAAAAAGGATCGTGTTTGGATGCGAAAAATGGCCTATATCATTTCACGGGACAAGTTGAGATTTGTACTTACAAAAGTGACCTTTTAAGTCGGAAGCCGAAAGTTGTACCTTGAAATGGAAACGAGGTCAAACAAGCATTCAAACAATCAATATGTTAGTACCCAAAAGTACCTACCTACCGGTAGGATTTTCATGCATCGATATTTAAAAAGTTAAAACAGCAAATAGTGTCAATGCCTAGCCATAGGCACAAAAAGATCAACCAAACAAAATAAAATTGTTTTTGGTGAGCAAAAGAGCGAAACCATTGTTTTAAAAACAAACCATTCACGGGGTTTGGGTGGCTTGCGGTGACAGATCCGCATCATCATCATCGAACTCATCCTCACTGTCATTAACCGGGCAGATATCTTTCGGGAATTCTGGTAGCTGAGCAGCTAGCATTGGGTTGGCCTCAGCATAAAATTCTCGGACTAATGATGCATTAGCGCGGCGATTGGCAGTGGCAATGGTTGCCCAATCTTGCGCTACAAGTTTATCTTTGACAAAGGGATTTGCTTCTACAAAGTCGGGGTCGAAACCCCTCTCTAAATTCAACTTCCGAGTGCAAATACACTCAAAGTGGGTTCTAGCAGCTGGGGAAGTGAATTGCCTCGGTATCCCACTGGGGGCATGAGCAGTCCCCACAGTGGACAGATGTGGATTTTCAGAAAGGTTTTGTTCACTTCCCGTATTAGTATCACTAGAAGAAGAACTTAAAGAGGGTTCGATACCCTTACCTTTCCTCGACGCTTTTCTTTTTGGTTTTGCAGACGATGCCTTCTTGGATGCACCAGATCGTGTAACCATTCCCCTGTTCCTCTGGAGTGCTCTGGTTGGGGTTTCTTCACTGTGGGCAGTGGTGTGGACATCCTCCACACTATCAGCATTTTTGTTCTGGGGAATGTCTAATGTCTGAGCCTGCTCCTTAATCTTCTTCTGTCTTTCTTCTTCCTCACGAGCCAAACACTCCTCCTCTGCTTGTTTCTTTTTCTGCTCGAATATCCTTGCTTCTTCATCCTTCTTTCGTTCTTCCTCTTTCAATCGCTCCTCCTCCTCTCTAGCCAATCTTGCGGCTTCTTCCCTCCTCAATCTCTCTTCCTCCTCTCTTTTGATTCTTTCTTCTTCTTCCTTTCTGATTCTTTCTTCTTCCTCTCGACGCCTCCTCTCGACCTCTTCCTTTCTTTTTCTAATGGCTTCCATTTTCTGTTTGAACTCCTCTGCTAACCGTCTCTCTTCTTCTTCGGCTAGAAGTGTCTCGGTCTCGAAATGGGTGATACTGTTGTCTGAGACTTGCGATGATGAAGTAGCTTTTGGGCTTTCGTGCTTTGAAGAACCCTCGTCGGCTGCACCGGAGATGATCGGGTTTTCGCCGGAGACCGGTGGCGGTTCGTTCAGGTCATTGGTGACGGCTTCCGGTGGTTGTTCCTCGACGGTCCTGCGGCGGACGGCCGCACGTGTGAGTGCATCGGGGTTGGTGTTCATTCTCTTGGTTCTTGCCATTTTTAGGGTTTTGGAAGGGTTTTGCTGGTGGGTTTTTCGTAGAGAGAGAAATGAAGAAGAGAAAGTTTGTTGGGTAAATTTTGGAAGCAAAGGAGGTTAAGGTGGTTTTTGGAAATGTTTTCTTTTCAAAATTGGGGGGAAACCGCCGGTTTTAGGAGAGAGGGAGAGGATTGACAATGATAGCTTTGCTTGGGAAATGATGAACTATGACACCATGGCCTAAAAGTAGACTTGATGGCAGCAAAAGGTGAAAGCTTGTCAGCATTGGGCCCCAAAAATAGTCCTTTCATTCGTCAGGTGGGGAGTGGGGAGCGCAGTGACCTGAGCCTTCCCCACTGCAAAGTACTTTCCTTGATTTTTCTTCAAAAGGTGGCACGTTCTTCTACACACATTAAAACAAACTACCATGCAGAATTAAAAAGACCAAAAATAATAAAAAGACAACAAATAAGTGAAATAAAATATTTACACATGGTTGTGAATTTCTCTAACCATAGCGAGGCGGAGAGTGGGCAGGGATGTGGGCACTTTCATGCAAAAAATGCTTTACCCTTTGCCCATTGACTTTAAAGGTTTGACCCGATTGTGGGGATTTCAACTCCACTGTTCCGAAAGGACTCACCTTGACAATGGTGTATGGTCCCGTCCATCTTGATTTAAGTTTACCTGGAAAGAGTTTGAGACGAGAATTGAACAATAGTACCTGTTGTCCTTCCATGAACTCCCTATGGTTGATTCGACGATCGTGCCACATCTTGGTCTTTTCCTTGTACAACTTTGCATTCTCATAGGAGTGATATCGCAACTCCTCTAGCTCATGTATTTGCAGACTCCTTTTGATTCCCGCGGCATCCTCACTCATGTTAAGCTCTTTAAGGGCCCAGAACGCCTTGTGCTCTAATTCAATCGGTAAATGGCAAGCTTTGCCAAAAACTAATTTGAATGGAGACATTCCCAGAGGAGTTTTATAGGCTGTTCGATAGGCCCAAAGAGCATCATCGAGTTTGATTGACCAATCTTTACGGTGTGGCTTAACAACTTTTTCCAAAATTCCCTTGATCTCACGATTTGAAAGCTCGGCCAACCCATTGGTTTGTGGGTGGTATGCGGTGGCCACTCTATGATGAATATCATATTTAGCAAGAACCGATGCCATGACTTTGTTTACAAAATGGGTGCCTTCGTCACTAATTAATGCTCGTGGTGTTCCGAAGCGAGTGAATATATTTTTGTGTAAGAACTTCACCACAGTGTTAGCATCATTGGAGTGACAAGCAATGGCTTCTACCCATTTTGAAACATAATCTACCGCAACCAAGATGTAAAAGTTATTGTTGGAATTTGGAAAAGGTCCCATAAAATCTATCCCCCATACATCAAAAAGTTCGACCTCTAGAATGTTGTTAAGAGGCATTTCATTTCTTTGCGATATATTCCCCGTACGTTGACATTGCTCACAATTTTTCACGAATTCAAATGAGTCTTTAAAAACAGTGGGCCAAAAGAATCCACTTTGCAAAATTTTTGCTGCGGTACGGTTTCCACCGTAGTGGGATGTGTGACAACCATGGAGTATTTGATGTTGTTCACTCCCATGGACACAACGCCTTAATATTTGGTCCGCCCCTATCTTGTACAAGAAGGGATCGTCCCAAACGTATTGTCGTGTGTCGTGTAAAAATTTCTTGAATGGTTGTCCACTCATCCCGTGGGGCTTAAATCCACTTGCTAAAAAGTTTGCAATATCAGCATACCAAGGAGTTTCATTATGATGTTGCGCAGATAATAATTGTTCATCGGGAAAAGTTTCTTTTACCGGAGTGGGGTCAGGAGTGGGGTCAACAGTGCCCACTGTCTTCTCGAGCCTGGACAGATGATCAGCAACCTGATTGCTTGTTCCTTTTCTGTCGATGATCTGGAGGTCAAATTCCTGCAGCAACAGCACCCATCTGATCAACCTCGGTTTAGAGTCAGCCTTGTTGATCAAATATTTGATGGCTGCGTGATCGGTGTGTACTATGACCTTTGCTCCAATTAAGTAAGACCTGAAACGATCAAAAGCAAAAACTACTGCAAGTAGTTCTTTTTCGGTTACAGTGTAGTTGATTTGAGCCTCGATCAAAGTCTTGCTTGCATAGTATATTGGATGAAAAATCTTATCTTTTCGTTGGCCTAGTACTGCACCTATAGCCCAATCGCTGGCGTCACACATGACTTCAAATGGGAGTGACCAGTCAGGAGTGGTCACTATGGGTGCAGTAACTAAGGCATTTTTGATTATTTCAAATGCGTTTCTACATTCTTTGGTAAAAACAAACTCTCTTTCATGTTGCAGCAGGTTACATAGGGGTTTAGTTATTTTGGAAAAATCTTTTATGAACCTCCTATAGAAACCTGCGTGACCTAAAAAACTGCGAATGCCTTTTACCGTTGTGGGCTCGGGAAGTTGGGAGATTACTTCTAGTTTTGCTTTATCAACTTCCAAACCCTTTTTCGACACAAGATGACCCAAAACGATGCCCTCTTCGACCATGAAATGACATTTTTCCCAATTTAGAATAAGGTCGTGGGTTTCACATCTCACCAAACTTTTTTCTAGATTCCTCAAACAGTTATCAAATGATGTGCCGATCACAGAGAAATCGTCCATAAAAACTTCTATGGTATCTTCTATCATATCAGTAAAAATGGCCATCATACAGCGTTGAAAAGTAGCGGGAGCATTACATAAACCAAAAGGCATTCTCCGGAATGCAAAAGTACCATATGGACAAGTAAAGGTGGTCTTTTCTTGGTCTTCGGGTGCGATGTGGATTTGGTTATATCCGGAGTATCCATCTAGAAAACAATAAAATTCCTTTCCCGCTAATCTATCAAGCATTTGATCAATAAAAGGTAACGGGAAATGGTCTTTCTTTGTTGCTAGATTCAGTTGCCTATAATCCATGCATATTCTCCATCCCGTAACAGTCCTAGTTGGAATGAGTTCGTTCTTTTCATTTCTGACCACTGTTGTTCCTCCCTTTTTAGGGACACATTGAACGGGGCTCACCCAACTACTACTGGCAATGGGATAGATAATACCGGCATCTAACCATTTCAAGACTTCTTTCTTAACTACCTCCTTCATGATGGGGTTCAACCTTCTTTGGGGTTGGACTTTCCCCGGGTGGTCATTCTCCAAGTTAATCTTATGTTGACATAAAGAGGGGCTAATCCCTCGAATGTCCGCTATGGTCCAACCAATTGCTCCCTTATGCTTTATCAACAAATCAATCAGAAGTTGTTCTTGTTTCTCACTAAGTTTGGAAGAGATAATGACGGGAAGTTTATTATCCTTAGCGAGATAAGCATACTTTAAATGGGAAGGCAATGGTTTAAGCTCTAACTCGGGAGGTTGTTCTATTGAAGGGGATTGAACATCTCTATCCTTGAAGTCCAGAGGTTCAAAAGCTGCAACCATTTTATTACACTCATCCTTAAAAGTGTCATTACTCTCTGATTCAGAGTGCTCACTGTCAATCCCCACTGTGGGAACTGTACTCCCCACTGTGGGCAAATTGCCAAAATTGTGGGTTTCATAAATCGAACTTAAGGCAAAACAATCTTCGGTGTCTATATATTTGAGAGATTTGAAAACATTAAAAGTTACCTCTTGGTCATTAACTCGCATCGTGAGTTCTCCTTTGTGCACATCGATCAAAGTACGTCCGGTTGCAAGAAACGGACGTCCTAAGATGATTGGGATTTCTTTATCGGCCTCATAATCTAAAACAAGAAAATCGGCGGGGAAGATAAATTTATCCACTTGGACCAAAACGTCTTCTATTTTTCCCTTGGGGTAGGCAATGGATCGGTCGGCTAGTTGTAATGTCACGGTTGTGGGTCTAGCCTCTCCAATCCCTAACTTGTTAAAAATGGACAAAGGCATCAAGTTGACACTAGCTCCTAAATCACAGAGTGCTTGGCCTACTTCTTGTCCTCCTATAATGCATGGAATGGTGAAACTACCCGGGTCTTTCAACTTAGGTGGAATCTTGCTTGTTAGGAGGGCACTACATTCTTCGGTCAAAGCCACAGTTTCAAATTCACCCAACTTCCTCTTTTTGTTCAAAATATCTTTTAAGAATTTAACATAGCTTGGCATCTGCTCGAGAGCTTCTACCAAGGGTATGTTAATGTGAAGTTGCTTAAAAATGTCTAAGAATTTTTTAAACTGAACATCGACATTTTTAGGCTTCATTCTTTGAGGAAATGGAATGTTTCGTGGGTCAATCTGAGTTTGCTGTGGTATTGGCTTTGGAACAGTAGTCTTTGGGACAGGTCCAAAAGTGGGAAGGTCAGGGATGTCGGTCCCCACTGTGGGGATCACAGTGACTTGAGGAGTGCCCACTGAGGTGCTCACAGTGGGTTTTTGAGGCGAATCATCAGATTCAAAAATGATATTTTTCAGATCCTTTCCACTCCTTAAAGTTATGGACTTGACATGTTCTGGTCCTTTTCCTATCACTCTAGCTTGCTCGGTATCACTCGGTAACGTTCCTGGTGGTCTATTCTTAACTTCAACGGCTAGCTGTCCTACTTGGGTCTCTATATTCCTAATGGCTGCTTGGGTTTGATTCATAAAACCTTTGAGAATCGACTCGATCGATTGTTGAGCCTCAGCTGGTTGGTTGGATCGTGGTTGGTATGGTTGTGGGGACTGCCCACTGTGATGTGGGGATTGCCCACTGTGATGTTGCTGAAATCCCGGGGGATTGTATGGTCTTTGCTGGATGTGACTCGGTCCTTGGGGTTGGAGTCCTTGATTACCGGACCAAGAGAAATTCGGATGATTTCTCCAACCTGGATTATAAGTCTGCGAATAAGGGTTGTTCCTTTGGTTGGTCCCTATGACATTAACAGATTCGGGGTTTGCTGGACAATAGTCGAAAACATGCTCCTCTCCACAAAGGGAGCAGTTATCAGCGAGATGGGTTGCGGAATTGACTTGGCCTCGATTTTGATTTAAAACGATTTTTGTCAAGGCCACTAATTGTGCATTCATGGTTTTGAGTGCTTCGGAATCTATGGTGTTGGTCTTAGACATGGGTGCTCTCGGATTTGACCATTCGGTATTGTTGTTGGACACTTTTTCTAAGATTTGATATCATTCGTTGTAAGTCATACTCGTAAATGTTCCACCGGCTGTTGCATCTAAGATGATTTTGGCTGCATTGGAAAGACCATTGTAAAAGGTCTCCAATTGGATGCAATGTGGGATGCCATGATGTGGGCACTTTCGAAGTAAATCTTTAAATCGTTCCCATGCATCCGAAACAGCCTCATCTTCCTCTTGTCTAAATAAAATTATATCATTTCGAAATCTAACATTCCTTGTTGGAGGAAAGTATTTTTGCAAAAATCTATCGGCAAGTTCTTGCCAAGTGGTTATCGAGTGAGGTGCATGTGCGTTCAGCCAAGATTTTGCTTTGTCCCTTAATGAAAAAGGGAAAAGCCTTAGTCTTAATGCCTCATCACTAACACCTTGCAATTGAAAGGAATCGGTCATTTCTAAAAAAGATTTTAAGTGCGAGTGCGGATCCTCAGATGGCGATCCTCCAAATTGACCCATGGCTTGGATCATTTGAAACATCACCGGTTTGAGTTCAAAATGCGTTGCAACAATATTGGGTCTCAAAATTCCGGAGCTTAAATCACCAACTCCGGAAGTAGCATAGTCCCGTATTTTTCGATCTTTGTTATCGGCAATCGTGATTGTGGTCTCCACTATAGGTGGCGGTACTGCAGCCATGTTCACAGTGGGGATCACAGGAGGTTGTCGATTTGTTTTCTTGCTTCTTCGTGTTTTTCGCAACGTTTTTTCTATTTCGAGATCTATTGGAACCAAATGTTCGAGTTGTCGCCGTGGCATACAATACGAACAGCTTAGAAAAACTAGTTACTCGGGCTCGAACAAAAACTAATGTCTTGAGATTTAAAATCACGCCAGTCCCCGGCAACGGCGCCAAAAACTTGTTACGTGCGAAATGTGTATTTTAATCGCAGTGGGTTGCAAACTGTCCACAGTGGGAAGTGCAAGTGTACACTGTCCACTATGATCGTCACAGCAAGTAATAGTTGGTAAAATACCAGAATCGAATCCACAGAGACTGGACAATCAAGACAATACGGTTCTCATGAGCTCCTTTTACAAGTTTCAACTAGAGAGGAAAATAATACTTTGGTTTGGTTTGGTAAAATAGCTACTTGAAACGATTTACTAAATGCTAAAAAGGAGGAATGTAGGTTGGATTTTCCCTAAATTTTATCTCAAATACTCGGTCCTTAGAGTGATCCTCGTATTCGTGGTGGACATTTTCGCTAGAAAAGCCCGGTTACAAAATACTCACACCGTTAGATAAAAATCCCATACTCTTAGTACTTGTTGTTTTGTCAATGGTAATCTCTAAATGGACCTTTTCAGGCCTCGATGGAATGTGTAGAGACAAATACTCTAAGTGTTTTTAATACACAAATTAGCTTGCCTACTACTCCAGTGGGCAAAGATTAACTCACTGTGCCGACCTCACTTTCGTAAGTGTCAAAAGAATTCTTTCGAATCCCCTAGCATCATTCAAGCTCGTGTCACTGCGCTCTACTTATTTCTAAGTTAAGAACTAGACTTTAGATCCTTGCAAGTGATCAACTTGTTCGCATCCTTGGGTAAATATTGAGAATGAAAGACCAAAACAACAAATATTCTAAGTATAAAGATTACTCAAGCATTTTTGATAAAATCCAGGTACTTCTCCTTCCTACATCCCAAAGGATGTTTAGCCTAACATTTCCGAAGTAAAGAAAACAAAAGATGAAGATTTGCACATAATAAAACTGAAAGTGATTTGAATTAACTGCTCATAGTGGGGAACGAGAAGTCGTCCCTGCACTGTGTAATACGAACTACAATTTAAACTAAGAAAGTAAATTACTGAAAATTAAAGCTAGTTACTGCAGTAAATAAAAGACTAAAGCTAATGTGGTAGTTGAGAGAATTTGAGACTAAAAGTATTCAAGGATGAAAACCAAGCATGCATTTAATGGCACCCAAGTGCTCCTTTATATACTAGGAGAAGGAGTTGGGTATTACACAAAAGAGGTGGGTCTTCCAATGGGTAAAGACTGCTGAGTTGTGGCAGAATTCAGCTCCTTGTGCAATTCTTTTATCCAATGGTCCCTTCTCCAAGTCAATCTCCAAGTACAAAGAGGTGTACTTGATGCTATCTTCAATGAGAACTACCTTGTACTTCTCCAGCCATTTCTCTGCCATATGAACCTTCCTCCTCCAGAAAATTAGATCCCAACTAAAAGTTTCTTTTTGATTTCTTTTTGATCAGCTCGAAGAGTGGGGAACCGGAGTGGGCACTGTATACGTCACTGCGGATGAAAAATCGAGAAAACACCCAAAACTTCCCCAAATAATTTATTAAAGACCATGGTTCACTCCTTTTGCTCGTTTTCGTAAATCATACCAAAAATGGGGGTTTTTAGAAGTGAAATGGCTAAAATTGACAAAATAAAGTGGAAAATAAATGGAAATAATAACTCTAAAAATAGAGTTATCAACGGGCATTTGTCATGGGAGCTGACGAAGCACGTCGCGACCCTAATGTGGTGACAGGTACGTTTCTCATAAACAACCACTACGCATCAGTATTATTTGACACTGGAGCGGATAGAAGTTTTATTTCATTGGAGTTTAGACCACTAATTAACTTGGAATCTAGGAGAATGTCGAATGCTTATGTTATTGAGGTTGCTAATGGTCACAAATTAGAGGCTAAGGATGTAATCTTAGATTGTACTTTAAATCTAGCCGAAAAATTGTTTAGCGTTGATCTTATTCCTATCGAATTGGGGAGTTTTGACATAGTTATAGGAATGGACTGGTTATCTAAGAATCGAGCGGAGATTTGCTGTTTTGATAAGTCGATTAGAATACCTTTGCAAGACGGAGGAACCCTAGTAATACAAGGACACAAAGTTGGAAGAAGCGTAGAGCTGGTGTCAAGTATTAAGGCTCGTAAGTATCTGAGGAAGGAATGTGTTGCATTTTTGGCACTCATAGACGAGAAGAAGTCCAAGGAAAGGCGAATTCAAGACATTCCCGTGGTAAAGGATCACCCGGAAGTGTTTCCTGACGAATTGCCTGGACTGCCCCCGTTTAGACAAGTTGAATTTCAAATTGACCTTATACCCGGAGCAGCGCCTGTAGCTAAGGCACCCTATCGTTTAGCACCCGCCGAAATGCAAGAGTTGTCAAGCCAACTTCAGGAACTGTTGGACAAGGACTTTATTAGACCAAGTTATTCACCTTGGGGAGCTCCAGTTCTGTTCGTTAAGAAAAAGGATGGATCGTTTCGAATGTGCATCGACTATAGGGAATTGAACAAGTTAACGATCAAGAACCGATATCCTCTACCTCGAATAGACGATTTATTCGACCAGTTGCAAGGCGCAACGTATTTTTCTAAGATTGATCTTCGATCAGGTTATCATCAATTAAGAGTTCGAGAGGAGGACATTCCTAAGACAGCCTTTAGGACCCGTTATGGACACTACGAGTTTTTGGTTATGCCTTTCGGTTTAACCAATGCTCCAGCAGTATTCATGGATTTAATGAACAGGGTATGCCGACCATACATTGACAAGTTTGTGATAGTGTTTATAGATGACATTCTGATTTACTCTCGAAGTAAGGAGGATCACGAGCAGCATTTAAGCGTAATACTAGAACTCCTTAATGAACAGAAATTGTACGCCAAATTCTCTAAGTGCGAATTTTGGATTAGAGAAGTACACTTTCTTGGGCACGTAATTGGAGAAAAAGGAATTCACGTAGATCCAGCCAAAGTAGAAGCCGTTAAGAAATGGGAAGCTCCCAAAACGCCAACAGAAATTCGTCAATTTCTGGGATTGGCAGGGTATTACAGGCGATTTATTGAAAATTTCTCCAAAATTGCTAAACCACTCACAACACTGACCCAAAGGATAGTAAATTTATTTGGGGAGAATCACAAGAAAAGGCCTTTCAGTTATTGAAGAAGAAGTTGTGCAATGCACCAATTCTGGCGTTTCCGGAAGGAACCGATAACTTTGTGGTATATTGTGACGCGTCTCATCAAGGATTAGGTTGCGTATTGATGCAAAAGGACAAGGTGATAGCATACGCTTCGCGACAACTGAAAGTTCATGAGAAGAACTATACCACACACGATTTAGAGCTCGGAGCTGTGGTTTTTGCTCTAAAGATTTGGAGACATTATTTATACGG
The DNA here is from genome assembly GCA_033807775.1 of Saussurea involucrata. Taxonomy (NCBI): domain Eukaryota; kingdom Viridiplantae; phylum Streptophyta; class Magnoliopsida; order Asterales; family Asteraceae; genus Saussurea; species Saussurea involucrata. The sequence goes on from CM066319.1 coordinate 117,411,219, forward strand.
CACTAAGTGTACCATCTTCACCGATCATAAGAGCCTTCAGCATATTCTAGACCAGAAAATGTTAAACATGAGACAAAGAAGATGGGTAGAACTACTCAGTGATTACGATTGTGATATTCGTTATCATCCAGGTAAAGCCAATGTAGTGGCTGATGCCTTGAGTAGGAAGGAAAGGACAAAACCGTCACGTATACGAGCAATATGAGGCACTGTATGGACGCAAGTGTCGATCACCTCTTTGTTGGTTGGAGATTGGAGATAGACAATTGTCTAGTCCAGACATTGTACAAGAAACCACCGACAAGATCGCAATCATCAGGGATAGACTCAAAACAGCTCAAGATCGTCAAAAGAGCTATGCTGACAACCGTAGGAAACTGTTAGAGTTTCAGATTGGAGATAGAGTATTTTTGAAAGTATCCCCTTGGAAGGGAACCGTCCGATTTGGAAAACGAGGAAAGTTGAGCCCTCGATACATTGGACCCTTCAAAATCACCGAAAGAATCGGACCAGTAGCATACAGGCTGGAATTGCCAAAGGAACTAAGTGCAATTCACAACACCTTTCACGTATCCAATCTGAAGAAATGCCTAGTCAACGAGGAAAAAACCGTACCTTTGGAGGAAGTCCAAATCAATGAGAAACTGTGCATGGTAGAAAAACCAACCGAAATACTTGACCGAGAGGTCAAGCGTCTTAGGCAAAGCAAGATTCCAATAGTGAAAGTTCACTGGAACACAAGGCGTGGACCTGAGTACACATGGGAACGAGAGGATTACATGAAACATAAGTATCCTCACTTATTTGCTAAACAACCGGTTACGGACGAAAGTTCTTGAATTTCGGGACGAAATTCTTTTAACCGGGGGAGACTGTGACAACCGTCAAAATTGCGTTCAGGTTAGAACTGCACTAATTATGTCAGATACAGTTGTTCTATGTCACACTGTCTAGTTTTAGCAGTAAACCCGACACAGTAGGGAAAATTTAGAAATCCAGTCTAAAATCCCTCAATTTAGGAAATTATCCATACATCTCATAAAATGCCAACTAAAACATGTATACACTAAAAAATATATATATATATACAAAATAAATACTAGCAAATTAAACTAGTATTATTATCAATAACAATTAATTACGAATATCTAATAATTCAATTAATTAAAAGATTTAAATAAAAATTTAATTTAAATACAAACACAATCATTTTATACAAAACCACACTCCACACACTCCTTTCCCCTCTTCCCAAAACCGGCCACACACCACCATCACCACCCTAACCCCTCTTTCTCACTCCATAAATACCCCCTCTCCCTCTCCATTTTCACTCTTCACTCACTTCACAAACTCTTCTCTCAAAACCTCCATATTCTCTCAAGAATTCTCTTCTCCAAGGCTTCCAAGATCAGCCACATATCTTCAAGAAATCAAGGTAAAAATATTTTAGTAACTTTCTTTAATCATCCTCCTACAACTTTCTCTTCTCTTTCAAAGTTTTATCTTCTTAAAACTCTAAGTTTTCATCTTCTTCTTGCTAAATCCAACTCTAGGCGATCTAATGTTTGTAGATCCATCACCATGACATCTTGCATGTCATTAAAAAGGGTGATGAATCCATAATCAAACCCATATTAGTGACCTAAGAATGTTTGGTATGCATGTGTTTACAAAAGCTCAAAAACAACAAATTTTGGAAATGTTTTATCAAGATAAGTGTTCTTGGTTCCTTGCATGTTGCTTGGGATGATTAAAAAGCAAAGATTTCATCTGAAAATATGTGATTTAGTTGAGTAAAAATCGTGTCTTGGCAAAAAGAACAAAATCTTTTGAAGAACCAATGAGAAAATAGCTTTTATATAAAAGACCTTTTTCATCAGTTTGCTGTCAGAAATTTCTACTGACTTTGCAAGTCCATAACTCTCTCAAAAATTGTCCAAATACAGTGATTCTTTTTCTGGAAATTACTTTTATGAGTTGGGAATCAAACCCCACTGGAATGATCGAAAAATATTAAGTTTTGAACCCTCAAACAAATTTTACAAAAACAGTGTGCAACAGCTACGTGTTTCTGTCACTGTTTTTGTCAAGTGTTATTTTATGTACTTATGTTGATCCAAAAATCATGAATCTTATGTCAAAAGTTTCCTAACACATGGAAGTACCCGACTACAAAATACCAGAACCAAATAATCTCTGGAAGTTATCCAAACAGTAACCGAAAGTGACTACAAATTCTGACTACTAACAACTATATTGTATACTAGCTATATGCTATCTCTTGATCCTTTTCCTCACCTTTGGTGATGAAATTGTGGTATATTATACATATATTACTTAGACATAATTACTAATCTAACTCTACCCGTTTCACCATTTGCATGGTGGAATTGTGGAATATACTTATACGTATTTATTTACGCATTTCATTTACGCATCTAACATCTAACATCTAACTACTAACTTTTCTTATCTTTTATGATGGAATTGTGGTACATACATACATAATACACATGACCTAACACCAAACCATATTTACATATGGACCTAAAACATTTATTTTCGTTATTACCTCTACAACACTTCGGTAATTTTAAAACCATCACATGTAACGTTCTTTCTAAGTATGAACTATTAAAGAACATTTAACAACATACAAATTTAACAACAAAGGCATTTTATAATGAGATGGAGATTTAAGTGACAAAGTCTAGAACCTAGAATCTTACTAGTGTCCTTACATTCGTAGGATCGAAGTAGGATCTCATTTCGGAATCACATTACGCATTCGGGAAACACCTACGCAAACCACCGTGAGTATTCATAGCCCCTTTTTACTGTTTTATACATTTTGGGGTGAAAAGCATGTTACTATTATTTCAACCTTGTGAGTCTTCACAACCCTTTTACTGTTTTACATATTTTGGGGTGAAGAGCCTGATTCCAAACTTTATTCGAAATAAATTGTTTTATTTCCGAACTTTTACGCATGTTTAACGCTCTTTATGGTACATATGCACATGTTAAAGCTTCTAAGTTTGCAATCTATCATATACAAAAAGTCCCCAACGCTCTTAACATTACTTATTAACTCACATGCGTGTGATCCATGGTAATTATGGATAACGTTATTTGGTTGACCACCCACCTACGATAAAACAGGGTGCATTAATTACTACAACGCCATGTTAATGATAGGACATGATGACTCGGGGCAAATGAACACAAGGTCATGAGGCTTAGTAATGGCTTAGTTTGCTACCTCTGAGGCATTTCGCATTACACTATATATACCATGAGCATGCAAAACAAAACGAAACTTTACAACCGAGGGTTGTACTACTTTCTTTGAAAGAACGAAACTTTGCAACTTACATTACACTCTTTGTGTATGCAAAAACCTATGAACTCACCAACTATTTTTAGTTGACACTCTCTTTTACATGCTTTTCAGGAAATAGCAAGTAAGGACGCACTTTAGAAGGCATCACTTTAGCGTCATCAAATTATTTCATCATGTCATTGTACTTTACGTTTTTATGGACAAGTTGTATTTTCTTTTAAAACTCGTTGTATTGGTACTATTTTGATGTGATGAGTTGGTGTTGTCTTCTACCTATTGCTTTTGAAACATTAACTGTGACATCCCGTGTTTCCGCTTTAGCGGGGTGTGACAGAAGTGGTATCAGAGCCAAAGGTTATAGAGAATGCCGGTCTTTCATCGGAAGAACCCAACTATAACCAATTGTCCAAAAAAAAAAACTGACATGAAAACATTTAAACTTACTACTAGTATAACTAAGTCTAGAATGGTATTGATGGACTTTAATTAAACATAGCTTGATCACCTATGTTCGATTAAGGAAAGTTAATGCGAGGCTAGAAATGGTTATAGTAGGAGTATGTCGATTTTCACTTGCACTCTTTAGGAGCATGCTTAGAACATAGACATGGCATAGGATAGGATACATCCTTTATGCGATAGGTTACTAAGTACACTTTTGCTTCAGTTTCACTATGTCGTCGTCATCAAATCCTTCTTACACTCCCGCGTCATACTCAACCAATGCATCGGGCCACAACACGGGGCGATCGCAAGATATCCCGTCTAGCAACCGACAAGAAGATGACCCCTACAATAGCACGGACTCGGAACCCGAGGTGTCGAGCGAACGAGACCCATACGATGGACCGAGAGTATCACCCAACACGGTTCTACCAAGACCCACTCCAATAATCGTACAACTGTCGTCCGGAGGACTTCGTATCCGTCAAACGGCTAGGAAAAGTGTTCCGATCCCTAGGAGAGTCACGCTAGCAACTCCTCGTCCCGAGGCGCCAGAACCATCAAGGGTTGTCCCTGGCGTACCGATTGGACACTTGACTGAGTTAGGAATAGCAAGGGATCAACACATTCGGGCCATGACAACCGAGTTGCATGGATGTCAAGTCAGAGTGACTCATCAAGCTCAAGTTCTAACAGAGCTAGTAGAACTCACGCACCAACTAACCGTCGTGTCGACGCAAGCAAGAGATAGTGCAAGAATGGCGAGAGAGATGGCTTCAAGGGCTCAAGCTACAAGCTTGGTTGTAGGAATGGTGCTAATGTTGTTGTTGTTTCTACTCGTGCTAGGAGCATACTTGGCATAGTATGAACGGGTTTGGCATGGGGAATGATCTTTTGGAGAAAATATTTTATTACTTATCATTTATTTTAAGTTGTACTTCCATTTAAAATTGTACCGGTATATGATACACGCCGGAAATTTTGTAAAACCACCAAAAATTAATGAAAATGTCTGGGAAGTTTTTAGTTAAATTGTCTAATTACTCTACACTTTACTTATTGCTCAAATATCCGAATGAAAACTTGTTGATCTTAAACTTTTTTGAAAATACGAATTCAAAGACTTTACAAACTATACTAAAACAAATTTCTTCTACAAATATGTTTTAGAATCATGCCTCCAAGAAGGTCTACACGTCACACAGAAGATACCCCCGAAAACCAAACGCCCGACATAGCACGAATCATTGCACAACGCATTCAAGAAGCCATACCTAACATCGTCTCACAAGTAACCGCCGGCCTCAATGCAATCCCAAGGAATCAAGGAGGTAGCGGAGGAAGCTCGGGAAATAACGACACCGGATGTAACTACAAGACCTTTATGTCTTGTAAGCCCAAAGAATTCCATGGAAAGGAAGGCGTCGTAGGATTGCTTACATGGATTGATAGCATGGAGTCGGTGCTCCATATTAGCAAGTGTTCGGAGGACCGCAAGGTGGAATATGCTACATGTCAACTCCAAGGTAGGGCACTAACTTGGTGGAACATCCAGGTTCAGACCCGTGGAAGGGAAGATTCCTACAAGCTCACATGGGAGGAATTCAAAGAGTTGCTCATTGAGGAGTACTGCCCAAAGAGTGAACTCCAGAAGCTAGAAGTTGAATTCTGGAACCATACTATGATCGGAGCTGACATAGATCGATACACAGCTCGTTTCCACGAACTTGCAAAACTGGTACCTCACATGGTCACTCCCGAGAGTAAGAGAATTGACTGATACTTATGGGGACTAGCACCGGGAATTCGAGGAATGGTTACCTCGGCAAAGCTGACCACAATTCAAGAAGTTGTAGCAATGGCAACTACCCTAACGAACGATGCTGTGAGAGCAGGAACTCTATCATCTGGTAGTGCTAGCCATAAGAGGAAGCCGGAGTACCAGTCAGGGAAGAAATCCCTTGGTAGTGCAAGTAAGGATAGGAGTATTGTAAGGAATTTCGGACTAAGCACAGAGGAACCAGGTCAGTACAAGGGATCCTTTCCTAAGTGTAACAAGTGTAACTACCATCACGAAGGAGCCTGCGTCATCTGTGATAACTGTAAGCGGCTAGGTCATCCCGCTAAGTTCTGTAAAAGCGGAAAGGGCCCTATGGAAGGAAGGAGGGCTTGTTATGAATGTGGAAGTCCGGATCACTACCGGAATACCTGCCCGAAGTTTGGAAGGAAACCGAACACTAACTACAAGGGGAACCAGACGAGACAAGTCAATCAGGGGAATCAAGGAGGACAGGCTCGAGGACGGGCATTTGTCATGGGAGCTGACGAAGCACGTCGCGACCCTAATGTGGTGACAGGTACGTTTCTCATAAACAACCACTACGCATCAGTATTATTTGACACTGGAGCGGATAGAAGTTTTATTTCATTGGAGTTTAGACCACTAATTAACTTGGAATCTAGGAGAATGTCGAATGCTTATGTTATTGAGGTTGCTAATGGTCACAAATTCGAGGCTATGGATGTAATCTTAGATTGTACTTTAAATCTAGCCGATAAATTGTTTAGCGTTGATCTTATTCCTATCGAATTGGGGAGTTTTGACATAGTTATAGGAATGGACTGGTTATCTAAGAATCGAGCGGAGATTTGCTGTTTTGATAAGTCGATTAGAATACCTTTGCAAGACGGAGGAACCCTAGTAATACAAGGACACAAAGTTGGAAGAAGCGTAGAGCTGGTGTCAAGTATTAAGGCTCGTAAGTATCTGAGGAAGGAATGTGTTGCATTTTTGGCACTCATAGACGAGAAGAAGTCCAAGGAAAGGCGAATTCAAGACATTCCCGTGGTAAAGGATCACCCGGAAGTGTTTCCTGACGAATTGCCTGGACTGCCCCCGTTTAGACAAGTTGAATTTCAAATTGACCTTATACCCGGAGCAGCGCCTGTAGCTAAGGCACCCTATCGTTTAGCACCCGCCGAAATGCAAGAGTTGTCAAGCCAACTTCAGGAACTGTTGGACAAGGACTTTATTAGACCAAGTTATTCACCTTGGGGAGCTCCAGTTTTGTTCGTTAAGAAAAAGGATGGATCGTTTCGAATGTGCATCGACTATAGGGAATTGAACAAGTTAACGATCAAGAACCGATATCCTCTACCTCGAATAGACGATTTATTCGACCAGTTGCAAGGCGCAACGTATTTTTCTAAGATTGATCTTCGATCAGGTTATCATCAATTAAGAGTTCGAGAGGAGGACATTCCTAAGACAGCCTTTAGGACCCGTTATGGACACTACGAGTTTTTGGTTATGCCTTTCGGTTTAACCAATGCTCCAGCAGTATTCATGGATTTAATGAACAGGGTATGCCGACCATACCTTGACAAGTTTGTGATAGTGTTTATAGATGACATTCTGATTTACTCTCGAAGTAAGGAGGATCACGAGCAGCATTTAAGCGTAATTCTAGAACTCCTTAAGGAACAGAAATTGTACGCCAAATTCTCTAAGTGCGAATTTTGGATTAGAGAAGTACACTTTCTTGGGCACGTAATTGGAGAAAAAGGAATTCACGTAGATCCAGCCAAAGTAGAAGCCGTTAAGAAATGGGAAGCTCCCAAAACGCCAACAGAAATTCGTCAATTTCTGGGATTGGCAGGGTATTACAGGCGATTTATTGAAAATTTCTCCAAAATTGCTAAACCACTCACAACACTGACCCAAAAGGATAGTAAATTTATTTGGGGAGAATCACAAGAAAAGGCCTTTCAGTTATTGAAGAAGAAGTTGTGCAATGCACCAATTCTGGCGTTACCGGAAGGAACCGATAACTTTGTGGTCTATTGTGACGCGTCTCATCAAGGATTAGGTTGCGTATTGATGCAAAAGGACAAGGTGATAGCATACGCTTCGCGACAACTGAAAGTTCATGAGAAGAACTATACCACACACGATTTAGAGCTCGGAGCTGTGGTTTTTGCTCTAAAGATTTGGAGACATTATTTATACGGCACTAAGTGTACCATCTTCACCGATCATAAGAGCCTTCAGCATATTCTAGACCAGAAAATGTTAAACATGAGACAAAGAAGATGGGTAGAACTACTCAGTGATTACGATTGTGATATTCGTTATCATCCAGGTAAAGCCAATGTAGTGGCTGATGCCTTGAGTAGGAAGGAAAGGACAAAACCGTCACGTATACGAGCAATATGAGGCACTGTATGGACGCAAGTGTCGATCACCTCTTTGTTTGTTGGAGATTGGAGATAGACAATTGTCTAGTCCAGACATTGTACAAGAAACCACCGACAAGATCGCAATCATCAGGGATAGACTCAAAGCAGCTCAAGATCGTCAAAAGAGCTATGCTGACAACCGTAGGAAACCGTTAGAGTTTCAGATTGGAGATAGAGTATTTCTGAAAGTATCCCCTTGGAAGGAAACCGTCCGATTTGGAAAACGAGGAAAGTTGAGCCCTCGATACATTGGACCCTTCAAAATCACCGAAAGAATCGGACCAGTAGCATACAGGGTGGAATTGCCAAAGGAACTAAGTGCAATTCACAACACCTTTCACGTATCCAATCTGAAGAAATGCCTAGTCAACGAGAAAAAAACCGTACCTTTGGAGGAAGTCCAAATCAATGAGAAACTGTGCATGGTAGAAAAACAAACCGAAATACTTGACCGAGAGGTCAAGCGTCTTAGGCAAAGCAAGATTCCAATAGTGAAAGTTCACTGGAACACAAGGCGTGGACCTGAGTACACATGGGAACGAGAGGATTACATGAAACATAAGTATCCTCACTTATTTGCTAAACAACCGGTTACAGACGAAAGTTCTTGAATTTCGGGACGAAATTCTTTTAACCGGGGGAGACTGTGACAACCGTCAAAATTGCGTTCAGGTTAGAACTGCACTAATTATGTCAGATACAGTTGTTCTATGTCACACTGTCTAGTTTTAGCAGTAAACCCGACGCAGTAGGGAAAATTTAGAAATCCAGTCTAAAATCCCTCAATTTAGGAAATTATCCATACATCTCATAAAATGCCAACTAAAAACATGTATACACTAAAATATATATATATATACAAAATAAATACTAGCAAATTAAACTAGTATTATTATCAATAACAATTAATTACGAATATCTAATAATTCAATTAATTAAAAGATTTAAATAAAAATTTAATTTAAATACAAACACAATCATTTTATACAAAACCACACTCCACACACTCCTTTCCCCTCTTCCCAAAACCGGCCACACACCACCATCACCACCCTAACCCCTCTTTCTCACTCCATAAATACCCCCTCTCCCTCTCCATTTTCACTCTTCACTCACTTCACAAACTCTTCTCTCAAAACCTCCATATTCTCTCAAGAATTCTCTTCTCCAAGGCTTCCAAGATCAGCCACATATCTTCAAGAAATCAAGGTAAAAATATTTTAGTAACTTTCTTTAATCATCCTCCTACAACTTTCTCTTCTCTTTCAAAGTTTTATCTTCTTAAAACTCTAAGTTTTCATCTTCTTCTTGCTAAATCCAACTCTAGGCGATCTAATGTTTGTAGATCCATCACCATGACATCTTGCATGTCATTAAAAAGGGTGATGAATCCATAATCAAACCCATATTAGTGACCTAAGAAAGTTTGGTATGCATGTGTTTACAAAAGCTCAAAAACAACAAATTTTGGAAATGTTTTATCAAGATAAGTGTTCTTGGTTCCTTGCATGTTGCTTGGGATGATTAAAAAGCAAAGATTTCATCTGAAAATATGTGATTTAGTTGAGTAAAAATCGTGTCTTGGCAAAAAGAACAAAATCTTTTGAAGAACCAATGAGAAAATAGCTTTTATATAAAAGACCTTTTTCATCAGTTTGCTGTCAGAAATTTCTACTGACTTTGAAAGACCATAACTCTCTCAAAAATGATCCAAATACAGTGATTCTTTTTCTGGAAATTACTTTTATGAGTTGGGAATCAAACCCCACTGGAATCACCGAAGAATATTAAGTTTTGAACCCTCAAACAGTTTTTACAAAAACAGTGTGCAACAGCTACGTGTTTCTGTCACTGTTTTTGTCAAGTGTTATTTTATGTACTTATGTTGATCCAAAAATCATGAATCTTATGTCAAAAGTTTCCTAACACATGGAAGTACCCGACTACAAAATACCAGAACCAAATAATCTCTGGAAGTTATCCAAACAGTAACCGAAAGTGACTACAAATTCTGACTACTAACAACTATATTGTATACTAGCTATATGCTATCTCTTGATCCTTTTCCTCACCTTTGGTGATGAAATTGTGGTATATTATACATATATTACTTAGACATAATTACTAATCTAACTCTACCCGTTTCACCATTTGCATGGTGGAATTGTGGAATATACCTATACGTATTTATTTACGCATTTCATTTACGCATCTAACATCTAACATCTAACTACTAACTTTTCTTATCTTTTATGATGGAATTGTGGTACATACATATATAATACACATGACCTAACACCAAACCATATTTACATATGGACCTAAAACATTTATTTTCGTTATTACCTCTACAACACTTCGGTAATTTTAAAACCATCACATGTAACGTTCTTTCTAAGTATGAACTATTAAAGAACATTTAACAACATACAAATTTAACAACAAAGGCATTTTATAATGAGATGGAGATTTAAGTGACAAAGTCTAGAACCTAGAATCTTACTAGTGTCCTTACATTCGTAGGATCGAAGTAGGATCTCATTTCGGAATCACATTACGCATTCGGGAAACACCTACGCAAACCACCGTGGGTATTCATAGCCCCTTTTTACTGTTTTATACATTTTGGGGTGAAAAGCATGTTACTATTATTTCAACCTTGTGAGTCTTCACAACCCTTTTACTGTTTTACATATTTTGGGGTGAAGAGCATGATTCCAAACTTTATTCGAAATAAATTGTTTTATTTCCGAACTTTTACGCATGTTTAACGCTCTTTATGGTACATATGCACATGTTAAAGCTTCTAAGTTTGCAATCTATCATATACAAAAAGTCCCCAACGCTCTTAACATTACTTATTAACTCACATGCGTGTGAGCCATGGTAATTATGGATAACGTTATTTGGTTGACCACCCACCTACGATAAAACAGGGTGCATTAATTACTACAACGCCATGTTAATGATAGGACATGATGACTCGGGGCAAATGAACACAAGGTCATGAGGCTTAGTAATGGCTTAGTTTGCTACCTCTGAGGCATTTCGCATTACACTATATATACCATGAGCATGCAAAACAAAACGAAACTTTACAACCGAGGGTTGTACTACTTTCTTTGAAAGAACGAAACTTTGCAACTTACATTACACTCTTTGTGTATGCAAAAACCTATGAACTCACCAACTATTTTTAGTTGACACTCTCTTTTACATGCTTTTCAGGAAATAGCAAGTAAGGACGCACTTTAGAAGGCATCACTTTAGCGTCATCAAATTATTTCATCATGTCATTGTACTTTACGTTTTTATGGACAAGTTGTATTTTCTTTTAAAACTCGTTGTATTGGTACTATTTTGATGTGATGAGTTGGTGTTGTCTTCTACCTATTGCTTTTGAAACATTAACTGTGACATCCCGTGTTTCCGCTTTAGCGGGGTGTGACACAAAAATAGGGTTGGAAGTCGATAAAGCCAAGCTTGAGGTAGTGGCACAACTTCCCGAACCCACAACTGTGAAAGGCATTCGAAGTTTTTTAGGTCATGCAGGTTTTTATAGGAGGTTCATCAAGGATTTTTCAAAAATTACAAAACCCCTATGCAACCTGTTGCAGCATGAAAAAGACTTCATTTTTACAAAAGAATGCCAAAATGCTTTTGAAACAATCAAGGAAGCCTTAGTCACAACACCCATAGTGACCACTCCTGACTGGTCACTCCCATTCGAAGTGATGTGTGATGCCAGCGATTGGGCTGTGGGGGCTGTTCTCGGACAGAAAAAGAACAAAGTTTTTCACCCCATTTATTATGCGAGTAGAACACTGATTGAAGCTCAGATTAATTACAGAGTAACTGAAAAAGAATTACTTGCAGTGGTGTTTGCTTTTGATCGTTTCAGGTCATACTTGATAGGGACGAAGGTCATAGTGCACATAGATCATGCGGCAATAAAATACTTGATCAACAAGGCTGATTCCAAGCCACGCTTGATTAGGTGGGTTTTATTGCTGCAAGAATTTGACCTTGAGATCGTTGATAGGAAAGAAACAAGCAATCAGATAGCTGACCATCTGTCCAGGCTCGAGAAGATAGTGGGCACTGTTGATTCCACTCCGGTCAGAGAAAATTTTCCCGATGAACAATTGTTATCAGCCAAACATCTCGAAAACAATATTCCTTGGTATACTGACATTGCCAACTTTTTAGCAAGTGGACTAAAACCCCATGGGATAAGTGGACAACCATTTAAAAAGTTTTTACATGATACATGACAATATGTTTGGGACGACCCTTTCTTGTATAAGATAGGGACAGATCAAATATTGAGGCGTTGTATCCATGGGAGTGAGCAACATCAAATACTCCATGGTTGTCACGCATCCCACTACGGTGGCCACTTTGGTGGAAACCGCACTGCTGCAAAAATCTTGCAAAGTGGGTATTTTTGGCCCACTATGTTTAAAGACTCTTATGAATTTGTGAAAAGTTGTGAACAATGTCAACGCACCGGGAACATTTCGCAAAGGAACGAAATGCCTCTTAACAACATTTTAGAGGTAGAACTTTTTTATGTTTGGGGGATCGATTTCATGGGTCCCTTTCCAAATTCCAACAATAATTTTTATATCTTGGTTGCGGTAGATTATGTTTCAAAATGGGTGGAAGCCATTGCATGTCATTCTAATGATGCCAATACCGTGGTAAAGTTTTTGCATAAAAACATCTTTACTCGATTTGGAACACCACGGGCATTGATTAGTGATGAAGGCACCCATTTTGTGAACAAAGTCATGGCCTCGGTCCTTGCCAAATATGACATACATCATAGAGTAGCCACCGCATACCACCCGCAAACCAACGGTTTGGCCGAGCTTTCAAACCGTGAGATCAAAGGAATTTTAGAAAAAGTTTTTAAACCACACCGAAAAGATTGGTCAACCAAACTCGATGATGCTCTTTGGGCCTACCGAACGGCCTATAAAACTCCTTTGGGAATGTCTCCATTTAAATTAGTTTTTGGCAAAGCTTGCCATCTACCGATTGAATTGGAGCATAAGGCATTTTGGGCCCTTAAAGAGCTTAACATGAGTGAGGGTGCCGAGGGAATCAAAAGGACTCTACAGTTGCATGAGTTAGAAGAGTTGTGTTACCACTCTTATGAAAACGCAAAGTTGTATAAGGAGAAGACCAAAATGTGGCATGACCGTCGAATTAACCATAGGGAATTCATGGAGGGACAACAGGTATTATTGTTCAATTCTCGACTTAAGCTCTTTCCGGGTAAGCTAAAATCTCGTTGGACGGGACCATATACCATTGTCAAGGTAAGTCCCTTTGGAACACTGGAGCTGAAGTCCCCACAATCTGGTCAAACGTTCAAAGTCAATGGGCAAAGGGTGAACACTTTCTGAATGAAAGTACCCATATCCCTGCCCACTCTCCACCACACTATGATTAAGAAACATCAGATCCAGTTGTAAATATTTTATTTCAGTTATTTGTTGCGTTTTTATTATTTTTGGTCTTTTTAATGTTGCATGGTAGTTTGTTTTTATGTGTGTGGCCGAAATTGTCGTTTTTTGGAAAAAAATGCTTCGCAGTGGGGAAGACTCAGGTCACTGCGCTCCCCACTCTTAAATCTGACGGGAGATGGGACCATTTTTGGGGCCCAATGCTGACACGCTTTCACCTTTTTCTTCCATCAAGTCTACTTTTCTGCCATGTTGTCATAGTTCACCATTTTCCAAGAAAAACCATCATAGTCCTTCTCTCTCTCTCTCTCCTAGAAACCGACGGTTCCACCCTAAACCTTTTTTCAAAATTCCAAAAACCACCTTAACCCCTCAAAAACCACTTTCACTTCCAAAATATTCAAAAACACTCTTTCTTCTCCATTTCTCTCCAAGAAACCCAATCTAAAAAAAAACCTTCCTAAAACCCTAAAAATGGCAAGAACCAAGAGGATAAACACCAACCCCGATGCACCCACACGTGCGACCGTCCGCCGCAGGACCGCCGAGGAACAACCGCCGGAAACCGTCACCGGCGACTTAAACGAACCGCCGCCAGTCTCCGGCGAAAACCCGATCATCTCCGGTGCGGCCGACGAGGGTTCTTCACGGCATGAAAGCCCAATGGCTATTTCATCCTCGCGAGTCTCAGACACCAGTATCACACATTTCGAGACCGAGGCACTTCTAGCCGAAGAAGAAGAGAGGCGGTTAGTAGAGGAGTTCAAACAGAAAATGGAAGCCATTAGAAAAAGAAAGGAAGAGGTCGAGATGAGGCGTCGAGAGGAAGAAGAAAGAATCAGAAAGGAAGAAGAGGAAAAGCGAATGGAGGAAGAAAGGTTAAAGGCTGAGAAGGAAAGGATTTTTGAGGAAGAAAGGAAAAGGGCTGAGGCAGAGATTTTTGCTGAAGAAGTGGAGTTTCAGAGGAAGGTTGACGATGACTATCAGGAACAATACCGCAAGCTTGGGGATAATGTTGAAAGAGAGACAGTGAGGAAGGATGCCCACAGTGGGGAGGACCCAATTTTGCGGGCCATGAGGAAGAAAGGCGTGGTCACCAGGTCTGCGGTGACCAAAGCTCTGAAAAAACCAACAAAAAGGCCGGCAAAACAACCGTCAAATAAAGGTACAAATCTTCAACCCTCTTTGAGTTCATCTTCTGTTGAGGTTGATGTTGGGGATGACCAAGTTCAAACCCAAAACCCACATCAATCCACAGTGGGCACTGCGCATGCCCCCAGTGGGGTGCCCAGGCAGTTCACCACTTCAGAGGTGGCTGCCCACTATGAGTGCATTGCTACACAGAAACTGAAGTTGGAGAGGGGTTTCGACCCTGAGTTTGTTGAGGCCAACCCATTTGTTAAGAATAGGATTGTAGCGCAAGACTGGTCGATTTTGGCCGCAGCCAATCGACGCGCGAATGCCTTGTTAGTGCGTGAATTTTACGCTGAGGCCTCTCAAGCAAAGGATCCTACTGTGGTAGTTCGGGGAAAACAAGGGAGTTATAATCCAGGAACGATTAACCATGTATTAGGAAGAAGGAACCCGGCTGTGTGTGAGTTTGCCTAGTTTCTAAAGAAAATGACCCCGGCGGACAAGGATCTCGTTTTGCGCGAAATAGCAGCCGAGGGGAAGCCGTGGAATAAAGACGGCCAGAGAAGGTGCCTAAACGCTAGCTCCCTCACTACCGAGGCCGCTGTTTGGTTCCAATTTCTCCGTGCCTCTTTATCCCCAACATCGCACGATACCATATTGTCTATGCATAAATGTGCTTTGTTGTACTGCCTCCTCACTAGAAGAAAGATTAACGTCGGGATTGTTATGCATACGGCCATCGATCAAGCTCGGAACCGAAAGAAGGTACTCTTGCCCCTTACTTGCCTCATTACGTTACTAATGATAGACGCAGGTGTACCCTCAGCGGTGGAGGATCAGTGGTTTGACTCCACAAGCAACATCAGCGCACAAACCATCCGCAAGATGGGAAGGTACGTCACCACTCCTCCATCTGAACCAGAAGAAGTTATCCCCACAGTGGGGACTGTTCACCCCATTGTGACCATTGCTGAGGAGCATGTTGTGAGAACGTCGCGTACACCACTCAATTCAACTGAGGCAGGATCGTCAAGCAACCAAATGGGAGAGATCTTGGCAGCTTTAAAGAAGCTCACATACAGGATCAAGTTGCTGGAAGGTGAGCAGCGATATCAGAACCGGGCCACGCAGAAATTTTTGGATGTATACAAGAGAACTGGATGAGGTGATGGGCCTGATGATGAAGGAGGCCAACCCGGTGCTAGCTGCTCAGGTCCCAGATTTTCCTGAGGATATTTGCCCGACTTATGCTAGCGATGATGAATTTGAAGAAGATGACGCCGTCAGTTCACCAGATGCCACCCCAACCCCCTGAATGGTTTGTTAAAACAATGTTTATCTCGTTTGCTCACAAAACAATTTTATTTTGTGTTTGTTTCATATTTTGTGCCTATTGCTAGGCTTTCTGACAATTTGCTACTTTTTTATTTTTGGTTTAATGATGCATGAAATCCTACCACAGGGTAGGTACTTTTGGGTACTAACGTATTTGTTGTTTGAATACTTGTTTGATCTCGTTTCCATTTCAAGGTACATCTTTCGGCTTTCGACTTAAAAAGGTCCCTTTAGTAAGTTCGAATCTCAACTTGATACCATGAAATGATATAGGCCGTTTTTCGCATCCAAACACTATCCTTTTTGTACCCCAAACCACCACCTTTGTTCGTTAATTCAATGTCACAGTGGGGACACTGTGAGATTTTAAGTTTGAGGTGGGAAAACTATACCCACCTCCAAAAAAAAAGAGATAAACACAAAAATACAAAAACATAAAAAAAACGGAGTGTCACTAACAAACTTGATGGTGTGCCTTTCTGGACTATCAAAGTGTTCACTCCCAGAAAAAGATGGTGTGCCTATTCTGGACCATCGGAATACCCACTTTCACAAAAATAGCCATACCTAAATAAAGCCTGAAAGTGTGCGTACATACCCAATAAAAATCCAAAATACCCACTTCTTGAAATGAAAATCTCCAAGCGAGATTTTCGGTCCATGTTTGGGAAATACTTGCCAAAAACCCTTGGGAAAATATTCAAAGCCATAAACCCATCGAACCCAAGAAAGCCCTATTGATTAATGGAAAACCAGGGAAAGATTTTGTCAAACACAAAAGTGAAATTTTCATGTTTGGAACCGAAGGAAGTATTGAAGGAAGGAGATCAACGCCCATTCAAGTCAAGAAGTATGTAAGTCCCTAAAAGTTCTACTGCATTTTGTTCATTTTATTTCTTTCTTTTTATTACTTGGGGACAAGTAATGGTTTAAGTTTGAGGTTGTGATAACTCTATTTCTAGAGTTATTATTTCCATTTATTTTCCACTTTATTTTGTCAATTTTAGCCATTTCACTTCTTAAAACCCCCATTCTTGGTATATTTCACGAAAACGAGCAAAAGGAGTGAACCATGGTCTTTAATAAATTATTCGGTAGATTTTGGATGTTTTTCACGTTTTATCCTGCAGTGATCACTGTTGTGCCCACTCCGGTTCCCCACTCTTCGAGCAGATCAAGAAAACAAAAGAAAACCATGGGCTGGAAATATAAAACCTGGAGTTTAGAAGGTTCAAATGGTAGGAAAATATGGGCTAGAGAAGTACAAGGTAGTTTTCATTGGAGATAGCATCAAGTACACCTCCTTGTACTTAGAGATTGACTTGGAAAAGGGTCCATTGGGTAAAAGGATTAAACAAGGAACTGATTTCTACCACTACACAGCAGTTTTTACCCATTGGAAGACCCACCTATTTTGTGTAATACCCAACTCCTTCTCCTAGTATATAAAGGAGCACTTGGGTATCATTTATTAGGATCCCTGGAGTTTTTGCTTAGCCTTAAATTCTCTCAACTACCACATTAGCTTTAGCCTTTTATTTACTGCAGTAACTAGCTTTAATTTTCAGTAATTTACTTTCTTAGCTTAATTATAGTTCGCAATACACAATGACAGGGACGAACCCTCGTTCCCCATTGTGAGTTCTATTCAAGTCACTTTCAGTTTAATTATGTGCAACTTCTACTCTTTTTCTTTCTTTACTTCAAGTATGGGCTAAACACCCTTTGGGATGTAGGAAGGAGAAGTACCTGGATTTTATTAAAAATGCTTGAGTAATCTTTATACTTAGAATATTTGTTGTTTTGGTCATCCATTTTCGATATTTACCCAAGGATGCGAACAAGCCGATCACTTGCAAGGATCTAAAGTCTAGTTCTTAACTTAAAAATAAGTAGAACGTAGTGACACGAGCTTGAATGATGCTAGGGGATTCGAAAGAATTCTTATGACACTTACGAGAGTGAGGTCGGCACAGTGAGCAAATCTCAACCCACTGGAGTAGTAGGCAAGCTAATTTGTGTATTAAAAACACTTAGAGTATTTGTCTCTACACATTCCATCGAGACCTGAAAAGGTCCATTCTTGAGATCACCATTGACAAAACAATAAGTACTAAAAGTATGGGATTTTTATCTAAACGGTGTGAGTATTTTGTAACCGGGGTTTTCTAGCGAAAATGTCCACCACGAATACGAGGATAACTTCTAAGGATCGAGTATTTGATATAAAATCTAGGGAAAATCCAACCTACATTCCTCCTTTTTAATCTTAGTAAAATCGTTAAAGTAGCTATTTCACCAAACCAAACCAAAGTATTATTTTCCTCTCTAATTGAAACCTGTAAAAGGAGATCATGAGAACCATATTTTCTTGATTGTCCAGTCCCTGTGGATTCGATTCTGGTATTTTACCAACTATTACTTGCTGTGACGATCATAGTGGACAGTGTACACTTGCACTTCCCATTGTGGACAGTTTGCAACCCACTGCGATTAAAGCACATATTTCGCATGTAACATTGTGCATTGGTAGAGCCAAATATAATATCGTCCACATAAATTTGTACAAGCAGAATCTCCTCACCTTTTCTTTTATAAAACAAAATAGTGTTGGTGGTACCTCTTTCAAAATCATTTCCAAGGAGAAAGGTTGAAAGTCGCTCGTACCATGCTCTTGGAGCCTTTTTCAGTCCATACAGAGCCTTATCAAGGTAGTAGACATGGTTTGGGTATTTAGCACTTTCGAACCCCGGTGGCTGTTGGACGTATACTTCCCCTTGAATCTGACGATTCAGAAAGGCAGATTTGACATACATTTGAAAAACATAAAAACCTCTGTGGACTGCGAATGCTAAGAAGATCCTTATCGCTTCAAGCCGTGCATTAGGGGCAAAAGTCTCATCATAGTCTATCCCTTCTGCTTGGCAGTATCCCTTGGCCACCAACCTAGCCTTGTTTCTGATGACCACCCCATCCTCGTCCTTCTTGTTTCTAAAGACCCATTTTGTCCCTATAGCTTGTTTCCCTCTTGGCAGAGTAGCTAAGGTCCATACGTTGTTTCTCTCAAACTGGAGAAGCTCTTCTTGCATAGCTTCTACCCAATTTGGATCGTCTAGGGCTTCAGAAACTCGTTTGGGTTCGATCACACTAATAAAGTTTGTAAAGAAACAAAAATTAGCAGTGCCTGATCTTGTTTGACTTTTTCAGAAGGATCGCCGATTATTTGGCTTTGAGGATGGCTCTTTGTCCACTTTGTCATCCTTGGGAGATGGGAATTGGCATCATTGAGTTGAACTTCTGTGGTTGCACATGATGGTTCTGGTGCAACCTCTGTTGTAGATGGTACTTCTGTAGTGGTATTCTTGCTCACGTTATCCTCTGCTTGTTCCCCCTCGACACTTGCATCTGCATTATTAATGGAAGAGGGTGAAGTATTTGGGGACCAGTTAGAGATATACAAGAATCAGTCTGGTTGGCAGAGGATGTTTCTCCAGAGGCTCTGATTGCTCCAGCAGAGGGATCAATATCATCATGAAACATTTCTTCAAACAGCAGATTTAGTTCTGCTTCTCTTGTCTTGGAAATGCCAGAGGAATCCTTTTTCAGACCGAGTTCTGAGCTGATCTGTTCAGAAGTCTTTTGAAAAGAATCGTCAAAAGAGACATTGGTACTTTCTACAATCTATCGGGTCCTCAGAACATAGACTCTGTACGCCTTAGAAGTGGCAGAGTACCCGATGAACTTTCCTTCATCCGCCTTCACATCAAACTTTCCTCTAGCTTCTCTGTCGTTGAGGACAAAGCACTTGCATCCAAATACATAGAAGAACTTGATATTTGGTCTCCTCTGGTTGATCAAATGGTATGGAGTTTTGATGTGTCTCTTCACTATTGTTGATCGATTCTGGGTGAAACAAGAAGTTGAAACAGCTCCTGCCCAGAAACATGTGGGCAATCCATATGCTGTTAGCATTGTTATTGCAGCCTCCACAAGCATGCGATTTTTGCGTTCGGCCACGCCGTTTTGTTGTGGAGTACGTGCAGCAGATAAGTTCTGCGAGATGCCTTCTTCTGTAAGGTAAGCTTCAATGACAGAGTTTTTGAATTCTGTGCCGTTGTCGCTTGTTAACTTCTGAATCCTGCACTCATAAAGAACCTGGATTCTTTTCATTAGATTAATCAGAATGTTTGGAACATCTGGTTTCTTTCGGATAAATTCCACCCACGTATATCTTGAGTACTCATCAATCAACACTAGTATATATTTCTTGCCACCTAGGCTCTGTGTAGCAATAGGACCGCAGAGGTCAACATGAAGCATGTACAAAGGCCTAGGGCAAGACACATCAGTCATGCCTTTATGGGAAGCTCACTTGAGTTTTCCCATTTCGCAAGCAGAACACAAATATTTTTGTTAAATTTGACATTGGGCAAACCATTAACCAGATCAAGCTTTACAAGTTTATCTAGAGTATGAAAGTTTAGATGGCAGAACCTGTTATGCCATAACTAAGCTTCTTTGTTCTTGCACACGACAAGATAGAGCTTGTCGTTTTTGTTCTTGACACTGAAGTTCATAAGGTACAGATCACCGTTTCTTTCTGCGCGCAGAAGTTCTACGCATGTATCTTCCCCTTGCAGAGAGCAAAAAGTTCTTTTGAACATGACATCAAAACCCGTATCGCAAAGTTGGCTTACACTGAGAAGATTGTGCTTAAGGCTATCCACATATGCAACTTTGCATACGGTTATATTTTCTTTCTTTATGACTCCATAGCCTTTATATACCCCTTCTTGTTATCTCCAAAGGTAACTGATCCTCCTCCAAGTTTGTATTTATATGAGGATAGTAGACCTCTGTCGCCAGTTATGTGCCTTGAGCACCCGGAGTCTAGGTACCATATCGGCACATACTGCTTCTGCAACATAATCAGAGATTTTTAGGTACCCATTTCCAAATAGGTCCAGGTTTGTTAGGTGTCTTTAAGGTTGCCTTGGCATCCTTAGGTTTGGTTTTAATCTCTTCCGAAGAACCATCTTGTTTCTTCTTACCCTTGAATTTTGCATTCCTTTTGGTTCTAGATAGGAAACAGTGATGGCTGGAGAAGTGTTGGTTCAGTTGACACATAAGATCGAAGCAATGACAATAATTGATATGCGAAGAAATTTGCTTAAACCTTTCATTAAAATTATGGAACATTGGCACAAAGGCTTTATGATTACAGTCTTTCCTAGCATTAGACTTCCTATTACAAGAAGACGTATCTTGGCTAGATTGCATTTCTGAAAATTCTCTCTTGGGAGTAGCCTTCTGTTGTGCCAATCCTCTGTGGTGAACTTCTGTCGATTTTACTATCACAGAAGCAAAAGACTTTCCACAACTACACTTGTCAGCAAACATTAATGTGGAAGAACTCAACTTAGATGACATGCCCTTGATGTCTTCTCAAGTTGGTGAAGGAATAGGAGGTACAAGGAGAATCGAGGGAGACATAGTCGAAAATATATGTGAGTCTGCGAGAGAAAATGAAGAAAAAAATATGGCGAGTGTGAGAGCTACCCAAACTTACTATACCAGAAGGATAGCCACATCCACCACCAGATCTCATGTGTTGGGATAAGGTGTTGAAAAAGACGTTAGTCGCCCACTAACGCAATTGCATACCTCAGCCAGCCATTCGGCTTCTTCTCAACAAGAAGCCATCTCATCTTCTCACGGGGTTTTAGCACATACTCTATCCGGCTCTCACTTGGAGTGTTCGGGTATTGAAACAGAGCGACCTCCTCCCCGGTCCTTGAGCTTTATTCCTGCACAAGTTGAGCATCTAGTACCAATTGCTAATATTTTTGATTCTTTGAATAGGACACTTACGGGAACATCTGATGCGCGTCTTTGTGACCCATCCAGAACACTCAGAGTAGATCCTCTCACATGACTACAGGGACAGAGTGGAAATCCTACCAGTGCTAACACAATGCCAACACTGAGCGTAGGTCACACAGTTGCTACAACTGTTGTGTCAACGGCGAACCTAAGTGGTGTCGGTGTTACATTACCCGTCTTTTTGACAAGGGAAACTTTCGACGGCACCCTAAAGGCTGTTGAGGAAACATTCATTCGGGAGATACAAGGAGTGAAAGCTTTATTGAAAGGCAAAGGGCCGGTGATTGATGAGCCCGCTGTACGTTCACGACCAGAAATATTTTTGCCTCCGCCTCCGCAAAGTCGTGTAACTCAACCTCCTCCAGTTCAGCAAAACCCGGTTGATCAAATAGTTGATGAGTTAAGAGATTTGTTCTATGCTAAACTGATGTCCATAAGTCCTGAAGATCAACAAAACAAAACTCTATTGTCTTTACTCGAGATCTTCCAATCTACTCCACATCCACCACCACCTCCACCATCACCACAACCTACACCTATACGAACAGTTACTATCACGGGGTTCAATACATTCAAGTCAGAAGTTGTACAGTCTCTAACCGATATGAAGCAGTCCATAGATGAGTTGAAAGAACTGATGAAACAATCATGTAAGACTCAAGCTCAAGGTACTAAACGTGGACATGATCAAGATCCTGATGATCATGATCATGAGGGGGAGAAGAGTAAGAAGCGAAGGGTTGAGTCTGAAAGTTCTAAAGGCGAAAAGAAAGACCCATCGGTTTCTGAAATAGCTGATATGTTTGAATCTGGTGAAATGGGATAAGAAAGCGGAAAACATATTGTATTATATGTGGATCCGAATATAGAACCGACGGTTGAAAAGCCTGCGGTAAATGAGAAGGATATAAGGGAAGTTGTAGACAGATTTGTGGAAACTGTTGAGGTGGTTGATGTCAGTTCTGATGATGAAACTGATGAAAGGGCAAGTGAGTATGAGAAGTATTGGAGAGTAAATAAGGAAACCGAACCGCTCTTAATGATTACATATGAACCAGATGATCAAGGTGTTGGGTTCACACAAGAGGAAGTAGACATTCTGACTGAAATATATGGGCCAGAGTCACCTGATGAAATAGTTGTAAGCCCCATACACTCACCCGGACCTATCTTAACTACCTTGATGCCAATTCAATCTGATGTTACACCATTATCCTTTAACCATAACCAACCAAGCTCAACACAACCCACTATACCCCTATCTGAACCCTTTTCTGAAACCATTCCTGTTCAACATTCAACTCAATCAACCTCACAATCCATTCCTGTTAACATGAATCACAACCTTTACATGATCCATTTCTCAAAGAACCTAAGCCTGAAGAAACAGAACCCCCTTTCACCACACCCTTTGTACCACCTATCATTCCTTCACACAATGAAGTCGGTCCTTCTAATCTACCAGTATCTGATCAACCTGGTCCATCAACTTCACGAAGCAGAAACTTATCTGAACTTGAACAGCGGCAAAGAACTTTGTATTTGAGAACACCTTTCATATAAGATTCTGAAAGAAGACTGTTTGTGCATAAAATCAGGAGATTGAATCCCTACACCGTGTTGGGAATTACAGATCAGTCAGCAGAATACAAGTTTGAATATATGTACATTCTGAGAGACAAGTGTCAAAAGAAAAAAGAAGTAAGGAGCAAAAAATTGATTGTGTCTATAAAGGAAGTGACTGCCAGATTATATTACAAAATGTGGTTTCCAGAGTTTGTTGTTCAAAGGCAGGATTGTAGAGACTACATGTTTACTGAAGCTGATTTTTGTCACCTTATGATTGAAGACTTTGAGTTCATGTACCATCATTTCAGAGATCTTCAGATCAGAAGAGAAAATGTGACTCTTGCATTGAATGCCATTAAAAGATTTATGAGAAGACACGTCTTGTACACACAGTGTCATGATTTTCAGATGGCCGTGGAAAGCAATCAACCTAAGGTAAATTTGATAAGGCCTAATCAAGATATGCCTAGATTGATGAGGATGCCTTTATATTCTGTGATTGAAGAGCCAGAGTTTGGGTTGTTTTTAAGAATGGTGCAAACAAGATCTTCATACGGATTGATGAACTGGCAAAGTATTCTGATGGTACACTCAAGGTTGTTAGACTTCAGTTGGAAGAAAGGCTCAAAAGACATGATGCTGAACGAAAGATTACTTGGATGTCTACTAGACCTAGAATTATCTTGCGCAGAGCTATTGAAGAGATTAATGAAAGATTGAACTTCAAAATGGCTATGAGAAGAATCAAAACGTATCTAGGGTTCCGGAGAAGAAGACCCTTTATGCCTTGATAGCTAAGGGGGAGATTGTTAGAGCACTTTGTAGCTATCAAGACAGTATTAATCTTTTGTATTGTATCTTATCTGTAGAGGCATGGACATGTCATGGCCCTACTATATAAAGAAGATTCCTTTGTTATTTCCATAACACTTACAAGCATATTTCATTTGTACTTTTGTGATCAATACATGGATGACAACCTTGCTCTCTAGATTCTCTCTACTTGTGATTATATTGTATTGCTAGATCTGGGATTTCACAAAGGCCTAAAAGGTTTTGTAGTTTTTGAACAACGAGAAGACTTTTCCTTTTGTTGTTTGATTTTCTCAAGCTCGAGAGATGTTTTTGCTTGTATACACATGTCCAGAAAGTTTGGGCAGATAGGAACAATTATGATTTTCTCCTTTGGAGGAATGGTTCTGTTAGGAATTCCAGATGAAAGTTTAAATCCTTCTGATTCACAGGGAACTGTCTCTGACTCAACAGAGTCAGTCTCAGATTCGTCAGAGGATGAGTCATCCTCGTATACAGAGGTTGAGTCACAGAGATCTCTGTCGATAGAGGCAGGACTTTTAGAGCATGTGCCATACTCACTTTCTTCCGTTCTTTTTTGGAATATCTTCCAAGACAACAGAAGTATTTATCAAGATTTCCTCAGAGAGATTTTGTTCAACAGAGGGTGCAAAGTGGTTTTCATAAAAGTTGTTTTTGCCAATTTCCATCAACTCGTTTTCAGAACAGTGTTGCAGTTTTTCTTCTGAAGTAGCAGGCATAAACACAGGTGCTTCTGCCGATAGTTTCTTTTCAGAATCTATCATGCAGACAAAGGCAACCTGGATCTGAGTCTCAGGGTCACCAAACATGAAGATTCCTATCTGATCCTGAGTTTTCAGATATTTCTTTGGTTTGGATTCTCTTTTGACAGAGGCTGAAGGTGGAAAATCTTTGTTTTGAAACCACACATTTATCATCTTCGGAGGTTTCCTCTTGTGAGGTTCCCTAGAGGTTTTCTGCCTTTTGCTTACAGAGAGTAGATTTGGAAAACCCGGTTTTACAGTATCTCCAACGCAAAATAGAGAAGACAGGGACTTGTCTCTTTTGGTACCTGTATAAGGATCTATGTCACAGAAGCCAATTCCCCTTCTTCCTATTTGTGTGTTTATTTTTTCATACACCTTCTGTGCATCTTGGTATTTTTTAATAAAAAGGTCTCTGCTGAGTAGGTCTTGATGAAGGACTTCTCTTTCTGTTTGAAAGAAGTTCTTTAGAGCAAGTGTATTTAGTCTATCACTCTCATTATCCATAAGTTCCTTTGTTTTAGCTTTTAAGACAGAGTTGAGATCTGAAATCTTTTCTTTTAAAGGGTTTAGGTTTTTATGCCAATTAGTTTCAATCTCTTCATTTTCTAAAGATATTTTTGCCTTTTCTTGGGTGAGGAGTCTGGTTTCTCTCTCAAAGAATGCAAGCTTTTTCTGAATATTAGTACAAGTCTTATTCTGAAATCTTTTCTTTTAAAGGATTTAGGTTTTTATGCCAATTAGTTTCAATCTCTTCCTTTTCTAAAGATATTTTTGCCCTTTCTTGAGTGAGGAGTCTGGCTTCTCTCTAAAAGAATGCAAGCTTTTTCTGAATATCAGTACAAGTCTTATTAAGTTCAGTGTGTTCTTCTGTTAATTTAAGTAGATTACCTTCAATTTCATTTGAGGAAGAGTCGGAAGTGGATACCTCATTATCGGATTCTGGAAAGCTGACTTCTGCCATGCCATAGAGCAGTGCATTCTTCTTTTCTCCTTCGTTAGAGGATTCGTCTGACAGCCAGTTTTCTTGCTCAACCATGAGAGACTTTTGAGCGTAGTACTCTGCCTTCTTTTTACAAAAAAACAGAGTCTCTTTGGGGCCTATTAGGTTTGCTCCTGCAGTCTGCTGCATAGTGGCCTGGCTTGCCACAGTTAAAGCATCTCTGGTCATGTGGTGCATTTCCGGCTCTATCACCCTGTCTCTGCTGGTGTTAGAGCATTATTGTATTCAAGATTTACTGTAAAGTCAATGTACTGTATTAGTTCATAATGCCTTTATACCTTGTATGTTCTGGGTATAAATAGGCATGTCTAGTTCATAGTTAGATAACAATCTAGAACACTTGTAGCATTGTGTCATTTGTACTCATTGATCAATATATGGATGACTTTTGCTCTCTAGATTATCTCTGTATATTTTATTGCTAGATTCTGGGTTTATCAATTGGTATCAGAGCTAAACAGAAGATTCAAGCCGATCAAAGACCAAAATGATGATTTTTTACACTGAAGCTGAAGATTTCGGATCCTTCATCGAACACTGTTCATCGAAGATTTCTGACCCTTCTTCGATTACTATTCATCTAGATTTCATCTTTTCTGCCATTTTTGATCTTTTTGATTGATTCTTGACACTACTGAACTCGATTTTAGTCCCTGATCATCTTTAATTCTTGGATTTCAACCAAATTCCACAAGAATCACATCGATTTTGATCATTTTTTACAAAGTTTGTTCGAAAACCCTATTCTACTTCTTTGGATCTTAATTAAATTAAATTGATCGAATTAGGATTTGTGATCAATTAAGAAAGTGTGTGGATACAAATTTCGAACAAATCTGTGCAAGTTTCATATCAATTGATCAAGAATTGAAGAAGTTATGGCTGTATTAGTGATTTTCGAGTTCGAAATGAAGGTTTCGGATTGTTCTTGATGGTTTCGGATCATTCATAGATGGTTTCGGATCCCTCTTCAATTACTGTTGGTTTCGAATCATTCATCATTTACTGTTGGTTTCGGATCCTTCATTGTTTACTGTTGCTTGGTTTCGGATCACAAAGAGAAGTGAAATTTGTTTAAGTTTTGGTTTTGGATCCTTATACATTCGAAATCTATTGGTTTCGAACCCTTCTTGGTCCGAATCCATTTGGTTTCGAACCTTTCTTGGTCCGAATCCATTGGTTTCGAATTCTTCTTGATCCGAATCCATTGGTTTCGAATCCTTCTTGGTCCGAATCCATTGGTTTCGAACCCTTCTTGGTCCGAATCCATTTGTTTCGCACCCTTATTGATCCGAATTCGTGTTGAGAAAATTTTTTATTCCGAAATTTTTTCTATAGTGTTTTTCATACACTTTAAGAGCTTTTAAAAAAAATTTATATAATTTTTTTTTCAATAGTGTATTTTATACACTTTCGGCTTGATTTTCTGAAAGATCAACATCTAGCAATTCCAAAGAGAGAAATGGGTTTGAAGCAAATTATTATAACATAAATACCTCCAACTCCACAAGTTTCTGTTAAACCAAATAATGAAATTTTGCAACAAATTATTATAACAGAAATACCTTCAACACCACAAACTTTTGTTAAATCTAATAATGAAAGTTTGAAGCAAACTATTGTTAAATCCAGTGGTGAAGGTTTGAAGCAAAATTTTGTTAAACCTAATACTTCGAATCCTTCATTTCCTGTTTTAAATAAAGCATTGGAGGAAGAAAATGTTGATCTAAAGAGACAAATTGTAGACATTTCTTCTTCAAATGATAGACTTATTAAAAGAGTTAATGATCTTGACGTTTATATTGCAGATCTTGAAGCAAAGAAAGACAACTCAAGTCTGCACGATCAAATCGAGAATCTTCAAGAGAAAGTAACAACTCTTCAAAGAGAAAATGCTGATATGAAGATTAGGGAAGAAAAGAGAGTGAAGTGGAACATAAAGATACATGCTCAATTAAATGAAGTTCAAGAGAAAAGAATAACATTGGAAGATGAAAATGTTGATTTGAAGAAAAAACTTTCTGAACGTGAAAGAGAGTCTCTTTCTTCAAAGAAAGTTATTAAGGAAAAGGAACTAACTGAGCTGAAATGTATAAAACTTTCAAAACAAGTTTCGGACTTTGAGAAAGTTTTATTTTTAGAAAAAGACAAGCTCGAAAAAGAAAGAGCTAAATTTGAAACTGAACGAAAATCTTTTGAGTTTAAAAGTTCTGAGCTTTCCGTGAAAATCTCCGATTTAGAAAATCTTTTGGAAAAGGAAAGAAAAGATTTTGCGGAAAAGAAAAATCTCTTTGAAAAGGAAAGTAAAACCCTTAAAAAGAAAAATATGGAAATTTTTAAAGAGATTATTGATAAAAGAAAGTTTTTGGAAAAAGATTTTGAATCGGAACGCGAATATTTTGAAGATGCGATTCTTAATCTTTCCAAAAGATTATCTGGTTTATCAAATGATATTATGAAGGATCAATTGATCAAATATGATCTCCAAAAGAAATCTGATCTAATTTTTAAAGAGAACAGTGTTTTGATAAACAAAGTCAAAGAACTTGAAGACATCATTTTTAAATTTGATGTCTCTATGCAGGCCAATCATGATACTATCTTTCAGACTGCATTTGTTAAATCAAATGATTCTGAATACTCTTTTAAAATTGCTTCAAGTTCAAGTTTTAAAAACATTTCTTCTAAACAATTTAATAGATCAACTGATTTCTCAAAAGGTCAGATTCGTTCAACAAATCTCTTCTATAATCCTCTACAAGATAAATCAGATAACAAAACAAATGTGCCTAAAATTAATACTTCCAAACCTGAAGAAGTTCCAGTCTTCAAAAAGGTGAAGATGGAATGGAGGGACAAAGGCACCACAGTTCCAAAGAAAGATGTACCAAAATCATTTGCTTCCACATCAAAGGCCAAAAAGAACAATGCGCTGAAAGGTAAATCTTCTGCTAAACCTAATCCTATTCATTCCGCAAATCATCTGATTAGGTTAGCACATAAGAAAATCTATTGTTCTTACTGTGGATCAAATGATTTTGTACATAAAGATTATACTTCTTATTGGTACGGTACTTAGAGTATTCCTTTTAATAAATCTAAACCTAACACACTAGGACCCAAGTGTCGTTGGGTACGAAAATCTGCTTAATATGTTTTGTAGGTTCATCATGTGTTGTGCTGATTTGGAAATACATATACCACACACATGACTGAAAACAGAAGAGAAGCGGTGAATTTTTTTAAGAAGAATATTTGTACCATTAAGGGGGAGCAAAGAGTTTTTGGCTTTTGAACATATCAGTTCAAAACCCGTGCTTCAACGACTATGGCGTCTAAACATCTCAGTTTAGAACCCGTGCTTCAACGACTATGGCTTCTGAACAATTCAGTTCAGGACCCGTACTTCAAATTCTAAGACTTCTAAAGAAATCAGGTTAGAACTCATACTTCTCAGGTGATATCCTTAACTGTCACATCTTTTTGTTTCAAGGAACAAGTGGTGAAAGGTAACATTGCATTATATTTTATTTCTACTACTTTGAAAGGTTGAACTTTCACAAATTTAATTCAATGACATGAAATTCTCAATTTTCATTCAATGAATAAAATGTGTGGCAAGGGTGATTTTACAAGTGTTTTTGTATTATCTGAGTTATATTTGTTTCATCTTTCACTTCTGAAATAAATCCAAAGGTCAGCAAAACATGAAGGAAATTATGTTGAATACTCAAAATTAAGGAATTCTGTACTTATATAGAATATAATGCTCAAAAAGCCTAAATGTCTGAGTGATGGATGGAAACGAAAATATGGGGGAAGCATTCTGTTTTTAGAACCAAGTGATTGAGATGCATCAAGTAAACAAATAACTATCATTTAGTTTTAAAGTTTGTACCTATGGCCTTTCTGGTTTGGGAGAGTAAGTCCTAAGGGGTGCTAGACACCTAGTCCCTAAGACCAACTGGTCTGGGATCGGCTGACCCAAATCCTGCTATAGAACCAGATAGAAATGGGTTTAAGATATATCGATGTGGCCTTTCTGGTTTGGGAAATTAAGTTCTAAGGGGTGCTCGACACCTAGCACCTAAGGCCAACTGGTCTGGGATCTGCTAACCCAAATCCTGCTATAGAACCAGGTAGAAAGCCATGTTTAACGGTGTATCTTATTCTTACTAAACTTTTTGATTAAAAGATGCCAATGAGCACAATATCAAAAGATGCCAATGAGCACAAAATCAAAAGATGCCAATGTTAGCTTCAATTTTCCTAATCATAGAGGTATTTAGAAGTAGTGAAAAATAGGCTAAGTGAAGAAAGCCTCTTACAGAGGCTCTGCCGAACTTACCGAGAGATCAAGGTCAAGAAGCTACAGAAGCTAAAGAGGCGCCCTACAGAAGCTCTATCATACGCGCAAAGAAGACAAATGACTCGGAATCCGGGGAAGACTGCTCTACAAAGGACCAGACCGCATAACCTCTGTAATACTTTACAGAGCCTCTGTGATCCTCTTCGAAGACTTCAAAGATATTTATAATATCTTTCTACTGCTACTGGACCTGTTTATCAACTTGCATGGTAGCATGCCCTGTCCAACTTCCACGTGTCAAATTCTGATTGGATTCAATAGGGCTTAGTACATAATAGACGTCTGCTGCATTAAATGCAATACATCACGTCCAAACTGTTCATACCATCCTTTCAACTATTCATACCATCCGTTATGAATAGTAGCTTATGCTTTATGGTCCCCTTAGAGTAGTATATAAGGAAGACTCATGTTGAGTTCCTCCTATCTATCGAACAATCGAAACAAGAAATCAAGAGAGAAAAACATCACAAGAACACACAGCTTAAACACTTTGAGAGTCATATATGTTTTAAAGCTTTGCTTACTCACTGTTCGTGAATCTGTTCTTAATATATATATTCAGTAAACTTTGAGATATTATTTCCTGTTCACTGTTTATTTATATTGTGTTCTAAATCTATCAAACATATCTGTTAGTTCTTCAAATACGCTTCCGCATCAAACTCGAACTTGAACTAATAGATCTGATAATCTTGTTTAAACAAAACGTGAACCAACAATTGGTATCAGAGCAAAGCTTGATTTTCAATATCAAGTGATCCTCTTTGTTACAAGATAAGTGATAGACATCATTCTTTTTTTTTAACCTATCCCTCATTTCTAGGTTAAAACTCCATTAAAGTGTACTCTGGGAACTGTTCAAACCCAGAAAACTTTCCAGATCATCAGACTCATACTCTTTAATCATACTATCTTTTCAGAACCTTAACAATGACAAATACAAATAACTTATTTACTGTTGGTTCACTCACCTAGCCTCCTACTCTCCTACGAGATGAGTATCCTCAATGGAAGATAAGAATGGTTCATTTCTTTGAGGGTACTGAAAAAAATCTAGTACAATATCTTTACAACCTTCCTCCTGTTCCTATGATAGTAGTATCACGAGTACCAGCTACTGCTGAATCTCCTGAAATTCCTGAACATCAAAAACCAAAGCCAAAAGAAGAATGGTCAAATGAAGATAAGGCAGAAGATGAAGTTGCACAGAAAACAAAAAGAATCTTGATAATGGCTATCCCCAACGAGCTTTTTCAATCCTTAGATGCATACGAAACTGCGCACGATCTTTGGAAAGAATTAGTAAGACAGTTGGAAGGGGGTGCTAAAACACAGATGAACCGAAGGGCACAATACATAAATGAGTATCATGCCATCAGGGCCTCTGCAAACAACATACGACCGGTTCAACTCTCTCATAAACAAATGCAAAAAGTTCGGCATTCACAAAACCTCTGAAGAAAATAATGTCATGTTTCTAAAGAGCCTGAATGATGAGTGGCTTCAATTGTCTATGTCTTTACAAACAAACCAAGATTTAGATTCATGGACACTCTCTGATCTCTATGGAACACTAGCTGCACAAGAGCCTCAAATAGCACAGGCTAAAACAATAGCCATTGCACCATACGCATTGGTTAGTAAATCAAAAGAGGCTACAGAGAGACCGAGAAATGAGAGAGCAACAGAGGAGAAGAAGAAGGAGAAGAAGAAGATAGTGATGGTTGATAGCGAAGAAGACGAGCTGATAGAGGAAGAAATAACTCTTGCGTCATTAGCTAAATCATTGGCTCTATTGAAAAGAGAGTTCAGAGGTAACCAAAGAAATTTTGGAAATGACAGATATAGCAGAGACAACCAGAGAGATAGAAGAGATGATGGAAGAAGAGAAGAATCAAGTGACCGACAGAGGTCAGACTACAGAAATGATGACCAACAGAGGTTGAGCGACAGAAACTACAGAGGAAATGACCGACAGAGGTCAGATGACAAGGTAGGCCACACACAAGAATGCTACAAATGTGGTAAGCCTGGTCATTACGCAAACGAATGCCGGACAGAGAAAGGTGGAGACCAACAGAAGTCCGACGATCGAACTGGAAACACCTCCCAAGGTTGCTTCAACTACGGCAAGCCAGGCCATTTCGCAAAAGAATGCAGAAGTAGACAAAATCGTCCACAGAAGGACTCAGCTTTTTACAAAAAGAAGGCTGAATATTATGCGCAAAAATCCATGATGGCGAACAAAGGGCATTCTGAAGCAAATAAGGAGGACTTCGAGTCAGACTCTACCTCTGATGATGAATTCACAACCAATGCCTTATTCTGTGGCATGGCAGAAGTCGACTCCGACACTGACAATGAGGTATCCTTTTTAAACTCTACCTCTTGTATTAAATCTGTAGATAATGATTCAATTAAACTTAACATTGAACTGGTTGAACTAAAAGAGATAAATGAAAGCATTCAAAAAAACCTCACCTTTAATGAGAGAGAAGTAAGGCTTCTCACCCAAGAAAAGCCAAAATTTTTGAAGAAAAGGAAAGAGTAGAAAAAATATTGGAGAAAAAATGTAGATCCTTTAAAAAGGCAAATTTCTGAATTAACCTCTGCTTTAAAAATCAAAACTAAAGAGCTTTCAGTTTCTAGGAGTGAAACAACGGACATAAGAGCTCTCAAAGAATACTTTCAAAAAGAGAGAGAGTTACTTTGGCAAGATCTACTCAGAAGAGAAGTTTTACTTAAAAACTATAAAGATGCACAGAAGGTGTATGAGAAAGTAAACTCACAAATAGGAAGACAAGGTATAGGGTACGATGATATTACTCTAGGTGTTGAAGGCAAAAAACTTAAACCTCTGTCTTCTCTGTTTGTAATAGGAAATACAAATAAACCATCTTTTCCAAACTTACTCTCTGTAAGTAAAAGGGTTAAAATCTCTGCAGAACCTCACTTAAGGAAACTGTAACGTCCCAAAAATTACAAGCAAATTTAAAATTTTAAAATAAACATTTCATTTATAACAACTCATTAAATGATCCCAACGTTTCGTTTGCAAACTCACAATTAATATCTTTATAAATAAAACCAGCGGAATAAACGTCTAATTATTAAAATCAGAAAGCAGCCAGCTCTCCTCGTGCGCCAGTGTGTACCCGTCACGACTTAGAGCCACTCGCACCTGAAACCACAATTTATTGGGAAAGGGTAAGCACGAAGCTTAGTGAATTCCAACACATGCGCAGATAGGAATTATATACACATCACCCCTACCCGCACATAAGCAACAACATCACAGTTACATAAAACGAGTAAACATCTACAAGTAATTATGTATCCAACACCTCGGTCCCACCGAATTGTAATGTAACACACTCGTCACACCGAGTTCCCACAACGTTCCTTTCCACTTCCTCGGTCCCACCAAATGGTAATGTAACACACTCGTCACACTGAGTTCCCACAACGTTTCTTTCCACTTCCTCGGTCCCACCGAATTGTAATGTAAAACATTTATACTAAGCATTCAAACCAATCAAATATTACACAACACAAACAACTAGTTCACACCACAAAGACAGTAGTACATACAAACTATTATGACATGCATACAACCCCTAACTACATAGTGAGAGAACTCACCTCGAATGCGCGCCCAGCTTAATAACACAATTCAATCTTCACAATTACGGTCACTTCCCAGCACCTAAATGCATGTTAAAACGTGTCAATACGAGACCCGGACCCTATGACACGACACACGCTTAAACCGTCACTAAAACTAAATTCCGTTCACCCAAAACAGGTCTGTTCGGGACCTGTTTCGACACCTTTAAACCCAGAAAATTCCCAATATTATTTCATGACCAGAAAGTACTCTGAGTTAGGGTTCCAAGGACATATTATACGCCTCCTATCGATTTTTCTACAATTTACTACGGATTTTACAAAAACAGTTTCCGGAACAGCGAAATTCAGCACCTTTCAGTATAAAACGACAAATCGACCCATGCTACGTCCCGAACTGGGTTTTGCAAAAAATACAGAAAAGTTTCTAGACTCAAAAAGGGAACTTTTGACACCGAAATCACCCCAATCCGAGTTACGAGCAGAAAGTTATGGTTTTCGCAAGATCAAGGCAGATTCCAGAAATTTTCACATGAAATGACGAAACACAGAACTTACGACCACTTTTTCGTCCAGCTAGAGACCGAACCAGTTTTCCGCTAAAACGCGGAAAACGTGCCCGGCCCTGAACTGGAACCGTGGGCGCCAGTTTCGGCTCCAACGGAGTTACGACAGAAAAGTTATGATCACGCGAAAACTGGACAGCACACTTAGAATTTTCATAAAAATCACGATTTATAAAAACGGTTCAAAGCTTAACGATTCGGGTTTTACGCTACGAGTGTCACCCACTGCCACCGCCCTCCACCCACAGCCACGAAAGGAAAAGGAAAAGAAACGAGACGAACGAGAGAGTTACTTACCTTACGATGACGTCTCACCACCACAACCAAACCTCTCTCACTCGATTCCTCCGACGACAGCAGGTGGCGGCGGTTCCCGGCGACGGCAGCAGCGGCGGCGAAAGGGGCTGCCGCTGCGTTCTTCCTTCTCCTCTCTCTCTTTCTCGCGATCTCTCTCTCTCGTTTCTTCACTCTCTATCTCACTCTCTTCTCGCTTCTATCTCCCTGCCGCACCACACGAGACCAAGGAAAAAGAAAAGTGAATTGTAGGGTTAGGTGTTTGCTTGGTTGCTTGAATTACAAGGAAAAGAAACGAGTTAGAAATCTCGGCCATGGGCCGAGACCCATGCAACAAGTTCCAAGCTTGCACACTTAGCCCCTCAACTACACCTTATCTCACAATCTACACTAAAATGACACGAATGCTACATTTTGGTCCTTTTTGACACCCAACCATTAACCGAAAACAATTAAAGGTAAACATTTTAAATTATTTAAAGATTTATTACGCATTTGGTCAAACTTGCTAACCCCGTTAGTAAAGATTCGCTAAAAGAACGATATTAAAGCAATTAATTAAAATATAAATAAACATACCGGGACACGGGGTTTACAACTCTCCCCCACTTGGATTAGACTTCGTCCCCGAAGTCTACGTCCGCAAACAGCTCCTAATAACTCTCTTGCATTTGATGATATCCCAATCTCAATCCACTTTCAAGCTCTAACCATTCTAAAGCTGCTCACCAGCATACCCTACAAGATACTTGATTACGACCCCCCCCCTATCATTAGTTGACGATTAACTTCTACGAATTCTAATAGACTCCTAAGATTCTCAATAACTTATATTAACAAAACATCGACCCCCTGCCGAACATCGGCCCAAACGATTACAATAACAAGCATCGGCCACCCGCCGAACATCGGTCCAACCGATTACAATAACAAACATCGGCCACCCGCCGAACATCGGTCCAACCGATTACAATGAATCACATAAGCGTGGTATTATCCTAGACACTAACACAAAAAGATATCCCCCACAACCAAATCAACTAACACACACGTAGGTCATTCCACCATAACCATCCATCACAAGTGATCATATCAGGGTTACTACTACCATCACCAAGATTATCTTAAAATCGGCTACAACTCTCCGATTATACCAAAGGTGTTTGGCCTCAAGCCCAAAAGTCGACCCCTAAATATACCACTTACCTCAAAAGGTTCTACGCATTTATTCTCTTTAATACAAAGGGCATCATTCCCTTAATCGATACTATACGGCCTACAGTACTAACGTGCGTGGAATATCTACCTTCCACCGTCGAGTATCATCCACACTTGCTCTACGAAGCCAAGTCACACCGTATAGAGGATACACCTTGACGTCTACCTCCCAGGTAACGCCTCAAGGCCCAGTACACCGGAACTACCTCCCAGGTAAGTGCCCACAACTATATCCTCCTAGTACCTACTGGAAAGTCTAGGTTAAAACACATGAATACCGGGGTCCCACCCCGAGATACCCAACCGACCATTACCAAAGACTGACTAACGTGTCTATGGATCCAAAGCAAACAGCCTACCAACAACATGCCTATTCCTGATTGACTCACTCACCCAAACATGTAAACACTCAACGTGCAAAGAATGCCAAACGGTGCGACAAAAACAACTCATCAACTAGACTCCACATCGAGCCATTAACACCGGGCAATAGGCCCATGACTAACTCCAAGTCATAACCGAGCAAATGCTCCACGCTTGCTAGACCCATAGGTCGGAAAATGCGTTTAAACAAAGTTTAAGCAAGTAATACTCTGAAATCAACCTTAGTCCCAGACTCAACACGGGTTAAACAAAAGAGTTTTCCAAAAGGACTCACACCCTTAAAATTCTCGAAATGACACATGACACTTAAAAGCACATTTCCCCAAATGGTTTACAAAATCATTTACAAAATATTTTCAACATCAGGATTTTCATCTCAAAAAGATCGTATGTAATAAAACTACTATTACCTGATCGATAGTTACGCAAATCTGGACACGCTCGTCCCACATAGGAAAAGCATGTTGAAAATCGTTCCATTGCAGTTCCGTTTACTCACACAAAAGCAAGTGTAATAAATAATTTCTTTAAAATGAACCGCCTCGATTCCAGTATGGATTGACTCATGACGTGCACTTAAAGTACCCGCTTGACCTTAAACAGGGTGCGACAAAGGTGTGCACATAATTCAAAACAAGTTTCACGACATTTGATTCAAAAATTCTTCTTTTTTAATCATAAAAATGACGTGGCACAGGGTTCGCCACAAATTTTTCGCGCGTCAGCTAATCACACAAAAAGATGACACGGTTTACAAATATATTTTTGTTAAAAAACACCACTGTCTCGAGTAAGTTTCAAACTTGAAGACAGAAACCAGTCCGCTTCTGTTAATTAGGAATATCGACTAAAACCTCATAAAATCTCAAACCGGGGGCAGGCATGCAAGCTTGTAACACTTCCTCAAGTTTAGTACTTGGGACATATAACGTCAAAACATCATAGTTTAAAAAAAATGTATTTATCGAAAATGCTCAAAATACTCGTTTCCTCCAAAGCAAAAGTTTTTAATTACCCAAAAAATGATCGGTAATTCTAAATTAACCGAATGTCAAAAATCTACGCATTTA
This sequence comes from Saussurea involucrata, assembly GCA_033807775.1. Classification (NCBI taxonomy): domain Eukaryota; kingdom Viridiplantae; phylum Streptophyta; class Magnoliopsida; order Asterales; family Asteraceae; genus Saussurea; species Saussurea involucrata. The sequence continues at coordinate 117,448,754 of CM066319.1, forward strand.
TATTTCCAAAATATAACACATTTTAATCGTATGTATGATGCTCACAACATTAAAACACTCCTTGGATCAAATGGTCTTTCATTTCGACAAAAAAAAGGAACTAAAACATTTTCATGCACGACTCGTTCATCAAAATGTCGAGAACAAAGGTTACCCCAGTATGCATACCCCTAAGTCGATAAATCGCGTTTTTATGGAAATGTCAATAAAACCTTTAGCTGACTAAAAAGCGCACTAAACAACTCCTTATGAACTGTTACCAAAATTCCTCCATGCATCACTTATGTCACGCATGAATCAATCCACACACTGAACTATTTGCAATAAAACACTTAGTAATACAAACTCTCGAACGAAAAGTTAAGCGACACCGGAATTCCAAACTCATTTTAAACATATCACCAAAATAGCCTTTATACAGACATCGTGGAATGTAACTTTTCGTCTCAAATCTAACACATGTGGAGGAGTTCCAATGTTAGAGTCTCAAACCGTAGTCACTTACCCAACATCTTAACCACCACAAAACACGGATAACATCGTACCCGAAAGAACCGTTGGAAAAATAACGAAATGAGACAAATTCTAACAAAGTTTGCACTCCCGAGATAAAACGATTTCATACACTTTCAAAACCATATTTCAAAATCTTGTGTGTGTGCTGAGCAGTTCCCAAAATTCCAAAACACCGCCCATACAAAGATTTAAAACACAAGAATTTGTTAATGCAATCTTATTTTCAAAATAACTTCGTGCATGACTTATCCGGCATTCAACGTCTCGACTAATGCTCCTCTCTACCTTTCCAATTCACTATCGTCCTCCAGACATTTAAACCTCTTAGGGCAAGTTGGGAAATCACATCAAATCATCTTACGGGTTTTCCTCAAATCAAAGTCGGCTATATGAGCCTATGACCCTAACACAATCTTCCATCTTGGCCCGAAATGATCTGCTTACAACAAATATCATCCTTATCGTCACTCCAAGTGACTAATATTATAATCGTCTTTCTATTCCAACGACTACTAGTTCAGGACCTTCATCACTACCCCCAACGATCATCACCTCAAAACACTTCGAGTACACACCTGTACTAGTAGGTTTACTAAAGTTGTTCCTCCTTGTGATGGCTATTCTGGGTAGACAATACAATGCGTTATTAGCACATAATAACTCATACTAACAACACTCACGCTCAACTCCTTGGATTCCTCGTGACTTCCCCGACTCGAGCATTGATCCTGTGCTTCCGGTAGTAGGAGCTCTACTACTACCATCCACACCTATCATCACCCCGTTCCGAGTTCCATCCCAAGGGGTCCAAGTAGTTTCTCGCCGAAACTATACACATATGCCCGCACCGGCATATGTACACACTCTTCCTAGCTCCCTAGGAATTCCATCCAAACCACTACCCTTGCTACTGCCAAATCCCTAATAGCAAGCAGCAGACATGCAATGCAGTGTAACAAGCACCAAGCAATTTAGCACACGTACTCATACATAAACACCCTTCCCAGCTCTCTGGGAACTTCCTCTTATCCCACTACCCTTGCTACTACCGAATCCCTACTAATTATAACGGGTGACCTCGCGAATACCCGATTATATGCAGTGCGAAACAAATAGACAGTCGAATACAAGACTCTATCCTAGAACGGTTGGACTCAAACAAGAGCTGCGCAATAGAACTAAATCGAATATTCTAAGGCTATAAATCTCTTACTGCATACAACCTAGAGGGCATCCACTTAGTAACCTATCATAATTAGCATAAATTCCTAAAAGCAAGTAGTTCAACATACCGCATAGTGTCAACAACAGGAAATCTAGCATGCATACTCTATGATCTAGAAAGCAATAAAACACTAAGCATTGTACCTTTCCCTTCGGCTCCGGCTGACGGTACACACTGCGCCCCCGATCACCGTTCCTCGAACGGGTTTTTACCTTTTCTTTTATTTCCAAAAAGATTTAATAAGGAATTGGAAAATTTCCCAGCCGCAACTTGAGACCAAACACACCGAGGTGCGTTTGATTCACTCAAGCTGTGCTCTGATACCAAGTTGTAACGTCCCAAAAATTACAAGCAAATTTAAAATTTTAAAATAAACATTTCATTTATAACAACTCATTAAATGATCCCAACGTTTCGTTTGCAAACTCACAATTAATATCTTTATAAATAAAACCAGCGGAATAAACGTCTAATTATTAAAATCAGAAAGCAGCCAGCTCTCCTCGCGCGCCAGTGTGTACCCGTCACGCCTTAGAGCCACTCGCACCTGAAACCACAATTTATTGGGAAAGGGTAAGCACGAAGCTTAGTGAATTCCAACACATGCGCAGATAGGAATTATATACACATCACCCCTATCCGCACATAAGCAACAACATCACAGTTACATAAAACGAGTAAACATCTACAAGTAATTATGTATCCAACACATCGGTCCCACCGAATTGTAATGTAACACACTCGTCACACCGAGTTCCCACAACGTTCCTTTCCACTTCCTCGGTCCCACCAAATGGTAATGTAACACACTCGTCACACCGAGTTCCCACAACGTTTCTTTCCACTTCCTCGGTCCCACCGAATTGTAATGTAAAACATTTATACTAAGCATTCAAACCAATCAAATATTACACACCACAAACAACTAGTTCACACCACAAAGACAGTAGTACATACAAACTATTATGACATGCATACAACCCCTAACTACACGGTGAGAGAACTCACCTCGAATGCGCGCCCAGCTTAATAACACAATTCAAGCTTCACAATTACGGTCACTTCCCAGCACCTAAATGCATGTTAAAACGTGTCAATACGAGACCCGGACCCTATGACACGACACACGCTTAAACCGTCACTAAAACTAAATTCCGTTCACCCAAAACAGGTCTGTTCGGGACCTGTTTCGACCCCTTTAAACCCAGAAAATTCCCAATATTATTTCATGACCAGAAAGTACTCTGAGTTAGGGTTCCAAGGACATATTATACGCCTCCTATCGATTTTTCTACAATTTACTACGGATTTTACAAAAACAGTTTCCAGAACAGCGAAATTCAGCACCTTTCAGTATAAAACGACAAATCGACCCATGCTACGTCCCGAACTGGGTTTTGCACAAAATACAGAAAAGTTTCTAGACTCAAAAAGGGAACTTTTGACACCGAAATCACCCCAATCCGAGTTACGAGCAGAAAGTTATGGTTTTCGCAAGATCAAGGCAGATTCCAGAAATTTTCACATGAAATGACGAAACACAGAACTTACGACCACTTTTTCGTCCAGCTAGAGACCGAACCAGTTTTCCGCTAAAACACGGAAAACGTGCCCGGCCCTGAACTGGAACCATGGGCGCCAGTTTCGGCTCAAATACTCTGAGTCTGTTCACCATAATACTCTGAGTCTGTTCAGTACTTATGGTGATCGCTGATAAGTTAGTTGTTTACTTATGATCCCTGAAGACAAGTTTCACGTTAACATAGGTTCTACGCTGAAGTCGAAGATCAAGCTCAAGAACCAGCGACAAGTCTCCTAATGAACTGATGTGGATCAGCGAAGACTCAGATTTGTCCACTCAACGTGAAGTATCAAGTACAGGACTTTGGCTATCGCTGAATTCTCTTATTCGCTGATAAAGAATGATAGATCGCTGAATCAACGAAAAACTGATCATGAAGTCCTCCGTACAAAGTATTTTTGTCTTAACCACCCTTGCATGACTCCGTACGATATGTCAGAAAAGAACCTCCTTATTGTCTGAATTCGTACAACCACCCTGATACTACACTGTTCAAACATGCGGCTACTTAGGTTGTCAACAAAGGTCAATGACATGCAACCAATCAGTTGCTGCCACGTGTAAAGTGTATACTGCCATGCATTAAATGCATGCAGTATATAAGAAGATGAACTCACTTCATTTTGAAGTAACTTGCTAACTCTGGACAAGTTCATCCTTCTTATCTTTGAGATAGGTTATTATTAGTAATTTCCTTCTCCTTCTTAGTGCAAGAAACTTAGTGTTCCAACTTGTTTAGATTTAGGTTTACCCTTAGTCTTGTTTCCGCAACAACCTGTAAGTTGTTAATGATTTATCAATAAACAATTTAGAAAAGTAAAATCTGTGTGTTTGTATTCAACCCCCCCTCCCCCCCCCCCTTCTACAAACTTGTATAGCCCTTCGGGACCAACAACTATCTCTAGACTCCTTCCAACTTTGTTTCCTTGGATGACTAGGGTTTCTCCGTTTTGCAAAGGTACCCTAACCGACTTATCAAAACAGCAAATCTCCGCTCGATTCTTGGATAACCAGTCCATACCTACTACTACATCAAAACTCCCCAATTCAATAGGAATAAGATTAACGCTAAACAATATTTTATCGGCCAGATTCAAGGTACAATCTAAAATTACATCCTTAGCCTCAAATTTATGACCATTAGCAACCTCAATAATATAAGCATCTAACATTCTCCTAGATTCCAAGTTAATTACTGGCCTAAATTCCAACGAAACAAAACTTCTATCCACTCCAGTGTCAAATAATACTGATGCCTAGTGGTTATTTAGAAGAAACATACCTGTCACCACGTTGGGGTCGCGACGTGCTTCGTCAGCTCCAATGACAAATGCCCGTCCTCGAGCTTGGCCTCCTTGATTTCCCTGATTGGCCTGATTCCCATTATTGTTATTGCTCGGCCTCCTACCCAATCTCGGGCACGTATTCCGGAAGTGATCTTGACTTTCGCACTCGAAGCATGCCCTTCTCCGTTCATTGAGACCCTTTTCCATCCTACAAAATTTGGTGTAATGACCCACTCGTTTACAATTGCCACAAACAGGGCAGGCTTCTTCATGATAGTTGTTACATTTGTTACACTTTGGGTGTGGACAACTGAACTGCCTAGAGTCTTGAGCCTTTACTCCGAAATTTTTGACTACCTTCCTATCCGTGATCCAGATAACATCAATATAAAAATTCATTCCTATTTTTAGATAATGACACTAATACCAAAATTTCGAGATTCATCCCACATCAATAATAAAGTTTTTAGATCTAATACAACCAATCACTTAAAATTACCCAAAATACTTAGTTCATAATAACCACAAGAAAATGTTTTCCTTTGAACCCAAAAGTCGTATCAAATGCTGCCAAGCTATCAATCATCGTAATCAAAACCATCCCAAATACACAACTATCAAGATCATCAACACAAGCATAGCGAGTACTACTCCTCCAATCACGCATGCAAGCTCCGCCCTCATCGTGGTCTGCCTAACCTTCCTAACGCTCTCCAAAACCTGGGTCGAAACATTGGGCAATAGGTGTGTTAGCTCCACCAGTTCTGTTAAGACCTGTCCTTGGTAAGTTACCCTCACCTGACAGCCGTGTAGTTCGGTCGTTATTGTCCTTAAGTGCTGCTCTTCCGCCCAAGGAATTCCGGACACTCATCCGATTGGCATGCCGGTGATTATACGCGGCGGCTCCGGCGCCTTCGGATGTTCTGACCTAAGCGTTACTCATCTCGGGATCGGGACGCTTTTTCTCGCCATTTGCCTAATACGGGCCCCTCTAGGGTTCGGTTGGACAATTATTGGGGTCGGTCGGGGTAGTACCTGTAATAACCAGGTATTTTATCTATGTTTAAATAAGGAATTTATAAGTTTTTATATTAGTATTTTAGGAGTTAAAAACTAAAGGGTAAGTTTTAATTTAATAATGGAAGTTTAGGGGTATGTTTTGTCAAATAAGATAAACTTGAGGTTTGTTTTGTCTCTTTTCACAAACTCTCTCCCATCACCGCCACTTCCACCTCTTGTAGAGGAGGTGTCCTCTTGTTAGTTACTTAGAAGATATTATTCAAGGTGTATGTGTGTGTAAGTGTATTCGGTTGAGAGAGAGAGAGAGAGAGATCGAGAGAAGGTTTGAAGGGAAGAAGAAGGAAAAGATTAAGAAGTTTGTTGCTGTGATTCAGGGATTAAACTGAAGTGATTCAGGTAAACAATTCATACCTTATATGTGTTTTAATTCTCTAAAGTGTTCTTGAGGTTTATAGTTAAGTTCTTGGTGGGTTTCGTTAAAAAGGGGTGTTTTGGGAAATCTGAGCTTAAGGTTAGGTTATGTTTATAGTCTTAATCATAACTGCATCTTTATAGCAACATGCATAGCTTAAAACTGCAAAAAATCTGGGTTTTAGGATGAAACAGTAGACTGAGACATTCATCGAAGTCGCAATAGACGACTGCGACATTCAACGAAGTCGCAACAGTTGGTTGCGACTTGGCATTGAAGTCGCAATGGTCGTTTGCGACTTGGCTTGAAATCGCAGTAGTTGATTGCGATTCGAGTTTGGAATCGCAGTAGTTGGTTGCGATTCCAGGGTGGAATCGCAATAGTAGGTAGCGACTCCAGGGTGGAATCGCAATAAGGGGTTGCGACTTCAGGGGTTGCGACTTCAGGGTGGAATCGCAATAAGGGGTTGCGACTTCAAAGTGGAATCGCCATAGGAGTTTGCGACTTGGTACTGTTCATTACGATTTCAGTTGGGAATTTTGTAAGTTTAAGTATTAAAAGAGATATTTGGTATTTTATCTGATTTCAGATTTGGTGAAAGATTGAAGTACGTGAGTTATCTTGGAAGGGTTTTTGTGATAAGAACAAGGTGAGTTTTTATTTGAAATGTTTTTTTAATGGAATACATATATGTGATTAAATGTAATATGGTGCATATAGTGTTTATATGAATATTACATTGTATGAGTACTAGTTGGCCGGGCTTAGGACCGGTGAAAGTTGGCTGTACAAAGGGACAGTGGTGTTGGTTGTATTTAGTACAACGGTGTAAAGTAATTAATTGGCTTGCTACCAATTAATATGGCCAAGGAAAAGAAAAGAGATAGAGATGGAAAGATACGTGATGCATGAGTCATAATTTGGTATTCTTACGTGAATTATGTGCAAATGTTCTCTTTTACTAACGGGGATTTTTCTCACTAGACCTCAAGGTCTAACCCTCATTTTTGTTTAAAAAATATGTATTCCAGGTCAAGGAGCAAACAAAAGACTATGATAGGATTTCTCATGGTTAGCTTTTGTGGATGTTGAATGATTATGAAGATTTCAGTTATAATTAGTAGTTGATATGTATTTTACTTTATTCGAAAAAGTTTGTACTGAAAGACCAAATTGTAGAATTTAAGGGACCGTATTTGGATTATGATATGTTATTTTGTGGTGAATTATATGAAACTTGTATGTTGGGATTAAGGGATGTTACAGTACCGAGGTCGGTGACACTCTCGGTCCATCGTAAGGATCTCGCTCGCTTTACACCTCTTGATCCGATTCAGTGCTCCTAGGATCCTTTTCTTCCAGTATACTCGATGGGTTGACTTGAGGTCGACCAGTGACGTAACCCGACTCGTCGGATGAGGATGATGACGTAGCGAAACTGAGGCACAATGTCTACGCACTATACATGCTACTAGAGAGTGCAAGTAAAAATGACATACTCCTACTATAACCATTTCTAGTCTCGCATTAACTTTCCTTAATCGAACATAGGTGATCAAGCTATGTTTAATTAAAGTCGGTTAAAACAATTCTAGACTTAGTTATACTAGTAGTAGGTTCAGTTGTTTTCATGTCAGTTTCGGACTTTTGGTTATAGTTAGGTTTTTCCAATGAAAGACCGGTATTCTCTATAACCTTCGGCTCTGATACCATTTCTGTCACACCCCGCTAAAGCGGAAATACTGGATGTCACAGTTCAAGGTTTCATTGCGTAAGGTGGAAGACAACACACAATCATCATAGCTTAAAAGGTTTATGAAAGTTACATCTTGTTCAAAAATACAAAATGTCCAAAACAAAAATTGACATGATAAGGAAAATAGTGTTGGATGCAGCTACTTGTGGTGCCTTCTAAAGTTCAACCTTAATTGATATTTCCTGAAAAGCATGTAAATGAGAGGGTCAACTATTGAATAGTTGGTGAGATCACAGGTTTTATGAGTACAACAAAGTTTGTCATAGAAACAGTTTTAATCCGCACAAGTGGATTGAGTATTCGGTTGTAGTTTTAAAGCACCTTTGTAAATCCGCACAAGTGGATATGTCAACCGGTTATGAAAACACTTTTGTAAATCCGCACAACGGTTTAAGAGTTCGCTTGTCAACATGCGCAAGGTATAATATCGTATGCAATTATATGTTAAGAAATGAGCCCACTACCCAAACCTAATTACGGAATGCCCCAAACTGCATGTTCCATCGCCAACATGCTTACGGAATTTCGGAATTACGGAAAATAGTAATTATGCACTCGCGAGGTGAGTGAGTGTCAACCAAATAACGTTATCCATAATACTAACGGCTCAAAACGTGAGTTAATGGGTAATGTAGAGTAAACGGGGACTTAATAGCAAAACTCAGAATCAACTAACATAATCATACATACCATAGCGCATAAGTATACGGAGCAATATTCAGTATTTTGAGTAAACAGTACAATCGATGCGTAATAAAATCGTCACATGCTTTTCACCCCAAAACGTATAAAATAGTAAAAAGGGGCTGTGAAAACATACTTGGTGCGCGATGAAACTCCGGGAATCTCCCACAAAATACCTCGGTGTGATCCTACTTTGAACCTACGAACGTAAGGTCACTAGTGAGCTTTAGTCTTAAAGGTTCGGTAGGCTAACTATCCATATCGTCATAAAATGCCTTGGTTGTGATTAAAATTATAATTTATATGGAGTTAACTGAAATTAGTAATCAAAACATATATTCTTCATGCTTGTTAGATTGACGTTACCACAATTTTGCCACAACAAGTAACGAAAAGGGTCTAAAATTAAAAGTTATATATACTACATATATATACCGCAATTTCATCATAAGAATGATGAAAATGGTTCAAAATGTAAAGTTAAAGTATAAAAGGTATAAACGTATAATATATATATATATATATATATATATATATATATATATATATATATATATATATACCACAATTTCATCATAAAAACGATAAAAAGGGTTCAAGAGTTACTTTTTAACTATAGTAAGAAAATTGTCGTTTGCTGTCCATATTTTGGTGTCACTTTCTGTCCATTTTTGGATAACTTCTAGACATATTTAGGTTAAGATATTTTATGTCCAAGTAGTTTAATGAGTTGGGAAACTTTTGACATAAGTTTCATAATTTTTAGAGGTGGTGAAGTACATGAAATAATTCTTGACGTAAAATCACTATAGAAAGCTTTGCTGTTTGCGCACTGTTTTTGTGAAGATTGTTTGGTAGACGAAATCTTTGCGTTTTTGAGTGAAACCACTTGGGTTTGAAACCTAACTTATAAAAATAAATTCCAGAAAATGAATCGTATAATTTGGAGTATTATTGAGTGAGATATGACATTTTTAAGAGATGTGCAGAATCTGGCAGTAAGCTGTCAAAACCAAACTTTATGCATGTGCATTTTTCTTTGTTTTTTTATTTGAAATTCTTATTCCTCTTGCATGCAATCCGATTTGACTCATCACCATACAAATAGTTTCAGTTCTAAAACATATTTTTAAGCCATTTAAACCACATGCAATGCTATCTATAAACTCAACTTTTGTAGAACTTTGAAAATGGGTCTTTTTGAAGATTTTTGGGTGTTTAGGCCAAAAATTCTACATGCAACTTAAAATTGTATATTTTTGGTTCAGGCATGTTGATTTAAACATGTTTTTAGTTGATTCAAATGGCTACTCATGAAATCTTTGGACCAAAAAGTATGGATCTTTAAGAAAAACTACATGCATGCAAGTTAAGAGCTCATCTTTGATCTTAACATAGGTTTGATCATGGATTCTCCACCTTTTTAATAACATGCAAGTGTTATGGTGGTAAATCTACAAACATTAAGATGTATGTAGATGGTTCTTAACAAAAGTTTAAAGAAAAATGTAGGAGAAGAAGAACATTACTTAAGAAAATGCAACATAAAAATTTATGACAAAAAGGGGTGTGTGAATTTCATCCAACACACATGTATTTACCATGAACACTTTAATCACTTGAAGGAGAAGTGTTTTAGGGGCTGAACTTGAGGCTCTTCTTGAAAGAATATGGATGGAGTTTGACAGAGAAAAGAGAGAAAGTCTAGAGTGAGAATTTAGAGAGAGAGAGAGTGAAGTTGCAAATGAAATGGAAATGAGAAGAGAAAATATAAAATGGGGTAAAGAGGAGAGGGTGGTGGACGGTTTTGGGGAGAGAGAAGAGAGAGATGGTGTATAAAATTGGCAGTAATGAAATGATGATGTCTTTGATTTTACTTTTATTCTTATTTTTATTTTATTTTAACTCTAGAATTTGAATTATTAAGCAACCCATTTAACATCATAATAATACATGTTTTATTTTATTTGTATTGTTTTGCAATTATACATATGTATTTGTATTTAGGAAATTTGAATTGGCATTTTATGAGATTATGGATAATTCCCTAATTTGAGGGGTTTCTAGGCAAAAACTCCTAAATTTTCCTACCGTACCGAGTTTACTGCTAAAATTTGACTGTGTGACCAATGACATAAAAATTGAATGTGCTTAGATTAATTCTAACCTGAAATACGATTTTGACGGTTGTCACACAAAGATCTGTTTTTCATGTACAAGACTTGAAGATGGTTTGATAGAGTGTCTGTTGGAGAAGATTGACTTTACAAAGAGCTGAAGACTGCTGTTATATTTTTTAAATCTTAAATCCAAAGGGGGAGATTGTTAGAGTATTATTGTATTCAAGATTTACTGTAAAGTCAATGTACTGTATTAGTTCATAATGCCTTTATACATTGTATGTTATGGGTATAAATAGGCATGTCTAGTTCATAGCTAGATGACAATCCAGAACACTTGTAGCATTGTGTCATTTGTACTCATTGATCAATATATGGATGACTTTTGCTCTCTAGATTCTCTCTCTATATTTCATTGCTAGATTCTGGGTTTATCAGCTGGTTATCACCACTTCTGTCATTTGACCTCTATTGGTCATTTGAACCTTCTTTTCCCTGGTTCCTCGATTCATACTTCTCACCCCGATCATCTCTCCCATCACGTTCATACCCAGTCTTCTTTCGGTAACCTCTGCTGCCAAACTCTCTTGTCAACAAAGCCAAAGATTTGGCTATCGAGGCCATAGTTGCGTCCTCTTCATCAATCAACTCTTCTTCTTAACTATCCACAACCAAGACCTTCTTCATCTCCTTCTTCTCTTCCACAGACTTCTCCTTCTTGAGCTTTTCATTTGTCTCTGTAGCCTTGCCAACCAGTGCCAGAGGTCCACTTGTTTGGACTTTCGTCTGAGCAATCTGGGTTTCTTGTGCGGCTAACGTGCCATAGAGGTCCGACAGAGTCCAGGTGTCCAAATCCTGATTTGTTTGTAGGGACATGGACAACAGGAGCCATTGTCGTTTAAGCTCTTATAGAACATAACGTTTATCTCCTCAGAAGTTCTGTGGATTCTAAACTTTTGGCACTTGTTGATCAACGAGTTGAATCTGTCGTAGGTGGACTGCAGAGACTCAGACGGCAGAGCTTTAAAAGCATAGTACTCGTTGATGCATGAGCTCTTCTGTTCTTCTGAGTCTTAGCACCGCCTTTTTTCTAACTGCTTTTCTACTTCCTTCCACAGATCGTAGGCAGATTCACATGCGTCCAAAGACCGAAAGAGGTCATTTGGAATGGCCATTATCAGAAGTCTCTTGGCTTTCTAAGCAAATTCATATTTCTCCCAGTCTGTTGTAGACCATTTGTCCATCGCCTTTGGTTTTTCATATTCAGGGACTTCTGGAGTGTCATCGGTGGCTGGTACCCTTGGCACTATGACCATGGGAACATGAGGAGGATTGTGGATATATGTGAGGAGTTCTCTGTCAGTGCCCTCGAAGAAGTAAATCATTCGTATCTTCCGCTGAGGGTACTCATCTCTGAGCAGAGTTCGGGGTTTGGTTAAAGAACCAGCAGTGAAGAAATTGGCAGTGTTTGCCATTTTTATGCAGCTTTCAAAATAACAGAAAATAGAGTATGAACAGAATATCCTCAGATGATGGGACAAACTTGTGGAAATGAGTTTAAAGCTTTAAGAACTTGAACAATGCACTTAAATGGAAAGATTTAACCAAAGAAACAGTGCCTATTAGTTTACTAAAGTCGAACTTGTCGAGAGTAGCAGAAAAACAGGGGTTGTTCTGAAATGAGTGAAAATAGGTCTAAATCAGTCCATAAATCTACCAATTGTTGTAGAGTGGATCCTTTGATATGGAAAATCAAAGTATGCTCTGATACCAATTGTTGATCCCACAATAGACTCAACAATGATATTTATCTCGATAGTTCAAACATATATATATGTGGAAGCGTTTTAATAGAACTAAGGAGAGATACTCGGTAGAAAATACACACAGAATCAAACAAGTGAAACAATAATAACATAAGATTTAGCTCAATGATTCACTTTCTATTTATTGTTCAAGAACACCAAGAACACCGTAAGTGTGTGTAATACAGGAGAATGTGCCTTAATCTGGTGTGTGTGTAGTGTGAACGTTAACAGAAATGGTCTATTTGAGACCTCCTATTTATACTACTTTACAGGGGACAAGTTTGAGACAGGAAGTACTAAGGTACAAAGACAGGATCGTGGGACTGAAATAGGTACAACTTTAATGTAGTGCGCCGCCTACTGTAAAGGCTGTACCCCATCAGAGGATGACACGTGGAGAGTGCAGGGCATGCCTTGTACGAATGATCTTCAGAATCTTCGTACAACTGAGGCACGATTGTCTTTTGTGTAACGACCCGATTCTATAGCATGCATCAAATAACATATATTGCATAACATCGTTACATAACAAAAGATACATCATATGACAAATACAGTCCCTTAGTCTTTACAACCAACATAAGGTGTTTCATTACAAACGTTTTGCTAATTAATTACATGATATCTAATAACGAAGTTATAACTACAAAACACATCATAGTCTTCAAATTATAAGTCTTCCCAATAGCTAGCCACCGATTACTCTATTCACTTGCTCTTACCCGATCCACGACCTGGAATACATATTTTTAAAACAAAATGAGGGTTAGACCTAGTGGTCTAAGTGAGAAAATCCCTGTTAGTTTAAAACCATTTGCACAAACACCATATACATCATTCAATTATAAACACCAATTATAACTCATGCAACGTGTACTTTCCTGTCTCATTTCCATGGCCATATTAGATGGTTGCGAGCCAACTAATAAATTTACTCCGATGTATTAAATACATCCAACACCGCTGTCCCTCTGTACAGCCAACTCCACCGGTCCTAAGCCCGACCAACGTGCTCTCGTGTAGCGTAATAGTTGTATAAATATAATATACACTTCAATATATCATACTTTATACATATGCACATAATTACACTACTTATCACATGATCAAACCACATATATGTATTCTAGTTTGAAAATATTTTAAAGTAAAACTCACCTGATTGCTTATTAAAACGCTTTCAAGCTTTTCTCAACAGATTCAGCTTTCACTCTAAATTCACAGAATCTGAAACAAATAGATACAAGTATCCATTTACCAAATGGAACACATAATACTTACTAGAGCTAAGAACTCGAGATAAACCTATCTAAATCTTATCCTCAAATGTTTCCCCCAAACCCAAACTTATATCCAGTCCTCATTCATATCCTATTCAAGAGTCAACAAAACACAAAGCTACTGGATACTCAAAAGTATCAGAAATCTTAAAAATGACCAAACAGCTAAAGTTTCCGGATACTACAATACTATCCGAACAACTCAAACAATCCGGACAGCATAACTTTCCGGACAATCTAAATAATCCGGAAAACACCACTTTCCGGACGACATAAACAATCCGGACGACACCCGGAAACCAAAGTAATCCGGACACCATCCGGTAACTAATATCATCTGAAAACCATGGAAAATAGGAACTTACCGGGTAGTTGATTCGTCCGGACACCATTAGAACAATTTCCGGACACTATCAAAAGAGACTACCGGACACCACCATAATGTGTCCGGAAACCTCTGTCGGTTTACCCCAATTTTACCCAGATTCGACAGAAATTACTACCAGACATGAAATCGACTATTCTACTCCGATAGAAACTATCTATTAGCAATTACCAACATAAAATGTAAAGGAAACATACATCAATTCACTTCCAATGTATCCAAATGAAGCCTTAACCCTATTTCTTTATCTTCTTCTTCTTTTGGTCTCAAAACACACACACACTGATTTTAATTTATGATAATTGAAAATATCTGAAGCTTAAAGGGGTAATATCCAACTATATTTACCATCTAGATCTTGCACTATTCAATAAAGACCCAAACACCCCTAAACTTATAAATTTACCCAAACTTACCCTGAACATCAATTATAGAGTTAAATAAATTTAACGGAACTAGAATTTCACTAACGAACTTACCCGGGGTATTACATCATCCCCCCCTTAAAAGACGGAATTCAGTTAGGCAAAAAAGTACGGGTACTTAGTTCTCATATCTGATTCTGATTCCCAAGTAGCATCCTGACCATTCCGTAAAACTTTAACTTTACTGTCAACAATGGCTTCAGGTTCCTCCACGTAATTCAACCTTTCATCAACCTGTATATCTGGTAGAGAGACTGCCTGATCTGGAGTAACCAAACACTTTCGAAAATTTGAAACGTGAAAAGCGTTGTGGATACTGCTTAACTCTGACGGAAGATCCAACCTGTAGGCTACTTCACCTATTCTTTCTGTAATTGCAAACGGACCAATGTACCTTAGGCTCAGTTTACCTTGTTTCCCAAATCGAATGACTCCTTTCCAATGCGAGACTTTTAACATTACGAAATCTCCAACTTGAAATTCTAACAGTTTTCGGCGTCGGTCAGCGTAGCTTTTCTGCCTGTCTTGAGCTACTTTCAATCTTTCCGGAATCTGAGTAATCTTATCCGCGGTCAACTGAACTATATCTGGCCCTGCTAATTGTTTCTCTCCCACTTCGTTCCAACACAGAGGAGTTCTACATTTTCTACCATACAGAACTTCGAACGGTGCCGCTTGTATGCTGGAATGATAACTGTTATTGTAGGAAAATTCAATCAACGGCAAATGCTTATCCCACGATCCCCCAAAATCAACAATGCAGGCCCGTAACATATCTTCCAAAGTCTGAATCGTTCATTCATTCTGACCGTCAGTTTGCGGATGATACGTTGTACTTAGCTTTATCTGAGTTCCCATTTATTTTTGAAAACTTCTCCAAAATCTTGATGTAAAACGACTATCACGATCAGAGATAATCGAGATTGGAACTCCATGTCAAGTTACTATTTGGTCGATGTACAATTTGGCTAGTCTTTCTAACGGATAGGTTTCTTTTATCGGTAGGAAGTGAGCAGACTTTGTCAACCTGTCAACGATCACCCAAATAGCGTCAAACCCTTTTGGAGTTTTTGGTAACTTCGTGATGAAATCTGTAGTAATCTGATCCCATTTCCACATGGATATTTCCAAACGGTGCAACTGACCAAAAGGCTTTTGATGTTCAATCTTTACTTTCTTACAAGTGGTACAACCTTCCACATGCTGGGCGATACTTCTTTTCATTCCCGGCCACCAATAAAATTGTCGTAGATCTTTATACATCTTATTTGTACCTGGATGAATAGAGAAACAAGATTGATGAGCTTCTTGTAGTACCCGATCACGTAAATTACCAAGACGAGGCACCTAAATTCTGGTTCCCAGACACAATAACCCACGATCATCTGTTATGAGTGTTGCTGATATATGTGATCCCATATCTAATCAAGTAACAATGATAAACACAAGAGATCTTCATTAGAATAGAGAAAGAATACAAGATTGTGAATGAGATCTACTTTCTCTCTCTAAACTCTCTCTATAGGAAGTCATCCCTCTCTTACAATTATGAATCACACGTATGAATGACTTCTACGACTTCTAGTTAATTCTCTACACAAGGTATCAATTTATACCTTTGACTCCCTCATTTAATACTTTGACTTTGACCTTTAAAGTCTCTACTTAAATTTTTACAATGCTTTGACAATTTACAATTAAACATAAATCTTGAATACATTTTTATGCACTAACAATCTCCCCCTATGGATTCAAGATTTAAAAAATCGATGACGATAGTCTTTAGCTCTTTGTATCTTCAGATCTTCAACATTCCAGCACTTTAAACAATCTCCCTCTTCGCTTTGAAGGAAGATCAATCTTCGAAAAATAGCTCTGAAGAATCTTCAAATAAGCATTGTCGTCAGAAATCGAATCTGACTGCTTTAGTCTTCAACTGGATCTTCAAGGTCAAATAGTCATCAAGGTCTTGAAACACAAACTTCATATCTTTGTGGTGTTGGTCAAAGTCTTCAAATAAAATCTTCACAACTTCAAATTGTTAGATCTTAAGTTTTGTCAAAAGTTACAAGTGTTGGATCTGAACTGAAGACTCAGAGTTCTTAGTTAGAAGACTCAGAAGTTCTGATCTGAGAAGTCTCGAAAAGATTACAAGTGTGGAATCTGAACAGAAAGGTCAGAGTTCTGAGTAGGAGACTCAGAACTTCTGATGATGAAGATGAAAATATCACAAGTGCTTGAAGGAAGTTCTGAAGTGCTTAATCAGAAGGATGTTCAGAAGTTCTGAACATGTTGTTCAGAACTTATATCTTAGGATGTTTTCATTTATAGTCAGTTACTAATTAGGACACGTGTAATTGTTCTATTAGTCTTTCATGTATATGTACTGTAGCTTTAGCTTTTCCTTACAGTATATATATAGGAGTTAGAAACTGTAAGCTAACTAATCTTTGGCATAACTTTCCGCATATCTTTGTATTCAGCTTTTGTAATCTTTGAGAGATTCTCTCTCTAGATTTGTAATTTGTTCTTAATTGAATACAAGTGCATTGATCCAAATCTCTATCATTTACTGTTTGATTGATCTTAATTGATTGTAAGATTGAATCCTGGTTTCTACAATTGGTATCAGAGCTAATCAACAAACAAATTCATTCAAGATCGTGTTCGTGAGGGTTTCTTGATCGCGTTTTTGAAGGTTTCTTGATCAATTCGTCAATTGATTCCGCTGCTACTCAAAATTCTTGAATTCTTTGTGATTCTTGAATTCGTTTTATGTTTGTTCAAGAAATTCGATTTGTCTTTCTGTTGAATCGATTAAATTCAATTTTACTAATCATGTCTTCGAAAGAGTTTCTCTCGATGGGATCAGAAATGAAACCTCCTGTTCTTAATCGTAACGAATATCAGCAATTGAAAATTCGTATGATACAATTCTTGGATAATATCGATGAGAATTTGATGATCTCAATACGAGAAGGTCCAATTGAAGTTTATGTCGATGTTCAATCTACACCTGCAACTGATACAACTCCAGAAATTCCTGCTACTAGGGTGAAGAAGAATTTTTCACAGTACTCAGAAGCACAGAAAATCAGACATGCAATTGACAAAAGAGCTGTTACGCTGTTGACTTTGGCAGTTCCCAATGAGGTTTTTAATAGAATTGATAGTGGAACATCAGCAAAAGAAATGTGGGATGAACTTGAAAAGCAAATGTTTGGTACTGCAAAATCAATTCAAGCAAAGTTAAACCAATGCATCAATGCTTATGAAAGATTCAAAGGAAAAGAATGTGAAAGTTAAAATCAGACTTATGAAAAGTTTTGTATTATTTTGAATGACCTCAGGAGGAATGGGTTGAAAAAGACAAAATCTGAGATTAACTACAAATTTCTGAATTCTCTTAATTCAGAATGGTCATCTTTTGCAATTACTATTCAAAAGAATAAAGACATGTGTGAGGAAGATTTAAATGATTTATTATGTGTTCTAAATCAACATGAGG
The DNA here is from genome assembly GCA_033807775.1 of Saussurea involucrata. NCBI lineage: Eukaryota > Viridiplantae > Streptophyta > Magnoliopsida > Asterales > Asteraceae > Saussurea > Saussurea involucrata. The sequence goes on from CM066319.1 coordinate 117,466,761, forward strand.
ATTCGGTTAAACAAGTAGTGGAGGAGAAGAAAACAGTTTCTGATCAATTAGCCTTACTTTCAGAAAGAAAATCTAAGGTGATCAAAACTGCAAAGAAATCTGTGTATTTGTCTGAAATACCCAAGTTAGAGGAAGAATCTGATGAGAAGGAAGGATCAGAAGAAGATGATGATATCAAGCTGATTGCAGAAAAATTGGCCTTGTTGACTAACACTTTCAACAAGAGATATGGAAAGAACACGTTTCAGGGTAAGTACAGAAGGGAACAGGGGAGTTCAGAAGAGAAATATAAGAAGAAAGAGGATAGAGAAGAAAGTAAGTTTGAGAAGAAAGAAGAGAAGGAAGAAAGAAAAGAGAAGGATTTATGTTTTAAGTGTGGAAAACCTGGTCACATTGCCAGAGACTGCAGAGTAAAAGTAGTAAAAGATTATGAATACTACACAAAGAAGGCTCAGCTGGCTAAGAAAAAAGATAATGAGATAGCAATGTTGGCAGAACAGGAGAACTGGCTGTATTATACTTCAGATGAAGAGGATTGCATCCATTTTTCTCAGATGCAAAGTTATATGGCCAAGATGAAGAATAAGGATGATTCTGATTATGAAGATGTTGATTCTGAATCTTCTGCTGAGGTACATTCTCCACTTGAAATTGATTTAATGACTCAAATTGGCAATATGAATTCTGAATTCGTTAAACTCAGAAAACAAATAAAAGGTGAAAGAATTCTAGTTAACAAGTTCAGAACAGAAAAAGAGATAACTAAAGAACAGTTTGAAGAATCTGAGGTTGAGAAACAAAAAGTCAAAAATGAGAATTCTGAATTAAAAATTCAATTTACAGAAATAAAAGATGAAAAGGTTGCTTTACAAATTAAATATGATATGTTACTTGATGAAAGAAAGAAGTTGTACACAAAAATCAATGAGTTGGAAGACCTTAATTTGAAAAGAGGTCAAACTCAACAAACCTTGAATCTTCTCATTAGCAATGTTAAAGATACAAGATTTTATAATCCTAAAATGGGTTTGGGTTTGGAAGAAAATGTTGTTTTGAAAAGAGCCCCAACAAATCTTTATGATTTTGATAAACTACAGGTTCTTAAACCAAAAATCCCAGAGATAGTTGATGTTTTTGTGAGACCTGCTAGTTCTATAACAAGTTCAGATAATCTACAAAAATCAAGTCCTGTAAAAGAAAAGGAAACAATTTCTGAACCAAAAATTGAGAAGTCAGAAGCTTCAGAAGAAGAGGTTAAGAAAGAAATTTCTAAACCAACAGAAGAGAAACCAAAATATAATGATGCTAAATTCAAATATGATTATTTGAATGTCAGTTACAAAAATAAACAACCAAGTTTTTCATATACTGACATTGAAAGTATATTTGATACAAGTAAGGTTTATGAAACAGTAAGTCAGAAGTCTGAGTCTTCTAGTCATAATTCTGACTCCACAAGTCAGAACTCTGAGTCTGAAGGTCAACATTCTGAAACTGTTAGTCAAAAATCTGATTCAACTGATAATTCTAAATTCACTTCAGAAAGCTTTTCAGAACCTGAAAAGAGATTTAAACTTGTTAGTCAAGAACTTGAGGACTTAAGAAAAACTTTTGATGATCTTGAAAATGATTATTGTGATGTAGATTTTAAACTGGATCAAGTTTTAAAAGAAAACAACACTTATGTCCAGAAAATAACAGAGCTTGAGAAGTTAAAGGCTGAATATGATCTTTTCAAAATTAATGCCTTAAAAGAAGATAAGAAATTCTTTGATGAATCAAGTACATTTGAAAATGGTGAATCATCCAAATCATCTGCTAATTCTGTGAAATTCAATGTTTCAGAAAATGAGGAAAGCAAAAGGAAAGATGATCTGAAAAGGAATTATGTGAAGATTGGGTTGAATACTACTTCTGAACCCAAAGTTAGAAATTCTTGTAATAAGTGCAATTGTATTCTGAACAATATCAATAAAAATGAAAAGACTTATGTTTCAGATTTATTGTCACTTGAAAGAAAGAATCTTGAATGTGTTCAGTGTGCTAGTCATTCATTCCAATCTCCTCAGAAAAATTTGATATCAATAACTTCTGTTTCCTATATAAACAAAGCAAATCAGAATTCAGAAAAGAAGACTAAGTTGTTTTCCCAGATTCAGATAAAAGAAAAGAAGATTGAAAACATTTCTCAATCTAATTCAAAAGAAAAGAAGAAAGAAAAAATCTTTAAAATTAAAGAAAAGAAGACTGAAAATGTTTCTCAGTCTCAACCAAAAGTTTTCAAAAAGAAAAGAAACAATTTTGTGAACAGAAAATGTTCTAACTTCTTAAAAGTAAAAGGAAAGTGGTGCTTAAAAGAAGATTTTGAATGGAAAGTCAAAGGAACTTTTGTTAACACAGATATCAAAGCTAACAAAGATGGACCCATTCCAAAATGGGTACCTAAATCTAACTGATTGTTTTTGCAGGGATGTCATGTGTGGTTTTTAGATTCTGGAGCTTCAAGACACATGACAGGTCATAAGTCTTCTCTGACAAACTTCACAGAAAAGGCTGGAGGAGCAGTAAATTTTGGTAATAACAGCAAAGGACAAGTCAGTGGTTTTGGAGATTTAACAAAAGGAGATCTGACTATTCAGAAATTTTTTTATGTGGAAGGCTTACAACATAATCTGTTCAGCATAAGTCAGTTTTTGGACAGTTTCTGTCAAATTAAGTTCAGTATAACAGGTTGCATGATTTTAACTGAGAATGACATAAAAGTCTTCTGGGCCAAAAGACATATGGACTTATTTGTGGTTAACTTTTCAAAAATTCAAGATTTAACCCTTGTTTGTCTATTATAAAGTGTAGTAGCTAATGAATATTGGCTTTGGCACAGAAGATGTTCTCACTTAAATTTCAGAGATCTGAACAATCTGGTTAGCAAGCATCTAGTCAAAGGATTACCAAAGATCAAGTTTGAAAAGGAACCATTATGTTCAGCATGTGAAATGGGCAAGATGAAGAAAAGTTCTCATAGGATAAAAATGGACTCATCATGCAAATCACCATTAGAAATGCTACATACAGATCTTTGTGGTCCTGTTTCAGTTCAATCTATGGGAGGAAAGAGGTATATGCTAGTTATTGTGGATGAATATTCAAGATACACATGGGTTGAATTCTTAAGATCTAAGTCAGAAGCTGTTGAAACACTGATTAATTTCATCAAAAGAATTCAAGTATTCTTACAACTTCCAGTCCAGAAAATCAGAAGTGACAATGGGACAGAGTTCAGAAATGAGACTCTTCAGAACTTTCTGCAAAGTGTGGGGATTTCTCATAACTTTTCAGCTGTCAAAACTCCTCAACAAAATGGTGTTGTTGAAAGGAAGAACAGAACTCTAGTTGAAGCTGCAAGAACCATGTTGGCATATTCAAATCTTCCAACCTTTCTATGGGCTGAAGCAATAGCCACAGCTTGTTTTACACAGAACAGAACTTTAATCAATAAAAGATTAGATAAAATTGCTTATGAATTGATTAACAAGAGAAAACCACTGATTAAATTTTTGCATGTCTTTGGATGCAGATGCTATGTTCTCAAAGATAGAGAAAATCTTGGTAAATTTGATAAAAAGGGAGATGAAGGATACTTTGTTAGGTATTCACTTACTTCCAAAGCATTCAGAATCTACAATAGAAGAACCAAGAGAATTATGGAAAGTATCAATGTCACCTTTGATGAATCAGGAATGAAGACTTCTGAACAAAACAGTTCAGAACTCGGACATAATAAGAAAAAAAATGACTTCTGAAACAGCTTCTAATCCTAACTGTTCAGAACTCAATATATTGTTTAAGGATGCATTTCTGGAACTAACTTCTGAATCTTATGCAGATTTTGAAAATCCAAAAATGATTCATGATATGAAAAAGGGAACTTCAGAAGTGGTTCAAACAACTGTAATTTCTGATACAGGTCCATCTGAGGAATGTCCAACTTTGATTAATACAAGTAATGAAACTTCTGATCCTAGTACTCAGAATTCTGGACAAGCCAATCAGAATTCTGACCAAGTTATTCAGATTTCTGAACAAGTGCCTCAGAACTCTGAACAAGTCATTCAGAATTCTGACTCTACTACTCAGAATCCAAACTTGGATCTTTCACATCAACAAGTATCAGAACAAGGGGACAGTTCAGAATTACAAGCAATCCTTGATGAGAATGTTACAAACAACAATTTTTCAGAAATGGATGTGCTTCCTAGTTCAAACAAATGGACTAAAAATAATCCTATTCATCAAGTGATGGGAGATCCATCAGTAGGAGTTAAGACCAGATCAGCAACAGCAAATGAAGCAATGTTTGCAGGATTTTTGAGTGTGATTGAACCTAAGAAAGCAAATGAAGCCCTAGAGGATCCAGATTGGATTTTAGCAATTCAAGATGAATTGCTACAGTTTGAAAGAAATAAAGTCTGGAGACTAGTTCCAAAACCTGAAGTAAAATCTGTTATTGGAACTAAATAGGTATTCAGTAACAAGAAAGATGAGTCAGGTGTTATAGTCAGAAACAAGGTTAGATTTGTTGCAAACGGATATTCTCAACAAGAAGGAATAGACTATGATGAGACATTTGCACCTGTGGCAAGAATAGAAGCAATCAGAATATTATTGGCCTATGCTGCACATAAGAACTTCAAAGTATACCAAATGGATGTCAAATCAGCATTTTTGAATGGTATACTTAATGAAGAGGTTTATGTCTATCAACCAGAAGGTTTTGTTGATCCTGAATTTCCAGATCATATTTATGTTTTAGATAAGGCATTATATGGTCTAAAACAAGCACCAAGAGCCTGGTATGACACTCTTACTCAACACTTATTAAAATCTGGTTTCAAGAAAGGTAAGATTGATACTACTTTGTTCTTAAAGAAAAAGGGTGATGATTTAATTCTGATTCAAATATATGTAGATGACATAATATTTGGTTCTACAAGTGCAGAATTATATACTGAATTCTCAAAAGTCATGGAATCAGAATTTGAAATGAGCATGATGGGAGAATTGAACTTTTTCCTTGGTCTTCAAGTAAAACAATTACCAACTGGTATTTTTATAAATCAAGGAAAATATGTCAAAGATATTTTAAAGAAGTTTAAGATGTTTGATTGTGCTTCTATGAGAACACCAATGGCAACAAATGTCAAGTTAGATGCTGATCTCAATGGAGTTCCAGCGGATAACAAAATTTATAGAGGCATGATAGGATCACTTCTTTACCTAACTGCTAGTATACCAGATATTATGTTTGCTACTTGTTTTTGTGCAAGATTTCAATCAAATCCAAAAGAATCTCATTTGCTAGCTGTTAAGAGGATCTTAAGATATCTGAAAGGTTCACCAGAATTGGGTCTTTGGTATCCAAAAGAGACTGACTTCAAATTAACTGGTTTTACTGATGCTGATCATGCAGGAAGCAAGTTGGACAGGAAAAGTACATCTGGTGCTTGTCACTTTTTGGGAGATAAGATTGTGAGTTGGGCTTCAAAGAAGCAAAATTGTGTATCCACATCCACTGCTGAAGTAGAGTATGTTGTTGCTGCTGCTTGCTGCTCTCAAACTTTGTGGATGAGAACACAACTCATGGACTATGGATTTCAATTAAACAAAATTCCCATATATTGTGATTCAGAAAGTGCCATTGCAATAACTCAGAATCCTGTTCAACATTCAAAGACCAAGCATATTGATGTAAGGTATCATTTTATTAAAGACTATGTTGAAAAGGGAACAATTGAAATGCCCTTTGTGCATACAAAGTATCAATTGGCTGACTTGTTCACAAAGCCTCTTGATCACAATAGGTTCACCTTTCTCATATGTAAAACAGGAATGCTTAATTTTACTAATTGAATGTATTTGTTATTTTTTAGAAATGAAAATTTTTCTAAGTAAGACTTTCTGAGTAATGTTCTCAGAACTCTGACTCTCTTAATCAGAATTCTGACTCTTGAGTTCAGAACTTCTGAGTCTTGAGTTCAGAACTTCTGAGTTAATACTTCAGAAATCTAACTTCAAATTCTCTACTTCAGAACACATTTCTGAAAATTACAAATATTTCAATATGCTGTTAAGATTTTTTTTTCTGTTTTATTTTTTAAATATTCCTTACAATATGTGTTTGAGTATATGAAAAAGTCAAGGGGGAGCATTGAAATCATTCAGATATCGTTCTGAGGTGCTTATAAGGTTTGTATATTCTTTTCTCATCACTAATCATTCTAAGAGGAACAAGCTTTCAATGATAAATATTTTTCACTTGTTCAGCACTACTTCTGAATGTTTCAAAAGTGTTCAAATTCAGATGTTTGATTTTAAATGATTTTTCAGAAATCACAAATCATCATTAAAAGAACATAATATTGATGATAAAATAATTTTCTATCTGTTCAAACTACTTGTGGATGATTAATCGTTTTTTTATTAATCAGGAGTTGATTTTAAATGAATTTTGGTACCAAGGTAATTTCTTCTGAACTGTGTACTCAGAACTTCTGAGTCTTCTAACTCAGAACTTCTGAATATGCTTTCTCAGAACTCTGAGCGTGTTATTCAGAACTTTTAACTTGTGTTAATTTCTATCCAATAACACGTGTCAGCTTCTTATTCAATTGAACTTACCACGTGTCATTTAATATCCTTTGTGGTATTTCAAAGTGTTTGACTATGTTATAACTTTAACAAAAAGCGCCTTTTCACCGTTAAACCCTTCGGCTTCGCGGATTTTGAATAGTTCTTAAAATCCCTCTTTCAAATTTTATTTGAAATCCGAGAGAAAAGTGAGAGACGCACAATTCTAGAGTTCTTTGTTCCTGTTTTCTTTCAATCTTCGATTTTAAATCATGTCGTGTTCGAGAAGAAGTAAACCTATTTCATTACACTCTGAAAAATCGTTAATGGAATCCTCGTCCGATTCAGAGAATAATGAAGTACAGAGACTTGAAAAAAGAGTTGTAGAAGAAGGGGCAATAGGAGAACACATTGTACTAAGAAATGTAGAAGAAGAAGCAGGGGATGAAAACATGGATGAATCAGAGGGAGATGCGGATGGGGGGAATGAAAATATTGAACACGAACAGAGTGCAGTTAGGTCAGCCATGTCTGGAAGATCTAATACTGGTGAGAGGATTGTTCCTGAGAGTGAATATTTGCAGTTGATTGAAAATAACTGTGTGTTACTACTTGATGAAACTAGGTTCAAGAAAGAACATAGGATAATCATAGAGTTGCTAAAATACCATCCTTTTAAGAAATGGTTCACAATGAAGAAATCAGTTCCTGTTCAGTATATTCAACAGTGGTGGAAGCATTTGGAATTACAAGGTAACAATTTTGTATCTGATATAGGGGGAGTCACTGTAACTCTGAATATACAGTTTATGAGAACAATGTTGAGGCTATCAGAAAAGGATGATTTAGAGGGAAGATTAGACTTTGAAGATTCTCCCTTAACAGAGGAATTATTAGCTGAAATTAAAAGATTGGGGTATAATGAAGAGTTGAAAACTCTAAGCTTGTTCAGAAGGAACAAATTGCCACCAATTTGGGCATGTTTTTTCAATATCATCAACAAATGTATTTCTCGGAAGAATAGCTCACTAGATCAGGGTTCAAAGCAGATTTTGCAGATATTTCATGGATTAGTGAAGAATAGGCACTATGACTACGCTTCTATTCTATGGGAAGATATGAAGAACACTTTTGAGAGGAATCAGAAAGCAAAAGAAAAGAGAACCAGGGATAAGGTACTCACATACATACCATATCAGAGGTATTGGCAATTGGTAATTTGGCATGCAATGGATCAAGACAAAAACATTACAAGAAGATCAAATGAGGAGCATGGACCAATATTCAATATGGGTAAAATGATTTCTACTTTGAAACCTGAAATTTTTCCAAATCACAGACCTCTTCCAAGGTCACTTAGGCAATACATTCCAAGGGAGAGTGAGATTTTAAAAGCTTATTGCACCTCAATGGGACTTGAACAACCTCAAGCCCCTACCCATGAGGAACAACCTGAGATGAGAGGTGAGGGGTCAAATCAAAACAGAGAGGGGGAGAATGTTCAAGGGGAAGAACATTCTGAGAGAATAGAGAGGGAAAATTCAGAGAGATTGGTTAGTATGGGAGTTGAAAAACAGATAGAGTGTGGTGAGGATGAGAGATTGTTAACAGAATCTCAAACAGAAAGAGATGGTTCTGATCCAACTAAATTAATCCGGGTAGCCACATCTACTGTTGGTTCACAATTCTTGGTGACTAACATTGAAGAAAACACCATGGACCCAGTGGTGGAACTTGAACAACCCATCCCTAGCCACTCAGAAGCATTTCAACATGCTACTGTTTCAAAACAAACAGGGGAACCATCCCAAACTCATTTGGAAGGAGGTGATAAATCCCAACCTATTCTTGAACACATAGAGTCTGGATTATACAGGAATATCCAATTTGGGCCTGAATTTTTTTTCAACACTAGCACATCACAGGAATTTCGTATTCTTGTAATAACATCCATAGACACTCCTAATATTGGTTGTCAATGATTGGATGGAAGTCCTGGTGAAGTGAACATCTCAAAAGCTTCATTACACAGTGCCTATGTGGTACATGGTGTCTTTGTGGCACCTACAGGCCAAGAGTTCTCTGAACACTTGAAAACTGGACCATTTGTTGATCCAGGTTCACTGTTAGAACCTTCTGAATTTGAAAAGATTCAGAAACAAAATCAGGTGTTGGGGGAAAAAGTTGAAAAATTGGAGAGTACGATGGATTCTTTGAAAAATGAGGTGAAAAATATCAAGATTTTGTTGGAAGGGAAAGCAATATCTGTTGAACAAAAGGTGGATGAAATGAAAATGTCCTTGGAATCTCACAAAAAGGAGATCAAGGATAATATGTCAGAATTTCAAAAGGAGTTATTGAGGAATATGAATGATATGAAATCTTCATTGATACAAACTTTCAGTTCAACATTGGCTACTGTTTCAAAGCCATTAGCCATCATGCCTATGTCTGTAGCTGAACCTGAAGCTGAATCAACTCAGAATTTGAAAAGGGAGTTTGATGATAATGATCCTCATGATCATCAAAAGGGGGAGAAAAGGCAAACGCATAATTATGAGGTTGATGAACAAAGCACTGATGAGTTTAAAAAGGTTGAAAAGTCGGCTGATATTGACTTAGCAGATTTTGAGATTTATGTTATGCAGTTAGCAGATGCAGAGGTTCAAAATTCAGAAAATATTCAAGTAGTTGATGAATCAGCAAAAGTGGAAAAATCAACAGAAGTTGAGAAGTTGGTTGAGGTTCAGAATATTAGTTCAGATACTGAGGAAGAGATGGAAATGGAAAAGATGGGAAATGAAAACACAAGTAAAACAGGGGAATTGGTGTTGGATACAGAAATGGAGATTAATTATGATGAAACTGAAGTTATCATGGCAGATACTGATCCGAATGATGATACTGAAAAGATGGATATTGTTGGGTCAGATGAAATGGCAGATTCTTCTGAAGAATGGTGTGAAATAACAATGGCAGATATCTCTGAAGAAAGATTGGTTGAAAGCTCTGAGATTAATACTTGTTTAGAGATAGTTCCTTATACCAGAAGGGAACTTCTTAATTCTGAACTTGAAGAGAGAAGACTGAATGATATCTTGATAAGGAGAATGCATAGTGAGTTGGTCAGAATTCTTAACACTCAGAATGTTCAAAAAGTTATCAGATTGGTGAGGCCAATTGATTTGTTGGGAGAAGGAGATCACTCTGTAAGATACACAAAGCAGTTTGTAAAAGACATTGTAGAATATTCTTTGAAGATATATCAGAAGAAGATCTTGTGAAAGTTGAAGAATTCTTTATGCCTGTCTACACTTACAGAAGGCCAATTGTGATTCCCAGAATTGAGTTACCCATTCTTGAAGAACCTTTATGTGACTTTATTGTTGAAAGAGAAGATACACCAATGGCAAGAAACTTGTATGCTGGTATTTTCCCTGAAGACAATTATGAATCTGTCTACTGCAAAGATGATGAGTTTGTTGACGTTGAGAACTTTATTGATGGATTCTTGGATGGGAGGATTCAGATGACATATGTGGAAGCTTCAAATAGGTTAAGAAAGACTGATGAAAAGCTTCATGTTCAGAAGAAAATTGTGAAGGTGTTAGATTTTCAAAGTGAAGAATTTGATGGTCTGAAATATGTTAATCTGAATGTATTGAAAGAAGGAAACTTGAAGATAAACATGACAAGATTTGATTTTCACAGATTGTTCTTGGAAGATCAATTTTTCTTGGTAAAATTCTTTGCTGGTACTGAAGATGCTTGGATAGAACTTGAATGCAGAAGAGTTCTGGGAATATATGTTAGAAACATGTATTTGTATGATTTTCAGTTGGCAATCGAGTCAAGGAAGAAGAAATGTAACTTGACAAGTCCAATCAACACTCTTGAAGTAATAAGCAACTCTGATGGATTTGTGAGTGAAGAAGTTGGAAATGAAAGATTCATTTATCCCGAATTCAACGAAGTTACTCTATTCAGATTGAATGATCTAGTAAAGTATAGTGTTAGATCTGAATTTTGTCAATAAACCAAGTATTGAATTCTGATAAGAAGGCTCAGAAGTTCTGAAGTGAAGAGTCAGAGTTCTGACTACGAAAGCTCAGAAGGATTGCTTTGAAAGATTACCAAGTACAAAAGTCTGAGAAGAAGAGTCAGAAGTCTGAGAAGAAGAGCCAGAAGTTCTGAGATGCTTAATCAGAATTATGTTCAGAAGTTCTGAACAACATGTTCAGAACTTATAACTAGATACTTTACTTTGTATTTTGGTTAACTAATTAGGACACGTGTATTGTTCTTATTAGTCTTTCATATAGGTACTGTAGCTTTAATATTTCTGTTGCAGTATATATAGTGGTTAGCACTATATTGCTAACTAATTCTCCCGCATATATTTGTATTCATCTTTTGTAATCTTTGAGATACTCTCTCTCTAAGATCTGTAAATCTGTTCTTCATTGAATACAATTGGTTTGATCATATTACTTCTCAATTACTATTTCATACATTGATATATTGATTGTAAGAGTGAATCCTGGACTTACAATTGGTATCAGAGCCAATCAACAAACAAATTTGTTCAAGATCGTGATCGCGAAGGTTAATTGATCAATTTCTTGAAGATTTCTTGATTCGTTCAAAAATCGATTCCGCTGCTAGTTCCAATTCTTGAATTCTTATCAATACTTGAATTAATTGTTATCTTTCGATCAAGAAATTTAAATTTGTCTATCTGTTGAAAATCTCTTACAATCATGTCTTCTAAAGAGTATCTAGCTATGGGATCTGAAACAAAACCACCTGTTCTAATTCCTGAAGAGTACCAGCAATGGAAAATCCGAATGATCCAATTCCTGGATAACATAGATGAAAATCTGATGGTTTCAATCCGAGAAGGTCCTATCGAAGTTTATATCGATGTGGTTGCAACTCCTGAAACAGAGACAACTCCAGAAATTCCGGCAACAAGGGTGAAGAAGAATTATTCTCAATACACAGCAGAACAGAAAAATAGGCATGCTATAGACAAAAGAGCCATCACATTGATGACATTGGCCGTTCCGAATGAAGTCCTAAACAAAATTGACAGTGGATCATCCGCCAAGGAAATGTGGGATGAACTGGAAAGACAAATGTTAGGAACTGTCAGATCAATTCAAGGAAAACTAAACCAAAGCATAAATGCTTATGAAAGGTTCAAGGCTAAAGAATCTGAAAGCTTGACTCAGATGTATAGTAAATTTTGTACTATACTGAATGGTTTAAGAAGAAATGGGCTGAAAAAGACAAAGTTAGAAATAAACTACAAATTTCTGAACAGTCTAAACTCAGAATGGTCATCATTTGCTATCAGTCTACAAATGAATAAGGATATGTGTGAAGAAGATCTCAATGATCTATTTTTTGTACTAAATCAGCATGAGGACTCTGTTAAAATTGTGGTTGAAGAAAAGAAAAATGTTGCAGAACAGTTAGCTTTTCTGTCAAAATCCAAAATTGTTAAAGCACCCAAGAAGACTGCGTATCTATCTGAGATACCAAAGCTGGAGGAATCTGATAAGGAAGAGGGATCAGAAGAAGATGAAGATATCAAAATGATTGCTGAAAAGTTGGCCTTGTTGACTAACACTTTCAACAAGAGGTATGGAAAAGGAAAATTTCAGGGTAAGTACAAGAAAGAGCAGGGAAATTCAGATTTCAAGAAAAGAGAAGAAAGAGGAGAGAGTAAGTATGAAAAGAAGGAAGAAAGAAGGGAAGAAAATAGAGAAGAAAAGGAAGAAAGAAAAGAAAAGAATATGTGCTTTAAGTGTGGAAAGTCTGGTCACTATGCAAAGGATTGCAAAGTGAAAATTGTGAAGGATTATGAGTACTACACCAAAAAGGCTCAGCTAGCAAAGAAAAGAGATGATGAAATAGCAATGTTAGCTGAACAAGAAAATTGGTTGTACTACATGTCAGATGAAGATGACTGCATTCACTTTTCACATATGCAGATTTATATGGCAAAGATGAAGAATGAGGATGATTCTGACTTTGAAGATGCTGATTCTGAGTCATCCGTTGAGGTACATTCTGCACTTGAAATAGACTTAATGACACAGATTGGTGAAATGAAAACTGAATTTGTTAAACTAAGAAAACAAATAAAAGGAGAAAGAAATTTAGTTAACAAATTCAGAATTGAAAAAGAGGTAATAAGATAACAGTATGAGGAATCTGAGGTTGAGAAACAGAAAGTTAAAATTTAAAATTCTGAATTGGTGAAAAATATTTCTGAATTAAAAATTGAACTTTCAAAAGTCAAGGATGAAAAGGGTGATTTACAAATAAAGTTTGATACGCTATTTGAGGAAAGAAAGAATTTGTACATCAAAATCAAAGAATTAGAAGATCTTAACTTTAAAAGAGGTCAGACTCAGCAAACATCAAATCTTCTAACAAGCAATGTAAAAGATACAAGATTTTATAATCCAAAGAAGGGATTGGGATTGGAAGAAAATGTTGTTTTAAAAAGAGCTCCAGTAAACTTGTATGATTTTGATAAGCTTCATGTTCCAAAACCAAAAATTCCAGAAGTTGTTAAAGTTTTTATAAGACCTGCAAGTTCTATCACAAGTTCTGATAGTTACAGAAATCAAGTTCTAAAAAGACAAAGGAAACAGTTTCTGAATCAAAAACAGAAAAGTCAAATGTTTCAGAAGATAAAGTTAAAGAAGAAATTTCTAAACCAAAAGAAGAGAAACCAAAATACAATGATACTAAATTCAAATATGACTCTCTAAATGTCAGTTACAAAAATAAACAACAAAGTTTTTCATATTCTGACATAGAAAGTATATTTGATACTAGTAAGGTTTCTGAAACAATTAGTTAGAAATCTGAATCTTCTAATCAGAATTCTGACTGTTCTTATCAATTTTCTGATTCTAAGGGTCAGAAATCTGAGTCTATTAATCAGAATTCTGATTCAAAGAGTCAGAATTCTGAGTTAACTGAAAATTCTGAAACAAAGTCAGAAGAATTTCTAGAACTTGAAAAGAGATTTAATTTTTTTTAAGCAAGCAACTCAATAATGTCCTTACATCAATGGTTTTGTTTACAAGAATTACATCTATAATGTCAAAACTTGTGTTAGAAGAGCACGGCGTGTATACATTAATTTATTTATTTTCGTGTTTATTTTTTTCTTTTTTTCTCTATACGTACCTATGTACATAAAATGATCGTCTTCTGTCAAACAGATGATTCAACCGCCTCCTTCACGTTTAACTGCATGTTTTGGTCTGTATTGGCCTCCGCAGCCCCAAAACTAACCTCCATGGGCTTCTGAACAAGACAGTTTGATAAACCAGTTTCTATTAGGTAATCATCAAATCATCCATTGATCTTGAACATAATAGAGATTTACATAGGAATTATGCACTTTCTCTCTCTAGAATGCTCTCACTTCTCTCTCTAGAATATTACAATTAAGATCACTAATGAATTACTTTCTTTTGACTTACTTGAGACTTACTTGACATCTAAGCTAACTAATCCTATTTATACCTAGGATTACAAGGCATTAAATCTAATCTACTTTGACTTTTCAATTAAAGCTACTTTGACTTTGACTATCTTTGACTTTTACATTGTTTGACCATTACAATACTTTAACAATAAATCATGAATACAATAATGCTCTAACAATCTCCCCCTTTGGATTCAAGATTTAAAAAATATGACAGTAGTCTTCATCTCTTGATCTTCAAAACTTTAACTTTTATCACTTTAAACTTTGAAGCTAAGATAATCTTCAAACATCTTTATCTTCATTAGTTCACGGCGAACTATATGCTTTGACATTCATTAAGAACTCAGCTTTGAAGAATCTTCAGTCAAACATGAAAAGTCTTTGTCTTTCTCTTTGAAAAAGGCAACCTTCTTCAATACAATCTTCAACAGATTGTCTTCAAGTCTTGAACATGAATTTCAGAAAGATGTGAAACCATCCACATTTTTGAACTTTTAGGTGTAAGCGCATTCCGAGAACCACTCAGAACTAAGATAACCAAATTCGGTGTAAGCGCATTCCGAGAACCACTCAGAACTAAGATAACCAAATTCAGCAACATTTGGACTTCACATGATCCTTCTTCCCCTGATCTTCAGTCTTTGTTCACGAATCTTTAACTTGAAATATATTTGACTTGAAAGCTCTTTGACATGAAATTGAATTAAACATTTCTCCCCTTTTTCGATGAAAGTGAGCATCATTATCATCGAAAACCTTCTTCAATTTCAGTCGCGTCTCTTAGTATTACTAACAATCTCCTCCTTAGTGGATAACTTTGCTCCCCGTCAAAATAAGAATTCTGGAGCAATTTGTTTTCTCCCCCTGAAAGTATGCATATATTTCAATAACGTACAATATACAAATTTTTTAAAAAAATTACACAAGGAAAATAAAATTCATTGAACTTCATTTTATAACTACTAACATTTGATCATTTGAATGCTTTACAAAAGAAATCCAACTTAATGAAGTATACCAGATTTTTCAATCAAATGAAATCAAATGCATGTGTTTGGATTCAAATACAAGTCATCATTACATATCATGTTAAAAATGTTCAGTTTCAACCCCTTTATTAAATCTATTTGGTGTGCTAGCATACGAAATATGATTAGCTTCAAGTATATGCAATTCTAAAACATATAAGAATACTTTGCTCTACTCACACTATTTGTCCAAAAACAGGATTTTCACAAATTTACGGGTTTATCGCGACTTTGTATTTTCCCCAAGTTTCAAGAGATGTGTGCTCATTGGCATATTTTGATTTTGTGCTCATTGGCATCTTTTGATTTTATGCTCATTGGCATCCTTTGATTTTGTTCTCATTGACATCCTTTGATTTTGTGCTCATTGGCATCTTTTGATCAAAAAGTTTAGTAAGAATAAGATACACCGTTAAACATGACTTTCTATCTGGTTCCATAACAGGATTTGGGTTAGCAGATCCCAGACCAGTTGGCCTTAGGTGCTAGGTGACGAGCACCCCTTAGAACTTAATTTCCCAAACCAGAAAGGCCACATCGATATATCTTAAACCCATTTGTACCAGTAGAACATGGCTTTCTATCTGGTTCTATTGCAGGATTTGGGTCAGCCGATCCCGGACCAGTTGATCTTAGGGACTAGGTGTCGAGCACCCCTTAGGACTTACTCTCCCAAACCAGAAAGGCCACAGGCACAAACTTTCAAACTAAATGATAGTGCAACAATTTTATCTCAATCACTTGGTTCTAAAATATAGTGCTTCTCCCATATTTTCATTTCCATCCATCATTCTGACATATAGGCTTTTTGAGCATTATATTCTATATAAGTCCAGATTCACATAACTATGAGCATTCAGCATAATTTCATTCATGTTTTGCTGACCTTTCGATTTATTTCAGAGGTGAAAGTTGAAACAGATCTAACTCAGATAATACAAAAATACTTGTAAAATCATCTTTTAGGACACATTTAATTCATTGAATGAAAATTGAAAATTTTATCTCATTGAATTAAATTTGTAAAGATTCGAGTTTTCAAAGTGGTAGAAACAAAATATAATCCAATGTTACCTTTTACCACGTTCCTTGAAACAGAAAGATGTAACAGTTAAAGATATCACCTGAGAAGTGTGAGTTCTAAACTGATTTGTTTAGAAGTCTTAGTCTTTGAAGTACGGGTCCTGAACTGAATTGTTCAGAAGCCATAGTCGTTGAAGCACGGGTTTTGAACTGATATGTTCAAAAGCCAATACCTCTTTACTCCCCCTTAATGGTACAAGTAATCTTCTTCCGAGAGTTCAACGCTTTGCTTATAAATCTGCAAAAACAGATTAAGTAGATTTTGGTACCCAACGTGTTTTGGGTCCTGGCTTGTTAAGCGGAGCTCTATAGGAAGAAAAATGATAAGTACCATACCAATAATGAACACTCTCATTTTTAATAAAATCATTAGTACCACAATAAGAACAACAAAAATTCTTTTGTGCCAACCTGATTAAATGATTTGCGGAATAGAATGAATCACGATTAGCAAAAGATTTAGCTTTCAGATCAGTGTTCTTGTTGGGAACAGGGGATTTAGGCTCACCTTTTTAGTAGACGTACCTTTTACTCTTCATTGCATGTTGACTTTCTTATATGAAGGAATATCATCATATTGATACTTGGAAGAATTATCCACCGAGTGATCATAGAATAGATTAGAAGGACGAATCAGACATTCTGAATAGCATTTGGATTTGTTAAATGACTTCACTTTGTAAGATAAGTCATTCCGTTCCTTGGTCACCAAATCAAGCTTCTTCTGAATATTAGACTTGACCCTCTTCTCTTTCATGATGTCAGTCGATAATGCAGCCAAATTCATTGTCAATTTATGAATTTCCTGCCTAAAAGTCAGCTTTCTTCATCTTTTCTAGCTCTTGACTTTCTTTATCTAGCTCTTGTCTTTCCTTTTCTAAGTTCTTTTGAAGATCAGAAATTTTCTTTGACAGTTTCGCATTCTTCGCTTCAAAACTTTTCCTTTCTTTTTCATACTCGACTCTTTCCTTCTCCAATTTCTCCTTTTCAATAAATAAAACTTTCTCAAAGTCAGAAACTTGTTTTGAAAGTTTTATGCATTTCAGTTCAAGTACTTTCTTTTCTTCAAAAACTTTCTTTTCTTCAAAAGAAAAATTAGACAGTTTTCTCTTTAGATTGGCATTTTCACTGTCTAAATTCTTTTCTTTATCTTGAACTTCTTTTAATTGAGTATGTAACTTTAAGTTCCACTTCACTCTCTTTTCTTCTCTACTCTTCAAACCGGCATTTTCTTTTTGAAGAGTTGTTACTTTCTCTTGAAGATTCTCGATTTGATCGTGCGGACTTGAATTGTCTTTCTTTGTTTCAAGATCTGCAATATAAACTTCAAGATCAGTTATTCCTTTAGTAAGTTTAGCATTTGAAGGAGAAATGTCTAAAATTTGTCTTTACAGATCAACATTTTCTTCCTCCAATGCTTTATTTAAAATAGAAACTGAAGGATTTGAAATAGGAGTTGAAGAATTTGAAGCATTGTCTTTAATAGGAGTTTGTGATATTGGAGATGTTTCTGTTAAAAGAACTTGTTGCAAAATTCCATTATTTGACTTAACAAAAACTTGTGGTTTAGGAGTTATATCTGGTATAATAAATTGTTGCAAAATTGTTTGTTGCAAACTTTCATTTGATGATTTAACCAGAACTTTTGCAATTGGGGGTATCTCCTTTATAATAGTTTGCTTCAATCTTAAAACCCCATATTCTATATAAGTAGACATCTTGAAGAAAACCTGAAAAGAAACACAAAAAATATTAACAAAAATATACCTAATAGAGTGATCGTCAAGAGAAACTTCGCTTAGAAGTTAGAATTATGTGCACACTCTTAAAAAAAAATTATATAAATTTTTTTCTTGAAAAGCCATTACAGTGTATGAAATACACTATAGAAAAAATTTCGGAATAATTTTTTTTTATTTCTATTTTTTACACTGATGAGTTGACACAAGTCGAATCAAAAAAAATTCACAAGATTTCGGATGAATAAGGATTCGAAATCAATGAATTCGAATGAAGTTGGATCCGAAATCAATGAATTCGGATGAAGAAGGATTCGAAATCAATGAATTCGGATGAAGAAGGATTCGAAATCAATGAATTCGGATGAAGAAGGATTCGAATTCAATGAATTCGGATGAAGAAGGGTTCGAATTCAAGGAATTCGAATGCAGAAGGGTTCGAATTCAATGAATTCGAATGCAGAAGGGTTCGAATTCAAGGAATTCGAATCTAGAGGGGTTCGAATTCAAAGAATTCGAATGCAGAAGGATTCGAATTCAAGGAATTCGAATCTAGAAGGGTTCGAATTCTTGATCAAGAAGGGTCCGAATTCTTGGTCTGTTTGGTCTCAGTAGGATTCGAATTCTGATGGTCCGAATTGATGAATTCGAATGTTTTGTTTCTGTTCCGAATTGATGAATCCGTATGCTTGTTTTTCGATTCAAGTGTGGTGTAAACCTTGGTTACAATGAACTTACAAATTCCTTGTCTAGATACAAAGATGTATCTGGTATTGATCTTGGTTCAAGGGACACACTAAGCACTCACTCACAAAGCACACTCTCACACACTTTTGACACATGCAAGTGCCACATCAACATACACCTCATGAGCCATGTCAGCATACACATCTGCATATAAACTCTCATATAAAGAAAATTTGACTTTAAAAGTCAATTCTTTTGAATTCTTCTTTCTTTCTTCTTTGCAACAGTAATCTGCGATTTTCAATAAACTCACAAACAAAAAATTAGTATTAACATGTAAAGATCAAAACATATCACAAACACATTTTAAAACATCTCAATCAAAAATTCTGGATCAAAATTCAAGATCTAGAATTTTTTATCAAGAACACTTTGAAGATTCTCAAGAACACCTCAAGAACACCTCAAGAACACATTCAATCAAAAAATTTCAAAAGTGAAATTTATGCATTAAGACTTGAAATTTATGATTGAAACATGTCTAAAAACACTTTTTAGAAAGGATTTTGCACAAAAACGAATCAAAACATCAATATTTTGCAAAATCACAATCTAAAATACTTCACAGCACACTTTTTCAAGAACACAAAAAAATTCAAAATCTTCAAATTGATCAATTCTTGATGTGTTTTTGTAAATCTTTTGATGCAAAACTGATTTATATCAATGGAGAAACACTTTGCAATCAAAATCAAAACAAAAAACAGGCAAGAAATGCATAACCCATTTGTGTTCTTCAAGTTCTTCAACAATGGAGATTTTCATTAAAAATCTTCAAAAAATCTTCAAATCTTCAAGAAATTGGACGAATTTGCACACAATTCAATCTCCCAAAGCTCTGATACCAATTGATAAACCAGTTTCTATTAGGTAATCATCAAATCATCCATTGATCTTGAACATAATAGAGATTTACATAGGAATTATGCACTTTCTCTCTCTAGAATGCTCTCACATCTCTCTCTCTAGAATATTACAATTAAGATCACTAATGAATTACTTTCTTTTGACTTACTTGAGACTTACTTGACATCTAAGCTAACTAATCCTATTTATACCTAGGATTACAAAACATTAAATCTAATCTACTTTGACTTTTCAATTAAATCTACTTTGACTTTGACTATCTTTGACTTTTACATTGTTTGACCATTACAAGACTTTAACAATAAATCTTGAATACAATAATGCTCTAACACAGTTCAATGTGTTCTGAACTGTCAATGTGTTCAGAGTATAATTCAAATGTCAAATTTGTTCAGAGTATTTGTTGTTACTTGCAAAGAAAAATCTGACTTGTGTTCAATGTGGAAGTGATTCTTTTCAATATTCTCAGAAATGTTCAATCACAATAACATCTGTTTCATTCATAAGAAAAGATATTCAGAATACAGAAAAGAAGAATGTTTCAGTTCCTCAAACTCAGAGAAAAGAAAAGATAAAAGAAGTGAATCCTCAAATTAAAATCAAAAGAAAGAATGAGAAAGAGCTTAATATGAAAGAAAAGAAAGTTGAAAATACTGCAACATCCAAATTTACAACTTTCAAGAAGAAATTGAACAAATTTGTGAACAGAAAATGTTCTGACTTCATAAAAGTTCAAGGCAAATGGTGTTTAAAGAAATATTTTGAATGGAAAGTAAAAGGTACTTTTGTTAAATCAAATGACAAAGCTAACAGAGAAGGACCCATTCCAAAATGGGTACCTAAAACTAACTGATTGTTTTTGCAGGGCTGTCATGTGTGGTTTTTAGATTCAGGAGCTTCAAGACACATGACAGGTCAGAAGTCTTTTCTATCAAATTTCACAGAAAAGGCTGGAGGAGCAGTAAACTTTGGAAATAACAGCAAAGGTCAAGTTAAAGGTTATGGAGATTTAACAAAAGGAGATCTGACAATTCAAAAAGTTTTCTATGTTGAAGGATTACAACATAATCTTTTCAGCATAAGTCAGTTTTTAGACAGTCTTTGTCAAATCAAGTTCAAAATAACAGGTTGCATGATTTTAACTGAAAATGATCTTAAAGTCTTCTGGGCCAAAAGACACATGGATTTATTTGTGGTTAACTTTTCAAAATTACAAACATTAAATCCTGTTTGTCTTTTATCAAACTCAACTGCAAATGAATGCTGGTTGTGGCACAGAAGATGTTCTCATTTAAACTTCAAAGATCTTAATAATCTTGTTGCAAAATATCTGGTTAAAGGTTTACCAAAGATCAAATTTGAAAAAGAATCATTATGCTCAGCTTGTGAAATGGGCAAGATGAAAAATAGTTCTCACAAATTAAAAATGGACTCATCTTGCAAAGCACCATTAGAAATGATTCATACTGATCTTTGTGGTCCTATTTCAGTTCAGTCTATGGGAGGAAAGAAATATATGCTTGTAATTGTTGATGAATATTCCAGATACACATGGGTAGAGTTCTTAAGAGCTAAGTCAGAAGCTGCTACTACATTGATAAACTTTATCAAAAGGATTCAAGTTTTCTTACAACTTCCAGTTCAGAAAATCATAAGTGATAATGGAACAGAGTTCAGAAATGAGACTCTTCAGAATTTTTTAGAAAGTTCTGGGATTTCTCACAATTTCTCTGCTGTCAGAACTCCTCAACAAAATGGTGTTGTTGAAAGGAAAAACAGAACTCTAGTGGAAGCTGCAAGAACCATGTTGGCTTATTCAAATCTTCCAACTTTCTTATGGGCTGAAGCAATTGCAACTGCTTGCTTTACACAGAACAGAACTTTAATCAATAAAAGATTAAATAAGACTGCTTATGAACTGATAAATAAAAAAAACCTTTAATCAAATTCCTTCATGTTTTTGGTTGCAGATGCTATGTTCTTAAAGACAGAGAAAATCTTGCCATATTTGATAAAAAGGCAGATGAAGGATACTTTGTTGGTTATTCATTAACTTCCAAAGCATTCAAAATCTACAATAGAAGAACCAAGAGGATGATGGAAAGCATTAATGTAACATTTGATGAAGCCAGAATGAAGACTTCTGAACAAGACAGTTCAGAACTCATGAAAAACAAGACAAAAATGACTTCTGATACAAATTCTAATCCTATTTGTTCAGAACTCAATTTACTGTTTAAGGATGCTTTTCTAGAACTAATTTCTGATTCTTATGCAGAATATGAAAACCCAAAGATGGTAAAGAAGATGAAAGATAGAACTCCCGAAATAGTTCAATCAACTGTAATTTCTGATAAAGGTCCATCTGAGGAATGTCCAAATTTGATAAATACAAGTAGTGAAAATTCTGAACCTTGTACTCAGAATTTTGATCCTTGAATTCAGAACTCTGACCAAGCCACTCAGAATTCTGACTTCACTGCTCAGAATCCAAACTTGGATACAACTTCTAAACATATATCAGAACAAGAGGACAGCTCAGAATTACAAGCAATCATTGATGAGAATGATACAAACAACAATTTTTCAGAGATTGATGTGCTTCCTAGTGCAAATAAATGGACTAAAAATCATCCTATTCATCAAGTAATAGGTGATCCATCAGCAGGAGTAAAAACCAGATCAGCTACAACAAATGAAACAATGTTTGCTGGTTTCTTAACTGTGATTGAACCTAAGAAAGCTAATGAAGCCCTAGAGGATCCAGATTGGATTTCAGCAATGCAAGAGGAATTGCTCCAATTTGAAAGAAACAAAGTTTGGAGACTCATTCCAAAGCCTGAAGGTAAATCTATCATTGGAACTAAATGGGTGTTCAGAAACAAAAAGGATGAGTCAGGTGTTGTTATCAGAAACAAGGCAAGATTGGTTGCTAAGGGATACTGTCAACAAGAAGGAATTGATTATGATGAAACATTTGCACCAGTGGAAAGAATAGAGGCAATCAGAATATTCTTGGCCTATGTTGCACACAAGAATTTCAAAGTGTATCAAATGGATGTCAAATCGGTTCCTAAATGGTAAACTTAATGAAGAGGTCTATGTTCATCAACCTGAAGGTTTTGTTGATCCAGAATTTCCTGATCATGTTTATATTTTAGACAAAGCTTTATATGGTCTAAAACAAGCACCAAGAGCCTGGTATGACACTCTTACTCAACACTTGTTAGTTTCAGGGTTCAAGAAAGGTAAGATTGACACAACTTTGTTTTTAAAGAAACAGGGTGAGGATTTTATTCTTATTCAAATTTATGTTGATGACATAATATTTGGCTCTACTAGTGCAGAACTATGTGATAACTTTTCTAAAATCATGTCATCTGAATTTGAAATGAGCATGATGGGTGAACTGAATTTTTTCCTTGGTCTTCAAGTCAAACAATTACCAAGTGGTATTTTTATAAATCAAGGAAAATATGTCAGAGACATTCTGAAAAAGTTCAAAATGTCTGATTGTGCTTCTATGAGAACACCTATGGAAGCAAACATAAAGTTAGATGCTGATCTCAAAGGAGTTTCAGTAGACAACAAACTCTATAGAGGTATGATTAGATATTTACTTTATCTGACTGCAAGTAGGCCAGATATCATGTTTTCTACTTGTTTCTGTTCTAGATTTCAATCTAACCCAAAAGAATCACATATGTTGGCTGTCAAAAGAATTTTAAGATATCTCAAAGGATCACCTGATCTAGGTTTATGGTATCCAAAAGAAACTGACTTCAAATTGACTGCTTTCACTGATGCTGATCATGCAGGAAGTAGGTTGGACAGAAAAAGTACTTCTGGTGCTTGTCATTTTTAGGGGATAAAATAGTGAATTGGGCATCAAAGAAATAGAATTGTGTGTCCACTTCAACTGCTGAGGCATAGTATGTTGCTGCTGCTGCTGCATGCTCTCAAACTTTGTGGATGAGAACACAACTCATGGATTATGGATATCAGCTCAACAAAGTTCCCATCTATTGTGATTCATAAAGTGCAATTGCCATTACTCAGAATCCTGTTCAACATTCAAAGACTAAACACATAGATGTGAGGTATCATTTTATAAAGGACTATGTGGAAAAAGGAACTATAGAGATGCACTTTGTGCATACAAAGTATCAATTGGCTGACTTGTTCACAAAGCCTCTTAATCATAAAAGGTTTTCTTTTCTCATATGTAAAATAGGAATGCTTAATCTGACTAATTGAAAATATTTGTGTTTCTTAAAAATAAAATGTTAAATTTTTCCAAGTAAAATTGTCTGAGTAGTGTACCCAGAACACTGATTCTTAAGTTCAGAACTTCTAAGTCTTAAGTTCAGAACTTCTGACTCTTAAGTTCAGAACTTCTGAGTCTTGAGTTCAGAACTTCTGAGTCTTGAGTTCAGAACTTCTGAGTCTTAAGGTCAGAGATTCTGAGTCAATACTTCAGAAATCTATCTTTAAAAAAAAATTATTTCTGAGAAATACAAATACTTCCATCTTGTGGATTATTTTTTCTATTTTTTTCTACCTCATCTTTATGTATCATATATGGTCAAGTATATGCTAAAGTCAAGGGGGAGCATCAAAATCTTTTGGAAATCATATCATGATGCTAAAAAGGTTTGTGTTCATTTCTTATCTCTGATCATTCTAAGAAGAACAAGCTTTCAATGATAAATTTTTTTTTCTTCTTGTTCAAACTATATCTGAATTTCAAACATTTTCATATTCAGAGATAAGATTTTAAATGATTTCTTGATCGAAAGATAACAATTAATTCAAGAATTGGAACTAGCAGCGGAATCGATTTTTGAACGAATCAAGAAATCTTCAAGAAATTGGTCAATTAACCTTCGCTATCACGATCTTGAACAAATTTGTTTGTTGATTGGCTCTGATACCAATTGTTTTTCTATCTGTTCAAACCTCTTCTGATTAATTAAAGTTTTTACATTTGTCAGAAGTTGATTTGAAATAAATCTTGGTTACAAGGCAAATTCCTCTGAATCATGGACTCAGAACTCTGAGTAGAATACTCAGATCTCTGATAAAGGAAAGACAATCTTCTGAGCGTGTTATTCAGATCTTTGACTTGTGTCAATATTCTATCATATAACACGTGTCAACTTCATATTTGGTTGATAATGCCACGCATTTCATTTAAATCTTCTGTGGCATTTCAAACGTGTTGACTCCGTTATAATTTTGACCTCCCTTTTCCGTCAAACCTTTCAACTTCGCGGATTTTAAATAGGTCTTAAAATCCCTATTTCAAATTCTTTCAAATTTCAGAGTGAAAAGTGAGATACGAATCAATCCAGAGTTCTTTGAGTTTGTTTTCTTCTTAAATCATGTCTGGATTTCGAAGAAGTGGTCAAATATCTCTGCATTCTACTAAGTCTTTGATGGATTCATCCGATTCAGATAATGATTAAGTGCAAAATAGAGCTGTTGAGGAAGAAGCAATAGGAAATGATGAAATAAATGAAGATGATGAACAAATGGCTGAATAAGAAGGAAATGCAGATGAGTTAAACATAAATGTTGAACATGAACAGAGTGCTGCAGGGTCGATTAGGTCGATTATGTCAAATAGACCAATTTTAATGGAAAGGGTTGTACCTGAAGGTGAATGGTTAAAGTTATCAGAAAATAATTGTGTTTTACTATTTGAGGAGAGTAGATTTAAGCCTGAACACAGAATCATCATGGAATTATTCAAGTATCATCCTTACAGGAAATGGTTTACAAGAAGCAAAACAGTTCCTATTCAGTATATTCAACAATGGTGGAGACATCTTAGGTTAGAAGACAACAAGTTTGTATCTGAAATTGGTGGAGTAACATTTGCTTTATCAATCTCTGCACAAAGAGAAATGTTAAATCTTCCAGAGAAAGATGATGTACAAAGAAGGTCAGATTTTGAAGACTCACCTTTAACAGAGGAACTAATTGCAGAGTTTATGAAGTTAGGATATAATGATGGATTGAGGACCCTTAGTTTGTTCAGAAGGAACAAATTACCACCTATTTGGGCATGTTTCTTTCATGTGGTGAATAAATGCTTGTCGGGAAAGAATAGCTCTGCAGATCAAGGTTCAAAAATAGATTCTTCAAATCATTCAGGGTTTAGTGAAAAATAGTCATTATGATTACACTGCTATACTTTGGGAAGACATGAAGAACACTTTTGAGAAAAATCAGAAAGCTATTCAAAAGAAGACAAAGGATACTCCTCTGGCATACATACCTTACATAAGGTATTGGCAAATTTTGATATGGTATGCAATGCAAGAAAACAGAACTATTTCAAGAAGATCAAATGAACAGCATGGTCCTACTTTCTATTTGGGTAAGATGTCTTCAGTTACTAATATTGAGAATTATCCTAATCATAAAGTTTTGCCAAAATCACTTAGGAATTACATACCAAGGGAGAGTGAGATTTTAAAAGCATATTGCACCTCTATGGGAATTGAAATACCTCAAATCCCTCCCCATGAGGACCAACCTGAGAAGAGAGGTGAGGGGTCTAGTCATGTTAGAGAGGGGGAGGATGTTCAAATGGGTGAACATTCTGAGAGAAATGAGGGGCAAAATTCTGAGAGCTCGGTTAGAATATGTGAGGAAAAACAGAATGAGGGTGGTGAGGATGAGAGAATGTCACCAGAGGTTCAAACAGAAAGAGATGCCTCTGTACTACCTAATCTTAACCAGGTAACCACATCTGCTATTGGTTCACAATTCTTGGTGTCCAATATTGAAACAAACACCATGGACCTAGTGGTGGAACTTGAACAACCCATCCATACCCACTCAGGAGCATTTCAACATGCTACTGTTTCACACAAATCAGGGGAACCTTCCCAAACTCATTTGGAAGGAGGTGATAAATCCCAACCCGTTTTTCATCACATTGAGTCTGGATATCACAGTCCTATCCACATTGAGCCTGAAATTCCTTCTAACACTTGCACAAATCAGGAATTTCGTATTCCTGACACAACATTCATAGACATACCTACTATTGGGTGTCGAGGATTGGATGGAAGTCCTGGTGAGGTGAACATTTCAAAAGCCTCATTCAAACGTGCATCTGTTGTACAAGATGACTTCGTGTTATCTACAGGCCATGAGCCTTCTGGGCACATGAAAACTGGACCATCTGTTGGTTCAGTTTCACAGTTAGACTATTCTGAATTTGAAAAGATTCAGAATCAACACAAGGAGATGGGGGAAAAAGTTGAAAAATTGGAGAAAAAAGTGGATGGACTAAATGATGAGGTGAAAGGATTGAAAGATATGTTGGAGGGAAAATTGATATCTGTTGAAACTAAAATAGATAATGTGAAGATATCCTTGGAATCTCATAAAAAGGAGATCAAGGATATAATGTCTGAATTTAAAAAAGATCTGTTGAAACAAATGCAGAGTATGCAAGATTCTGTATTTAAAGCATTGAGTGTATCTATGGCTTCAACTTCAAAGCCTCTTGATCTTATTCCACTAGCAGAAGCTGAACCTGAAAGTGTCACTGGTCAGAACTCAAAGAGGAAGTTTGATGATAATGAACCTCATGATCATCAAAAGGGGGAGAAAAGGCAAAGAGTGAGTTCTGATGATGATATTGGCATAGAAGATTTTGAAATAGCAGATATGCACTTAGTCAGTACAAAGAACACAAAAGTTCAGACAGAAGAAATTGTAAAGACAGTGGATACTCAGATAGTTCAGATTGACAGTTCAGATACAGAGGAAATGGAGGTGGAAAGCATAGATGATGGTGATTCAGATAAAACAGAAGAATTAAATTTAGACACAGAGATGGAAGTTAATTCTGATGAAACTGAAGCTATTGAGGAACCTGTTTTGGGGTCAGAGGAAATAGATGAAAGCTTAGTGGTTGTGAACACTTGTACAGATATTGTCTCATATGTCAGAGTTGGCTTGTTGAACTCTGAACTGGAAGAAAGGAGATTGAATGAGATTTTGATCAGAATGATGCACAGTGAGTTAGTCAGAGCACTTAATGTTCAGAATATTCAAAAAGCTGTGAAGGTGATAAGACCTATTGATCTGATGGGAAAAGAAGATAGTTCAGTTGGATATTCTCAGAAATTTCAAGAGGAATTCTATTTTAACTATGTTGATGATATTGCTGACAATATAGGAGAATATGAAAGAGTCAAAGAATACTTCATGCCTTCAGAATATCTATTCAGAAAGCCAATTGAGATTCCTAAGATTAACTTGCCAATCTTAGAGGATCCTTTGTGTGATTTTATTCTAGATATGAGTGATGTACCACTTGCAAGACAATTTCATAGTGATATTTTTCCAGAGGAAACATATGAGCATCTATACCACACAGAAGGAGACTATGTTGTTTTAGAAAATAACATTGATGGTTTCATGGATGGAAAACTTCAGATGATCTATGCAGAAGCCTCAAACAGATTCAGAATTCCTGATTCAAGGCTACACATTCAGAAAAGGATTGAGAAAGTATTAATGTTTCAAACAGAAGAATTTGATGGTCTGAAGTATGTAAAATTGGAAGTATTGAAAGAAAAAGATGTAAAGGTTTTCTTATTAAGTTTTGATTTTCACAGATTAACTCTTGAAGATCAGATCTTTCTTGTTAAGTTCTTTGCCAGTACTGAAGAAGCCTGGATAGAGATTGAATGTAGAAGACTTATGGGCATCTATTTTAGAAATATGTATATGTATGACTTCCAGTTGGCAATTGAAGGAAGAAAAGAGAAGTGCAATTTGAATTTTCCAATGAAGATTCCAGGAAGTGGTGTGATTGTGAAGGGTTTTATAAATGAAGGAATGGAGTCTGAAGGGTATGCATATAGTAATCAAGGAAATCTTGAGCTGTTCAGATTAAAGGAATTGGTTTAGTATAGTAATGCAACTTTGAGTTGGTTACTAATTGAAATGAGAGTTTCCAAAACTGAAAGGGAAAATCTAAAGAAAAGATGTGTGAAAGCTGTGAAAAGAAGGATAGATCTTAGAAGTAAGGTCAGAAGCTGTGGTGAATGGTTATTATCAGAAGAAAATCCTAAAAAGATGTTGCATAGTGATTTTGTGTTTCCAGCAGAATATGAGGTGAATGAGGTCTTTTCAGAAGAAATTGAAGAAGAAATTCAAAAGACAACTCTTCAGAATGATCAAATGATGAGTATTGATCAACCTGAACAGTCAGAACCAAAAGAAGATGAAAGATCTATAGATGTGAATGAGTATTTTCTGGAGTTTGATATGCCAAACTTTTTTAATCCAAGTGAAGTAAACTTTCTAAGTGTATATCATGACAAACCAAAAGAGTCTCGGATCTGGTTGGCTGAGAAGTCAAGATGTCTTGGAA
This sequence comes from Saussurea involucrata, assembly GCA_033807775.1. Taxonomy (NCBI): domain Eukaryota; kingdom Viridiplantae; phylum Streptophyta; class Magnoliopsida; order Asterales; family Asteraceae; genus Saussurea; species Saussurea involucrata. Next base: position 117,495,774 of record CM066319.1, read on the forward strand.
AACCAAAGAAAGATGTGTATTCAGATTTTCTAATCACTGGGATCAGAGAATTAAATATCAAGCAGTTCAGAAAGCAAGAATACTTATCCTTTGAAGTATTGAGAGAAGATGGAAAGGTGTACTATTTTACTGATGCAGACTTTGAAAAGCTATCAGTAATGGATTTCTACAGACTTCACAGTATGTTATGCTTCAAAGAATCAAGCAAAGATAAGAATGAAAGGAAGGCAAGGAGTGTAGTGATTGAAGCTATGTTTTACATCCTAAGATGGCATTGTTATACAGATTTTCAAATAGCTCTGTATTTACAAAGTCCAGGTGTCTATCTTTCAAGACCCATTACAGATCATAATCAGAAGCAAGTATTAAGAACTGGAAGTGTGTGCAAACATCCAGAATTGGGAGTCATTTTGAAAAACAAGAGTGAAAAGATCTTTTTCAAAGAAAAGGAGACTGCAAAATATAGCTCTGGAACTTTGAGATTCATCAAGCATAATTTGGAGAAAAAGGTGCTGAAGGTGAAGCAAGCTAATATGACTCAAGAAGTGATCACTCAGCAAGTTGAAACTATTCAGGAAATTATTGATAGAATTGACAAGAGACTTACTCAGAGAAATGTTCTGTTACAGAAAAATGTTCCTGCATTGAAAGAGCATGGTGATACAAAGTATAAGTTTATTTGACAAAAAGGGGGAGATTGTTAGATCTGAGTTTTGTCAATAAACCAATTATTGAATCCTGATAAGAAGGCTCAGAAGTTCTGAAGAGAAGAGTCAGAGTTCTGACTACGAAAGCTCAGAAGGATTGCTTTGAAAGATTACCAAGTACAGAAGTCTGAGAAGAAGAGTCAGAAGTCTGAGAAGAAGAGCCAGAAGTTCTGAGATGCTTAATCAGAATTATGTTCAGAAGTTCTGAACAACATGTTCAGAACTTATAACTAGATACTTTACTTTGAATTTTGGTTTACTAATTAGGACACGTGTATTGTTCTTATTAGTCATTCATATATGTACTGTAGCTTTAATATTTCCGTTGCAGTATATATAGTGGTTAGCACTACTTTGCTAACTAATTCTCCCACATATATTTGTATTCATCTTTTGTAATCTTTCAGATACTCTCTCTCTAAGATTTGTAAATCTGTTCTTCATTGAATACAATTGGTTTGATCATATTACTTCTCAATTACTGTTTCATACATTGATATATTGATTATAAGAGTGAATCCTGGACTTACAATACCTCTCTTCTCAGGTTGGTCCTCATGGGTAGGGATTTGAGGTATTTCAATTCCCATAGAGGTGCAGTATGCTTTTAAAATCTCACTCTCCCTTGGTATGTAATTCCTAAGTGATTTTGGCAAAACTTTATGATTAGGATAATTCTCAATATTAGTAACTGAAGACATCTTACCCAAATAGAAAGTAGGACCATGCTGTTCATTTGATCTTCTTGAAATGGTTCTGTTTTCTTGCAATGCATACCATATCAAAATTTGCCAATACCTTATGTAAGGTATGTATGCCAGAGGGTATCCTTTGTCTTCTTTTGAATAGCTTTCTGATTTTTCTCAAAAGTGTTCTTCATGTCTTCCCAAAGTATAGCAGTGTAATCATAATACCTATTTTTCACTAAACCCTGAAATATTTGAAGAATCTGTTTTGAACCTTGATCTGCAGAGCTATTCTTTCCTGACAAGCATTTATTCACCACATGAAAGAAACATGCCCAAATAGGTGGCAATTTGTTCCTTTTGAACAAACTAAGGGTCCTCAATCCATCATTATATCCTAACTTCATAAACTCTGCAATTAGTTCCTCTGTTAAAGGTGAGTCTTCAAAATCTGACCTTCTTTGTACATCATCTTTCTCTGGAAGATTTAACATTTCTCTTAGTGCAGAGATTGATAAAGAAAATGTTACTCCACCAATTTCAGATACAAACTTGTTGTCTTCTAACCTAAGTTGTCTCCACCATTGTTGAATATACTGAATAGGAACTGTTTTGCTTCTTGTAAACCATTTCCTGTAAGGATGATACTTGAATAATTCCATGATGATTCTGTGTTCAGGCTTAAATCTACTCTCCTCAAATAGTAAAACACAATTATTTTCTGATAACTTTAACCATTCACCTTCAGGTACAACCCTTTCCATTAAAATTGGTCTATTTGACATAATCGACCTAATCGACCCTGCAGCACTCTGTTCATGTTCAACATTTATGTTTAACTCATCTGCATTTCCTTCTGATTCAGCCATTTGTTCATCATCTTCATTTATTTCATCATTTCCTATTGCTTCTTCCTCAACAGCTCTATTTTGCACTTCATCATTATCTGAATCGGATGAATCCATCAAAGACTTAGTAGAATGCAGAGATATGTGACCACTTCTTCGAAATCCAGACATGATTTAAGAAGAAAACAAACTCAAAGAACTCTGGATTGATTTGTATCTCACTTTTCACTCTGAAATTTGAACGAATTTGAAATAGGGATTTTAAGACCTATTTAAAATCCGCGAAGTTGAAAGGTTTGACGGAAAAGCGAGGTCAAAGTTATAACGGAGTCAACACGTTTGAAATGCCACAGAAGATTTAAATGAAATGCGTGGCATTATCAACCAAATATGAAGCTGACACGTGTTATATGATAGAATATTGACACAAGTCAAAGATCTGAATAACACGCTCAGAAGATTGCCTTTCCTTTATCAGAGATCTGAGTATTCTACTCAGCATGATTCAGAGGAATTTGCCTTGTAACCAAGATTTATTTAAAATCAACTTCTGACAAATGTAAAAACTTTAATTAATCAGAAGAGGTTTGAACAGATAGAAAAACAATTGGTATCAGAGCCAATCAACAAACAAATTTGTTCAAGATCGTGATAGCGAAGGTTAATTGATCAATTTCTTGAAGATTTCTTGATTCGTTCAAAAATCGATTCCGCTGCTAGTTCCAATTCTTGAATTAATTGTTATCTTTCGATCAAGAAATTCAAATTTCTCTATCTGTTGAAAATCTCTTACAATCATGTCTTCTAAAACCACCACAGGATTCTGAACAAGACAGTTCAATGTGTTGAATTAATTGACCTTAAGACTTCTTAACAAGACAGTTCAGAACTCATGAAAAACAAGACAAAAATGACTTCTGATACAAATTCTAATCCTATTTGTTCAGAACTCAATTTACTGTTTAAGGATGCTTTTCTAGAACTAATTTCTGATTCTTATGCAGAATATGAAAACCCAAAGATGGTAAAAGAGATGAAAGATAGAACTCCAGAAATAGTTCAATCAACTGTAATTTCTGATAAAGGTCCATCTAAGGAATGTCCAAATTTGATAAATACAAGTAGTGAAAATTTTGAACCTTGTACCCAGAATTCTGATCCTTGTATTTAGAACTCTGACCAAGTCACTCAGAATTCTGACTTCACTGCCCATAATCCAAACTTGGATACAACTTCTACACATATATCAGAACAAGATGACAGCTCAGAATTACAAGCAATCATTGATGAGAATGATACAAACAACAATTTTTCAGAGATTGATGTGCTTCCTAGTGCAAATAAATGGACTAAAAATCATCCTATTCATCAAGTAATAGGTGATCCATCAGCAGGAGTAAAAACCAGATCAGCTACAGCAAATGAAGCAATGTTTGCTGGTTTCTTAAGTGTGATTGAACCTAAGAAAGCTAATGAAGCCCTAGAGGATCTAGATTGGATTTCAGCAATGCAAGAGGAATTGCTCCAATTTGAAAGAAACAAAGTTTGGAGACTCATTCCAAAGCCTAAAGGTAAATCTATTATTGGAACTAAATAGGTGTTCAGAAACAAAAAAGATGAGTCAGGTGTTGTTATCAGAAACAAGGCAAGATTGGTTGCTAAGGGATACTGTCAACAAGAAGGAATTGATTATGATGAAACATTTGCACCAGTGGCAAGAATAGAGGCAATCAGAATATTCTAGGCCTATGCTGCACAGAAGAATTTCAAAGTATATCAAATGGATGTCAAATCAGCCTTCCTAAATGGTAAACTTAATGAAGAGGTCTATGTTCATCAACCTGAAGGTTTTGTTGATCCAGAATTTCCTGATCATGTTTATATTTTAGACAAAGCTTTATATGGTCTAAAACAAGCACCAAGAGCCTGGTATGACACTCTTACTCAACACTTGTTAGTTTCAGGGTTCAAGAAAGGTAAGATTGACACAACTTTGTTTTTAAAGAAACAGGGTGAGGATTTAATTCTTATTCAAATTTATGTTGATGACATAATATTTGGCTCTACTAGTGCAGAACTATGTGATAACTTTTCTAAAATCATGTCATCTGAATTTGAAATGAGCATGATGGGTGAACTGAATTTTTTCCTTGGTCTTCAAGTCAAACAATTACCAAGTGGTATTTTTATAAATCAAGGAAAATATGTCAGAGACATTCTAAAAAAGTTCAAAATGTCTGATTGTGCTTCTATGAGAACACCTATGGCAACAAACATAAAGTTAGATGCTGATCTCAAAGGAGTTTCAGTAGACAACAAACTCTATAGAGGTATGATTGGATCTTTACTTTATCTGACTGCAAGTAGGCCAGATATCATGTTTTCTACTTGTTGTTCAGATTAAAGGAGTTGGTTTAGTATAGTAATACAACTTGGAGTTGGTTACTAATTGAAATGAGAGTTTCCAAAACTGAAAGGGAAAATCTAAAGAAAAGATGTGTGAAAGCTGTGAAAAGAAGGATAGATCTTAGAAGTAAGGTCAGAAGCTGTGGTGAATGGTTATTATCAGAAGAAAATCCTAAAAAGATGTTGCATAGTGATTTTGTGTTTCCAGCAGAATATGAGGTGAATGAGGTATTTTCAGAAGAAATTGAAGAAGAAATTCAAAAGACAACTCTTCAGAATGATCAAATGATGAGTATTGATCAACCTGAACAGTCAGAACCAAAAGAAGATGAAAGATCTATAGATGTGAATGCGTATTTTCTGGAGTTTGATCTGCCAAACTTTTTTAATCCAAGTGAAGTAAACTTTCTAAGTGTATATCATGACAAACCAAAAGAGACTCAGATCTGGTTGGCTGAGAAGTCAAGATGTCTTGGAAAACCAAAGAAAGATGTGTATTCAGATTTTCTAATCACTAGGATCAGAGAATTAAAGATCAAGCAGTTCAGAAAGCAAGAATACTTATCCTTTGAAGTATTGAGAGAAGATGGAAAGGTGTACTATTTTACTGATGCAGACTTTGAAAAGCTATCAGTAAAGGATTTCTACAGACTTCACAGTATGTTATGCTTCAAAGAATCAAGCAAAGATAAGAATGAAAGGAAGGCAAGGAGTGTAGTGATTGAAGCTATGTTTTACATCCTAAGATGGCATTGTTATACAGATTTCAAATAGATCTGTATTTACAAAGGCCAGGTGTCTATCTTTCAAGACCCATTACAGATCATAATCAGAAGCAAGTATTAAGAACTGGAAGTGTGTGCAAACATCCAGAATTGGGAGTCTTTTTGAAAAACAAGAGTGAAAATATTTTTTTCAGAGCAAAGGAGACTGCAAAATATAGCTCTGGAACTTTGAGATTCATCAAGCATAATTTGGAGAAAAAGGTGCTGAAGGTGAAGCAAGCTAATATGACTCAAGAAGTGATCACTCAGCAAGTTGAAACTATTCAGGAAATTATTGATAGAATTGACAAGAGATTTACTCAGAGAAATGTTCTGTTACAGAAAATTGTTCCTGCATTGAAAGAGCTTGGTGATACAAAGTATAAGTTTATTTGACAAAAAGGGGGAGATTGTTAGATCTGAGTTTTGTCAATAAACCAAGTATTGAATTCTGATAAGAAGGCTCAGAAGTTCTGAAGAGAAGAGTCAGAGTTCTGACTACGAAAGCTCAGAAGGATTGCTTTGAAAGATTACCAGGTACAGAAGTCTGAGAAGAAGAGTCAGAAGTCTGAGAAGAAGAGCCAGAAGTTCTGAGATGCTTAATCAGAATTATGTTCAGAAGTTCTGAACAACATGTTCAGAACTTATAACTAGATACTTTACTTTGTATTTTGGTTAACTAATTAGGACACGTGTATTGTTCTTATTAGTCTTTCATATATGTACTGTAGCTTTAATATTTCCGTTGCAGTATATATAGTGGTTAGCACTACATTGCTAACTAATTCTCCCGCATATATTTGTATTCATCTTTTGTAATCTTTGAGATACTCTCTCTCTAAGATCTGTAAATCTGTTCTTCATTGAATACAATTGGTTTGATCATATTACTTCTCAATTACTATTTCATACATTGATATATTGATTGTAAGAGTGAATCCTGGACTTACATATAGTGATGCTACTCTGAAGAAGACAGTGATGAAAATGCAAGCTTATGTTGGAAATGTCAGAGGATCTGTGAAAGAAAAATATATCAGATGTGTCACTAGAAGACTTGAGCTCAGAAACAAAATCAGAAATTGCAATGAATGGTTACATTCAGAAGAAAATCCAAAGAAGATGCTACACAGAGATTTTGTTTTTCCTGCTGAGTATGAGGTAAATGGAGTTTACTCAGAAGAAGTAGAAGAAGATATTCAAGATGAGACTTCACAAGATGTTCAAATGAAAGATGCTGATCAACCAGAAAAGTCTGAGACTAATGAGGAAGAAATACCTGTTGATGTTAATGGTTATTTTCTGGAGTATGCTCTTCCTAACTTCTTTCAACCAAGAGAAGTAAATTTTCTAAGTGTTTATCATGACAGAACAGAGATACATCAATGTCTTTGTGATGAAATGTCAAAGAGATTCGGAAAACCAAAAGAACCAGTATACTCAGATTTCTTAATCACAGGGATTAGAGAACTGAAAGAGAAGAAGTTCATGAAACATGAGTATTACTCATTTGAAGTACTAAGAGAAGATGGAAAAGTCTATTACTTTACTGAGGCAGATTTTGACAAGATCTCAGTAACAGATGTGTAAAGATTGTATAGTCTTTTATCAAATAATGACTACAGTAAACTGAAGAAGGAGAGAGGAGCATTGGCTGCAATAAGAGAGTCTATGTTTTATACTCTTAGATGGCATGCATATACAGATTTTCAAATTGCTCTGTATTTACAAAGGCCATGTGTATATCTTTCAAAGCCAAATAATGAGCATGAAAATCTGAATCTTCTGAAATGTGGAAATGTTACAAGATATCCATAGTTGGGAGTCTTCTTAAGAAATGACAGAAATGAAAAGATTTTCTTCAGACCAGAAGAAGTGGCAAAGTATTGTTCAGGAACTTTAAGGTTCATCAAGCACAGTCTGGAGAAAAAGCTACAAAAGGGAAAACAAGTTGAAGAGATTCAAGAGATCATAGAAAAGATTAACATAAGGCTTACTCTGAGAAATGTACTGGTTTTGAAGATTGTTCCAGCACTAAAAGAGTATGATGATGAGAAGTACAGGACTATTTGACAAAAAGGGGGAGATTGTTAGATCTGAAGTTTTGTCAAAAGTTACAAGTGTTGGATCTGAACTGAAGACTCAGAGTTCTGAGTTAGAAGACTCAGAAGTTCGGATCTGAGAAGTCTCGAAAAGAATACAAGTGTAGAATCTGAACAGAAGGGTCAGAGTTCTGAGTAGGAGACTCAGAACTTCTGATGATGAAGATGAAAATATCACAAGTGCTTGAAGGAAGTTCTGAAGTGCTTAATCAGAAGGATGTTCAGAAGTTCTGAACATGTTGTTCAGAACTTATATCTTAGGATGTTTTCATTTATAGTCAGTTACTAATTAGGACACGTGTAATTGTTCTAATAGTGTTTCATGTATAAGTAATGTAGCTTTAGCTTTTCCTTACAGTATATATATAGGAGTTAGCAACTGTAAACTAACTAATCTTTGGCATAACTTTCCGCATATCTTTGTATTCAGCTTTTGTAATCTTTGAGAGATTCTCTCTCTAGATTTGTAATCTGTTCTTAATTGAATACAAGTGCATTGATCCAAATCTCTATCATTTACTGTTTGATTGATCTTAAATGATTGTAAGATTGAATCCTGGTTTCTACACAAATCACTAATAATCTTTGAATCTTCGTAACACGGATCTTTGCATCTTTGAGCTTTGAAATATATCTGCGTTCTAGCAAACTCGAGGATCAACTTGGCAATTTCCTTGATGAATACGATTGCACTTTGGACAAGGTCTTTCAGCTGGTCTGAAAGGTGTACGACTATCAAATCTCTGGAATCTAGACTTCTTTGGATCATACTGTGGTCCTTCCCAATTTCTTTTTCCAGTACTCTTATCACCAACATCTCTTCCTCTATCCCGTTCCACATCTTCCGCGACATCTACTGCGGCTGAGAAGGTTTCCGGTCCCTTTGCAATCACTAGACTTCGGATTTCTGACATTAACCCGAAGATAAACCTATTCATCTTCAGTGCCTCCGTGGCAACATAGTACTCTGCGAAACGAGACTTCTCCAAGAAACGAGCAGTATAATCCCTAACCGACAAAACTTCCCTGTTGCAGGTTCATGAACTCTTCCTCCAGTTGTCTAATTGCTGCTTGAGGACAAAATTGTCGTTTGAAAGCTATTGTGAATTCATCCCAAGAGAAAGTAGAATACACATCAGATCCTCTAGAGGTAATGAGAGCCTCTCACCAATATAACGCGTCCGCCTTCAAATTGCAGTTCCATATAGCACTCTATCTTCGTCGGCACATTTACTGGTCTTGAAGATAGCTTCTATCTCCGTTAGCCACCTCATGGCCTTCACTGGATCTCTTTCCCCTGTGTACGTTGGAGGTTTGCAGCATAAAAACATTTTGTAATCACACTTCCTTGGCACCAGTATGACCGTAGGTGTGATGGGCATCTCGTCTTCCATACCAGGATCTGGTATTTCAGTTTCAGTGTGACGAGTTCGGTTAAACATGGCTTGTATATTTTCTTGCAGTCTTCCCATTTCAGCGGTCGGATCGTCCCTTGTAACAAATTCTGCGCCTTGAGATTGAACTCTACCTCCCGTTCTGCCCCTACCTCCTTCTCCCCCTCTTCCCCTTGTCCCGACTGTTGGATTCGTTCGATTAGGATTTCCTCCTCCCTCTGTATTCGTATTTAGAGTACCGCATGCCATTCGGTTGATTTCAACAAGGTTAATATACACGTAAGCACATACCCCATATAATAAGGTATTCCAGTCCAAACATGTACCTGTAAGTTCACAATTACACTGGCCAGATGTAATCTGAAATTACCTTACATGATGTTCCTTCTACCTTTTATATTTAACATCCCAATGTTCTAATATAATAGGGACATCCTACTTCACATGAAGTTTAAGTCTAGGTACGGATATGAATACCTAAATCCCTTAAAGTAGGGCTCTGATACCATCTGTAACGACCCGGTTCTATAACATGCATCAAATAACATATATTGCATAACATCGTTACATAACAAAAGATACATCATATGACAAGTACGGTCCCTTAGTCTTTACAACCAAAATAAGGTGTTTCATTACAAACTTTTTGCTAATTAATTACATGATATCTAATAACGAAGTTATAACTACAAAACACGTCATAGTCTTCAAATTATAAGTTTTCCCAAAAGCTAGCCACCGCTTACTCTATTCACTTGCTCTTTCCCGATCCACGACCTGGAATACATATTTTTAAAACAAAATGAGGGTTAGACCTAGTGGTCTAAGTGAGAAAATCCCTGTTAGTTTAAAACCATTTGCACAAACACCATATACATCATTCAATTATAAACACCAATTATAACTCACGCAATGTGTACTTTCCTGTCTCATTTCCATGGCCATATTAGATGGTAGCGAGCCAACTAATAAATTTACTCCGCTGTACTAAATATAGCCAACACCGCTGGCCCTCTGTGTAGCCAACTCCACCGGTCCTAAGCCCGGCCAACGTGCTCTCGTGTAGTGTAATATTTGTTTAAATATAATATACACTTTGTTAGCTCCAATCTTTCTGTTTGTGAAAGTATTGAAAAATAGGCTAAGTATAGAAACCTCCAACAGAGGCTCTGCCGAGACACCAAGAAGACCGAAGGCAAGAATCGACAGAAGACTGCTCACAGAGGACTGAGCCTCATAACTTCTGTCACCCGTGACAGATCCTCTGCGGTATGCTGAAGACTTGGAAGAAATCAACAAATATCTTTCTACTGTTCCAGGATCCGTTCATCCACTTGTACGAGGAGTGCCCTGACAACCTCCACGTGTCAAATTCTGATAGGGCTCAGTACCAAGTTGATATCAGCGCATTTAATGCATGCAGTACCTGCTACTGTTCATACGATCCTGTCTACTATAGATCAGTCCTTATTGTCTAAAGTATGTCCCCTTTGTAGTAGTATAAATAGAAGACTCATGTTGAGTTCTTCTATTAACAAGAATCAGAACTTTAGCTACGCACAACACACACACCAGCAGATTTCTTGTTATGTTCTTGGTGTTCTTGATAATATCAAATACAGTAAATCTTTGAGATATTTATCTATCTTTTACAAACTGCTTATTTGATATTGTGTGTTCTTCTACCTTAGTAATCTTTCAGTTCATTAAATACACATCCGCAAATATATCTTATCTGAACTATCTGAAAGACTCATCATTGTTAAGCAAAACAGGAACCAACAATTGGTATCATAGCAAACCTTGATTTTTAATATCAAGGGATCCACTCTAAAACAATGATCTTTGGTAGAAACTTGGACGTTTAAGCTATTCTTCATAATATTCAAACAGTTTATGTTTTTCTACCATTTTCGATTCATTCGAACTTTGGTAAACTTATAGAATCTGTTATTCTGGTTAAAACACCATATTAGTGCTCAACTTAAAGCTTTTAAGCTTAGAAACATCATACGAAGCATCCACTTCACATTCTGAAAAATCTGCTGTTCATACCCTATCTTTCTGAATATTGTCTCTCTCTCAAAATGACAAATACAAACAACGTCTTTATTGGTTCCCGTTTTGTTTAAACAAGATTATCATATCTATTAGTTCAAGTTTAATTATGATGCGGAAGCGTATTTGAAGAACTAACAGATATGTTTGATCGATTTAGAACACAATATAAATAAACAGTGAACAGGAAATAATATCTCAAAGTTTACTGAATATATATATATATATATCAAGAACAGATTCAAGAACAGTGAGTAAGCAAAGCTTTAAAACAGATATGACTCTCAAAGTATATAAGCTATGTGTTCTTGTTGTTTTTATCTCTCAATTCTCGATTTGGAATAACTCAACATGAGTCTTCCTTATATACTACTCTAAGGGGACCATAAAGCATAAGCTACTATTCAGAACGGACGATATGAATAGTTGGAATGATGGCATGAACAGTTGGATGTGTTGTATTGCATTTAATGCAGCAGACGTCTATTATGTACTAAGCTCTATTGAATCCAATCAGAGTTTGACACGTTGAATTTGGACAGGGCATGCTACCATGCGAGTTGATGAATAGGTTCAGAAACAGTAGCAAGATATTATAAATATCTTTGAACTCTTTGTTGAAGACCGCAGAGGCTCTGTGAAGTGTCACAGAGGTTCTGCGGTTTGGTCCTTTGTAGAGCAGTCTTCACCGGATTCCGAGTCTTTGATCTTCTTTGCACGTATGACAGAGCTTCTGTAGGACACCTCTTTTAGCTTCTGTAGCTTCTTGACCTTAATCTCTCGGTAAGTTCGGCAGAGCCTCTGTAAGAGGTTTTCTTCACTTGGCCTATTGTTCACTACTTCTAAATACTTCTATGATTAGGAAGATTGAAGCTAACAATCTCCCCCTAAGTAGTGAAAAATAAAAAATTGAACTTGAGTTTAGTTAGGCTAAGTTAGATAAGACAAAGGTTAAACAATACCTCGAAAGTTCTTTTCATTCAGAAATATGCCAGAGGCATTTTACATTTGAGTACAATGAAAGATAGACTTTGACTTGGTTTGCAGAGATTTGAGGTTTGAGAATCAGATTTTGGCATCTTTGAAATCGTTGTAGCTTCTGTTGTCTCTTCCGATTCTTTTGATCTCTTTGTAGAAACTGATGCAGAGTTCCCTTAGGCGGATTGTGACATCAATCTCTCTGATGAAAGTATCTGCAGCATCTCTATTCATTTTCTCTGTATCACTGTATTTTACAAGGCTTGCTCTGAACTTGTTCAGAGCACTAGTTGCGTACTTCTGACAGTCCATGCACACAAACAGTTTGACTTCGCCTTATGGGTTTTGAAATACTAACCCGAATCTTTGTTCTGTAATGATTGAGTTGGGCACGGCGTCGGGTGGACAGCGATCCTCTGGTGGTCGTAAATTCAGATGTTTGAGACCAAGATCCTTTCCCAGTTGAAAATCTATCATACTGTAGATCAGAAGCTTTTCCCTCATTGCTTTTCTCAATACTTGATAGGCTCTAGTGTTTGGCTCTGTGTTGTAGTTGTCATTTGTCCATTGCAGAAGTTTAGGTAGATCATAGGAATTCAGATTCCTTATGTCAGCATCAGCGAAGGTGGTTTCTGAATTGTTTACCCTTTTGACTCTGTAAAGATTGTACCTGACTCTTGGATAGGTTCTTGTGAAGGAGAATCTGCAAAAGATTACCTTTTTGATTTTATGAATTGAGAAGACTTCTGCTTTGGTTCTTGGCTTTGTTCTGCTGAAGATGTTCTCAAATTCTTCTCTGATGTTCGGATTTGTGATTTGGTCTGTTGGATGGAGGTTCTGAAAGGGTTGTTTGTAGAGATATTTGTACACCACTTCTTCCATTTCTTCGTATGTTGGACCATGTGGTGGTACTCGTCTTCTGAGACTCTCCATCTGTTGAACAACTTCTGCAGCTCTTCCTGATAGAGGAATGTCTGATAGAGGCTTCAATCCATATGCCCAGTCCTCTTCTTCAGGCTTTGGAGTTTGAAAGGCATCAAAGGAGCTTTTCATCAATTTTTCTGTTGGATTGGGTACTGATTTCTTTTTCTTGGGCTCTTCTGTCATTTTTGCCTTTCCCTTGTCTTTGGCTTTTGTTGGTGAAGAACATGTTGCTTCTGTGGGTTTGGTTGTTTGAGCTTCTGTTGGAATGATGGGAGTTGCCTCTGTAGGTTTTGACACTTGTGTTTGAGAGGACTTTTGTGGCGTTGGTTCTGTTGGCTTTCTTTGCTCTGTAACCTCTGTTGGAGGTTCTTTGGTGACTTCTTCTGTAAGCTCGGTTTTTGTTGGTGAAGGTTGGATATCGAATTTTCTTGCCATTTTGAAAGCTAATGTGAACTTGTGCCTTTCTTCTTCTCTCTGCGCCATTCGTTCAGTCATTGTATTGTGCATCTTTCTCAAAATAGAAGAAGCAGAGGTCGTTGCTCTTTTTGGTTTAGTGGCAATCGACTTTCTTCTTGGTATGGTTTGGGGTTTTTCTGTTGATTCTGTTGAAGGTCTTTCTTCCAAGTTGATTACCACAGGGGTGGTTGTTGCCTCTGTGGTTTGCTGATCAGCTTCTGGAATATTGGTTTCTTCAGAAGTTGATTCCACAGAGATGGGTGTTGTCTCTGTGGTCTTTTGATCTTGGGTTTGTTCTGGAGGGGCTTGGCTGATTGGTTCTGCTGCGATTGGTGGAGCTTGTAGTCCTCTGGTCGTAGCTTTCTCCCTTATATTCTCCCCCTCAGGATGATCTGATGGACCAGGATGGTCATCATCAGAGTCATCCCGACTCTTATCAGAAGTACCATCTGCTCTGCAGGAAGCTTTGGGTTTCTTTGGTAGTTCTACTCCTGCGGCCATCAACTTTGCACATACATCATCACAGAGGCTGATTAGAGTTGGAAGCTCTGCTTCTGTGTTGAAGTGCATTCTGCCAACACTTTTTCTGAATTCTTTGACGTAGTTGGCATTTGCAGTAGTGAAGGAGACAATGACTTCTGTGACCTGGTTTATGACATTCTGCCCGAGCTCTGTCAGCTGTGCTCTTGTCATGTAATCTTTTGGCTGCATCATTGTAGTGCATTGCCTCTTCTTGAACGTTTTGCAGAGCCTTCTGTAGTTCTGCAGGTGTGATGCTCTGTGATTTGTTGGATTGCTTGTTCATTTGTTCAAGGAAATGTTTGACTGATTCCTTGAATGCAGATGTTGCAGCTATTCCAAAATCTTTAGCAGCAGAAGTGGCTGTAGTTGTGGCAGTTGTTTGAGCAGAAGATTTCATCTCTGTGATGGCCGTTTTCACCTCTGTGGATAGATTGTCCATTTTGGTGTTCAGATTTAGCAAGGCCGTTGATGTTTTCTCTGCAAAAGATGTGAAAGAGCTTTGCAACTCTTTCATGGTTTGGTTCACAGAGGTGACAAGGGTTTGGAACTCATCCCTTGATACTTGTGTCCCTGGTGTAACCTCTGGAGGAACACATTCGTCTCCAGAGTGAGTCCCTGCTCCTGGGACACCTTCGTTCACCCTTGTTTGTACGATGGGGGTGGAAGGATTTCCATCTGATCTTCGAGCAGAAGCATCTAGTGCTTCAGACTCTACAGAAGTTATGTGAATGACATTTTCTAGATCCACTTCAGAGGTGGGTACTAGATTATCCTTCTGTTGACTCAGAGACTTGTCTAGAGTCTCTTCGTCGTTGTGCTCACTACTTCTCTCTGAAAGAAGTGTTGGCCCTATATTGTGCGTGGCAGAGGAAACGAATTCCTCTGTTGGGTGTTCTAGTGTGATCTGGGGCGATTGATCACGAACTATAGGTGAGTCTCTTTGAGGAGAGTCCCTAGGAATGGATTCCCCGGTTTCTGTGGGCGCAGAAGTCGAAAGAGTGACCTCTGGCTGGATGGGTTGGGTTTGGATCGAGCTGTGCTGCTCTTTTTCAACAACTCCTTCTGCAGCTAGACCTGCGGAGTTAGATGTGTGGGTTGCATTGGGAGTTGGTTTTGGTTGTGTGCCTCTATTAATCCAGGCATCTTTTCTTGTTTCTTCCTCTGTTAAGCATCCAAGCACTACATCATTTTCTACCATTTCAGCTTCTGTAGCTATCCGATGGCTTGGTGCTTCTTCCCTAGCTTCTGTTGAAGTTCCTTGCTCTGTGCCTAAGAAGTCGTACATTGGATGAGAGTCGCATAATCTCATGACATGTGGATGATAGAGACCTTTTCGTATCCAGACAGCTTCTTCTTCATCTGAATCTACCTCTGAGACCTCCATTCTTGTCTCCCTTGTTTCAAATCCCTCTTCTTGTACAACTTCGGCCTCTTTTCCTTTTTCTATTATTTTCTCTAAAGCCTCTGTTACTTCATCTCTATTCCACTCAGCTTCTGTTTGTTCTATTTCTTCTGAAGTTGGGCTTGGACTCCTTCTGTGGACGTCCAATCCTTGTTGAATGAAGGGGTTCTGTAGAATAACAGGTGTCTCAGCTGATTGATCTCTGGGTGTTTGATCATCTTCTTGTAGATGTGTGTCAATGCCAGAAATAGAGAAGTATTGTTCTTCTGGGGAGTGGTGGTCGAGTGGTTGTGCCGTCCACCGTGCTGTATTTAGAGTGTGGGCAATGTCAGGGTTCTGTAGGAAATCGTTTAAGTTTCCTTGGTGAGCAAATCGATCTGGGGGTTGATAGGGTGATTGATATCCCTCTTCTGTCATTTCTACTTCTGCATCTTCTTCTTCTGCAGTTCTTTCTTCCGCATCTTCTACTTCTGCATCTGGGGGTTGATAGGGGTTGATAGGGTATTTTTGTTCATTGGGAACTGTTTGGGAATTGGCCCTTCCATTGGCCAGTTCTGTATCAGCAACAGAGGTTCAAACAAAACACCCAGTATTCTTTGGAATTGCAGAGGTGGTAGAAAGTTAGGATCGTTCTCTTTGACCCTTCTGGCATTGTTCGTTCTGTCGATGGTGTTGATGATCTCTTGCATCATTATGGTCGCGTAATCCAGTGGGAGATCATAGTAAACCCCATACATGATGGTTAATATCTGATGTGAGCTCTGGTCAATACTGCCTATCTTCCCTGTCAGGCATCTGTTAAGAATTAAGAACAAGGTGTTCCACATAGGTGGTAATCTGCCTCTGCGGAAGTCATTTCTCTTCCTCAGTTGGGTGTTGTACCCAAGCATTTCTACGAAACGACAGATCTCGTCGTCTGTTGGTTGCTCTGCATATTTCTTCAATCCAAGAAGACCCTGTTGGATCCCAGATACAACAAGTAACAACAATAATAGCAATATATTGAATGATTGAGAGTTTACAAGATATGATTGAAGAACACTCTCTCTTTCTAAGCTCTTTCTCTCTCTCTCTCTGTACGTATGAATATATTGAATATAGAGGCTTAACCTAAAATTCTTACAAACAAGACTTTATAACCAAAACAACAATTGGTTATTTACAATATTAGCCCTTGACACTTAACAAATACAAATAAGTCCTTGACACTATTTCTTTATAAAACATTCATATAAATTAGGGGCTAATTAAAGCTAACAATCTCCCCCTAATGTTTTATAAAGAAAGCATCATCTTGTAGTCTCCCCCTTGCTTTCTTTAGAGGCGTTGGTGTGTCAATCTTCAAGTCTTGTGAGTTTTCGTTTCCTGATCTTCCACGATGTCAGTTGCTTCAATTCCTTCTTTGACTCCCCCTTGATCGTTGCATACTCCTCCTTGATCTGTGCGTACTCCCCCTTGACTGTTGCATTCGTTTTCTGGTCTCAGTTATCTCTCAAACGATCAGAGAACGATTTGATGTGCGGAAGCTTGTATAACCAGTTTGAGTAGTAACCGATGGTAGATAAACATCTAAGAGATGAAGAGTAGCGAACACATTCGACTCATGAGAATCTGCATTAAAGAATAAGTAACCGGGGGTAATCATCTAACATAGAGGCACAATAGCAACTATTATCACAACAATTTATAAAATATTGTGTGGCCTATGCTCATAGTTGGCAATGATGAAGCTCTGATAGGACTTCCAGTTATCATTGAAGTAAATCAAAAAATAAACTTCTCAATCTGTTCTTGGCAATATCACATAGATAAGCATGTGGAATCACAAAGATTCGTGATATTGTGTGGAAGAAAAATAGAATATTATCTATTAGGCTCAAAAGTGTGTAAACTGTTTGGACATAACAGGTTTCCACAGACTCAATGTGCATGAGTGAAGTGTGAAGGTGGGGCAACTTTCCTTCTTTTCAATATCCAACCTTCCAAAGAAAGATTAGATAGCATATGTGCTGCTTCCCCGTGGAAAAGTGAAACAATTCCTTATGGAGAAGAAAGTGAGTAGCTGGTGGGGTTAAAACAAGAGTTGGCATGGGCTCACTGCCTGTTTCAATGACAATCACCAAAAATTTGTGATAAATCAGAAATGTGGTTTGCCCGGCTCAGAAAAGAGATGGTGCAGAGTTGTATAATTCTTTTGACTCTGTTCTCACACCCTCTTTCTTTTTATCATGTAGCTCACATCTAACCAAACTCTCTTTTTAAATTTTACCTCTTAAGCACAATGAGAAAAACTCATATAGTTATCTCCCCCACTCTTTGATGTAGACCCTTCACCTCTCAAACACTCAAGGTTTACTTCTTTGGTAGGAAACACAGGTTTAAATGATCCATATAAGTTCTATAAAGCTCACACATTGATCCCAAGAAATTGTTGTCCTAGAGGTTGGATTGTTCCACACACTGACTACTTATACTCTCAGAAAAACATTTAAAATCCAACTTCTATATTTGAAAAAGCATTTTGGCATCTAGAAGTGGTTTGACCATTTGAAAGAAGTTTTATCATTTTAAAGATGGCCATTCTCTAAAAATGATGAAAGGTTTAGAGATTTTACCTTTGCATGAATATGGTCAGATTGGCATTCTCCCCCTCAAAATGAGCAATAAATCTCATTTAGGCTCAACTTGTAATCAGATATCCTATAAGAATCAAAAAGTGTTGGTAATCATCTTTGATGATTCCACATTTGTTAGGAATATCCAAAAGCACAGTTAATTCAAATCAAAAAGGAAACATGGTGTTGGGGGTTAGAGATTTAGAAATACCAGTCAAAGTCTGATCTGTTAAGGTACTGGTCCTACACAGATGTGTGTAGAAACAACATTCAGTTGAAGTCCTGGTTCTATACTGATGTGTATAGAAGCAACATTCAGTTGAAGTCCTGGTTCTATACTGATGTGTATAGAAGCAACATTCAGTTGAAGTCCTGGTTCTATACTGATGTGTATAGAAGCAACCTCAATCTGATCTGATTATGGCAATGGAGAGAGTGAAGTGATGCTTTCGATCCAGCAAGTATCTACTGACTTTGACAGTGAATTAGGCATATCAGATCAATGAATTTGAGAAAACTCAGAACTTCAAAGTCGTACATATTTGTGTTAGGGATTTAATGCAACTGGATTTGAGTCGAATGGAGCACCGAGTAGAAAGATGTGCGCGTTTTTCTGAAGCAACGCAAAGCTGTCAAAAAAATCCAAGTTTTCGGTCTCCGGGCTTTCGGTTCATCGCGACTTCTGGACCATCAGCTTCTGATAGACATGCATTGAAATACCTCTGTCCCTTCTGGTCGTTGAAAAAAAATTGGTCTACAGAGGATCTGCTGCATTCCTTCTGATGAACACCTCTGATGAACCTCTGTCGCAATCTCTGTGGTGCAGCCTGATCGACAGAACAACTCTGTCATAACCTCTGCGATCAACAGCTTTACAGAGGCTATGTGATTGCGAATGAATAGCCTCTGTAGTTTGATCAAAGCTTCTGGACTGTTATGAACAGGCTCTGCAAGATAGCAGCAGTAGCAGTGTCTTAAAGAGCATCTTAACGGCTCACAGAGGCTCTGCTGAGTCTCACAGAAGCTCTGTGAAGACTTACAGAGGCTCTGTGGTTTGCCTCAGAGGCTCTGTGAACTGCCTCAGAGGCTCTGTGAATAAGAGCTCTGCCAATTGCCTCGGATATTTTGACAGTCTGAAAAATTAATAGAGCTCTGATAAACTCTGTGATATGCTTCTGTTACGACCTCTGAATCTTTCTATACAGCATAATCTCTGATCACAGGATCTTCTGTGATCCACTTCTCTTTCTGCTCCAATCGTCTTAAACAACAGTTAGGAATTTTCTGCACACGATCTGACTTCTGGGACCTCTGCAGACTGAATTTTGCACAGAAGTTCCTTGACAGCAGCAAGCAGCAAATCACACAGCAACAGTTTGATCAGCTGCATAATCAGCACACTACAAAAGCTTCTGTATGTGTAAGTCTATCATAAGACATAAATGTCTCTGGATAATCATGGCTGAATTGATCATCTGAACTCTGCACAGTAGTTGAGTTCAAACAGCAGCGCCAAACAACAGTTATACTTGACAATTTTCTGATCTGCACTTTATAATTTTAATAAACTCAGAGGACTTCTGCACATGTCTGGAAATTTTACACATGTTGGGATCAACAGCAACTTAATTGCCTATTTTGACAGCTTTTATAAGATCTCAGAGGCTGCTAAACATCTTCAGAACTGTGGACATCCTTCACAAAGGCTCTGATAAGCTATGTTGATGATCAGAGCTCTGCACACGAACAAATAAGCTCTGGCAATGATCAGAGACATCAGAGCTCTGTAATTTGCTTCTGTTTGAGTTCTGAGGTTGTGGTGCAGAAAGAGAATGGTGAATCTGCTGAAAGGTAGATGACAACTGAAATACCATCAGAGTCCTCTGTGGTTAATCTCTGCTGCACAAACAATTTGTTCACGAACAGACTCTGAAAACCAAAGGAGCAACTACAAACTTTGAATCTGGACGGCTGACGATTTAGCTCTGAGCACGAGAGTTGATGCAAAAGATGGCTTCTGGAGACCCACGTTACTCTGGAAAGATCCTTCTGCACAAGTGTGCAGCTTCTGTGCATTTATAAAATGTCCATAACCTTTTGTTCTGTCTCTTCAATGATCAAATCTGCCGACTATAACAGAGATCACTTCTGTGAAATCAGAATATGATCCAGGGATCACATGCAAAACAAAATAGGATTGTAAGTTGTCTCTTTGTCTGCAGAACCAAGTTAATTAGATCTTAAAACACTCTGGATAAGCTTAATTGAAACAGCAGTTGCAGCATCACAACAGCATCACAGCAAATAGTAACTTAATTAGCTGCTTAATACATCTGGACAACCGCGAAATAGTAGCAGCAGCGCTTAACAGCAGCAGCAATCCTTAACAACAGCAGTATCGGTGCTTAATCTGCTGCAACAGCCTCTTAACTGCATCCTTTCTGCTGCACAGCTCAAACAGACAACACAATAGTCCGCTTCTGGAGGCAATGCTTAATCTGGACAGTTTCTGGGTTCAGCTCTTGACAACAGAAAATCTGGACAACTGCACATTTTCTGATCTTCTGCTGCACATCTCAATCTGATCTGATCTGATCTGCATAGAGGGTAATTTTTTGACAGTGAGCAGCAGTTACAAACAGGTCACAGAAGTTTACTACAGAAGTGTTTCGACAGAAGTTTGTTGCGTCTCGGCAGAGATTGGTCGCGGCTCGGCAGAGGTTGGTCGCGGCTTGGCAGAGGTTTGGCAATGCTTGGCAAGGCATGACAGCGGTCTGGTCGCGGCTCGACAGAGGTCTGGCAAAGGTGCGACAGGGCTTGTCAAGGTACGACAGAGGCTGCTTCTGTGATTAAACTTTGAACACTTCCAATTCTTCTGCTGCAGCTTTGACTGCTGTGTCTCCCTTCTTTCTCTACCTACAAATGACATAAGATTGCAGAGCCTCTGTGACAGCTTTACAGAGGTCCTTTGTGATATGTCTCTGAGTTTCAGACACATCTGATAAGTGTCCATGACTCCGATCGAATTCTGCTCCTTTTGACAACAAATAATAGGCACCGCAGCAACACGTTTGTTTTCTAGACAGATTTATCATCTGCAGATCTGAACAACAGCAACAAGTCTGATAATTTTCTGTTTTAAACACAAACATAGCAGCAAAATTATTTTGACAACACATTTGAAAGTGGCTGGCTCTGTAGATCTGCAAACTCAAGTGACTGCCCATTTGATGGTCTTTGATGGAAATATGTTGCTTTCACATTAAGCATTGCTGCATGACAGTTAATTAATCCGCACAACAACAAATAGTAAAGTATGTGAAGCAAACAATTAAACTCTAAACAGTTAAACAACAAAGGTTCTGCTTTTGATCTGCAGGTTAAGTCTGATTAGTAACAGCAGTGGCAACAACTATGAGGTTTGATCTCTTTATAACCAACAGCAGCTAAACCAGATTAACACTTCAAGGTCAGTTTGCATATTAAGCACTGCAGGTCTGTTGGGAACTGAAGATATGCTAAGTATGGTTAGTACTGCTAAGTCTACATTACTACTGCCAGTTCTTCGTTACTACTGCTGGGCAAGATTACTACTGCTAGAAAAGATTACTACTGCTAGAAGAGATTACTACTGCTAGAAGAGATTACTACTGCTAGAAGAGATTACTACTGCTAGAAGAAGTTACTACTGCTAGAAGAAGTTAATACTGCTTGACATGGTTAGTACTGCTGAGCTGAGTTACTACTGCTTGAAGACTGTAAAGGTTAATACTGCTGAAGGTTGTTAATGCTGCTGAGCCAAATCATCATTAATACTGCTGAGTTGATAAGTTTGGGATGCGATGCTTTTGGAGACAAATAAGGAATTGATCAAGATATGTTTAACGAAGATTCAGAAGATCAATTTACTTTTGATAGTTATCTTGTAATTACTTTTGTATAAATAGTATTGATAGATAGCTATTAGAAAGAGTATATACAAAAACAGAAGATAGATAGTATACAGAATTCGATATTCATTCAAGAGTGAATTAACCTCAAGATCATAGATCCTATTTCTAGAGAAGTAGAAATCGTCTTGTTGAGCCTGTTCAACAAGATTGAGGTTTGGTGTAAAACTTGTGAGTAATAACTGTTTGATATATATACAGTTTATTGAATTTCTATTGATTGTTCTTTAATTGATTTAGAGTTCTATTCCGCAAGATTCTCTAAATTCTGTTTCTAAGAAGTTTAATTCTTGTTAAGAATCGATCCTGACAAGTGGTATCAGAGCGTTGGTATCTTAGAAGCTATGGACAATTCAATGGATACTCACAGTACTCCTGTTTCAAAAGTTCCCATGCTCAAACCCAATAAATTGGACATGTGGAAACTGAGAATCAAGCAGTACATTCTTCTTACTAATTATGCAATATGGGACATCATAGAAAATGGCCCATGTAATGAAGGAAAGATTGGAGAAGATGGTGAAGGCTTTGACCAATCCAAGGTTGAGTGTTATGGAGGATCACATCAACAGGCTCCAAATGGAAACCAAAACAGAAGCTCCTCTCAAGCCCATGTTTCTCAACAAGGAATGGGATTTGATTGGAGTGATCAAACTGAGGAAGCCTGTCAGAATCAAGCTCTTATGGCAGAAGTATCTGATATTCCCACTGAGGTACAATCTAAACTCTGTTCTCAAGCTTGCATTGATGCTGTTAAAAAATATAGGGATCACAATCAGGGTATGTGTGATGACCTCAAGAGGCTAGAGAAAGATGTGAAAGATTATGTTAGGATTGTAGAAAGGTTTGAGGAACAGATTAGAGCTTTTCAAGCTAATGAACTTCAACACCACTATGATACTAACTATTGGAAGTGGGAGAAGAATGAGTATGAGATTAAGCTGAAAGTGTCTGGGGAGGAGAATGAGAAATTAAAAGAAGAGCTTGAGAAGGTTAAACTTGATGTTGAAAAGTTTACCTGTGCTTCGAAAACCATGGATACCATCATTAAGGCTCAAATCCATGACAAGATGAAAGTAGGGATAGGGTACAATGCCACACCTCCACCCTACAATAACAACTACATTCCTCCCAAGTCTGATTTGTTAGAGACCAAGGATAGAAAGGAACCTGAATTAAAGATTAATATAGATCCTTGTGAAAAAGAAATAGTTGTTGAGGATAAGACTGACAAAGTAGACCCTGATGAGGAATGTGAGAGTCCATGTGTCAAGAACACTGAGATCAAAAGGAATGAAGAGAAAAAGGGAGTCCATTACAAACAGACCACAATTGTGGCTCCCAATACCTGTAAACATTGTTCTTGTAAGAAATCTCAAGAGCTCAAGCCCCAAAAACATGATAATCAGAGGGGAAATCAAAGGAACTGGAATAACCAGTGGGCTATGAGACAAGGAGTTGACCTGAACAGAATCAACAGGCCAAAACGTTGCTTCATCTGTGGTAAGCTAAATCACTTAGCCAAACACTGTTATTTCAATCCAGTTAACCAAAGGTTTAATGCTCAAAGATATTTTCAAAAACCTGCTGGTTACAGAAAGAGTGGGGGATATAAAAAGTCTGTGAGGAAAGTTGTGGCAAAGAAACAAGCTAAAACCATAAGCCACATGAAAAAGGCAGAAACAGAAAGTGTTAGAGTATGGATGCCTAAAGGTACTAATGATAATACTGCCAACTCAGTTAGTACTGCTAACAATGTTAGTACTGCAGGAAGCAATAATGTTACTAGCAGTGTTAGTACTGCTAACACAGTTAGTACTTCTTCAACAATTAATACTGCTTCTAGTGTTAGTACTGCTAAGTTAGTTAATACTGCTGAGAAGGCTAGTACTTCTGGAAGCAATGTTAGTGCTGCCAAAGTTAGCACTCCTACATCAGTTAGTACTGCTTCTAGACCTATCATCAAAACAAAGTACTCAAGCACTGATGTTCCTCACTTTGACAAGCTCATCAAAACAGAATGTAAGTATTTTGATGATCAAGGGAGACCCAAGACCACTATGGCTTGGGTCCCCAATAAAAACTAATTGATTTCTCAGATGTGCAGGGCAGCCAACAGCTTAAGGGAAGAAGCATTTGGCATGTTGACAGTGGTTGCTGTAGGCACATGACAGGTAACATGGCCTGCCTTCAATATTTCCAATGAATTGATGAAGGACATGCTACTTTTGAAAATAATCCTGCAGAAGATAAGAGAAGTGGTAAAAGTGATGTGTAAGTTGACATTTGAGGATTTGACAAGTGATGCACAGTGCAGAGTTACTACTGCCTGTGTTCTAGTAGTTAATACTGTTCTAGTAGTTAATACTGCTCAGTAGTTAATACTGCTAGTGCAGTTAATACTGCTAGTGCAGTTAATACTGCTAGGTAGTTAATACTGCTAGGTAGTTAATACTGCTTGGTAGTTAATACTGCTTGGTAGTTAATACTGCTCAGTAGTTAATACTGCTAGTGCAGTTAATACTGCTTGGTAGTTAATACTGCTAGGTAGTTAATACTGCTCGGTAGTTAATACTGCTTGGTAGTTAATACTGCTCAGTAGTTAATACTGCTAGTGCAGTTAATACTGCTTGGTAGTTAATACTGCTAGGTAGTTAATACTGCTCGGTAGTTAATACTGCTGTGTAGTTAATACTGCCCTGCAGTTAATACTGCTCAGCAGTTAATACTGCTTATGTCGTTAATACTGCTTGGCAGTTAATACTGCTCGGTAGTTAATACTGCTTGGCAGTTAATACTGCTCGGTAGTTAATACTGCTCGGTAGTTAATACTGCTTCTGATAATCTAGGGCATATAAATACCCCTGTTTGCCCGCCCAAGTTCATAACGACTCTTCGCATTTACTTCTTCTCTCTCGTTCTAACTTAGTCTCCCAGAATCTCTGTGCTTTTCTTTCAAGAATCCTCAGGAATCATGGAGTTTGTGGATGAGCACAATGAAATAGCCATGCTTTAGAAGCCGAAACAAGCTGCGGGATTCCACGATATAGTCGATTTTCTCAAATCCTCGCACATCTCCTATGCCCTAACGGTGAGCCCAACAATCTATATCGAACATCAGACACAATTTTGGGAGAATGCCACTGTTAGTGTCGAAGAAGGGCATAAAACCATTCAAACAAGGGTCTGTGATAAACCCTTGAAAGTCACTGAAGAGGTTATTCGCATCTCTCTTCAGTTGAATGATGCTTCAGGTATATCTTCTATTCCTAATGAAGAACTCTTTTCTACTTTACAAAGAATGGGGTATGAAGGTCCCATTGGTGTTTTTAAATTCTACAAGTCAAATTTTTTCAACCAATGGAGATTTCTTGTTCATACCCTGATGCACTGTATTTCCAAGAAAACTACTGGATGGAGTGAGTTCAGCAGTCCCATTGCATATGCCTTGGTCTGCTTATCCACTGCCAGAAAGTACAATTTTTCAGCAATGATCTTTAATGATCTTGTATCAAACTTGGAATCCAAAAAGACCTTTTTCATGTATCCAAGGTTTGTGCAAGAAGTTCTTAACAAGGAATTGATGGACTTACCTCAGTTTACTGAGGTATATGTACCCAAATCCCCTAAAGGGAAGGTTTTTTCAAATATGAAAAGACTTCCTAGGGACTCGGAAGGAGTTGACACACCATTGTTCTCTACAATGATGGTTGTGTCCCACCCCTCTGAAGGTATGGCATCAGGATCAAGGCCCTCATTAGATCAACCCACTGATGACCAATCCCAACCTTCCATCTCAAAAGACATCCCTCAGTCCATTCTTGAACAGCCCACTCCCACAATCACCAAAAGGTTTCAAAGAAGAAAGGTGCACAAGGCTCCTTCCCTTGATGTACCTACTCAAAGCCCTAAGCCTTTAAGCCCTCAATTGGAGCATTCTCCAATTGAGAATATCAACAGGGAAACCACAGGGGTGTCTCCCAACCCCAAGAAGGTGGTCTCTAAGGAGAAGGATGACCATATGGGTGCTAAGGCTGCCACTACTTCTGCTAGCACAGAGAAGGACAGTGGTAACATAAATAAGACTTTCCCCATGGCAACTCTAAATGAGAAATCATTAGGAGGACCCAGGTGCCAAGAAACCAAGGGGGCAGGTAGTGCTTCTGCTAGGCAGAAGGCTTCTGCTGAAACTTCCAAGGATCCTTTAAAGAAGGTAAATACTTCTAAACAAGGTGAGGATAGATATAACTATGAGGAATTGATGGAAACCATAGG